>OU696668.1:2732500-3982500 GCA_916049575.1 Ancistrocerus nigricornis | reverse complement strand
TAGGTTGAACTTCTAGCTATCGAACGCGCTATTAATCATTAGAATCGGTCGAGAATTCATGGCGCTAGAAGCGTTTAAGTGAGGACCAAAAATCCTGATTTTTCACTTTTCTTTTTTCAACTTTAGACGCTTATATCTCCTCAAGTAATTATCATAAGCAAATGATAGTTACACGTGCTTATAGCTTGAAGTCTTAGCTTTCGAACGAGCCATCGAACGTGCAGATCGGCCGAAAATTGCATTCGGTAGGAGAGTTCGCGCGGTCGAAGTCGAAATCTCGATGTCAGAAAATCGACTTTTTGGGATCGACCCTTTGGAAATGGTAGTCTAGAGCCCCCAATCTTCGGCCGAATGGCATGATTGATGGCTCGTTCGAAAGGGGAAAGTCCAGAGAACACCTCGGTATGGCGGCTTTTTCCGTATCATCTCAGCATCATCATTGTTATACCTTCCGATAATTCAAAAAACGTTAATAAAACGCAAATAAAAAGGTGGGGCAGTGATGAGCAAATTGATCGCAATTTGTTGAGCCCATAAAAGATCCCGTTCGTACACGGATAACTTAGAAATCGTCAAAATAGTGTTTGTTACGAAATTGTTTAATAACTTTTTTTTAATAATTGATACCGTTCGAGCAATTTTCTTATCTTGATGAGCAAATTGTGTGCAATTTTTTGAGATATAATTCATTAAGGTTGGTTCAAGTCCGGGGCTAACTTTATTCACCTAAAGAAATTTTGTTTAAATACAGAAAAAAATGTGCTATATCTTTTTTACCGACCGAGTGTTCGCATCGATATCACAAACCTCGTCTGTGTCGATACAAGAAACCGCACGAAAGAGTAATCGTCGATAACGGAGAGATTTCTTACGATCAACTTTCCATAAAAAAGATTTCCCTTTTTCCTTTACCAAAACTCTTCGTTTTCGCTGATGTCGATAAGACAACGAATGTTGAAAAATTGAATCTTTTCCACAAGTGCAATGAAAATTGGAGTTATCGTCTTCTGTAATGTCAGAAGACGATTTTTTCTCTGAGCATATTTGAAATCTGTAAATAATATTTTCAAGTACGCATATCAATGCGCTAAACGCGGCAGCAATTGAGAGCATCATAAATACGACATGTATATGATCATATTCTACAGCTCGAAAGTCACTCCACTGGGGTTGTCCTAAACCGTGATCACGTTCTTTGGTGAACCATTTTTTTTCAAGGTAATCTAGAATACCGACCGAGCGGAGACGCATCAAGCTGTAAAAAATATATAAAGATTAAAATCATTTTTGTTTCTTTCAAAAAGAGTTTAGAAAATCGTAATAAAAAGACTACATTTTCTAAATTTCCAATTACATTTGAAACATAGGGTGAATAAAAACAGCATACAACTTACTATACATCGAGAACTTTTCTGTATTCCGAAGCTCTGCCATGTTGAAAAGCCAATTTGAGTCTCCAATACGCGTGAGGTAATTTAACATAACGACATTGATCCCTTACTTGACGATAAATCGAAAGAAAAATATCCGAGCCTTCTAAATAAACGAAACCAGGGCGACAAAGTTTCGAGCTAAGAGTGAGTAAGTCTCTGACATCGGGACAATTCTTATTCACGATATCCTTCCATTCTGGCATCAATTCTTCTCCTCTTAATCCATTCTATAAACATATTCAGTGAAATTTTGTACATTTACTATCCCACATTAAAATCATGCACGTGGTTCACGATTATTACAAACATTATATTTACCATTGTGAAGTGAATATAAGCACTGCTATCGTTCCTCAGGCATAAAGAATGAGTACGTTTTTGTGCCACATCTTCCAAGCTGGTAATAGGCACAGATGTTACACCGATGGTCAAATACGAAGTTAGAGTACTACTAAATCCACAGGACAGTAGCATGCCCATAATTAAAAACGATAGGATTGTCAAACGTAATGACCAGCTCAATGGAATCTTTTGGCAACCTTTTGTAGAAGAAAAAAAAAAAGAATAGACAAAGAAAAATGGCGACACGCTAGAAAACAATAATAATTACCTTGTCCACTAATTCCACCCAAAACGAAAAGCAAAACGAAGGGGAGAGACGAGAGCTCGTCGTCACACTCGATATAATTTTGACAGAGCATCTTTCTTAAACTGTGAATCCCAATAATGATAAGTACAATCATTATAATGAATAGTCCTGTTATTATCCAGAGGCCAGTACTGAAAATACTCGCGTACCACCATGTGGAGACACGTGTACCCTCTGATTGCACGAATAGAGCATAGCTGGTAAATCATAATAAAACTCGATGTCTAATGATAGAGACAAGAAAAAAAAGTAGACATTTCTTGATACCAACTTACTAGTTGCTCGTGATCGGGACACTGTAAGTGTAATAACCGGAGGTGTAGGTGTAAATCACTGTGGCTTCCAAGAGTGCGTGAGCTCTACCATTCATCAGCGTCCACCCGGCGGACTGAGTCGCTCTACGGTAAATCGTCCTGCATTTTCGAGGAAGAAAACGCTTTTATTACCATCGCGTATAGGTTATGTGCGTGGGTCTCTGTGTCTATGGGTATGTGCTCATCTGTGTGCGTTAGCGCCTGTCTTTCTTTCTTTCTGTCTCTCCCGTACCCTGATACTATACTTATACCTGTCTAGACGAATGAATCATGCGAGTATTTTGACCCAACACCCTACGTGTGGGTGGTACGCGGAAAATTGGGCAGATTCCACGTACGGATATCATCGTCGTTTGTCTGTTGAATTTGTTTCTCTCTCTCTCTCTTTCTCACGGCATGCAAACTGAATGAAATCAACTGAGTAACAGGTAAAAACGAAAAGGCGTGACCAGACGGACATGGATTTTTGATAAAGATCGTGAACTGGCGATAACGGTGTCTTTGTCTTTCACGAGTACACTAAAATAGCTGCTTTCGAAGCACAGACGAGGAGGGGATCAAAGTTATTCCAAAAAAAGATAATATACAGTTTTTGGTATTTGCACTCGCGAATCGTTCGGTCATTTATTGAACACTTATTTTATTATTCAAATTATTGGTTGGGTATATATCATTCATTTGGATTACAAAAATTATTTTTTTTTTACTGCTCGATATTATTATTTTTTAGTGTTAATTGACTCGGCTTTTAAACCAACCAAATTTAATACCGGATTTCTAATGAAGGGGTTTATACGAACGTGAATTTTAAGGTTTCTTCCAAAGTCGTCCAGACGTCCCCGATGAATCCAGTTACCCCTGTCTGATTTGCATTTATTATGATGTACGGATTCATCTGAAAATAACCAACACGTTTCCTCTCTGTTTCTTTTTTCTTAATATTTTTCGAAAGATGAAAAAAAAATTAATAATAATAAATACAATACTAAAGATAGTTTGGCGAATTTACTCACGTGATCGGCAGCTACGATGATCGATTTTCCACGCAAGTCCTTCACGAAATCGACGCTACACACTAATCTGTTATTAGATTTCAATGCTTCCACTAATACAAAATCCTGATTCCTTGGATCCCATCTCCAAATTCGTCCAGGACTTCTCTTCAGTGCTCTGTTTTCTTCTCGATTATTTAAAAGCCTTATACATGTTTCACCATGTACCGTGAACAACAGTGTCTGAAAATGGTGAAAGGATCAAGTACGAGTAATTATTTAGTGTATAGTGAATGTTGAAAGTATTTGCACGTATTTTTAATAAATAGATCTAATATACAACTAAAACAAATTAGATTCTATTTGAAAAATTATTCAGTCGAAAATAGCATACTAAAATTTTAAACAACGTAGGCTACCTACCGCGAAGTAAACGAGATTCCTCATGTTAGTTTGGAACCATCGAATGCCAACACTTCGAATGTCACTGCGTGGCACACGGCTCGGCTGCTACATCGTTTCGACTTTCGAAGTGGCATTCATTTTTAAACAGCGACTACGCGCACGTTGTGCCACCTTAATGAGAATAATTGACAGCTTTGCCTGCGGGAAATCAGAGGTGACAATGATTGTCGTATTTCCATACTAATTATTCACGCACGTTAGGTGACTAAATTGCCGACTGACAATGAGTATACCGAAGTTTATTCACCATGATTTTCTTTCTTCGGCCATTTTCTATCTCATTTGATGAGAAAAATTTTTTTTTAAACATCGAAACAGAGTTTTAAGATAAAAAAAAGTGATTTTATTGAAAAGGTATATCACGTGCCGGGAATACCATTTTATATTGTTATTATATTTATTTTTAAATAGATTTTGAACATGCAACAAATTTTGGTTTGATAGTCTATTATTATATACATTTTTTATCATTCCATAAAAATGAATCAGTGAATTTTTCAGTGCTTCATTAATCGTACGTAATGAAGCATTAAGCAAATGGCGAGTGCATACGTACCATACATAATAACTTTAAACAGATAATACGCTGAACTTGCTCCCGTTTTATGCTTATTTTAAGCATTAATTTATGCCCTCCTCCCTGCTGCATGCAATTATAAGAAACGATAAGAAAAGAAACAATGCCTCTCGTCTCATTGTATATTTTATTTCCGATAATCGAGTTGTCAACTCGGCGCGCAAGTCTCGCTCTTGTAACCCGTTTTTCTTCATCTAATATCGAGGTCGGTGTATTGCAGCTACTGATACCAAAAGCATCGTAAAGTTACTAGTTTCTTTATTTGTAAAAACTTAAAAAATAGGATGAAACATGTTTAAAAAAAAATTAAGAAAATATTTGTAATAAAAAAAAAATTATTCTTAACAATTTTAAATTTTATTAACACTTTTAAAGAGTCTTGGAAAACTTGATGTAAAAGAGAAATGTTAATCATTGAAGTACTATAAAATGGAGAGTTCAACGCCATCTAAAATATATCTTAGATCTGTGCTTGCAGTCATCGCAGTCCTCGTACTTGTCACCGTATAGATATAAACCATGCATATATGAACACAGTGACCGAGGCTGTATAATTTTACAAATTGTACATGTAAATATATACATACATATTCACATTATCAGACATATAAGAGATTGATACTTATTTTCAACTTTGTTGCTGGTACGTAAATAAATATCTCAAGATCTCGATTAATCGCGTGTACACTCGAGCGAGGTGATACTTATCGCTTGATTAATTACAATCCATTCTCGTAATTATATATCTCCCTCCCTCTTTCTGTTCCCTCCCACCCTTCTCTCACATCGAACGCTCAACTTCCGTGTACTTCAACTTCGTAAAGGAACGTACGATTTTTCGATTTTTCACATCGACTCATACCTGCTAGTTTCTATCATAAGAGAAATCGAAGTTTTCTTTTCTTGGTACTATTAATACTATGTAGCACGTTCGACTTCTTCCATTACGATTTTCTTCCGATTTCAAACGGACACGGAAGATGCTGGAACTAGTTTTTACAGTGATTTTATTTTATGTTTTTCAAAACTGGAATAAGAATAATCTCTTTTTTAAACGAAAGATTATAAGGATAGGAGAAGTAAAAAAAAGACAATATCATGTCGAAGAATAGTCCTGGCATTGTCACAAAGACGGCGAAATTTTGTGAAACGATGAAATTGGTCTTTCGAGGAAAGGAGTAAAACGATAAAAAAAAAAAAAAAAGTGGAGAACAAGAAGATGAAGAAGATGAAGGAAAGGAGGAAGAAATTGTTGAAACGATGCGAGAGACGACGAAAAAAAATGTCACCGCAGCGTGAAACGGCCGGCAATGGTAGCTTGTTAGTGCGATACGACACCAGAAGGAAAAAAGACATGAAAAAAAGAAAAGAGAAAAAGGACGAAAAGATTGAAGGTCCTTTTCTGGAGCCACCTGCTGCTGTACCGATGACAGACGAGTGCAACGTGTGGGGCAACCAGGGGGAAACGTGGATGGAGGATGGCTTCACGCACTCCCATGCCCTCGTTCTCCGATTTCTACCTTCCTTGTATCCTTTTTTTATTATTTTTTTTTTATTATTACACTTCACTCGTAACTGTCAAAACAAACTACGATAGACGCTGAATTGTTAAAAGATTACGTCCCACTATTCTTCAATGCGAGTAGACATTTTTTATTGTTAAAAAAATATTTTTAATCTTTCTCAGATAATTTCGTCGAAGTAATGCTTTTCTTTACGTATATTATTCTATAAACGTGTATGGGTCCTTGTATAACACTGTATACCTCGAGATCGCGGTCTGAGGATCCAGCAGACCACCGTGCAATAATTTACGTTTTCCAGGAAACCATAAAATTACTTAATCTTCGTGTATCCAAGCTACGAGAGATTATAAACGGTTTCGTGACCGCTATATATATATTTTTTTTTGAGGGGAATTCATTGATCGCGCCGATATTAAGTTTCGTTAAACGATATAATATAGTTTATTATTTTTTACGGCAACGATCATTTCGAAATACATACTTGTATATATACATATATTACAATACTGTATGATTTTTGTCACATTTCATGCGTTTATAATCAAAATTCTTTTGCCAAAATACATTACAAGTCTTATAAAATCAATTGAAAATGATGTAATTATATTTCGATTTTCACTATAGAAAAAAAAAAAAATTTATACAACGACCCAATTTTCACAAAAGTTTCTAAGCCACATTCATACTCAAATAGACATAATCTACTCAAACGATTCCCTATCTTGAAAAAAATATTTCTACGCTTTCACGTTCCCCGATATTTCGAAAATCCTTCGAAAAGGGGAGCACCCGAGTCGAAATCCCAAGATTCCGGTAAAAAAAAGAACAGAATAAAAACGAGAACGTCAAGGAAAAAAGAATGAAGGAAAAGATAGAGAAAGATATATAAAAAAAAGTGGAATTGGAGAGAGAGGTCGAAGATGCAAATAAATGGACCGTCTTTCAGCATCCGTTCGACGTATATCGCATCCGTGCATCTACGGCTCGCTCGGGGACATCGAGATTTCTCCCCGGGAGAAGAATATGCAGCACACACCCTTTCGCAAAAGCGAAGGAGACGTAGATCGAAAAAGAATCGGCACGATTTCGTAGCGCGTTTAGAATATAATATATATCGAATAGCAGCGGCGTGCATCTTTCAGCGATGCGCAAACGAGATCTGAATCGCTTTGAAAGTCGATTTGGCTTTCAAACGTCGAAGAGAAACGGGAAGAAGTCGATGGCCTATCTCTCCTTTCGGTCTTTCGTTCCTCCTTCTTTTTTTCTTCCTCTTCTTTCTGGGTTTCTCTTTCTTTTTCTCTCGTTTTGATTTTATTTTCTCACATGCGTCTTCTTATCCGTGCGATCGGCGGGACGGGTGCTTTGAGCGTGCCCTCGATTCCATGAGTCGTAAAAATTCGATCGAGATTCCTCTCCAACGTTGCGCGCGGGGAGAGATCTCGAGGAGATCGTACATCAAATTGCACGCGCATTGGACGGGTGCACGTGCTCGTCGAATTTCAAATTTATTATTTTTTCTCTCCTTCCACATTATTTTTATAATCTTCTCGGCATCTTACTTTGTTTTATTGTGTTATATCAGAAGATAAAATAAATTTTACTAAACTGTCTTAGAGAATATTTGTCATTGTATTACACAAAAACTTACATCTATATTTACCACCCTTTTATACTAAATCATACACGTTACAAAAATTGTAACAATTTTATATAGAAATGTACAATAAAATCAAATGCATAAATGAACTCAAATGCAACATAGAATTCGCGAGATAAAAGAGAGACAGCAAAAGAAAGAGAGAGAGAGTGTATTCTTTAACCGGCGACGATGATCGCTAGGAAGGATCGCGCGGCATGGTGGGAGTTCCGAAGGAGGTGACGGGCTGGAGGGTGCAAGAGGAGTATGAGGAGGAGGTAGCAAAGGAGGAGAAGGAGGAGTGGGGGGCAACGAGCCATAGACGTCAGTCGCGTCGACGACGGCGGCGACGGGCAGACGCTCGGCCCCCCTACACGCGAATGCGTAAGATACTATACTCGCGCGCGCACTAGAAAGAGAAAGACAACGAGCAAGTGACGAAGAGGAGGGGAGAAACAGAAAGAGAGAAAGGCGTTTGGAGGTGGAAGTGCGAGCGAGAAAACGGGAGCGCGATATATAGGGGAAACGAAACGAAGTAGTGGAGGTGGTGAAGAAGAAAAAGGAGAAGGAGGGAGAGAGTAGAAGGAGAGGACGATGAAGAAAGAAGAAGAAGAAAGAGAGGAGGAGGCCACCACCTCGACATATATGCGGTGAGACCGCGCGCCTCCTGACTCAGTGCTTGACAGGCCAGCAAGCTCTAAGGATCTGTGGCTTTCCGTGCCTAAACCGGCTAATATCCTGAACACTCCCCCTTTAAACCTTCCGAGACACTTTGATCGCGATACTTTTCAATCACATTTTATCTTCCGATCTTGCTTCGTCTCACTTTCTCTCTCTGTCGCTTTCTATTTGATTTATCGTCAAAGAGCACGCTCTGGGTTTTTGGAGAACCATTCTGAAGGCAGAGTTGCAGGAATACAGAAAAAGAGATTAAGGAACGTAGAGAGAGATATAATAAAAGGATACCAAAAAAGGAAGGAAGATACCAGTTCCGATCGTTGTGATTAACAAATTATAAGGACTCGGTGCTAGAGCTGGTGCACCTGAGGGGTGGAAGAGGTGCTGGTGGAGAAAGAAAGCAAGATAATAGTGGTGACAATTGGAAAAGACGGCATGCTCAACGAGAGGATGCACGTCTTCGCGGGAGAGCAGAAGACGGTGGTGTACCGGTGAAGAAGCCGCGCTTCGAGTACGCGCGCGCGCGTATATTCCTTGGGACGACGATGACGAGGAGACCGGGCCGGAACTGAAGGTCACGAGGGTGCAGCGGGATTGCTCGTCGCACTCTTCGTCTCTTTCTCCTCCCACCCTCTCTCTCTCTTTCTCTCATATACTCATTCACATTCTCTCTGTTTCATTTACTCCCTCCCCCACATACACGTTTCTTCCATTGGACAGTGTGCCATACCTATCTCTAGTCGAGTTCAACCCCTCGAGTTCACTTGTTTTCACGATGTGACACGTACCAGAGTGAAATTGATTGACCAGTGCGCGCGAATACGTACCAGGGACGATATAAATGATCTTTCTATGCTTGTGAATCGCGCGCGCGAGTGTCCAAACAGGAGGAAAACTTTCGGGCGAGCACACTCATTCCGGTGCGTATCGCGGCACGGTAAAAAGCATAGACACGAGCGCGCCGGCTCAGTGATCAGCGCGAGTCAGCGTGGACGTGAGAAGAAGACATATTATAATAGGAAAGAACGAAACTGGATCGCGTGGATCCCGTAGATCGCGTTAATCGCGTTACAAATTCTTGGTGCTGTTCTCTTATTTTGATCAGTGCGCAGATACCATCGAAGTTTCAACGCGGAAAACAGAAGTTTATTGAAAACGTGACGGACGTGAAACGAAGGGGGTCGTGCGAAGTTAGCAAAAGGAGGAAGTTGGTGGTGCTTTGGGATAAGGGAGGAGAGGAAGGTTGTGTTGAAGGTGGTAGTGTTGAAGGGAGAAGTGGAGGTGGAGAAGAAAAGGAGGAAGAAGAAGAAGAAGAAGAAGAAGAGGAGGAAGCTGGTTGCGAAAACAGAGGAAGCGAAGGTGAGGGTGGAGGTGGTTGCGAAGAAAGAGCACGGCGACCTGCAAGAGAAGAAGAGGGAAAGAAAGGAAGAGGGGAAGAAAAAGAAGAAGGAAAAAGAGAACAAAAGAAAAACACGAAGAAACAGTTTCCTCTTCCGAGTTGAGGACACGGAAGCGGAAGAACAGGTGAGAGTAGCTCACAAAAGGGAGTACGAGAATCTGTTGGAGGAGGAGGTGGCGGCGGCGGTGGTGGTGGTGGTGGTGGAGGTGGAGGTGGTGGTGGTGACGGTGGTGGAGGAGGGGGGAGAAAGGAAGAAGAAGAAGAAGAAGAAGAATGACGTCGTGGTCGCGAGCCGGCTGATCGTAGCATCGCGCGTAGCGACGGAAGGCCGCGAGAGCGAGGCTTCCTCCTGGTCAGGAGCGTGACCTTGAGAACAAGATGGTCACGAGAGCGCTCCTGATACTCTCGTTGCTCCTCCTCGGTGCCTTCGACGCGCCCGGCATCGAGAGAGTTCGCGTCAAGTATTTCGCGATGGCCGGCAACGCTTGCAACGCGTGCAGGATGCACGAGGAGATCAGGGCCCTCAGTCTCGAGGCCATCAAAGAACAGATACTGAACAAGCTCGGACTCAAGCAGGCGCCTAACATGACCGGTAGGGCTTTACCAAGGATCCCACCTATATCCAAGCTGATGGACATGTACGGGATGCAAGCCGATCAGCCGCAATCGCTTGAGCCTGGTATCACTCATCATGAGGAGGTTGATGAATACGCTGCCAAGACTGAGAGTGTCTTTGCTTTGGCACAACCACGTGAGTACCAGCTATAGCTTTATATTTCGAATCATTCGTTTTATTCATTTTCTACTCTTTTCTGAATCGAGTTAATGGTTAGGTTGAATATCATAGGGGTCGTCGGTGCATGACTTGTCATCGCTACCGTGTTGATCACCGGTGACTCTTTGCCAACGTATACGAATTAGGGACGATGCAGTTCGATCGAATCATTGTGTATAATAGCGTCTCATCATATACTTGATATAACCAACGTTTCATTCTGGATCAAAGTTTGATTGGTAGACGAGACTTATACAATTCTTCGATACACATCAATTGAATCCTAACAAATTAGTGTATCACGAGCGGGAAAATGAATTGGAAACAAGTTGTTTTAACGTTCGATCGTTAAAACCGGTGAAACGTGCTTCGTCTTCCCTTCTTGTTCCTCCTTGCTGCGCGGGGTTCTAACGGCATCGATTTGAAATTCGATCTTTGCCTTTAGGCGTCGAGAGCTCGTACAAGGCGATAATGGGACTCATCGAGCCTCCTCCAACTGAACTTCATCTCTTCCTTTCTTTCTCTGGTGCTTGGAAACAACGTTCGTTCCTGTATAATATATATATACATAATGCATGTGTTCCATCCTTCAAGAAAAATGCTAAAGAAAAGAATGGGTAGGCCCAGAAAGAGGACACGAGTCCATAACCTTACTCGAATCCTTAAGGCGAAACTATCACAGTGGAACCCTGTATAGAACCCTGTCGAACCCTGTTGTACGTTATCCTACAACCTGTGTTTAACTTCCCCCTTTAGTTTGAACTCGGCTGGGGTATTCATATATTAAAAAGATGACTCGTTAAAGAACACCTCGAGAAAAGATCGACGTGGACCACCCCACGACTCCTTTTTTGCATCCCTTCTCATTCCCAACCAATCTGAATTTCATGCTGTAGCCTTTATTCTCGATCGATGTATTCCTCGTGCGTATGGGCTATAAATTCATGCTCGATGTTCTACCGCGTTATATTGTAAGAGTTGCAAGCTCGTTTGAGTAGCGTAATCGAAGGACATAATCGCACGTGGTGGCTCCTGCAACGGATAATTACGAGAGTAACTGCTTCCACGGAATGCCGCTTATTAAAAGGTATATCTTAGCCGGTCGATTTTTTCACCGAAGGTGATCGTTCGAGATGTCGGGCTGAAGTACCTCGAATTTTTCCAAAAATTTTTTTATCTTTCGCATGTGTTCATTATACGTTCGATGAGCTTGCTTTTTGATATATATTAATATTTTAATATTTTGTTTTTTATTTGGGTGTACAAGGATGATTTTCGTAGGTATAATACGATGATGAGGTTCTTAGAAATAATGTTTTTTTTTTATAAATTTACAAATCCTTCAACATTTACTTCTTATTGTCCTCAATTTATTTATTTTTTTTAATATACCTACTTCTTTTCCCGTAAATTTATGTTTCGAGCATTGTCAACGCGGCACGTTCCGTCGATGATGAATCACCCGGAAAACGCGGTGGTTGAGCTGTCATTAAACGTTTAAAAGTCAACGCGTAACCGCGATTGATGCCAACTAATCACTCGCGGAAAATAGTGAGCTTTGTTTCGACAGAGGCGAAAAGATAAAATGTCTTTCGTTTCCTTCGAGGAGTTTTTTTCCTTTGTGACCAAACGTCTGACTGTTCTGCAAAATAATAAAAAAAAAAGAACATAGTATCTGGTGTTCGTGCAAAGTTACGAATCGCGACGAAGACACGTTCGGTAATAATAATTAAGTAACGTGTTAATTTTACTTGAAAAAAAGAAATTGTTTAGAACAGTGATGATTTACACCTTTGGCAAGTATCGTTAATAAGAGACATCGTCCACATTAATTTGTATAGCTTGAAAAATTTTCAAAATGATTAGCACAACAAAAACATCGCGTGGTCCTCTTCTTGATTTGTTTATGCGAGCATTAGCACCAGAACGAGCTTTACTCTCTTAATTATATCCGAAACGGGCTTTAAACCGAAGGAAAAAGATAGTTAGATGATATCTCGAGGGAGAACAGGACGAGATGACGAACGGAATATCAAATTCGTGAAGGGTTATCGTTTCGAGTTGACCCATATCGCTATTTAAGTGTCACCGAAACACCGCAGGACGCTGTGCAATGATTTGTACGAATCTTTTTTTCTTCATTACATTCTGAGCACCGAACCGTGACACCTTTCAGTATTTGTTATTTTATCGTAACAAACGATCAACTTTGCTTCCATCATTTCTTTTCTTTCTTACTGTCCTGTTCTTATTAACAATTTATATCTCTTATCTATCTATCTCTCTGAGTAAATCTTTTCCCTTTGCATTTTCGTATCCTCTTCTCTCTTTTTCTTTCCTTTCTTTCTTTCTTCATGCTTGCATCTCGATTTCCTTCGGCGAAACGGCAGTCAGTTTTTTGCAGCGCGTCCTCGAGAGATCGATCGATCTTGGTCGGTCGGTTACAGATCGATCGAGAGTCCACACGTTTATGTATGCGTGTATATGCGACAACAACCCGTATATGTTAGATTTTCGCAAGAATATTGTCAAATTTTCGTAAAACAGTAATTATTGAAATATTTTTTATCCTTTCAGGTGATAGACAAAATTACGGCAACGCTGTGAGATATGTCGCATTATTAATATTTCGGCACATGGTTTGTGCCACCACAGGAAAGAAATATATTTATTAGGACCTTGATATTTTGATAAAAACGAAATCCGTAGGAATTTTTTTCTCTTAAGGAAGACGAAGCAGAAATAAATATTGATTGTATTAAAATCGTCATATCTAACTTCCATCCTTGTCCCAAACGACTCGATCGAACGGCATCAAAATTTCACGATTCTATTTTTCAATCCACTTCTGTAATATCAATGCAACATACAACTCGACTCGGCACGTAAATCGCACGTTACAATTGAATTGTAACAACGTTGAAACAATGATCTCTAATACGCACGATTTGTGGTTGACGAATTAGTCACTTCCTTACGGGTGTTTTTGTCGTCTGGGCTTACGTTTATCCAACCGAAATAACTTCTTTGTTCTTCTCGGGAGAATAAACGTGACGTTCTCTCGACGCCATTGGGTTACTCCACAAATGTCGTGCAAATAAAACCTAAGAAAGAAAAAAAACCGTGCAATCTTATCTTCCTCGTTATCGTCTGCCAATTTTTTTCCACTTCATTAAAAATTAGCATCCATAAATTTCCTCTTTCTCGCGATCAATAGGTACTTTCTTTCTTTTTCCATCCTCTTGGACCGATCTCCGTGGAATCATTAGATAAACAATAATAATTTTCTTTTTTTATTAATATATCCTTAAAAAAATTCATACAAGCCAGTTGCTGATGGGAAACACGTGAGAAAAAAAAACGTTTGCTCTTCAAGGACTCCGAGGATCGAGTTCACGAAGTAACAAAAAAAGAGATCAACCTGTTGAAAGAAGGTTACACAGTCTCTCTTTCTTCAGCTTGGATGAGACGTGGGCAAGCGTGTACAAATTTCCAAGTACGAACGACGAACCGGCCTCGATCCGTAACGAAGGTCACGGCCGATGCAGAGCCTAGGTCAGGCCCATCGCTCATTATCGCGTTAAAGCTGTCTGTTAGTATCAGGCTGCTGTTAGGACTTTTCTATTTTGGGACTTCGACCCTTTCTCTTCGTATCTTTATAGTCAATGAGTCTCGAAATATTACGATCGTCTAGATACGTGCACTTGTATACAATCGAAACAATAAATTCGTTCTTTGTGTATCTACTGGTGTCCCTCGTGTAACACGGATTTGATAGATTGCGACATAAAAAATTGTCATCTCTTTCGTCTAACATAATTTCGATAGAAAATTGTGTCTTCTCTCGTATAACACGAAAGTTTGGATAAAATAAAAATTCTTGCTGTACGAGGGTGCCTTTATACGGATAATGTACTTTCACGGTTCGCGTTTAATTCGCAAAATTGATTCCATTGTAACTCTCATTTGACGCACGAAGAGACGGTTTCACGTGAATTTAAAGTGATGTTTCGTATTATTCTCGAGCGTTCTATCGCGTGACGTGTAAATAATTAAATAATTTCTTATTAAGAAGGAAGATTTAATGCGCGTCACTCACCCTCGAAATTACTGTATGTGCATGTGTGTGCTTCGAATTAAAATTGAAAAGCGAGTTTTGACGAATATAGTTTTTATTTGATATTACGTCGTTGTCAATGTTGAATGATTTTATTATTGATTAGTGAGGTTCAGGGAGGTTGTGATGTAATTTGGTGATTATTGACAATAATCGAATTCCTTCGTATATGTGTATTGGAGTTACTAAGAGCAGTCGTCGCAAACACTCTTCCTCGGCGTTATCGTTATCGTGAATATTTTTTCAGACAGTACGCTCGACACGTACGTAGGGAGATATGTACGTACAGACCAACGAAATACTACATTAACAGTGACTTTTGATCAAGTGCCGTCTATCATTTGTACAATGTGTTTATTTATTTATTTTCTTTTGTCTCGATTATAGACTCTTCCGATGATTTACGATGGTTTCAAGTAGAAACGATAGAAACGTTCGCTTCTGTCTCCCAGTGTCTGACATTTTTATTTGTTTTTTGGCAATTAGATATGTATCTTTGTTAAATATTTTCGTATTACAACCATTTACGTAATAAATATAAACAATTTTTAAGTCAAATTTACTAAAAATAATTTTTATTCCTGGATAGATGAAACCGTAGTACTTTGGTAAGCGAGTAATAGATAGAGTAGTTTTCCCGGTAGTAAGTGGGTTGTCGAGAGATAGATGTTCTTTTTTATACCTTTTATTCATATTTTCATTCACAATTATATCTATTCGTTTCGCTTACAAGATTTATCTCGTAGCCTACGGTCAAATAAAGATCGACCGATCTAAAATTAAATAAAGATCTATTTATCCATAGATCTCCCTCTCTGGACCTGGGTTGCCTCTTCGTAAGAGTAGCCTCAAATCCACCTGCACCTCGCGAAATGAGTAACTCTGAAATAGATACATAACCGGTGAATAATGACAGTCCTGATAGCGGCACTTGCGGTCAGCATACTCGCAGACAGGCGCCGCACTCTTAGTGGTTCTCAATATTATTCGCAAGTGAATTTGTTCTTCTTAACTTCGAAATATATTCATGATTTGATTATTTTATTAATACTATCAATTTATCTAAAAACTAATAAAAAAAAGTCATACCTACAAGTTTCTGAAATATTTCAATGTTAGAAGCGTTAGAATCATTATACTAATCGTATAATAATCAAATTCAAATTTGTTGCAACACAATGAACGACGAAGTGATTAAAAAAATAAACAATAATCGATAGAAACTAATCATACTAAAATCATTCGATTACTTTAAACACGTGGGTTACGATTTAACGTCAAGATGGTCTCGATCTCTCGTTCTGACCGATTCGATTAGACCGATCGATCGATTAGACCGATCGATAGATCGATCGGTTCGTTCGTTCGTACGTTCGATCGTCGTGCAGAAAACCAGTTTATCGTGTTCCCAGCTCACTCGGAGATATTAACAGTGCAGAAATATCACTGACACGCAGCAGCAACGCGTTTAAGGGCTACTTCGGTTACATAACAATTCAACGTGTATTACCGCTCCATCTCGACGTCTAAGAGTATTAGAGCAGGTATTAGACCAAGTTAGATTCGTGTATCGCGTTACTACCGGCCACCGGCGTTATTTATTTAGATTTTCAAGCGGCGTATTTCGTAATACCCGCTCGGCTTTACCACCGGTATGTCATGTCTATCTTGTAGGATATACCCGAAATTTATTTCGAGATTTGTCATTTTTTCTTTGAGGTTACTTTGGTCATCTTCGATTACATGTCAGGTGGTTTCCTAATGGGCGCTTTTCGAAACTAACGGGATTTTGATCGATTTTATCAATTTCTTTATATCGTTGTGGTATCCATATTTGATTTGTTCTATCGATAAGATTTTGTCTCATGATAAAAAATATTTAGGATGTGCTTTTGTTTAGAATTTGTAAAAAAAAAAACAATTAGGAGGTTTATGATGTATCTAGCCACAAAAAAAAAAAACATAAAACTTGGCAATCGGAATGTAACCAAATTCTTGACACATTAAATTTTTTTGGATTAATTGATTAATTGATCTATTCTAAAGGCAAGAACCACCAAAAACGGTAGTAACTTTGTCGTTTAGGTTCAAAGCCGGACGAAAAAGTAATTAGCCATCGCGTGACGATGGCGAGTTGCAATTGCGATTGCAGTTCGACAGTATTACGGAGTAACTCGATAAAATTCGCATTTGGGTCACGCGTTTCTCTTACCACCCACCTTCTCTCTCTCTCTCTCATTCTTTCTATTTCATTTTCTATTACTCTCTTTCTCACTCTCTTCATGCATATAGTATGCATATAACCAGACTCGGGGCCTTTTCATCAACATCGCGTGCGTTTGCGTCCGTGCTCTTTCTCTCCTTCGCATCACCCCCTTCGAAACGACAGGTGGGCGCGCACGAGGGAAAGGAATGACGAGAGAAAAACGCATGGAACGCCTCTTTTTGCACCCCATCGCTCTTTCGTGTACACAGTTCGACATAAACGACCCTCCTGGCGAGCGCGAACGAAAGGGACCACCACGATCGTCGTCGTCTTGTATTCGTGAGAAGGAACGAATCGACCTTTTCCTTCGCGTTTACGCGATTCCGCGAAAGAGAACTCACTTTTTTTCTCTCCCACCCTCTTTGGCCGATCTTGTCTAAACATCTCGAATGGAAAATATATTGACTTGGATCACTGCGAAATTTCGTTTGTTCTTTTATTTATGTTTCGAAATCCCACAATTTTTCTCGAGAAACAAAAAATCCGATGTCTTAGACATTTTTGGAGATCTTCCAAGCGAACGTTGAACGTCGCGGATGGATCCGAGGACGTTCACCTTGGCCACAGCATCGTTGCTCGCGATCACGATTAGGCGCGATTAGGAGTCTCGAAGGGCTTGGGAGGGCGAGTTTATCGAGCGGTTTTAGACGGACGGTGATGGTGTGTAAGGGTACGATGAGACAATGTCTGTGAAAGGTTGGAAAGAGAGATGAAGAAGAGGAAGAAGAAAAAAAGAAGATAGTGAGATGGTTCGAAGGAGTAGAATATTTTTACTTTTTCCATTTAAATACATTTTTTATCATTTTTATCTTTAATCCACGTAGATGCAAAATGATTATTTATTTTTGCCATTTATTATTTACTATTGCTATTAACTAAGAAATGTTTATAATTATCTTTTTTCATCAGGGATTGGTCGGAGATACAAATTAGAAGAAAAGATTTAAATGAAATTGTTTGGAGTGAACGAATTTTTTATCATTTGTATCTTCAATTTACGTAGATGACATTCAAAATGATTATTTATTTTTGCCATTTATTATTTACTATTGCTGTTAGCTAAGAAATGTTTATAATTATCTTTTTTCATCAGGGATTGGTCGGAGATACAAATTAAAAGAAAAGATTTAAATGAAATTGTTTGGAGTGAACGAATTTTTTATCATTTGTATCTTCAATTCACGTAGATGACATGCAAAATGATTATTTATTTTTGCCATTTATTATTTACTATTGCTGTTAGCTAAGAAATGTTTATAATTATCTTTTTTCATCAGGGATTGGTCGGAGATACAAATTAAAAGAAAAGATTTAAATGAAATTGTTTGGAGTGAACGAATTACAATGCTAATTTAGGGGTTCAACGATCCTCTTCTCTCTCTCTTTCTCTTCGCACGTAGGTGGTTAGTACGCTCGTTTCGTTAGATTCTCGTGAAAGCTTCTCTCGCTTCGGGCCAACCACATCGAGATGGATGGACGAATTGACCTTCTCGAGCCTTCTTCTTCATCATCTTCGTATTCTTCCTCTTTTCTTCATCCTCTTTCTCGCTCCTTCGAATTCCAGTCGACCCTCAATTTCGTTCATCGCTATTTCCCACCGCCTACCTGGTTCGTCGTTCATTTGCAACCGGAATCTTCGAACGATTTCGTAAAACGCGCCCGATGGCTAAAACCTTTCGCGCGGCTACTTTTCATTTTTTTCCACTGCATACACGACGCACGATTAGAGCAACGTTAGCAAGGATCGGTAGAAATCTTTTGGTACGATAAAAATCAGGGTACAGGTAACCCTTGGATAACACGAAATTTTGAGAAGGTTATTCTGATAGACCAAGAATCATGGGAATCTTCCATAAAAAAAAATCTTTCAGAAAAAATAATTTTTTTAGATGAAAAAAAATTTACTAAAAAGTTTTTCTTCATCCACAATTATTTATATACTCAAATTTTCGGGTTTCCCATTTATTATGTACGACGCTTAACGACTGAACAACTTACAAAATTTATTGAAATGGTTGAAAAAATGTTGAAGCATATTATGGAAGTTAATCTCAATATCGAAAGTAGCCTTACAATTCGCTGAATAATAAATAATGAAATTTGTTGCTACAAAGAAATTTATGATGAGAAACAACAAAAGTGCAGACATCGTTATTACAATTTTTTGGCTATAAAAAATGAATATAAAATATTTAATTCGAAGTGATTTCGTTTTCTTGACACATACATACACTGCAACATCTTACCCTGGTTTGATTTACTGAAAAACAGAGAAAAACATATTTTATTTAAAACTAATTATCATTTTTTCTATGTAGTTAGCTTTTCAATTACTTCAACTAATCAACGTAACCCCAAACCTATCTATTTCCAATATCGTATCTACCAAAAGTCTTTAAAATAACAAAGAATAAGACCAAGAAGAAAGTATTGTTATAAAATATCAGCTTTTGGTTTCTCGTCAAAATGGAGGAAGCTAAAGACATCGATATGACTGTGACGCTCGATCGTTTCGCGAGTTACATACTGAAGAGTGGAGGGGAGGGGGTTGAGAAATAGGTACTCGGTCGATCTCGAAAGCGTGTTCGGTTAGCACTCTCTCATACTCTTCTACCAACTCTCATACTCAATTTCTTACACTACCGGACTACTCTTCTAACGCAGCAAGGTTGGTATTAAATTTCGACGAGTCACACGATATCTGCGCTCGGCGCGGCGCTCTGGTACGCGGCCATGCGCCGCACGTAGACGATTTGTCGCGCGATATTTTTAAACGTCGTCGCCCTTACGCGCTGCGCTCTCCTCCTCTTGCGCGCTCGCGGCGCCGAGAAGTTAAAGAACCGGCCGATAGCAGTGAGTGAGTGAGTGAGAGAGAGAACTCGAGCGATCCGTAGCGCCAGGAGGGCTGGAGGGGGAGGTGAGGTCGTTCCGTATCAATTATTTCTTCGTTTATTTATAGGCAGGGCCACGACACCACGGTATCACCGTTGTTTTCCATAGTTTCCACTGATTCTCTCTTTCTTTCATCCTTCTTTCTTCGGGGGAACTCTCGTACTTTTGTCATTATCTTTCCATTAGTTATCACTTTTCCCACGTTACTTACAATTAATTCCATAGTTTCCACTCGGATCTTCACTTTTATGCGTGTTAGACGAGGACCATGAATTAGTCAATTTTTCTTCCATTTTGGATTTTAAGATGGGATATGTGCGCTGAAAGGACAA
Source organism: Ancistrocerus nigricornis (assembly GCA_916049575.1). Classification (NCBI taxonomy): domain Eukaryota; kingdom Metazoa; phylum Arthropoda; class Insecta; order Hymenoptera; family Vespidae; genus Ancistrocerus; species Ancistrocerus nigricornis. Next base: position 3,962,449 of record OU696668.1, on the reverse strand, counting down.
ACTCTGATAAGGGTTGCCTTTGTCTATGATAGAGTTTATGTAGCTACATGCTAGCCTGACGATGTGCTGCGACTCATTGTCAAAAATGTTTGAACAAATGTTTGAACAAATGTTTGTGAACGAATGAAATATTGTGATCGTTGTTTGGAAATATAGTCGATAATATCGATAAAAAATGATTTCGAACTCGGTAAGGAAATGTCCACGATCGGATACCATTAGCAAAATGTGTCCACCGGCTGGTCTAGCGATGCGAGTGACCTCCGTTCGCGAAAACTATATTTATCTCGGTAGAGCCGAAGCTCACCACCGTCGTCGTCGATGTACTTAACGCTTTCGCTTTATTCTCTCTCTCTTTCTCTCACTTGTCTCTCCTCTACTTCTTACTTTCCTTTTTCTTTCGTTTTCCCCTTCTCTCCCATTAACTATCTCTCTTTCTCACTCACGCGCACGTTCCATACATTTATTTATGTCTGCGCGCACCGCCAAATTTAAAATCCGCGCCAAGCACCGCCACGTGTGCGCGTTTTAATTACGTATGACAACTATAAGTGATAACTTAACTGCAAAAATGGATTTGCAAATTTAGAGAAAAATTAAGTGAAATTGACTTTAGTCTAAAATAATCCTTTTTTTTTTTGGCTCCTCGGTATGAAGTTGGCGATAATTAAATTATATGGCAATTTTTATGATATTTGTGTTATTAGTGGGGGAGCCATATCTGACGTCGACTGTACAAGTTTTTGTGATAATAATAATAATATGTTCTTAGTGTTTATGGATATAATCTGTAAAGTGATATAAAATGTTGTCAGTGAGATAATTTTCAATTCGAAATTTATATAAAGTTTCTATTATCGTCTGATGCAGGATTCTTTTTTATATAAGAAAATCATATAATCATGTTAGTATATGCAGCAATGTGAAGCAATATTGTTTTATTTGCTTCTATGTTCTCGCTAAAATGTCGCAGAATCGAAAGTCACGATTTATTTATAATAAGACATCGGGGTTCCTCGACTTTCTTACGGGTCCGGGTCGTTGAAGCGTTTAAGAAACATGCGCGAGAACGTTTGTGAGATTATTTCGAGCATCTTCAAGGGTGCGTTAAAGGTTGTAAAGATCGGCCGTTTCCTTTTCAGCGTAATCGTGTCTCGTGCGTCTTCGCTTTGACTTTTTCCCCTAGACACAATTCCCTTTTTTTCGCGTAACTTTAAATTTAGTCTTCGAACTTGCCGAGCCAGACGAGTCGGTATAGTTCGTCTGGACGAAAATAATTCAACCATCTTTCCGTCTTGTTTCGTTCGTCGCTTTTTCGCCATTTTCTTACTTTCTTTCTTTACTTCTTTTTCTCCAAGTCTACCAGCTTTTGGTTATGACGCACGCTTTTCTCGTTTCAAATCTAACACTCCGAGGGAACCTTCAGACAACCTCCAGACGGTCCAGGTTAAAACCTTGGTCGAATTTGAATCGAAGACTTTTGTTAGCTTCTTAGATTTATATATAGTTTTTTGTTTTTTTTTCGTTATACATCTGTTAATACATAAGGGCAACCTGTATTTTAATCACAAATACAATATATTTTAATCACAAACTAACATCATATTCCTAAATGAGAGTTTGCACAAATTGCTTAGACGTTGTGACACATCGTACTTGGTAAGTCAAATTGTCCAACCTTTCACTCAAGAATGACTATAGTATGTACAAAAGCGATTATTCGATTATCTTCAACCACGATCTTACAGACAAAAGGGAAACGAAAATTCACTTTGGCGAGAGTGAGAGAGACAGAAGGCTAGGATGTCTATAGGTGTATGTATGTATGTACGCGTCTACGAATCCTTGGCACTTCGGAGGTGAAGTCACAGTAAAGCGATTAGGTTTGTCTTCCTTAAGTCGATTATACCGAAGACGAGTGGGTGGGGGTTGGATTGGGGGGGGGGGGGGCGTTAAAACTGAAGGGAGAAAACTTGATCCACCTTCATTCTGATCGTCTGAAGTTTCCGAAAGACGTCGACCAACGAAGGGGGTAAGAAGATCACCTTCCTATCTCAAAGATTAACGCAATTAGACAGGTTGAAATTAGTTTATACGGGCGTTACTCGGAGAATGACGGCTTATGAATTAACCATTCGTTGTGTCTCGTCGAAGATCTTGGGAAGTCATCCTGATCGAATGTGACAGATGATAGTTTTATGGAAAACAATTATAATCAATGTAATTGTTCACTTTTGGTAATTTGTACGATAAAGAGAGGAATCATTATTAACTAATAAAATAAAATGATTGAATATTCCTACGAGAAATACAAGAAATAAAAATGAACATGCAAATCTATTTTTTCCACTGTCCAATAAACCACTGCGTGCGTCGCGACCAGCATCCGTTCACGGTTCAACGGTCCAAAGAAATTTTCAGGCACCCGACCAAGAACATATCTTTCGCGTTAGTAGCTACATCTCACCCTCCATTAATCCTTTTGCTCTTAACAAATTGGATACGGTCCGTGTGTCATTCGTTTCAACGATGTGCCTTCGTATTAATTGCCAACAGCTAAACGTCAAATGCGTGCGTGTTTTCTTTAATTAGAAAAAATAGAAGAATAGAAAAGGCCACTTTGTCAAGATGAGACTCCCGTAAAAGAGGACAAACTATCGGCTATAATGGTTAAATTAATGTCATGTTTACGTTCAGTATAACGTTATATGTAATCCAAACATTTACATTTGACATACAATCCACTTTTTTATTTATTAAATAATCGGCAATTTGATCGAACCTAGTCTAAAAAATTATGCAAGAACCCCTTCACGGAATCAAAGAGTTTATTTAACAAGGGTAAAATTGTCTTGGTACCACTGACCTTCGTTGAAGAAAATCTCTAAATAAAACGCAACATAAATTTTCCGTGCTATGGGAGGTATACGCAGTTTTCCAGCAACTTATAGCAACATGGTAGAACGACAGCAACGGTGGCTTCTATTCGGGCCATTCGAGACCGCTTCCATGAAGGGTAAAGCCCGCCTCGAGTCGTACCGTTACGCGGATCATCGTTTTTCCTCGCGCGCGCGCCGATCAATCAGGCCTTCTTCTTCTTCTCACGTAGGTAGGTAGGTGTACGTCTCGAAGAGTTTGCCTTGTCTTTTCTAGGCGAACCAGCATCCACCCCTCCCTCTTCACCCCATCCTGGCCATACACGTGAGACTACCGTTCGGATACGGAAGAAAGAGGTTAGAGCAACCGAGTTGAAAAGGTTTTAACCCTTTGACTGATACTTCGAGGTCAGAATCGACTTCTTTCTTCGTTAGATCGATTCCTCATAAAAAAAATCGTTTGACGACATTTCTTCGTTTTCTTATCGAAAGTCTGGTTACTTTTTAACAGATTGAATGCTATTGGGGTCACTGGTGATCGACATTCGATTTTTCTTGATGCATTTGAAATATTTATTAGTATTGTTTAGCAACTTTGACGAGGATATAATCATAAAAAGTGGGTGATTTAAAATAAGAGATATCAAATTCTTTCATATATTTATTCTAAAAAAAAAAAAAATTATTCATCAAATTATATGGACCTTGGCTCGGTACTCAACGTGTCAAAAATGATTTTGTTTATCTCGTGACGGATATTAATAAAATAAAATCTTGGATTTAGAAGAAAAAAATGTAATTTCGTTTTTGGAAGAAGATTACTACAAGAGTAATCTCGAGGAGGTCAAAACTGCTAAAATAAGAAAAAGAAAAAAAAAAACAAGAGAAAGATTACTACAATTTTTCTGTGCACTTAGCAAACTAACACTTCGGTAGCTCATTCTGCGGTAGCTTCATTCGATTTAAGAGAAGAAAAACTTGACGATACGTGATGTAACGTCGCACGTTCCTCGTGTCCACCGGTTCAAGAGAGAATCGCGCCCGGCTAATCACTTAGAGATTATTTTCCACGGTAATTAGAAACAGGGTTTCAAATGCGTCTTATCGCGGGATACTTTCGTATCTGCCAATTAGAAATAATTATTGCATGGTGACTCGTTTTATTGCGAGCAAAGATCGGGCCAATATATATATATATATATATACGTTCATAGTCATTTATAGATTTATACGTATAAAATATCATTATGTTAATGCGACACGGTCAAATGGAAAGTACGATCCTCGACTAGCGTGAAAATAACGCTTCTTATTACGTACGATCCTTATAAAATAAAAACAGATTAAAAACTGATACTTTTTTTTTATATTCGCTAACTACGTTCACGGTAACGTCATTAAGTCTAGCTTACTTGTGCGCGTGTTCACACTTTAAAATTGAATTTTCAATAAGTGCGAGAACCGTGATCACGCAATGATACCGATTGCAGTAATGCAGGAATGCAGAAATAACACAAGACGTATGGAAGAAAACATTGAAGAAAAAAAAGTAACACCTCCATTAGGCTCGATAATTATTTCACAATACATGCAATTTAGTGTCGTAACGACAACATTGCGACTCGATTGCACTTACACTTCTTTCGTATCTAATTATAACCCGGTCGAGATTCAGCATGATTTCTTAATGTTCGGTGCTGCGTGTACCACTGATGGCCCATGATGGATTTTAACATTGGTTATAAAAATCTTAAGGTTTACTTATGAAAATTCTTTTGTATCTTTATTTTGAAAAGAACTTTGAAGAAAGGTGGATAAATATATGGGTTTATGCAAAATCAGTTGAGAGTATTCCGTTGATCATGATTATTGGTACAATTAATGACGTTTGATAATGAAACAATGTTCAAATCGATTATGAGTAGTACTATCGTACTTTTATTATAAAACTCGTATGCCGCGCGTGCAAAGTTACACGTCATCGATTATCGACGATCTTTCCTATTCCGATAACCTCGTACGATCCTCGTGCAAATTCCCACTGTGAGTGGAAATCATTAATCTTCGGATGCAACGACTATGTTGCGATCGTCCGTGCATTAATAGAAATCATATTCATGAGACATTTTCCACTAATCGTTTTTGCATGTATATGAATGAGATCCGAGCGATCGTTTCAAGAGCGTTTAATGGCTCGAGTAAGGTGGTCCGCACGGTCGAGTGATTTTAACGCGCAGATGATGAATTTTCTAACCTCAAAATAATCTTTCATATATTATATATTCCATATAAAATATTATTTATAGTACATTCAATCTCGTTCTAATATCTTAAGTAATTAAACATATGATAATTTATTAGAGCGCCAATTTTGATCCCTCGGACTTGAGTATACCAAATAATCATAATTATCATATAATCATTACGATTATTATTATATGGACATACCAAAAAACAAATTGAATCGTTCTGTCCACAGATCAAAGGCTAAGGCATTCGAAGGGCAGTCTAGACGTATTGTACTTCAAGTTCTCGGACAAGGTAGTTCAGCATCGGGTGACTAGAGCAGAGTTATCACTCTGGATCTGGGGTACGAATCAGGATAACGATGAGTCAAGTGATTCGGTGGACTTGGACAATTTGGAGGTTCAACACGAAGGTCCAGTGACGATCACGCTTCAAAGGATCCTTCGTGGTGTTACGGAATCTGGTGGTCCTTTATTAGGTCCACCGTTAACTACGAAACATCAACGACCAATCGGTCGTAGGGGTACTTGGGTCACGATAGAATTGAGAAGAATGGTGGCCGAGTGGTTCAAACACCCTAGGGATAACTTAGGCGTCGCTTTAAGGATCTCAGCACCCGGTGGAAATCATCGTAGGAACGCGAAACTCGTGGAAACGAATCCTGGTGCCGAATATGGACCGTATTTGGAAGTACAGACCCAGGAGTTGGACACGAGGAGAGGTGGTAGGATTAAGAGGAACGTTGGCTTGAATTGCGACGAGGCTAGCCAGGAGACCAGGTGCTGTCGGTATAAACTCACCGTAGATTTCGAGAAGTTCGGTTGGGATTGGATAATCGCGCCTAAGAAGTGAGTACCGTATTTTAAAGTAACAGGGATTTTCTTTCTTTCAAATTTATCTAAAAGAACTGAAAGAAAAGGAACCCATTTATCATCCCAAAACCTGACAATGTTTTAATAACAGCACCATTTCGTTGATTTCTTGTTTTAGGTATGATGCCAATTACTGTTCAGGCGATTGTCCAATGGCCTTTCTGCCAGCCTATCCGAACACCCACATCGTGAGTTTAGCGGAACCCCCGAACAATACGGGTCCATGTTGCGCCCCGAGGAAGCTCTCGGAAATCACGATGCTGTACTTCGACAACGAGTACCAAATCGTCTTCTCGCGGCTACCTGGCATGGTCGTCGAGAGATGCGGCTGCTCATAGTCCAACTTTAATTTTCCGGTTACCGAGAACGACGAGAAGAAGAACGTGTATATGTTCGTTTTGTCGTTCGTTCGTTGCCAATATTAAATAACAAAAAAAAAAAAAAACAAAAGCTTAGAAACGTTAAAAAAAAAACAACGTTCTAAAACGAAGCCCAATGACATTTTTCATCGTTGCTCATCGGTGATCGTATCCACGATGAAAATCCTTCATCCGATAGACTGAAAGTGCCTTGTTCGGAAAGTGTTAGGTGCCATTTTGGACGCTCGACGCGAATGAAGACAAAATGGTGGACGATTGGGATGGAAGTAAAAGGAAAAAGATGGAAAAAATAAAAAAATAAAAGAGAGAGTTCGAGCGGGCACCACGATGGTGATCCACGGCAAGGCGGATAGTTCCTAGAGTCACGGTATTATTTTTAAGGCGCCATTTCCGTTTGCTCCTGATTCTTCGAGAGAGGACGACCTCTATAAAGCGTTTCGATTTCTTCTTTATGTCACGTGTTCCTTTCTCTTTCTCTCAGACACAATTTTTATTTTTTATTCGTATCTTTTATTTTTTTTGTACACACATACTACTATATCGGTCATCGTTGATCGGTAAGGACGTGCTGGCTAAAAGATTTCAGTGTACAGTGAAATAACATTATTTTTGTTAAGCGGTCTCCCCACTCCCCCATTCTCTTCCCACCCCATTCTTCTATCTCGTTTCTGTTTTCCTATTTTTATTTTTATTTTAAATTAATGATACGAGTGACTGCGAGAGAGTGCGTGTTAGAAACCGTGTAAATAAAAAAAAAACACAAAACATAACCCAAGAAGCCAAGCGTGGCGTAACTCTTTATTAGGTTCCACGATTAACGTATCATGGAATTTTTGTAGTGGGAGCATTAATTAGAAGCTCCATCTCTCTCTCTCTCTCTCTCTCTTTTTCTAACGTGAATATCCAAATAGGTAAGTTTGTAGATACGAAGTGTAACGGTCCCGGCCATTTTCTTAAAGTCTTAACGATGATAACGAAGATTTCCTTTCCTATACCATTTTCCAATTTAATTTAATCAATACGATTTTATAAAGTCCCCTCTATTGAAGGTTTTGATACGGCTGAATATACTCAAATTCTTCATTGGCTTTTTCTCTATCTCTGTCTCTTATCCCTTAACCTTTCTTGTTTCTAACCTCAAATCGTAGCTTCGAATCTTCCAATTTCTACGTGCACCGTAGTTAAACATTTTTGTAAAATCGAACATGCAATTGTACGAAGGAATTGTGTAATAGAAATTTTGGAAAATTGTCAAGAAAATCAGTTTTTACGACTACTTAGCATTAAGATTTTTCGAAACGAAAAAAAAGCACAACCTTCCATATCGTTTGTTCCTTTCATTTTTTTGTTTTGTTTTCTATCCCTCGCCATCTCTTCTCACTCTTCGTTTGTTTGTCAGTGTATCTATTATAAAAAGTAATGGAATTGTGTACTCTCCAGTATCCGAACCAGAACGGCAAAGAAAAAAAAATGCATACTTATATGTATAATGTGTACTTCTTAGGTAGAGAGCTAATAGATAGAAAAATATTTATTCGATAAAATAAATGGTTTTTTCGAGAAACATGCGTCTCTTTATTCTCACACACTCTTTCTCTCTCGTTTGTTTTAGGCACGACCGCAAGGAGTTCCTTATATTTAATTATTTTTATATCAACCTTCTTAGCTGCAACGAGGAACTTTGACCAGTACGAAACCGCGACAAGCTTCGCTGTTTTTCTCTTGTTTTCGTACCTCGGCCCCCCCTTTTCTGTTTTCATGCTTTTTAAAACGTTACAACTCGGTTCTCCCCTCTTTCTTGAACGCACGAAGACATCGATGGTTTTGTCCGTCATTTCGCGTCGTTCGGGTATACGATAAACTTTCGGGGCACGCGAGCCACGATTGTTTGCCGATTACATTTTTTCTGACTAATAAATAACGAAATGCATTTATTGCGTAGGTTAAAACGTCGCATGCTTCGCGATTGCATTTGTAAAATCGCGGTGAATTTTCCACGAAAAATATTGTGTCGAAAATAATAAAAATAGGGTGAAACTAATCTTATAATTAAAAATATTAAGAATCGTATTTCCGTTTATTCTCACGCGTAAATATTGTCGACGACTACACGTGACCTTGAGGAATAAAATCAATTAAATTTTTACGTATGCTACGTACGTTTTCGAATTTCATTGACGTCGTTGTATTTCATCGATGATCGAAAGAATCTCCCAACGAAGATGAACTTTACATAATCTAATTTATTTTTATGACGAATATTGAGCTCGATATAGGAGAGTGCGATGCCATAAACTCAAGTCGAAGTACCCGAGCAACGAGTCGACGACCGATTATTGAGATTAAATTGAACTTTCGGATTCGTTGGACATACATGCATATCAGAAGCGTAAGTAATAAAAGTCATAATGAACTTACGCGTGTAAAATAGATAAGCTTATGCAAGCGATCACTTATCGGGTATACTTTGTACTTATCACGAAATTTTGGACTAACGAGAAACAGCTTTCGAGCTATCAATCTACCGATCAGTAAATTACCAGTCTGACAGGAATCGGTTATAAATGTTGAACGGCTTGGTCTCGGTTCGCTTCGTTCGAGTGAGAATTATTATTTCGTCGAAAGGTGACTGATTTTAAGCGACATTTTGTTTCAATCTTTTCTAAAAAAGGATTTTGTATCGAAAGAAATTTTACATGAAAATTTATGATTTATGTAATATAATAAAATAATTAAATAACAAAAGTTCTGAAACAATTGCAAGGTGTGTTAAAAATTATGGCTAATTAATCTTATGCTTTTGGACTTTTTCTCGACTAAAGTTTTCAGCAGGTCGGCCTTTTTTTTTTAAAGCAACATTTGTATGTAAAATTTAAAAGTCTAATTTACGAATATGGTAGTGTGGCTTCGATAGGATGACTGGTTAAAAAGTTACAGCAATTTTTCTCTTGAAAACGACCTATACTCCGACACTTAAAAAATTTATTTTTCAACACTCCGCAACGATATCGAAAAACGGACAACGGGACAGTATTCTGCATGCTTTCTTCTTTCTAAATCTTGATGCATACATCAGGATTTTTGTCAAAAATCGATGCATCTCGGATTTGCCCGATCAAATACTCGTTCGAAAGAGGAAAGTCTATCATTTACGAATATGCAAGTCGCGTTTCGATAGGATGGCTGGATGGAAAGATACAGCAGTTTTAAGCTTGAAAAAGACCCATACTCCGACACTTAAAAGATCAATTTCTCATCATTGCTTAGCGATATCGAAAAACGGACAACGGAACATTATTCTGCATGTTTTTATCTTTAAAATGAGCCATTAAACATTGAAATCGGCGGTGGTGACCATTTTGGCAAAAATCATGATGCATAGGTCAGGATTTTTGTCAAAAATCGATGCATCTCGGATTTGCCCGATCAAATACTCGTTCGAAAGAGGAAAGTCTCTAATTTACGAATATGGCAGTGCGGCTTCGATAGGATGACTGGTTAAAAAGTTACAGCAATTTTTCTCTTGAAAAAGACCCATACTCCGACACTTAAAATATTAATTTCTCATCATTGCTTAACGATATCGAAAAACGGACAACGGGACAGTATTTTGCATGTTTTTATCTTTAAAATGAGCCATTAAACATTGAAATCGGCGGTGGTGTCTATTTTCGCAAAAATCATGATGCATACATCAGGATGTTTGCTTGAAATTGAAAAAAAAACGTGTTAAAAACTTTTCAATGCAAGCGGAAAGATTTCTATGTATTGTTAAGAAGTTGAACTTTACGATGGTCACCAAAAAATTCGAAAATATAAGCTACAGAAATCTGTAGAAACAAAAATCCCAAAATTGGGACAACTAGCCCCGGTCTCCCCTAACTTTTTTTTTTCATCGGTCAAATCAACGACCAAATACTGAAATCAATGAAACATGAAATTATATGCAATTAAATTTAAACTGTAAATTCAAAGTTTCACACCCAGTAATGGATATTGTTGGTAGAGGCATACTTCGAATAAAACGCTAAACATTGACAGCATCTGTGAGAAATACTATGAGTGTAAAAATTAAAAAATTAAACTTATCTCGAAAATTAATTACACCTGTATCATTAGACAAACATGATTTTATAAAATGACGTCCGTTGTATTTTGTGGGATGCACGAGTACTTGTTTGTCTGGCACGTTTGACCAAGAACTATTGCCCCTCGCATGCGCCTCGCGCATTTGTCAATTTATCTACAATGTACGGCTTCATTTTAACGAGTCATTAATCAGAGTGCAGCACCCGATTACAACCGCGCTGCCACTCGTGAGTTGCACGTATCTATGTATGTGCGTTTATAGATATATGCATGGGCACACCTACAAGCATATACGTTTTTGCGTACGCAAGCTCTACTACGAGCACGTAAACGTGCACTTAAGAACGTCAAGTCACGTTAGCTTTTTTGTTAATCAACTTTTTCATTAATTTTTCTAGTAATTTATGAAGTTTATCAAACAAATTATTTTTTTTCAATTAACAATCTATCAACGATGTGAATGATTAAACGTCATTAAAAAAGATCATTTATTATCGTTATGATTCTATAATAAAGTCGTATCACTTTGAGACTTTTCATTTGGCACGTTACATGACAATCTAGTACGGTTTATAATTTTTTTTTTTAAATAAAGGTGAAAAAAATAGTAGGTATTATCACATTCTTCATATTATATCTTAGTTTTTTTGCCAACGGTTACACAGATAACCTATAAAATCGAGTATCGGCCACTGGTGTCCGTTATGGTATTTAACGTGTTAAACATGATACATATATCGACAATCGAACTATGACTGAATAGCACATCAATCTCTCTTTCTCGCTGATAAAAGAGGTGTTGCAGTCAACGATTCGTGATAAATCATTCGATTAGAATCACTTCCGTGTTTGAGAGACGCGATTCGCTTTCGATTTACATCGCTTGAGTTTTATTAACCTGTCAATGAGTGACAAATGTTCTTATTTCGTCTTCATTACCTTATTTGCTTTTTGGTCGCAACAGTTTGGTGTGAATCGAACATTTCTAAGAAAAGAATTTGACGTGTTTGTTATACGTGTTAAGAAAGCTTAACGATTGTAATGTTTAAACAGATACAAGTTCCAATACATGTTTGTACAAAACATTGATTTCCTTTTATTTTGCGACGCACCAATGTCATAAAGTTGTTGTTCTATTATTATTCGAAATTTGCATAGTGATAATGTATAGGATCGAAGGGTTCGAGATCCCAACCGGAAGCAGACAGCCGATATACAAAAAATTACACATCATTCAATATTTTCGGCGTTATTAATAATCAGCCGATAAGTGTTTGACCTTACAGAGTGCAACCAGCTTCTCTACGATATCGCAGCCAAGCATATTAGCGGTTTGACAACATATATACTTTTTTGTAGCGTCGATCTGACGGTAAAAATAATCAATAAAAGTGACAAAACAAAAAATAATTACAATCTCATGTAAAATAGTATAAAAAAAAAAAAAAAATACCAGAAATAAATGGTAACGGAAAATAAATAAAAAAGTGTCATAAGTTATATACTATAAGTACGTATTAAAAAATTTGAACGACACGTATGCACTTGTTACGTACGAGAACGATGACCTCGCGAATCATCGGAAAGGGTCATCGTGACTTCGCGCAAGCTAGAAGAAGTCAACGTTACAAGTCGGTCCGAATCTTCGCGAACTGCATGAGAGAGAAAGAGAAAGAGAAAGAGAGAGATGGTTTCTGCTCTGTCTCGAGGTAATCGTCATAATGCAATCGTAGTAGTAGATGCACGGGCCCGGCCAAATCAGCCAGTTGACTTTACGGCAGTCAACTGTTTCGCCAGACGTGCCAATTCTCGTCTTATTGTTTCTCTTTTGGCGACGACACCAAGCAGCCCGTCCTTGCACGGGCCAATGGTTGTTGCCGGTTACTGATCCCGTTTTGGCAAAAGTGGGAGTGAGAAAAAAACATTTGACCTTGTCACTTTATTTTTTTACCGGCCGAACGTTCCTGTCATCGAACTTTTATTTGAGCCGTTCACGTGCCAAAGTGATTAGCTCCATTTTTTTTTTAATTTTTTCAAAACTTTAAAACCTTAATTTCTTATATTTTATTCAATTTTTCCAACTTTTTCTTTTGAGTTAATAGATCATCATTCGATTCAAATACTATGTAATTAATTAAAATTGTTTTCTTATTTTCTAATAAAGTTAACACAAAAAAAATGTCACTTTCAATGTCTAAAGAAATTATTAAAGGAAATATTGAAGAAAATTTGACTTATTTCCGTTAGAACAAAACGGGATGGCATTTTTGTGTCGTGTATAAAATTGGCTTACAACGTACCGGGGGTCAATTTCCGTTACAAGGACGATACATTAAGTAATCCGAAATAAAGTTTTGCCGCTTCGCTCGGTGGCAATGAATTCTCGATGACAGCGGGCCGAGGTTCAATCTAATGCCAACGGCACGTACTCGATCGACGAGACTGAACCTTAATGAACATGCACTTCGGAGACAAACGTGATGGACCGCATTGTACGAAGATCAACATTCAGAAAAATATGTTTGTAAAAAACAGCTTGGCGTATTTGAAATGATCGAAAAATTGTTATTTAAATTTTCTTTTAAACTAAGAAAAATACAACCTTACGAAATAATCGATCTTTAATTAACGGTAACAGTACCTATATCTATTCGTCTAAAAATTGTACGTCATCCTGGAAAAGGACTAAAGATCGCAAGACCATTAAAGATAACGTTTCGACGAGATCCTATCGAACACGGGGTTGGATATAAGGGTTGGAAAATGGTACGAGGAAGGTAAAAGGTATAAGTTAGAAGGAACTGGTGGTAGGAAAGAGACGAGGCCACTTTCGGCGCCGCCATTAAGGAGGATACTTTCGAGAGCCGAGTGGTAATATTATTTCCCGAAGTCACGGGCTTTGACATAATTATCATTGGTTAGAACGCCTGTGGTAGCTGGTAGCTGTGTTTTACGAGCCATTCAACGAGTCGGCTTAAAGCAGCCAAGCACGCCCAAGTTACTTGGATTTGCATTTTACGAGTGAACAGCCAGAGGTGAACGATGGATTAACGTGTGTGTATGTGAAAGTAAGCGAGAGGGTACGAAAGAAGGTAGAAGAAAAAGAAGAGGGCACACCTTTTCACGCACGCGTCACTCTTTCGGTCGTGTCACCGCCGGAAGCTCGATCGGCTCGTCGAAATTAAATCGAACCTAATCGAATCTAATGAAAGCTGATCCCTTTCGAACCTCCTTGACCCTTCCTCTGCCAATAATGCAAACTTGATAAATTTTGAAAAGAGAATTTCTGTTTCGAGAGAGACGACTGCGAGCTAGATTTTATAAATAAATAAATAATTATATGTATATAAAAAGACAGGTGTGTCCATGTATTGATAAAATGACAGACTTATACTCATATTTTTAGCGAAATGACGTCAAGCGTTGACATTTGAAAATAATATGGCACTTGGATAGGTCATTTAAGAAAATTATTCTGGATTTGGTATTGAAAGGATACTAATTTTGATACTAATCAGAGAAAGTAACTTTGTAATATGTATGTTCTATAAATTGAGCCGTCATTATCATTTATGATGTTTCTTTTACCCATGTGTCTTCTGAAAAAAACTGACTGACGTCGTTCCTAAAATTACGTACCTGATAAATGTAACTAAATAAAAATAAGCACAATATAATGATGGTATCTTAAAAAATAGAAGAAACAAATGAAACCACTACCATAAGTCAAAGTATTTATATTGTAGCTACCTTTAAGATTTGAACAGAAGTTCATAAGATAAACCAATGACACTTCGGTTTGCAAAAATAAGAAGCCTCGACTGTGGCAAATACCCTCGTTCGAGGAGCAGCACGAAGTGATGAAGTATCGGCATTCACAACCTAGGGGAACATCGGGGGCTCCGCGAGCTCTCGCGATGCTATAGGGTCCGAAGAAAGCAGAGAAGGAGGAAGAAAAACTGAGGAAGAAAGGCAGGTAGGTAGGTAGGAAGCAAAAAGGGTCGGACTCGTTCGTGATATGCGAAGGGACGATGCTACTCTTTCTCGAAACGTGGTTATCCGACGTACGGGAAACGTGCTACGTGTAAAAGCGAACCCACCTGGACCTGGAGTACCCTCCTCCTTCATTTTTAAGAACCAACATTCTCGATACACCAGGCAATTGATTCCCAAGAAAAGATTTCGTGAAAATTGAAATTGGCTTAATCTTGATGTTCAGTATTGAAGTCCTGTCATTACAAAATTTGCCATTAACATTCGTACCATCGAAAGTTTTGTCATAATTTGCTTCGTAAATATACCCAAAAGAATAAAATGAATAAAAAATATGAATTAGTCAACAGGAGTTCAACTACAGTATCTAACCGAACTACCCAAATCAATATGAGTACAGGTGTACTCTCCTTAAAACTGCCGGGGCTAACTCGACACCCTAATCACCTGTTTTCGTACGTTGGCCCTTATCGATTAGCTTTACGAGTGCATTGGACGACATAAGAGAAAAAAGGGGTAGAGGGAAGTTGAAGAGAAAGAAGAAGAAGAAAAAGAAAAGCATAAAGCATAGAGCACACAACACGGCAAGAAGTCGGCTCCCGGGTGAGCATTCAGGTTTCGGTCGTTTGGGTGGCTGCCTGCCCGTGTTACCCGATGCCCCCTTCACCTTCACTGCACATATAAGGGCTGCGTCCCCGCGCACGCACCAGCGAAAAAACTGCATACGCATACGATAACGGGGGTGCGTGCCTGAGGGCTATCCTTATGGGGCTTGGGGAGGCCATACAATACTTTAGTAACCCCGTAATACCTCCCCTTTCAGGCAGGTAGCCTCCGAGTATAAAGTAGTCAGCAGCAACTTCTACACCTACACCACCTACGCCTCTTCTTATTCGCCTCTTCCTTCACCTCTTCCTCTTTTGTCCTCTTTCGACCGTGTTACACCGAGATTAAAGGGCTGGGGAACAACGTGAAAAGGGATGCCGTTATCTCACGGATATGTCACGATTTATCGAACGCCAACACCATCGCGCCCCATTGTCCTGGTGAGCCGATACTCTCCTCGTCGAAGTTTACTCTCGCTCTAGGATGATACCCCATGACGTCGGAATCCTGATACATATACCTAGCGATCGGATGACTTCGATTTAACTGCCACCTTTCCCCGTCTAGAAGTGCCGATTGTTTTATCATGGTTCAGAGATCCGTAGACAAATTGTTTTATCGAATCATATTGGTCATTGATATTATACGGATTTAGGGCTAGATTAAATGGGGTTTTGTTATGGTCTAGAAGATATACGATGATGTGTAATTGAACGAGCCCCGGTTCATCTAGACCTCAGATATTAATCTAGACTGATCTAGTCCAAAATATATTAGATGTTGAAATAACCTCAATTTAAAGTTTCTGCATCAATGAAAAAAGATTTCATAATTCATGTACCGTGCGTGGGTGGGTAATGGGGTGGTAGAGACAAGCTTTCGTGACGAAGAGAATACGTATTCGACTGTGGGTTCGCGACGACGTGAGGGAGGTTAAGGGTTAGGGGTTAGAGGTTAGGGGATGTTAGCCGAAACTCGGCTGCCGAATATTCGACGCACGATTTAACGTGCCGAGGTGCAAGCGGTCGCGCGCGCGAGTACTCAGACCAACCACCGGCCTTCCTATTTATACTGCGAAATTCCCGGAAGGAGAAGGCAGATAGCATCGAACTACCCGACGTACGAAAGAGGACTACCCATAATTTTCCCCCGATTCGTGGGCTGTCGCCCACCGGCACGGCTGCACGCACATCCGCATTCAATCAAACCACACTGCGAAAGCGAAGCGAATTCTCTCTCTTTCTTCCTTTTCTCCTTCCTCTCTTTTACTTCACTCTCTTAGTCATTCAGTTTTTGGTTGGGCACGTTCGAAAGCTTTCGAACTTTGCTCGTTTCATTTTTTCCTATTACTTATCAATAACTTTACATTTTCACAATGGTATACCAGTCAATATAAATTGTAGATTAAAAACAATTACGTCGTACAATAATTATTTGAGTACTCTTACTTTTAGTCTGTGATTTGACTAACTTTCGGTATGGCAGAGAAAATGGCGCGTATTTTGAATCTTATAACCTACTTCGACGTGCCCACTTTCAAATAAATACCATATATCTTATATCAAGCGCACAAATTGATCTCAAAAACGTTCCGCATGACCATTAGATGGAATTTACTGCTGCTCGAGTTGACTGTGGTTATTCTTGTGGCGCAGAAAGGACTTTTCTAGATGATTGCTACGATGTTTATGATCGGCGGGCCATAATGGCGTCTAGCGAGAGTGGAAACAAATTCGGTGACATCGCAGAATTCTAGGAAGATAATATTTGCTTCGTTGGCAATCAGCGGTCGAGACGACAGCCAGACAAGACAATGATAGATCAATCTAATTCGCATGGGCAGACGCGCGTCGTGCGTCACGCGCGAGCTCACTTTGGGTTCTCCGTTCATTCTTTATTTGTTACAACGTATCTTTCCCTCTCTTTCTTTCTCATTCTTCTTCTATCTCTGTCTTTTTCTATCTTTGTCCCACCTTGCTCGTTCGTGACAGCGTCACGTCACTGCAGAAGAGGCTACGGTGCCTACGAACTCGACCGTGACCACTGACAAAATAACAAGGTTGTTGTCGAACTAACCTAACTAAGTGTCTATCTTTCTCTAGAAGCGAACGGACGACGGTATAAACACAGGAAGTGCTTCCAAACTCGATTCCATCGAGTCATCGAATAAGAGTGCCGAGTGTAGCGAACCGAATATCATAGTACCTGACCCTCCTACGATAAAAACCAATTCGTAGTACGAAATTTGCCAAAAATTCATAGTTTGGACAATGGCGACAACGGACGCCTTGTTAAGTCGGAAACAGGTTAACTATTGCAAGTAAAGTAGTACAACCAGCTCGATCGAGGGTAAAACAGGGAGAGCTCGTGACGAAGTCTAGCGATTGGTTAAAAACGCAGATGGAGGTAAAATGAATACCGTTTTGTCGATATTTATTCAACCATAAAGGTTGAAATCATGTTACTCGAAATAAACCTTCGTTTAATTAATGAAGCAAGAACAATTTTCAATCGAATTCTCTATCGTCTCAGAAGAAAAAAAAAGAACAGAAATATCCATCCATGAACGATAAGAACCAGCCCTGACACATCCACTAATCGATAAACCAATTACTCGAAATGGTCTCCTTACCGATCGCAAATAAAAACGAGTTCTTCGCTAAACTCTACCAGTCAGTGTCGTTATCATCGGAATCGCCGTATTAGAAACAAAAAATTCTGCAATCGTGCAGATACCTACAGTATCGACCGAGATCTCGAGAAAATGCGAAATTGAAAAAACGACAAGGAAGAAATGGATAAGAGAAATGGCGCGCAATGGTAAGGGGGTTGAGTAAGGAACCGGTAGCCACCCAAGAAGGCGGTTCCCTTTCTCTCTGAAGTCGACCGTTTAACGTGGACTCGGCTTGCCTTTTTTCTGACCCTTTTGCCTTCAAGGTTTTACCGCTGCTGCCCGGTGGTAGCCGAGTTGAACGAGCAAGAGAGAAAGAGTAAAACTTAAAGAGAGATAAAGAGAAAGTGGGTAGATGGGAAGATTGGTGGAGGGGCGGGGGGCGGAGGGGAAGGGGGTCGAAAGAGAACGGTCTTTTGCACCTCGGCGACGCGGGTGAGCTTGTTAACTTGACGTCTCAATTTAAACGCTCTCGAGCACGCAGCAGGGTCGGTTAGATCGAATCAATGCGAGGAAAAGATACAAAACCCACCCAGGATGAGAAAGCGAGATGGTAGATGGGGTCTTGGTCATGCGTGTACGCGTATCGGGTATAAGTACTACACGTATCGGATTTTGTAGAAACGCATTTTACGTGCACGTATTACTTCGAAGCGATCTACTGTCTCTTTCTTGCTTGTTCTTCCGTAAGGATACGAATGGGGGAGAGAGAGAAAGGGAAGATTAAGAAAAGAAGGGTGAAAGAGAAAGAGAGATTTGGGGGTGGGTGGGAGAAGAAAAGGGGAGTGGATCCTTTGGATAATACTACGGAAGGAATAAGAAAGTCCTAGGGAAAAGGAAAAGACGAAGATAGGAGTCTTGGCTCATAATAGGAGGAGAGACCGGCGCCTCAGCATCACCACGTGGCATGCGGCCAACTACCGTCTCCTGATCAATATGCTTACAGCTAACTCGCATCTCTCTTTCTTTCTTCTTTCCTTTTTCTCTCTCTTTCCATTCTTTTTCTCTCCTTTCTACCGTTCCACCGTGCTACGAGTTGTATGTACACGGTAACAGTCTAACCATCCTGAGAACTACCGCCGTCGCTATGAACATTAGCGGCGACGTCGACACGTTGCAGTTACGGCAACGAGTAGAGAAAAGTTCCTTTCGAGACACGCATTCTCGAGAATTCGAGGTGGACGTTGATCCTCAGGATCGGTACGAGAGATAATCGTAAAAAAAGGAACGACGAAGGGATCAGAGAGGATCGGTAGTCCCGGTACCACGCGTGAACCACGTGCTTGCTAGTTGGACGGATCACCTCTTTGCTTCTTGCTGGGGTGGCGCCGGCGTCAGAGGTGCTGGTTGTATTGGTGGTTATCTTAGTAGCGGTATATCGGATAACTGGTAGCGGTGGGAAAGAAGAAAAGGGTTACTCTCGTCTCTCCCATCTTCTTGCCTCTTTCTCTCTTGATCTCTGGGTACTGTCCAGATCATCGTCCGGCCCTGGGATGGTTAGGTTTTATACACGAGAATATTTCCGTGTCCGCGGCGAGTCTAAGGCACGTAGACGAGGAGAAAGGTTTAACTGTATTAGCGCATCCCGAAGGGTATACCATAGCGCGTTATACGGGGGAGCGCCGGCGGCTATATAAAGTAGGAGAGAGAGTTTAGCCGAGCGAGTCGTGGTAAGCTATATCGTTGTGGGTGGGTGGATAGTGTCTCGTTGGTGGGTGGTGATAGTGGTAGCAGCACTGGTGGTGGTACTGAAACCGGTGGTGGTGGAGCTAGTACTGGTGGTGGTGGTGGTGCCGGTGCTGCTGCCACTGTTAGTAGCGGTGATCGTAGAGCGGTGGTGGTGTTCCGGTGTGTTCGTAGTGGTGGTGGATGCCCCTCAGTGTCCGGCGCGCCTCCGACAAGCGTGCTTCGCTCGTTACGGAGATCCTTCGGCGTTTCGTCCTCCTGCGTCGATGCCAGTCTATCCGTGTCCTCGCGAAGGAAAGTAGACCGAAGTTGGGAAAGCCCGAAAGAGACGAAAACCAGGAAGGATAAAGGATCTTTAAAAAAAGGGATTATCGACGATTTCCACGACCGCAACGGGACACAATTTTCTACGGGATTCGAAAGCCGCGGCAAGTTTTCACTACCCATCGTGCGACCATTTCTTCTTATTCTTCCTCCTTTTCCTCTTCTCGAACGTGCCCGAAGAGATATATAAAATAGAAGAGGAGATGCGATTGCTCGTCGCCGACTTATCGAGGGTTTTCCAAAAGGGTGACGTACAACGGACAAGGAGGACAACGAAGAAGACGAAGGCTACAACGCCGGCCTGTCGAGAGGGATAGGAACGCGAGTGGTGAGGCGCGATAGATCGTCGCGACGCGCTCATCCTACACCACCTCCTCCATCTAACCACCTTCATCATCGTTATCATTATCGTCATCATCCTACTTAAGGTGGTGGGATCCACTCGGCCGATGTGGGACCGTCTCGCGTGTGGGGCCGCGGCAAACTTTTAAATGGTGCACTCCTCCGAAGGGCTTAGCCGTAGTGAAGCATTAGGTACGCGTAGAAAGTGCCCGAGGAAGTCGAGGAGACCATAGGACTTGGCTAGACTTTTCTTATCTTTTTCCACGTAAGCTACGGAATAATAGAAATTAAAACAAGGCAAAGAGAAAGAAACACAAAATTAACGGGAAGGTACTTAACAAGATATAAAAAAGTAGAGTAGAGTAGAACGAAAAGTGTCCTTGGCTTAAAAGAAGAAGAAGAGGAAAAAGGATCGAGATCGTAAGATCGAGATCGATACATATTTAAGAAAAAAAAGAAAGAGAAAGAAGAGGTGGGATCGCTATTTGCGATCGTGCGTGTGCCGTGCGCGTATTCGAAGGGAGCGCGAATGGCCGAGAAGACGAACAGGGTGTTCCCGGTTACGGCG
Source organism: Ancistrocerus nigricornis (assembly GCA_916049575.1). Lineage (NCBI taxonomy): Eukaryota > Metazoa > Arthropoda > Insecta > Hymenoptera > Vespidae > Ancistrocerus > Ancistrocerus nigricornis. The sequence continues at coordinate 3,941,795 of OU696668.1, read as the reverse complement.
GTCCAGCGTGACGGTCAGATCGATCACGAAGTACCGGCACCGGATCGTTGGTAATGGGGGGTTTAGGCGAGGATGCCTTCTTCCCGTCGTCGTCATCATCATCGTCGTCGTCGTCACCGTTGCTGTCGTCGTTGCACGCTGTCGTCGCGTTATCGTCGCGTCCGCGTTTCTCTCGTCGTCGCCGTCGCCGTCGCAGCCTCCTCGTCGAGCAGCTGTGTCACCGTTCACAGCAGCAGAATCTGCAAAAGAATCAGCAAGTGTATCAGGAAGAGAATAATCAGCAGCGAGAAAAGCAGCAGAAGCAGGAAAGAAAGCCAAGAAATTTTGGTAGATCCGTCCTCTTCACGATCCTCCTATTACTTTTTTCCACCGGCAGCACCAAGAGGATCGGTAAGAGCGATAACGAGAGAAAGAGGATCGTCATCGATAATAGTAAGGATAGTACCGAAGGTGGGAGGTTCGTTCGTAGTCGTAGTAGAATCATCGGATACCTCGCCGTCTCGAAGAGGAAGAAGAAAGGAGATAAGCAGCCGGCGCTCCTGGCTCGTGGATCGGCTGTCGATCTCCTCGGGGAGGAGAAAGAAGGAAAGAGAGGAAGGTGGAGGAGGTGGTGGGGGAGGAGGAGGTGACTCGCCGCCGAGATGCACCAGGTGCCGTACGCAGTGGGACTCACCTCGAACGAAGCTCGAATCGCCAAGTCCGGAGAGGAGAGCCAGTGCTGCCGGCAGCGTCGGCATCGACGCCGCCAATGGCATCACCACCGTTACCGGCAACAGCATCGCCAACAGCAACACCTGCAACAGCTACAGCAACAGCAAAGGCCTCGTCGACATCGGGCTCGTCGACGAGACGAAGGTGACAACAATGTCGATAGCGAACGACGATACCGAACGTTCGACTATACCTATACTAAAGAAAGAAACTACGAAAACATTCGATGTCTTCGCGCGAGATCACATAGAACCTTTGCCGGTGGAAGAGGGGGAGCAGCTGGACTCTTGATACCTTCCAATTTACTTCTCATCGGGCTGGTCCTCTGCTGCCTGACCTTACCACCCGTCCAACCGAGACAAAATCATCACCAGACGTGTCCCGGCTGTCCTCATCAGCAGCAGCAACATCAGCACGTTCACGAGATCCATCGAACTACAGGCAAACACGCTAACGCTCCTAGCCCGGACGATCTCAGATTGGAAGCGATCAAGCATCAGATATTAACGAAACTGGGCTTGAGAACTCGGCCTGACGTGAACAGGACGTTGGCCGCGGTACCCAGACACCTCGCTCTCGAGACCTTATATCGTGCCGAGGCTCAACCACCACCCCAATATCCTGAAAGAACGCGAAACGAGCACGGGGCCGAGTACTCCGGCGAATTCCTTTACGGTGGCGACGAGTACTCGTATAGAAATCTCGATCAACAGAACGAGGAAACCACGACGACGGATGGTAACTCGAGGACCACCACGCCCTATCAAGGATACGGGGATTACGATACCAGGCCTGGACACGAGCCACAGGAGGAGATGGATGATTTTTATGCGAGGACATCGGAGATCATCACCTTCGCCGAGCCCGGTACGTAGAGTCACCCTATTTATTGTATTTTATATCGCGGTTAGTGCTTCGAGCCTTCTTTCGGGAAAGTTCGCGTTGGTCTATAAGACTGGAAATTATGAACGAGCGCGACGCCTCGGAAGAAAGATCCTTGAGAAAGTATAATAGAAGTTTTCTTGGACACGGGTGTGTAAAATACATAGCTATTATGTCGCGTGGCTAAGGGGTATATGAAAAGGGGTTAAGGATCAGGTCAATAATCTAGCTGGATCCCCCAGTTTAATCCTGTTAGACATGTAATCAAACGTAACTAATTATTTCCCATTCTCTGCTACCTGAGCAAAGTACCTTAATCCTATTTTCAGCATTAAATTCAATTGATAGCAGTCAAATGGATTCTACTTTGCTTCCTCTTGATCAATATCAAAGAAACATTCAAAGTTAATGATCACACAGAGAGAAACACTCGTAGTTCTATCAGAGGATCACTTTGGTTTAGCTAGGGTAATGTATATTAACTCCCCAACTGATTTAAATTCTTCTAGGATCAATAGGAGTCTGATAAATAATACCGATAAAGTCAGATTTTAATACGGCATCATTTTGGATTCTCGATACCACTTGATAGAGTACCATGTGAGTAAAATTGACGAGACCGGTTGAAAACTAAAATAACAACTATCGACTAGAAAAAATTGTGAATAACCGAAGGAAAGGGATTAGATAATGAGAACGGATCGGATTAAACGTCGACACCTCGAGAGACGAGTGGCGAGTGGCGGAGTCGTTCGCATGCATGCGTGGCCACACGCCTGGGGCCACGTGGCCCGCGGTCGTGGATGTCGCGGCGGCGGTCTATAGTTCGCTCCGTAGTTCACTAACTCTAAGTATAACAATAAGGGTAATAGAACCCAAGGTAGAAACGATAATGTTACCGGTGCCGGGGCGGTGGCGGGCCATCTCGCAACTCCGCGTCATCCTCGCGCCGGCGCTTAACTGATTGTAAATCTACTCGTTCCTTCAAATTAATCAGCCAATCAAAATCTGTGAAAAGATTTTGTAGTTTATGTTTATCCCGTTAATCAGCCATTCAAAATTCATACATCCACCAAGATTCTCATCACTGGATCCTATTAATCAACCACTCAAAATCTATATAACGAATTTTTTATTCTTTATCTCAAAGATCCTTAGCTAGATTCATACTATCTATAAAACTGTGTTTACTTTTCCCTACCAAGTTTTTCTCTGTATCAAAATATTAATACCTGAACATAATGTCTAACTCATTTCCGAAAAGAATCACTAATAATTAATATCGGATTAATTACAATAACCATGAATACCAAATTATCAGTATCAACCACTAAACTTGAATCTTAAATCTAAACCACCCAAACACAAACATAAACCAACACCCCGACCATCCCTAATCTTAATCAAAATCCCTTTAAAACCATACTTCGACATACCCAACAGCACCAGAACCCTAATGTAATTCGTTCAACCCTAACGCAACTCGCTCAACCCTAGTGCAACTTCAACTTCTAAATCCCCCCTCCCGGTTTAAAAAAACGATACCGTGAAAACGGACAGGTGTCCAAGCACACCTAAGCGCGAGAGAATAGTTTACCAAAGGTCTCATCGTACTTCGCAAATTTGTGGTCGTCGGCCTGAACAACCGATTCACCAACGGCAACAATAATGTACAATGTACATATATGCATGCATACAACATAAAAGGAAAGCGATGCGTTTACACGTGTGTGTCACTTTAACGTTAATGTCGGTCTCACTATAGAACGCACATATGTAGAGGGGAACAACGGAACACGTCATTCTTTTTGAAGAAACTAAAGAAACTACGAGCCGGCTTCGCTTCGCCAGCGTCGACGGCCGTGTTCCTAGTTGCTCGTGCTTGAAACAGGGTGGTGGTGGTGGTGTATCGGCGTGGGGAGGGGGGTCTTTCGGGTGGGGGTGGAAAGGCCGTAAGGAGGTGCCCGGAAAAACTTTTCGTTCCACATTCCCGTTTTTTTATATATAATTGTAAGACAAAATTTCCAAGAACCATGCTCGAGAAAGCAGCCATCGAGTTTCTAATATTCTGATCACACAAATCCATGTTTGATAAAGCACATGGTTGATTTATGATTGGGTATCGATTTATTAGTAGTCCTTTAGTAATATCGTAGAATTTATGTGTAATTTTAGGATTAGACGAAGGGTTATGTTCATTTCTAAGCGGTAGTAATTTACATCACTCGCGAGCTTGTTTGTTTATAGTTAATACTTGTTAAGCATTTCATGTTCGTACAGTTTATCTGTCAGTTTTACGTGAAACTTGATTGAAAGAATAAACTGGACGATTATCTGAACGAAGTGTCAGTTAATCGGAGGTAAATGAAGTCCTGGAGCTCAATCCAAATACCGGACGTTCTTCGGTTTCAGATATGACGTCACATATGATAAACTGAAGGTATAATATTATTTTTTTTATTCTTATTAAATTGATGTACATATTTCATAAATAAAAATCATTGTTCAATTGAAAATGTTATTAAATATTATTCTGTAAAAAGATTAATATCGCAGTACGAATTTCCAAGAGAATACTATCGATGGCAAGTCTCGGTCTGTTCGGAGCCCGTAGCGCTTGTCGACGTTCCAGAAAAGGAGGAGAACGACGAACGTATAATAAATGAATAACAATGTAAAATCTTAATGATCGTTGAGCTCGCAGCGTCGTTTCTCCAGCGTGACATTTCGAGTGGTGCTCGAACCACGTCGGACGTGGAAGCGATTTCACATCAAGCGGGACGTTTTTCGACCCGGAAATGATCGTCCGACCATTTGGAAACTTTTTTTTTACCAAGTCTTCTATAAAAAATGTTATTAAATATTTTTATTTTCGATTCACCGAATTTAACGTCAAAGAAATAAGTTCTATGATATCGAAACATTATAAACAAACCAGTAAAAATGTTAAAAAATATAACATTATTAACTAAACGGGTGACTAGTTGAATAAAACTGTCGTCAAAGTTGTCAATTGTTAACAAATCGTTAGTTCCTTCCTTCCATGTTACGTTGGTAGTAGTACAACCCGATATTGGGCCGACAATGACGTTTCTCCTGGAAATTTCTCGTATTCTCGTCTTTGTCCTTTAATTACGAAACTTCAAAGACCCTCTCGCCTGTGTCTCGATGCTTTAACTACAAAGGATAGGTTATTGCAGGAGAATGGAACCTAAGACGCTTTTTGATGTTCGCAATGAGACAGGGGAGGAGAAAGATTTGTTAAGATGACGAACCTGGTTACAATTTCTCGATATTTTCTTCTTAAATTTATCATGAAATTTATTTCATTTCTTATCATTCTTCTTTAAAATATAATTGTACAACGAATATTTCTCTATTTAAGAAAACTTCTGAATTCTATATTATTTGAAAAAAAAAAAATAAGATTATTTTATTTTAAATAGCTTTAGAAAGTTTTCTGCACTAGCTTTATCTATCCATAGTAGTTTCTCTTTCGGCATAAATTACATATAAAAAAGGGAAGAGAAAAAATATGGAAAAGGATAAAGGGAAGAAAAAAAAAAGTTTCCGAACACGAATTTCTCGGTTCGTCGCCGAATGTGTTCGTCTGCATTACGAAAGTTTTGTCTCTTCTACGAAAAACGAAAGTTCTAATCCCCTCACGATTGTCGAGGTCCCTTTCGCGAGACTTTCGCAAATCGCGAAATTTGGCTGTCGCAAAACGCGAGAAATTTGTGCACTCGCGAGAAAGAAGAAAGACCGGCGCGTCGATTATTGATTTTTCCGTTTATTTCGTATCCATAAATCGTGTTGTATGGTGTAACGATTCCGCTATACGTGGTACAAGCTTTTATTGTATATTCGAGACGTCGTAACGATTTAAATGAAAGGCTTTCTATGCAACACTAATAAAACACTTTTATTTCCTGCTTTTCTAGTAAAACAGATCCGATCGTAGAGGATTTTTTTATATTCTCCAAGAATTTTTATCGCTAATGCGTCTCTTCGAGATCGTCGCGTCGTTTTCTACGCCAATGATATTTTTTCCATGATCTAATCCAACAAACGATATCATATCCATACAATTTATCAAATTATAGAAGTTCGATGTTGTTAACGATTAGCAAGATAGCGAATCAATAAAAAAACAAAACAAGAAGAATGTAGAAAAAGACCGAAGAAAAGGCGCATCGCGTGCCACGGAATCCCCTATAATCGTCCTTTCCTTCAAACGGCGCCATGCGCTAATTGCACGCTCAAGGGAAGCGCGAATTGCATTAAGCGCCTGTTACGCGTCATTAAATAACGGTGCTTAATTGAAGTTCGCAGGGGCGCCATAACTCGATCGGGGAAAAAGCGTTAAATGATTTAGCGTTTATCTAAGCGAGACGATTCCACGATTGAAAAAAAAGAGACATCGAGAGATTTGTATCCATCCTGTTTTTCTAAATAATATTGTATATCACTATTTTAGATAAACATAATCCTAATTTTTAAATCAATTATTAGAATAGACATATCTACCAATACGAAATAAAAATATATTTCATAATTTCTCTTCACACCGTTATATAATTTATTTTAAAACAAACATAATCTTTTATGATAGTTTAAATAGATAGACAGTTGATCGTGCTCTAAAATAAATGTCACGACTCCAAGTACGTTGACGAAAATCGTCAAACAATCATATAAAAGTAATACAATGTTCTAATCCGCATCGACATCTATCGACGACGACTTAATACGTTCACGTAGACTCGATGTTATTCGATTAACGCGGAATACCACGATGTATGCATTCTTTTCTAGAGAGACACAGCGCGTTACACGGGGTATCGAACGGATTAGAGAGGGAGAGAGACGAAGAGAGGGAGAGAAGGCATGAAAGAACGGATAAGTTAATTTCATTATCGAAGTGGGGGAGATAGAGGGAGCAAGGGAGAGAGAGAGAGAGAGATTGAATGAGAGTAAAGACGAGGAAGGAGCACGTTAGCGTTGATATATCGTGGGACCTCTGCCGGTAAAGCTTCGAGTTAGAGGGAATAAACGGTATTTAAAAAGTTACCTGACGAGGCACTCGAACCGCAAGCAAACGGTTACGAGACGGGGTAACGGTACTTACAATCGATACAAACTTTACCGTATCCGCGAGTACTCGCGAACAGCGCGCACGCACGGAAGAGAAAGAGATGAGAGAGCGGTGATCATAATTGATCAGCTTTCATTTTCTTTCTACACGTATACAGTGACCACAAAGTGTATCGATAATTTTATATAAAAATGAAGAAAAAAGTGATGAAAAGTAATTAGCAAGGAATTAAGACTAAATAAGAAACTTTCAGTTTTTTGATCAATCGAAACTGTCCTACACGAGGATTATCTGTAAAACTTTTGATTAGAAAATTTATCGATGGTAGGTACCGTGTTGTAAATTCTTGAATACGATGCAAGGTCATTATCGAGCACGAAGATTTACGATATAATGTCCACGCTCGATTAATCGATTAAATGGGTCGTTAAAATTACCGAGCTGCTCTGCGGTGACATCGGATTTACGCGGGCGATTAAATTAAGACGCTATTAACGCGCGAAGGGTGGGAGATGGAGAGAGAAGAAAAAAGAAGAAAAAAGGGAGAAAGTTCTCTCGGGTTGGTATCACCAACGATAAATCTTGAATCGGTTGGTTCGTAAAAGAACGACAGAAAGCGTCACCTTGACCACCTTATCGCATATCGAAATCGCGAATTTAGCAAGTCGCAGAAGACCGTAATTCGAGTATGGGATATCTCTGTCTCTAGCGTCTATTTCCTTCGTTTCTTCTTTTTTACACGTCTTTTTATTCTTTGAAAACAACCCTCTTTTTTTCCCTAAGGTATAGAACGAACAATTCTTTATTTATAATTGAATCAAATAAAATTGTACAATATTCAATTACGAATTGATAAATTAATTTCGTTTTGAAGATATGAAATTGGTTTTTTTAAAGTTGATTAACATACAAATTTTGTTCGGTTACTAATGGTTATTATTATAAACCAAAAATGTACTCAACTTCTAATGGCCGTATGTCTCACTCACCAAAGTTTTTTTACCGTTCCTAAAATTGTTGGATCTAATGTACAAAAATACTAAATGTTAAAAAAGAATTAATAAATTTTATTTTCCCTTCACAATATTACCTACATATTATCTATTTCTATTCGTTAAAAAAAAATTAATTCCGACCAGTGAGACACCTATGTATAATATCAAACTTAAACCAAGATTAATATATTTATCTTTATCATTACCCAAAATGACAAGGAACATAAAATAAATCTATCTCTTACCCTCTTTTCTCTCTCTCTTTCTCTCATCGTCTGCCCCTCCCCAAAAGAGATCGCGCGACGACGATGGCGTCGCCCATTCCAGCCGGCATTGCCGAGCGATGCCGATGCCGACTACGCCGTAAGCCTGCAGTCATAATTTTGGCGGTTTATTGTGCCTCGAGTTTTTCATGTTCAAGAGGAAACCATTACTCGTGACAGGGAATTGCGCAAAAGTGTATTATCAGTCGCGCCTGGAGACAGACGACCAGAGCTACGCTTCTCCGCACGAGGGCCTCTTCCTCTAGCGTGTTAGATCCAATGCACCGCACTCACTCGGTGCACGGGTCGACCTGCCAAGAATCATTTGCCCCGGTTAATTAGTTGCATCCGTGCGTAACGACACTTCCCCCACCCCCCTAGCTCTTTTGCTTGCACGAGTGTTTTGTGATCTCAAATTAGCGCTGAAATTGTCACGATTATGTTTGCATGATTTTTTAATGTAATGCATCGTTACTTTGGGGAATGGTATATGAATTTATTGAATTTGAATTATTTCTATGGAAATAGTGTATTTGTATCGTTGTTGACTCATAACCCTATAGACAAATAAGACAAATGTCTTTAATTCGGATTAAATCGAGTCCTGTGCTTGTGAAAAATTATGCATACACATGGTGTCCAGGTGTCGGAGCGGAAAACTACATGTGCACAAAGATAGATTGAGTCGAAAAGTCTAATAAACTTTTTACAACATTCGGCATAGGCAACGAATTATTAACTAACAAATATCGGCAAATCACGGCGATCGGTAGGGAACGTAAGAGACGAAGCCGAAAGCTCCTCCTTCTGCTCGCTGCAATTGGTCAATCTTTGTTAATTAATAACTCGTTAACTAAGCTGAATTTCGAAAAGGTTTAATAGACTTTTCGACTCAATCCATCCTTGTACAGATGTAGTTTTCAGCTCGGACACTTGGAACCGGACACCCTGTATATATATTTTTTTAAATTTATATTATATTGATTACTTTGGTAACAAATACTCCTTTAGTTGATGGCCTAAGTTGCCAACGAAACAAAATGATTTAAATGAGAGGCTCAATCCGGTACTAGTTGTTAAAAAAAGTAGAATAGTAGTGTTTTTTTATAATCGGCAATAGCATAACGTAGAATACTAATTTGTATAAATGAAACGTATCATGACAACAGTTGAATAGTTCCATAGACGGTAAAGCAAACCGTGATAATCGTTGTATGAATGATTCAAGTGCCAATTCGTATCGAGCAAGTATTACTTCGCTTCGCACCGAGAAAAGGGAGACATTGCGTTCCGATATTATCGAGATCAAATGGTTATCCTTACCCTTGAATACGAAGCTCTACATATACACGACGAGCCTATAAGAGCGTGATACGATGCGCGCGCGGATCGATTAATATTGAATCGAATCCAAAGACACCTCGAAATTTAAGATATATCGTATAACGTGAATAAAATATTAAAAACATGTTTTTTTAATAAAATGGTTAATGATAATTAAATATTTTTAAAACGCGTCCGATTTTTTTTTATTACTAGGTAGTCATCGAACAAAATGGACCAAGATTTAGCAGCAAGAATAATTAAATTTACAAAATTCATGACACTTTGCTATTATAAAAAAAGAAAAATGGTAAAACCGTGAAAAAAATGTTGGCAGAAATTAGGAAACAATTGAAAAAGAAGAGACCCCTCGCGAGAGAGAAGCAAAAGCTCGAGAACGTCGCTCGACCGTGCTTCTTCGTGCAACGTTCAACTTCGTTAATGCACCGGGATCGTTCGTTTTATCGATTACGGTTCTTCCGCGGCTTGTGTACGACGTCTCTGTTGGCTCCGCATAATGTGGCAATTTTCTTATAACTTGCGTTCTTTTCCTTCCGCGGTTAGTCATTATGCTAGTCGCTTATACGTACGATCGAACGATATCGTCCCAAGCGATGATCCGTAATAATCGTTAAGTGCACGACGTCTAAAACGAGTCATTTTTCAAAATTGTGCACGACAATGCATGTTTGCAAGAATTTGGCCATTTTCCTCTTGGTTTGAATTTATATATGTGTGTGTGCGTGTTGGTGATTATGAAAGTGGTCTAAGCTAATACTTTTGCATTTTCTAACAAAATAGCTATTTGAGAAAACAATTTCTCTTTGACCATAAATCTTTTCTATGATCGTAAAACATTACGAGGAGCTTATAAGAAAAATACTATGTGTTTTTCGAAGCGTCAAATGATCTAGACCATTTTCAAAATTATGATTACAAAATGGTTTTACGTTATTGTAATGCAAATCGACCTGTCCATTGATAAGTGACAAATTTATTTATTTTTTTTAAATTATTTATTTAGACTACTTTCATAATCACTGGCACCTTATATGTGTACGTTTGTGAGAAACAGAGAACGCACAGTAGATAGGGCAGATCGGAGGGTGGCTTGATAGATTACACAAGGCAAGGCACCCCCCCACCCCTTTCCACCCTTAACGAAAGTTTTGATCGATTCTTCAGGTCAGCAGTTCTTTGCTTCTAGCCTTCAGAAAAGTATTTGTGTGTGTGAGTGTCTAGAAAAGAAAAGACAAGCTCACTATCGTCATGAGGTATCATATTTTGCTTTGGCCTCTTTGGCCCTTACGATTATGCCTTTTACGCGAAGAAAAATGAACTTTTCTCTCTCGTGAGACCATACCTTTTATTGCAGCTTCTTAAGGATTTGGTATGATTCTTTTAAATGTATATTTTTTCATGTAATTTCTATAATAATTTATTGATTTAAAAAAAAAAAAATTAAAAAAAAAAAAATTTTTCTAAAAGTATCGACAATTACAATGCACTTGACATATTTAAAGAGAAACTATAATTCAATTTTTAATAATACATATAAACTTTCGAGAAATCTTGTGTGATTTTATTGCAGCAACGAATCGATACCTTTAGGCGCATCATTTTTTCGCGGATGTAACACCGACAATAACGATCGTCTTACAAGTATAGCTTTTACGCTATGTTATCATGACGCTTTCACGATCCATTCATAAAAGGTTTTTATGGACTATATGCCTATACATATCTATGCACATACGTATATACATCGTCATCGTCTACGTCGGCTACGTCAAACGTACTACTATCGATACCTCTCAGAGAATCCTTCAAAGTAATCTTAAAAGATCGACCTTTCCTTTATGATAATCAAATCCTTATACCACGATCATAAATTTGTATACACGAACTTCATGTTTATGTTCGATTTCGGTTTTGTAGTGTGAAATAAAACTCCATTTTTGTTATAAAATTATGTATATATATAAATGATAGAAAAGTATAATTTATAAAAGAAAAAAAATCATAACATTGACAGAAGTTCTTTCAAAACAAACATGACACTATCTATTTATTAAAACCGAAATGACTTTCTTGCCAACCCAATAGAATAATGGAATAAAATAAAGTAAAACTTGCCAAGTATATCCCCCATGAAGATATTAAGCAACGATATACAAACATAAACAACCATTGAAAAATATACCAGCCATTTATCGCTGGATCCCAACCGTTCGTTTAGAGAGAAGAAAGAACGAGATAGAAAGAGGGATTCCTGTCGTAGAGGCCGGCCATTATGCGTCCTCGACGACTGTTCTCTTTTAAAAGGACTTGGCGGTGACTCTCTCTTCAACGCGATTCTTTATGAAAACTCGAGCGCCCGTGGCTCGTAACTCGCGACTCGCGGCGAACAGAAATCCTCTCCCATCCCTCCTACCTACTCGTCCTCTTTTCTTACCCCCTATCCACCGAAACAACCCCTTCGTTTCTTACCGATCTAAGAACTGGCTCGAGAGAGAACTCCTTCCGACCGTCCTTCGTTTTAACGTCGAAAGAACGCCGTTACACTCTCCTTCTTTCTTGCGAGCTTCCATTATCGCATCTACCTCGATCACGAATTAATCCAACGACGTTGAACGTTGGAGAACGTTGAAAATCGTTTAGTTATATAATATAACTAATCTCATATATTTGTTCTGTTAATTAAATGAAAATATGAAATAAATTAGTGCTGTGATTGAAATATATCAAATGGATGTGTTGTTGATATATGTATATATCTACTTTGAAATTCATTCGTCAATGTTTTGGATAATATCTTTTAACTTGCATTTTATCGCGATAGACCAATCCTTTTTACTAGTACATAATTTCGTATCGGTATCGTTTATATATATATACATATATAAAGTGTCCTAGATTTTAACGACCAAACTTTGTTAATATATTCTATGAGTTGAAATAAGTAAAACATATTATATAAATATAGGTTTTTTGAAGTTTCCTTAACCTTTTGCAAACGGAAGTCTTCACTGAGGGGACATAGTTCCGACATTATATCATTTCAAATTATATATTACTCAATACGTTGAAGTATTGAAATAAGAATGAGTTAATAAGAATGAATTAATAAAAGATCTATGTTTATATAATATTTTTTGGTTATTTAGACCCATAGAATATATTGCGAAAGTTTGGCCGTTAAAACCTGGAACACCCTGTATATAAGTCATTATATAATTAATCAAATTAATGTAAGAAGAATATACTTTTCGAAAACTATAACAACCCCTATTGGCAGAAAATCGACGATGATCTCCGACAGAGGAAGAGAAATTGGAATCAATCGGAAACCTTAGAAACCTAATCACTTAGTGGCACCGTCATATCCTGGTGACAGTAACAACGGTGACGTTCGCAAGAATCTTAACTCTAATCTCTCAAATGCGTTACGAGCGATATGTTAGCGCACGTAACGACTTACGTGCCCCGCTCGTGAACCGTTTCGGTTAACGGCAGTGGATAAGTTTAAGACCTACTTTGCGCTAAATGCTTTTAACGATAATAGACTGGGTACCTACCTACTCAAGGTCATCTCGCGTGAAGGATTACGAAATAAAGGACGCCTTGGAGTCTCCAGTCCACTTTTTTACGAAGAAATCCTTCGGAGACCAATCGATGAGAGATAAAGTAACAAGGAGATACGATTAGATGTCAAACCAAACAAATAATAGTTGTGGTGAAGGAAAAATAGAGTTTTAATATTATAAGTGTAGCGATAATTTAAAAAAAATAATAATTCTTTCAAAGTAGTATAAATTCAAAAGAAATTTTGGGATCGTAAAATTTGAATATTATACTTTAACCCTTTACGAAGTAAAGGAAACATATTTCCCACCTTGTTACTATGATATAATTCCTAAATTATGATTCGGGTAGTATTTTTTTTTTTTTTTTTGCATTGGCCATTATATTTTTTCGTTAAGGATCCTACAGACCAAGCCTTTTGCTGTAGGATCTGTAGGATCTTTTATGCCTTATAAAGAATTAACATAACACTAAATTAATTTAACTCATTTTTGTACCAAAAATTCATTACCACCAAAAATGAATTATCCACGTGTCCCTATAAATTTAATGACCCGTATAAAATCAGGAAATATTCAAAACGCTAATTAACTTTAAACCACGTTAAATACGTAGCCCAGAATTAATTTGTACATTTTTATTGGCCATCTCAACCTTTCGTCTCACAGTTCAACCTTATATCCATATCGAATCTAAACATCCCGAAGCATTCCAGTGATCCACGTGCATGGATGTTAAGTATCGGAAAGTCTTAGAAGGTCACGACATCGAGGCTGACGAACCAGGACGAGATGAACTAGTTGGAGACAGTTTCTCGTGCGGGGGCAGGGTCGAACTCCTTCACCCTAGACACTCGTAGAATCTCTTCGATCGATCGTGTTAACTTATTTTCATGGCATAAACGATACCGATAGGAAATTATGTACTAGTAAAAAGTATCGATCTATCGCGATAAAATGCAAGTTAAAAGATATTATCCAAAACATTGACGAGGAAATTTCAATGGAAAGTAGAAGCTACTTTGAAAAATATGTAAAACTTGACGGATATCACCAGTCTAAGGTTAACTCACCTAACCTATAAAAAAAACCACACCCCACTTTACATGCTTACAATAACGTAACTCTAAAAAAGGCAAATATCGTTTGATCTCCAAAGGAAATCCGTATTTCTGCGAGCAAAGCGTTTCCTTACAAGACATTACGTCCTCTATGGGTATAAGAGGAGAGGGGGAAAAAAAGAAAGAGAGAGAGAGAGAAGAGAGAAAAAGAAAAGAAAGAAGAAGAAGAGTCAGGATTCTCGGATACTTCGAGCCACGGAGGGATACATGGAAGGCCAAAAGGGGGTTGGAGATCGAACGAGGGTTGGAAAAGGATAGGCAGAGTGAGAGTATGCAAGAGAGAAAGAGACGAAACGAGTCGTATCGTGGTGGTGACGTGCTAGTTCGGTGCGCAACGTACATAAATGGCCGCGACAAGTCGCGGTGCGATCTGCGGGGCTGGTCTTCTACGTCGAAAGAAAAAGAGAGAGAATAAAGAGAAGGAAGGAAGGAAGGAAGGAAGGAAGGAAGGAAGAGGAGAAGGGAAGTAACGCAACGAGTAGGAAAAGAGTGGTAACGTTGCACGAAGAGTACTACCAACATACTGGTACACGTACACGCGTCATACATATATGCGTATATATTGTACATATACACTCACACTACATACATATACACATATGTAAATATATATATATATAGATGTGTACTAGCAATGCGAGATACGTAAGGGATGAGAAAGAAGAGGATGAGGCTGAGGATAACGGAGTAGTCGGGGTGGCGGCATGGCACTGGCGGCACTGGCGGTTGGACGAGATGAAGAGAACACGAGCGAGAGAGAACGAGAGGGAGATAACGATAGAAGGAAGGGAAACGATAGAAAGAGAGAGAACTCTACGTTGCGCTTCGGAATGGGAGAGTCAAGAGGGAATAAAGGGGGTGTAGGAGATGTACGAAGAGCGGCGCCCAGCTGGAGCCACGTGCATCGATCTGACTACAGGCGCCAGCCGTCCTATCCGTCGGCTCGTTCGTCCATGAGTTCGACCCTGCCCCACTCCAAGCGTTCCATCTCGAACCGTTCCACACCCCCCAAACTCCCCAACCCCCTCTATCTCGAACCTCCACTGTCAGCCTCCACTGCTACTGCTGATGATGCCTGGAACGAGGGAGAAAGAATATAAGAGTGAGAGAAAGAAAGAAAGAGAGGAGTGAAAGGGGGTGGAAAAAGGGAGAGCCACCCTTCTTGCCGCCGCTTGGAAGGTCGAGTCTTAACCCCTGCGCGCCGTGTCTGACCGGCTTGTCCCTGGGATTCCCCCAGGTTGAACGAACTCGATCCTCTCCTCTCGACTCTACTCGTGATGTGGTATGCATCGATTTCGGCACGAGGTGACGAATCCTCCGAACCGTTAACTTTCCCGACCATTTCTCTAGCGTTCTCGAGTGAATATAGAAGATGGGGGGATGGATCTTACAGAGATAGAACCCTTTTTCCTTCGATATGGGAACTTGGTTCGATACCTGGGGTTTATTCTTATGGGGTTGATCGGTGTTAATTGGACTTTGGGAAATGTTTCTTCTTTTTGACTAGCAGTTTTGGGAACGTTCGTAGGTCACAAAGATTTCTGACAATTTCAACCAAGTATCGTGCGATACCCGACTACTCTATTGAATTAACAAGATTCTCTTCGGTAAGTAAATATCGTCATCACTGGATGCAGAATTGTAAACAGGAAGTGTGAATCAACAGATTAAAATAGCCAATGGTTGACACTGGTACCATGCACGTGCTTTATTTTACGCAATGCACGGGACACGTAGCTCGTGTACTCGGGGGGTTGTACGCGTCGACCACGTGGCGATAGATCTGGATCAGGGTTACCAACCGGCTATATCTGACCCTCTTATTTGACGAGCGTATTACGGTCAATCGCCTCAGCCCTATGCAACATCCAAAGATGGCTCGAGAAACATAACGAAAAAAGATACGTTCACCGATAGGATCTACACGTTAGTCAATGTATCGTCTCGTAATTAGATTTACAATCTCCCATTTGTTCATGTGTATGTGTGTAGAACATTGGTTTGTGTAAAAGACAGAAAGAGAGGGGGATATGTCTGTCTTCCTTCTTCAACCACACCGTAATAACTTTAAACGGTTTTATCGACGAGACCTCGACGTGCACGATATATCCTCCTCCCTCTTCTTTATTTCACCCTCGAGTGCTCGTTTCTTCAATCGGATTGGTGAAAGTGTAGTGCACGGCAAGTACACTTTCTCCGATTTCTTTTTATCCTGACTGGAATCAGGTTTGGATCTTTGTG
Organism: Ancistrocerus nigricornis; assembly: GCA_916049575.1. Classification (NCBI taxonomy): domain Eukaryota; kingdom Metazoa; phylum Arthropoda; class Insecta; order Hymenoptera; family Vespidae; genus Ancistrocerus; species Ancistrocerus nigricornis. The sequence continues at coordinate 3,925,580 of OU696668.1, read as the reverse complement.
TCAAACGAAAATAAACAAATGTTGCATGTTTTAACGATGTTGTTTATCGATTAGAAATTGTAGTTAGAAACTAAATGAAGAAATGATTTATAATGAAATTCTGATTGTTAGAATTCGTTATATACAGGGTAGTCCATGAAACTTGTGCACCTCGAATAACTTTTAAAGTATGCATTGTTGACAATTTTTTCTCTTAAATGGGCTGAAGGGAGAGATCATGTGGTATACATAATTTTACAATGCATACCTTAAGTTATTCGAGGTGCACAAGTTTTGTGGACCACCCTGTATATTGTATCTACTATTTTTCACTTCTCGAAAGTAAATGAAAGGGCGAGGTAATGCAGTTTAAAAGTTCAGGGTTATTCGATCGAGTCAATTATATAGTTTGGAATTTATTGACCGTTTCTTCACTTATTTTATGAACACCTATTATAATAAAAAATGATGTCTTATTAGCATAGCATAGTAAACTTATCTCGAAATTGGGGGAAAGAGAAAATTTTCCGAAATTTATACCTCGATCATCCAATTTGTTCAAATTTTATAATAAATTTCGCGAAATCTTCGCCGTAATAGGAGAGGAATATGCTTTTGTACAGATTAAATAGCTTAGATCGTATCGTTACGAATGTAACAACATAAACCTACACTTAAAAATATTATACATTTCATAACAGTGATATGAAATTGGCTCGAAGCCAAATCGACACGATTGTATGCAAAATTTCCATCCTTAATTTGATAACCTATCAAATAAAATTTCAACTAAATTCCATGGAATTTCATCGGTAAAATCTTATAGCGAAAAATATGAAACGAGACCTCGTGTTCCCGGTACTCTCGAGAATACAATGTCTTACTGTATGTTTCCCATTAACTCTCAACAGTTACATACGATAAAGGTCGATAAAAAAAAATTCGTCAAGTGATAAACATTCCTAGAACAGTTATCTCCATACTTCTCTACTCTTTATCTTTCTTCGCCAAAGTTACCACGGCCGTTCTTACGAGACTAACTCATTTGGAAAACTGTGAAGCTCCAAGTTTTTTCTTTCCCCCCTTCATCGAACCTTCGTCGACAATACTTCTTCGTCCATTCGTTGGACCATCGAAGACGATAACAATTCGTGGGAAGGTCGAAGTCTTTGTGTCTTTCTTCCCCCACCCCCAACGTTTCACCGTTTTTTTTCGATCTCTTCTATCTTTCTTTTTCTCGTTCTCCTAAATTGCCTCGGAATATTCTCGACAAAATTCGTGCGATCGACGAGAACGAGTCCCTCGGCTTTTCTCTCGCTACAAAATAGAACGTTCAATCTGTAGTCAATGTCTTATTAATTCCGTCTTCGTTGCTCGTGGTAAGTAAAGAAGAGACCAAGAAGAGAAAAAAAAAATAAGATCGGTTTAACCCTCCTCTAGATGAAAAAAAAAAAAAAAAAAAGAAATTGGTCTCATAACGAAATGTTCGATCTCCCAGCATTTATTAATTTTCTTAATAGAATCTAATTCCAATTGGTCGAGGCAATTGGTTGTTTGTAAAAGAACGTTTGTTGAACCGCGATCGATTCGACATTGGCTCGTGCCAGTAACTCGGGAGGAAGGGGCTAGTTTTTCGCAGGATAACGAACGTGACCTTGACCAGATCACGTGCACACAGTGAATCTATCACCTTTGAGTATGTTATAGGCTGCTGACGATGTCGCAACAATTTCACGAGTTCCTGCATCATTCATTATCGTACCGTGTTGCTCTATACTTCCAAAGGGTAATGACGATAAGAGTCGTAATTTTGTACAACTTTCACGAAGTCTCTAGTCATTAACATAAGGCTATAGTCGGTCATTCCTCGTATCCCATAATCGTGTGCTATAATTCGCGTGTCGATATGACGTTGACATCGAATGTTACGCGATTCTAGGAAGAATTCTTTGATACCGAGTAACAATGATGCATACAAATATCTAAAAAAAATTAAAAATACTTTAGAAATATTGCCAATTACCCATTGTGTACAAATAATTGAATTTAATTAATGAATTAAATCTGATGAAAAAAAACAAAATTCGAACACTCGTTAAAATAGGTCACATTTTGTTCTATATCGTGATCGGTCCCAGCTTCGAGGCAAGTACGGATTCTTATCTAGAAAAATAGGTAAATGGATAAATAAATAGATAGATTGGTAGATACGTGGAAGGAAAAAGAAAGAAGAAGCTTTGCCACTCTTCGCGCACCCCGTATCCACAATTTCTCTCGGTCTCCATCGTCTCTACTTCGTCCTTCCCCCGCCTCTTTTTGATCCACCCTCCATCTCAGCCATTTTCTCGCTCTTTCCTCCTCCTCGAGGCATCCCTATACCGCGCGATGCCGCGTCTTAAATGGACGACTTGGCGACGAGGAGACCCCTCTTTTCCTTCGTGACGTGCTCGTGCACAAAATTTACGACACGTTCTAGCCGCGTTCGCGCTAACCCGGATTACGAAGAGACAGGGAGAGAATGGTGAGAACGATGAAACGCGCAAAGAGAACGAGAGAGAGAGAAGAATTGATATTTTTACCAGTTTCTAGAGCGTCCTTCCACAATCGAGAACTTCTATTCCTTTAGCGAATAACGTTACGCGGGTTTTGACAATCGCCTCTATCGCGAACTATAGGCATTAGTTACCGAAATGATCTTTTTATTCATCTAACACTATTCTTCCTGCAGTTTGAGATTAGAAAACATTGTTTTGATTATAATCGTTTAGCTATTTGTAAGCAGGAATAATATTTGCTCTTTCTTTCTTTTTCTTTTTTGTTTTGTTTTGTATTTATAATTTAGGTATTAATTTTCTATAACTAAATTTCTTGAATTTTGCGAAAGTCCAATGTTACCTCTGTGCATTATCTTAATTCTGTGTACATTAATGGGATATTCCCGTTCATCATTAATAAATAAATAAATAAATTACTAAATTACTAAATAATCATTCTTTTTTACTTTTAATTCGAGTTGATCACTTGTTTCACCTGTAGCCTTAACCTTTGTTGGAATATACCGATTTTTATCTAAAAAAACGAAGATTTGAATCTCCCTTATGATGTTTTCTCACGGGATAACGAGATGTTTGTTCTCTTTTTTTTTTTTTCGTTTATATCGGTACGATCGATTAAGGCGATCGTAGAGTACACAGAAGGAGGGAAGGGTCGGGGGGTTAATCGTTACCGCTGGCCTCGTTTTCCCTCTTCTTTTTTTCGCCTCCTTCGTTCTCTCGTCCTTTTTTTCGATGCTCCGACCGTAAAAATTCGACATTATTATGATATAGAAGACGCCATTGGCTGTCCACATAATACAAGCCAAGTTTCTTCACAGCGGAGTCAACGGCACGTAAATCTCGGCCGTCCGACGATGCTACGGTATGTACAGCTCGTTTCAAAGCGTTTATACGAATCTCGAGATCAACCCACACCCTTTTATCTCCCTTTCAACGTGATTTCAACAATTTCTCTTTTGTGAACCTATTTCCGTTTGTGGTTTTAACCATTGATTCTTTTGCTCGATGATGTAGATTATACTTCCACGAGGCTTTTAGTATGAAGATTTAATGATTAATGGTCAAAATTAATGTAGTTTGGTGCAAATACCCCAATGAATGATTAAATTAATAATATTAATTATACTATGCTTTAACTATGTTTATAGTTTAAATGACTTGAAAAAAAACGCCAAGTATAATCAACATTATCAAATTCAAGGACAGTCGATTAACACATAGCTACGTTAAATCAATGATTAAATTAGGCCTTGATTAAAATTATAATGAAAATGAAAATTCGAATTTTTAGTGATGATCAGAATTAGAATCATAATTCAAATTGATAATTAGAATTTGAATTACACACTCGTATAAATTAATTGTCACTTGACGAAACATCACAGCTGCGTTTCGAATCTTTGTAATTGTCGTTTACTAATATTTATAGGGACTGGAATCACCAATTATAAATGTAAGGTCTAATATATAAAATATGATGGTGAAATCTTCCATTTCTTCATTCTGAAAAGAATTAGAAACAAAATACGGCTTTCTCCATTATTACTGTGATGGTCAACATGTTTAGAATATTCTAAATAAAAAAATTGGAAAATATATGTAAGAATCTTTTAATCGATCGATCGAATTAAAACTAAACACTCCTAATCGATTGATAGTTTCGTTTAAGTCGTCTCCAATCAAGTTCGGAATCTTCGCGCGCGCTCGCTACATACCAGCAAGTTCGCCTTAAGTACACGCGGATGCACCCTTAAAGGGAACTGGATGGCGTCATAAATCATCGAAACGGTTGGCAAAGTCCACGAGTTTCGCTCCGCCCTCGGTACGCGCTCGCGCGCACATACTCCTCTGAAACCTTAGAAAACGTACAGTAGGTATATATAAGCGTGTATGAGAGCGTTACGTTCCTATTGCCAACTCCGTTAACTTCATGATGCATACCGATAAGAAATCAGTAGAATGTCTCCGTTGCTTCTCCGATGATCTGAAAATAAAGAAACGCCAGATTCGAAGCTGGAATGCTCGAATCTCTACCCGTGAAATTTAATGGCCATGGACTTCGAGCGATTCAACTTTTCTATCGATATCAAAGATAGGGAGATCTTGAAGGATAAACTGAATTTTGAACATTTTTCTTAACTCAAAAGAGCAAGTAATTTTGAAAAAGATCGATCAAAGAAATAATCACTCCAAAACCATCGAAATACAAAATTGACTAAAACTTCTACAAAAAGCGTCGTGTACATTAGAAATGGAAAACGCTTTCCCTTTCTCACGTGTTCTCGTAAACGTCGGCGTCTTCAACGCGCCAGCGAGAAAAAAAAAGAAAGAAGAGGAAAAAAAAAAAAGTTCTCCCAACTCGAGGAAAGCGTGTTCTCGCTCGCGACGTTGCGTATTAAATCGGTGAGAAAGATTTATGATCTAGAGAACTTTAGGAAACTTCTTTTTTCCGTTCTTTTTTCCGAGCGCCAACGAAACGTTTTAATTTGGATCAATTAGGTTTCGAGGAAAGTTTGGAATACAGTTTTCCTTTTTTTTGTGTGGGTGTGAAAGAAAAAAAGTGAATTTTTGTGGGCGTAAAATTGAAGATTAGAAAGCTGAGTTTCGTTTAGAGGCGAGAGTGGTCGATAGCCGGAGGTTTGGTTGAACGATCGCACGTATCCTTGGGAATTGCACTTCGCTTTATGCGCCCTGGGAATATGTAAAGCCTATAACATTCGAACCTTGGCCGTGCTAATAGATTGATCGCTCGATGTTGCCTCACCACCAACGGGAAACTGCGACTTCGCTATAGACGATCGGCTACCGCACTTGTCCATGACAGTTCAGTTCTCTAAAGAGGAAAAATTGTATTTAAAAGAGGTGACTTACAATTGAAAAAAAAAAAAAGAAATGGCTCATAATGTAACATGACTCATTCTACGTATAAAACCAAACGATTTTTTTCGAAAAGACTTTGATAAAACGATCATGCCACTCGATACGTTCACCAAACCCGGTTCTATCGAGTACAATACGTCGAAAAAGTGAAAAAGTCAATAGTCAGAGTGACGTTACGAAAGTCGGAGTGCACGTAAAAGTGGTGGATGGAGTGGATGATTAATGCGGAAGCTTTGGAACGAGGAGATTCATCCTTTTGATCGGCTAGAAAGAATTACCATAGGCCTTGTGAATTAGATTACGTGTAGCGAATTCAATTAATACGTCCCTTTATCACAGATTCCTGCATTACCATACGTGGGTAATATCGTTTCTGGATCAATTTATCACGATGTTTTTTTTTGTTCCTGTTTTCCCATCGATCACAATGAACGTAATAGTCATTTTTAACGCAGTTGGCCTAACCGCGGAAGGAACGGCACGTTGTTGCTTTCGAAAAATTATTTTTCGGAAGTCCACGCCGGTCCAGCGGTACGACACGGAGGAAAAGTCGAAGATTTACGTTACGGCGAACGGAGAAATTATGGCAGCAGAGACTCGCGTCCGTTGCCAAGTATCCGAGATTAGATTTCTCGGGGGACGTTCGAAAATTTTTCGAAAAACCTCCATGTACGTAAGACCCATTTGATTCAGTCGGTATTAGACGGTATTAGAGAAAAATCGAATAACTAATTACCTAATCACTGGTTCTAGTACCAAATAACGAGATAATTACATAAACTAATAATTGTCATTAGTTAAATAAAAATGCTAATCACGATGGTGTCCATTTTTGAAATAATTTATATTCATTTGATACCTTCATCGTCTTAAAATCCGACGATAAGAAAATATAAACTATAATTCACGGTAAAATAAAAAACATAGAAAAAAGGAATGGCAATATCCGCGATTTAAAACTATAACGAGTATAAACACTTACAACGTAAGAAAAGCAGCAAAAGAAGTCAGTTGATTGCTTTGAAATAGAACGCGAACGGTACAACCAAAAATTCGGGTTCTTTGCCAAGTATACGACAATATACTGACGTATATTCAGTGACACGCAAGAAGATCCAGTGCTTGGATCTTCGATAGATCGTTGTACGCACCTAACTTCGATTTTATTCATTGGCGATAGGTACTACATACTTTACTATGTAAATATTTTTTTATTTCTTAAAATAGTAAAAAGTAATTGTCCTTTTTATCGATAAGAAAATGCGTATGTCGTCTTCGATTTCAATTTTATTTGATTTCAATTGTAAAACAATATTCCAACACGATAACTTCTAACACCTACTGCGAATGGCATACCAAACGACCAAGTCGGTGATCCAAAAGTTGGATCCGCTCGCAGCAACGAAGTTTGAACGTCTTTTCGACCTAACACATGACGAACTGTAATTAAAAGAGATACAAGGAAGACGCGAGAAGTCGAAGAAAAGCGATTACCATGATCGTAATAAAGTGAACGCACGCGCGTCAAGTGAGAGAAAAGTTATTATCGGAATTTATCCGGTCGCAGAAATACTTTTCTCGACGTAGGACACGGCCGACGATGAAAGTCGTAGAGAGAGAGAGAGGAACAAGCGTGGATCGATAATCTTGTCCTCTCTTTCTATCTATCTCTGTCTCTATTATCTTTCCTACCACGTCTCTATATCTCTCCTAACGTCTCTGCTCGAATTGAATTCGTTTGTTTTGTAATTATTTTTGTCCTTTTTATCCCAAAACATAAACAAATTTGTATGTATATAATACCTATATACTACTACTACATTTTTGGAGATCAGCTGTTTATCTGATGTCCATGTATTCTCCGTTGATTATTTTATCTTGCTATTTTATTTAACCCTTTTAGTGCCGGACGACGATATATCGTTGTGTATGCGATGGCGCCTTATTCTTTTTATTGTGAGAAAGCTCTATTAAAATAAATTTATAAAATGTTATAACCGTATTACATTATTCTCCCTTTCTTCCGTAATACGCTGAATTTTGAATTTTTTAAATATCATTCTTAGTTTAGTAAAAAAATAAAAAAAAAAACATAAAAATCTCTCCTCAATCCTAGGAGTCAGAACATCAATAAATTCGTCAAATTCGTCCTGTTATCTTCGCATAGGCGCCCGTTTTTCGCTCGGTACTAAAAGGGTTAAATTTATATTCATATCATCAATTACCCTAACATCACTATTTCTACAGTAAGAAACTATATCTATCTATTCTTCTCTTATTAGAAATTGTAACGACAAAATCATACAAAAGTCTACACGTTCCCTCTACTTCATATCATCCACAAACCCAGCCGCTTTTCTCAAAAATGTAACTTCCTCCCCGTTCGCCGGTGCGGAGTCCAGTGGTGTCGCATTGCGGCGCAAAGGGGGTCTGCGAAACGAGTAGTAGTGGGAAAAAGAGAGAGAGATAGCTAGACATACACAGAGAGAGAGGCAAAAGTACTAAACGTACCGACCTCGAAAAGTGCGACACACGACGCACTCGAAAACTCGAGCGAGGCCGTTCGAAAGTCGAACGACGCCCCTTCGGCCCGCTCGCAAAGACTACGACTAGAATGATCATGACGACGACGCGGCTCCGGCCAGCCGCTACCTCTCCTCGACCATTAAACCGTGAAAGAGAATTCTGGCTGTGAATTCCGAACGCAGCCAACCCACGCGATCCTATATTCCCTCGATGATTATCCGCGAGACGGACGAATTTTATTACATCTACCCTCCTCTTATATATTCGCATTGTAAAACGTATTCCTCTCTTAGCGTCCTATCGAAGGGGGAACTGAATTTTTACTTTCGTTGCGAGTTACGCGCTTGTCTTATTCTTTCTTCGGATATTCGAGATGGATTGGGGATCGTTGTGTTGGAGAATGGTGGAGTGGGGGAGGGAAGAGTGGTATATTGTATCTTTTAGTTATAATTATTAATGATTAACGATTGAAGAGGCGAGTAAATAAAGTGACAATTTTCCGAAAATTCATCTTTCTTAATGGATGAAGGTAGTATAATTCCAAGCGAATCTTTGGAGGTTTGTTAAAACATTTTGAAATTGTCACGTATCACTTTCATCCTCTTGCTTATTCAATTATAATATTTGGTCATTTCGATTTGATCAAAATGAGTCTGTATTTTAATCATTCATTGTTCTTAGTTTTTATTAATTGAAAAGTAGAATCGCTTGAAAATTAGTAGTTTTTTTTCGTTTTAAGTATGTAATAGTGAGCTTTCTTTTACCTGAAGATAGAAACTTTTATGAAAATCATTCTAATCATTTCTAAAACTAAAATGTACTACACTTGAAAATATGAATTAATGTGTTAATCGTCTGATCTTGATTTAATAACGTTAATTCCACTTCGCGTTTTTTTCAAGTTGTTTAAATGTTAAAAAAAATGAGTTAGAAAATACTGACGATTATCAAGAATGGAATAGAAGTTAAAAGAAAATGAGAAAACTGTACGATCCACGTGCAAAAATACGATGCAACGTTGTCCCGATTTTCAAAGCGTTTCATCGTGGGCGTGAAACGTGCCGCGCGTCAGTCGACGATCCTTTTGAATGAACCGCGGTACGGCCGAATTTCGTCGGTGGAAAACGCGCCTTTCGCGTACGCGAAAGACCATTAAAAGAGTAACGACGCGACCTTTAACCCCACTTTTGCCTTTTTTTCTCTCTCGGCTATTCTTTTACCTCCATCTTTCTCTCTCTTTTTCCCTCGCTAATTCTCTTATCCGCTTTTACTCTGGCAATTCGACGGCAACGCGACGGTAATAACCGAATTAGGTTACATTTGAAATATTTTCTCTTTCTTTAAAGCACAGTGAAAATTGTTAAACCAATATCTTTCGTTTCATATTTTAATAAACTAAGTTACCAATAGTTTTCCATTAATTTTTGTTGTAACGAGCTATCACGATATCGTTGGACACTGGAAACCATAGCTTAAGAGCCCATACATCACACTCCATTATGTTTTTACACCGGACGAGTATCCTTGTTTTCTCCGTTTCTTCGAAATCCGAAACCGTTTGGAAAGGGATAAGGGCGATACGATGTCGTGTAAGGGGTGAAAACGAAGGGTTGGTGGGGAGGGTCGGACGCGTACGAAATGGCGGATGAGTAATCCATGTTCTATCTTTCTTTCTCTTCGTACTATGTGTACATAGAACTAGAAAAGATAATAGTGCACGAAATCCCGTTTGTTACTTTAAATTACAGAGACATCATTCGTTACTAATTTATTTAACACTAGATTTACGGATGTTGTTTATATACCTATTTTTACTTAAGTAAAAAAAGAAGAATATAAAGAGGAATCAACATTTACATATATTTCTTTACTTAACTAAAAAGCCACGTATGATTTTTGTAAATCCAAGTTAGTAAACCTAGTAAGTAAATCTAGTGTTAACAAATAATACATTTTAAAAAGATGTATTCGTATCTCTAAATTGCAATTATTTGAACGCTACAATAAATTGTTCTTTTATTATAAAATTGGAATCAATTTTGTGAAATGGATACTATAATTACTGTGAAATGTTATAGAATGAAAAACAGATGGAAGAACGCCATTATTGCTTTTCATATAACGATAGAAAAATCTAGCACTAAAAATGGAGGATCACCGGTTGTCGATCAGGCGCCAAGGACGCGCCAAGGACGCGCCAAGCCGCCGTCGAGCAATATTTCATTTTTGTCCCCTTTCGTTGATATCGGTACGCTCGTTCCGGTCTCGCGCGACCGCTCGCGATGGAAAGAATTCTATTTCGTTCCGTACAAGATCCTCTCGCTCTTCTCGTTCTTATCGATTATCCTTCTCGAACTAGGTATTTCTAAATCCAGCTATGCGTATTCTTCCTGCGTTATCCCACACACTTATCTCCAATATATACATATCGAAAAAGGCCACTCTATGAATCAACGATATTTAAATACAAAATTACAATAATAATAATTATAATTTCTATCTTTATAAATAAAAAAGACATATCATTGGATAAGGGATTTTTCTCGAGTAATCGGCCGGTATACAGGGTGTCCGGTTCCATGTAGTCAAGCGGAGGACTACATGTACCTACATATCAATGACTCGAATCGAAATGTCTAATACCATTTTTCGAAATTCGACTTAGTTAACGAATTATTAACTAACAAAGATCAGCCAATTACGGCGATTAGCGAAAAAAGGCGGTTTACTTGAGCTTGCAACTAATCAAGAAACGAAGCAGTAGGAGGAAAAATCCACAATAAACAACGTTACATGTCACTGCTTGCCGTGATTGGCCTATCTTTGTTTGTTAATAACTACTTAATTGTGCCGAATTTTGGAAAATAGTATTAGACTTTTCGATTCGAGTCATTGATGTGTACATGTAGTCCTCTGCTTGACTACATGGAACCGGACACCCTGTAGATGATAAAAAAATTATTAAAAAAGTGTGAGAAACGATCGTGAAAAATTCTGAGCGATTGCCATAGTTGGAAAAAAAAAAAGTGTAGAAAAGGTGAGGAGACGATTCCGTAGTCGTTGCCGCAGTTTTCCTATCACCCACGATGTCCGACCATGCGGAACGACATAACCACGGAGCATTAATGTCTCATCGATCCTGCGCTTTTTGCGGGCGCGCTTCTCGAAAGCACGAGAGATCGAGAATGATTCTTCTTACGGCCATTGTATCCCGATACCGTACTTCACGTTGGCCCGACAGTTATCGTCTTTTCCCACGGTAATGGTGATACGACGATATTGAAACGATCGGGGAAGTAAATCAGAATGAATTAAAAGCAAATATCCGATGGTATAGCGGTACGAGTTTAGAAAGAGAGAGAAAAGCACTTAGATCGTTTTATGCATGTTACACGTATTATATTTCTTGTATATATCCGATCGTCGATACAAGCATGCGTATGTTTATATACACGTATACTAATATAGGTATCTTTTGCTTTCTCTCTCTTTCTCTCTCTTTCTATCTGCTCGAGGCGCACTTACGTACCACTTTTCGAGTACCGGCTTCGCATAGATAGTGCTTTCCACTTGATGCCTCTCTCGGTCGAGACCGGAAAGAGGTTTCCTCTCTTTTCGATCGTGATCGTATCCAACTAGACGAGGAGGAGTAGTAGCACTTTCTTGAAAAAATGTTTGCCTATTCCCTCTATCGGCACTTTGTTCCAGGAAATGATTAAAACTAGTTAGTATTTAATTTTTTAATTTTATACTTCTTAAAATTATTTGTAGAGAAAACAAAGATTAATCCCTTACTTTATGATTTAATTTGATACACAATGAAATTGAAGAGCTCGGTAGATGAACGTGTAATAATTTAGTGAATTTGAGAAAATCAGCTTTAAAGTTATTAGAATGCCAGGCCATGCCTTGTTGTTACGTTACTTCCTTTCACTAAAACTGACTTATTAGAAGTCTTGGAAGAACCAACGAACGTTCCAAAGTTAAAGCTGACCATAAAATGTAAATCCACCTGGAAATATCTATTTTTTTAAAAACGAATGAAGTTACAAACAATACAGTTTACAAAAAGAATAAATTCGTTAAAATTGGGTTAAATATTTGATGTTACACTGTTCAACGAGACACAATTTTCATTACAGCGTTTTATTAAACCTCGTAAATTTTTATTGCGTTCTAACAGGTAACTTAATTCATCCCAAAAATTATTATTACTACTATTGTTCACGCAGTGTGATAAAAAATGATAGATTAGCACGAAACATAGCTTAGAAAAAAGATAATTAAACCATGAACGACAAAAAAATAAGATGTTACTCGTAAAGTTAAATCTGCAAATTGTATCGACGAATAGAAGAGTTCTGAAAGTTCGAAGTATCAACGCAAATAACATCGATCTCACTCACTGGCGATCGAAAACCCCTAACGACAGATTCGCATAAATTCCTCGCGGCTCGTACGCAAAGCGAATCCAATCGCGAAAGAGAGAAAAGGGACACCTATATACGAACAGACACAGATACATAGCAAAGAACCTTTTTCAGTTTCTTCGACGATCGAGGAAGCGAGGAAAAAGGAAATACAATCTTTCGCCCTTGCTCCACTCCTTTTTCCAGCGATCTTAAATCTTTGTCAGGCAACAACGGTGGCGAAGCAAACCGACAGAAAATCTTTCCACGTGACCCTTTAAACAAAAATCCGTATGCGAGCATGCGCCAGAAAAGAAAAGAAACAAAGAAAAAAAATCCCAGAACAGGAACGCATACGAAAAAACTCTTGCATCTTCCTCATCCTTTTTTCTACCTCGCCCCTATTCTCAACCCCAATTAGATATATCTCTTATATCGGCTCCACTCAGTTGTGTAAATTAAGCCAGACATCTTATCCCATCCCTTGACATTCTTTTGCTCAATTTTCCTCTCCCACCCTCTTTCATCCACCCCGTACTTTATAACGCGTTTTTCTCCCGGCACGATTCGTGGCTGGCATTAAGCGTTCTCTATTTTCTGTCGAAGACGAAGTAGAGGAGTCGTATATAGGCCGTCGTTGGCGGCTACGATGACGAGAAAGACGACAATGACGATGTGTGTAAGGGAAACTTGGAGTCTCGACTATGAGATGTGGAAGGAGGTCTTCGAGAGTAAGCGAGAAAAAAAGTGTCTCCGTGTGTATAAAGAGAGTAAGGGCCCGACGTGTCGCGTCTTTGGATTCTCGCAAAGACGAACGCTGTAAGTGTGCACTCTCTCTCTCTCTCTCTCTCGTTCAGTCTGGCGCACTTAAAAGGTTAAGCGCGTAGTCGGCAGGCCGGCAGGTTGAATATCTCGCTAGTAGTGTCGTCCAGTACAGTAGTAGCGGTAGCAACGTGTGAGCTCGCGCGCGCGCTCGACCGAGAGGGGTTGGTTGGACTGACTGGTTGGCTGGCTAGGTGGGTAGCGGGGGTGATAAGCGGAAGGCAGACGGGCGGCAGACAAACCCGTGCTTATCCCCACCGAACGAGCAGCCCCACCGGTCCGTGACTCACCAAACCGTTAAGGGATGAAGCCGCCCTGCTTTCACTCTACGCTCACACACGTGTAACGAGCGTCTCTCCTTCTCTCTCTTTCGTTCTCGCTCGTTCCCTGCATGGATCTCTAGCACGTTTCGAGCAAGTATTTTACATTCGTTGCATCGTGTCTCGCGTAATCCTTCCTTTTCCCCACTACCTAACGTATACCATTGTTTATCATGGTGTTAATAATGATTGTTTTTCCTGGGGTTTTTTTTTTACGTTGTTTAACACTAGATTTACGGATGTTGTTTATATACCTATTTTTACTTAAGTAAATAAAGAAGAATATAAAGAGGAAAGAAAAGAAGAGAAATCAACATTTACATATATTTCATTACTTAACTAAAAAGCCACGTATGATTTTTTTTAAATAATTGTAAAGTTTCATATATATATAGTAATCAAATTTTTAATGAGTCAAATTGGCTCAGTCCGTAAATCTAGCGTTAAGGTAAAAGTTAAATTTGTGTTAATAAATCATTGATCTGGAACGATATGGAACTTTGAATATTGTTGTAAATATTTTATTTATATTTTTGCGGCAGTCAGGTTTCTGCCATATTTAGAGGGATCAAATTTTAAGCTTCGAATTATTAGAAGGGTACATCGGACTCACGTTATGTTATAATAAAGTTTATGTATAAGTGAAATGTGGAATATGAGTTTTTTTTTTAAATATTTTTCATACGCACGTCCAAATAACCATCCATTGTTTGAGGGTTAAAAGATACAATGATTAGTGGTTCCTTTATCTGTAATTGAATAAAATATACCGTTAATGTGATGATCTGTGTTGCGAAACTTTTGTAATTAAAAAGAAAAAATTTATCATGCTGTGTTTATTATAGTAATGAAGTTTTTTGCTCTCTTGAGACAGTATTAGAACATACAGATATGTATTTACATTAGTGTCATAGACAACATTTAACCAAAGTATTATAATCATTGCCCAACAAAATTGAGCATTTCGTACACTACCTAGTCATTTCACAAAATACCCACGTTAAACACATTGACCATAACATATACATATGTAAATACGTTCATGAATGAGTACTTTCTGTCTAATTACTCTGGATTACAAAAAAAAAAAAAAAAAAGAAAAATGAATATTAATATAGACACGTATACGCATAGAACGTAGCTATCCCTTCTATAATCACGTGTTACGTACACACCGGTTTACGTATATGACTACCTTCCAATACGGACACACACGATTACATATTCATACCCCCATAATCGTGGCCGTGTGAGAAAAATCCGTCGGCACGTCATCTCTTCACCCCTTTCGAGACTTTTCATTTAAACCTACCTCGCCGTCGACTCTCACCTCCAGCAGCTACCCCCTTTTTTTCCCTTCCGCAACGACAAAAATGTTTCTCTTTCGTAACTCGTAATTATTTCGAGATATATCACCACGCTCACCGTATGGGTCTAGGTCCTTGAACGTGAAGCACATCGCACCCACCCCTTTTTTTTTTTCTCTTTCACGTGCGAGCGCGTGCACGCGCTTATACGTATACGCGTCTATAGTGATGGTAAGTGTAGTGGGTGGGAAGGGGGGAGGGGGGGTGGTTGTAACACGTTACACGAGACACGAGCCCTCTTCGACGTGGCAGCGCACTGCAAACTCTGGGTGGGGTGAACGTGTGCGAGGGTGAACATGCCGGAGGGAATAAACGAAAAAAGGAAGAAAAGAAGAAAAAGGAGAGAACGAGAGAGAGAGAAAGACTACTGGCGTCCAGAAAAATCCAACGTGACCGCGACGACGCTCTGGACGTCGACGCCGTTTTTATTCGCGCGGACGAGCGCGTAATTAAAGCTCGAGTAAATTACACCGCGAGCTGAATCTCCGTAATTGTCCGCGAATGAATGAACGAACGGAGTGAGAGAGATAGACGGATAAAGTTTATGTCCATCTGCTGAAACGGATCGAAATGATATTTTGAACGAAAAAAAAAATTAAAGGACGATAACGCAATTTGAAATGACAATGAGAGGAATATGGATGGGGTTAAATTGATTTTAAAGTATCGTTTCGAGCACTATATAAGTATAAACGTAAAGTGCGTGGCGTTTTTGATAAAAAATGGTGGTCAGCCTTCGATTAAAATTACAATAATATCCTAACAATTATAATAAAATTATGAAGGTATTGGTCAGAAAAAACAGTGCAAAACTTTAGAGAAACGAATATCTCTTGATAATAATTATTTCTATCGGAACCTAGTGTAGCAATGTAAATAAAGTACGACCATTGACATAATAAATTACAACTAGTATTATAGTAATTAATCACGATGATGATTTGAAAGCACACCTTTGCTGCTAATTAATCATGAGGACAATTTCGGGACATTGCTTTGTCATTATAGTAATCTATCATAATGATGATTTTAGGGGGATATATGTGTTATTATAGTAGTCAATTGCAATGATAATTTGAGCGGGGTACATTTGTTATCATAATAATCAATTACAATGGTGATTTTAGGGCGCACGTTGAACGGACAACCGTTGCTGGAATTTCCAATGTCCAGCGGGGAACCGGCACTGGAGCCACTCAGGATCAAAAGGGCGACCCTTTGGGCGCGAGTAGAACTCAGGCAGGCCCATCACTATCAACATCATCGGTCGGGTCAAAGCAATCAAAGGAACATCACTCTCTGGGTGTTTAGGGTGCGTTGCGGTAACACGACGCATTTGCGCGGCAAGGTAATTTCATTTTACGACGAATGGAGAGTACCGTTTACTTTAGCCTAATTTTTTTTCTATCATTCTTTGATATTAAATTTTATCACGAATCTCTGATAGAACGATCTATTTCATTAAAAAAAAAAAAAAGAACATTAAAACTTGTTATAATATTACATAAATCAAGAAATTAAATTTGCTCTTTAACCCTTAGTAGCCTGATTTACGAAAGTGATTTTTTTTTAATATTACTGTGTTTGCTTGAGGGTCTAGATGAAGGGAAAAATAGCTAAAAAATCACAATATTTATTTTACATATTTATTTAGAAAAAAAAATACAGGTATCAATTTTGATACTTCAGGCATTAAGGCCATAAAGAAAATTAAAAGATTGGTATCAAAATTGAAACTCTAGGTTATTAAGGGTTAAGATGGAAATACTAGAAAAATCGTTTAAGCGTGTCGATAACCCTTACGTATCGTTCGTGACACCGCTTTGTTGCACTCGCAAGATATCGATACGATAGGAGAGAAGCTTTCCACCTTTTTTTTTTATCGGATTTATCCGACACTAATCGCATCTACTATCTCGAGCTGCATTTATAATAATCCCTGCGATATTATACGCAACGGTCGTGAGGTTTCACTCACGGCATACAGCTTCCGCTATACCGCTTTGGAAAATAATATCTTCTTGTTTATACTCGAGTGATGTAAAAAATGAAAAGTCGATAATCTCGATTGATTAACACTCGAGCTCTTATCTAGCATAAACTTATGAATATTCTTTAGAAAATTTGTTAAACTTTGCCAAATTAAAAAATAATACAACAAATGGAAACGAATATTGATACTTTCAGGAACTCGGAGAGCACCTAGAGATGGTGACGTTCTTAGGCGTCAACGTCGGTCAACTGGGTTGGCAAAAGTTCGACGTGACGAAGGTCGTCAGCAATTGGTACACGGCGAACTCGAATTCACCGAGGGATAAGCTGACGCTATTGGTGGATTGCACGGGATGTGGCACCCACGTTCACGTGTCGACCTTCGGCGGACACTCACCGCACGTGATCGAGTCCTCGTTAAATCCAAAAGGTAAGCAACTTGAACTATAGACTTTGCGAATTTTTTCATCTCTATTAAAGCATTTTATAATTAAAAAATCGACATATAATTTATGCATTTTTTCTATCTAAAAAAAAACTGACGTTGAGTTTTATTTAAAAACTTTGTAAGAAGAGAGTATAAAAAAAATATCATGAGATTACGCTTTTCTATAACGTATGAACGATAATTCGAGAGAGATAACCTTGTTTCGAATCAGTATCATAAACGCAGCAGCAGCAGCAGCTACTACGAAGTCGTACCTAATATGTCTAATATGGCTTCCACATGGTATAACGACTCGTTAAAGTTGGTAGCCGTTGATACGACGGAAATAACTTTTAGCCTACATTCTAATCGGAACGGACTAATTTCGTAAGACGTATCGAGGTTAACAAACGGTTCTTTCAATATGATAATTCGGTTCTTTGGATTCGCAAGGATATCGAGCATGTTCATCTCCCACCCCCTAGCACACCTCCTCAATTCTCTTCCTCTCGTAACATCAATATTCTAGGTTGTTATCTACTAGATATCGTACGTACTACGTACATACGTACGAGATGGTGCGGTATATATATTCTGCACGGGATTACTCCGATGTTATGTGCTCGCGCTATCGATTGTCTTGCACCAATACTTATTCGTGCACAGAGAAAGAGAGAGAGAAACAAAATTCAAATTTTTCAATCGCTGATCCTAATGATAGCCAATCTAATCCATATCGAAATACGACTTTTGCTCCTGAATTTTCGTTTCGTTCAAGTTTTCGCACGTTATTAGAGTCATGATAGAAAAACAATCTTTTTCCAAAAAAATGAATAGAAATTAATGTTGATAAAAGCTTCAGTGCTTTACGAGGGAATTTTGAAAAGCACTGTCTAAATCATGTTACCAAATCAGATATCATTTTATAAAAGGAACAATTGAACAACTGTCATTCATAATTATAGCAATAAATACTTAAGATCTTTAAATTACTTTATTCCGTAAATGGACAGCAATAATCTTCTTACGCAATCGTTAATTAAACAAGAGCCTCGCGTGTGTTTTTCTACAGGGTGTCCCATTCCGAGTTACCCACCGGGAAACTGTAGATAGAGTGAACGAATCTAAGCAGAAATACCTCAAATTGTTTCAACAAATTCGGCTTAGTTTACGAGTTATTAACTAATAAAGATCGGCCAATTATGACGATCATCGAAGAAAGGTGGTTCACTCGAGCTCGCGGCTAGGCAAGAGACAAAGCTGTAGAATGAAAAGTCCACGAAAAACAAAGACTAGCAGCTACACGTAATATTGTTTTTATCGATTCCTCCTCCTAGCGCATGATTGACCAATCTTTAATAGTTAATAACTCGTTAACTAGTCCGAATTTGTTGAAACAATTTTCGTTATTTCTACTTAGATTCGTCCACTCTTTCTACAGTTTCCCGGTGGGTAACTCGGTATGGGACACCCTATATGTACGCACGTATCGTACATACATACATGTGGAATGTGACAAACCGAGCACGCTCCGATATAATCAGCTTTATTTCTCTGGTTCCCTTTATCAGCTTACCTAATCGGCTTACTTCTCACCGCGACGTATAGCCGCGAACGATTAAAATTTTTTGCTTCCCCACGCCCGTGAGTAAAGAAAAAAAGCTGGCCCAACGCACGATAAGGATCCTTCGATCGATTTTCATTTTTTTTCTGTATGTTTACATTTAAATAAACAATTCCTCCAAATTTTGGAAATTCCGATCGATCGATTAGACGTCGAAAATTAATGATGGCTCGACGATATAATGAAATAATCGTTATTCGCAATGAAATTGATGTGTGATTGCGAGTAAATATTTTTTATGGCTAAGCGATCATATGATTATTTGCAAATTAAATATTATATTAACTAGGGAACTCGTTAAATATCTCTAAGCATGCTTTTCTTTCCATAAAGGCAATTTTTCCAATCGTATAATATGTTATTATATCACGATTACGTGTTATAATTAAATGTACATAATTTTTAGCACATTTCAACAATATAACGAGATAATTCCCGCTTATCCTTCAAAAGTTTCTTTTAACAAAAGTACATATCGTATGCGGAACGTTCGAGTCCGAACGTCAACGTGCTTTTCCCGGCTTACGCTCGATCTCCTCGTCTCCCCGATAACTTTTCGATAAAGTTTCCTCAAGATTGCTTTCCTTAACCAATAAGCTGTTTCTCGAGCATAAAATAGCTAACTTCGAATTGTGGTAAAGGAGAGAGCTGAACGAGTTGGGGGATGTGCGTAAGAAGTTTGTCGGTCGACGAGAGTTACGTATCGATTTTTTGTCTCGCGACGATTTTTCTCTTCGACTCTTTCGGGGATTCAAAAAAAAAAAAATCAAAAACAAAAGAACGAACGTTTATCGTTATAGGTGCTCAAGATCCGGATAGGCCGTTCCTCGTGGTACGTACCGATCCTGCGGCTGTGAAACGCGTGAGAAGACGAGCGGTCGAATGCAGCGGCGCGATAAAAGGTCAATGCTGCAAACAGAGGTTCTACGTGAGCTTTTCTCAGCTAGGATGGGACGATTGGATAATCGCTCCACAAGGGTAAGATTAACATTTGTTGTTAAGTCGTGTTGATTGATATTCGGGTTAAAAAATGTCAGTCAACGTTCATCCTTCGATTTGCACGGTCCTTAATTTATACGGTTTTTAGATAAAAACAAAGGTTTTCTTTTTTTATTGTTTTGCCGTATAACAATTGAGATAGGGTACATATTAATGAACGCACTCGTTTTTAAACACTCAATTAAAGATTACTTAACGCAACCCTTTTCACAAACTTCGATCCCGATCGTGAAAGTAAATGTACAGTAAAACGTCTATGTGAATACAAATAATAAGTAAACAAAAAAAGTAGTTTGATATTTTTTATAATAATATCCTACTTTTTATGAATTTTGTCCAGTTTTACACGATTTTATGTATCGTGTAAATAGATGTACCTTCATTTTTTTTTCAATTTTCTCCTATCACAGAAATATGAATTCATTTCTGTCTTATTGAATAAAGAAAACAATTGAACAAAAGTATAAAAAATGCAATTTCTTCTTTATTACCGCAAAGTAGCGATTAATGTGATAAAGAAGAAAACAAAGAGAAAGGTAGAAGAGTTTCATTTTCAATCCGATAATAGCAACGGTCGATATTCACGATCGACGGTGACTTATCGTCTGGCAATCGTATAGACGTCGGGAAAGACGGTCGCTGTGCTTCGTTTTGCCGTCAGTACACGTAGTCATTCGTAAGGTATCATGAGAAACCACCTTGTCGCGAATAAGTGCAACGGCCTTAAGCCTTTTACTCTTAGGCAATTGTTACAAACAGAATCCCTCCGTATGAGTAATAAAGAGAGAGATAGCATATCCAAGCATTAAAATCACTATCGATCGCCATTCTTAATTAGTCTCGAGTCAAACTTTCCTTTTTTTACATGAAGAAATCTTTAACAAGACACTCGAGCCTTCTAGGGAGTCGAGTTAGTTTAGGAATCTTACTTACCGAAAATATAGTAACCTCTGACACCCACAATCCGAAAACTATAATCGTTAAGATAATCAATTATTTTATTTGGCTATATGTTATTTGAAGTAATCATGTGTTAATTTATTTGAACAGTCCAATGATTTTTTGCTTATTATTTTGTTATATGAAATTCAAATAAAATAATTTTTCATTTTATTTGATCAAATATTTATTGAAAAAATTTGTCAAATAGTCTCTATTCAAAAGAGGTTACAAAATAAAAATTCCTCCTCCTATGACAATTATTTATTATTTTATTTAATTGAAATAATTGAAATAATTATAATACAAAATTTTTTCAAAATAATTTATTCGGAGTACACGTAAAATAAAATTAATTTTCTTACGTTATTCGTGAAGTAATAATAATACAAATTATTTAAAATAATTTAGTATTTCAAATAAAGTGTGCCCAACCCTGTCCGAAAATACCAGATTCACTCAAAGTTTTACAATTAAACACCTAAATGTCCTAAACAAACCTCTGGCATAATTTCTGTCTAATGTCTAAAAATGTCTAACGCCATGCACAGTAAAATAGTCACTTCTTTACTGGAAGATGAGCACAGAAAAATAAAACAAAAATGATACAACAGCTTGAAATTCAATTGATTAACATTTATTTCACTGTAATGATCGAAACTGTTTATTATATTATCGCAGATATTACGCGAATTACTGCAGAGGCGACTGCGCGGCGGGTCACAGGACGCCGGACACGTTCCTAAACTATTACACGCACGTGATCGAGGAGTACCGTAAAATGGACCGGCTCGCCGGTATGCAGCCATGTTGCGCGCCCCTCAAATTCTCGCCGATGTCACTGATCTATTATGGACCGGATTCGAACATCATCAAGAGGGATCTACCCAAGATGGTGGTCGACGAGTGTGGCTGCCCTTAATTTGTAGCCTCCTTCAGCAGTCTATCGTGGCAATCGGCAAGAAATGGCAGCGAATGATAGCAACCAGCGAGCTCCAGCTGCTCTTCGAGACCTCGAGGGACCCTTCATCGAACTTCCAACGTTTCTTCGTCGTGATTCCTCCAATCGATCGAGTCTTCGATTATCGCGACGTACGATTATCCCTCGAAAAGAAAGATCAAACCGTGAGGAATTACGCGAGCGATCGAGACGATTTCAATTTTCACGATGCGATTTCTAATATAAACGCGATGATCGCTTCTCGTGGTACTAATGCAAAGGATAAAGGGCTCTGGAAGTCGCGAGAAATGGTAAGCGAGCGAGTGACTCGAGATGAGAATAATTCAAAATGAGATTGAGAGAGATAGGAGAACAGGGGGTGGGGGGGGGGTTGATGATGAAAAGAGTGCCTCCTCGATCGGTCTCTCGGGCATGGCCGCCATTTTTGAGGTATAATATATTATAAATAATATACATATATACAGACGATACCTATACAAACATACACGGATACACTCGGATTACACGCGGCAAATACAAAATACACATATATATATACATGTACTTTACGTACACACAAACACACGACGACTACCTTCCGTGCGATCTGATCGGACCGGAAGGAGTCGCGGTGCGCGCGCGAATTCTTATCGAGAGCTTAGTCATTTTTATTAGTTGCGAGAAAAAAAAAAAACAAGAAAAAAGGGGTGGGTCAAGAATTTCGATGTGATTTCTCACTTTTTCGCGCATTCCGCGCATCCTACGCATACACACAAACATTTACACACGCTAAACACGAAGACACACGCGCGCGCGTTAAAAAACGCGAGGTGATTCAAAGCCGAGTATAAGTATTTAAAGATATAACAAAAAGAAAAACAACAACAACAAAATAAAGGTACGGGCGTAAACTCTAAGTGTAAACAATAAAACTCAATCTAATTGCCTTGTTTTTTATGCGAAACGTATGAAAGTATCGAGTAACGATTTAACAAAGTAACAAAAAAATACTATTAAAAATCTATATATATATATATATTATAAATACTATATATATATAAATATAAATAAACGCGCGTGAAACGATTAACTTAGCGAGTCAGGGGCGGGGGGACGGGGTTTCGGGAAGGGGCGAGTGGGGATGCGTTTATTAACAGTTCATACCTAAAAGGCTAAGGGAAAACAAATAATTATTATTGTTATTATTATATCATTTTCTTCGTTTCTATTCTCTCTTGTTATTGTTGTCATTATTATTATTACTGTTATCGTTTCTATTGCCAGGATTAGAACCACGTGATTTTATTTTTTATAACGATCGGCACGATTTACGATAAGTTGAAACTTTCGAAGAACATTTTTCGGCCGACTGGCGTATATATGTGTAAATATGTAGTATGCGAGAGAGGTCGGCGGATCGAATAAAAAAAAAGAAATGGGAAGGTTGATAGAGCAACAAAAAAACTTTTTTTTTTTTACCTTTTTTCGTTTTAATTCCTTTTTCGTTCGGAAAAGTAAAGTTAGATTCTTAAAAAAAAAGGAGTTAGCGCGTATTTACCTTAGCCTTATTAAAATGAGGGAGGGCAAGATGGGAGAAAACGAAGGAAGAAAGGATTTAAAAAGAAGAAAAAAAAGAAATCTGACCGCGCATACCGAATGTTCGTTCCGATCTCGCAAAAGAAAATAATCGTCTAAGCGATTAAACGATCGCGTGCTCTCGGCCGACGACGACGCTCGCAGAATATATTTCTCACGTAACGCGACGATGGTGGAAGATGCGCGTCTTCTTGACAGAGTGGCGGAAAATGGAGTGGGTGACCGGGGGAGGGGCGCGCGCGCGAACTCGTAAATAAATTTGAGAAAAAAAAAAGACAGAGAGGAAAAAAGTCAGAAAAAAAGGAGTGCGAAAGGGAAGAGAGAGAGAGAGGGGAAAAAATGAAATTACACAGCGATGCACACGGAGTAAATCTATGGAAGATGACACTAAACACAGACACATACACGTGCACACGTTTATATATATATATATACACACACACAAACGCGCGCGCGCGCGTGCGCGAGCGCCGAGTCTATACTATAATCGTAAGAGGGGCGTTCCGTGAGAGTTGAATTAACTTAAGGGGAAAAAGAGAGAGAGAGAGAGAGAGAGAGAAAGTGTGTGAGTGTGTGAGAGAGAGAGAGAAAGAAAGAAAGTTGTTTACGAAAGTAAAAAAAAAAAGAAAAAAGGAGAAAAAAAAAAACTACGCGCAGATTTACATTTACATTTACACGAGCTATTTAGTATTATCGAATTCAGGAAAATCTTTTTCGAAAACGAAAGGGAGAAAGAGCCAAGGGGAAAAAAATGGGGGAGAGATAAAGGAGGAACCGAATTTGTGAACGACGCGACGACGGTGGTACGATTTTTGCGGGGGTGCGGAGAGATTAGAAGAAAAAAGAATACAGAGGAGATGTTAGTCGAAAATAATGAACAATAACGAGACAATAAACCGATCGAGGATCTCATAAGACACACACACACACACACTAACACGTACGGACATACAAAAGAGAGTTGCGCGCCTCGAGCAACGGAAATTATACCGGGCGGTTAAATTTGTAATAAGAGGTGTCAAGAGAGAGAGAGATTGAGCAAAAATTGTGAGAAAGAGTGCGAAAGATTTTTCACTTTTTCCAAATTGTTTTTCTTTACTTTCGTTTTCTTCTTCTTTCCTTTTCCCTTCTCCGAGTCTACTCGCTTTTTTTAGCACGTTGCTTCCACTCGAATCGAAGAAACGTCGCTGAAGTCAAGGGTGGACCACGAGCTTGGAGGAAAGCGAATTTTTATTTTTCTTTCTTTAACGAGAAGGAATGGGGGGGGGGGAGTAAGTAGGGGGGTAGCGAGGGTGGTAACGAAAAAAAAAACGGCGCGCGCGCGCGAACGAGGGCGCAGCGAGAGGGCGCGACTAGAGTATTATTATTGCTAGAGTGGACGAGGGCGATTTTAACTTTCGAGAAAGGTATATTTCAATTTCTGTGGGATAGTTCGTTCACCCACGCAGCCTTATTGGGCCTTATTAAGGTATTATCGCATCAATACTAAATTAACTCTTAAACTAATGGTAAAGCTTAAGTAAACAAGAAATAAAAAAAAACGACATAAAAGACGACGGCGAGTTAGAGTGAGAGAGAGAGAGTGAGCGTAAGAGCAATAATTGTCTGCGTGTGAAAAAAGAGAGAGAGAGAAAGGATGCCTGGGAATATGAAAGAGTGTTTGTGCGAGAGAAACGTCTTGTACTGTACTTAATCGACTCGATACGCGTTACGAAGAAATGAGAAAAAAAAAAGGAGAAATTATACACTGTTCGAATAGAAAAAGATGGCTGACAGAGCGATGAGGAACGTAAACTTCCCCAAGGAACGATCTAGCGCGTAGATGGCAAGGATTTATCGTTTAACGTTGTACATCTATTGTTATCTTCTGATCCCAAGGGAGAGAAAGAGAGGAAAAAAAAAAAAGAACGATAGATCGGAGTTTAACCTACGCGCGTGATCCGTTTAATAGAAGAGAAAGAAAAGGCTCGAGTGTGTGCGTGCGTGAAAGATGGAATGATTGAAATACGAAAAGAGAGAGAGAGAGTTCCGACATTCCGCCGTTCAGCTAGCCAAAAAAACTAATTGCGTCCAAAGTAATGTTTAAAAAGCGACTTTAAACGAGCGTACTTCTAGTATTATTAAGGGACTTTTCTTCGAATTCTTCTTCTTCTTCTTCTTCATCTTCTACTATTACTACTACTAACTTCTTCTTTTTCCTATATTTCTTTCGGGGAGAGAGAAAAAAAATAAAATGTATTGCGGCGGGAGCGCGTACGCGTAAAAAAGAGAAGCCCAATGCGTACGCGAGTCTCCTTTAAAAAAAGCCTTTAACGAGCTCAAGGACTGTGTTTATGAAATACCACCCACTTTATTGTATAAAAAGGAATAACAATAATTATTAATAATTATAAACGATAATAACGATAATAATAATATTAAAGGTAATAACAGTAATAACGATGATAATAAATAACGTTTAACAAAAAATGCGTAAGCGAAAGAGAGCGAGAGAACGAGAGAACGAGAGAGAGAAAGAGAGAGATAAATGGGAACGAATAAGATACGATTATATGTATACATGAAAAAAAAAAAAAAAAAAGGTGAAAGAATTACGATGAAAACACGTGGATCGAATAGGCTTCGCTATAAGCCTCCTCCCTGATCTCGTCGTAGATCCAAAAGAGATCGATGATCTACGAAATCGTTGCAGCATCCACTCTCCCCACTTTACCCTTCCAACCCAAAAGCCCCGCCCCACTTCTTATATCGCTTCGATCGATACCTTTCTTCTATCTTTCTCGTTCCACGATATATTAATAATTAACTAAAAAAATAAAAGAAAAAAAATTCCTAAAGTACGATCCTCTAACATTTATACCGTTTTCAACCATTTAGAAGGTACGCGCTATACAGGGAAGAGACAATATTTCTATTATATAACGGTATTGAAACGGGACGACGGTGACGATAATGATAATAATTATTAATTAATTAAGGAACATTTTTGCGAGAGAGAAAAAAAGGTGGTGATCGCTGGACAAAAAAAAAAAAGGTAAAAAAAGATGTGTTTTTCAAGATGGCTGCCACGCCTTCGTAGACATCACGGTCCGATTACGCTAATCCGATTGCTGATTAATAATAATAAGTAAGGATAGAAAGAATAATACAGTGAGACTAAAAAAGAATTATCAACCGAGCGAGTTCTTCTTCTTCTCGTAGTCGTCCGAACGCAGAAAATCGTCGTTAAATTTCCGTCCCATCTTACTCGAGATGGATAGAGAGTAACAAGAAAAGAGAGAGAGAGAGAGAGAAACGAACAGAAAGATATCGTTTAAAAAAAAAAAAAAAAAAATAAGCTATTCGTTCGAATATTTTCTATCCTGTACAAAGTGACTCGAGGAAAGGGTAATGATACCTAAAAATGTGCACGGAGAAAGAAAATGAAAAATGATTAGACTGTGAGAGATACATAGAGAGATAGAGAGAAAGAGTAAATAAGCGAGTAGAGAAAGAGTATAATAAATGAATCCGAAATTACGTGACTGCTTGCGTTATACACATACATGTATTCACATACAATATAAAATATCTGTGTGGGCGTACATATACGTGTATATCCACGATTTTTCGTTAGTGAACGTGCTTCGTCGGCGTAGCGATTTTGTAGCGGACTAATTTTTTCGAGAGGCGATCGATTAAAAAAAAGAAAAAGACGAGAAAAAAAGACGAAGAAAAAAAAAAAAATTGTACGAAGAAGTAAAACGATATATTCGCGATAATACACAGATTCAAAGTGCCTTAATGACGACAGTTCACTCGAGCCCGCCAGAACAGTTGCCACGCTCAAAGTACGTATTGTATTTATGGACGTTGAACGAGATGAGATAACCAAAAAAAAAATTGAAAAGAGATGGAGAAAAATAAAAACGATGGGAAAAGTCAAAGAAATGGATAAAGATACAAGCATTTGCATGTCGACGCTAACTCTGTTCGAGTCCCGACTACGTGGAGGGGTGTATCTCGTATCGATTCGAAAAGAAAATTCGATCCCATTGACGTTTCTAATTTCGGAGGGAACTCGCATCGTAATGCATCAGCGTTTATCGGTGTGACGAGAAAAGGGAGAAGCGCGTGCGAAGCCTTTTTCGATCCCGGCGAGGTCGCTTGCCGAAGCCGGAAAGATGGAGGCGAGATCGAGTGCGAGAGAGAGAGAGTAACGCGCGTAAATTCCATGTCCGTCGAATCGCGAATCGACGGTGATCGATCGAGATGAACGGGAAGGAAGTGGGATACGACGAAAGGACAGAAGAAAAAAAGAAAGCAAAAAAGAGAGAGAGAACGACGATACAAAAAATCATGTTCCTCGAGTACCCCGGGTCCTCGACCTTTCGACTTTCATTTTTTCCTTTTCTTTCTCATTTTTATTCCGGGACGTTATTATAAAACCGGAAAATGAGGAAACGGTCAGTTCGTGTGTTTTCCTTCCCTCTGTTGTGTTTTTTTTTTTTTGTACTTTTTTTCTCGTTTTTTCTTTCTCTTTTTCATCATTCATCGAATTATACCGGCGATCCAACCTTTTTCCTCCCGTCACGTTCGTCGCAGGATATCTATTTGTCCTCTTGCGGGATATTCATTATATTTCAAGAATGGATGAAAAAATTCCGAAAATAAAAACACCCTTTAAAAACGTAGACCGATTCGTGTCATGTCTTTGTGGTTGTGCGTTCGAAATTACTTTCATCGACCCCCTCTTCTCTCGTCTTCCTTCATTCCTTCGCTTCTCTACCCTTAAAACACGGACGAAACGCGTCGCCCTTTTTTCGTCACCCTTTGCTAACCCTTTGCCAAGAGCTTCCTCTTTCCACTTTTTTGCTTTCATCGGAGGAGAGATCCTTTTCGAGGACGAAAAGCGAGCTGGTTGTTCGTACGTGGATCAGGTGAGTGTAATCGTTGAGCTTTACTACTTGCTGCGTGTTACGCGTTAGATTTCTGCATAACTTTTGGATAAAATACAAAATTGTGCAATTGTACAAGACGTTTATTTAATTAACGCTCTTTGAGATGAATTTTTGAAGAAAAAGTATTAAAAGTTAAGTTCATACTTCATATTAATCAAGGAAATACCGAATTTCATCCAGTTTTTGTTTAGATATAATTATTTCGGTCGATCGGGGCCATCATTTTAGTTGAAACTTTTCGCGATACTTTCAGCTATCTCCCTTCGATGCATTTTTCATGCGATAGTCAAACGTCCTGTTCGTGTTTGCCCCGCTAGTTGTTTTGCATTACACTTTCAACTAAGCCGAAATAAAAAATGCAGAGACTTCGTTCGACATAATAAAGCGAGTTAGACGAGCTACGTAACGAGAAAATGTACGTACAATCGAAGAGCGATATAAATAGAACCTTCCATTTGTATTCCCAAATTCTAATCATATCTATTATACCCCTCATCACTTGTATTCTTTTCCTTCAACAAATTCTTTTACAATCATGCATCAAAACTTGGCAGAAATTATGACAATATTCGATCCTGATCCACCTCTAAATCCTTCGAGTAACTACCATGACTATCATACTCATTTAAAAACCTAATACAGAGATCAATTTTATGATCCTTTACCTTCTCAATTCATTTCACAACAAGCCTTATTTATTTTAACTCTTTGAGGCACAGGATTTCAGGTCAAAAATAGACCCATGTTGCACAGGAATTTTATTGGGTTTTTTGTTAATTTGTTAATTTGTTTTCTTTTTTTTTTTATTTCGAGGTGGGACTAAAAATGTCCCACCATGCCGTGAAATACATCAAAAAGGAGGGACACTTTTAATCCCACCGTGCCTCAAAGTGTTAATATAGATTTTGGGATAAGTGGTCGAAGATTGTCGAAAAGTGAGTATGAAGTAAGCGAATGCGGCCCTGCATTCAGGGTTAGTAACCTCCCTCGTGGCTCGCGTCGCACGATAATACTGTAGCACTATAAACCATATCGACCTAGCCCCATATTCTAGGATAAGGGATGTCTAACCGGCTTCGAGTGGTACCCCGAACGTACGAATTATATATCTGAAAATAGTCGAACATCATCGCAGGTTAACTCTTCTTAAGTTATCATAGCAAGAACGCACGGTAATTTTCTTTTTCCATGCACCGATAATAATGCCACTGCGATATATCGATACGTATTATCTCGAAGGAGTGAATACCTATTGTTTTACTCGTATCGTTAAAAAAAAAGGGGAGACGAAGAAAATGTTCAAGTTTCGTGCCATTCAAAATGGCACTCGTCTCAAGAAGAATTGAAAATGATTGGTTGTGTGACGAGGAACGAGGTTATTCCGGTTTAGAAATTTCTAGAAGCTCGTTTTGTTCCGTCGAGGCTATTTGTTCATCGATGGAACTTCCTCGTAGATTATATTTTTCCACGTCGAGAAACATTGTGGGATAACGCCAGCAAAATTCTGATACACGGTACTAATTCTTTCGTGGTTAGAGAATCGCTCGCTAGATGGCACTGCTTCGGAATGACGATGGTTGGTAGGAAGAGGGACGAGCTCGTTATCGGTCTATTGTGTTTTTTTTCTTCTTTTTTTTTTTTTTTAAATAAGAATCAGTTGAAATAGAAATATTACGAGTGCGTGTACACGTTCTTGGAATAATTGTGATATCGTAGGTAATTGTTCAATGCCCGTTGCTTCGTCAAGATTATCGTACTTTAATAATTAACCGTGCTCGCGATAAATCGGTTCAACGTACTTACGTGCATGCGTGCATACGATAAATGTTTAAACGTCGGAATGAGGAATATGTTGTTTGTTATCATAAACACGCGTACGTGTAAATTTCTATTATATCGACCGAGCTGGGAAACATTTTTCGAACAGTTAGGAATTCTTCTCGATTAATCGAACTTCTTAACAGGAGCACATAGAGTAGCAGGAGTTTAACGCGCGATTGCGAAGAGCGTCATTCGGTAAGGCGCGAAATTTGAATCTTTAATTTTACTAAAACAGGAGGTTATGGTTTTGAATAATTTTCTAACGCAAAAGATAAATTTATTGACATAAATAGATAGTTTAGAGTATCCTCAATGTTTTCAATTCACTTATTATTATCTCTATGTAGATATTATGGAAGTTAAAATTTTGGTATACATGTAATTGAATTATAAACTCGATACAAGTTGGTTACGCTGGCTAAGTGTCAATCGTAGAGTACCGGATTATAAAGAGTCATTTTCTTCCATATACGATCCCGCTCGAATTTTCTTGGCCACGTTCTCTCGCGGTCTTCGAGAACTTTGCCCGTCTATATTATGCAAGTGGATCAGGTCAGGAAACTTGTACGTTTATGTCCGAATGCTGCGTTTCGCCTCGTTAAAGTTATCCTCGACTAGGTTGCCTCGTATAATTTTCAATATTACGTCGGAAGCAATTTTAACGTTGTCAATTTCATTTTTCCAGCTATCGCCGCTTACTTTTGGTAGAAAGGGGGAAAAGGGTCGAAACTTTTCGATCTTTATGATGCAAGTTTTTAAATTAAACAAAGAAAGAGGAAACATCGACTCTCGAGAGCGAGGAATTTCTTAAACTTTTTTTTACATTGTCATTAGACGTTACATCACTCGCTTAAACATGTTACATAAATTGTAATATTATCGATTACCGATAAAACTCCATTTTATTTACAATTCATGGAAATATAAAGTAGAATGCTGTTTTGTTTACTGTTGTAATTTTTAACGAAGCGTTAACTTAGAGAACTATAATTTTTTAACATACAACCACAGCCAAGACCTTGTACATTACTTTTTTTTCTCTCTGTATTTATACGTATACTAAATCCTATATAAAATACATTTGATGCCTCGTTGTGTTGCATCGTAATGAAGTTTATTATTCATCGGCCAAAGTATGCAAGTCACTTGATCGATAAAATACTACCGGGTAGAATACATCAAGATTACGTAGATGTAAAAAAATAGAAAAAGCATAATTTTGATAAAATCTACTCGAACACAATTCTTCAACGATGTTATACCCAAAATTTAATACGTCTAAAAAAATTACTTATTAGACTATATTTCATTAAAATAAGTATGTATAAAATATACGTCTTTATATTACATCGACTTACAGCAAGTATATTCAAATATTATACAAAATTTTCATACCTAATATCGTTGTCTGTGTTAAAAATAAAAAAGTAACCTTACATGTATCCTGATGAAAGATATACTTGCCTCGTGACAGGAGACATCTGTTGAAAAGAAGAAAAAATATTATAAATTATAAAAACCGTAATAATATCTAAGGAATAAAAAAACATACGTTCTAATGGTCGACGGACGGCAATTCAAACCTTTTCCTCTTGCCATTCATCTTCGAATGAGCGGAATCTTTTGGTGTTAAAGCTGGTAAAGAACAACCTTTGGAATCTGGTATTTGAAGGCCTTTAAATTCTAATCTTCGTATATAAGTTGTATTTGGTATCACGGAGACAGGTCCGAAATAACAAACTTCTCGTGGACGATTCATTTGCAAAGGGGATGGTCTGTTCGTTCTTTGTGTTTCTTCGGTCTCTATCGTGGTATCGGATTCTATCTTATTGGTTAGTCCTTTTGTATCGTGCAAAATCGTCATTTGCCATCTGAAAAAAAATGTTTACAATTTTCATTTTAGAAAAACCATGTTAATCCATTTTGACAAGAAAAAAAAAAAGAATTAAACTTTGATCTTACGATCCTTCAATATTTTTAACAATAAAGAAGATTACAATTTTACCTTCCAGTACTACTGCGACAAACTCTAGGAGGTGGTTCAGCCGAGAGGATGCTGACCCTCCGTTCCTGAGCCTTCTTTCTCGAAAGAGGGTTCAAATTCGACTCCTTAGCGACACACCTATGTAATTCCTCGAGAAATTTCTCAGCAAAATTATCTTGATGAAACAAAGAATGCTGTAGCAAGACCGAACACTTTGGTCTGACGTCCGGATCCATACGAAGACATTGCGAAAGGAAATCCAAGGTCACTGGGTTCCATGAAGGAAAGAGACTTCGAAGGGATAGTGGACCTTGAGAAATCATCAGCTCGTCCGCGCTTGCCAATCGCAGTGACCTCGAAAGATTGTTTCGTCCCATCAACGTGTTATGCTTACCGCAAAGACTACCTAAATTTGTGTAAAATAATAAAAAATTTCTCTTTAACCCTTAACCACTGACATGTAATTTTGTTATGCGAACACTGACGTACGAATAAGATTCGTCTATGTACAGAGTAGGTGTTCTGTGACATTCGTCTGCTGTGATTGGTATATTTATTTTGTTCTTATTTATTTTTTTTTTATTTGTTAATGAAATTATGAACGAAAAATGCCCAAGGCGACGCAAAAACAAAAAAATCTATTAATGTTTAAATATTCACCTAAGACCTTGGTGATTCTATAAAGTTGATCGATGTCACTGTCTCCAGGAAAAAGTGGATCACCAGTCATCATTTCAGCAAAAAGGCAACCAGTAGCCCAGACATCGACACCTCGGCCATATTTTAAATCACCAACAAGAAGTTCAGGAGCACGGTACCATCTAGTTGCTACGTAATCCGTACAGGATTCTTTCGAACTACCGACCAATCGTGCGAAACCAAAATCGCAAAGTTTGATCACGCCGTTTGACGATACCAAGACGTTCTCGGGTTTAATGTCTCTATGCATAATCTAATAATAAACATTTATTGAAAACCAATTAGTTAAAATTCATTTGGTTGTGTTTATTTCTTTATTAAATTGCTTTGCATTATTTTTTCAATTAATTTGGCTAATATATAAAACGAGATGGAAATAAAAGTATGATCGAATTACACATTCATGCGACTGCAAGGTAAATCGAGTAGGGGAGACCGGGGCTAAAAGTCCCAGGGGCAAGTTGTTCCAGTCGTAGTTTTAGTATAATATCCAAATCATGATGCATACATCAGGATTTTTGTCAAAAATTGATGCATCTCGAATTTGCCTGATCAAATACTCGTTCAAAAGAGGAAAGTCTCTAATTTACGAATATAGCAGTGTGGCTTCGATAGGATGGCTGGTTGGAAAGATACAGCAGTTTTAAGCTTGAAAAAGACCCATACTCCGACACTTAAAAAATTAATTTCTCATCATTGCTTAACGATATCGAAAAACGGACAACGGGACAATATTCTGCATGTTTTCTTCTTTATAAATCTTGATTCATACATCAGGATTTTTGTCAAAAATCGATGCATCTCGAATTTGCCCGGTCAAATACTCGTTCGAAAGAGGAAAGTCTCTTCTTTACGAATATGCAAGTCGCGTTTCGATAGGATGACTGGTTCGAAAGATACAGCAGTTTGAAGCTCGAAAAAAACCCATACTCCGACACTTAAAAGATTAATTTCTCATCATTGCTTAACGCTATCGAAAAACGGACAACGGAACATTATTCTACATGCTTTTATCTTTAAAATGAGCCATTAAACATTGAAATCGGCGGTGGTGACCATTTTGGCAAAAATCATGATGCATAGGTCAGGATTTTTGTCAAAAATCGAAGTATCTCGGATTTGCCCGATCAAATACTCGTTCGAAAGGGGAAAGTCTCCTCTTTGCGAATATGCAAGTCGCGTTTCGATAGGATGGCTGGTTCGAAAGATACAGCAGTTTTAAACTTGAAAACGACCCATACTCCGCCACTTAAAAAATTAATTTCTCATCATTGCTTAACGATATCGAAAAACGGACAACGGAACATTATTCTGCATGCCTTTTTCTTTAAAATGGGCCATTAAACATTGAAATCGGCGGTGGTGTCCATTTTCGCAAAAATCATTATGCATACATCAGGATGTTTGCTTGAAATTGAAAAAAAAACGTGTTAAAAACTTCTCAATGCAAGCGGAAAGATTCCTATGTATTGCTAAGAAGTTGAACTTTATGATGGTCACCAAAAAATTCGAAAATATAAGCTACAGAAATCTGTAGAAACAAAAAACCTTAAATTGGGACAACTAGCCCCGGTCTCCCCTAAAAGAATTTAAATTAGCGTAAAATTAGAAGAAATTATGCATGAAACGAAGGCCAAGAACAACGAATTATTAAGCAGTCGTTTATCCATAAATATTCGGTGTACACCGCGGAAAAGTAACCTTCGACCTTTCTTGGAAGTAACAATACCAATTATACGGGTGAACTAGTAAATGAACACGTTGCCGTATATTCGAGATGAACGGGACATTATTTTCACGAGCCTTCAACAAATCGCTGTTGCTTTTACGGTACGACGACTATTAATAAAGGACGTCGTCACGCGATCCCCATCTCAAATCGTAACGTCAACAACGTGAAATCTGTTTAGTCATTTTATGTATTCCGTTTGATGCATATAAGTTGACCAAAGTTTCGTGAATAAGCAAATATTTATTATCGATTATCGATTATCGAAATTGTTGCATAGCTTCTGTTATATCTTTTAATTAAATCAAAATTACTATAATTTTATGCTAAAATAAAATGAAAATTATAAATAATAATTCTTACGAAAAAAATGTCTAATTTTATTTGATAAAATTTTATGGATAAATTACTTTTTCGTACATATGAATAATGAAATTAAAAAAGATATAAAATAACTGGTCGTTTTTCCCCATTTCAATAACTCACATGATTATTGTGACAAAAGTTCAGCCCACGAAGTACTTGAAAAATGTAACGTCTGGAGACTTCCGAACCGAGGCCATCGCCCCTTCGTTCCAATTCATCGAGGACAGTGTGATCCAAGAATTCGAAGACAAGATAAAATCTTTTTCTACGACGAAACACCTCTATCATATTGACGAGATTCTCGTGACGTAATTTCTATATAAAAGAATTATTAATTTATTAGAAAGATATTCCAAAATTATCGAAGACCTACTTTGTTGATATAAGTGGGATTTTCACAAAAAAAAAAAAATACATTTTTCATAAAAAAAAAAAAAAAAAATAATGAATTAACTTTACAATAAATTTGATTTTTACAGGCCAATATTACCTTCAACATCCTAATCTCACGAAGAGCCAGTTTTCTCACTTGAATGTCTTCCTCCGATTCCAAAAACTTTTTGATCGCAACAATCTGTCCAGTTGCACGATGCCTGCACTTCATCACGACACCGTAACTACCCTCCCCGACGATCTCGATGTTCTCGTATTTATCCATCCTTCTATTCGCTTTTCTTTAATCTACCCTCTTCATTTTAGAACTAGCCTTAGCACTGCTCAACCGATCGACGATCATTGCAAGCTCGTTCGCGAAACCTTCGGAAAAACAATATCAATTCGTCGCACATCCTTCGCTAAAATCAATTGGATGCTTTAGAGGTTAGGTAACTTTCAATTCTGAAACACGTGCTTGCTAATGGCGGCGATCCAAAAATTTAATCCCCTCACAAAAAATGAAAATAATGACAAAATAGGTACTACTGCATTTTTTTTAAGTATATTTCATTAATATTTATAAGAATGTAATCAAGAGTCGTAAGAAATGTGAGATCCAATGTAAAAAATGTTTTGTATAATAAATATTTAAACATACACTTATCTAACACAAATCACTCTAAAATATTCCGACGAAATCCAAGACTACTCGACTCGCACGAGATATTACAAATTAGAATTTTTATTAATTCCGTTTTAGAATTTTCCAAGAACTATATAACAAAGAGAAAAGGATCTTTCGTCGATGCGAGCTCTAGCAACGTTGAATTCAGACTGCTGTTCCGAAGTTGGGGGCACCGTGCGAGTCTCTCATCGATGCTTATCGATCGGTTCGCAATTAGACCAAAGGGGGTCCGTTCTCGTCGATAATAGCTAAACGGTTTGCCGTTGGAGGCTCGTTATGTTTCGAGGTAGTAGGAGAAAACCGGAGGAAAGAGGAGAAAGAGGTACCAAGAGCGATGTGCTTCGTGGGTGACACGAATAGTCACGACCTACCCTTCCGAGTGTCTTTTTTGTCATACTCGTCTCATCGTATTAGCCTCGATTTTTCCACCAAGAAAATTTCATTTTGTTCTTTATATGTTACTTTAACTGAAGAAAGGGCTTCTAATAGCAAATTATTACAACAGTCTATGTTGTAAAACAAGGATTATCAATAAAATAATAATAAATTTAGAATGAAGGTGTAAGAAACAGAAAACATTTTCAAGAGAAAAAAGAATGTTTCTCATGGAATTTGAATTCTCTAATAAATTCTTCTTCTTTAATTTACAAGATCTACTACCTTGGTGCTATTTCTTGGCGAAAATTTGGTAAAACTCGAAGGGCGCGAAACGATCACGTTGCACGTAATAGGGAAAAGGTAATAGGTAATAGGTGAAATCGGTAAAGAGGGAACTTGTTGGAGCGAGGCTCGAACGTTCTAAAGAGCGTCTGAACTTTGCGTGCCACGAAAGCACCACCGAGTTCTCCCTTTCGTATAAAGCTCGAAGGAAAAGGTCAACCACGGCGAACTTGCCGAATGCCAGAAACTTTTCCAAGGTCTCGTCGGCTGGACGACGGACCATCGTCACGGGATGAAACGACCTTTTTACGGGTTCGATCAGAATTTTTATTGAATAGATACGTCATATTGAAATATTTACCTTTCATGGTTTGGTCGAAACGTTGCTTAGATATTTATTTTTGACGGCTTTAACTAGTATCCTGTAGGTGAGAAAAGGAAGATTAAGTATAGATCGAATTCTGACAATGATTTTATAAATGTTTACCTTGAAACGTATGGAATTTACAACGTTATGCGATGTCAAATATAATAGACGTATAAATCCTTTAAATATAACTTCCATACGATTCGAAAAAGACCATCAAACTGAATGAAGTTGCAAATTGCGAGTATCGATCTCGATGCATCTCGAAGTTAATGGATTTTGAAGTGAGCGCTGAGATAAAGGCACGTCCTCGATAGGGAACCATCGAATGAAAGTTCGTCGCACGAACCTTCCTAATCGATTAATAGAAGCGAATAGAATTTGAAAACTATTTATAGACGAGTTCGATGACTTTCCTATCTCTGTTCTTGCCAAACGCAAGTTCTGATCGCGTGCTTTACTGGAATCGTTCGATGCAGACGTTGTTCTTCGCAGTTATTATTCATGGAACGTCATGTTTCGCGTATTTTATGTGTGAATTTTTTATTTAGACGCGTCCTGCTTAGAGTTCTAAAAGAATCTTGTATATATAGAACTTGAAATGTTTATACGAGCTTTTCAACATTAAAACGAAATGTTATTAAAATTCTATTTTATCCGTATTCTAGCTTGATCCTTTAGCTTTCGAATCGTCTATTGATTATTAAAATCAGCCACGAATTACAATCAGAACACCTTATGAACCATATCTAGGTACATTCTTAAGTGAATATCTTAAGTATGCGTAAAACAATGTCCTGGTCATAATCCTTGCCCAATTATAACGTCCTATGGCTCATTTGAAAGCTAAAGGATCAAGCTATTAGATACAATCTTAAAAATATTCGAAATAATTATTTCCTGGATTACTGGGTCCGATATCCCGATGAGTTTCGGGATATCCACCTAAAATCTTTTAGAGAAGATAAACCTAAATCTTCTAGATCTACCTATCTTTTTCAAAAAATTTCAATTAACTTAATCGAATATATCCTCTCACAAATCATCATATAGTTCAATTTTCGCAATGGTCTAATCCTTTTGCGAACAATATATCGAAAAGAATAGACTCAATCTCTGTAAAACGCCCACGCACACGAATTTATTCCTCTCCTGTTATATCGACGGCACACAGATAACGAATAGCAATTTTCTACCTGGTTAACCAATACCGAATGAGTTCCTCAATCTTTCCATTCGTAACATTAACCACCCCTGGGGGTGATATTCGCACCCCGGTGCACTAGGTCCCATGTGGTCCGTGCTGATAAGCACGGGATTGCACCTTTATCGAATTTACAGAGCGTTTCTGCCTGTATAAAAGCCGCACCCTTGGGATTACCAGCATCAGCAGCTCCCAGGAGCTCGAAGGAGTAACATCTTCTTGAAAGTTTTCCTCTTCACGGAGACGAGAAACGTGGTCCAGCTGAAACGTCGAATCGCACAGGTAAGAAAAAAAGATAGCTTTGAACCATTTTTTTGGAGCAAAATTTCTTCTGACTAAACTCCACTAAAAGTACTGTTATGAATAATATAGAAACAGTTCGGTGGATTTTGACAGTCATTTCGTTTCGTTATACCAGTACTTAAAATAGTATTTAATACAGAGACATGTTAAAGAAAACATAAGTACTTGTCAAAGATATAAATAGTATATGGCATCCTAGAACTAGTAGTTCATATTACTCATTATTGAATATAATATTCAGATGTATTCAAGAAGATTGTTATTATTAATTACAGAATGAGGCGAACAAGGCACGTGGTATTACCCGTGCGGTCTTGGCAATACATAGGCCTACTGCTGGTATCACTGGCATGCGTGACGTTCGGTTTGGTTGCCAGAGATAGAGAAGGACAAGCTGGTAGCCTCACCGGTCCCGAACTCTTGCATCGTGCTCCCCATGGGTATGCTTAATTTTCCTATTATTTTATAGAGCTGATAATTTAATTTTTGCTTTTACTCACTGCCCATTTAAAAAAGTAGGCCCATTTAATTCATCTTATAAGAAAAATATTGTTAAATTCTTCAAAGTACTTTTAATTCTCCTCCATTTGTACTTTTTTTATTTCCGAAAAAATAAAACAATTCTTCACTTATTTTCTATAATTCAAAAACTCTAAATTCTCTTCAAATTCGAACAAGTCTCGTATTTTTCAGTGTGGATGTTTGCCCGAACTTGGACCCCTTTCAAAAGCCACCAGCCTGTCTCGATTCCTTGGAAAAACCAAACCTGATCTCGAAAAATAACGAAGGAAGGATAGTCGATTCTGGTACCGTTCGTATCGAACGTAAAAGATCGATAGAATCGAGTACCAGCTCGACCAGACTCCCGGAACGAAGACTCTCGCGTTCTTTGGAAAGAATAGATGAAAGAATTCGAAACGTTCGATCTATCAATCGCAAATCTCCAAATACGGAAGTACAAACGTATTCTCGTCGTTTAACTCGCACTTTAACCGATCGTACGAGACGATTATCTAAAATTTCCAATGATCGATCACGATCTATGGATCGTCGCGAGGAACGTGAGATCGAACAAAGGGTATCAGGGAATAGTGAACTGAGGGAACGACGGGAAAGATTTGATGTAGCAGCACGTAGAACGATTGGCATTAGGAATATAGAAAAACGTGAAATTAGAGGAAATGATCGTTTTCGGGATATGGTTCGGTCGATCAGGGGAGAACGGGACAGTGATCGAGAAAGGACTCACGATCGTAGGTCGAATTCTTTGAAAAGACGAGAATCGAGATTAGAAAATCGTGAAAGGACTGTAGATCGTAGAACAAATCCTATTGTAAAACGTGAATCTAGATTAGAAAATCGAGAAAAGACTGTAGATCGTAGAACAAATCCATTTGTAAAACGTGAATCAAGATTAGAAAATCAAGAAAGGACTGTAGATCGTAGAACAAATTCTCTTGACAGACGTGAATCGAGATTAGAAAATCGAGAAAGGACTGTAGATCGTAGAACAAATTCTCTTGAAAGACGTCAATCGAGATTAGAAAATCGGGAAAGGCTTCACGATCGTAGAACAAATTCTCTTGATAGACGTGAATCGAGATTAGAAAATCGAGAAAATACTGTAGATCGTAGAACAAATCCTATTGTAAAACGTGAATCGAGATTAGAAAATCGAGAAAGGCTTCACGATCGTAGAACAAATCCTATTGTAAAACGTGAATCGAGATTAGAAAATCGAGAAAAGACTGTAGATCGTAGAACAAATTCTGTTGAAAGGCGTGAATCTAGATTAGAAAATCGAGAAAAGACTGTAGACCGTAGAACAAATTCTGTTGACAGACGTGAATCGAGATTAGAAAATCGAGAAAGACGTTTAATCAACGAACGACGAGACAGTGAACGTAGAAATACTCGGCTCAATACTTTGAATCGCGAACGTCGATCATTAAGCATTAGAGATCAAACTCGAAGGACACTCGAAATTCGTACAAATGACAGACAACGAGAATCGATTAGGCTTACCGATCGCCGTGACATTGGACGACAAAATTCCCGATCTGAAATTAGGGACATTAAATCTCGCTCACAGGAAAGACTGGATTCTGAAAATCGGCAAGAAAATCGGCTCAATTCAAACAGATTAGATCGTGAAAGACGTCTTGTTTTAGAACGTAGAATTTCGACTGAACGAAAAGCTTCCGAAAATCTGAATCGTCGCGCAGACCAACGACTTAATCGAAGGACAACCGATCTCGAAAGCCACAGACTTCTCGATCGCCGTTCTCGATCGTTAGATCGTCGAACCACAAATGGATTAGACCGTGAAAAACGTTTTAGTTTAGAACGTAGAGTATCAGCTGAACGAAAATCTTCCGAAAATCTGAATCGTCGCGAAGACCAACGACTTAATCGAAGGACAACCGATCTCGAAAGCCACAGACTTCTCGATCGTCGTTCTCGATCTACAAATGGTTTAGATCGTGAAAGACGTCTTGTTTTAGAACGTAGAATTTCGACTGAACGAAGAGCTTCCGAAAATCTGAATCGTCGGGAAGATCAACGACTTAATCGAAGGATAACCGATCTCGAAAGCCACAGACTTCTCGATCGTCGTTCTCGATCATTAGACCGCCGAACTACAACTGAATTAAATCGTGAAAGACGTCTTGGTTTAGAACGTAGAATTTCAACAGAACGAGCCTCCGAAATCTTAAATCGCCGTGAAAATCGACGCGAACTTGCAAACCGTTTATCTCGATTCACGATCAACAAGGATTCTCGTGGAGAAATTGATCATGCCACATTCGCTAGATCGTCCGAATCCTCTGACGTTTCTAAAGATCGCCAGGAGAGTCGTCAAATCTTTTCCAGCCGCGAATCTCTAGAACGACGTTCTCCCGTTTCTATCGATCGTCGTGAAATCGGTACCTTAAGACGAACCGTTCGATCAATCGCTTTAGAAAATCAAAATTCACTTCGCATCGCTCGCTATTTCTCTGATCCATCCCTAGTTCGTACCAGAAACGAACGTACCGATAGGAGAGAACAAAGGCTGACGCGAGAAAGGATCAATGATAATTACCGATCAGATAGATCGCGAGTTAATCGAGATTTATATCTTTCGAGGCAAGAAAAAAGGTTGAGCCGATCTTCTGAAATCTTGAATCGTTCAAACTCACTGGAAAAACGAGAATCTTTAAAAAATAGACGCGCTAGGACGGATAACGATCGTAGATCAACTGTTTTATCGACCGAGCGACGAGATACTCAACAAAGAGGACCAATCGCACGAACTGTTTCCGTTATGCTTCGTACAAACGATCTTCGAGAACGACGAAGCTCTAACGAAAGGATTCAGGAACGTTTCGTTGGAAAAATCGAAAGAAACACGAACGAGCAGCGCAGATTTACCGATTCGAGCTCGATCGGTATGGTAAAACGTTTATTGGAATCACGATCGCGAGATCAACGAAGAAACGACCGATCGAATTTGACTGTGAAACGAAATTTGGAAAGAAGGAACAGTGATTCGGGAATTCGATACATCAACTCGCCTACCGATTTGAAAATGATCGAGCGATCTAGAGACAATACCGATAGACGATCCTCCCAACGAAGACTCATTGATCTTAGACAATCGGAGTCTCTTCGTGACAAGATTAGGACTTCAGCAATATCTGCTCGTGTGAGAAATTCTCTTATCGTTCCTTCCATTGATCGCGATGGATCATACTCGACGCAAGATAGATCACTCGAGAGAAACAGGCGACTTTTGGATCTGGATCGTCGAGTACGAAAAATCACGCAAGATTCTAGGGACAATGAGTATGGACGAAAAATTGGTGTCATTTCCAGCTTCCTAAAAACGAATTCTCTCTCTAATTACGATTTGACATTCGAAGTTATACGACAAGCTTTTGTAATCACCATTTGTATCGTGTATGGATTATCGATGTCCAACAGCAAAAAACTTTTTACTGGGTAAGCTATATTATTTTAGGGATATATCATTGGAAATAAATATTTATGAATATATTTC
This sequence comes from Ancistrocerus nigricornis, assembly GCA_916049575.1. Lineage (NCBI taxonomy): Eukaryota > Metazoa > Arthropoda > Insecta > Hymenoptera > Vespidae > Ancistrocerus > Ancistrocerus nigricornis. The sequence goes on along the minus strand of OU696668.1, from coordinate 3,883,030 downwards.
TTAACTTTGCAGTAATCTGATGGATCGTATTAACCGATTCGCCCTTCGATGAAAAGAAGACAACCTACGCCAATATTTTAACATGCTACTTCTATGAACCTGCTAATCGTTGCTGTAATACTTACATATTATTTACACGTTACATATAATAGAATATATCTGCAAATGTTATTCTATGCAGTTAATGTAGAACACAAAGAAATAACAAAGTAATTATATGCAAAAAGTATATTTTGTGCGAATAAATTGTTCAAACAAAAGTAACACCTGTGTGTCATTACATTTCATTCCTAAAACATATTTTGTTCAAGTTAATACATATATTCGTAAATTCATAGATATAAAATAGGGAATGTAAAATAGAGGTACATACGCGCATGAACAGGGAGATCTAAGTGAAGTCTTACGGCACTGCGCGATTTTAAGCGACTCCGATCATGCCCGAATTCGGCCAAACAGTCTCGAGGAAGTGGAAAACGTGTTTTCGTATAGGAATCACTGATATTTTTTATTTGCTATATTAATTCTTTGGTATTAATTCCGATGTATAACAGCAACATCGATTATTATTTATACGGATTATGTGTGTTGAGACTCTGGCAAAGGATAATCGAAGCCGAAAGATGAGGAAATGTATGGATAATATGGATTCGTTGGATGCAAGTCGTTGGTTATAAAAATCACGTGCTATCTACTAAAAATCAAAATAATATTAAAAATACATATATAACCATCTAATTTATCCAAAATAAAATTCTAAGTAAAAATCACATAGGCCCAAATGAAATATCTACGGTGTGTATCCAGTTGTAAATAAACAAATTTCCAAGTAATGAATTATTATTTTTGATTTAATGGCATATATAAAATTGTTAAATGTAACACATTCTAAAACTGTCTTTCTATCAAGTTCGAAAGCACAGCTTTGTGCTAAGTCTATTATTATTTTTTTCTATATGTAAATCTTATACGTAGAAGATGAGTTCCCCAACATTCGCATCTTTTTCTTTTTTAAAAAAAAACATACTGGACAATTTGATAAAGCAACGTTAAATATGCAACATGATTTTCATTATTTCCATTTGCTTAACGTTTAAAAATACAATGTCTTGTATCGCAAAAAATATTCATATAGAGAGCACAAGGCAAAAGAGAAAACATACATCTATTCGGAAGAGTATTACGAAGAACAGTTCTGTAGTAAATATATAAGGAATAATATTCGTAATGTAATTTCGTAGACTATTAAAACTAGCCTCATATAAGTAGATATGTACAAACTCGGAAAACCATATAACTCTTACTACAAATTTTTTCTTTCGCTTGGAGAAACTGCAGTAGTAGCGAAACTTCATAATCTAGCACATTAAATATGGAATATATCAACAGGTTTTTTTAATAAAAACAAGCAGCGATTACACGAGACGTCCAGCTCGAATTTCTAGTTTATATCAATACTAATCTAAGAACCGGTAGCAAACGGACTCGACTCGTGTAATCGCTCCACGAGCTTAAGTTATACACTTAGAAGAAAATACGAGTTTTCTAATCAGAATAAATAAAATATACATCTCTGATGAATTCTCCATTACGTTATCGAGGCCTGGACGCGTTAAATTGTGCGATTGTGTATATGTGATAAATATACAGGGTGTCCCATAAAAGTATGTCTAAAGACTAAAGGCTTGTGGCGCCGTAGAAGAAAGCAAGGGACAGAGAGAGAGAGAGAATAACTCGTTAACTAACCTGACATATGTTACTTTTTAGGACTCCTTTCGACTCAGAATAATCAGGCACACAAGCCTTTAGTCTTTGGACATACTTTGATGAGACACCCTGTATATATAAATACACTACATTTGGCGAGATCATTACACTAAATGCATTAGATTCCTTAGCAATGAATGAGTCATACCGTAGTGTGGACGATATAATCGCGATATAATCACAAATGTGAATTCGTTGATCATGAAAAACCGAGTGGCAATGCCGGAACTCGGATAAATATGATGTAAATATGATTCGAACGAGATGAGTACTATTTACAACAATCTCTATGAAAAGGACATCATAAAAAACTAGATTTTACCTAATTCTGGAAGATAGACTCGTGGGTAAGTAGTTTCCACACAGTGACCATCAATTATCACTTCGTTGAGTCACTTTAACTAATACAACAATAATAAGAATTTTAGTTCTTTAGTTTCGAAAGGTCGGAGCATTTAATGCTAATCTATCGCTAAAAAATAATAAATTAATACTCTTGATCGTTATTAAAAATAAATTGTAAATTTGTAAAAATCAAAAATTTAAACTTAGTCATCTTGGCTGACTCGTTCCACGTATAATGGCAAGCAGGCATAATAATGGCGAAGACATGTTATAACTTATCCAACTTCGTTGCTAGCTATGCAATTACTACCTTGTTGGTAGACATATCTTTGGCAGTGATTAAAAAATCGCATCGATTTTCGTAAAAAGTTTTTGGATACTCGCATTTCTAGCGATGAAACTTCCGGAATAATTAACACCGTACGATGCAATAGCAAGGAAAGGAAAATATACAGCTAATGCTAATTATAGTAATCGTATCATGGACGTAAGACCTTGGCCATGGTATCGTTCAACAAACGAACTAAACACCGTATGCAACATTATTATATGGTGTTACGATGCCGTGATCAACGACAGTCTTATGGGCACTTCGAAAGACATGCTATATACTTTTGCATGTGTCAGCATTAATGAGAATTAGAAATTTCTTGTAACATCGCAAGAATGTGATCAAGTTCTTGACGAAAGTAACAAAGCTGCCGATTTTTACCCTTCTCATTTTTACAGTCCTTACAATGCGTACGATTTCTAAGTAAATCGCGTACCAAAGACTGTAAAGTCATTTCACGGCTTTCGTGCCTCTGCTGAAGAATTGTAATTTTGTCCTGTAGTAATTGTAACTGCTCAGTACCCTATAACAAACAGAGTGTCAACCGGAATGGGAAAGACCACCCATATCGGCTATTTACATACCGGTGTAGAAAGATATTTAACTTTCTCATTCAATGTTTTCACTTTATTCTCTAAATGTTCTCGTTCAGCCTTTAACACAACCACCTGTTCCTTGTAATCCCTTAATTTTTCTATTTGTTCCTTTAGATGAGTAATTATTGCCACTTGCGTATTTATCTGCCCCTGACAATAATAAAACGAGAAAGTTAATATCCGAAGGGTGTTGCCTATTTAACAATTGTTGCCTATTTAAAAACACAAAATGCTCATGAACATTAAAGTGAATAAAATATATAAAATCAATGGTCAGGGTATGTACAAGCCGTACATAGAGAAACTATAATTTGCTACGATTAAATAGAATGAAAATAAAATAAAAAAGAAGCGCTATGCGCAAGCCTACAAACCTGTAATTTTACCGCTTTAGAATCTCCAAATTTGACGCTATATTCCTTTACAAGAGTAGCCACTTCTCGTTCGTGCTCTTCTTGTAGAAGATTCAAATCGTGAAGTCTCTTATTTTTCAATGCCATGAAATCCTTGTTCATTTTACTTAATTCTTCTTTGAGAATCTCATTATCGGTCGCTAATTTTTTTATCAAGGCATTATCAGTACCTTCTGTGTACTGCATTGGATCGTATAGCTTATGAGTGGATGCCGATAATCGTGAACCTGTATCTGGTACATGCCCATTTTGATATACATTAGAATTCTGGTCGTTTACTTCTGTAGATCGCGAACCTAACATTTTTCCATTGCCCTTTTCCAGATCTGCACTTTTGCAGGTTCTACGATCGTTTAGAAGTTTTTCACGTTCCTTTTGTAATCGTCTGTTTGTTTTTTGTAATTCTTGGTATTCTTTTGTAAGTTTAGAAACTGCTCTGTCTTTGTTAACCAGTTCTAATTTTAATCCACGTATCGTCGCGATAAGATGAGCGTCTTCTTTAGGATTTTGAGATTTTGGACCAACTTTTATAGTTTTCTGATCCTTCTTCTCTTCTTTATCTATCAACAAAGCTCTTTCCTCTTTTTTATTGGTTTCTACACCTTTATTTTCAATAGTCTTGCACGTAGTTTGCGTAAACATATCGTTATACACCTTCTGATTTGCAACAGTTGCTTCTATTAATTTGTCTTCTAATTCTATTATTTGTGAAGTATACTTTTCTTTCATATCAGAAAACTTTTGCTGCAAGTCAAGTAGTTTTTGTTGCGATATATCTTCTTTAGCTTTTATTTCTTTTTCAAGAACAGCTATCCTTTCTTCAAGAAGTTTTACCTTTTCAGTACCAATTTTATCATGTTCTGAATTTGCAGTTAATATTAAAGCGGATACCGAATCTGGATTTTTTCTTTTGAGAATACGTTCCATTTCACGTACTTGTCTCGTTAGATCCATAATCTTTTTATTATCAAGTATTACTTGATCCTTCAATTTTTGAGAAAGTTGCTTTTCACGTTCTATATGACTCTTAGCAGTTACTAATTTTTCTTGAAGATTACCTTCCTTAACTCTAAGTTCCAAGAGCTCTTTTTCTAGAGGAAGAACTCTTTGTTGAAGTTTTTCCAATTCTGATTTTACTGTACGTAATTGATCTGTTTTAGAACTTAGTTTTATATTTAATTCTTCTGCTTGCTTTTTCAAGTCAGCCTCTGCTGTAGTCATCGCTTGCAACCTATCTGTAATAAAATCATTCTTTGTTCTAAGTTGTTCTTTGAACATTTCCAATTCATCGGTGAGTAAACCATTTTGCTGTATTAAGTCATCATTCTTTAACATACAATCATTATTTTTCTGCTTAAGCCCAGAAACCTCTAAATTTAATTTTAAAGCTTCCTCCTCTAAATCTTTTATACGATCCACTAAACGCTGCATTTCGTTCGTTTCTAATGTTGTAATCTTCTGCTTTTGCTGCAACTTTTTTATTTCTTCTTGCATACGTTTTGTGTCTTGTATCAATTTTTTATTCTCAGCCTCATAAGTACGAATTACATTTTCTTGCTTCTCTATCTCTTGCTCTAGTACAATAATTTTAGTATCCGATTTGGTATATATATCTGGCTGTTTCTCGTTCAAAGACATTTCATCTACTTTTGCTTTCAGAATCATATTTTCTTTCCTTAATGCAAAAAGCTCTTCCTCAAAAGACAAACGCATATTATCTATTTGACTTTTATATAACTTTACTTCCGAGTCCAGATGCTGCTTTAATAAAATGTTCTTATGTTTTTCTTGGCGACACAATGCTTCCCAATCTTTTCTCATTACATTCAGTTTTGTATCACCACCAGCCATGGGACTTTCAGGTGATTTAGGCTGGAAAGGTCTACTCCCTAAGCTTAACGTAGAACCAGTTTTTTCGAAATCTTTCGAAGGTAAGAGAGTTTTACTTTTTGGTAGAAATTTCGAAATTGGCTTGGGTTGTACTTTTGGTTTCAATATAGGAGATTTTTTACCTGCCGGTGGAATTACTTTCCTTGTTGTTTCAGTAGATTTTGTAACTTTGATATTCTCTTGAGAGTTCTTCAATTGTGGTTTACAAATTTGATCATAACTTCTGGACTTACAGAATCTAATTTCCTTCTTTTGACTTCTATTATCCGGTGCACTAAAAATACGGCTACTTTTAGGTAAGTCTGACACGCGTTTTCGCCAATCACGTAGATACGAATCTTTATTATTAATTCTAGAAGACTTTTCTGCACCAACTGTATTAATTTTATTCTTTGAGCCGCTAGGTTCTTTCAAAACACTTTCCTTTCCACTCTCCACTTTTTCCTTACTTTCTTTTTGTATATTTTCATTAGATTTTTCAGCAATAAGCTTAGGAATAGCATCCGCGAACAACTCTAATCTGGGAGTAAGTCCTACTGTATACAATTCATTATTGGAATTGACAACCATTTTATTGTCATCATTGTTGGTATCAGTTGCCTTGGGAGAAATCTGATCTTTCTTACGTAGTACAAACTGATTAAGCGCTTGTTTACTAGAATGAGAAGAATCAATTATTTTTTCTTCATCTAATTGTTGAACTTTTTTAGATTCTTTTTCACTTGTATTAGATTCTACTTCAGAAATGTTGTGCTCTGTTTCTATAGTCTGAGTATGACGTAACTCCTTTTCTAATATCTCCGAAATTTCTTTTGCTGGAAATTCAGGACTCTTATCGACGGCTGATTGTCCGTCCGTGGCAGAAATACCATCACCTTTTGTAGATTTTAATAGAAGATCATATATTGGCAAAGCTTCTTTTGCTTCAAATTCTTTTTTATCACTTTGGCCTTGTAACAGTTTCAAAAAATGTGAAAAATCTTCTTGTCCGAAACTAGAACTTCCTGACATGCCACCTTCTAGTCTGTCCCTACTTTTTTTTAACAGATTCTCAAAAAAATCTTTATCAACATCCGTTATCTCTTTCTGTAAACTATCTTTACTTTCACTCAATTTTTTAATGCTTTTTAACTCCTCTGACTTGGAATGTCTTTCAATAGGATCATCCAAATCAGAACTACTGGATATCTCTACCTTCTGTTCCTCAAATTTCTTCCTTTGAAATTCTAATGTCTTAGGTGGTCGTAAAGCATTATAATTCTCATAAACAATTTCGATTCCAGGACTTGTATCCCTCTTTTTTTCATATTTCGGACTTTTTTTAATCTTCTCAGATTCTTTGTGCACTTCTTCCTCTATTAACTGAAAAATATCTGCCTCTAGTTGTCTAACTCTATTTAAATTTTCCTGACTATCTTGATCATTATCGGGAACTAAAGTTTCAGACTTAGATATACTCTTTGAAAGATTACTAGTATTCTTTCGTACAAGTTTTTCAGCCTCCTCCAACAATTCTTCTACAGATTTTTCTTCCTCTGTAAGATGTTTGCTCGAACTCCCAGATTTTGCATGATCCGGAGCAGAATTTGGACTCAAAGCTCCAGCTATCTTGCTCATTTCTTCCAAAATACTGCCTATGTCTTCGTCCGTCGCATCTGTATAGGAACATGACAGAGAAAATTAAAATAAGATTTCAAGAGACCCGACAAAACGATATAATTTATAAACAATACGTACTTTCAAAGTCTGATTGATATCTGTCAAAAGCTACGGAAGCAAGTATGTCGCACAATGTGTCATCCTTATCTTTAACCTCTCCTTCACTTTTATGCATAACCTATACACACAATTGACACATTAAAAAAAACGACATACATTTAAAAAGACACAAATTTAAATTACTATTTCTCACTTTGCACATCTTTTCTTTCTCAAGAAACTCTTTCATAGAAGAGCTAATATCCGGCGACGGTGTCGGCGTTTTCTTAGTCTTCATTTCAATAACTTTGGTGTTTACAATCTCAAGACGCGTATCTGGTCTTTTTAACCACCATTTTTCTTTAAGATTTACTTCACCGTCCGGCGGAGGTTCAGGTTCTTTAACCAATTTAGGTTTTTCTTTTATGTGAATCGAATTTTCACCTACGCTTAGACTTATCGAAGATCCCAAAGAGTCGTCTTCGGTGAACTGTAGGAACACAGATCGAATGAAGAAGATAAATCTTCATAATAAAAAAAACACTATAAAAGTGATGGAACGATTTACACCAATAATTTATTTAAAACTAAAATTGTGAAGTTCGTTTAAAAATGTCTAGGTTAGATCAAGATCACTTAAGAGCAATGGAAATATAAACTTACGTCCTCAATACAAGGAGACTTTTTCATGTGCGGAAACATCGTCACTTCGCACTATAAAAATTAAGTTACGATACAATAAACTATCATGTTTTTTGTGGGAATTAACACCTGCGTCGCTTTGTTTGTTTGATGTTTGTAATTGTGCGCAACATCGTAGCGCCCTCTGGTCAATACCGTAAACTGTTTCTTCACTAATCCGTTCAGGTAGCACGGAGAAAAAAAAATTTGAAACCAAAGTTTCGAAAAGATGTTTTAAATAATGATATATATCATATAACGGTGAAATAATATTTATTGATCATTGTAATAATCCTAAAGGAGCATAATTAAAAAAAAACATTAACTTTTTAATCGATTCTCGAACGAATACAGTCTGCTTTACGATTATATTATATATCCAACGGTAACAGATCGTAATCTAACAAGTATGTAAGTACCAACGTTAAGAACAATTGTAGAGTAGCGAATGATGTTTTTTTCTTTCTTGCTAGAACGTCACCTAATATAACAACGATTTTATTTATCCACCCTCGTTCGATAATGTCTCAATATTTTTCTTTCTTTATAAACCGTTTAGAAATGATTGTATGCATATGTAACATATCTAATACGAGAAACGTAACGAATAGTTCATCTTAATTAGACTCTCTCGCCTTCTATAAATCTTATTGCGATAGAAAACCCTTACATTTGTGTAATAATATACAGGATCACTTTTCTTAAACGTCGTTTATGATTCGCATCACCTGTCGAGCACGAATACACTTTGTCTGTATACATACATAACGACAGACATATATATCACAAAAATTATCTATTCGTATCGTAAAATATTTTTATATAAATATTTGTTTGTTTGTTTTTTTTTTTTTTTTTTTAAATTACAAAGGCGGTATGTGAATCTCTATCTAAACTTTGTTAAGCGTATTGCATTACACTCGTATCACGTCTGCATATTTCTATGGGCATCCAACAAGTAACAGGTATGTGTGTGAGTATCTGAATATATATAAAGTGAGTGTAAAAAATATTCGTAGAATTGATAAAACTGTATAACTTGTTCTTTTTTAATGGATCACATTTCTTGATATATCGAACGAACTTAAAAAATTTTATTTATAAACGATTTTTCTCGAGGTCTGTTATAAAAAATTGATTACGTGCATTTTTATAAATCACACCGATTCGTATGATAGTTCAATAAATTGGAAAAATACGCTGACTCTAAGACGAGTTATAAACGTTCAAAGGTCTTAAAAAAAAATTGTTTTTATACAGTGTACGAATACTTTTTACAATCGCTGCATATATCTTTCAACAAAAAGGAATATCAACTGATGATTAATAAACAAAACGTAAATTAGTATCTCTCTATCATCGACCGTGTAACTCTAATATAAGTTATGGTTCGTGTTTATCATTCCCTATCTCGGCACTCCCGAGTGCTCCCGAGATACGGTTTATTAATCAGAAAAATAAAAGTACTATCTTTTCAAATCATCCACACAATTGCTTTGGCCTTACGCATTTTATCATATAACCTATCGACGACTATATCTCTCTTTTCGACACTACATGCATATACATATATTATCAATATCATCAAGTCATTTATATACAAACCTTTTGCCACGAAAAAAAAAAAAAAAAATCTAACGTTACTCTTGGAGTTTAGGAATTTAGTACATCGGCTGGGTCACGAGCGATACGCCAGCCTTGAGAATATCTCGTAAATAATAATAATAAGAAAAACCTTTGCTGTCATCTTGTAAAGTTCAAAGTCTCGATCTATTAAAAAAAAAAAAAAATAAAATAAAACAAGTAAGAGATCAAACGTAACATCCGTGAAGTTTGAAGAGCTCCTTGTTGACAAAACTTATATTACATCGTTCGCAATACAGTTTGACGTTGGTAACGATCGTTTTAACGGATGCAGGAACCTCTGTACTAGAGAATGTATCGTTGATAACGTTTGGTAGATTTCTCTTAATCTTCTCGGCAGAATTTCGTGCATTGACGTGCTGCCTCGCGCTGTTCCGTCGCATTCCATTGATTGGCGTATCGGTGTCGGTGAATTTCTTGATTTTACCACTGCGAAGATAAAAGCGGTGACTCCTTAAATATTTCAAAGGAAAGTTCACCGACGTCAGACGCTTTACAGCCGTTTTATTCGCTTTCGAACACTTGCTCTCGTTTTTCGTTATCTTCGGTAGGGATTTTGGGCTTTTTGATAAATGCGATTTGTCCCTGGACTCGAGTCGAGTCCGACACATAAATTTGGACATTTCCGTGTTCGGTATCTTGTCGATACATACGCTTAACCTCCTAGCCAGTCTACTTTGCGTTTTGCTACCTTCCAAATTACTTGGAACGATATTCTCAAGATTTTCAAAAGGTTCATTCTTAATCTCGATTTTCGGATCTAGGGATATTTTGTCCTCCACTTTTAGCCTCTTATCATTACCCCGAGATATTCGATCCTTTGTATTATTTTCCGAGATTTGTCTCTTGTTTTTTCCGATATAATCGATCGTTCCTTTGCGTGGTCTCAACGAACGACCTTCAAAGTTTGTTTCCTTCTCGATTTTGATAATCGCCATGTTTGTCTCAGACGACGAACACGTCGCTGAACTAACGGCGGCCATCTTGGTGTTCGCGTTTCGCGACCTCGCTGCATGATGAGATTTCTTTTTCGTGCCTACATAATCGACTGAGTTTTTTCTGGGTCGCAAAATACAAGTTAAGGGATTCGTTAAGATGTTACTTTTAACGTGACGATTCGAGGCGATTTTATTCTCGCGGGGAATCACCTTCGTGTCGTTCATATTTGGTTTGGTATTTTCGTCAGCCAGCCTATCAAGGAGATCATTTTTAACTATATCCAAAGAATTGGCAGTATTCATCGTTTCGTTGTCCTTTCTCACGCTATCGTTACAAACGTTAGGTTTCCGATACTCGTTCGATCGATCCTTCTGATCCTTTTTATCGCAACAACAACGACAGTAGGTCGTGTAAGCGATCTCTTCGCGAATCCCATTAGATCGTCCAGTATTGACAGGAAACGTCATCGAACTCATGGCATTTATGTAATCGACGTTCTCGACGATCGGGTCGAGCTCGTACGCGTCGTAATCGATCGGCTCGACCTTGATCTTGACATTCTCTATATGAACCATCGGTATACCGATCTTCTCCTTCGATTCCTTCTCCTTCCTCATCCAAGACAGTTGACTCTTCAAGTGTGCATCCGTCTTTAGACAATTGACGTAAAACTTGTGAAACTCCTCGAGCTTGTAACTACATCGGTGACACATGTGTTTCGGCAGCAAGTCCATCTCGTGTACCTGTAAACATCGGATTTGTCTCTCGTACCTATTTTATTCGATATGTCGATTAAATCGATCTCCGTAAAACTCTTGAGAACGATACAATTTTTGTTCTTTTTAACCTAAATTCGATAAAACTACAATATAAAATTACGAAAACGATGCTAAATATCGTAAGAAAAAAAAAAAACCTTGAATAATTCATGAGTAAGTCTTCTATGTCCTTATAGAGTCCCTAAACAAATCCAAAATGGCCGAAGAACGTATTACGTAGCGTACTAACAATGTTACCTATACAAAAAAACAAAACTCAACCGTACATACGACGTATACAACTACTCGATCCATTCAACTGGTCGAAAAAAATTAAAAAAAATATACGAAAACAACATATTCATAGGACAAAGTTACGCAATAACGTTGAATTGGAACCCACGTCAGTGTTTGTAAACCACGTTTTAGCGCGCTCGCGACGTTAGGATAACCTAACTTTTTGGCGGTCACCTACCCCCTTTACGGTATCGAGTGACGTAGGACTACTTCTTGCAATGGACAATCGAGTGGGTGTTATAACGGTAGAGGATCGATCGTTGATCGAAACTCGCTCGTCGTTTCACCCTCTCTGATTTAACGCATCGCGATCAACGACGCGAGAGATCAATGTATGTGCGCTCGTCACCGATAGATATAATCTTTGTATGTGCCTGCAAGCTCGAGTGTCAAGTACGAATAGAAATGAAAGTGAGGGAAAGGAAGAGAGGGAGGAGAAGAGATAAGGGGAGATGGAGAAAGGGAAAAAAGACGGAAGTGCAGGGCACGATGTAAAAGGACGAACGATAACGGACCTGTCTAACCGCCACAATCGGAATAAAAACTCTTTGACGTATATATGATTTGATGTGAATGTATATATATATATGTATGTATATATATATATATATATAATAGTAGGATAAGAGACATCGGCATCGGCAGCAAGAAGCACAGCACGTACCATGATCGGTAGAACAGCGTTGATTTTCCTGACGTGGCTCTCCTTCTTGTCGAAGATATTTATGGAGATACCCGACTTGTTGCCGCAGAGGCGGCACATGCGGCTCGCCTCGAGGGTCTCCATAAAGCCCGATCGATCGTACGTCGCTCGACGACGAAGTAACACGAAGAGGAACGATCCCTTGGCGGCAGCGGCTCTCGTCGCACGCTGCTCACGGACCTCGGCGCGAGCTCGTGGCTGAGCTACCTCGCGCCACGATCTCGCGTTCTCGCTCGGCTATCGCTTCGGCTAACTTCGGACCAGACCGCCCTCGTTCGGGCTGCCGCCACTTCTCAGCCGCGCGCATAGTTACTATTCGATTTTATTATTACTACTGTTATTATTTTTATTATTAATAATAATATTAGCGATTCTTATTATTATGCTTGTAATCTTATTTTATTTCTTTATCGATGTTCATTGTCAATATTTTTTTATAACTGATCGACTGTAGTGCGCGAAATTTGAATGTAGTCAGGTCGTGCTTCTCTTTAGTGGTTATCGCGCATGCGCGTACACGCCTCTTGTTTTGCCCGCCACACAAAAGGCATTGTGCTGAAGTAGGTTAAACGAGAAAATAGAATTGGTTTTTTTTCTTTTCATCGATGCCACGTGCCCTTGTATTTTGATTGTGGAAGATTCAAGTTTTATTAAAGTGTTCTTTTTTTTTTTATGAGATATCGAGATGTTATTGGCTTAGTGTTTTAAGGAGAAAATGGTAAGAAATTAAAAAAATAAATTATGATATGTTTGAAATCTTTGAAAAACGATTTATGAATAAGTCGCTTTGAATGTATCGATTCTAAGGTAAATATATCGAATGCAATCGATGCGTGTATCGAAGTGTCATGGATGACGCATACGTTTATCTCGACTACTACGTCAAGCTGCGTTTGATTACTACGTTCGTTGGTGATACTTTCTGTTTATTTATCGATTAATACATATTCTTTTGAGATGGAGACGAGTACAGAAACGCAAGAGAAAAGCTTAACGGCGAAACAAGCGGAATGGAAGAAACGTTTACGAGAACTACACTCGAAAAGGGTAAGCACTTTGCACTTGGATCAATACTAACCTCAATCAACTTGTTTTTACACTTCATTATTGTTATATTACGGACTGTTTATTCTTTAGAACGAAGCGAGGCAGCAAAATCACAAAGAGGTCGTTGAGGAGGATAAGAGAAATAAGCTTCCATCGAATTGGGAGTCTAGAAAAAGGCAAGCCGAATGGATAATACAAGATGAAGCTGCTAGGAAGGTTGCAGAAGAAAAAGGGGAAGATTATGACAGAATTAAGTTACTTCACATCGATGCCACCGAAGCCGAACGCATTGCAAGGAAAAAGAGAAATAAAAAGAATCCGGATCCAGGTTTTTCTGATTACGAGCAAGCAGCGGTACGTCAATACAATAGATTAGTGAGGAATATCAAACCAAACATGGACTCTTACGAAGATGCTAAAGAAAAGCTTGGTCCTGTCTTTTACGGCGATAAAAACACAATTTTGCATGGCCTTCACGAAGATAAGAAAGAAGCCATTGACAAAATGGTTTCTGACTTGGAGAAGCAGTAAGAAAATTTGAATTATTTTGATAGTACATCTTTGTTTAAAATGTGATAATAACTTATATTTGCTCTTTTTGCAGGATCGCTAAACGAGAAAAGTACAGCAGGAGAAGAATGCATAATGATGATGCAGACATTGATTATATTAACGAACGTAATGCTAAGTTTAATGAGAAATTAGAAAGATTTTATGGAGAATATACGCGTGAGACTAAACTCAATCTGGAGCGTGGTACAGCTATATAATTTCATCTAATTATTGTAAGTAATTAATTATCTGGGTTCTATTCACATTTACAAATTAATAAGAAATAAAGGGTTTATTGTTATGTATACTAAAAACATCTATCTACTTACCGCTTATCTTTCCTATATCATTTACTATGATATTCCATGTTGAAGAGTAGAGAATGTATAAAAATTTTCCCTGGTATCGCATAGTTGATACAAAACAAAAAATGGTTGAGGATAGACTCCATTTAGGAAAAAATTTTTACAATGAAATGATAGGTTTTAATTTCATTGTTTGAACTAACCACGAATAGAAAATTAAGATAAATTAAACTAAATTAAGTTAAATTAAATTATTACATTATTTATGCATCGCTATGTTTACAGCTTATGTCCCTACAACTTTTGCCTTTAATTTAAATTAGATAATTTGTAATTATATTTACACTTCTTTAAGTTTCTAATTCACTTCACATCATACAACCCAGCTGTGCACTGTACCTAAAAGCCAAAAAATCGTGCATGTTTAACGATATATGAAAAAAAATCCGTTTTCTATTTTTTACCGTATCGAAATCAAATGATAAAGTATACTCACGTCTCGGTGAAAAATTATGGTGGTGTGTAACACGTATATGAATATCTTGTGTCTCACCTACAAATTAGAAACAACCATTAACATTAATCTTGAATTTATCATTTTGGTGTATCGAATCTATATTACATTCTGGTTATAAGCTTATGATACAAAACATTAGCGTACATTTTCACCGTATACTTACCTATATATATTCAACTTACGTAGACGCGATAAATATCCAATCACACCGAGCAATATTCTCTACATGCAAGAGAGAAATAAACAAACAGGCAAAACGGGGAGAACGAGCAAGAATAAAAACAAAGATACCTTCTTTCCTTCATTGTCCTATATTCATTAATCAGGCACACGCACGTAAACGATCTATCGTAATAACTAGATTGCGGATATTTATGCAAATGCATATTTTTCATATATTACATATAAGATAAATCATTGAATATGCTACATATATCCTTTATATTTGACATATTTTTATTCAGTTATCAATTCTCTTTGTAATATTTGATAAATCATGAATTATAATTCATATGCATTTGCATAAATATCCGCAGTTTAGTAATAACTATAAATACAAGGATGAATTTATAAAACTTATGTACAATAATAAAACATAGCAAAATGATTATAATTTATATTTCATAGTATAGTATTACTTTAAGAAAAGAAATAATAACCTTTGGTCGTAGGGCTCTGTACGGTCGAATAAAATGACGGTATCGTCGATAAATCAACGAATAAATTACAGAAGGATTAGTTCATGTTTTGATAGGTCCTCGTTGTCACGGTAACGATTAGATCACTCAAAACTCTTTGGAAGAGAAAACGCATGCCGTGTTAGGATGGTTTACTTGTCGGATCCAAGGTTATCAAAACAGGCTGACGAAGTAGTTGCACGTTCAAGCGGTAGTCCGTGTATCCTACCTGCATTGCCGTGATCCAGAAGTCTTGGCATGTCACACTGTTCGCATTTGTTCATCAGTGGATGATTATCGAAGGTACACATCCTGCAGACCCACGAGGGCCCGTCCCTATCTTCCTCTCTGTCGTTCATATCCCCGATACCGGGTGGTTGCCAAGCTGGCGGTTGATTCGGTAAGGGTGGTGGTGCTGCCAGATGAGAGTACGGTATGAAAGGTTGACCGGTATAAATGCCCTGATAAAATTCTTCGTTGGTTTCTCCTAAAGGTACTGCAAACAAAATTACGGACACAATTACTTATGTCAAACGATTTCTAATACATTTACTTTCTAGGAAACGTGTCAAACTTTTTCAGACCAGTTGATATCGTTTCTTTTACCTCGTGGATCCGACCACTGATCCACCTCGTCCGCGAGTCTGTCGCATTCGATTTGCAATTGGTATATTTCGCTTCTCAGCTTTTTCTTCAGTTCCTGTAACAGAATAATCATATATATGGTACCATATACTATAACAAAGCCTAACCATGCTACCACAAACCCTAACAAAGACATCTTTGTTACCACGAATTTATATCATCTTTGTTTACCTGCGGGGGTATCGAAGAATCTGGGGGTCTTGCTAAAGATTGGAGTTCCTTCTTCATTGCCTCGAGTCGTCCCTTCTCGGCTCTTAATTCCTTGGCTAGCTTCTCCTTCCTCGCTAATTGTTCCGCGACCAGAGTTCTTTGATGTTCCGCCACTAGATACGAAAATGATCATTGGATTAGAGCATCGCGATGATACCGTGATGTCTTTAGGTGCTCTCTCCCCGGACAAATTGTCTTTGGAATAGGTTGATCTAGATTCTGACGTTATAAAGACAAAACGTTCGATCATCTAGGAAAGGCTAAAAAAGGAGCGACGAGGCTGAGTGCAACGTTCAGGTTCAACATGCGAGTACATTGCGACGCGATCGTAAGAAGGAAAAGCAGATCAGGTGGTCCACGTAGAATAGCCGTGGCGTGGCTATGTATAGCCGGAGCGTGGGGTTAGGAATGCGTAAATATCGTTCTCGCTGTTTCATGTGGGCGTAGTACGTGCGACCGACTAACTCACAGGTAAATATACGTAGTCGTTGATCTAACAAGAAGAAGCGAGTCTAAGAAGAAGATTAGTATAAGGATCAGGAACAATGATCTACAGTAATAAATCATATAGATCGATTACCTTGGTTTAACGGCGAACGATTTTGATCTGGACCGGTTTGCGGCTTGTCTTTGGTGGGACTAGAGGGAGGAGACACTACCGTAGGTTCCGAAGGAGTCGCTGGGAGACTGTTGGACGAAAGGATATTCGTTATCGTTGGAACTGAAGGCGTGGTTGGGGCACTCATCGTTGTCGTTGGCCTTGGCAATTGACTCGGAGGTCCGGCAGGAAGTCCTGCAAACGTCAAATCCATATGTCGTTGATCGGGTACCCGATAACCTAATTAGGTCTACCCAATCGAGCCTAGCCGATAATTGGGTAAACCCAACTAGTATTGGGGTTTACCCAATGGCAGGCTTATAATTAGGAAGACCAGGGTCAAACGAACCTGGAGGCCTCTGAGGACTAGTTTGGGCGGGGGGAAGTAAACTGTTGGGTCTGGTCGGACCCATTGGTGGTCTGATCCTTGCCGCCGCCACGCTGCCGACACTTCCCGGCCCAATACTGATCTGTAAGCGGCTTTGAAATCCTCGTGGGTCCAACGACGAGGTCGAATATGTCAAGCTCGAACCCTGTGACCTAATGTCGATCGGTGGTTGGGGCTCGGACGATGGTGGCCTCAGTGTTAAGCTGACCGACGTGTAACTTCGGGCGTGGTCGAATTGTCCAGCATTTTTCCCAACGGTCAACTGAGGATCCGCGTAGTGTGGTCGCGGTTCGACAAGGAGATCGCTTCGTTTACACGTGCCGATTGTCGGCACCGTTCGGAAGTCTGCTGATCGTACAAGATCAAAAGTGTATTTATTAAGTGTTTCTTTTTTGTGAATTATTGTGCATATGATGACGTGGTTGAGGTCAAAGAATCGGAGATAGGAGTGGATATGTGAATGATCTTCTATATTTATTATGGTAGAGATGAGAGAGTATACGGAGAGAGATAAGAAAGAAGTACAATTCCAAAAGGACGTGTTTTAAGGAATGGGATTATGGGATCAATGAGTGAAGGATAAAATATGAAAAAAAAAGAGAAATGTCGCGTGGAAGGTGTGGGCGACCGGAAGAACTTGCGAGTCCATACTCGAGTCCCCTTGCCGTTATCGCAAAATGAGATCATTGCTATCGACCATATATACCCGTATTTCTATGAAAGTAGGGCAAGACATGTTCGATATTATCATTCTCGATCGATACTCGAAAGAAGTCGACAGCCGTATTAAAAAAACTTGGCAAAATTTCATATGACTTCCAAAATGAAAAAAAAGATCGCGTTAAAAAGCAAGATTTCAAAACTGTGTACCACTCGCTGGGTACATTTTGACAGAAAAAGAAAGTCAAACGGGAACGAGACACATTTGGATTAACATATACATCCAGTCAGAGCGTACCGCGGTTTCCCGCAGGACTGCAGGCGACATTAACGTTGAGTTCGAATCCAGGAGCGACATTGCCGCTAGTACAATTGTTGCCGTTGCTGTTTGCGGACGGGACGTCGTCAAAAAAACCGCGCGTTTTGCATGACGCCGGTGCGGAGGAGGGTGCGGGTGGTTCGTTCGTTGCTGCAGGTGGCGACGCTGTCGCTCGTGAGCAGCCAATGGGATAACGTCGAGCTACACCTATGTCCAATGACGCTGGCCTATGAGGACGCGAGCCGTTCGACGTGTTGCGTACAGCTAATTGGTGCTGGTTCATCGCGCAGCAACGCTGTTGCTGCTGCTGTTGTTGTTGGTAATGCTGCTGCTGTTGCTGATGATGCGATTGGTGATGATGTTGAGCAGCAGCAACAGCAGCAGACGGTGGGGGTGGTGGAAAGGCGCCCGGAGACGGACGCGACTCTTGAGTGGCACGTAGACTTCTCGCGCATATCTCCCTGTCGTGGCTGTTCTGCAACGCACACGCACCTGGATCAGCCAGCTTTTTCTTTTTTTATGTCCCTTTTTTCTCTCTCTCTCTCCATTTCTTCAGATTATTTCCGAACGAAAGAATACGCCATTTTTTTTTTTTATGCTTCTTATATATATATAGAATCTCGAGATTAGAGTAAGCAATGCGAAGAGCCCACACAAGTTCCACGCTCGTGCATGTGAGTACGATAGATGCGTGAGGTGTGAGAAATTATTGGATCCTAGGGATGTTATGTCGATATGAACACACGGGTGTCTGATATTTGTTATCGTTTGTATTAGAGTTTTTCTAGTTTTATCGAGGATGCTTTGGATTAAGATGGTCATTGGGTGAGAGATCAAATTCGAAAAAAAGTCACAAATGTGTATGTTAGGGAAAGGATAAATGTCCAACAGATTCGTCCGTGCTTGTATTTATAAAGGATTGGACAAAGGGTCGCTGTACCTGTGCGATGCACTGAGAGACGACGTAATCAGGGAGCGCGGGGAACTGCTGCTTCAGCTCGTGGAACAGCTGCATGATAGCGATGTTAGAGCAGTGGCACTCCCCCATCGTGGGCCCCCATCCTCCTGGCAGAGATTACCTGCAGGTGCCAGGATCTCTTGTTATGCTCACGTCTCTCATTTTTCTTCTCCTACTTATTCCTTCTTTCAGAGCCAACAATCTCTGTTTTGTCATCCTCCGAAAACGACACGTTCTAATCCCTTGCTCATCGATCTCACAAATTTCATACACTCCTTCATTTACATACTTTTCCAAATAGCCTAATATTTATGTCAAATACTTTTATCTTTTTATTATTTTTACCTGTTTAACGACAAAGAAGTACAACAAAATAATTATCTCGACACGTACGAACTAACTAATTTCGTTCACTCCTAAATACAATTATAAAATGGCCGTTTCAAAATGGCGATGCGACGAGAAACTACGCATACGTTAAACGTTAATCGAGCATCATTCGTATAGTTAATAAACGGGAAACGGGTGTTTCGAAACGAAAGTATTTAAATACAGCCAAACGCGTTGACCGGACAAATTACCGGTTAAATATCGATATCTGTCATACCTGTTTTTTGGCCCTGTCGCAAAGAAATTATTCCGGGAAATTTAATGGTCGCACGTGTGCTCTTCGTATATCGTTGTTGTCACTTGATTCTCTGACAAGGAAAACGTTCGATTGGAAATCGAAAAAAATGGAATTTTTCTTTTAAATTTCTTTAACAATTAACACGATTCGCGTCTAAGGATCACCAAAATGGGGTTGAAAAAGACCGATGATATTTTTGCTGCGAAATAGGAGTGACGTTTGGTAGTTTGATAATCGTACTTGCATCACAAATGCAAGTTGAGTTCGTCGGTAGATCGTGAAATTGGCAGACGCGTAAGGAATCGGTGGACACCTGTGCCGAGTGTGTGCGCGCGCGCGCATGCACGAGCTCGCACTACGTAGGTGTGCCACATAATTAGCCGGCACTGTACGAATTGTTGCGCGCGCGCGCGCGTTCATTCGCCCACGCAAGCTTCCGCGCATGCGCGATCCCGCCAATCGTTTTTCGAGTATTTCTTCAAACAAATTCAATTCCATCAGAAATGAGAATAATTTTTTACCCTTAAAAATAAAATAATTCACCTTTATCTTCAGTTAAAAAAAAATGTTTCGTTTTGATTCGAATTTTGTTGACATTTCTTTCGATTAAATTTCCGTCGACTTCCTCCGTACAATCGAGAATCATCGATTTCTTCCATATCGAGAGTACTTACATATCCTTGCTGCCATCTTCGATACTTCTGGACTTACGTGAAAAAAAAAAGAAAACAATCGTTCCTTAGGAGAAACGTTTTTGACGTTTCTATTATTTCGTAGAAGAGATAAAAGTGTCAAAAATCAAATGAAACTTTCTTCGTAAAATAATCGTATTTCAAACTACGAAGAAGATTCGATTAATTTGACTCGAAAACGGAAAAACAAACTCGATACGATTATAAAATGGCGTAACGATGACCGCCCTTCGGTAAAAGATGAACGCACGTTATTCGTGGTGCTTTCTCGCGACTTTCGAAGCACGTCTATAACGTAAATGACCGAAATACAAATAAATTCGTGTGGGCAGACACTCGAAGGAAGCGAAGGTGGTAGTTCGAATTCGTTTTGAAGCTATCGCTGCTAGAGTGGTGTGTGCACGCGCGCGAAGCCAACCAAGCGACGACGGTGTGCGTGCCAAAGCTAGTTTTTCACTGGCGTAGAAACTACCTATAGCGATGTTGTCGCGAACAAAGTGCGCGGGGGATGCCAAATATCGGTTGAAACGTGATAATATATTTATCGACGAAAATATTTTATGCTTTATGTACATACGTACGACATAACCTCTACGTACGTAGAAAAGAGAAGAACAAGTTTAATTTTATTGCCATACGGAGTAGAGACGAGAATCGATGTTAAAAAATGTATCCTGTGTAAAAATTATTACAGATGACGTATTTGAATTTGCCGCGAAGAAGAAGTTTCGATTGAATATTCGCGAGAAATTGATTATGCATTTTTTCTCATTCGTAGGTAAAAGCATTAAAGAGACGGGGCAGCAAACGAAAATGCATTTCACCGTGCCGGCGAAAAAGGAAAAGCGGAATTCCAGCTTGCCGAGAAGATATTTGTGTCATGAGGAGACACACACAGCGGCTGTTTTCGTCTACGGCCAGAAACACGAGGAAAAGGGACTTCCACGACCGTTTTCATCGCATTTTTCTCATACCTTTGTCATAGGAAGAGAAAAATGTTATGATTGTATCGTTTTACAACTTTTTTTTCGACATTTTTAACTCGATCTAACCTTTACTAACTGAATAAATTTTAACAAATCGATTAAAAACTCGTTTCGATTCGATAACGAGTAATCATACCGCCATTGGAATTTGAAATTTCACGCGGAAGGAGTAACAATCACGTGACTGATCTTTCCGGAGCCCCGTGCTTTCTAAAAAAAAAGTCAAATTTCCCGCAAAGAAAACTTTTCGACTTCTTCAATTTGATCTGCGTATATATCGGGGGCGTTGTGTAAAGCATCGCACAAAAATAAGGAACCAAGAATAATAATTGACGAAGGTCGCTAACGTTAAGCAGAACTACGAGATGCCGTCGAGTTCGTGGGCTAAAAACAAACTTTCGAAAGTATCAACTGTTTTTTTCCTCCAGATTATAAATCACTTGATCTAGTAACGAATACTACGGTGACGCGAATGATGTATCTAAAAAACTTTCACGTCATGCAATCCCATCCACGCAACCAAAATCAATCAAAAAACCGTATTTCCAAACCATACGAAGAATACAAAACAAAATATGCATAACTTTCGAAAGTATCAACTGTTTTTTTCCTCCAGATTATAAATCACTTGATCTAGTAACGAATACTACGGTGACGCGAATGATGTATCTAAAAAACTTTCACGTCATGTAATCCCATCCACGCAACCAAAATCAATCAAAAAACCGTATTTCCAAACCATATACAAAGAATACAAAACAAAATATGCATAACTTTCGAAAGTATCAACTGTTTTTTTCCTCCAGATTATAAATCACTTGATCTAGTAACGAATACTACGGTGACGCGAATGATGTATCTAAAAAACTTTCACGTCATGTAATCCCATCCACGCAACCAAAATCAATCAAAAAACCGTATTTCCAAACCATATACAAAGAATACAAAATATGCATAACATAAACAAAATAACAAGGAAAGATAGTAGAAAAAAAAAAAGAAGATATAACAGAATGACATCGGTTGTATGCCGTTGTTGCATCTAAGCGCGCGCATTCCGCGCAATGGCGTGCGCACGCGAGTGTATTTTCGTG
This sequence comes from Ancistrocerus nigricornis, assembly GCA_916049575.1. Classification (NCBI taxonomy): domain Eukaryota; kingdom Metazoa; phylum Arthropoda; class Insecta; order Hymenoptera; family Vespidae; genus Ancistrocerus; species Ancistrocerus nigricornis. The sequence continues at coordinate 3,860,692 of OU696668.1, read as the reverse complement.
GAGCGTAGAGGGCGCAGGACCAGCGAGTAAAAGTCAAAGAGCGGGTCCTACCCCTCGTACCTCCTCCCCAATTACTTCTCCCACTCCACTTAATACACTCTCTCTCTCTCTCTCAGAATCACACAACGCGTCACACCAACGAGAAGTCACGCGAGAGTGCGCGACGATCCGAAAGAGAAACGAAGTGGTACGCACTACATACGTGCTTCTCCGTTCGTCGAAGTGCCGAAGAAGAAGCGGAGGCCGAGGCCACTTTTAGAAATGACTCTCTCGCCCCCTCTCACACATACAACAGAGAAGAAGACGTAGAAACGTGTACGCACGTTGGCTATCCCGTTCTTCTATCTTTCTTCCTCAATCTCTTCCCATCCTACTCTTGTCTCTTTTCATCACGTATAAAGGAGTCTGTCTCTAAAGGTAAAGAAGAAACCGGACGAAAGAGAGAGGGGGGGGGGGAAACTCACCGGACTGCGGCCATTTGAAGATAAAGACGTCTTTGAAGCAAGCGTGATAGGAAGAATTAGAAGAAAGGAATTAATCGCCGCGCGAGAAATCGTAATTTTGTTGCCTTTTGTTTCTCGTCGGCAGCAGCGCGGTGTCACTTTTCCGAAACTGATGCGGCGAAGCGCGCGCGCGCGCGCGCCCACTCGTCAGGGCTTTCCTCGTCTCTCTCTCTCTCTCTTTTTATTTTCTTCGAGAGCGTGCCTGACTCGATCCGTGCACTCGTCCGATTCTCGTGTCCCCGTTTTTGATTTTAATCCACCTTTTGTTTGGCTTCTTTTGAAATAAAGAATCTTCGTCGGTTTTTCGAGACACGGGCCGGAAGATGTGCACGCACGCGCGCGCGCGCGATATATATCTCGCTCGTTTTCGCGAAAAGCGGAGAGCGACGCGAGAACGACCGTCCGTCGAAGGCAGCGATCAGCTGTGCACTGCCCCCCACTTCGCGGCCGCCGTTTACCACGCGATTCGAGCGAGCGACTTCTTGATCCCGTTTGCGCGCGCACGGATTTATTCGAGACCGTCAGTAACCCGATCACGTTTATTACGATTCTCTTTTTCTTTTTTACTCCAACTGTTCTCTCGCCTCTTTTACTACTAGTTTACCAGTCTTTTTTTTTCGTCAAATTTTCAAGAACCACTCGCATGACTAGAGTGGTCGTTCGACACGCCGAACACCGACGAGTGTCTACCTCTCTTCACTATTTATGAATGGGAAGATAGAAGTGTCCATCTCTCTCCATCTCGTTAAAGCGGCCGTCGCCACGAGGAAGGGGAAGTCGCATGGCTATTTTAAAACGCCTCCTCTTCTTCCGACGCGTTCCGATAGCTTTCCGAGACAGGAGGCCGCTCGGTCTTTTTCGACCCCGACTCGTGCTTCCGCACTAATGAAGAATGAGGGGGGGAGAATGTGAGAAATACAATTCGAGCGCCCTCCCGCGTAATCTTTTTTAAATTTCGCGCGCTATCTTACCGATCGGAAAAAATTCCTTTTTCTTCAAATTACTGAACTATGATTTTTTAGATTTTAATAATCCCATTTTAAAAGTTATATTTTTCTTTATCTTTTTTAATCAATCGATATCTTTGCTAACGTCTGATTAATAAGGTTACTGTAGTGTTAACCTCTTCAAGGATATTAACACACATGTGTACGTTTACTTTTTTGTAATATTCGTGAACTCACTCAACGTACTTTTAATTATTCAATCGCTGTCGATTGAAAATGAATGAAATACAACTACGCAAGAAATTGGAGATTTTTCTTCGAACTTTAAGAGGTTAAAGGAGATTGGCGGGAAAGTGTTCATCTTTCGATTCAAAACCGAGTCTTACTGGAAACACTGGCATATTCACTTCTACAAATATTAAGTCAAATGAATAGTAATAATAATTATCGCAATAATAATAATAATAATAATAATATTATTAATGATAAGAATAATAATTATAATAATATAACCACTATTACGAAATATCCAATAGACGTTCACTCGCGCATTCGTTCGTTCACTTCTTTTTTTTATTATAATACGGTCGACAATAACGATTCCCGCGATCCTCGCGATTCTTCCACGTTATTTATAATTAGTATTACACGCGTTCGGTCGATTCGTGAACGTGCAAGCACGCAAAGTGGAATATTCGAGGGGATCGCGACGAGGATAGTATTTTTTTTATGCTTACAAACGCAAATCATCGTGGTACTCTTTCGCGCGCGCATACGCTCGTCTCAGTGGATAACGAAAATGCAAACGTAACAAGGCATTTCGCGCGTCTCGATGAACGGAGAAGAAACGCGTGTATGTGTGTGTGTGTAACGTCGGACTGATCGAGATAATTAATATAAGTGTAGAACGTTTGTATTCGTTTAAGTCAAGATAGAAATCTTATCTGGATAGATCGTCGAATATCTCGAGTAATCTTTTCGTTTTTTATTAAAATTCGAGCTCCGCGTAGATTAAGACTAGACGTTATCGTTCGGAGCGGTAAAAATTGGAAGAATGCAAATATGGCACGCACCGTATTTGCAAAACGTTATTTCAAAGTCCGAGCATACATTCGATGCACGCGTTTCTCCTACGTTCTTCGTACATTCTTCTCTCTCTCATCGTGCTTGTCGTTTCGAGAAAGGAAGAGAATCCGTCTTCCCATGCGTACAATCTCTCTCCCCCTTCTTCATCATACCGTGATTATCGAAAACACCACGGCACGGAGAGAGAGAGACAAGACCGATCTATTACTTTGGCACAAGGTTAGTTGCGCCATTTTGGAGAAAAAATTACATACGCGAAATGGTATGTAAATTAAAAATCGAAAAGAACAAAAAGCAGAAAAAAAGTTATACGATTTTTAACTCGTACAAATTGACACGTACCAATAACGTGTTGATAATAAAAAGAACAATCAGAATGAACCGGTGGACTTTCTTTGATTTCTTTTTGTAGTATATATATCTATATATACATACATATATATCGCGATAAAAAAGCTAGTTACTCTGAACCTGGCTCAGCCATATAAACGTAGCAAAGGCCTTCGAAAAACGTGCTTAAATGTATTATCGATCGGCTTGTTATAGTCGCAATCAATACGAACGATCTAAGCTTTCGAAGACGACGATGGGAAGCTCCGATGGAATCTCATCGAATATATTTCATCGTCGCGATAGGTCGATCGTATTAGGACTGTGTGTTATTGATTAAATATTGTCTCGAATCCAAGGAAAGAAGAGATCCTAGAGATTCGGCGACGAAGGTCCAGCCTAGTCGTCATTGACCTCGATTGGGATGCTGGTAGTGAACGTTGGCGTTTCCAATTCTTCGTGCTTCTTCATCTTCATGCTCTGTAAAAGAAATATCAATTGTAAATTATTATAATATAATAAAAGCATCTTTACGTGTTAATTATTTGTATAAATAATGTTACGGTGAATAAAAATGTTAAAAAAATCACCTGTTGAAGTTTGTAATGATTTATGATGTCCTGATCGGCCGGACAGCTTTGTAGAAAAGCATCGAGCCTGTACATATGGTGCATATATCTCCAAAGGTGCACCAGGCTTTCCGGGATCTCGAAATTCGCGAAATATTTTCCAGCGACCCTGATATGCTGAAGTCGTGGCATGAGTTCGCAGTCGAAACAGCACATCGTGTCACCCGTGAGAAAGCGCGTACCCTTGCGACCCAAGTGCTCGTCTATCTTCCGCAGGTGTGCCATCAACGAGGACGACTTCGGATCTTTGTCCTTGTCTTTTGCATTGAGCAGGAGCAATTTTAATTTCTACAAATATTATACAATATTTATTAACGTATCCTTTCAAATTTTTCCCTATGGATATATATACAGGGTGTCCGCTTCCATGTAGTCAAGCGGAGGACTACATATACACATCAATGACTTGAATCGAAAAGTCTAATAACATTTCCCGAAATTCGGCTCAGATAAATAGTTATTAACTAACAAAGATAGACCAATCACGTCAAGCAGCGACATGTAACGCTGTTTATCGTTGATTACTCCTGCTTTCGCTTCATCTCTTGTCTAGCTGCGAGCTCGAGTGAACCGCCTATCTTCGCTAATCGCCGTAATTGGCTGATCTTTGTTAGTTAATAATTCGTTAACTAAGTCGAATTTCGAAAAATGGTATTAGACATTTCGATTCAAATCATTGATGTGTACATGTAGTCCTCTGCTTGACTACATGGAAGCGGACACCCTGTATATGAGAAATATTTTATATTAAATAATTACAACATATTTTACATATAACAGTGAAAAGAAGCTGATAAAACTTATTTATTAATTAATAAAAATGAAAATACCTCTATTTATAAAAAGAAATATGCTAAACTCACGCTAAACAAATTTTCGACGAGAGTGGCAACCTCTTTATCCTGAACGAAAAGATTATGTCCACCAGGTATATTCTTCATGATATGTCGTTCGATCTTTTCGTTCTCCAAGATGGCGTCGCCATTGTCGATCAAGATAGGAGGTGGAGTCGCTTGGAAATTGGTACGAAAGTCTGGTGGTGGTTTTTGCATGTCGACGGTCGTTACTTTCAACGAGATTGTCTTTAACTCGGCTAGGAGGTATAGATCCATGAAATACTCTTGACAAAAGAGACAGGCGCCTTTTCTACGGCCATCGATCGTCGACGCCTGCAGATCAAAGAAAAACATGGTAAAGTAAGAAAAATATAGTAAGTTCGAAAAATTATTTCAACACGATTTAAATGATTTTCCAGAAGACTGAGCATCGTTAATCGATTTATTTCTCGAAGTGAGAAGTTTTTGGCTCCCGATCAACTCTATATTTTATCGCAATGAAAAATACGAGGATTCCAGAAAACGATGGGAATCAGCTGGACAAACGTAATAAACCTGGCTATACGCCAGCTTTTATCCTGTCGCAATATCGGCTCTATTTTACGGCCCGGTGACTATCTTTAAATACCATAGCAGCGATCTCGTTATTGATATACTCGTAATCGAGTAAGAAATCGAGAAACTCTTATGCTAGGTTGAAAAAATTAAACAAAAAAAATCGTTTCTTTCAGGACTTATGTCAACGTTCCGATACTCTCCACGTATGTATGTATGTATTTATGTATGTACATATGTTTATCGATGTGCTCCTTTTTGGCCGATGACGCACCGCCATTTCTGTTCGCCGAGATTTCGGATTGCACAAAGCGAGAGAGTCAAGGTTCCGTTCAAATTACGCGACTCGACTACGAGATGTTTGGTCGAAACAACTTTGCGTACAGTGCTTGACCTTTATGATTCGAAGGTAATATTGACCAAGTATTAAAAATTTTCTTAAATGTTAATATGTTGAAAAAAATCTTTGAAAGTAGATATTTGCTTAGGAGCATATTATCTCTCGATTTACAGGGCAGAGAGGTCCCTCAAAAAATTGTGCAAACCGAAACCGTGTAATGACACTAAATAAAAGCTTGTAAAAACGAGACAAGATTCACAAAAAATAGGACATTATAATTAAAAATACAAAACTACCTTCTTTTGTTTACCTATTATTAATATTCACTTAGACGTTTTACTGCACATTTACTTTTACGTGAGTTTGAAGACTCGATTTTGAATCGAGTTTTTAAAAAGCATATTTTTATTAATATAATTATATACTCTATTAATTCCTAATTAGCATAATTTAAAATAATCAAAACTTTGTATTTGTTTCCATTTAAAAACCTTATATATCGATGGATGGGTGTATTAGTTTTCTTTCCTAATAATAATTTTGTTTATTACTACGAACATCGAATTTTAATAAATGTGTTAAAGACGTCTATCTTTGGTGACTAATGCTATTAATGTAACAATTACTAATTTTTTATTTCCACTAGTTTTAGTCAATCTTTACGTTCGTTTACTTGTATAACTTTTATATAAATTACTTGATCCTTTTTTTTTGTTCGTAATAACTTCGAAGAGTTTATGATTCAAAGTAACCTCGAAAGATTCGTAGAAATTTTCATGGTTCACTCGAGTGTGTGTAACAGGAGAATGCCTTCTCGATATGCCAAAAGGAGAACGACGATTGCTATATCTATATACATAGGTATCTTGAGCAATGACCTAATCCATTGTACGAGGAAACACGTGTGTACGTACACATCCTACATAAGCACCATGTATACCATATACCTTATCTATGCGTGCGTGTAGCGATAAGGAAAATCCATGAGACAAGTTTCGCGTTACTTATTGTAGTAAACAATGTGTAAATCGTACAATGAAGTTTAAATTCATTTAAAAACGTAGCTAATCAGGTGTTGCCGATATTTAAAAACTCATAAATTGATTATTAATTCTATGTAGGTATAACTTCGAGTTGTATCTATCGAATTTTATGAATTTCCATCTTCTCATATTTTATGAACCCGTTCAAAATTCACAAATGAATATTTATGAATAATTATCATCGATTAGAAATATATGGTAATTGTTTGATAAATTCATATTATGATACAATTATCAGTTTAATTGCAATAATTATTAATAATCGTAGAATATAAATCATTTCATTGAAATTTTATTGCACGTCTCGACTTATACCTAGGTACGCGTGGAGAACGTCGGATAAAATGTCACGGAGATGTCTTCGACATCTTCCATCTCGATGGAGGCTGCGATCTATCGACTCGTTCGTCCGTGTTCACGACGCCTACCTTTCTCTCTTATGAAAGCTCTTGGCTATTCGAATGCCGGAAATTTTCTACCAGCGACGTTAACCCAATGCAATTGTACGCATTTATCAAAACATTACGATGAAACAGAATGTGGAAAAGATTTGAAAGAGAAAAAATCTTTCAACTGTTAAACGACTGAGAATGTTTTTTTTTTTTTTTAAACAATTATAATACCTAGTAAAAAACAGGTTTCGATGGCAATCTCCTTTCAAGAAGATTTGAACTTATATCTTTGTTAAATGAAATATACTTTGCTACATGGCATTATTTTATTTTTTCCAATTCTCGCCTCAAATTCTAATAAAACTGATATTAAGATTAAGAACAATATAATTTCAAATCTGTTTTTTCTTCGATATATAAAAACTGCTTGAACTAACAAATTTGATTTTTAGTTTAAAGGACGTCTAAATTAATACACTAAAACTTGTCTGTATATAGCTAGGGGTGTGCCGAATACTATTCAAAAGCTGTCCTCTGTAAATAGAAAAAAAAATAATAATATCTGGACGAAAGGAAAATGATTTCCGTTCTCATGATACTCGAGTAGATCAAACGATTCTTTTTACGTCACGAAACAAATGCTTTCGCGGTGCATTCGAAACGCCAACTCGTGCAATTTTCGAACGTACGCGTGCACTTTATTCCTGGATCGTGCATGGAAAACGATGCGTTCTTCGCCGAATGAATCGAGTGAATACAAAAATGGAACAAGCGAATTGAGTATGATTATTCCGTACTAACGGTAGAAGAAAAAAAAAACAAGACCTGAATAAATAGAATTCAAAAATACAAATTTGAGAAGATTCTCGTATGGATCGTAACTGAAAAAAAAAAAAGAAGAAAAAAATAGTTTCGACGAAGATCGAGCAAAGATCCTCGTCGTTCGTGTCCGAAGGACGACTTCCTTATCCAACGTCAGGGTCTCTCTCGCGATCCTGCCTCTTTACCTTCTTATTACAATCTCACGAAGCTGATTCACCAGGCCTGAAACGTCTATGACTCCTGACTGGGCACGTTTTTTAATGACCTTAAGAAAGATTAACGTGTTGATTCTATCTCTCTTTCTCTCTCATTGATTTATCTTCTCTTCGTACTTGTATTACCTTTATATTGGAACGCGTAACCGCAACACGAAACTGATAACAAGATTTGTTATTAACATGTGTGACATTGCAGCAAAAATACTTGAATATATTTTATTGTTTATAAATAGTGATATTAATTTTTTCTTGAATAATATTTCTTATACTTTTGTAATATTACATTGAAATATATTATTCTGTTAAATACAAGCCATGTAACACCAATTTTGAAAATATCTGTTACATTTATTTATAACTTTTGATATACTATCTAATAAATTCTATTAAATTGTTTTTATTATACTCTATATGATAGAAGACCATCTTCAATTTTTTCTTGAATAATATTTCTTATAATTTTTTCCATTACATTGAAATATATTATTCTGTTAAATACAAACCATGTAACACCAATTTTGAAAATATCTGTTACATTTATTTATAACTTTTGATATACTATCTATTAAATTCTATTAAATTGTTTTTATTATACTCTATATGATAGAAGACCATCTTCAATTTTTTCTTGAATAATATTTCTTATAATTTTTTCCATTACATTGAAATATATTATTCTGTTAAATACAAACCATGTAACACCAATTTTGAAAATATCTGTTACATTTATTTCTAACTTTTGATATACTATCTAATAAATTCTATTAAATTGTTTTTATTATACTCTATATGATAGAAGACCATCTTCAAATAGCAATAAACAACCTCGATATTAACGTGTCCTCGTTTACAGTACCCCACCCTCGTAGGTATCTCTTTTACGTCACCCAACTCATCAGCTCCGTCACGAGAACATTTTACAAGCATCAAAGAACTAAAGTGTTTTATCATGCGCTTAATACACTCGACAATGACTAAAATGCATCTATAATAAACGACGTTTTATGTTCCCCCCTCGTATGTATCTACGCGAATGTAAAAGGAGAGTACGTCAAATTCTTACGTCAACGCACTTCGTATGCTTCGTACTTTAATAATCGGTTTCGTGCACGCTGCCAAGCGAGTAAGATAATGACACCGAATTCCTATTGGGTCGTTTACTGACTCGACGACGACGACGATAATAGTCGAGTGCCGGATGCCACGTGGTAGTAATTGTTGGTGGAAAGGAGAGAATGGTTTTTCATTCAAAAATACCTTTCTTCTTTGCGATGGTTCGTTCACGAATATTACATATATATATGCAAATGTGCTTAGTTTTTTTATTATTAAAAATGATACCAATTATTTTTAATTATTTAAAAAGATTTGTTTTAAATACAAGTAAACCTCCTACAGTACGGTACAGTACCTACATATAATACTCCTCGTATAACACTGTACTTCTACTATTTAATGTACATATATACGATTATTGGTAATTAAGATTATTAAGAATATTGGAAAAGATTAATATATTATTTTTTATTCAGTTATCAGTTCTCTTTGCAATATTTGATGAATCATGAATTATAATTCACATGCATTTGCATAAATATCCCTAGTATAGTTATTAAAATGAAAATAGTTATATTTTCCTTCTTTTTGTTTTGTATTATTACAAATGAAGTTGCTTGAATGGATTAAAAAAAAATCTCATATAACAAAGTTTCGGTATTTTCTATGAACCTATCTAACGTGCGATAGAAGAGTTACCTGTACTCTTCTTTTTTTAATGATTCATCAATTTTGTGTGATATTAATTCGGTTAAAAAAAAATATATAAAAACAACTTCGAATATAACAGACAAAAAAGTACTTTTCTTGGTAGTTTATTAAACATCATAAATTTAATTCAATTCTCATTTCTCCCATTTTTAATATTTTATTAAAAAAAAAAAAAGGAGGAGGAGTAGAAAGAAGGGGGTTAGGAATGAGAAGGCAGGTCAGAAGAAGTAAGCAGGTTGCCGTTTACACGGCAGACTGGAGAAAGACGGCCGAGGAAAGCGGAAGGCAAAGGAGTTCATCGTTTAACGGTAGAATCTCGAGGACCTCGCTTGAGCTCGCGCGCGCACGAGTTGTAAGGTCTTCGCCATGCCGACGTCCAGTTTGACACACTTTGCCCGATCGCCTCCGGATCGCAAGGTCGGCCGGTTAACGTTTAATCATTATTGAGAAGCGACTTTTGTCAATGGATCGCATCTTTCTATCGTAGCGATAGTATAGTAATAGAACTCATTTTATTACTATTCATCAATTTTTAATCAATGGTGGCCGTTGTAATCGTTTTATGATTTAGAAATAGAATTATATTTCTTAATGTTTAGAAAAAGAATTAGTTTATTATCATTCATTAGTTTAGTATATTTATAAAACAATTTTTTTTTTTATGAATTCAATGAATTTGTTATTCATGAGTTTAGAAGTATATTATTCATGAATAAAAAGTTTTTAATTCGTAAGAAAATACTATCGTATGGTTCATTTATTAAAGTCATGATTCACGAAAGAAATGATTGAACTATTTAACGAAATACGTAACGTCTTATAATAAATATTTAATTATAATTCAATAGTGACACTGGTTTTCATAAAACTATCGTTACGTTGTTTTTCAGGTTATGTTAACTTTCATACCACGTGTTTTTCATCATCTCTACGTGTTATTTTTTTTTTCACGAATCCTTTCTAATCATCATTAATATTAAATTCGATTTAAAAAGTGACTGAAGAAGGAGAGAGGAAAAAAATTGTAAGAATTGTCCATAGTGATCTATCGGCGAAAGTTTCGAACGTAAGTTCTTTGATACAGGTATAGATCGAGTCTGGTTTTGCACCGGACAGAACGACTCTTCCATTTCAAGCGACATTTTCTTCGGAAAGCCGGTGAAAGAGAGCAACCTCGGAAGGAGAGAGTCACGATCGGCTTTCATCGTATCGCATTTAACCAATCTGTAGAAACCTGTGTTCTCGATCGTGCCACGAGTCAATTGGGGATAGAGTAATAGTGGGATATGAATAAACGAATGATAAGAGAAATAACGGAATCGATATTGTTTCGCACGAACTATATACATATGTTATCTCTGTGTTATATACGATAAATCGGCTCAAACCTTATCAAACGTGCGCCCAAGCATAATTTTTCACTCGCACGTTCGATATTATCGCGATGGACTCGTTAATCTGTTACCAACGTGCACCTTCAATTGTTAAATTCATCGATTTTACGAATTATCGATTTTTATCGATTTATGTCATAACGTCGTTCGAATAAAACCGCCAAATTTGAAAATGTGTCGTAAAAAAAAAGTTATACGAGAAATGATTATTCGATATATCGATTAACACGTACGATCTAATAAATGGAATAAAATCGTTCTAATTCGAACGATATGACTTTTGTTAAGTATATTTAGGACCTTGCTGCGAAGATTCTACGGAAAAGTACCGAGCTAAGAATCAAAAGTAACGTTTGCCTAGCACCGTTCCAACTACTCATAGAACGGTGGTGCTAGTGACACTCGCGTTCCCGGCGCCCACGAAATCGAGTTATCGTGTTACCTTACGTTTATTTAATACGGCATGCCGATCGTGGTAGGTATTAAGTGGAAAACCCGCGAGCCAGAGAAGGCAAGTGAAATGCCAGTATGTTACATAAACATAAATAACTCGATAACCGCTCGTGCACGGCATACGTCTATCGATATTTGATACTCTACCGTTTTATTTTGTTTTTGTCTTTAAAGTATTTTTCTCGTCGAAATGACGCAAGTGTTTTTAACGAAGATAACTTAAAACTTCTTACGAATATATTACTATATGTATACATAACCTCTAAAAACTTCCTCTTTAATACTAAAACTACCGAAAGAGTCAAAATAACTTACAATTTTTTGTATAATAAAATTACTCTCGTAATTATAGCAAATAACATGTGTTTTTATTTAAACACTTGTCAAATAGATAGGGATCATAATAAAGAAACTTTTAACGTTGGAAGTTCTAGCCTTAACCTCTAAAACTTGAACAAGTCGTTTAAAAAAAATGTTGCACATAATTTCAATAGATTATAACAAAACTATTGTGTCTGATTTGATTCATCTTCCCTCATTGACTAATCTGTATCCAAGATCCTATCAAGCGAAACAAACAATTTATTCGCGATCTGTGATTAAACCTTATCGAAAAACTGACACAAAACCGCCATCACCAAATATGTACATCTCGTTTGTAACGAATCACGATGTCTAAAAACATCATTTATGCATTATACATACATGCATAACGACGTGACGAGACTCGATAATACGATTAGGCGATTAGTCCGTCAAAGTTAACACGTGGTATCGATTGGCAGACCAGATTGTAGTCGTTCGAAATTATTACTTCATTGGTTTCAATACCAACAAATCTAACACGTAACATCTTCAGATTCGCTTAGACATTCTCGAAATGTGCTTAGACATCTTCTATTACGCGCGAATACAAACAGAGATGACTCTTGGAAAAGTTCATTGATCGTATACTTCAATATATCCTGTACTGAATATGCCTATGTAAGAAAAGTAAGATGAAAATTTATATACAAGATGAACAGCTCGTTCCAAAAACTAAGTATACGTATAAGAATCAAGAGAACAAAGATCACGTATTTAAGAAGAACTCAAGAAGACCAATGACGCATTTGTACACAATTCTCACACACACAAACATGACAATACGCATCATTCAATAACTTCCAAGTTACGCAGAAATTCTCGAAGAAAAATATTTCCAATCGATTTTTTTAACCATCTCGAAATGATAATCGATCCATTTTCGACCGAGGATGATCGAGTCACGTGACCTTGTCGACCCCGAGAATCCAAAATTGGCCGTCCGGCGAGCCAAGGTAAAAACAAAAGACAGCTGAGACAGGGTGCTCGACATTGGCGTCGCAACCTCCTCAATCGCGTTCACACATGTACGAAGCTAAAACACCGGTACCGGAGAAAACCACCATAAGCGTAGGACGTTACCATCTGCACCGTGAACACTTAAGACGCACACACGTATTTCTAGCAAAGTGTGTAGCAGCCACTACCGGATGCTTTTCGACTCGTGACGCGTTTGCGCGCGCGCGCGCACACAATATCTCTCTCTCATTTTCATGCTTCCTAAAAGATTTCTCATCTTCTGACGTTTCTTCCTCGTTCTTACCGCATAAAACCGTAAGGGGAAAAAAAATGAGGTAAAGAAGAGGGACAGGAAGTTTCATGAGAGATCAAACTCGGGTTCTCGAGTTCGTTCCACGCCCATATCGCCTGCGGAGCTCCTACCTCCCCCCCCAACCTATTCCATCCCAGCCTCTTACTTCTTATCATTCTATCTCTCTCTTTCGATGGAGAAGCACACTCCTCGATTAAAAGCAGACGCGCGGCGGTCTATGCAAACTCACGCACACACATGTTCACACATATTACATTCGCACATATTTAAAGACACTCACGATCTCACTCGCATTTTTTTGAAACACTCACCTTTATGATCAGCTCGATCTCGGGCACGTCGCCGTTGCTCGTACCGTTCTCGTGTCCCTCGTCCGCCATTTTCGTTGGAGCTTAGGAAAAAGCCGCTTTTCTTTGCGTTTCTTCGAACCGAACACTTGCTTTAGGTTTGTGAGACTTTCAAGTGCCGAGAGAACGCGATGGAAGCTCGCGGAATACTGACGCCAGCGAACGTTGAACAGCGCTGGTGTGTAAGCGACGTTGCCGGGTCTCTAGTTCGCGGGAAGAGGTACCTCGTGGACGATTGAACGTTTTCTTTTCAAATAGTTGATTAGTGTGTTGTTTTTTTTGCCTTTTTTACGAGACTCGTTCAGCGTGCTTCGAGTTGTAATTCGATTGAAATTGAGTCATTTAGTTGTCCGAGCATTCGTTTACATTTGTCGATTGCGGTTAAGTGACAGTTTGAGACAGATGGCGCTTCGTATCGTAGTGCAAGCGTTAGCACACTTTTCAAAATCGAAGATGATGCGAACGTGATAATGCGGAAAATCATGCGGTTGGCGAAAGTTAAGTGAAAGTATCGATGAGTTTGGATTTTTATTGGTTTAATTCGTGTAACAAACGTTTGGAAGATTTTGAGTACGGTAGTATTAACCCGCGAATTTTTGAATCTTCGTTTAACGAAGGAAAGATTTTGGGGACGATTAATCGTGTGAAATTGATTATAGTTTACGATGTGAAATTTGAATTACGTAAATCGTAGTGTTGTAAATCCTTTCTTTGTTTATCTCACGAAATTCGAGTGAACTGATCTTGGTTAATCAAGAGTAAAAGTAGATTCGGCAACCACGCGATGCACTTATCGTGACGTAGCAATGAGACATCAATGTGGTTGCGCACCTGATTGGACGAGACACGGATCACGTGGTCTCCGTACCGCGTTATCGTCGTGAGTCATGGTCGCGACTATTCAAATTTAAATTCTAGTTCCGTGTATGTTATATGAATGTGCTATTGAAAAAGATATTTGAAATATATACCAACGTAAGTGGCTTTATCTGTACTTATTTTATAACCTCTTATTAATAGACCGGTAAATATAGTCACGATGTGACGCCATCTCGCGTAAACTCGATGAAATAAAAACACCGACTGTCCGACTGAAAAGTATAACTTATTCGTAATTAGCAGGGCAATATTTATAATAATAATAATAGTCGGTAATAAGGCAAATGTTTCGATCATAATAATTAGTCGGTATATTCTTAACGATAATGCTTATACAATATAGCAACAATAAGACGAAATTGCATATGTACATATAATATTAATTATACTTTCTCGTATCCTAGTAAATAGTGATTTCCTTAACTTATAGTTTTTTTTTTTCTCTATTTCGAAGTAATTAATCAGATCTGCATTCGTATAAATAAATTGATATATCACCTGTTATTATTTTTTCTTTTTTTTTTTTTTCGTTCCTTCGGGATCTAATTTTGTCTGCGTAAAGACAAGTGAGAGACGCATAACTGTAAAAATAGTCATAGACCTAACCGAAGGATTATCAATACTATTTATGCGTTTACAGCATTATTAGTAATCTCTAACGCTACTTCGGTTAGTGTTTTCATATTTTTTTGTTTTTATTTGTTCATCATCCTTCGGCACGACTCGAATAGGAGAGAAACTGCGAGAAGCAGCAAGCTCGAGAACTATATTGATAAAAATATATTAGAAATTTCTCTTTCTTCTTAGCCGTAGCCTTACGTAATAACTAGGAATAATTATACCCTTCCGAAGATCGTTCTTGTAACGTAGAATGTACGACAGCCGCACATATCGATAAAAAAAAAGAAAACATGGAAGACGCTGTAAAAATTGTTCGAAAAATATTTCATACGGCTAACATCATTTCTAACGTGTTCTCCATTCTCGGATTCTACGAATTCGCTTAAAAACAGGGCTTGTATCGTATTAATTCCATCGCTATGAGATCCTAACTCATTAATTTGTCCACATTTTAAACGCATAGCGATATACCACTATCGAGAACGCGATTGGACCCTGATATTAAAAGCAACGGATAAACGAAGTAAAGCGTGGAACGATCGTTCCAACGAGATACTTGAATAATATAATTATATAATAATATAATATAAATATCAAACATCACCATAAATTATACGAGTATCGTATAGTAACAGTAATTGACTAATTTTGGTTTCGCACGGATTTTAACTCTCCACGGACCATAATTAAATTTCTTTCGTCTTCCCCTCTTCGATTTTAATGATCACCGATCTGTCATCTTAATTCCTTAACGGGTCTAAGCTTTCCAATGAAAAATCATCGGTACCGATGGAAAGACCTCTGCTGAAGCCATCCTAAATAAAAAATTCGCAACGTTCAAATTAGTTATCCTTATCCTAATTTCGTTTATAACCTAACAAAATACTCACTTTCATTTCGAGTAATCTCTTATCCAAAAGTCCGATCGCGTTCTCCAATTCCTGTTGACTCGGACTGGAATTTATGGTCGTAGCACCAAATTCGCCCATTTCGAAAGGATCATTAAAGTCACTCTTCGTGTTTATAGACGGTGCTGGATTGAAAGGAACGCTACCAAAGAGATCTTCTTTCACGCCATTCTGACGTCTCGAATCTTTAGCCTTTGGAGGCGGTGCCACTGAACGGGAAAACAAATTAACGTTAAAACGGAACGATTATACTAACATGTTACCGATAACAGTTCAAGGAACATACAAAGTGGTGGCGGACTCGCGGTGCCGTTGCTTTGCGAGAATATGTTGGTATTAGATGACAGTTGACCATTGAGAAGAGGATTGTTGTTTGTCTGATGACTAGCGAGACCATTAGCTGCTGTCTCGTATGCTCGAGGATTAAAATCTTCTTCGAATTCGTCCATTAGGAGACCCTCCAGTTTGGTTCCAACAGCTGGTGTTGGTGTTGCTTCGCTTCTAGAATAAAAAAAATCGAATTGTTGATCATAAACTCTAGTTTGAAATACTACTTTGTATTCATTAACGACATTATATGTTAACCGACCCCATAAAATCGTCATCGAAAGATTTCTCAAAACTCCTAGGTGGGACAGGTGGTGGTTGTTGGGGCCCATTAGACGTGTTCCCGTTACTATCGCTGTTTATACCGATAAGAGACTTGTTGCTTGTTCCATTGACTTGCGGCGTTTCGCTTGGTGCTCCCGGTACGTGCAGGATATCCGGAAGATCGTGCTGCAAGAGGTAAGTTGACACATCCGCCTGAAAAAGGACGATGAATAAAAGGTCGAGTATCTTCTATGGAATAAATTGATTGGAGAACTCCCAAGTTGAATAAAATATTTTCAATCAAACAATGTATCCGTTGATCGAACAAACTAACCGAGCCTTTGATAGCAGCAATGTCTTGTAATCTCTGTCTATAAACGTTATTCTCGTGTTCCAATCTCTTGATCTTCTGCTGCAACACCATGCAACGTCTTTGCGTTTCGAGATCTTTGCCGGACGTTTCTAAGAACCGCCTGTAAGCAAGATCAAAAGCTTGGCCGATGGTCAGCGTGATTTCTTCCGCTAGCTTGTCGCTCACGAAGACGAAGCACGTATGTTTCTCGGCGTCCTCTTCTTTAGCGATAAAACTGAAGAACTTTTTTTCGCCTTTGTCGTCGGCACAGTAGGAGATTCTGTGCAGAGGATATTGATGCATGATTCGCTAAAAAGAAAAAAAAAAATGTTAACTTATTAGATTGATTATTCTTCCAACCATTCTAAAATCTTTACAAAATCTTTTATTACATTATTTTTCTTTCTTTTTTTTTCTTTTTTCTCTACCTTCGGTGAAGTTTTCGTTTTAGGCTCTTGGATCGCCACGCCATCGATGCTTATGGTGAGTTCAACTTTTGGTGTTTTAGTTCCTTCGCTTTTTCTTAATTGTTGGCTGAACTTTAGCTTGCAAATCGCTTCCTTTACAACTTCGATTCCTTTCGGTTGATCAACTTCCGTGCTGCCCAAGTACTATAACAATAATAGTAATATATTTAAGAAGAATTCCCATACTGATACTTCAAAGTTAGACTATCGTTGTGTCCTCATCATGCAATCCACGTTTCCACGAACGTCCACGGTTTTATTAACTCCCGTAAAGAAACGGTATGCCTTTTGTTGGAGAAGCGGAATGAAGAAATTTCGCCGGTAACGATTCGCACGTAGCAACGAAAGGCGAATGGCGTTCGCGTAAAAGTATTGTGTAACTGTTCCGGGTAACTGAAGGTAAATGAACGAATCCTCGGGAGAAAATTGGAAGGTTAAGCTCGCATTTCTTTTCTCTTTCCTCAACGGTGATAGTGTCACCGGGTACTACATCCAAGCACGTGCGTGCGCGTGCAACGAATTTTCGAAACAGAGTTACGTAACTTCGGTTGAAAGTCCGAAAAACGGTTTATGAATTATACCTCGAATTTTATAGCGTTCAATGAACCCGAACGATCTCTTTAAATTTATTTCTTTTCTCATAACGAGAAGCTTGATAATAATAAATGTTTACAATTCATACAAGAATAATTATTTATTATCGCAATTATCGCAGCTTTTTAATTTTGGACACAAACAAATTTCAATAACAAATCTAATAATAATTTATTACGCACGTTTCAAGTTTTTAGCACTTCGAAATCGGGTTTTAACACTTTCAGGAACGATAACGTGATTGATATATGTTTTTTCTTTTTTTGGGGGGGGAATCCAAATTGATAGTCTAATTATCACGAAGAAGTGATAATTACTTTAATTGAAACATGTTTTTATGTTCGATTCGCGGCTGTACCGTTTACTCTGTTACAGCAAATCATTTTTATACAGAAAAGATATTATAAATGATTGAAAAATTATTAATTAATTAAATAAAAAAAAAAACATAATATGTTAAATATTATAAATAAACAGTCACCTACTTTATTAGAAAATAGGAGTGAACGAATTTCCGTTGGCTGGAAACGGCGTAGTAAATGTGAGAATATATATATAACATACCTTGACTAGGTAGGCGATGTGGCCTTTTTGAAGCGCGTCCGGTGGGTGTATCCAGTTTCTACTCGTTCCTACGAACACACAATTCACAAAGGACTTGAAAGTTTCGGTCGAAAGGAGAATCACCTTTTGGAATACACGTTTCAACATTGTTATCCATAATTATACTGTAAAACATACCTCCATTTTTGCTCGGTTGGTTCTTATTGTTCGCCGAATTTTGTGCCCACTTCAACAACGTCGAGTTCCTCATCTTGAATTTCCTTCACACTGCACAAAAAGAGGATGACGAGATTTAAAGAAAAGAAAACATGTAGGTAGTTCGTTGGAGCGAAATACGGTCCGTTAAACATTAAATACGAGGGAGTTAATTACAAGAGGCTATTCACGATTTTAGCCTAATTTCTCTTCTTTCCTTTCACCAATTCTATAACGGTGAAAGAAGCAAAAAAAAAGAAAAAAGCGATAGCCTCTCCTTTTTAATTTCTATTTTAATGATTTTATTACGTTACAGCTTTCATCCACGCTATTCGGAGATTACTTTCTACGTCTCTCGATGCACGTTGTTGCAGTTCTCACGCTAGGACGCGATCCAACTACGACAAGACGAACACACACGTTCCTTAACGCGTTCTACGCACGTGTGCATACGTCTAACACACGAATGCTTATGCATAGACGCGGAGAACAGCCGAGCACATCTATTGTTCGAGTCGTATGTACCTACTACGCTCGAGGAGTCGTCGAGAGAGTCTCGATATGCCAGATCTGCTTTCTTGAAGTCACCGAGAATGGAGAACGAACTGACACGACTTCTGCGTCGTCTCCGAGAGAAGAATTTTATTCTTGCGGTATATATAAACTATAAAAAGGCTTGACGACGTTCGGTCGCTGCAGAATTTTTGTCCTAGCTCGTGTATCTATCGGTCTAATTAACAAAATGACAATACTTTT
The DNA here is from genome assembly GCA_916049575.1 of Ancistrocerus nigricornis. Classification (NCBI taxonomy): domain Eukaryota; kingdom Metazoa; phylum Arthropoda; class Insecta; order Hymenoptera; family Vespidae; genus Ancistrocerus; species Ancistrocerus nigricornis. The sequence goes on along the minus strand of OU696668.1, from coordinate 3,841,467 downwards.
TCGTCACAAATTGACAAGATGCCCATTAAGTAAATATAAATAAATTTTAATTAACACTAGATTTACGGATGTTGTTTATATACCTATTTTTACTTAAGTAAAAAAAAGAAAAATATAAAGAGGAAAGGAAAGAAGAGGAATCAACATTTACATATATTTCATTACTTAACTAAAAAGCCACGTATGATTTTTTTTAAATAATTGTAAAGTTTCATATATATATATATATAGTAATCAAATTTTTAATGAGTCAAATTGGCTCAGTCTGTAAATCTAGTGTTAATCTAAATAATCTTTTAATCTTTATCGTACTTTTTGAATAAAATTATATTGATCACATGATTTAAAGATTAAGAGATTTTTTGATTAACATGTTTGTCTGCTTATATTATTAATTACAATTTATTTATATTCAAACATATGTACAATTTATATATAATTTTATTCAAAAAATACGATAGAGATTATGTAACACCAGTCTGATGGTAATCGACGTTCGAACGGAAAAAAAAAATAGCATAGAATTGCTACATAAGTACGAAGTTTACTCCGAAAGGAAAAGAAAGCTCGTCAAGTTGTAAGATACTCTCCAGAAGAGACCTCGTACAAAGCGCATAAAACCATGTTAAAATGCAGTCGATTGTTTCACCGTTCGAGCGGTCAGCCTTGGACACGAAGGCTAGATCCTTTCGAGTTTCATCATCTCGTGCGCGACAGTGTTTATACTTTGAGATAGCAAATATATAAATTCAATTAAAAACGTGTTTTCATCTAACAAGTTTGAGCTTGTTTCTCGTGGGAATCTTTTTTCACGATCGAGCCTCAAATCGATGCAATCAATTAATTTAACAAATTCTACCAATTTTTACAAAATTTATTACAAGTTGCAATCATAATAATAATACCTACCTATAATAATAATGATAATAAATTTATTTGAAAATAAATGTGAATTTTTTTTTTCCAAGATTCTAAAAATAAATTATTCTCTATTAATGATAAAAGAAAAATGTTCAAGTTTAGCATGATCATATTCGAGAAGCATTCGAGCGTTTCGTCAAGGCTTTGGACTTTTCCCCCGACAAGTAGGAGCGTTAAAAGTTCGAGATGAAAAAAAAAAAAGCGCGAATACGTGCGCGTCATCGAGCGCAGTTCAAATTGGAAATGAGCAGAGCGGTATCGCGTTTTATCGCCTTCATCAATGCTCTCTCGTGAACCTCATAATCTTCATGCAAATTTTATGCAATTGTGTTCAGTTTCGTCTTATATAAGTTAACAATATACTTTTCCTGTTTCATACTACTTTATTGTATTTGACTTTCTTACATTATTTTATCAACATGCTCGATGATACATTATTTTTCCTGCTATCTTAATTTATGTAGCTCTTTTTCTTTCTGATCTTTCGAGAGGAATATGCCGCCAGAGAATCTGTACCATTTGAGAAGCGTTTAAGCGTTGAAAGATGGACGCTCGGATTTAATGCACGACTTCCTATTCCTCCCACGTATAACGGCCAGAGTATTCGACCTGAACATCAGCAACAGCTTCCATCGTGTTGCATTCGTTAAGGTGCCTTCAAAAGAGTGAAGGAAAAGGAGAGAGATAGATAAAGAGAGAGAGAGAGCCGAATTTAATCCGAGATCGTCGAACGAAATCCTCGACAATTGCCCCTACGATTTCTCAATCGGTGTTACCACGTCACGTGATCAATGAATACGAGCATGATTGGTATATGTTCCCGTGTAATTGTAATGAATATAAGTCATGAATAATTTCACCATGATTTTCGATAACGAAACGATTGTAATAAATCCTTATTTTATATTAATTCTTTAACTTTTCAACGAGTTATTAAGAATTATAATCGAGACGTTAATTTTTGCAAAATCATACTCCTTAGAGGATGTTCCCGAAAGTTTCTGACAGATAAGTACGAGGAAAAAGTTCAAGGAAGTGGTTCGAAAAGTTTCTGAAACGTAATCTTTATCGGATTTTAATGACTAATAACTTGTTCAAAAGTTGACCCTTTGCATTCCGCGTTGAGTTTGACTCGACAAGACCAATTTTGAGGATAATACTATGTCGAGTGGTCCTCGACGCTCAATTTTTTTCATACCCACAGATTTAACTCCAATTCACCTACCAATAACTCGAACAATTTTTTTTTCATAATATAGGTAATGATATATCACTTGAAATGAAATGATATGATGTTGGAAATATGGTGCCTCAGAGGGAACATTGGAGTGCAAAGGATTAAAAGATCAAACTACAAGGAGACTATAACACAATTTTCCTTAAAAAATCATTTCGTTGATAGAATTATATTTGAATGATTTAGATGCAATTTTCGATAATATTTTCGATAACTTTTCGTTAAAAAATCATTTCGTTGATAGAATTATATTTGAATGATTTAGATGGAATTTTCGATATCTAAACAAAAGGCTATAAAAATTCTATTTTATCCGTGTTTTACATTGATCCTTTAGCTTTCGAACGAGCCATTAATCATTACAATCGTAAAAAGATAATGTACCGTACATGATCCCGTGTGCAAGTGCATCGTTCTATCGCATCTCGCACGATCTATCTCATAACTCGTTTCCAAGAGATTTCCTAGAAAAAAAGATCACACATTCGACGCAAAAAAGAAGCAGGAGATACTAACCGTGCCGTTTACTGCGAAATGCGGTGAATAGGAGGAGTAACCGTTTATAGCTTAAAGACTCGGAGAATTTCTCTCACAACGCTATGCGTTAACCCTATAACATAGGTAGGTATGCGTATGTTAATGTCGGCTTGCATAACGTTCAAGGTGAAACTCCTTCGTCACGTGCATTCGTGTGCGCTTTTACCGACGCCCATCATCGCCTCTATGCGAAGCAATTATTATCTCGGTTAATTCGATCTCGGCCACCTAACCGTTTGATAGAACTTGTATAAGGAGTCTAGCAATAAAAAAAAAACAAGAAAGAGATGGAGAGTGAAGGAGTCTATTTATTTTTTAGGCAAGATCACTGATATTTTGAAAAATATGTGCTTGCTCTCTCATTTTTAATTATATTAAAGTAAGTAGTGGCAATTTAGACCTATACTCTATAGTTAGATAAGAAGAAAAATAATTATAAAATAAAAAAGAAGACTAAAATAAAAAAAATATATATATAGGATATTCTATATTTTTTAATTATATTAAAGTAGGTAGTGGCAATTTAGACCTATATTCTATGGTTAGATAAGAAGAAAAATAATTATAAAATAAAAAAGAAGACTAAAAAATAAAAAAATATATATATAGGATATTCTATATTTTTTTATGTTATACATTATATTTTCATATTTTATATATTGTTCTCCAATATTCTATATTCTATAGATTTTTTTATAGAATATTTTATATATTTCTTTATAATTTTGTAGCCTTCTTTCTTTATAATTCTTTTTCTATAAAAAATCACAGGTAGTTTCTTATTTACGATCTTCTCTATTTATTTACGTACAAAAAAATGTACGTTTTGTATGTCCATACTACTTTGTCTATTTTCCTTTGTTATCGACTTGTTGTCTATTTACACGTTTCGAAAGATAAATCGTTAATAGAACTAGTATGAGGAGTATAGCAACAAAAAAAAAAGATAGAGAATGATCTTCATACTTTGTCTAGCATATATTTCGTTTGGTTTCCTTCGTAATTGACTATTGTCTATTTATACATCCAGGGAGATAAATCGAAGTCTCGCGTTTCGTTTCCACGGACTTCCAGGCACTCGAACCACGTAATAAGCGAACAAGTTGTTCATTTCTAAGGGAATATGCAGCATGGCAAAGTGAACTCATGATATTGCAGGTATTTTTTTAACGGATGCGGTCAGTTAGAAAATGTCTGCTCGCACTTTCTCTCGAGTACTTTATAACATCAATACGATACGATATATACCGCGTCGAGCTATTTAGAAAAGTCTTGCGGTCCGCCTGACCCACATCCTCGCGAGATCGTCTATGGAAAACTCGTCATCCTTATATACAAGGGAGTACTGTCTTGAATGTAAATAAGAGATTCATTTTTCTTAGCTCGTTGTTTTATTATCGTAAACTTTTTTTTAACCATTGTGCTACCGATTGTCTACGCTCTAGATATGCAACAAAGTGAAGTTACATTTTATCCTACTTTCTTGTTACGTGGTAATAGGAATTTAAACAATTTCTGAAATATTGACAATAAGATTTTACTATTTTACTGGTTACAGCTAGTGATTTTGAAGTTCCTAACTTGTCACAAATTAATTAATTATCTTTAGGATTGCTTCTTTCTCTACACATACATACGATTGGCATTAATTATCCTTTGTTGATTACTGGAAGTTGATCTGATTTGTTTAAATTGATTTATTTAATCGTTACGAAAAAATTCGATATTAATAACGAGACAAAAACGTCTTTGTCAAAATATTTTTGTTAAATCCCAAAGAATATATCAAATTCATTGAATTTTCAATTTAACGTATATACGTACACAGGTATGGATGTTACGTTAACGTTTTTGTTACACTCGACTACAAAAGCATGCCGATGTAAAAAAGAACCTAGTGAAACGACTCTGACGTTCTCACAAATAAACGTGTCAAATAGCGCACGCACACCGTGTTTTGTGTTCTTCACGTGTCACAATCGTCACGTGTGTATTAGTATACTCGAGAGGAAATTACGAAGTAGAAGTGAACTAATCGCTCTATAATAGTAACCTCTCTCTCTCTTACACGAAGCATCACGAGAAATTCACATCAAGGATAAAAAAAAAGAAATTTGATTAGGATATTCTCCCTGTTCCTTTTTTTTTTCGTTAAGGGAACCTCATTTGCGGTAAAATCTGTTTTCATCGTCGAACGAAGAAGGAGCACACGCGGAAGCCGCTACTTTCGCTTTTGAATGGAAAACTTTCGTTTGTATTCATGACGAGTATAACATAATGATAAACGGAGAAGAAGGCTGTCTTTCTCTTTCGTCCACCGTAAGACAATATTTTAATAAGCAGTACTCGTTATTCGCTTGCATAAACATCGAGAATTATTCTTCACCATACTCGAATAAAAATAGGAACTCTAAGTTTAAAACAAAACAAATGTCATGTATGTATATGTATTGTTTACATCATTTAATTATATTATTACAAGATAAACGTGGTCCATGTACCACAGTTTTTAAAACCATTACCCTGAACTATAATAAAAAAAACAACTAATACTCTACATTCTCTATTCTAATAATAATTTAGAATATCTATGATTAACATTGCAATGACTTCATCGATTATCTAATTTCCACTCATCGATATGGACATAAAGGAAGCCATAGTTGAACGCATCGATGACAAGTTCGCGTGTTTCTTTGGCGAGGGTAACGCGTTGGTGACCTCGATGTTGCTTCATTGAATAAGAAAGAAGATAGACGGATAGAAGAGAAAAAATACAGAAGAAAGAAAAAAAAAAAAACTGTAGGAATATAACTGTTAGCCGTTAGACACTTTGAACTTCGATGCAAGTACGCGCAATCGCGTTCTATTACCCTCGAGGAAGCGATGAGAAAGAAAAGAGAATGTTTCTGGGTCGCGTAAGACTCGTCGTCGCGGACATTAGTTACTACGGTGACGCGAACCTAGATTTATATTATTCGCGTTAGCCTGGAAATTGTCGCGTGGTAACGCCACTAGAATTCCACCTTTTTTATCATTCAAGTTCTATGACACGGTGACACTCCGAACTGTTCGGAACATTTCGTGTTATTTTGTCATTATTTTTAACAATTCCAAGCTGTTTCCAGTTGTTTTGATTCATTTTAACGTGGGATATAACATTCATTTCTTTTATACTTAATTTGTCATAAAGTTTTTTCGATAGTGCTACGAAAATTCGAAAAAAAAAACTCGTCGTTCGTCTAATTAATACAACGACGGAGATCCATTTCGTTTGGGAAGGGATTTTAATCGGCCAGTCACCGAGCGAATCGAGGCGTTCGTGCAACGCACTTTCAAAGGTAAACGATAAGTGCGAGGAGTAAGATATTCTTATCTAGTTTGATGTGGGCGGCGAGTGCATTGACGCCGGTCCCGCCAACTTCCCTAGATTATATCTAACGTTATAAATAAATAATAATGTATTTTTTATATTTCAAAACTCACCTAGAAAGTTTTCACCGTTGATAGAAAAATGTATCAAACTCGTAGAACAACGTAAACGGCACCGAAACGCACTAATAATATTATTCTTCTATTTCTTATTATTATACGATAAAGAAAGAAGGAGAGAGAGAGAGAAAAAAAAAGAAGTAAAATATTGAAAAAACTACATAATCCAAAGAGAGAAAAGGAAAGACACGAGCCGTACAGCACTCACCGACGGACGGCTCGCAACGGACTAACTGGGCCTGACGTAGCGCGCGAGACCGTAATGGCGTCAGTTCGACGCTAGAGCCACCATACGGAGAACGATCTCTATTCTATGAGCGCGATCTCGATGCTCGATTAAAAAAAAAGATAGACGAGGTTAATGTCATCTTTCTTTTTTTTTTCACCTCTTCATCACACGATTCTCATAAAAAAATTTTTTTCGTGGATACCGACGTAGTAGCGATTTAACGATCGATCGAAACTTCTTTATTGTTTAATGTTTATTCATATATTATATTATTTGTTTTATTTCCATTTCTTGGAATTTTCCTCATTGGTTTTATTATTATTATTATAGTTATGAGCTATGTAATTCATGTAGTTTAGATGAGAGTTGGAGATATCGTAAAGAGGAAAAAGAAAAGAGAGATGAAGCGGGACGCGTTTAACCGCGAGGATGCACAAGAGTGTGCACACGAATACGCAGTTGAGAATCGGTGATGGTGGTAGACGATCCGGTAGAACGAGAAGGGATAGAGGATGGTGGTACCAGCCACGGACGAGAGCAACATCGTCCTCTTCCGTCGCTAGACGGGCTCGTTATCAAGGAAAGAACGATGCGCAAAGAAAGACGTATTCTTGACGAGACGAGAACGTGTCCCATTCATAGACCCTCGACGATTTTAATGCCGTCGTTTACTCGCGTTTGAGCAACCCACCAACGTCGTAAGACGATTCATCAAACTTACGTCTATTTATATTATATAAATCATTTTTTATTTCTCGAATCATTTTTTTCTATTTACCATTTTCTTTGATTTCTTCGCAGCATTTTCTTATTTCTCGAATCATTTTTTTTTTTTCTATTTACCATTTTCCTTGATTTCTTCGCAGCATTTTCTTATTTCTCGATTAATTTTTTTTTTTCTATTTACTATTTTCTTTCATTTATTCGTAACATTTTCTCATTTCTCGTATAATTTTTTTTCTATATTTACTATTTTCTTTGATTTCTTCGCAGCATTTTCTTATTTCTCGATTAATTTTTTTTTTCTATTTACTATTTTCTTTGATTTCTTCGCAGCATTTTCTTATTTCTCGAATAATTTTTTTTTTTTTCCTATTTACTATTTTCTTTTATTTATTTGTAACATTTTCTTATTTCTTGAATTATTTTTTCTGTAATTTTTGCAAATTATTTTCTCGTATACTATAATTATTCGGTAATACAAGGAGAGATCCAAGACGTAACAAAAAAAAAGGGAAAGTAGATGACGTCTTTCGGGATAAGCTTCGTAGAAAACTCCCAAAACAATTTACGTCAAATTCGCAGCCAGCCTGCGCATAGACAAAACTTATTAGGTATTCGATTCACGGTACGTAACGGGTTTTCAGCGCTCGTCAAAAATTCCCACCGATCTACGCTATAATGTGGAAATAAGTATACGAGGAAAAAAGTGTATATAAAAGTCAATTTAGGAATGGAGACGTCTCGACGGGTTTTCTTTTGAAGTTAATGTTTTTACCCAAAAATCAGTGTCTACATTTTCCTTTCGCGAGTTTTATTTCTTTTAGAAAAATTGCAAGTAAAATTTTACGAAATGGAGTTGAAATGTCTATAATCTATGATTTGCAACGTCGGACGACAAAGAAACGTGCGAAGGTGCGATTCGGTGCGGACAGGTTTTTAAAAGTATGATTCAGCATCGGGAAACCGGTCTTTTTCGCGTGGCTCTCCTCATTCATTATACAATCAAATACCAAAGAGATGATCGCACGTTCGTTGTTTTCATCTTTCCTTCTACGATTACTTAGAAATGCACTTTTCTGGATATAAAATAAATTTTCTGCCAGGACGAGATGAGCAGCTTGAGAAATACGAAGGTTATCTGTAATAAAGATAGAATGTCTTTTGCGATATTTTTATGAATTCGCAACGATATCTTGCATTTATTTCTTTATTCTTATCCCCAAGCAATCGCTATTGTTCCGCAGCCACCATCTTGATTCGTACCAAAATGCCATTTTAAAACGTGAATGCAACAACGAACATGCACGTGACGTTACTATCAATTTCATTCTCAATGTATCATTATTATTTAGTTATTATAAATGTATATTTAAAACATATAGATGAAAACAGAATCTCAGAAAAATAGAAGTGAGGTTAGACCGACTTGTACCAATATGGCTTCTCGCTCTACAAAGTAATATACGTGTCTATACGCATGTACGGAAGGATGCAAGTTTCTAGTCGCATTTCCACGAGTCTCGTCGTTCGTTTTGGAACTTTCTCGAGTTCCGGTTTCGCTGTCACTCTCCATCGTGACAATACCGAATTGCTGGTGGCACTCTCGTTTACTCGCTACTCGCCTTGAACGAATAGTCGTTCGTTCGGTCGTTCGCGCGAAAGTGGGGAAAGTAAATGTACCTTTCGATGCAGACTTTAGCCTTCCCATCTACATGGATCTATATTATGTTTTCTAATGTAACAAAACTAGATTATGCGCGTGCGTAAGCAACGAACGCGTCAGGCGTTTAGTTTTGACGCGCATTAATCCCATTTTTCCTATATTTGTCATTTCATCTATCTCCCTTTCTCACTTTCTCATTAGATAGTCATTAAATGTACGCCCACTCGATAAATAAATCGTCACAACTGCGAGATAAATCTCTCGGTAATTTCGAGAATTTCAATACGCAGGAAACGGTTAATGAGATTAGGCGTATCTACGTGCACTGGCTACAGTGATGTGTCGTGAAGAGCTCACTTTATGTATATAGGATGATTCAGAAAAATGGATCACTGTTTATAGAAAATGATTATAACATTCTGTTTTTTTTTCTTTTAAATTAGATTCCTTGATTGGTTTAGATTTATAAAAAATACTTCCAACACCCTAATAGATCAATACAGGTAATTAGATCAATAAGAGAATTGTTAACAATTTTCTAAAAGTATTGCAAAACTTTTGGTACACCCTATATACTTTATGATTCCTATAATCATCGAAGCTATTAATATTTTCTCTTAACGTAAAGTCTTGTCAATCAATTTGAAACTCGTACGACAACCGTGATAGATCCTCCCCCTCAGCTTGATATCGATAGTATCGTTGTGAAAGCGAGCAAGCATGCAGCAAGTCGAATGAAATTTATCTGGACCAAAGGGTTTGTTCAAGAGAGAGAGAGGAGTCATGGCTCTTGATTCGTTTCGCCGTGTGGGTGTCGTTGCAACGAATAAGCACACATAGAGATAGAGAAAGAGACAGTAACTGTGTTTCTCTCTCTCTCTCTCTTTGTGGTACCGGAACGCCCATTGTCTCTCATTGTTCTCTGCTTCGGCTCCACGCTCACTTACTATACGTTGTGTGTATAAAGTCACGCGATTCGCCGATCTCTGAGGTCACGGAATGATACCCTCAATGTGGTTAATACGCGATAAGGTGTTCGCATCGGACTCGATCGATCGATCGAAATTAAAAAGAGTCCCTAAAAGTTAATGTAGGTAGGGGAGACCGGGTCTAAAAGTCCCAGGGGCAAGTTGGCCCAGTCATAGTTTTGGTATCTTAGGGTGGAAGGGGAAACGTGTCCGGTGCATGGTGTACAGGTCTTAGTGAGTAAAAAAAAGTGCAGTGGTGGTCGTTGTGTTTTGTCTTCCCTGGTTACTTCAAGAGACGAATTTATATTTTGATAAGTTCAATTCTACTTTGGGTACATTACTTAAGCATCTCTAGGCACTAATGAAAATCGATTGCACATGAGTTCACACATGTAATAGGAAGAAAATTTTGTCAGCTTCATTTCCTTGCCAGAATTTTTAAAAAACTTCTTCATCTGACTGAACTATGGCCCGAGAAACAAACCTATGAAAATGGGGCAAGTTGTCTCACACGTCGGGGTAAGTTGTCCCGACAATGAGATCTGGGACAACTTGCCCCATCCTCATTTTTCCCCATTCAAATCATGATGCATACATCAGGATTTTTGTCAAAAATCGATGCATCTCGGATTTGCCCGATCAAATACTCGTTCGAAAGAGGAAAGTCTCTAATTTACGAATATGGCAGTGTGGCTTCGATAGGATGACCGGTTCAAAAGTTACAGCAATTTTTCTCTTGAAAACGACCCATACTCCGACACTTAAAAAATTTATTTTTCAACACTCCGCAACGATATCGAAAAACGGACAACGGGACAGTATTCTGCATGCTTTCTTCTTTCTAAATCTTGATGCATATATCAGGATTTTTGTAAAAAATCGATGTATCTCGAATTTGCCCGATCAAATACTTGTTCGAAAGAATAAAGTCTCTTCTTTACGAATATGCAAGTCCCGTTTCGATAGGATGACTGGTTAAAAAGTTACAGCAGTTTTAAGCTTGAAAAAGACCCATACTCCGGCACTTAAAAGATTAATTTCTCATCATTGCTTAACGATATCGAAAAACGGACAACGGAACATTATTCTGCATGCTTTTATCTTTAAAATGAGCCATTAAACATTGAAATCGACGGTGGTGACCATTTTGGCAAAAATCATGATGCATACATCAGGATTTTTGTCAAAAATCGATGTATCTCGGATTTGCCCGATCAAATACTCGTTCGAAAGGGGAAAGTCTCTTCTTTGCGAATATGCAAGTCGCGGTTCGATAGGATGGCTGGTTCGAAAAATACAGCAGTTTTAAGCTCGAAAACGACCCATACTCCGACACTTAAAAGATTAATTTCTCATCATTGCTTAACGATATCGAAAAACGGACAACGGGACAGTATTCTGCATGCCTTTTTCTGTAAAATAGACCATTAAACATTGAAATCGGCGGTGGTCACCATTTTGGCAAAAATCATGATGCATACATCAGGAAGAGATTTCTATGTATTGCTAACAAGTTGAACTTTATGATGGTCACCAAAAAATTCGAAAATATAAGCTACAGAAATCTGTAGAAACAAAAAACCTAAAATTGGGACAACTAGCCCCGGTCTCCCCTATATTATAATAATCTAAGGAATGGAATATTCATTTCCTTGAATTTATTTGAATAATATAGGTTTTGTTCATTTTGAGAGTTCTAAATGAATTTTTCCGAACGATGAAATCCGAATATCCTATTCATGCTCTTGGAATGTGGCTTGTGAGAAGAATGCGAAGACGACAACCCCTCGAACTCAAGAACATTCGTTGATTCAATACAATCAACATTTCCATACAATACACCAATTTAATGAATTACAAAAAAATTATGTGATATATATGAAATGTTAACACACTTTCTATGACCGATGAAATTGAACGTGGTTTATAAATAAGTCAAGCTCGGGTCTAAGAATAGAGAAATTTGTGTCAATAACGAATGCACTATGATGTATATGGTGTTTGTGAGGCACAAAGTCGAGTGTAAAGTGTTAATGTCCACTATATCGGAAGCGGTATGTGAAAGAATGAAGCGAGCTACCTGCCGTATGTTGCACGCAGCTGCTAACCTGTTCTCAAGATACCCGACACAGCCGCTGAGACACTCCGTTGGCTGCACCGAAACGAATGCGAGTGTCTCACTCTGTGGGTTATTTGGCGGCTGGAAACAAGCGTAAAGGAACTAGAGATGAGATGGAGCATCGATATAGAATTAAAAATAGTATGCTTTCGAATCACTCGCGTTTGCAAAAATGATAAGTCTGACCAAGTCAAGGGATATTTGAAGCTGGGTGTCTTTCTATAAAATTACTTTGAAAATATTCATCTTTAACAGCTCGTCAAATGTCGAACCGATTTTCCATTAGGTAGAGTCAAATTGAAAATGGAGAACAATTAATTATCATATTTTTGTATATTAAACCTTGCTCTTCTTACATCTATTGGTTTTCATAAACGATGCATCTAAACGTTACAAATATAACCTGCAAAATGAAGTATCGATCGTCTCAGTGACTGCTATGATATTTAACGTGTTAATGTAAATCTACAAGAAAGAAAAGAACGAAAGACCGTGAGAAATAAATTGATAAAAAAACGATAAGAGATTCGTAGAAAATGAAAATCGTCGTTAAACTTACGATGTGTACGCACGTTGAATACACGCGACACCTGAGGTTTATCGACCTCCATCAGACGCGTGCGCGCGAGCGCGCTTTCGGCGCGACTCTTCCGTTCTTTCAAAAGCTAAAAGAAAGATAGAATGACGAAGGAGCGTTCTACCGGTGGGAACTAACGCCGATGTTAATCTCAAAACAAGAAGGTAACGCGTTCGCTAAACTTACGTAAAAGATTTGCTCACGGATGTGCACACCCCGCGCGATCGAGCAAAACCTGCACTTTCTCGTGCAACGTTCTCGATCTTCCATTCTTCATCTTTTTTCGTTCTATTCGTTGCAATGGCCGATCGGTTTTTCGATCGAACAAGAAGACCGTGACGGGAAGTTTAAATTTTCCTATCGTTACGTCATGCGATATAATGATCATCCATTCCCATGATGATTAGTTCGAAGGAAAACAAATTTTTGTAATCGAGTAATCGTCGATTCCAAAATTGCCTCGTCATTTTTCCGAAGATGATAGATTGTGTTATGGATGACGAAGGAAAAAAACTTTGTCCAATTTTTTTTATTACGAGATGACCCTGAAGCTTGCAGGAAGTTTATACGATTACTTTCTAAAGACACTGTATATTTCCGAAGAATTTTTTTGTAGATAAAAAAAAAAAAAAACCAGGATATCTTTTATTCGAGTCAGAAACGAATAGAGAGTCCAAACTCGTTCCATTTCCTTGGAATCACCCTGTATAAAGATACCAACAGACACACACACACATAGACGAGTGTATATACTTAAATGGGAACGAAACAGAAAATTGCAAATCACCGAACTGGCATCGACAAAAGTTAGTCGAGTGGAAAGAGTTTACAAATACTTTCGCGAGCCAACGTAAGTACCTACGTGAGCAAATACGTAAGTACACGAGTAAATACGTCCGCGATTCAGCATTTATACGTATTTTCGTGCCGAACGTGCAAAAACGAGAGAGGCACGTCGCGAGATATCGCTCTCGAAAAGACGTAAAGAGAGCCGAATCATGAACGTTTATCGAAAAATTTCCGCTTAGAGATCCTCCTTTACCATTACGATAGACGCTGCCCGGTCACCTTCGCTAAGTAAGTAAGACCGCTTCTGACATTTGAAATCGCCGCCAAGATGGAGCGAATGTGTATTTTCACGCTGATGTGTCCTTGACTCGCTGCACGGCGCAACATCGAAATTTACTCCTGGGAGAACTATTTCAAACAGATCGATATTTCAAATCGATCTCTTTTGAATATATTTTTTTATATCGTTATCTTAAAATGAATCTGTATTAAAACGAAAAGAAAATTCTAATTACACCTTCGTCGATTTTTCCGAATACGAAAAATGATCAACAATTGTATAAAAGTTACCTACATTTTCATAATTTGTAAACTTTTTGAAGAATGACCGCTCTTATGGTGATCTACCGTTTTGCGTAACCATGACATTGAAAATCGTTCTCGAACGGACGTTAACCCGCTTTCTATTTTTGTACGGAAGAAAAAAAAATCCTTCTCCTTCCGTTCACCAACCGTCCCCTGTCGCCGGGAATTATCGCGCGAAATTATCTTCTACGGCCTTCGTATCATCCTCCCGCGTATTCTTAATAATCTTAACCCACTAGAGAGAGTAGTAACATGCGGATAGATGCAGTTTCTCCCGCATATCACCTACAACATTCCATTCTCTTAACATCGAATCTCGCGAGCGTATTATAAAATGTATACATACAGGTGCCGCCTCGTGAAAGAAAGTATCGTGCTCTTAAAGGCTCGAAGTTAATAGTTTTTCTATGAAAAAAGGAGAGACCCTCGATTTCTCTGGATTCTTTAAAGCTTTTTCTTTCATCGAAACGAGCTTTCCTCGATCGAACGGTGATATAACCTTGAAGCTTACAAATTGAGGTAGGTTAACGTAATAACCGTGATAAACTAATAGAATTTGTATAAAAATGTCCATGATCGATAAAAATGATTATTCTATTAAATAAAAATAAAAGTTCAATAGGTCCCCGAGAGAATCTTTTGTTTCCCACGTTCTCCTAGTTCGTACATGATCGGAAACGATCGGGATCGTCCGCGGATTCTCTTCGAAAGCAAATCGCGCGATTTTCCACACGCGTATTGTAAATATTTATCCGGATACTTTCGAGGTCGTACGATAGTGGAATAGATGTCAGAGTTAATGGAGGGAGAAGTGGAAAAGTAACTAAACGGAAAGATACTCTTCGTTTTCGGGTGTTATCGCGTCATGATAAAAAAAATAAATAAAAGCACCGTAGGTGCATCGCAACTTCCGGCCAAATTATATCAAATTATCATCGTCATCGTGCGGGCGCGTATCTCGATCGCGAAAGCCGATGGACCTTCGTCGCGTCCTCGCGATCTATCCATCCCCACCCTCCCCTTTCTTCTCACCGCTGGTTACTCTCTCGTTGCCCTAGCACCGTTTATATGCGTAAAAATGCCGAAATAGAAAGTCTCCAGTACGCTTAACGCGCTCCGAAAGCACTTTTCCCTTTCTTCTCGTTTCACCTCCGTTCGTACCTACGCCGTTTCTTTGTTGGACCGGCTAACGAAAACCGAAGGACGATAGGAATCCCTATGCGGGACCGGAAACAAGTCGGGTAGTATCGAAGGGCGAGTTAAATGGCAGGTAGAAAAATAATTTAAGTACTCACCGTTGGTACTGTATATGTTTTATACTCGAAAAGCCTCGTACAATTTCACTCCGTTCGTAGTTTGACGTTTACACGAGCCACCACCGCTCGCTTTCCCCGCACGTATAAATTCACCTGCTCCGATGGCGAAGAACTCACCGAAACGAATGAGAAAAAGTTCGGTTTGAGGACTCCGAGCGGGCGACTAAACGCCACCGAAGCGTCCTCTAGTCTGTCTGGCGAACTTTCTCGCGATCGCCATATTGATGCTCCGTAAATACGCGCGCGAGTTTTTGAATCTTTTAGGAATTGTATTAAATTTACTTTTGTATTTCTCGATTATCGAAAGTTTTTTTTTGAATTCTGTTGTTGTTCTTGGAACAAGATATTCTTAAATGATGTCATTTCAACTCAATTTTTCATCTCGTCGAAATTATAAATTCATGATACCTAAAAATCTTTTTCTAATTCTTATCAACAAGAAATTGCTATGTCGATGCAGATATGTCATGTAACTTTATAAATGATTCATTATATGTGCAATCTAATGCGTCTATACGTACTTGTTTATTATACCATTGAAAATATTCACATACCGTCGTAATTATCATAAATCATAACGTTAATACTTATTCCTTTTTATTTTATCTAAATTCTTTCCAAACGCGCGCGATTATCTCAAATTTGACGAATCTTCGATTCGGAACGCGCACAACGTTGACCCTGACCTCGTACTTCGAAATTTGAAATGACTTTATTCGGGATCGATCTGTTTCCCTCGTATGGGAAAGCACAACAGTCCAGAATTTCATATATCTTTGCGATATATATCGAGATAGTTCGATCTCACGTGAATCGGATACCAAGAAAATTTAGATTGGTCTTTTAGAATATTTGGTGTATCGTGTTGATTAGCGCAACAATCTACGCACGGCCCTGCGGACATGTTCTAACATCCAACATGGCTACCTGATATGTAGCAGACGATATAGGTGCCATGAAAAATTGTAAATAAAATTCATTTTTAGCTTTAATTATGAGTGGACGTGTACAAAAGGAATATGACGATGATACTGATCGTGTTGACGATGCGGTGGATCCTAGAGTACAGGTAAGACAATATTTATTTTAAATACATAATATCGTTGCTCTCGCGATCAGGCGTTTACGACATTGACATTTCCTTATTACATGACGTATAAGCTTTATCGAGCGTATTTTCTTACAACAGGGTACGTTTGTATGATTTCTCAATTGTCGTACGTGTAAGATATCTTTTTTTTTTTAGTTCTATTCTGTACTTCGTCATTTACCACGTTAGAAAATGTGGTCGATGCATCCTACACTTTATCGCCCCCCTCTTCTCTCTATTCCATTCTACCCCACCTCTAGAAGAACTTATCGCAATTATCTCGATACAATTTTGATTTCTTACATAATATACAAAATTAATCGTGATAAGACGAAACGTGGAAAATATTAATATCGTTCTCGTTACTTCTAGGCGGAAGTTTCACGTATTGGTGATCATGTAATACCTAAAAATATGGTTGTTCACATTTTTTAATTTTATTTACAATATGTTACTTGTCACTATTACATTCTTAATTGTTTTTCAAAGTATACGTTCTTAGGTTGTCGTAACTATTGTTACAGATTGAACTTGAAAGATTGAACACAGCTACCGATGATATTAATAAGCTCGAAGTTGATTTGGATGTAAGTATTATAATAATGTAGGTATTTTTTATATTTATTGAACCGGAGCTTAAATTAAAAAACTTGTATTATTGCTTAAGGCTCAAATTAATTGCAAGTTTTGAAACGAGTTCTGACTAGATTTCATTGAAGTGATTGATGTATAGCATACGGGCAAAATGGATAATAGCTCGTGAAGATGATCACCTACGTAGTCGTTTATCACAATGACAGCTAAAGAAACTATTCATGACATGAGACTTTGTACTGATTTGCCTTATCAGGATAAATTACGATACATGTATTTTGCCTTTTATTATATTGTATTAGGTGTCATTTATAAATAAGTTGTATAGTTCTAATAATGTTTGATCAACATTTACAATTGTCTGTTTTATTTCTATTTAGGAAGCAAGGGCCACATTCAGGGAGCTACTTTGTGAATCCACCGTTAAAATTGATACCCTGGCTAAAAAACTTGGAGCCTGTATTGAAAAATCTAGGCCGTATTATGATGCTAGATTTAAAGCAAAAGAAGTAAATAAAAAAAAGTCGTTCATAACGATATCTAACAATGTTATATTCATGTACCAATAATATCTTGCAGGCTTTGCAAGAAACACAAAAGGCTGCGATTAGATTTGAAAGGGCCAATAGTCAACATGCGGCGGCCAAAGAGATGGTTTACTTAGCCGAAGAGGGATTAAGGACAGAAGGGAGATGTTTCGATCATGCATGGCAAGTAAGTATTATACCCTAATTGCCAAATGTGATATAAAGCACTAGAATTTCCATTTTTTATCAAATAAAATTTCTAGGAAATGTTAAACCATGCGACATCTAGAGTTAATGAATCAGAACATGAAAGAGCTCTTTCTGAGGCAGAGCATAGACACACAACTGCATTATACCATAAAGCAGAGCACGAAGTCCAAAGGTTACAACGAGAATTGAAACGTGCTATTGCCAAATCTAGGTATGGACAACTTTTAATTTTTATGCTAAAGTATTTTTTGACTATTTCAATAATATTACTATTGCATGGAAGTTTTCGCATCTAGACATATAATCCAGCTAATTTAAGAAGCTAGTACCTTTTATTATTTGATGAAAGTGTCTTGAGAACACATTATTTTCAAGTTTTTATAATTTTGAACATATATTTCAACCTTCCTTTTGTACTTAATAGCGTTTGTATTTATTTTTATCCACTGGTCATATTTAATAAAATGTTTTGAATGTATATATTATGTTTTTTTTTTTATATAGATGTTAGGATATTTATGTCTTTTGGTTATATTCATGTTGGCAGTATGGGTGCACGTCGCAGCTTGCTTCTGATAAACAGTATCGCCTACAGGCACAACTTGCTCATGTTGTAAGTAGGATAGTAAATCTTTTTTTTGTATTATAGTTTACATTGTATGTGAGCTATTGAACCAGCATCTCAAATTTTATTTTTCAATTATCACCCCGTTAGTGCATGAATTGTATTTTTATAATTATAGTAAATAATATCTACATAATGAAAATCACATTAAGAAGACACGGATCTATATGAAGTGAAAATGTTTAATTTGTCTTCATTATAAACTGAAATAAATTATCAACTATGATTCTTTGCTAATTCTCTATGCATTTAAATTTTAGCATTATCTTTTTTTTATAATAACAGTTTTCTATTATCATGGGCAATCATATTTTCATGATATTGTAAATTGATGCAGGCCTTATTATGAAATGAAAGCGCATTTTAACCAAATGCTCGAGGAACAAAAGATGAAAGTTAGTGCGCTAGAAAGATCGGTCGGTGAAGCTAAAATGACGTATGCAGAGGCATTGAGGAATCTGGAACGTATAAGTGATGAAATACATAGAGTAAGTATTATGAGTACTTATATGTAATTATAAATAACTCATTGTTTTTTGCTATTATTTCTTTTAGACAAGGCAATATGATACAACAGATGACTTTGGAAAACGTACACGAGATTGTTCTGATAATCCCTCCCTGCAAACGAATACAGCTACTCCTTCTGACTCAAGCATAACTGGATCACCAGATAGTACAGATTATACTAGTGATGAATATTTGCGCCTCCCCGATACGATGAGTCCAAGTACTCCCTGTCTTGTGCCTACCAAAGTAATTAATTCTACACTTATATATTACTCTTAATTAATTGTACCGTGGAAATTAATCGTGAACCTGATGCATTACAGATTGAGAGGGACCCATCCTCTGAATATTTGGGCCTAAATAATTTGAATCTTTCAACTACAGAACCTCGGAAATATATAAAGCGAGACCGTCCGCGAAGCATCGCCACAACTGACACAAAACATATCGTACAATTAAATCATACAAGTTCTTCTACATCTCGTTTATCTGATTTTTCTAGCATTATATCGCCAATTGAAAAGCGAGTTAAAATTCAATCGCCTGTACGCGACGAGAAGAACAATACCGTAACACAGAATGGCGAAGAATGGACAGAAATTAGTTTAAACAATTCTCCAGACGAAATTTATTACAACAATGACATCTATTCTGACGAAGAAGATCAAATTCCTTACAAACCTCTACCAATGGATTTGAGTCCAGAGAGTGTAAATCTTCCAAATCTTCCAATGAATACTCAAGCTTTACCTAATGATCAAAATAATCGGAAACGACTAGTATCCCAAAAATCATTACCAGCAATGACGCGATCGAATGAAGTTAGTTTAAGCGAAGAAAAGAAAGCAGAAGTTACACGAAGTCCATCGGTAAGAAGTAAAGGTAAACTCGACACCACTTTGGCCAACTGGATTACGCGAAGTTCTGCCGGTGGTGAAATCAGTGGTGGTAGTTCCGGTACGTTGTATAAGCTTTAGAACAATTCTAATTGTTCGCATAATGATGTAGTGTAATAACAAAATATAACATTTTGCCCTTTAGCTAATTCGAGCAGGAGACAATCTCTAGATATGTTATGGAGTGGAGGAACAGGAGAAAGAGTGAAAGAATTACTGAATCATGGAATGATGATGTTGAACATATCTAGTCTTACAGAGCGTTGTTCTAGTGAACCAAGAACAAGTGAGAAAGATAAGGAAAGATTTGAGAAGTCTGAAAAATCAGAATCTAAAGGAAAGAAGGTTCCGAGTCCTCTAGAAAAAACCATGACTTATCTCAATGCCGATGAAGAGACATCAGATAGCGAAAGTTTAGCCAGGTATATTCATAAATTATACTACTTACGTAGATGAGTATATATATTAATTAATAAAATTGTATGTACTTGTTATCCAGTGTGGAGATGTTAACAGAAGATCAGATATCATCCCTCATGATGGAACCAGATATGAATCAAGTTTGTCAAGAGATTCTAGGTACACCACTGGTTGAAGTGTGTCCTTTACTGCAACAGCTTCAGCAACAACAGTAAAGTTCTTTTCCATAATGATATTGACCTCATTTTAGTAAATTAGGCATAACAAAGGAAAGTGTTCAAAATCTTAATATCGTGATAAAGTATCAAAGTAGTCTCAATTCTTAAAAATTAATTTGTACACGTACGTCCACTGTTTCATGTTTTATTTTCAAGCGATGACTAGAAATTAGATCAAATATGGTGCATATAGTACTGGTAGTTATTATTCTGTAAATACTATTTCATATATAATGAATGTCTGTAAGGTAGAGTAATATACCATCATTTTTTAAACTGTTTACATATGCACCTTCAAACGCTCTTTTCTCGTTGATGCTTTGAATTATTGCTATTTTTAAATCTGTGTGTACTTCAGTACATTAACATAATTCTAAAAAGCCTAAAAGATTTTATGCAAATACATATATATATATATATATATCAATTGGAGCACATTAATTAGAGAAGAGTCATTTAAAATCATTCCACTAATCTTCTGTTCATTAAATGTATAATAGATCATAGAGAAGTGGTTCGCTGAAGCAAGCAATATATAGTAAATATTATATATCTAAATAGTTATATAAATTCAGCTCTTACTAATCGTACGCAGTTCTCGTATTCGCAGCGATCTTCTATATTTTTTGCTTACATTACTAATGACTGCTGTACGATGCAAATATAGAGCTATTATAAATTATAATAAAGTAGGAAATCATGTAACTATAATTGAACCTCAAACTGGTTAAATCATTCAAGATTATAGAATTTTTATGCTTCTTTTTCCAAAGCACAAGGTTGATGGAGTAAATTGTAATAGGTATTAAATTCAAATTTGAGAATAAAGTCTTTCTTCTTCATCGCTGTATTGTGCTTGGAAAAAGTACTTATATTTTACCATTTAAAATATATAGAAAAGATCTCTATTAATCATAATCGATCGAAACAATTGACATTAGTCAATGATGTTACATAGTCTCCCTGTGACAGTTCCTTATATACAATGGTGTATGTGGGGAGCTGCTTATACATTAATAGTGTATGCAATATACATATAATTATTTACAATTATATGTACGAAAGACTTGTATTCATTAAGGTTTTTAGTTTCAAGGTGTGTTATGCGCCTACAAAGTTTGTGACACCAATTTGGAACTCGCCTGTATACTCGGGTAAAAGGAAGCGATAAAAATGGTCAAGATTTTTGAAGTTCTAACGAGCACATTCTGCGGAGCTAATGTACCGAGCATACGTATGCGACAAGAAATGTCGGGCTTGGCAACATATTTTAAACGGTCGTTTAATTATACGCATTACGTAATCTTAAAAGTTATTATACGAAGTTCCAAACGATCCAGCCATACAAAGTCTTATCGATTAGTTCCAAAAAAATATTGCAGACGCATTACCTAAAATATATATCTTAACTATAGATTTTATCAGTTTTATTGCAGCAGGATGTGATATAGTTATTAGCATTTTTAAATATCAAGATGGGTCATATACGGATTGTAATAAAAACTGAAAAATGTGCATGCAATATGCTATTTATAAAGAGTAATATATACATATATGTATACATATAGTGCACCTATGTATGCGTGAGTGTAATAATGCAAAACACTCACGCAAACATACATGCGACAAACTAATAAATATTCTTTATTATTGACACATAATTACTGAAAAGCAATTAGTTGACATTTTAAACTTAAACAAAAAACAGTTTTTATAAGAGAAGCAGGTACATTTTTATAAAAAGTATCATGAGAATTACAAAATATTTCCTTGTCATATTTTTATTTAAGAACTAGTTGAATTAATATGGACTTTCAGAATACTATATTTTTTGTGATATTATACTCCAAATTTTTGACATTTCTTAAGCAAAAATTGTTATATAAAATTAAATCTTGTAAAGGCTAGATTTTTAAATTGATGATTTTTATTTTGAGAAAGCGAAAACTGTAGAAAACATATACAATATATAATTCTTTCTCTTACGCATTTTCTTTATGGTATTGTACAGCCTATAAAATTTGTTATTTTTGAGATCATTACCAAAGGAGGTACTTCACGCGATTCTTCCATCATAAAATTTAAATGTAAAAAACCTTTTGACTCCAATTAAGAAGATCGGACGTAATCACGTTGTTGCTCTCAATGTAAATTATGAATCATAGCCTTGGACAAGTATTTTCTTCACTAATACGCTATCAGAAAATATAATGATGCTAGTATTACTAATGTCGCAAACGCATGATTACTAACAATAATTGTAAATATATACTAATGTATATGTAACTGTAACTATGTATATACAAACATATTCATTAAATCATCGCAAATGTACACCGAGTAATTGCCTTCCATTATTTAAACTCATAACACAATCTTTCTATACGAGTTTGCGTTCAACGATAACTAACGTCCACGTGTTCGTGTTTCCAATAATAAACCGGAGAGCAATTGTCGAGAAACGTGAGTTGCCTCCCTCCCCCGGCACCGTCGTAAAAGGCGCCAATTCGAATATATCTCGATATAACTATCGAAAGATAGTATCGTCGGTCGTCACGATAGGAGCGCGGTGAGCGGCGCTGGTGTCGTTCGAGCGAGTGAGAAAGAAGAAGGAGAAAGAGAAAAGGAAAGAGAGAGAAAGACAGAGAACGGTGGGACAGTGAAATCAAGATGGCGTCGCGTGTATGGTGCCGATGATCGCAGTGCTCGTACGTTGATAGAGATTATACTCGAGTTAGACGTACTATCGGGCGCCATGTCGGGAAATCCGCGGGACATGGACGGTTTTTTGCCGTTGCTGTCCACGACGGATATAAAGAATAAACTATCGGTCGGTGATTTGGTACTGAACTACCTAAGTGACCCGGATAAGAGCATCGAATGTCAAGACATCGGACTATTTATCGACAACGTTATACCGTGGCTAACCAACGGCAACCCCAAGGTGAGAAGAGAAGAGCACTCGGCTTTTCATAATCCTCGACATCTCAAGAAAGAGAGAGAGAAAGAAAATAAATTGACGATGGGTGGTGGGTGCGTCTCTTGGGTCGCGTCGGACGTTTACGACGGTCTTCTTTGAGTCTCTCTCTCTATCTCCCCCTTCTCCTCGTTCCCTTGTGTCTCCTCCCCGCCCGCCCCGTTCGCGACACCGTAGAAAACGTGCGGATAGCACGGAAAGGCGAACACCCCGTAAATGGCAAAAGAGAATCGTCATCGATCATTATGGTTTATGTGACAAATTTTGAGATTCTTAATCGTCGATCATCTTTACCCTTCGTCGTCCTCGTTATCAACATCCCGCGTGAGAGCGCGCGTGTGAGTGGACGGAGGAAAGTAAAGACGAGAAAGAAGACCATCGAAGACATTTTTTTTTATCGTATATACGTTTAATATCATATATTTGTTATATCGTTGCCTTTGTCTTCGTAGTTTGAACGTAATTTATTACGGTGGATAAAGCACGTGCGAATACGTGCTACTCTCTCTCTGACCTTTCATCTAGTCGCTAAGCAGTCTAGAAGAAACACAAGAATATCGTCATTTGGATTCTAGTTCAGGAGAGAGAGAGAGAAAAGGAGTTTGATGCTTTTTTTCCTCGAGTACGCTTTCGTTAGGTGACACCGTGTTGTAGTGGGAGTGGGGTGTGCCGAGTGACAACCCCTCCTCCGGCACGATATTCTTCTCTTTTTCCTCTCTTCTTTCCTCTGTACTCCGTTGCGTGCGTGCACAGAGGTGCTCATTCGCCCAAATTCGTGCTACCAAATATATAATTCTTCGTTCTTCCTTATCTCCCCTTTTTCTTCTCTAATTTTCCCCATTTGACTTTATGAAACATGAAAGACCATTATCTTCTTAGAACGAGTTTACAAAATGATTCACTGTTTTCCGGTAAATTATTTTCAATAATTGAATAAATAATTGGTAGAAGCATTAAATTAAAATGTAATCAAACGGTTTTATTGTCGATCCACCATCTTGAATATATCACGTGGTACGCTCACTCTTTCGAAGTTCGAAAGTTCAAAAGTTCGAGCATCACCGAATGAGAAACAGCTTAGGTGTGGAACGCTCGAATGCACGTCGAAAGGTGAAAACTGATATAGTTGACGGATGGAAAAGTAGAGTGTATCGTATTCTCACGAGGGGTTAAAAGATTTTTAGGTAAGCGTTTGTCGAATCGAACGCATCCCCCACGAATGATGATGGATTCGTCCCTCGAAAGGAGTGCACTTCGATGCACACCATTTCTCATCGTATATATACATATATTTCTTTTATATACAGGGTGGTCTATCTAAATATCTCCTTTATTTGTGATGACGCAACAAATATTTTCAATGTCAAGTAAATGGTATCACAAGATAAATAACATTTGTGATACCATTTGCATTGCATTAAAAACATTTGTTATATCATCACAAATAAAGGACCACCCTGTATATTTGACAGTTTATTGAAAACTGTTTACTCCAAAATACCTATTTTAAAAAAAAATGATATTGCATCAGAATGTTTTCGATGCCTTTCACAATACGGCGCAATAGTTCGAACATGTTTCTATACATATGATCAAATGTTGAAATATATTCACAATTTTTTCTTTCCAACAATAAACTTTCTTTAGAAGACGGCCACGTTACTTATCGGCACAAATCGCGTTATTATATTCTTATTCGCGCTCATTGTCATCCATTGGTAGTCAGCCGGCGATTGTAATTGTCTATTGTGTCATTATATAACGGGTTGAAAATAAATAAGTATAACGAATATCGGAGACAACACGAGTTTTGTATTCTAAAGATCTGGAATTTGATAAATTGAGTTCTATCATTTCTCGTGCAACGTAGAGACTTCTTTTCAAAGACGTACATCTTTTCGAAACCTCTCTCTCGAACGATCGAAGTTTCCACGAGAGAAACCACTTTTCAATGAGCTCTCCCACGCGGGACAGAACAGCTTCCGTACAAAAAGGAAAAAATCATATGTCAACGATCTACGGTGTTCGGATGAGTCATATTCCGCGGAATCGATAAAGCAAAGCAGACTGCGACGCGTACTGTTTTCTCAAGCCGCACGGGATGCCCAAAAATGGCAATACTCCTTGAATTTACCGGATCGTGTGCGAGATATTTCATGGGACCGATTAAATGCAACGAATCGTATCTTCGTGCGTATACAGCTTGGATAAGGTTGCTCTTATATTTTATAATACAAAATGTGTTGTTTCTCAATGAGATTACAAAAAGAATCGTTTCGATTAAACATAGTATTCCAGAGATATAATTTTTTGAATGAAGGTAATATTTTGGTATACTCGAACGGCTAAGATAACTAGAGTGATTTTTAATATTTCCCAAAAATCTTTTTATTTATGCCTCTTCTGTACCAAAAACTATATACTTTGATTTAGAGGTAAAAAAAAGGAACCTCTAAAAGTGATCGATTTCACATGGAATGACCCTATACGTGCATACAAGCAAGCTCTTTAAACGAGACAACCACGCGCAGCTGACCCTACCGTTTAAAAGATCATCCTCTTCGTTTCATTTCAACGCGAAATTCGTTGTTACTCTTCTCTCGATGTCACGGAGAACCTCGACTCGCTTGTTCGAGGCTCATGTCGCATAAGGAAAAAACTTTCACGCCATGTACGTTGAGAGGTGTCCTTTGCCGCCATGCTAAGATTTCATGTCGTATCCGAGCATCGACAAACGCGTCTCGATGATATCGACGGATACATCGTCGTAAATTATTAAAGAAATACAAGAAAGAGAAAGTATCTTCACGATAAAAACAAAAAGAAATGCTCGTGAGAATGAAGTAAATCAATCGTTACGTTCGACGTTCGCACATTTTTTGACTCGAGTGGCGCTGCGATCGATCGAAAGAAATTTTATTCGTTTAAAGATCTCGCGCGCGTCACGTCTTGCGTCGAATGTCGTAATCTGTGTCGTTCCGTCGATGCTGCAGAAAAAGAAAGCAGAAAGTGAGGGAAAAGAAATATCATCAATTATATTTCAATGTTTATCATCGAAATTCGATCCTTCGATCATACATTCTCGTGACGAATTTATGGCAAATGTTTTATGCACGAGACCTACACGCGCAGCCCCTTACCTACTGTTTTATGTACGCATATATACATATATATATATATATATACTAACAACACGCAGTCCACGTAATCTGGATCGTTCACTGCTATATTTAGCATAGCTTTTTATTGTTTCACGCGTCACCTTCTCCGATTCCAGCATATTTCCCTCCGGCCGGTATTCGTTTTCCCGCCTTGAGCGTTTTTTCGCTCTAGCCGCAAACTCGCGACGGTGGCGCCACCCGACTTTCAATTCTCGCGCTACCTTCGATAATCGACGACTAACAACCAGCGCTCCTTGTTTTTCCTTTGGTTGTTTGCCACTCTCGTAAAAAGTATGACGTTATTTCCTTTCCGATGTGAGAATTATATTACGTTTTATAACGTTCTCGACGTAAAACGATTTCTTTCACGTTCGAACTTTTACACGAGGCTACGAGGCTTGCGTTAAAAATTAGGTAGGAACGTTTGGCATATGCGTGAGATTGATTGAAATTCGAAGGATTAATTCAGAGAGAGAGAGAGAAGAGAAAACGTAAGAGACACGTTGGAAGGCCACTTGTTGCTTTTCGCCTTTTTATTTAACCTACAAATTCTCGTGCTCGAATAAACGCGAATTTCCTTTTAGTTCTTCTGGGGCGTCTTCATTCCATTTTACTCTACATTTTGTGCTCGATAAAAGGTAATTGTAATAGTACTCTTGTATATCGGACTTTGTCTTTTTTTTTGAGCGTTATTACACGTTCCCAGATGTTCCTTTATCTTCGTACGGGTATATAGATACAAGAAAAACACGGAAAAGCATAGAAAGCTTATAAAGCGCCTCGTTGAATTCTTAAAAGAGGCACACTTTTTGGAAGCTTTCGGTAGCTCCTTAATGAACGATGCATGCATGCAACCCTCGTATAACGAAGATTGCGACTCGGCCTTAATTTTTCGGCGAACGCGCCATTGTTAGTAGCATTTTTGGCAAACGGCCTACCACCGGCTGTGTCCTAAGTTCGATCTTGGCGAGCGGCACCACTGCTGGACGTTCTCGTCTGGAATCTCCCTTTTTACGAGTCTTTTCAAGGGGAATGGGAATCTTCTTCGATCGCACGGATAACTTCTTCTTCCGCTTCGCCTATTAGAAATTCATAGTATTACGTTGAACGTAACGTTGTATTTCTTAGATTTGTGCGACAGAGGGGTAGTTTCCTTTTTTTCCCTTTTCCTATATAGAAATTAAGCATCGATCGATATCGTTAGAAAAGTTTGCTTTTCAGAATGTAGGGTAGAATGGTAAATTTCCTAAATATCGTATTTTCTATGTTTCGAAAAAATTCTTCGCTGATAAATGACTTAAAAGAATTACGAAACTCAATTTGCAATGCCTGTGAAATCATCTAGGTTTGCGACTCTGTAAGATACCAACGGTGTATGGGAATGAACAGAGGACATATAGAACACCCTTTGTAAATCCAAAGCCAGTAGTAAGTCAATCATAATATTAACGCACAAAAATGTTTATATCTCAGAAACGGTTAACCTCTCGATCTATGTTTACTAAGAATTTCATTAGTGTGTTCTATGTATTATATAAATACTGAATGGTTTTGTTTTTAACACTGTGTATATAAAAGAACCATAATTGTTATTTACAATATATTATTAATATAAGAATAATATAACGTCTGTAATACACAGCACGTGCAAGAATTTTACGATCAAAAAATGAGAAACAGAAGTATACCTCCCACGTGGGTCCGCCATTATTTTAACATGCCCGCTTCTGCCCGTTTGACAACCGTAGTCAAGAGCGTACTCGTAGGCGCGTAAACGACGTTTGAATTTCACTCAGGTTAAACTTTTTTCAAAAATATCACAAGACACTTCTCTTTTCGTTAATTCGTAAGTTTTGTGATCAAATTCACGTGTACGATGGATTTTAATGACGAAAACTATGTAATGTACTTTAAGAAAAGAGACGAGTCTAATAATACGGAATTTGCAAGTGGTAGAAGGGTGTGGGGCGAGGGAAAGTAATAAAAAGCCTCGGTACTGGGCAGTGATGTCACAGCCAGACGAGAGAGCCCCAAGAGAACGTTTACCCCGTGGCTTTAAAATAGGTTTATATGCCTATGTATAGCGCTTCGTTAAAACGTGTTCAAACGTTCGACTACACATTTGACTTTCGACTTACATACATGTATAGGGTGTTTAAAAAAAGGTCTGATATTCTAAGATCTTATAAAACTTATCGAAAGGAGTAAAAAAAGTCTAACAAACCTAGGTCCTAAAATCAACCGTTTCGATGAAAATCAATTTTAAGTGACTATTAGAAACATATTGAATGCACACAAAGGAATTGGTTTAAGTGTTTCTTTTCATAAACAGGAACAATTTTTGTTGATATATCGAACCTTTTTTTTAACACCCTGTATATAAACAAGCACATGTGTAAAAAATAGTAACTACTCAATTCGACGAAAATTTACAATAGCTACATTTTTCATTTATAATTAAAATGTTAATTAAATAAATACCTTCCAGATCAGTGGTCCTTTAACTGAATATCGGTACAAATTCTACCAAATTACCTTGGGCTCGTAAACGCGGTAAACCAGTGTTACTAAACTTTTAATAGAGGTACACACGCTAACCAAAACTTCGTGAAACGCTGTCTATGCTTTCGACACTTTGACAATTTCACCCTTGCGTTAAAAAAATTTCTAAACAGGGCGAGTCGAGTTGCAAATTAATGACTACGAGTCTACGCGGTGTATAATTACACCGGTTATTACGCCATTACGGGACGAATCATTTAAACATTAACACCTCTACATTATTATTGAAATATTTTACCTTAATAATAATCCGGTTTAGTTCGTAAAAATTGTTTTCCAGTAAATACACAATCCGACGGAAGGAAGAAATTTTCTTGCGTTCTCATTAAAATGTTTCACCCTATATACCTGTACTGATTCGAGGTATATCGTTTTCTCTTTAATTATACGATTTCCGGTATAAACGAACAGCCTCGTAAGGGTAGCCAAATACGTCTGTGTTGCGTCGCGTCGGTAAACGCGACGAGTGCCGGCTTTTCGGCGTAGAGACCTTCCAGACGAAACATAATTACGAGGAAGAGGGAAAGTGTGCGAGAGGGTAGCCGCGATTTTTCAACTTTAAGGGAACTTTATACGAGGGTTCGTCTTGTCCGGATCAATACGGTCTCGCCCTCTGCTACGGTCGCAGTCGTTGGCTGCTACCACCGCCACTGAAATCTAACGTTTACCGACGCCAATTCAATTACCTTGCACCGATAGACCCTCTCCTCGGTCCCATGCTTCTCTATTAAATTGCAGCCCTTCCGGGATAGCAAGGATTGGATGAAACGCGGTGTCCGCCCTAAAAGTGAACGTATGCATTTTAGATAGGTAGCAAATTTTCTGTAGGAGTTTCATTTGCTTGATATGGATGTATAAATGATTTTGGTCACGTTCAAATTGATGATTAAAATAAATAGGGTAAACGGTATAGCGATTGCCCGCTTAGACACAGGTTTTACTCAATATAGCCTTTATTATAAAGATCAATTACTTAACACTAATTTCTATGGTAACTCAAATGCCTTAATCAAAGGAACATTAACTAATAATTGCAATATCTTTGGGATCATAGAAATTATAAGCAGTAACAATAAAACTCCTCTAGAAACATAGCGATTGCCAAGGCGACACTGCTATATACATTATATATAGTTATTTCCAACTTGTAAATACTGCTCTAATTAACCTAAACCAAAGCAAAAAAAAAAAAAAGGGTCTTTTGGTCCTATCTCTAATCGTCTTGATTCGTTACCAATTATACATGAGTTAAAAATTGTTATTATTTTTCTTACAGGTCGTTCAAAATGGTTTGGAGATTCTTACGTACCTCGCCGATCGAATGGGCCACGATTTCAAGCCTTATATTTCTACCATAATTCAACCAACGATAGATAGGCTAGGTGAGTAGCTGATGACTTGAAATCATAATTAGTAACTTTTTTTGATAAAGTGTCATCGAATCACCTAAAATCATGAAAAGAGAAACACTTTGTACGAATGGTCAAGGATTTTTTAATTAGCCCCACCAAGCCGATCGCTGAATCATCGTTAATGACGAGATGAGTTCCAGATAGAACGAACTCGATCGACGTTTTAGAGGCCTTTAACGAGGTTGAAGACTATGACAGATGTCGGCCTTATTTGTGCACAAACTCGGCCTCTCCTTCGCTTTTTTTTTTTTCTCTTCTCCTTTGTCTCCTATGACTTGCCCCTGCAAACGATCTTTAAGGAAATTCGATTTAGCAAAGATCTCATATTTGATCAGAATTATCATTCGAACTTATCATTTATATTCTTTTCTCGTCAACGACTCTGGTCTTATTTTAATATCGTTCTCGGTTATCAAAGGGTGGAAACATTTAACTGGCACGGCGATAAAATTTTCAAAGACTCAGCCTAAGTCTCATGCAAATCTATGTTAGTGAGTCAAGGTCTAAAGTGGATTGAACGTAACTTGGTTGAGGTTAACCGGCATAATCTGTAAATAAGGATCGTTCGACTACGTAATTAGATAAGAATTTTCTATTCCTTTGACATATTTTTTTTCTTCTTTATCTCGTCCTATAAAAAATATATTCTTATCGTTAACAATACAAACGTAAAGACCGTGGAATTAAGTTGTATTATGTTGTTACTCCGTTAGCAAGACGTTTGCGAACGCATAGACACATAATAGAGCAGATAAGAAGAACACCAACATGTATTTATTTTAAAGATACGCTCGGTCTATTGAATCACCGTTTATTTAATGAATTAACCGCACGGTCCATTATCTTCCCGACGACCTCCTTCGTTTTAACCCGTGCCCGAGAACGAAAAAAAAGGACGCCGGGATTCAGAACGAAGTGTTCATGATAATTAGTACGGAAGAAAGACTGTGGGAAAATTCTTCTCTCGAATCTCGTCGAGAAACAGGCGCGAAAGTCATTCACACCGATCT
Source organism: Ancistrocerus nigricornis (assembly GCA_916049575.1). Classification (NCBI taxonomy): domain Eukaryota; kingdom Metazoa; phylum Arthropoda; class Insecta; order Hymenoptera; family Vespidae; genus Ancistrocerus; species Ancistrocerus nigricornis. Next base: position 3,810,099 of record OU696668.1, on the reverse strand, counting down.
CGTGTCGTGCACGCGTTCACAAACAAACACGTATATACAATGATGTTAATCTATTAGCTTGGTACATAATTTCTGTCACATATCTGGTGTTTATTTTACTTCAAATAGATGACAATATTTTTGCAAATCGAATTGATGTAAACAATGCATTTTTTAATTAATTGAATTGGATAAGTTCTTTTGTTTTAATTATGCAACGATCTAATCAATCTAATATTAAATATATATTAATTCTTTTCTTCTTTTATTCCATGATAGGTGATAGCAAAGATGCGACAAGAGAAAAGGCTCATTTGGTCCTTCTTAAAATCATGGAGAAGGGTTGCATGGCACCCCAACAATTATTAGACAGACTTCGTCCAGCCTTCACACACAAGAATGCCAAATTAAGAGAGGAAGCGTTAGTCCTGTTAACGACAACGTTAAACGAGTAAGTTACGACACGTTATACATTCACAATTGAAATGAAATCTCACCATCTCTAAAATTGTTTCTCCCATTATTTGCCTTCCACTATGTTCGCAGGCACGGCGCCGACGAGATGGCTCTGTCCGGTGTAATTCCCAGCATCGTCAAGCTACTGTCGGATCCGTCTGAAAAAGTTCGAGAGACCGCTTTGAACACGTTAACGGACATGTACAGACACGTCGGCGAGAGATTGCGCGTTGATTTGCAGAGGAAGCACAATCTGCCCCAAGCCAAGTGAGCGAACTCAGTGAAATCGATCTTTTTTGGTCCTATCTGTAGGCTGATTCCATAAAAGTTCAAAAAACGTTCGTTTCTTTTGACAAAAAAAGAGAATTTTTTTCATGATAAACAAATTGGACCGATACGTGACATATCATATTGTATACCCATTTGTAATTTTCTTCCTAATTCTTATTATCGAGTTGAAAATTAACGAACGTTTTATGTCAAAGAAATGCCGTCAGCAATGCTCGACCTTAAGGATCGATTTACAATAAAACAGGATACACATGTAGCATGCGTAGCAGGAAATCTTGAATAACGCATACGACTTTGTGAAAGCTTGCACGATACGTGAACTTACTTTAGATTATTATTTGATCGTTGTTATGAGTGAAAGTCAGTGAAGTTAGAAAAAGTATCTTAAGTTCAACCTATGCCTAGGCGAATCGATAGTAATACTAAAAATATATATCTCTTTTTTTTACAGGCTTCTTTTGCTACTCAAGAAATTCGATCAACTAAAAGCGTCCGGTGATTTGATGCCACTCGCCATGTCCTCCGACGGTGAGTTAATTCGTTATTATATTCTTAGCGAATAATTGATTTCTATGAAGTCACGTGATGGTCATGTGACTCATCACGTGGCTGCTATTCAAATGCCAGCCGAAAATAGTTTTCCTAATGGAAACCCAGGAAAACGAAATTTCGTGTTGCCTCGTTAACGTTTCGTTTGCAAATGAAAAGATAACTCGATAACACGTTGGAAGGTTGTGTGTTTCTACGTTGATATTATTCAACGTGCGATTTTGCATCGTGCTGCCATCCAGGAGTCGCGAAGGTTAGCACGAATGCACCTTTGCATTCGCTAGTCCACCTTCCGTTCAACATCTATCTATCTTTGACACGCTCTCTCTCTCTCTTTCTTTCTCTTAACTTCTTGCATATGCTGCTACTCATGAATATTCAACGAAGTACCGCTTCTTCGTCAATGCGATAAGAATACTTCTTCGTACGCGGTAATACTTGGTATTCGCTAATTTTAATTTAATTGCACCGTAATGCAACCTCTTATTCTTTATCGTCATCATCATCACCATCATCCGACTTTTTCTTCTTTTTCAACGTCGTTGTTGCGCTGTTGCATAGACTCGAAGAAACGCAATGGTTCGCGAGTATCTTCGTACGCTCTTTAAAAACGTCTGACCTGACTTCTCTTTTTTTTTTTTAGAATGAACCAAGTGATCTGAAATTCTTTTGTCGTGTTGACATCGTGTGTACGTTACGACGTAGAACGAGCTTACCGTATCTTACCGTTTTCTTATTCGATAAATTAACTATATTAAATAATTAAATTACAAAACATATATATTAACACGTTGAATGTCACGAGGGTTACCGGCACTCGATTTGTCAGAGTGTATTTCAAATGTTTATCGATATTTACGAGAATATAACCATCAGTCATAAAGAGTATGAGGTCTAATATAAGAGATATGATAATAAATCTTTTCATGTTTATTAAAAAAAAAAAAATTATACAGACCCATAAGTCCATTGGCTCGACATTTAACGTGTTAAATAATTACTCATTCGATGCGGCATAAAGGTATATAAATATCCCGCGCGAATTGTGGTATAGACGCATTTAAAAATGGCGCCGTATGCTCAGGTAGACGCACGTCCCTACAATGAATTTCCTAATTCGCGTTATCTCTACTCGCAACCGCTTACATAATATTACAACCGTAAAGATACACACACCTATCGATAGATACACGGTAGCACGCAATATCGGCGGGTATATTCTTTCAAACGTCGTCTGTAATCCATACCGAACGTTATAGAACGTGTCTCGCTCGAAATGGCCGGCCTTGTAACGTTGTACGACTACTGTGCCCCCTTCTCAGCCTGCTGCCGGGGTATTCGAATTTCGGTCGCAAATATTACGTGTCGCGTAGGCAATCGAATACTTGGCGCATTAACGTCTCGGCTACGTAAATCCGAAGCTCGATGATCCTTGTACAAAGAGAGATAAAAATGCGAGATGATTCACGCATGTATTCTGCCTCTACCGATGATCATGTAATCGATCTTCTATTTCTACTTATGAGAAGGAAAAAAATGGAAAAGGAATCCACAAGACATAACTTCCTCCTACGTAATCGTATAGCTTCGTGGAAAATAGAATTAAAACGGTTCGAGTACTTTTGTCTTCCTTCGAGGTCTTTTTTACATTATCGAGTTTCGTTATATCGGAACTATATCGACGTATTATTATGTCAAACGCGTGCCGGTCGATAACTCGCTGTAATTATATAGGTGTGTCGTTTATTTGCGATAGAAGTTACGAGGGATTATCGAAGCGTCTCGATATTTGTCAAATTTGTCACGTGGTACTGGTCACGCGGTATACCGCTTCTTCATTCCCGCGCATTGTCCTCGTCGTTTTTACATTCGAACGGACAAGCAAGAGGAGCGTGACTAGGAGAGCTCAGTCAGCAGCGACTCTCTTCGTTTCATTATCCCTCCCCCTCTCTCTCTGTCTCTTGTCAACCGGCATGTCCGTTCTTTCTTTCTTCCTTTATCCTTCTTCTGCTTCTTCTTTTCTTCTCGCTACATCCCGTGCATACGCATCGATCGCGATTAGATCATACATGGGCTCGGCAGAAGTCACAACGGTTCGCCTGATCTCAAAGATATTTATAGAACTCAAAATAGCCGTGAAAAGATAATAGCCGATATCCTCGACCAATAGTCGCCATTTCCGGTTCGCGAGATTGTCGAATGGAATGCTTTCTTTATTGTTGTTAAAGATTTCTCGTGAGAAAAGATCTCTGAGTTTCAATTGTAATTTTTCCCGCGCTTGGTTTCAATGATGGCGCACGTGTCGATATTTCGAATTTTCGATAATCGTATATATTATTTATGGAACATTGAAACAAGTTTTTAAAGGCTTCGACCAATGATTTAATATATGTATACACTATTTATCCAAATCGAGCGCGTAACGCGGAACTTAACCCAAAATTCGATCCCAAGTCCGGCTTACTCGCCCGACTTTGTCCCCGTAGAAGTTTGTAGACACGTGCACACGTGCGCAAAAAGTGAAAGGTAGTGCCGGTTAAGGTGGTAACGTAGATTTATCTCTGTAGTATGCACAGTTTTACATTGCACGTATATACTCTACGTACAATCAGATATGAAATACAGAATGCTGCTTGGTGCCCTTTTTGTCGTTGACCGGACGTTCTTTAACCGGTGCCCTGTTAACTTTCAGGTCACTCGATCGACTCAACTCGAGACTTCGGTACGTGGCAACGTGAGAACTCACGTTTATCGTACAAACAAATGTAACCGCGCGCGCGATGGCGGCCATATTAATGGAGAACGCATATTTGAATGATTCAAAATGTATTTTCGCGGACTCTGATTTATTTCACTTGAAACGAGCTTAGAAAATGCTATGCTTTATTAAAACGGTTTAGACACGAGATTTTATACTTAATGCAATCAATGAAACATAATATAGCGAGACCGTGCAAACGGTACGTATCGTTGGTTTTTATCCCCAAACTTCCGGTTTGTGAACGTTAGAAGATTAACTATTATGAAAATAGAAAAAATAAATAAATGATCCTTATTTTTTGTTATTCGATTATGAAGACTCGCGAAAAAGTTTGAGACGGGACACGTGTCTTTTATTTCAGAGTCCGTTCGAGAACCGTAATGGCGGACGATGCACGGTAAACGTGTGTTTACGTACGATAATATGCAACGTATACGCGATATTATGTAATGTCTGCTGTGCCATTATCACCTTCCTTACGTATCTCTACGAACGCGTAGGCGTGTAGCCTATTCTCCTTAGCAACGTTTCGCGTATAAATGAACGATTTGCGGGTTCGTCGTTCGTCTTCTCGTACTAATATGAAATTCAATCGACGGTGTCGTTGTCATGCTCGAGAAGTGCCTTCCATGTGATTTTATTTCTTTATTCTTCTGGTCGTTTTTCTTTCGCTTTCAAAAATATCTTTTACCAAATCGTATAATCTTCCAAGTATTGTAGAATTTTTTTTCTTGTAAACGATTAACGCATGATCGTTTTTGATTCCAAAGACGATTCGAGACCCAAGCTGAAAACATTTTTTTCAAAGTTAAAAGTTAATCAATTCTAATAAATAAACATATTTTTTTCTTAATAAAGTTCCTCCAAAAGAAATTGTATGTTATAAAATACAACAAAGTAGTGTCGTTATACAACTGCAAGTTCCAAACGAAATATCAACAAAAAGATTCGATTCCACGATCATTTTCTTTTATTTACATCGGATCTAGTTTTCATGATGTTTTCGTATTCTTCGTTTCTCTTCTTCTTTGTTCCTCCTTCATGGCTTCCTATATCATTTTGTTATTTGTGACGAAGGTCAGCTTGGCGAGTGAGACCCATCGAGAGCGCACTATGGCATTTATTCGCATCGTGGCATACCTCTCTTTCATGCTACGCGAAAAATGTTAGTTTCGAGCGAGAGTACATATACATATGTACATAGATATATACTTACATAGATAGATAATATACGTCGCGACATTAACGGTTATCCCGAGATCACGATTTAGAATTCGCCGAAGATCATCCATGGGAAATTCCAGGAGAGTCGTCGCGGCTTTGTCCAATGAAAATGGCGACCGTCGTAATGGCCGTTAATAACGTTCCTTCACTTTCACTGAATGCAAAAATATTCCGAAGAAGGAATATCATTTTCTAATTCCTTCCCGTTCGACGGCTTTCGTTCTAAGATATCGAAGGGAAAGAAAAAAGACCTCGCTTGAGTCACGTCGTACCGTTTTATAGGTTAATTAAACACCGTTTATAATCACGTATACCATTTATCTTTTCGCACGCGTAATAACCCATAGATATGTACTCGTAATATCGAGGTTAGAAATCTGTTCTGTAATTCTCCTATCTCCATCGAAATTTTCATATTATTTCAATAAAGATAATCCGTGTCACATTGTGAGATCTGCAATAATAACGAAGTATAGAATATTATGTTATGATTGAAAGATTTGAAATAGGAAGTAGATAATACCATGATAGTAATGAAGAAATTTGAAGCAATGGGAAGTAGGAAACGGAAAGATGAAAGGATTTCCGATAAACTCTGTATATACCCTCCCCCTACTTCTGGACCCTCTCTCGTTTCAAGCATTTGGGGCAACGATGGAGGAAGAGTGATCCGTGCTACCCCCTTCCCCCACCTTTTACTACTACTACTACTACTACTACTCACGAACGGACCTATACGGAATCAACCGACAAGTTATGGCTCTCCTCGCGAGTCGAGTCGCGAATCGCTCGCGAATCGGTCGCACGCGTTAGAAGTACCCTTGTATTTCCTTTCAATAAATCGATTAATTCGCGAACGCGATATGTGCAGTTTATTGTGATGACATGTTGATAAACTAATGGCAAGATCGTGCGTTCCTTTGTTTACTTTGCTCTATAAATACGTAGTTTTCTTTTTTTTCATTTTTATTATATCGTTGCGTGTACAGGTGCGAGTTGTTTTGCTCGAAAGTATCAATAAAATACGTTGTACTTTTTAATTTATCGAATTACAACATTATTGATTGTTATCTTCGATACGTGTATCCAAGGATTTCATTCGAACGGTGGCCAACTTGGCTATCTTTTTCTCTCCCCCTTCGTTTGTAATAAAAATGACCGTGTAATAAGGTTTAATGTAAGTGTGTGTGTGTTTGTGTGAGCACGAGCGAGTTTCTTTGTGTTGTGTGTGAGGGAAAAGGAAGCAATAAACGTATCGGTAACGCAAAGGCAAACGCCAAAGGTGATAAAGCGACCGAAGGGTATAAGAATATCTTGCAAGAATAAACTCTGAGTAAAGCTACGACTAAAAACAAACATAAACACTTTGTATTCTGTTTTTTTTTTTGTTTTTAATACTCTTATAAACACGTGCTTCGACTCCCCCCGTGATCACGTTGCGTCTTTTAGTCCTTTCTCTTTGTTGTGTCGCATCAATCGTGTTTCTCAGGGCTGTATCGTAATAATGTGTCTCCCTATACCTTTTTCTTTATTTTTTGTGAAAACAGTTATAAATTTTGGCATCTACAACTATTGCAAAATTGAATGATAAATGTTTTAAATGTTCCTAATTTTTTACGGTTATCGAATATACTACCACATTTTGCCGAAAATTTGTACGGAACCCATTTTCAGCACGACGCTGATCATCGGGCATGTTTATGGGGAAAATGCGTCGTTATTTAATTCGAACGATGAAGAGTTTATTTTGTGAAATGGAATTAATTTATTTTATCTACTCGATGTAGCAATGATGTTGACGTTGTTTTTTTATTAGCGTAGTGTAGATAATTTTGGCGGGAGTTCGATTATTACGCGGCATTGATCTGTTACGTAGATTCTCGAAGTTCATCCCTTGTCTTTGTTTTACGTATATTTTGGGCGAGTTGCGTGGTTTGTATACTAAATGAACCGTGGCCAGGATCGGTAATTAAATTAGTCGTCGTTAAGAGAGCGTGGATAGAAAATTATCTTTGAAATAGAATGAAGGGCACTTTCACTGTACGTACATGCAACGAATTCAGAATTTCTCTTTGGAAATGAGAAACGTCACACTTTCTTCAGCTTTTTCTGTACAATGTAAAGCAAAGTATTGTACGATCTCGTTCGTATGTTTTCAGACGCGATATTTGTATAGTGTGAGTGTACAAAAGACAAATTTAGATTATAAGAGTTTTACTCATGTATATTTGGTGAATATACAAACAGTATATTATGTGATTTTTGATGCACAAGAAGTGTTAATTTCATATATGGAGTATATTATTATTTGAAGTTCGTTCAAAATGAATGGTAATGAAATATTGGTTCCGAGTGGACACCGGTGTTTACATCGTGGATTAAAGAAGTATCCCAGTATCGATAAAAAGATATGGGATGCAAGTAGTAGTTGGATTCTTCAGTGGGATAATATTGTAAAACATCCTGGTGCCAGAGCTAGAGGATGTCATTGCGATATACATAAGCCACCATGGTTATATCCTGAATTTGGTACAATCATTGTTATTTTAATTGTTAAAATATTTCTTAAATTATATATTTTGCAACATTTTTATTTCTTTAAAATTGTAATAAACGTTCTTTGTTTTTGTTACAGTTGGTAAAGATACGGATGAGCCTGACAGAGCGGTAAGTGATACATTTGGTAGTTATGAAATTGGGAGCAATCTCTTGTAAATGTAAATGTTTCTATCTTGCAGATCAAGTCAGCCCCTTTGAAAAGAACTAATGTACCTCTCAAGAGAGGACAATTTGGTCCTGCAAAGACAGCAAGTTCTGCGCTAGGTATATACAAGGTTTTCAATATGTTGATTGATCTGCAATATTTGCATATGTTAATTATTACAGATGGAAAATGTTGGTGTAACAGAACCAATGCATTAAAAGAAAGCAGTTTCTATTTTTCTTTCACATATGTTATATTGTTTCACGTGGTAATTAGTACAGATTGTTCTTGAGTGTGCATTATTTTTTTTACACAAAATGCATTTGTACTTTACACATTTGAATTTATTAAGCGTATTCGATATTCTGTATCTATGCGAATGTTTTGTGATAAACTATTTTACTAGGCTTGAATGATTTATCTACTAAACGTAATTTCCATATGTCCAGAAAAATCTCAACCACTTTATACATGTGTCATAATCTGCTTGCTAATATTTTAGAAGCAGCACAAACTTTTACATTTACTGCACATCTGTGTACTGTAATAATATGATTTAAATGCTTATTTCTTTACTGCATTGCAACTTAATATAAAATTTTTTTTTTTAATGTTCAGTACTAAAGCATTAATTATGTATTGATGTTTTGCTGATGAGATCGCTAACAATTTGCTTGCATGACAGCTACTTCTGGTAACACACCTGCAACGGTCCCACGAGCAGCAACCGTCAGTAGGTCTATATCACTAAGAACACCAGGTATCTAAAATTTTTATTGGCAGTTACTACATTGGCATTACATTATCATCTTTTAGCTGACATATAATTGTATTGTTCCTAGAGTAGTGAATATTGATCAAATATTAATCAAACGATTAAATAACATTTAGCTGCAAAAATTTATTTTAATTGAAAAAATTATGTTCGTTTAATGTGCATATCATTATTATATGTTGTGTTATTGTATCCTTTATCTTGCATATAAGTACATAAGTGTTCTAGTTGAATGCTTATAGTTATATTAATTTAACTTTGAATGGATGAATTTTTCAATCTGTTTTAAAGATGTAAGACATTTTAAATTTCTATTTTATAAAATACTTAGGTCAAGCCGGCGCTGTCGACGAAGAAACATTCTTAACATCGTTTGAAGATGTACAAACTATTAACTTATTCTCGGCAAGAGATTTGGAAGAACAAATGAAAACTATAAGGGATACGATCGGTGATGATAAGAAAGACTGGAAGCAAAGAACGGAAAGTGTAAGTCCCAAGATTCAAATCACTACATAATTTTATCTTATCACAAAGGATCTGTATAAATAGATTGTGTATTTATAGTTGAAAAAACTTCGAGCAATCGTCCTCGCTGGTGGTATGAACTATGATAATTTTACGGAGTGTCTAAAAAGTATACAGAGACCATTTGAAGTAGCGTGTACGGATCTTAGGTCACAGGTTGTAAGAGAAGCCTGTATCACTTTGGCATTTCTGAGTCAGCATTTAAAGACTAAGTTTGCCAGTTTCGGAGAAGCAGTTCTTGCCACTCTCATGAACCTCATACAGAATAGTGCCAAGGTAATGATGGTAACACTGTATTTGTGTCTAATATATGACCGAGTAGCGAACGTATGTCTAAATATTGTACGATCGGAAATAAATTGCTAATTCATTTGCTTGGTTGTCAGTTTGTAACATAAATGACTCTATAAGTTCAAGGTAACATACATATTAACATTGTCATTAGGTCGTGGCAACAGCAGGGGCCGTAACAGTTAGATTTATTCTCCAAAATACGCATTGCAATCGATTCGTACCGATTATTACATCCTCGCTGGGTAGCAAGAGTAAGGACATCCGTCGGGCTTCGTGTGAATACTTAACTCTAATCCTGCAAACGTGGCCTACTCAAATGTTGCAAAAACATGTTACGGCAGTGCAAGATGCTATTAAAAAAGGTATCGCTGATTCCGATTCCGAAGCACGAGCATTCGCCCGAAAGTAAGTACAAACGAGTATCACTTCTTTCAAACAGATTATAATTCTTAGTCGTATTTGTTTAGGTCGTATTGGGCTTTCAAAGACCATTTCCCGGAACAAGCGGAGGCACTTCTCAACAGCCTCGATGCAACGTATAAACGGTCGTTGATGTCCCTCAGTAACAGTGGAAGCATCAACAGTCTAAACGTGGTAACAAGGTCGACGAGTATCAGTCCAAGAGCATCTAGACCCGCACTGAGCGCCACAGGTACATATCCTTCGATTAACGATACGTGAAACGATGTATATAAATATAAATATATTATCAAAGAAGATAAAAAAAAAAAAAGAAGAAAAATGATAGACGGTCCAGTGAATACTAAAATAAAATCCATCTTGCTCTCTTTTTTCATGCTGCTTTATGTCTCTTCTTTGCATTAAATATACGAAGGTAGTACGGAAAACTTGCATCAGGCACCAGGCCCACCTCACGGCCCACTCAGACGTACTCCGTCGTTACCTCGTTCATATCGTCAGTCTGGTATCCCAATTCTACAAAGACCCACAGATAATCATTGTAATTGCATCATTGTAATTATTTCATGTTTCCTGCAGTTCTCTCTACATTACACGCTTAAATGCGACATAGAATCGTATTGTGAAACGACCGTTAGTATTATGAAATAATTTACAGAAACTTTAACGCTTGGACCCATGCGAAATTGACATACACACATTAAGTTAACTATTTAGATTTTTAATATTGCACAAATTATCTAATTCGTCTTTTTGCAGATCGAGTTACCCCGGGTGTTAGATCTACCAGTGCGATAGATTTACAAGCTGCCCAAAGAGCCAAAGCAAGAATGACGTACGCGAATATGAGTAGATACAAAGCTACGCCTCGTAAGTGCCGACACGTTTATTTATTTATTTATTTTTTTTATTATGTTAGAAGATATGAAAATTGAGAATTAGTTAGTTAGTTACATTCCTCGTTTATTGAAGTATTATTATTATGCTGCCTGCAGATAATGATCATAGTCATCAGGGTAAACAAGGTATTATTTTTTCCCTTCCAGTATCTTTTACATAGCCTTTTTTCCAGTATTTTGCTTGAATAGACAAGCTAGACAAATATTTATATTTATATTTGCTAATTTTAGATCCTTTCGTAGTAATAGTTTATATTTACGACTTTTTGGGAAATTTCTACCCTACAGAGTTATTATTAATATTTATGTTTTTTAGCACGACACACCAAATCACCCGACACTGCTGCTGTTGCTAGTCCTGAACGAACAGCTAGGACAAGAACAAGAGTAGCAGGAGTTTCACAGTCACAACGTAAGTGTTTAGAATCTGTGTACAATGTAACAAAAACTTATTAAGTTCTTTTTCTTCCGTGTATAGCCAGTAGTAGGTCAGGTTCACCATCGTCAAGGTTGAGCTATACAACGTACAATCGTGAAGGAGAATCGTTAATAGCCAGACCAAGAAAATTATCTGGGCATGGTATTCGAAGTACAGGCAATAGTCGTGAACCCAGTCCACAGAGATTTGGAATGGATAGAAGCTTTGCAAGTAAAATACGGTATGTCGATTAATCTTTAACTGAAATTAATTTATTATTTAAAACTATACGAAATGTGACTAATTGTAATTGTGATCATCAGAGGAAGGAATTTGCATATGTCGCCAACAGACAGACCGCAATCTAGACCAGTGATGGCACAGAAGATGTTACAGCAATCTCGTGAAGCTGAATCTGCTTTGGCAGATGCTCTTACCTTTGACAGCATTGATAGTTGTTACAATAGAGCCACAAGAGTCAAGGGTGAACAGAGCGATGATAGCGAAACTAGCAGTATATGCTCGGAACGCAGTATGGACAGCTTCAGGCGTCCTAGCGATGTGAGTTTTTAAAGTTTCAAAATCAGCCCTACGACTCTCCCACTTGAAAATAATTCAAATTGGAAAAACAGATGATAACATTCGGCCAAGCATATTCATTGTTAGAAACTAGCCGATCCTAATCAAAACTTCTAGTAGCGAAGCATATTTAATGCTTACTGCATGGTACATGTTTTAAGTACGCTTACTATTCGTTTAAGTTTCCCATTTTTTTATTTACGATAAATACAATGCCACAAAGAAATCCCTAGATGTGTAAATACCAAAGTAATACGACCAATAGATAATGAATATGCTATAATTAATAAATGTTTTACATTTGTAAAAATTCAGTTATGCAACTTTTACTTTTTCATTGATCACTACTTGAATAATTTGTCACATTTACATTTTATTATTGCTTTAAATCGCTTATAACGTAATCGTTATCCTGTGTATATTTCTTAGATCGTTATCAGTACGTATTATGCTAACACATTGTATTAAAACTTTCGTATGTATCGGTAATTGGATTTACGAATTTTGACTAGCCTGTATTTTTTTTTTTTTAGTAGTTTGGTTCTAGTCTATAGATACGTATCTAAAACATTTTTTTGATAAAAGAGAACATTCCGTGATTGTCGTTAACACCTTATAAATAATTATTGTCGAAATATATCGAATCAAGAGGAATAATGTGATAAAATGAGAAGAAGGAAAATTTTCTAACGCAGAGCTGGGCACTCTGCGTCGACGTAGCTAACGCATGTCTGATTTTTCATTTTCCTTTTTGTTGCGGCGTGTTTGTTTGGTTTGGACTAACGCAATGTGCCATTGTATACTTCGTATCTGTCCATCGTCCATCTACCCATTAGTCGTTCTCATGGAGTGGCTCCCAGCAAAGACTGTATCGTGATATCTGGGATCAGTCTATCCCAAAGGTTTGTGAAATTTAGTTTTTCTTCGATTTTTCTCATAACTTGCCGTCTTTCTCTTATTTTTTCCTAACATTTGTATTATAATGATCACCGGTCACTTGTTAGGAACGATCTTCGCATTGTACATTTCTAGTTCTACATACGTTCATTATGTACATATTCAAATTGCAAATATAAGTTTATCAGTTATCCATCCACTTGATTTCGGCGATTTTTATTGTTTTTTCTTTAACATCGTTCACTTACATGCATTTTCCAACAGTCATTAAATTATAGCGATATGATTCACGAAATTATACAAAAGTTCGAATATCCAACATATACTTTTTGAATATATTTTCTACCTGTAAATAAATACCGAAGTAACGTTTCATTGTTAGAATAAACATTCTTATTTTTTAGGATATTAAAGAAATAATTGAAAATTGTGCTCACAAACATTGGGGTGACAGGAAGGAAGGTTTAGTTGGTTTGCAACACTTCCTCGCAAATGGGAATACCTTGACCGCGACCGAATTACGCAAAGTTACAGATATTTTTACTAAAATGTTCATGGATTCGCATACCAAGGTGTTTAGTTTATTTTTGGATACTTTGAATGAACTGATCACGACTCATAACGAAGATCTTGGCGACTGGCTGTACGTCTTATGCGCGAGACTTCTAAACAAATTGGGTACAGACTTGTTAGGGTCTATTCAAGCTAAGATTCACAGGACGTTAGACGTCGTAAGGTAAAAATTGATTTTAAGCCATTTTAACGTAATTTTAATGTAATCGCGTAAACTCTCTGTTGGCTTCGCAGAGAATCTTTCCCCGGTGAGCAGTTACTACCTGCCGTCATGAGATATTTAACCGATCCAACACAAACGCCAAATTCTCGTGTAAAAGTCGCAACTCTAACATTTATTACACAAATTGCGGAAACGGCAGAGCCCTCGGCGCTCAACAATTCCGCTGGAACAGCACTGGCTAGATTACTCGATTGGACGACCGATGTGAAGAGTCAAGATGTTAGAAGGCACGCTCAGGATGCTGTCATAGCACTTTACAATCTGAATCCTCCACAAGTAACAATGATATTAGCCGAATTACCAAAATATTATCAGGTATATTATTGCAAAGATCAATCATTGAAATATGACGCTCAAAAGTTATTAAATGATATTATTATGAATCCTATAGGAAGCTGCGTTACCATTGGTTCAGAATCATTTAAGAAGGTCATCGGCATCAAGTAATCCTGCCTCTCCTGGAACTCCACCTCCTAGAGCTCAACACTCACCAGCTCGTAATAAGAAAAACGACGTTGATGCTGCTGATGAGAATTTAGAAGAAGTTTATAAGTAAGATAGTAATTTATTTTAATTTCTAATATAAATAATAACATACCGTAGTCATAAATGTCCAACGTTTTAATCTAGAGCCTCTTCCTACAGATCATTACGGCGTACAACGGCAGAGATTCAGAATTATGGATTCGAGCGTCTAGAGAGAGCGACGACTAGCAAGGATAGCGGTATTAGCAATATGGCTGATTTAGAAGAAAGGATAGAAGGTCTTACGTTGTCTAATTCGGTAAGACTATGATTATTGCTTTGTTGAGATTAATTAAATATACAGGGTGGTCCACCTAAATGTTGACACCTTAAAATGTTTCTTTTATTTGTGATGACATAAATATTTTTAATGCGTCCCAAATAAAGGAGATATTTAGGTAGCTACATTTAGGTGGACCACCCTGTATTTGTATTAATATCATTATTATCGGTATCAGGGAAGGTCTTCTTCCGTTTCATCACCAACGCAGCGAGGACGATCAGTTACGAATATAACAGTAAATGGCTCCAGTGATACGATCGCTGGAGATCTTATACTACCTCAAGAGAATAATGGTTATAAAACTCACGGTAAGGGAGACAAAATGAACAACGTGTATAAGAATACGTTAATGATACTTTAAACATTATGAAAATTTCATATTCAGGATGTTCCCCAGACTCGACGCAGAGACCAGAAGTATTAGACAATATGATTAAGACGTTACAATCTAAAATTACACAAACTTCGGAAAAAGTAGCTGCTCTACAGGAATTTCAATTATACGTGCGAGAAGCAGAAGCCTCATACATAAAACAAAATTTCAAGTAAAGTATTTATTTGATATTCTTGCAATGTACTTTTAATGTCACCCTATTAATAATTGTTCTTTCTCTTTTTATTAGAAAGCTTTTGAAAACATTATTAGATAGGTTAAATAGCGATAGTCAACAGTTACAAATAGAAGTACTACAAACGTTAATTGAAATGCTGAAGTGTCAAGAACTTGTGGAAAGTTTCTCTGTTTTTCCCGAATTGTTGGTGTTGAAAGTTATCACTGCCCATAAGTTGGACGATCAGAAAGCGGATGGTACTTCTAGCGGGGAGAGTGGTGGTAGAGCACCTGTAAGAACCTCCGAAGTATATATCTAAAAATGCTAATTAACATTAAAACATATGTCAAATATAATGTTAAACAATTTAACGTTTTTAATATAGGTTCTCAGAACAGCAGAGAAGTGTGCGGCGACGATCGCAACGGTTCTCAGACCAGAACAAATTATACTTGTCGTATCAACGATAATAACGACTGAACCATATCCCTGTAATATGGGTGCGATTAAAATGCTTCACAAAATAGTCGAACATTGGGGACGCGAAGCGATAGAGCCTCATCTGTCAAAGATTATGCCAGGGCTTATAAAGGTAAATATTTGACATTTTTCACGATATCATATTACATTATATTATTTATATTATTTACATATTGCTTCAGGCTTATGACGATGTCGAGAGTACGGTCCGAAAAAGTGCAGTATTCTGTATGGTCGCGATCCACGCAGCGGTCGGCGAGGAAGTGTTGAAGCCCCACTTGAGTTCTCTTTACGCGAGTAAATTAAAGCTTTTGTATATTTACATCCAGCGTGCACAGCAAACGAACAGTCAACCGGCCAGTCCACGTAGTAACAACAAGAATTAACTAACAACCAGTTCTGCGACATTAAGAATCGCAATATTGAGGAGATTCGCGCGGATAAGCGCGAGACACGAACGAATGTTGGTTAGCTTTCTCGGCAAATCGAGTCCGTGATCGGTTGAGAAAGAATCGAGATAATAAAATGCCCGCGAGACAGAAATTACGGTTTGTGCCTCCTGACAGTGATGTTACACGATGTTATACGCGCGATGGCTCATGCTTTGCCAAAGGGAAACCTTTTTCTCATCAAGTGTGAAATCGATCGTTAAATTCATTACGAGTACAGTTTATAATATAATATTTCTTTTTTATTACGAGACAGAGCGAGAGAGAGAGACGAGATATTTGCTTTTCACATTACCGATACCAAATACGAGCGAGAGACATCGGTTTGCTATTTTGAGGTAGGAATGAACCTACACCTGCAACATACATAATTTAAAAAAAAAAAGGTGGGCAAAGGAGTACGACGTGTATGACTTATTCTTTCGTCGATATAATATTTACTTGAACAAATTCATAATAATAATTAAACGCGTTCGCATCTTTTCCTTTTTATTTACCGAGATCTGAAAGAAATTGATTTCAGTGGTACGTCAATGTACAGACGTATAAAATTCATCATTTTATTAGGTCTATAGTCAATTTTCCTGCCGTATATTATCGATTATATCGTTAGAGATCTGTATGCGTTGTGTCATTGTATTGTTGTTACTGTTATTAAGTTCAACAAGAACGTACGTTTCGATGATAACTCTGATTCCCGGAAAGAAAAAGAGAACTCACGGTTGTTTGTATACTCCTTCAAACTATTCTTTTCTTTAGAGACGCCACACGACACGGTTAGCTTGTATAATCTGTAAAATCGTTTTGTAGTCTCTAAGTGAACCTTGTGTTTTTTTTTTCTTCTCCAAATGCGCAAATGTGAATATAGATATGTTATTTTTCATTAAAAACAGCGCTGTTGCACGTCTTTTATCCGATACTTCCATCGAACCCGCAAAGAACTTAGCTCGACGTTTAGTTTATACGCATAACCGATTACGAGAGAGACTGATATTAAGAGTAAACACAAAAAAAAGTAGCAACAAAAAGAGAAAGATAAACAATTGTATTACGTTGACGGAAAATTTTGAATCGTGTTAGGGTCAGGAGTGTGACATGACTGTCAAGAGGGGGATATATAGATCACTCGACTTCCTTTCTAGTAAAAATGCATAAAGGGATATTAATGCATAAAGGACGCAAGTACCAAGAGTACGAGAAAGAGAATGAGAGAGAGTTAGATTTTAATGAGCTTGAGAAAGCAGAGTCTCGATAAACGAGAGTACCGGAAGCGATACTTTTTGCACCGCACACGAAGAGTACGAGGCATTATTTATATATCGAAAGGAAAGTAATAATTTATTCGTCTGAAATCAATGTGCTAGTCAGATTCCCAAGGACGCACAATGGACGCAAGAAGAGAACACACATACACATATAATACACACAAAAAAAGGAGAAATGAACGGAGCTTTTCCTTTTATATATATATTTTTTTGTTTTCTTCGAGTGACAGAAGCGACGACGACGACCCGGTGTTTTTTGTAGCATACTAGAGAAAAACAAGAGACAGAGAGAGAGAGGATGTTGCGTTACGTCAAAACGGGAAAGAATGAGAGAGAGTGAATGAGAAAGGTTACGTTGTTGTGTAATACCTGTGAAACAGTAAAAAGCAGAAAGAGAAGAAAATGAATGAAAAAAAAATAATAGTAAACAAACAAACGGAGAACAAGACTATAGAGGTTTTCGATAATCTAATGTGCTCTAGAAGTAATGTTAATTATTATTAATTAATTAATTATTATTATTAACTATCAATCGCGTTGCCAATATTTGAATGAACGCTAAAAAATCAAACGCTAACATTTAACGAGTTTTTAGTAAAGTTTCGTGCCATTGTTGTTTCGTTTTTGTTTTAATTATATATAAAGAATAAAAATGATATACAATACATGCATAATATGATGCGAGCGCACGCTCGTAGCTCTATACGCAAGCAAGCAAATACACATACACACGCATATTATTAATAATTACAGCGAGAGAGATTGACACGCGCGCGCATTTGCAAAATATTTGCGTGCGTTCCTTTTTTTTTTTTTCTGCTGCGACATAGGTCGACCCTTGTCCTTTTCTTACTACTTACCGTTTAGCACAGATAGTTGATTAACTTTTAAGAATAATATTGAAAAAAACGTCCTCGGGAACCGTCGAGACGATAACGATGATGATTATGGTGGTGATATCGCTAGAAATATTTTTTACACTTCGCTCTTTATTTTTCACGAGTTTCTTTTTTGGTTTCTTCGACACCCAGCAAAAGTGTGTTCGCACGTAAAGAAATAGAAGATAACAAACGTAGAGGAAAGAATCCGAACGGATACTCGATGTAGTAAAGAAAACGGGCGTACTGAAAACATTTTCATATTTTCAATATATTCAATAGATTAAATATGTTGAATATATTAAAAGTATTTTCAATATATTAAATGTTTTTAATATATTTAACATATTTAGTTTTTTTCGTAATAATCACGGTAATAAAGAATTAAAAATGGGCAGTGCAGCCAAATCGTGCCAAACACATATCGAGGTCAAAAGAGTATAAAAATAGCAACTGACGAGTAGAGAGACGAGTATTTAAACGTTTATTAAAGCTATATTAATATTCTCGTGCTTTTGGAAACGCAACTTTTGGCTTTTCGATATCGCTCGAGGTTCGTCGGTTTCGGGGTTTATTTGCAATAACGTTATATGGCATATGTCTATGCTATATTTCGAATGAAACAAATAAAATTGTCTTTTTTGCCTATGGTGTATCGTCTATTATAAATTGATCATATTTTTAATTTATTTCACTATGTTTATATATATATATATATATATATATATATATTTCTTAACGTGCCTTCATTTTTGTCCATCTTGAAATTTATTTAACGGAAAGGGAGGTGAAACGTGCTTTAAAAGAATATTTTAAAAATTACCACGGTTCGTTTTTCCAAGAATTCACTATAAAACTAAACCCTAAATTATTCTAATCTCTAATAAAAAACGTCTAATCTCTCATAAAGTCGGTGTAGTTCTTCTAATCGATCGTCGGAGTATCTTTAAAAAAAAAAGAGACCACGTTTTAACACGAACGCGACGACGGGGTTTATGGTCGATATCGGTTGTGTATATATGTATACAAATATATAGTATTTAAAGAATAATTGTACAACCTAATATTATCTAGTTATTAAGATGAGAACTTAGGGAGATACATCGTCACTGCCTCCAGCGTGTTTTGGTCGTGCCGGACCGTGATTTTGCGAGCGCTTCTCTTGGCACGCCCTGAGCTTGCGTAGTCTTCTTTAAAAAAAAAAAGAAAAACGAAAGCAAAAAAATGAAAAGAAATATAGGTAAAAAAAAGCTTCGTTTCGTTAAGTTTATTAAATAATTTCGTTAAGCAATTTCGTGTCCCTCTCCTCCCCCATGTCGTAACGTTCGGATATTTGCTTCTAATCAGAGATTAGAACAATTTCACGTTAAATCCCTGATACGATAACGTTAATAACAATAATTATTAAGTGCCACTTTGCTGGAGGTTTCTAATAACAAAACGCGAATATTGATTTTTTTTTAATCCTAATCATTCTAACCGCTTTTATCTCCTTGTCTTACCTTATTACCTCCCCCAATTCTCGCAAAATAAAGGAAGAAATAACTTATTTGTATTGTAATAAATAAATGTTAATATTTACACGCTTCTATAACACGAATCAGTCCGGTATAATAATAGATTATCTTATATCGTAATGGCGAGCGTTACTGCGGCTGTCGTTTTCATTGCTATTGAAAATAGTAATCGACGAGAAAAACCGTATTCGTTGCTATTGAACGCGAATAATTCCGCATTAGATATGTCGAATCTTGGAGATATACATTTTGTGGGCGTACGAAGCGATTAGCGAACGAATTGATTGTTTCAAAGTTTTTTTCTTCCCAAACGCGATAGTTATACGTAAAAAAAAAGAATTTAAACGTTCGAAGTAAATCCACCAGCTCAATCTCTTCGAAATTAGGCTCAAAGTTTTCTCGAAAATGATCGCGAAATGATTCTTCGATAGTTTAATGATAATAAAAAAATTGGAGCTTTGGTAAAACTATGCACGACAAAGTCATTGGAAGATCTGCATCGACGAAGAAATAGAAATTCTTTACTCATCGTGAACAATCATGAATATTCTATTATTTATCATTCAGCTTGCAGGATGATGAGTCTCAAAGTCACTTCATTTTTTTTTTCTATTTCAAATGCGACTGAATTTTATTTTTCACAGAGAGAGAGGCTTTGTTGTAATATTGACGTGAACATTGCAATACGATTGTAATAATCGCGTATATATATTATTATTGAAATGTTTTTAACACCTTACATCGTGACGTTCCATAAATTAGGCAATCGAAAGGAAAAAATAACGAAACGTGCAACGTTTGCGTATCTCACAATTTCACTTTTTTTTTTTTTTCAATAAAGAAGAAAACATCCGCGATCCTCTCTTTCCATTTTCTTCCTTGCTTTATATTATATATGCTAAGATTGCGAACGGGATAAGAGTTTCGACGGAGGTCAGAGAATAAAAAACAAAGTCTGGGTATACACGTACGGATGTTATGCATAATAAATTTGTCAAGGATGACAGTGATGACGATCATGATTTTTTTTTTTTCACGCTGACGAAAACGTATTACTGTATAAATGACTACTACGATGATATATCAATTGTATTGTTATTGTAATTGCCAACTTGACATAATAAAGTATTGCGATAAAAAAATTAAATGGGATTTTGTCCCTTTTATATCGATGAAAACTTCTTTTACATGGAGGAAAATATTTTTGCATCGAGGAAAACTGTCGCGTTAAAAAAACATCCGTGTTTATGGTACGTCGACGAGCGGACCGTACCGTCTTCCTTCTAATGAAATTATGCCGTGAAGCATGACATCACGAGGGTCGACGAGATTTTATCCTTTTAACGTTAATGAATTTTATTTAAATTGACGAATTTATGATAAATACTAAATAAATCAATTGAATAGCGAATGTTAAGGAATTTCTATTAAATTTCATTTTAGTGAATAAATTTAGAAGAATTATTAATGAGTTATTACCCTGTAAAATCATAAGATTAACATGTTAGCTATAAAGATTTTGTTTTAAACATTTTTTTATTAAAACATTCGATATAATTTTACATATATTAACGTATAAGTACGTTTATACACACATATAACGATCATCTTATTCCTATACTGTAATTCTCGTCTTGTCTTCGCTCACTAATACGCATACATAAACATTTGAGACACGTAACGGGGCAAAATTAGGCAAAAGAAGAAAAAACATGAAAAATAAGTGAATCGTCCTAAGTACGTATTTTTCTCGCACCGCTCGTTACAAAAAGTCGAAATTATTTTTCTTTAAATAGCGATCCTCTTCGCTATTACAAACTGAAAAAAGTGCATTACCTTATTATACTCGTCACTTATATATCATAATGGAAACACAAAAATCGAGTAACGATCTGTATACATATATAAATTTATATAAGTACGTACACTTAACTTATTATCGAGCGTGCTTAAAAAAAAAAAAAAAAGAACTACAGAAACTTAATGCGAATTAATAAGTAGAATCGTTACAGTATACGCACAAACACATCGTATGTGTCTCTCTTATCACACGCACATATCGTACACGTCGCGTATCAAAATGGTGTATCACAAATATATTACATTTATAGGGTGGCGAAGGGGGAATAGGGAAAGTTAGGAATATCAATCAGATCGACGCGTAATACTACAACATATAGGGTGCTCCAACAGAATTGTGCTAATTTTAACGAAAGAATTGTCCATTCTTTGTTTTTGAAACACCCTTTATAATTCGAATAGAAAATTTGTTGATCGTATAAACGAACTAAGGCACACTGTTAGTAGGCAGTCGTGTGGACGACAAGTTATTGTAAAAAAAGATCTCCATTGTATAGTTGTTAATTTTTTTTTGTAATACTGTTTTGTCTCTCTTCCCTCATTTCTCGCAAAAACATTTGCCCTCTCTCTCTCTCTCTCGCCTCTATTAGCTATTTTTTCTAATAACGGTATGACATCAGCCGGCGCTTAGATCTAATCTTTCGTTGCCATCGTCTAGAGATCGATTACGTAAGATCCGTTTAGTCTAAAGTTTTTTTTTTTTTCTTTTCTATAAGCCGTTGGATCATGTTCCCATTTTTGAATAATCGTTATCGAATGGTTCTCGATGGAACGAGGTACGACGTCGATGATTAGGGCCGAAGTAACGCGAAATATCGATCTCTCTTTAATCCTCTTGCGATATCTTCCCTCGAACATCGTGTAGAGAGTGATAATAAAAAAAAAAAGGAAATTGAATGGAGAAAAAGTAGAAGATCGCGTAAGTAAATATTCGTTGGACTCTAATCCTTCCTTTTTTTCTAAGTACTAGAGGTATTTAGACGCCTTCGTACTATACACATACAAAATGGCGAGTTATAAATTTTCTAATCTTCCTAAATCTCTACGATGTATCGCACATATTACACCTAGTATCGTTATTATTTGTAGAATAAAAAAAAAGAAAGACAAAAATCGCGAAATTCTTTCGAACGAATAACGAAAGTAGAAAAAGTTTCTATTGATCTAAACGTTCTGCACTGGTTTTGGATTGAGCGGTTCGCTCGCTGCTGATTTGCTTCTTTGTTGCGACGTCCTCCTTCTCACGCGTTGCTTTTTCGATTTCGATTCGCAACCGATCGCTAGGAAGTGATTATGGAAATATGCTTCGATCTCCGACAATTTTTTACCGTGCGTCTCCGGTAGCAAAAGCCACACGAAGACCGTTGCCATTAAAGAAACACCAGCGAAGAACCATTGACCCGCGTAAGAGCCTAGAAAAAAGGATAATTTAATTAATTTTTTCTTCTCGTCATCTCATCATTAACCTCAATTCACTTGAATGACTTCATCTAGCAAAAAGTAGATCATTTATTTTATTTCTGAATCGTTAAACGCTAATCCCCTGTTTTCGTGATAAATTGAAAGAATTTTTAAACGATGTGACTAATGGATCAGTTATCTTTCATTCAAAAAAATATCATCTTACCTCCTAAAAAGTCTTGGAGAAATCGGTAACTTTGTAGGGCGGAGAACATAAGTAAATTGGCCATGGAGTAACTAATGGAGTGAGCGATTCCACGAATCTCCGTTGGGAAAAGCTCTGCTGTCATGGTCCATGGGATTGTCAGCATCCCAACCATGGATGTACAAACGTAAAGTAAAAGGCATAGAATTGGTACCTGAAAACAAATTTGCAAGATATAAGAAATCACAATTTCGTTTTTAGATCAATCTTATCGTTTAACAAATGATTATAAACAATTTTTGACTAAAGAAAGAACAGGGATATGAATTTTTGTTCATAAAACATTTTACTTTTGAATATTAACAATTTTTATTACGACGAGAACTTACCCAGTAACCACTTCGATCGCCCTGATGAATGCGCAAAGTGAAATAACCGGAAACTGACATGCACGCTGCCATACCAAGGGAGGAAATTATGCACAAAGGTCGCCTTTTGTATCGTCGAAGCAGCCAAGTGTTCACCATCGAACAGAAAAAGCGCGTTACGCCCACGAGAATCGAGGACAGGTACGGGTCTACGCCGGCGCCAACGTCCTAATGTTTCGTACAAATCAATGAGCTTATCACCATTTTAAATCTTCCTACTAATTCTCTTGTCGAATATCGAACAATGATAATCAATTACTAAAGGTAAAAGCACCAGTTATAGACTTTTTAAGAGAAAATTTCAGTTGATTTTAAACTTATTCGCAAAATAATGTAGGGGAGACCGGGGCTAGTTGTCTCAATTTTAGGTTTATTGTTTCTACAGATTTCTGTAGCTTATATTTTCGAATTTTTTGGTGACCATCATAAAGTTCAACTTCTTAGCAATACATAGAAAATTTTTCACGACATGGGGCAAGTTTTCCAAGGTTTTCAAGGAACAATCCTGATGTATGCTTCATGATTTTTGCCAAAATGGACACCACCGCCGATTTCAATGTTTAATGGCTCATTTTAAAGATAAAAGCATGCAGAATAATGTTCCGTTGTCCGTTTTTCGATATCGTTGCGGAGTGTTGAAAAATAATTTTTTTAAGCGTCGGAGTATGGGTCGTTTTCAAGAGAAAAATTGCTGTAACTTTTTAACCAGTCATCCTATCGACGCCAAACTGCCATATTCGTAAATTAGAGACTTTCCTCTTTCGAACGAGTATTTGATCGGGCAAATCCGAGATGCTTCGATTTTTGACAAAAATCCTGACCTATGCATCATGATTTTTGCCAAAATGGTCACCACCGCCGATTTCAATGTTTAATGGCTCATTTTAAAGAAAAAAGCATGCAGAATAATGTTCCGTTGTCCGTTTTTCGATATCGTTAAGCAATGATGAGAAATTAATCTTTTAAGTGTCGGAGTATGGGTCTTTTTCAAGCTTCAAACTGCTGTATCTTTCCAACCAGTCATCCTATCGAAACGAGACTTGCACATTCGTAAAGAGGAGACTTTACTCTTTCGAACGAGTATTTGATCGGGCAAATTTGAGATGCATCGATTTTTTGACAAAAATCCTGATGTATGCATCAAGATTTAGAAAGAAGAAAGCATGCAGAATACTGTCCCGTTGTCCGTTTTTCGATATCGTTACGGAGTGTTGAAAAATAAATTTTTTAAGTGTCGGAGTATGGGTCGTTTTCAAGAGAAAAATTGCTGTAACTTTTTAACCAGTCATCCTATCGAAGCCACACTGCCGTATTCGTAAATGAGAGACTTTCCTCTTTCGAACGAGTATTTGATCGGGCAAATTCGAGATGCATCGTGTTATTTTATATAATTACTTTTATCAGCAATTCAAATGTTTATTTTATGTCGATTCTATGTCGAGTTTTATTAGTATTTAGATTGCAATAAAAATAAGTAAATGTATAAAAAAATAAAAATGTATTCAAAAAGGTCGGAGACTAGAACGGGATCACAAACTGGTACTTTTACAAATGATCTTTCATTAAATAAAAAAATCGACTTGACTCACTTGGAACCACGTGACAGCATAGAAGAGGGTAATATAAATACCCGAAAATTGTTGAAAGGAGAAGAACAGAAATAGTATGAGCATAGGCTTCCATCCCGTGGGTTTTAAAAACCCGCGTAATTTAGTAACAACACTACCACGTTTGCTTCTACGTTGTTCGCTCAATTTTATTTCATTTTCTTTCATGATCATCGTGAACTGTGCTTCAGCTACCGAGACTGTACCCTGTTTTTCATCTGACTTGTAGAGCCTGGATTAAAAAAAAAAAATACACGAATCTTGTAAAATTCGATTAAAAAGATTCATTAAATGTTATATGTAATTACCATTCCAATGATTTTCGTGCATCTTCGACTCTTCCTTTCGAGACGAGCCAGACCGGTGATTCTGGTACGAAAAGTTGAACGAGGAGGATCGGTACAACGGCGTAGATAATGCTGAGCCAAGCGACCAGTCGCCAATGCATGTAAGCACCTTTCAAATACGACAGTACCATGCCAAAGGAAGCTAATGTCGGTCCGAAGGATATCATTGAGCCTCTTAATTCTGGTCTTGCAACTTCCGTTATATAGACGATCGCCGGTGAGCTAGCCATCGCGCAAGAGATTCCTGTTAATAGTCGACCGACGAGTAGCATTGATATGTTGGTCGATGTTGCTATCAGTGCCCATCCTAGTACGCAAGGTATTGCACCAATTTGAAGGGTTCTCAATCTTCCAAGTATTTCCATTAGAAAACCACTTAGAAGTGCACCGATAGGTGCACATAATACTACCACGCTAGCTGTAATAAAGTTAGGTAATACACGTTTGTAAGATCGTATCTTGGTTGATCCTGGATTGGGAAGACTTTAGAAAGGTCTTTGTGAAGCTATCGATCGATGGTTCGTTTTGGGACAGTGTTGGGAATTATTCGAGTAAATTTTTATATGATTAAAGAGTGATAAGTGATAAATGTTTTATAACTCATGATCATAAGTAATAATTCATTCATTCATTACTCATTAATCATACTTATTTCATACTCATTTATTCTATTAATTGCTCAACTCTGTTTTGGGATCAAGATTGAAAAATTGATAATTTTTACGAGTTGTTCATTTGTAGAGTGAATTTTTTGAATTTCACTTTTTATTGAGAAAAATAATGTTTCAAGTGAATTGAGAATTGTTTTTTAAGTGATTTCAGCGTGTTGCAACTTTTTATCGTATTCAGTTTCCTTCCTTCTCTCTTTCTCTTTTGGACTTCTTACCTATCCAAGCACTTTGCTCCTTGGTTGAGGGTATTTCCGCGTCTTTAGCCTCGAGGTGTGGAACGAGAATCGCCGAGTATGCCATACTTAAGCCCAATGCTATGTGGAAGGATGCTGAGATGATGCAAGCTGCGATCTAGATGGATTTAAATTAAATTTATTTATTTCATCGTATGTTCAGCATAATTATTTATTTTATCAACTTCCAAATTTCTTCCAATTTCAATGTAACTATTGTAATGAATAACCAAAAACTTTTCGATAGATGATCCAAAAACTACAATATATATGCTCCAAGAAGCTATTTTTAAAATTATTTTACGACCATTTTTCACGAAGATACAACCGTTTGAAAATGATCATATTTTTCACGAAATTTTAGTGATTCTTCAATTTTGACGGCTAGTTTAGATGTTAGTTTAAAAATTAATGTTAAGTTAGAAAAAAATTTTATTTATAGTACATTACGTCGTTACCTCACGGAATGCATTTTTAAGATTCGTCGATTCGACGAAGCCCTTGTTGAGACTCCGACTGGACACGATAGCATCTTTGAAGCACTCCCTCTCATTTTCCTCGATGTTCTTCGATGCTTCGCGTTCGACACTGAAACAACATTTCTGCCTTTCAAAAGCCGCATTCTCTGAGAATCTCATTCTACTACCATTCTCGCGAGCTCTCATCTAATATGGAGACGTATTATCTGGTTTCTAGGTAGTATGCCAACGATGAAATTGTTTCTAATCTGTATTCTAATCATAGGTGAATTATTTGCTATAGATATTAGCTCGTTCTAATCTACAGAAATAAAAAGCATATTGGTGGTAATGCCATTGTTACAAGTATGGGGACGACCAATGCAAGATGCAGATGTATGTTTAGAAAAAATGTAGAAAAATGAAAAGATTGATATTTAATATTATTTTTACGAATATCAAACCCACCAAAAAATTCAGTCTTGTTTTTTCTAAATTCTCACGTCCAACTAGGTATAAATTCGTAATAATTTTAGAAACATCGATTCGCGCATCCTAGAACCGGCTCTATGTCAAGTTGCAAAGTCAAATCGATTGTTTCCAAGCGATTGCCTTTCGTAACAGAGAGTGACATTAGTCAGGCTGGCATATGTTCTCTTCTCTCTCTCTCTCTCTCTTTCTACGTAAATTCGAATGTGCTCGATTCACGTTCGATCCTTCGATCATGCTCGAGCATTTATTTCCCGTGCACGAGTCAAGGAAGGACGAAACTATTCGTGAGCTTTTTAACAAAAGATCTCTTCCTCGATTCCTCGCGTGATGGACAGCTGCTTGCAACCATCTACCTACTTTACTATTACATAAATAAAATGAAAAAAAAACCGTGCGAAAGAATCGGTCAATTGAGTGCTGCTTTAATTTAATTCAACGCTGACGGTGACGCAACGACTACTTCTTCGATCACGTAATAACTCATCAATTATATATCGTTATTATTATTACTACCATAACTTTGTTGCTACTCCATTTATCTCGAGTGAATGATAACGCATTTTAGACAAGAAAAAAAATTGCACCGTTATGCAGTAATGATAAAATGGAAATTTATATTTTCCCATGTCACTTATTTTTTACGAACACCATAAATTCCAAGTACATACTTGTAAAACAAATTTGTTATCATGAATCGTTCAATTACACGATTTATCTTCACAAAAATAACATTTGCATTTTGAGAGTAAAGAATGCAGGCTACGACGAGACGTCATTTAAGTTGAGCAATATAAATCATTTCCATTCTGATATCTAAATTTTATTTTTAAATAAAATAAATGTCAATAAATTATATGAGCCGTTTATTTTGAAAGTGACCTAACTCCATTTTTTTTCATTTATATCCAAATGCAAATCTTAGGTAGAAATATGAATATTAAAACAGCTAACTTGATTTTTTTGGAAAATGGACTTAGGCCACTTTCAAAATAAACTGCTCATATATTCCCCATTATCGTTACCATTTATGAGTTCCTATAACAAACGGAAATTATTTATGACACGACCTAACAATTACTTACTCTTATTATAGCTCATTCACCTTCCTAATTTATCTTGAAAGAAACGATGATCGCATTTCGATGATGACAGATGCAGAAATACTAAGAGATGCGACTACATATACTTGACATATGATATCGTTTATGCTTGGTCATTTAGACATGCTCATCCTGCTTGTGTGTGTGTTGACGTGCGTGTCGTGGTATCGATGATTATTTAATAAAAAAGGAGTACTACCTACATATCGTCGCACGCCATCCCGTAGGTTTTCTCTCATCGATTATCTCCCTCTCTCACTCTCTCTAGGAGAGTCGCGAACGCGTCGTTATTAGCTTCCTTTCCCATCGGTTCTTCGGACCCTCTCTTTCTTTCTTTATTTTTCCGTGCAACTAGCAGCCTCGATCACAATTTCGCTAGAAACGCTGATCTTTCTCTCGCAAGTCTCTCACGCGACGGCGTCACCAACCGTCATCCATCCTTTCGTCAGAGAAAATCTATTTTTATTCTGTCGCGCAAGGTTGAGGAGCCGTTTTGCTTCTACGCGGACGAAAGCGAAGATGACGACGATGATTACCTGTCTTTTTCGATCTAGTCTCGATCGTTATTGTTCGGTTTTTTTTAATTGACGATGTGTTTCTTTTGAGAAAGAGAGAGGGAGGGATTTATAAAAATTGATTTGGTTAGTTTGATTTAGCTTGAGTTAGATGAACGACGTCGATGACATTTCACGTTTCCTCAACTTTTCTCGAGGTTTCTAATACTTTTGCCACTAATGCTTGGCGGCACGCTTGCTTACTTGTGACGAGAGGAGAACGTTAGACGCGTTCTTTCAAAGTGGTATAAGGTAGGCCACACACCGGTGCGAGGATTAACGTTTACTTGTGATGTGGATAAGATACGATTGTAGGTGTTAATAAAATTGTAGAAAAAAACATTTGTTTTAATACTAATATTTATATACAAGTGGCAAGAACTTTTCACAAAAGAAATATTTTAATGTTTTTTTTTAACAATCTGATCAATGTTATAGTCAAAATGTTGAGATTTCGTGCAAGTGTGATGAAAATAAGAATACATGTTTTTTTTTTGTTTTTTTATATTGTGATTTTGGTGTGCGATCTACCTAATACGTCATCAGTCTAATGTCTTCGAGCGTGCAATATCCACTCGCTCGGCTCGTTCGTACGTACGCGAGGAACAGTAATTATAGTTCTCGCGAGTTCTACCTTCCACGCAACTCTTCCCTTCAATGATTCGATCCTCTCGAAGTTTATATGTTGCTACCTACATTCGAAACGATCGATTTCTCCAGTGAGAGAGCGATTTCTGATTTACATACTTTGGACCATTTGAATTCCGTTAGAATACATGTTTTAACAATTTTTTTTTCCTTTAAATTCACGAACTATGCTAACGAATCGAATTTGTCGAATCTGTTACAGAAAAATGATATCGTCTAACTAGTTTGTCATTTAGAAAATTCAAGAAATTTTAACAAAATTTTGAATCATTTTGCCACTCATCGTATCTCAACTCACAGTTCTCGAGACTATCGATCGTAGAAAGGAAATAAGGAGAGGTACTCGACGATCAAGAAACAACACGCACAATATGTACAACATACGTGTTCGAATTAGCAGTTAGCGTGGGACGAATCAGTATTATGTAAGCATCCTAAGTAACTGTTTGCCTCGACTCTTTTCTCTGATTCTTTTTTCTGCATTATGTGAAACTTTATTTTGTCCTTCGACAAAAATGAATTTTACAAAAATAAAACATTTCTTTCTAGCCAAAACGATCGATCGAAGTTCGATTCTAAACTGGTGGATCCCCAGAATTAATCATCGTAACAACAATAAAGATGATAAAAGAGGAGACAAAGTTGATTCTAAATACAACAGGCGAAAGGATTAAAAAAAGTTTAATCTGCCCGGAGGGAAGAATGGCAGACGTAAAAACAAACCGAGTTGCGATATGATTGTAAACGATATTGACAATAGAGCCTCGAGGAAATTTACATCGGCTTATGAAAGATGTATGAAGAATCAAAGTGAAATAGAGGTTAGATATTGCCAAGTTTGATCGTATTTGAACATAGGGCATACCTCTTAGGGCTGAAATTAATTAATCATTCGTAATTATCGTGATGTAGCCTAGAGACATTGTATAGACCGTTCCGAAGCTATGGATTACTTCGTGACGTTACTGTTGACATGCGTGGTCAAATCACTCGCAAATATTGCGCCAAAAAAAAATAGCACAAGGTTTTTGCTTTCAAAAAGTAGCTCCTGCATGAATCTAGACGCTATCGCGTGGCTGGAAATCGAAATGAGTTCTAGTATTTTTTTTTGGACACGTCGAAGAATAAAAAATAAATCATCGTAGTTTTGAATAGTAAAAGTGTTCAATTTAAAAGAAAGACAACGATAAAGTACATATGCAGTATCCGTGACATAATTACGCCTGTCTTGCTGACTGAACGAATGAGAATCGATTGGTAATGTCAACCGTGCTCGACATCGCTTATAAAAAAAAAGAAATTATGTAAATATCACGTGCTGGGGTACGACGAGAACGCGGCTTATCAAAAAACAACATAATAACATCTGTGTTTGGGTTATTTTTATTAAGTAATTTATTGGTTCATTGAATGAGAACAATAGTTTCTATAAGTTGTAATTTTCTACTTTTTCTTATTGATTTTAATATACTTATGATGTTGGTATTATGTTAGCAGGTACTCACCTTAATGAGTATGGATCCATGTTTGCGTCCTAAGTGCCTTTCTATTAAATTAAGGTGGTATGGTTGCTCTTCCTGATAGATTCTTCTTTTCTCCACGTGTAGGACAATTAATTAAGCTTCTCCCAAAATAAATCCTCATCGACCGAGATTGTCGTTGCCTCGTACCATTTTATTTCCTGAAAGATTTCAATCACATTTTAAAATCAATTAAATTTTGATTTCAGACAATATTGAATTTTATCAAGAAGCAGGAGAGAAATTAAGTAACGTTAAAAATTGGTGGAAAAAAACTGGTTTCTTTGTGTCAACCTATCGTTATTAGCGATCTACAGTTATTTTGTATACTTAAACGGTACAGGAGGTAGATTACCGTTCTATCAACGTGATTTATTGGACAGAAAACATCGAGTGCAAAGGCTGCTGCTTAGAAATCTTTGTACTGGAATTCGCTCGTGACTTTTCCGACGTCTTACGACAGAGTTTCTGCACGTGTAACAAGTTTTCCTGTCACGTTGTCAATCGGTTCAGCATGCAATCAGTCATCGTAAAATTGACACTCGTTAAGAAAATCGATATTGTTTTCATAATTACGTGTTCGAATTAGATAAGTCGCTCGATCATACGTCGACCGAATGCTCGATAATCTCTTTAAGATGCGATTTAGTTTCTATAGAGGTGGGGAAATAAGATATGAGCGAGATTAGGCATCGATTTTTATCACCTTGAAAGGGAAAGAATTCAATCGGGAAGATATCGTAATATTTTCTTCCGCGTTTTTACCATGATTAATCGACTTCTTGCAAAATCATCTCACGATATAAATGATGTAACGCGATGAAATATTAAGAATTGCTCGAAAATTATCAAATGTTATTTAATTATTATGTATTATCTAATTTTTTCTCTTTTTAATTGCAAATTTGTATCGTCATTTTGAGGACAGCAAATAGTCTTTACGTCACAAAATTTGCTTAGTAATACATTTTTAAGGTTTACTTAAAAAAAAATATGTCAGCAGAAAAATTATCATGTCATAAAATTCATTTAAACGTTCCATACATTAAACGATACGATAACTAGATAATTCTATTCGACGGTTCGATGAAAGGTTGCAAAAAGAAAGACTAATTTAAACCTACGCAAATGCAACACGTTAATGTATTCAAGTGCAAAATATGCAATAAGTTACGTCGTTCAATGACTTAGTGTTAATTTTACGTTTTACGATAGGTCACGATCGTTGGATCTTTAATACCTCGGCATTCCACGAAGAGTATTGTTATTGCTTATGTGTCAAACGTTGTAAGTTATTTAAAACGAGACTACTCGAAGCACGTTCTAATCATCAAGAAATTCTACGAAGATGAACAAAGTAATACAAGAAGAAATATCTCGAAAATGTACACCATCCTTCGGCATTATTACGTTACGACAAAGAAGCATCACCAATGGCCACATTAACTCGCGTCAGGCTGCATGAATATACAAACGAACGTATACAGGGTTCGTCAACTCAAACTAATCCCAAACAATTGTCATTAAAATGAATTTTCTTTACATCAATCTCAAATACAATACAAATCTCATTAAAAAAATTCGTTAACTCCGTTCTCGTAAATTTCTGTTAATCTTGATCACAAAGTTCGCGTGTCAAATAGAATTTGACTCACCCTGTACACGTTCGTCCGCACGAAGCTACACGAGTAAAGAAAAGATGCCGAAAGGATAACAATGGAGCAGTCGAGGGAACACGAGGCCTAGGACGAGTTTTAACGTCTAAAGGGTCCAGGGAATCGATTGACATCGTTTGGCATTCACGATGGGAAGAAACTCACCTCTCTTCCTGACTCCCTTTTTCCCCTGGACCGCTTGGTTGACCGTGCCGGTCACGGTCGGTCGGTCCGTTTCGAGAGTCGTTCCGTCCTCCGGTAGAGAAACAGGAATTTTCGCAGAATGTCGAGTCCGTGAGTGTGTAAGAAGAGAAAAGGACGAAACCGGAGGAGGTTCTTTTCAATATTTTACTAATACTTTAATTTCCTATACATTAAGTACGTATACCTATTCATATATATATATATATCACATATATATATCTATACTACAATGTACTGTATCCACAGTAGCAGGGTATAATCAACAATGAAAATATGTATATTTCTGTGTGCGAATGACAATGTCGAGGATAAAAGAACTTGTGAAAAATGAACTCCCCCTTCGATGCGAAACGCGCCACGGTCGAGACGCGACTGCCGTCAGACACACCGGTGCGTTTCTACACCGTTTGCCCGAGCCGCCGCAGAACGCCGCTTCGACGCTTCTAGACGCACCGTATTGGTCGTAGAATGGAAGAAGAAGAAAGGAACACCGTATCAACACGCAAACTCCATGGCTGTTGCCAATTTAAGGGTTGCCTCACTTTCATAAAAGAAGGGTATACCGTATAGTATGGGGGGGGTGGTTAAGTTCATGCTTTCTCTTTCATTTTTTTTTTTATGGGATTATTCGATCGAGAACATTTTTGTTCTGGGATTCTTTCTATGGGATTGAGTTAGGATATATTTGGTTCGGTCGATAATGGATAGCTGTGATGATTTGATAGATTGATTTTATGATACGTTCAAT
The DNA here is from genome assembly GCA_916049575.1 of Ancistrocerus nigricornis. Taxonomy (NCBI): domain Eukaryota; kingdom Metazoa; phylum Arthropoda; class Insecta; order Hymenoptera; family Vespidae; genus Ancistrocerus; species Ancistrocerus nigricornis. Next base: position 3,776,450 of record OU696668.1, on the reverse strand, counting down.
AGGTTGTGTTCTTTATAGGGTGAGTTCCACTTGACCTTCACAAGACTCACAACCGCGTTTTTCCCCGTTCCACTTGCTTGCGAGCGTTACAATCATAAACCCAAGTGTAATGGATTATGGAGCGATTATGGAACATTACAAATGGCGAGTTTGAATATAAATCAGAAATCTAAAGAGGTTACGTTATAATTTGTAAAGCTTAATAATAAACTTTAATAACTATTCGTTAACGTAATTTTTATTAAAAAAATACACAATTTAATTTTTCATATTACATTTTAGTGAAGTATTTAAATAATTCACATTTGTGAGCGCCAAGTGGAACGCACCCTATGAGTGTCATTGACACGTTGCTATTTCTTTCGTCTAGGTGATGAATTGTGCAATAGGAAATTAGAACGTTTTAAACGAACTGTCGAACCTGTTAGAATGACTGATTGTTTCAGTAAATCATTTTTTAGAAATTATATGCTTTATTTTGTTAATGAGTCAAATGTTTTGTTAACTATTATGTTTTGTTAGTAGTTCTAGGGTTAAATTCGTTTATCTTTCGTTAAGAAATATAATCATTAGATATAAATGCTTGCTTAATTGGAATTTTCTGTTGTCTTCTCGCACTACAGTTGCTTATTTTAATATGTTAGTAGGTATAATGTGATAAGCAAAATATCAGAAAAATTATTTCTCGGGAATTTATCGTCAGATGATTACAACGTATGTACTATATGCTTATAATCATACGTCGTCTAGTTATGATTATTAATGTTATTCGAGAAGCCATCGAGACACTCGGTCGATACGCAGAGATATGGATGGCATTTGACCATCGATTAAGCGGAACGTGCATCTGATCGTTTAATATTGAAATTGAATAAAAAAGAGAAAAAAGTGTGGTGGTGCACTTTCAAACGTTATGCAAAATCATTTGTGAAGTCTATAAAACTATTAAAAGACTCTGTCCGGTTTATTATTCGCTCTTTTCCGCTCGTAAGCCCTGCTTTATCGCTTGCCACGTTTGTTTTTGCTGACACATCTTAAATTACTGTCCTTAAGTTACTATAAACTGTAGATAACAAAAATTCTATCGTTTCTCTGCCCCCTTTCCTTTTTTTTTGTAACTCGAATCCTTTTCACTCATCTTTTGTTCGACCAATTCAAAAGCCACAGTTACTTGGTTTCGTCAAGAGCAAAGTAGGTCATTTATTTATTTTTTTAAATTTAAACTTCCGTCGTCTAATGCTAAGAATTGAAAAAAATAAATTTTAAAAGTGGAGTTAATCAGTTTGACTTTTAAATGGATCGTGCGCATCATAAACGGAATAAACGAGGGAAAAAAAATTTACAAGAGATATTGTATCTCTGTAGTTTCATAAAGAGGGATCAACGGATACTTCCTCGGGGTAATAAATTTATTTGAAAAATTGTCTAGTCTCACAGGATTGTCTCATTTCTTTTATTATCGATCGTTCGATGGATCGAGGTTTTACTCTCATTAAATCTATTTCCTTATTAGGCTTTTTTTTTTAATTTCTAGACATTCGTTTAACGCGTGCTTTCGGCTTTTCTCGAAAGTGCGATCTCGCTACGCGGGTTCTCCGTGTGATCTTAATTTACAATCGTTTCTCGAGTTCAATTACTCACTTGACCCGACTCGCGTTGACGCTAAGCGTCTAATAAATCGCGTCTGCAACATCGGTCACTTGGACGTATCAAAACAATTTCGTAGTTTCCATACTGCGGAATATTTTTCATCCCCGTCTGCAATTTATTTTACTATTTATATATTACGTGAATGACACAAACATGACCGGTAGAAAATATAATCTACGTTACTACGATTCATCGAAATATGATACGCCATTATTGCGATAAACATAATTGGAGTAATTTCCTTTTACCGAAATTATTGAGTATTAGGAAATCGATAAAAATAGTGTCATCGGACGCACCTATCTATCCGTCGCCTGTATTCCTCCTAATTGATTTTATCTATCAATAAAATTCCGTTTTCCACGAACACCCTGTATATAGCTCTTAGATAAATCAGTATCGAACGTGAAGAGATAATTGAACGTGATGATTATTGTGTAACAGCTAGACGTTTATGAATTGGTGTTTAATTACTCGCTAAGGATCGATAATTGCGATTCTGATAAACGATCGGTTTACTTTATTCGTTAGAAACATTTTGCCTTACCGGTGCTATGGATATACGTATGTAAAATGATATTATGTCATTTGATTTGTTTAAAAAAAAAAAAGTTGGTTTCTCCTTTAATAAGCCAAAGTTTCGACGTATGGCAAATTGAAATTTGTTAGTGTTTTAACATTAACATGTGTGAAATTTTAATATTTAAGAAAAAGGGAATGTATTTATACTTTGTAGAAAATGTAGATAAGCATGTTTTAAATTTCGCGCATTGGTCAGCTGATCGAAAGCACGTTGTATATTTCTTACTATACATGTACAATTTGAACCGTCGTTCACGTTCAGTCCGTAGGAGCCAAGATGGCGGCTTGGAGTAGTATTTTACGTTCTGCCAGCCAAAAATTCAATGGGTTTTCTGTATTATTGTTTAGAAAATCTCCTTTAAATAGTAAGTAATGGGATTTTCACTTCCAGCGTGTCGATTCGATGTTTTCGTGTCACTTTTAAGTTATCATCGTGGTAAACATGAACGATGACATTTTCGTTATGCAACTCTTCCATACAGTAGATAATTGTAATTCTTTTCTAATCTTTAGACAGTCTATAGAAATGTATAAATATGGCAAATTACAATGTAAATTGATTTATGACCATAACACCATATTTTTATAATCTATATTACACTTTATATGTTTGAGGTTATGTATCGCTGTAGGGTATATATTTTCAAAATTTAAGGTTATAAATACTAGTATGCACTATTTTAAATATCAGTTATTTCTTTTATTAGTATATTACAATATAGTTAGAGTCGACTTAATATTTAATGTTTTTTCAGGTCAAGTAAGATGCATGTCGGAACATAATGTGATGAACATACAAAGTTCTAAATGGCAATGGATTAAAACGAAAGATATGTTGCACTTATACTTTATGCTGGGAATAATACCGTGTACATTAATTACCATTTACGCTTACGTATTTGTGGGTCCAGCAACGCTCGAACCTATACCAGAAGGATATGTACCTAAGCATTGGGAATATTACAGAGTACGATGCGCTAATTAATTTAACATTATGAATAGATATTATTAACATAGTAGATTTAATAGCTTCGCATCTGATCTTAACGTAATTAATTCTTCTATAATTCTTATGACTTTCAGAATCCTTTAACCAGATTTTTTGTTCGTTATATATCTACATCGCCCCAACAAGAATATGAAAAATTCTTAAATATCGTATATCTGGAACAAGAAACCAAGAAAACAAGAGAGCTTGAACAACGCATAAAAGATTTGATTAAAGAGCGGCAAGATTATAGATACTTCTTTTATGTCCCAGTAACAGCAAAATACATTTACCAATCTAAATATGTGGCAGAGACTGGAAATAGGGTGACCTAAAACTAAATGGAGGCAAAGAATTTGTTTGTGCCTATTTGGCAAATGAATTGTTTGCTTATGGAAATCATAGGAGAATAACAGCGATTGCAAGTATAGTAAACAATTTTGACTACTAGTAATTCAATAAATCTTGTAATATAATATTGTTAGAATACATCTAATAAAGATACTGAAGAATAATTTCAGATTATCGTAAATTAAAACTGTTTTACAAGAACAATAATCTCCGCGAACACACGATCACGCTGTGACATATTGTTTTTCTTCGTGATAATATACATTTTATGTTTAATATATAAATGAGAAGTGAACCAATATCGATAAATAAAACATTAATTAATTATAAACAATATCTACAAGCGTTGATTAAAATCTACGTAGATTCTAACGCCATTTTAAATAACAGTTTATTACATTACCGACTCATGGGTAAAACGACACGTCGGTATTCCTGTTGTTTCCGCCACCTACTGGTAAAAAATGAAAATAAAGAATTTCAAAGAAACGGAGCCACATTTACCAATGGTTGCACTCTGGTAAAATTCTTCAAACATTAGCATTTTACGTATGTTCATATCGAAAAATGTTCAACAAGCTCAATAGCTAGAATTATCCGGTCACCGTTCTCCGGAAAAAGCAAAAGGTTACGCTCCATTTCGCATTAATAGCGTGTAGCAAGTACTAGTTACGTGACGTTGCCATTTCCCATACTTGTTGTACGTTTCATAAACATTACTATTAAATCGATATGTAAATTAGAAAAAACTTCGATATTTCGACGATCTATAAAATCGTTAAAGTAATCCACAAAGTTCAAATTAAACGATAATATAACAAATTAATGCAGGACTCGACGAAAGTGTCATCGAAGCATATCATTTTCTAATGTACACACATAATTTAGCAGTATTTCAAAGCGATTGGTGGTAACTTTTCGAGAAAAAAAATTGCTCGACTCGAAAGAGCAAACATGTACTTTCGTGAGTCACTGGAGCTACGACATAACGACTTTTTTTTTCAACGTGACGGTATACGATGATTAGTCCTTCCAAAGTGCTCTCACGTAACTCGTATCGTGCGACGTTCAGCGAGCCTACTTGAATGGAAAAAAGATGCCTTTGCTTATTCCTGGTTCTTTCCCCATTGAAATCTTGTCAAATTACCATCTATCGACGATAATTCGATAGTAATCGAACGATTGACCTATCATTGAGATACGATTTTAACGAAAATTCTAACAAAAAAAAAAAAAAGCATCATTTTCACGTCGATTATCTTGACGTATTAGAAAATTCAAAAAAACATCTTTTAGAGTGATTAGAAGCGTCTTTGGAACACAAATCGTTGCATTGGAATGCATTTAGTGTAATTCTATGCATTTAAATGCACTTTAATGCATTGCGATGAATTGAAACGCGTGAGATTCATTAGGATCATGTGATCAACCAAGTCGAATGGCGAAAGCTCGCCGATACACCCGCGAATAATATTTAAACGGGATTACATAAACGCGTTACTATGCCGATCGTACGATGAAACATATGTGCATCGTAAATATATCGGCTATATATCGGACTGTTGACCGTCTTGATTGATTTTCGCATTCTCATCCGTTGAAACGAGTTAGAGAAAAAAAAACAAAATTGGACAAATTCGTCGATAATTTAGTCGAACTATCGCAAGAATGTTTACAACGATTCGATAACGATTTATACGTCATACTTGATCGCAAGTTCACGAATCTTCGATTCGAGTCAGTTCGATACTTTGAAACGCTCAGAATCCGGAAAGGAAAAAAAATCGAGATAAATGAATGGCGGTGGGTCGCAAATTGCGTTACCACTGATTTCTGGGAAATGTTCATGGAGTAACGAGCCACCGATAGAAATAAATTGATTCTCGTTCCTTCTCTCTCTTTTTTTTTTTAAACCCACAGTGGAGCGTTTTGAAACGATTTCGCGGCACAGAGAATTTTCGCAATGAGTCTTTCTAATCCGAGAGAAGGAAAAACGAGATAAACTTGAGAAATATTAGGAAATTAGAAAAAAAAGTCGATGTAGACCAATAGTTTAATGAAATATATACACTGGTAGACCGAAATTTGTTCTGTACTCTAAGACAGTTAAAACAAACCAGCATGATTCACTTAATTATTTTAAACTCCAATTAAATGTCTCATCAAAATGGTAATACTGACCATAGACAGTTCCTATATCATTCCATTATTCATTATTCTAATCTACGAACCCTCGCATAACCAGAAACTGTAATAGTCATCATAAAGCAAATAATTGATCGTATTGTGTATAGAGACTTCAAACCTTTTGATTAGACAGTCGTACGCTTTTATTCTATGGGTGTAAAGACGTTACACGCATAAGCGATAGGTCGATAGGCGTCCAGTCGGTTGGCAGGCTGCACGTCGACGCGAACACAAGCCGCGAGTTAGTGGTCATTGTCAAGGCCAGCTCTTTGCCGACTCGTACCTTGCATAATGTTCCTAGGCTACTACCTACTGCTGTCGCTGTTGCAGTTGTACGAATGCATAGGAGTATTGGCGCCGTCTACCTGCTCGCGAAGGTGAATGCATTTATTGCATATAAAGAAATGGAAATGAAATGACACCATATTTTCTCTTTAATTTATACATTTCTTATTATGTTGTTTATAAACAGAATGGTCCATTTAAATATCTCTTTTATTCGGGATGAAATAAATATTTTTAATGCAAATGGTGTCACAAGGTAAATGCTTTGAAAATGTTTTTTTCTAAAAACGTTCGTTATGTCATCGCAAATAAAGGAGATATTTAGGTGGCTACATTTAGGTGGAGCACCCTGTATATAATTGTTTTTTTTATTAGGTAATCTCTCTTGAAATTATTTTGTACATATTAGAATAATGTACATAGTTACCTGTTGTGTTATATTGATAATTTACATGTTTTGAAAAACGAGTGTATGATATTACAGATAGCTGTTGCAGGGTTCTGTATATCATTTTGAAGGATCTACCTTCGAACGAATTTTGTTTAATTTTATAGTCAAGGATTAATACAGTTTTGCATTAACACAATTTTATCGATTCCCTTTTAACCAAATTGCCTAAACATGAAATTTGAACCTACCAAAGAGAACTGACCAATTCGCGTATCTTTGATCGCCATTATTATCTCGTCATCCTCGATTGGCCTGATACTTAACATATATAATATCAAATGAACGAGTCGAAGTAAACAGATTGAAGTTTAATCTACTGGGAAAACTATATGACGCCTAAGAATCCACGCAAATGCGAAGTTTCTATTGAAAATAATTGGCCGCGGTGGTTACGTGGCTAAAGGTAACTTGTAGGTTATAGTAATAATAATAATAGAAAAAAAAAAAAGGAAAAAGTATAAGGAAAAATGATCAAAGTATCGAGCAGGTTACGCGATCGGCTTTGCAGAACTTCCGTTTAGATCTTGTACGATAGGGCATCACCCTCTGACATAAACGCATTAGTATACTGCTGTAACAACGTTCGATGACCAATGACTTCTTTTTTTTTTTTCTTACCGATATAACGATGACCTATATAAACTGATATTGTATTAAGTTCTATTCTTAGAGCTATCGAAAAGTTCTGTTTGCTTAACTCGTATTAAATAGTATATGTATAGGTACAAATATATTACGTTCTTTGACTAAACCAATGTAACTTGTCGATATAGATCGAATATGCTGTAACACTTGATGTATTATAGTGATTCATAATACTTGATGTTATAATCATATCATAAAACGCCAACGCGTTCGTATTATTTTTTTTTTTCTAGAGTAGGTATCGAAGACGTAGCATTTAATTCATCCCCACACCCCGTCGACCCGTACGATTAAATGCTCTCTCACGTAGGTACTATACACCCGTCATCGAATGTACATACATACATACTTATGGGTAATTATCTAATACCTTTTTTCTTCATCCTATGCCGAACGAGAGAATGACGCAACGGCAATGATCGGATTCGAATCTTCCACTCATGCTCGAGTTCTTCCTTACGCGAATTCTAATACGTCTCCTCTAATCCACCATCATTCGTAACTCAGCTTATTTTGTTCTACCGACCCGCTATAACGATCGATCGTTGCAAAAGCTGATTTCATACCTCCCCCACTCGCTTCTTTATCCCATTTTTTTACTTTTTCTTCGATCGCAACGATGACGGTCAACGTTGTAATAAGTATTCTTATTTGTCTTACTTTTTTATAATGGCTTATCAAACACTGACAGGTCATATCTTTCAAAGGAGGTTGCAGTATCGATTCTCCACAGTTTCTTGCAATTTTTCTCCCACTCTTCGGTTCTGGAAGATTTTATAATGTGTAGCGATCGAGAAAAAAAAGTGTGATCTTTCAAGTATGAGTCTGATAAATAATTCGTTTCGAGAGAGTTCTCGGTCTACGAAAAATTATTGGCTTTGAAATATATTCGAGTCAATGTTCCAAATCGATGCCGGGTTTATGACTTTTTTTTTTCTTGTGTCTTTCATTCTGTTTCTAAATTTACGATCGACTTCCAGTAGACGAAGACTCGTTTTATTCGATTCTCGTGAACGTTGCAACAAAATTTGACGGAAAGATATTATTATTATTATTATTATTACGTAAACGTTACCCACGTGTTTAAGTACGTTCGATGTTCGCGAGTTAATAAAAATCTTTTCGATGAATTATATTCTACGAACAATTACTTACGCTCGCGATAATGGTTGATCTTGGAATCGTTTTAGCTTGCGATTAAAAAAGAAGAAAAAGATACAAAATTTCATCGATGTCCCACACCGACGACCGATCATTTCGAAAATCGCAACGATTACGTGCATTTTGCGTCTTCCATTGTTTCACGGTTACCATGGCTACCGTACTTGTCGAGCACTATTACGCTTAGATTGCATAACGCTTTACTTAGGAATGAGACGTACCTAATTCACGGAAGGTTTCCACTTCCTTTAAAGACTGATTTTCTTTATATTCTTCTTTTTTTTTTTAATTTATAATCATTGTTTTTATAAAATATTTTCGATGGCAAAATTATCACGTGATAGAGTATTAGATTTTACACAAATTAGGTTCGTGGTCTTTTATTTACATAGTAATGTATAAATATACAAATTTCATACTCATTAATTTATTAATTATATACATATACAATTTATATCAAATATATACATCATACAACCATTTCCAATATTTATTATTCATAAGTACCTATACGAAACATAAAACTACTTCCAGCATGATAAAAAAAATCCATTATGGATCGTTACAAAATCGTAACGATCTTAGAAATACGTAATTTTAATTTCATTTAACCGACTCAATTATGACGCGGCACGTAATTAAATAGGTCCGCAAAAAGTTACGTGGAGAAATCGGTGCTCGTCGCTCCACGACTTTTAATCGATTTAATGATGTGTCTAAACGTCGTTGGGACTCTCTCTTATATGATCGTGTTATAAAGCTTGTTAATTGAGTTGACGCGCTCGCTTATTCGAGAATAAGAGAAAAAAAAAGTCAACTCACTGACGCATGACAAACTTCTTTCATCGAGGTAATACGATTTGCGCCTCGTTAAAATCGCGATTTAAATCTTTCACTGTTGCGATCGACTTTTATAACCTTATCTCGTATCGTAACTCACTGGTGATTATCGATTAATGGTCGATTCGCGAGTATACCGTAAATCGAGTCAATGAGATCGATAGTAAGACTATAGATTTCATTCACTCGATACGATATATTTGATATTTTAAAAATTTTTCTGTTTTTCGAAATGATGAAATTTATTACTATAATAGGAGATACGCTACTTGATTTTATTTTTCTGACGTCTGTGCCTAGAAACAAAGTCACCCCACTTAATTCTATAATTAAAAATAAATACTTCTTCATTGCACTATTATTTCCTGCGTCATCTTTACCTTCTTTTTTTTTTTTTTTAAATTACCCTATTAATATTTAGATTTTCTTGACTCATTAACTCTATATGAATTAAATATAATTTTTCGTTTCGTGTACCTACCTAGGAAATCGATAAGTGCAATTATTCATATTACACGGAGCTTATACGATTCATTACATTTAGTTGATTCGTTTTGCCGGTAAGTGATCATTTGCCATGAATAACATGTCGTGTTTACTACGGTATGCTCGAGGGTACAAATATTGATTTACAAAATGAAGAAGCGACTTTCCTTTAGACGATTAACGTCAGAAAAATATTTGTTCGAACTTATCGCGACTTTTAATGAGTCCGGTTGATCGCATAAATTTGTATTTATAATTTATTTATACATCTACACAACGTTCCATTCTAGCATTTTAAAAGGTATAATAAATTGAATTAATATTTATATATTAATATCTGTTATTTTTTTTTCTAATCGTTTACCTTGGTTTTCATCGCAGCACCCTTGCTGGTTTACTCAACTTCTTCGCACGAAAGAATCGATGACTCGATGAATCGATAACCGATCATAAAGCACATTATCGACTATATACTCAATAAATGGAAATAAATTTATATTACGTACTCATACGCAACAGGAAAAATTGTTTTACGCGCGGTACGAGCGCGACGATCGCTGTCAGCGCCAATTGTTTCGTATTACGTCGCTATTACGATGTTACAGGGTCGGGGGGAGAGATATTACGTGATATTATTTCGCATAGTATTACGTGATATTATTTCACGCGCGAATCGTAAACTATGTATTATGTTTTATGGAGGAACGTGTCGTGAGCTCCAGGTACGAGTAGACGATTCACTCGAAGCAAGAAGGCTCGTTTACGTCAGTTAATTAAATAATCTTCTTGTTCGGGTATTGTTTGTTCATCATTTTTATCAGACCATCCTGCCGTAATCCGAAGCTTGAATTTGCGGAGCACGTTAATCGGCTAATTGAGACGATCGCTCAACGAAGATGCTTCTCATATTTTTTCCTTCTTCTCTAATTAATGAATCAGCATTAGCGATTATTATTATTATGATTAGCTATTTATAGTATTATCAATTGTTTTTTTCGAGCGTATCACACCTCGTACGCTTTATTGACTCATGTTCTAATCACATTTTTTTGTTAGATTTACGTGAGATATATATATATATATTTTTTTTATTTAGAACTCATTCAACTATATCGTGTTATCTTTTTGCAGTCGATTAATAAAAAAGAAATTTCGATTTTTTATCTATATACAATTTTTGAATTAGATATAAAACAAAAAAATGGGAAACGCGAGCGTAGGTTGAATTACGCGGGCGATCGGCCGACTCCTCGTTTGGATCGTATAATCGTCGTTTATGCCGTACCGCAAGCTTAATCATCGTTCCGTGCATTATCGGTATTATGCAATTTGAATGTGGTTCTTTTAACGGGTATGATTCTTCGGGCGAGTAATTCACGTGTGAATCTCGTTGGTCTTTCGACAAACTTGAAAGATCGGAGATCCGTACATCACGCGATTTGTTCGCACGATCGATATCGTCGTTTTTAATGAAAATTGTGCCAATTAAAGATTGACAATGTGCTTTACGAATAATTTGATGGTTTTTCCAGAAACTATTATCGTATATTATACGTATCAATAGTTTCTCTGGAAAGGATGATTAGAGTGAGAATAAAAAAAAAATTCAAGCTTGTTATCTCATATTTATTTGATTAAATGAAGAAGATTAGAAAATATTATTCAGAACCAATTAGAAGATAATATTTTGGCGGTGGAAAAACGATCGATCGAAACTTGTTCCTTTTCGCATTCTTCTACTCTCGGAGATCCGATTAGTTGTTAGTTTCGAGAAAATCCACGTTAATGATTAGAGAGAAACCGGTTAACTGTCTCGAAGTACTTGACCGTATTTCTTTCAAATTGATCGCGCAATTTATCGATATACGTAAGGTAAAAGCCATAACGTTCTCCGTATGAGTTTCGTTTCGTTAATAGGAGCGAGTACTGCCCTCGAGATTCGATTAACCCTGAATATTAGAATATTAGAACGAAAAAGTAATTTTTTTAGAAATACTTAGTAGTATCGTGTATCTACATTTTCCTTCTTCTTTTTTATTTTTATTTACCCTTGCATCAGTCATAATATCATCGTCATCATCATCATCTCATTGCTTATCGCAATCGTTAAGAGACTCGCTCGAAGCAGTTTTCTTCTGTTTACGTTGCACGATGCAACGATATATATGATTTAAAAGCGTACATGTCGTACACTTATGATAAGTGTGTTAAAAACGAGCCATACGACGAAGCTTTTATTCCTAATCAATTTGTTCTTAACCACGTCTAATGATATCCACAGGAAACGCGAAAAGGCAGAACGAATCATTTCTCATCACAATTTTTCACGATGATGATCCTTCGTATATCGGGCTCCATTCGGATATTTTATTACGATGACGAAAAAAAAAAAAAAATCAGCAAGGTAAATCGATGACTTTAATTTTTATCCAACGTAACCACGATATCGTAAGATCGAAGATTAATGATTTAATAATCGTAGGTTACGGCGTTAGCGATAAAGATAATCATCCTATGCGAAAATTAATATTCCAACCATTGTGGAATCATCGTTGTCTCGTCTAAAAATCTCTAATCGATCGAGCTTTAACGAGAAATCCGGCGACTCGATCCTTCCTGGGTTTCGTGGAAAAAAGATTCTGCAACGTTTGATTCGAGAACTCTGATCGAGGTCTACGATACCTATTTCTTTTTTTCGCGGGCTCGTACCGAAATCGAATAGGATACGGAAGAAGTGTATTTGATATATATATACATATGTGTGTGCGTGTAAGGTCGGAGCGATTATGACCGGAAGCTTTCCGTATTAAACTTACCACGCATTCGTTTAAGAGTCATTGACAGGAGTGACGGCTGCTCGAGTGCGAGTCATCATCGATAGGTCGACAGGTCCTTGGACTTGCTTCCTACTTCGGCCATTAAGACTTTCCACCGTTCGATACACTCTCTGATCGATATACGTATTATTTATGCATATACCACGCACACGAATACACGTTTATATACGTACGTACATATGTCACATGTTCGACATGCTCTTGACATCGTTTGATCAGACTGTGTATTCCTTTTGTGTTGGCATTAAAGTACGTACGTTTGTACACATTTGAGATACAACACGCGTCAGAAATGTATACATATACGTAATTATTACCGTGTATACGGTTTCTATGCAAATGTACGTACGATACGCGTTTATGGTGGGTTATATATACCTACTTGTTAAATATGTAAAGTGTAAGCGAGGACATGTAGTACTTTTACATATACATAAACATGAATTTAGCAAAAAATTGACAATATATAGAGCATAGAACTATTGATTACTATATAATAATTAAATACCTACACTTTGTTGTTCTGGTGATGATATTATCCAATACTTAATTGTTTCTTTGAGTTAGCATAGTATACTTTTTAGACACTCGTGACAACCGTTTGGTATGTGTTTATAAAACAAACATTTTTCTGTTTATTTATTTTTTTTTTTCTCATAGGGTTCGTTTCCGTAATTTTTCCAGAACTCTCTCTCTCCTTCGATTCGAAAAGAAAGAAGAGGGTGGAATTAAGGCTTAAAAAGTCAATTGTGGAAAGGTACAAAAGCGAAGTCGCGTGTTACGAGTCGACAAAGTACAAACTCGTGATCCCCGGCGCTAATTGAATCATCGTGCGATTAAGTGGCGCGAGGCTAAATCGAAAACGATTTTTCAATTAACATTATTGTTGTTCGGACGTTCGCAATATCCCTGTTGAAATTCAATTAGCTACTCGGTCTAATCGATCTACGATTCTTACATTACCACGATCGAACAACCAGGATTCTAGTTTTAATGACAATGGACAATTTCGTAAAATGGTTTTGATGGATCGTGTAACATCTGAACAAGGATGTACGTGCAGGGAATATTTTGTCACTTTTTCTGTAGCGTTCAGTAATTTTTTATAAACCTGGAAAGATGACATAGCAGTTAACCTTCCTATACCCCCATCCCCCGTATTTTTTTGAAAAAATAGAAATGCCAGCGCAATGTGCTTTCTATTAGCTGCATAATTTGTTGCTAATTTCAATTTAGTACGGCACGAGAGCTCGTGTGAAAAGTAATGTGTTTCTGTACACAACACCAATTGGTCCAACAGCCGACGCGACTATAGGTGATAATATAATGATAATAATGTTATAATATTATAATGATATAATGTTTGTTTGTTCCATAACATCTCTTTTTAATAATAAAAGTTACTTTTATTAAGATACTCACATAATTAAAACAAATAACAGGCTTTAAATCTTTCTGTCCCTGACACCGTGCGCAGGTATACGTGTTACTGCATTTTAAATAAGGGAAACTACAAAATTTAGTAATTTTTAATGCTTAAACTAAGGTTAAATACTACTTTACCCTATCGTACAAATGTATGACAAACTCAAATATTATTCCAATAGCTTAAACAACAAATGTTTATCGAAGATGATTGAACAAATTTCTTCGAGAAAATTCATCCAAATTATTCTCCACCTTTCTCTCAAACAACATTGACGCCTTTTTTCTTTATCTTTGATTTCAATCAAAATAATATAAAACTGTTGTTACATATGTTGTTACGAAATTATTTTGTAGGTACTGCTCCAATATAATTACGCGATCATTTTATTTAAATCAAGAATTTATTTTGGAATATTCCTGAATAATAAATAAAATATAATTCGCAAATCCATAAATGGATTAACAAATATAAGTTAAATAATAAATATTTTTTATAAAAAAAAATATATGAAATAAAGTGTATTAATACTTAGTAGGTACTATATAAATATAATTTATTTTAAAAAAACCGAACGTATATTACATCTTGCGTTCGCGCGCACGTGGATTTGGGTCGCGCGTGGGTGTTGCATGAATTACATTGTTGAATCGGATCGCGGCGTGACGAGGAAAAGAGGCGGAAGGCAAACGACGGATAAAAAAAAGAAGAAGGAGAAGAACGGGAAGGTGCGGGCGCGCGCGAGGTTTAAAGCCATTAAATGACTCGTCTCGCGAGGTCAGTGAGACGTCCGCACTGGCTTTACTTTCTTCTTATTTACCACCACGTTCGAGCACACACCATTTAGATCCCTATGGAAAACCCAAACGAGACGATACAACAACGAAAACGACGACGGTCCTTAGCTCATATCTCTGTCCTTCGAGTCGTCGATTCCTCCTCGATTCAACGATAGACAATAACCACTGGCAAACGGTGTTAGCCTTGCTCGAACGAATCCATGTCCTTACAAAATTGCGAGATACTATTTTTTATTACACTGGTGTTCGTAATACAATTGCGACATTTACAAGCTTTATTCTATACATTTTCTAATTTTTTGTTTATTTAGTAACTCGTCTGCCATCTTTATTAAAAAGGGTACATATTACTATGTTCGTTAGAAAAGTGTAGAAATCCCTTACTTAGTAAAAAAGAAAATGTTAATAGTTCCCTTAATTACCATTTAGCTTTCAACTTCGAAATCTGCATCGATCGTTTTTACCTTATCGGCGAAAAATTTAAATTTGAATCTATTATTTATTACTACATTACGGGATATCGTTATCACCGTTTCTAAAACTATTACTAATCAATTATCATAAATTAAGTTAAAAGTAATTAGCGAGTTGAAGTGCGTGCAAATTTATTCTTCCTTCTTTGAAAATATCAAATTCAATCCGTCATGTCATCACAATGACGCACACACGTTCATTTTTATGTTAAGAAAATCGTTCATTGGTAACACAACGAGCAACGAAATAATATCCGTAACAAAGTGATTAGCGTTGCTCGTAAACCGAGTCGAATTTTTCTAGTACCACAAGTAACTCGAACGTTGAGTAAACCAGAATGTTTATTTTATCGACGGTGTTTCAGTAATAGGTCGACAAAAACCTAAGGAGAAAGAGAGAGCATGGGAGAAAGAACAAGGGAGTGTGATTAAAATGACAAAGTAAGGAGTCGATGACGTTTTTCCCATCGCGTTCCCGCGGGTCAGGGACGGATAGTGTATACGAACAGTACGTTCCTATTGTTGTTATTATTATTATTATCAGCAGGCATCGACTTTTTAATATCGAGAACAGTTTCCAAGCAACGATCGCTGGGATCCTTCGACCGTCTCTTTCTAATCGTAAACCTATGTACGCGTATGTATAACTATGAACGTTCTCGTTACTTTTATCGTCTCTTACTCGATCCTATCGCAATAGATCACGATCCTAATCGGAAAGAGACATATACGAAAGAATAATTCCAGTTGTCAACGAAGAACGATATATGTATCTGTCCAATACCGACCGCGTGCGT
Organism: Ancistrocerus nigricornis; assembly: GCA_916049575.1. Lineage (NCBI taxonomy): Eukaryota > Metazoa > Arthropoda > Insecta > Hymenoptera > Vespidae > Ancistrocerus > Ancistrocerus nigricornis. The sequence goes on along the minus strand of OU696668.1, from coordinate 3,760,491 downwards.
CCATTTCCGCGTTTATTGTGAAACGTGGATGAAAAATCGTACTTCCTTTGGACGAGAGGATTCATTCCTCTGCTATAATAGGAATTTTAAAAGTAATGCAAAAAAAATATTTTGCATTTTAGTTGTACGTTTGAAATATTCGTTTCCTAGTTTGTCGGAAATGATTTGACTAGTAAGGTATTGTTTAGGGATTAGATGGAGATTCATTTTCGAGCTGACGGATATAAGAATATAAAAGTGAAAAGTTGGAGAACGACGAATGACTTGGATCACTTTCATAATCACTAGTATACCGCATGTACACTTGTTCACAAAAGTTTCGAAGGAAATTCTTTGAGAATCTTGTTATGCGAGATGACACATTCGATTTATTTATTTATTATCTATCTTATCCATTTACAGCATGGATGATGTATTTTTATTATCAAAATAATCTTTTCAATGTATCTAGCTTCGAAATTTATTCGAAGGTTCTCGAAGAGTTACTTTGTTTCTGAATTTTTGCCGATCGGTGTATACATTTCTACACACACGTTTCGTGGCGTAGTGCAACTCGTGCATCATGCAATAACAAAAGATAATTTCGAGCAGTCGGCTGTCAACGTAAATAGATATATGATCATCAGGTGACAAGTGTCTGCAAGAAAAAATTGTAAAGGGTCTTTGGTCACAGACGCGCAATTCTTGATCTGCTTCCTGATTGGTTCTTGCACTTTGCGATCTGGCTAATCTTCTAAACTGCCATTTTTGTCAAATTAACCAAATATTCCCATTTTTCGTACAATATAGCGTTACAAAAGAATATAACGTTCATAATCTCACCAAATTAATTGCAAATCACTAAACTTTTCGCGAAATCATAATTAGGTATTCACTCCAGATTAAAAAATCTTTCATTTTACATACACAAATCCACTTTCTACTCCATCAAATTAATTCTCGAAGCATTTCCACAAAATATGACATCGTCCGAACGTCACCATACCGTCTGCGTGTGCTTACTCGTCTCCAAACAGAAAGTTTGCGTTTCTTTGACCAAAGACCCTCTAGAAAAAAAAGTATTGCAAATATTGAGACACCCGTTACACGTGGTACAAGTTTAATGTTAAGTGCGCGTTCTCGAGCTTGGACGACGTTTTCGCCTCTCGCCTTTCGCATTGGCGCAGGTCAGGGATATATGCTACTTGTTAGATATATCAACGTATTATTACGTGTATGTACGTTCATATAAATACATCTACTTAGATAGTAAAGTAAAAGAGCATTTAATTGCTCTCGCGAGCAGTCCAACCATTGTTCTAAAACGCGACTCTCTTTTAACAGTCTTACCTTTCCTCGCATCACAATGGCACCTTTTACCAATCTCTCGACCGGAGTAAATAATAGACTCTTCGTTACCGAATCGCTCGCGATTAACTCTCGCACTCTTCGACTCCATTAGCGTGCCGTCCGCAAGATTATTATTCCCCTGGCGCTCAGCGACGCAAAATCAAAATAATTACGTACCGCTTAATTGCGGTAGACCGATCTATCCGGCTGGATAAAGAGTCTTGGGCGTTACTATGAACAAAAAAAAAAAAAAAATGAAAATTAGTTACCAAGTACGTTCATCTACATATCTTTTTCTTCCTTATTTTCCCCGAGTATTTACCTCGTTTTTGCTTTCTTTCTCATATTTTCAATCTTATTGTTAATCGATGTAATTTCATTTTGTTTTCAAGAAATTCGATTTTATTTTTTCTATATTTCATTAAATCAATTTCCTTGGTATCGTTCAATGATAGTGAAGATATTTCTCTATTCTGTCAAACAGATCGGCTGTATCATCCTGTTGAGTTCTCCAGTGCTCGATGTTAAGGGTGCAGATAAAGAACAATTCGCCGTCGTTATATATCGATACGATAACAGTTCCGTTTAAACGCGGGATATTGCGTGTAAAAGATCGATCGATTTCTATCACTTTGAAAATGATTCTTTTTAATAACGAGTGGGAACGATGTAAAGATAATAAATAATCGAGATCGAAAAATAGATGAACGGGAAATTTCTTCTGATCCTGAAAACGCTTTTATGCTTCTACGAAGGCACTTATACAAAGATTCAGACACTTACGCAGACAGACAGAGAATATGAATTCTACGTAGATCGATGCAGCGGTCGATCGTTGCTTTGCGCGCGCGTTTCGAGAGGCCTCCTCGGAACGAGCGCGGGCTATAAATGCGAAGGCGCCAACGAAAATCGTCTCAGTCGCGATCGAGCGCGAAAAAGTGCCACCCGGCATCGATCTAAACCGTGATCTAACTCGATTCAATCGACCACGTGTTTCTCGTATTTCCCGCCAATTATTAACGCTCACCCGTTATTATCCGTTCTTAACGTGTGCTCTTTGCAATTTTCCAAAAAAGGAAAGAAAATAAAAGAAGACTCAGTTTTTTTTTTATCAAGATCTCGAGATCCTCACAATCGCGCATGCGCGAAAGACGACCAAGAGAGTATCGAAGGATTTCAAATCTTTATATATCGCGATTATCCTTTCGATCGTTTAGACGTTTTCTATCGTGAAAATTCATTCGTAAGAACTAGACATTAACAAGTTTCTCTCGGTGACGTTGTTCTAATCACTGAAGGAAATAGAAGTGTACGAGATACGAAGGTGTGTTGGGAGCGACGCGATTTGAATTTCGCGCCGCACACTTTTCGTGTTACATAGTGTGAAATGTGTTTCGTTGACGAGGCTACTACTTTCTTCTGTTGCTACTGTCGTTCCGAATCAACGGAGAGGAACATCTTCGATTGACCGAGGTACGTTGGATTATTTTGTTCACTTTTTTATTTCTTTTCTCTTTAGAAAGTGTGGATAAAAATCGTCGCGGTTACGTGAAAGATTTTTTATAGAATTTCCGAGCCTTGGAATGTAATAATGGAAAAGATAAGAATATTTGTTTATCACGAAAGCAAAACATGTTGTGCGCATCGAAGAAAATCGGCTGACTGCCAATTTTCTTCGGTTGACCGAAATAGACGACACGCGTTCGCACGAAGAAAGAGAGAGAGAGAGAGAATACTCAGCTAATGCTCTCTCGTTGTATCTGAATGATCTCAAGCCTATTCACGTTTTTCATTGAAAAAAAAAAGAAACAGGAGCGAAGGGAAACGTTGAAACGCGTCGGCGCAAGGTTGCACCGTACTCGCGATCTGTGTCGAGTCGAACTGATTTTTGCGATCGAGCTTTCGATTGCAATTTTAACTCGTCGTTGTCGTAAATTCCAATCGAAACGGGTTCTAATTTTTCTCACCGGAAGTGTATAATAAAAGTTATATAATTAGATTTTTCTGATCGAGGATAAGACTAGCGATAGATCGATACACGGTTTCGTAGACGAAATAAAAGTAATTTTTTTTAAACCATTCGAGGATCATTTCTTTTATGAAAAAGTACAATTATTTGTACAAAAGAACATAATAAATAAAAAAAATACCCGATGTTCGATCGTGATTATAAAAAAAAAGAAGTCTCATCTCTCTCTCTTATATTTTCGCGCGTGTTATCAGCGCGTACACAAACTTTGCGGGCTCCAAGTTCGTCATCTCAGGATTATCGCGAGAATACGTGCACGGCCGGGCACGGTTTCTTCTTCATCGAATCTACGGAAACTCTGTAATTGTCTCGCAGCACGCCACGCTCGTAATTTGCAACGTGCACTGGTATATTGTCCCGCTCTTATAATCGCTCGTGAGACATCGAAGAGATCTTTCCTCTTGGCTTCACTTGCGAAACGATCTCTATCCGAAAAAAAAAGAAGAAAAATATATAAAAAATTGTTTTCTTCATTTTTCCCCCGAATAAAAGAAAAGTGTTCTTTGTAAGATGATTTTTTTTTTTCTCTTCCATCACTCGTCGATCGAGTTAATGACTGGCTAATCAATGGTTACGCTATTGCATAAGAAACGTTTTCTAAGTCGATTTAGAGCGATGTCCCGTCTCGCAAATAATGGAACGTCTCGCGTGACTCTCGTGAGATTCGTCGGAGGTAAAAGATTTCCGAGTATGTTGGTGCATAAAGAAGAAAAGGGAAAAGACAGGAAAAAAAAAGAAAAACTTGTCGAACAAGAGAGCGTTAATAAATTAGATAAGGCAAATACGGGCGAACGTTGAAATAATCTCGAAAGACGATCTTTTTCCGTAAATCATTCTAACGCGATAGTAATCGTTCCTAATCTCGTTCTTCGCTTTTCCAGCAAGCTAAACTCGGGATTAGTTTCGGCAGGATGATGTTTCAACCGAAGATCTGGTGGAAGCTACTTTACTCCGAAGACAAGAAAGGTGTAAGGATCTTAATTATGTAATCAATTATCCTCGTTCATCTCCGTTTTTTCTTTTTTTCTTGTAAAGTACTTGAATAAATATATATATATATATGTTTACCTGCATTTCATGATCGCTCGATAAGCGTTATGTTCGTTACGTAAGAAAGAAAAAAGATAAGGAAGACCATATACGCGTATGTACGATAGAGAGATCCTTCTTTAGATCCTCTTAAGAAAATCTCTCTCATTTTCTTCTTTATGATACAATTCGAAAGATTTCTAAACGAATTCTTTAATAGAATATAATGAACGCGTGCCACGAATTCCTTGACGCTTGCGATTTAACGTTCCTTCCCGATTGTTCAAAGCGATCTATTATTTATCACGAAAGTACTATGATACTATCTTTAGAGTAAAAGAAGAATATAAAAAGTCGAAAAGAAAGGAAGAAAATTTTTTAAAGAGAGAAATAACGTTAGTTCGATTGCACAATTCATCGTGAGCGATAACAAAGCGAGAGTAAAGGATCGCGATCGATGGTAGAAAAGCGTATAATAGTTGCGAGAACGCGGTTGGATGTCCGTTCTCTTGGTTCTCCCCTCTTATACTTGTCATTGAAGAAAACTCGAGAAGTACAACAAAAAAAAAAATGCTTTCGAAATGGTATTTCAAATAGATTATTATACAACGACCTTCTATCATATCTATTAAATTCCAAGAAGATGCGTGATCTCGCGATCCAGAAAAACTTTTTTTGAAAATGGCAACCATTCGTCATACCTTTCCTTCCTACCTATGTTAGTTCTTGTTGGATAGAAATAATTGAAAATCCATTCGTGTAATCACGGTGAATCCTTTTTTTTATGTTCTTTTGTTCGTTCAGAATCACATCAAAATGTGATACGCGATCGGTAAAAATAAAAAGACAAAAAAACGAGTGGGAGTAAGTGGAAACTGCGGCTTCGCGTCGGACAATCGCGAACTATCATTATTTCGGCACACGTTCACGGAAGTCACTTCGGATTTCCGAACACGTGCCACTCGCGTAGATGCGTAGATCTTAATTGTTACGGAAGTGGTTCGAGAATTTTTTCTGTGATCGGGAAACGTGAGAATAGCTTTCTTTTTTTTTCCTAAAAACGTGGCACGTTTGATCTATACGACCGATCATCTCCTAAAGGACTTGATCTTTTTAGGTTGATTAGAAGATTAGTTTAGTCTCTCTCTTGGTTTGATTCCTATCCTTCGAGCTGGATCAACTTAAATTTGAGTTTATTAGTATTATTTAAGTTGAATCAGGTTTCTGGGTCATCGAAGTACGCAAGCTTCCTCACCCAGCGAAGAGTTTTGTCATGATAAAGCGAAGTATTATTGAAATTTATTTTTTTAAGAATCTTTGAGGTGGATCAAATTTTAAGTACAAATATTTGGGAGATTATAGATCATTTGTTAAATGATGGGTACCCAAGTCAACATAAGATAATTTTCGACTATTGACCTAGTATCTATTATTTGAAACCTATGTAAGACGGATGACGTTCTTGTCATATTTTTTTTCGTCATTTCCTATATCACACCTATGCATATATACACACGATCGACACGTATACAAGGTGTGTCGATAAGAACTATTATCTAAACTAGCTCGTTATCTATTGATAGTATCAATTTGATTAACTTAATTTATTTATAAATGATAATAATAATTTATATCATTTAAAATAAAATATAACATTCCATTTAATTTTTCGATCCTTTTGCAACGGAATAGAACTATTTCTAAACTATCTTCTACAAAATTGCAATTTTTGTAAAAAAAAAACACTTTGTATTCACTTCAATGGTCTGTATAATTGTATATACACATGCTTTCATTAGCCGCTCGCGCGTTCCTCTTAACATAAATACATTTCTCGAGTTATTTCAGATCCTCGCTGGATTGGCCGCTCACTCGGGACAAATCTCAGTTGGACTTTCCCAAGGTTTCAGTGCGATACTCATACCAAAGCTACTAGAGTCAAACTTTGCCGATGCATCGCAAACGTCATGGATCGCGTCCCTCGGTGCTGTCTCCAATCCTATCGGTGCACTTGTCGCAGGCTTGTGCGCGGAATGTTTTGGAAGGAGATCAGCGATAGCTTTAGCGACTCTACCTCACGCAACTGGATGGTTGCTGATCGCTTTTGCGAAAAATGTGCCGATGTTGTACATTGGGAGATTCGTCAGTGGTATCGGCACAGGCATGGCGAATGCTCTGTATTTATACGTTAGTGAGGTATATAATAAAAAAAACCGCCCGCCCTTCTTAAATTAAATCTATAAACCAGAAACATTGCAATTTTACCAGACGGCTGCACAGAATCAAAGAGCTTGGCTGGCAAACTGTGGACCAATCCTAACTTCCTTAGGAGTACTAATGGTATACACCCTAGGCGCTTTAACGACCTGGCAAAAGTCTGCTGCGATTAGTATAGGACCGGCTATTTTATCTTTAGCTTTAACAAGGTAATCATCATTGTTTTAAGAATTGGTTTATATAAAAAAAACAAAGAATTGTAAATACAGGATGTCCAGTTTCAGGTGTCCAAGCGGAAAACTACATGTGCACGTCAATGATTTGAGTCGAAAAGTCTAATAATGTTTTCCGAAATTCGGCTTAGTTGAACAGTTCTTAACTAACAAAGATCGGCCAATCACGGCGATCAGCGAAAAAGAGCGACTCATTCGTGCTCGCACACGAGCAGCAACATATAATGCTTTTTATTGTGGATTGTTCCTCCTACTGCTTTGTCTCTTGCCTAGCTGCGAGCTCGATCAGTAATTGGCAGATCTTTGTTAGCTGATAACTCGTCAACTAAGCCGAATTTCGAAAAATGGTATTAGACTTTTCGACACAAGTTATTGATACGTACATGTAGTTCTCCGCTTGGACACCTGGAATTGGACACCTTGTAAAACTAGAAGAATTGATCTTATAGAATGTTACGCGAGACCCCAGCATGGTTGGTAGCCCGAGGCCGAATGGACGAAGCTAAAGAATCCTTACTATGGCTCCGTGGGCCAGGATTAAACACGGATACCGAATTTCAAGAACTCTGCAACGCTAATTTGAAAAGATCGGAAAAGAGAGATAGTTTTTGGAAAGCTCTGTACATGCCCAACGTTTGGAAACCGTTTATCATACTTTTCCTCTTCTTCGCGTTACAACAACTTTCGGGGATTTACATAATGCTGTTCTACGCGGTCGGCGTCCTCGAGGACATCGGTGTGAGCGTGAACGAATACGCTGCCAGCGTTGGTATCGGTGTTATCAGGCTATTCGCCTCGATATTTGGCGCGGCTTTGGCAATTAACATCGGTAGAAGGGCGTTGGCCTTTACCAGTGGTTTTGGCATGGCCATCTCGGCTATCGGAATTGCTCTGGCCTTCAGGTACGTGCCCTACCCAATAAAGTTCCTCCTTTTACCTTGTCCTCGACAATACAGCGATGAAAAAAAAAGACGTATGAGATGTGATCAAAACGATCAGCAGATTATATCCACCTGACACCATCTCTCTCTCTTTCATTACAGGTTCCAATTACCTTCTTGGGTATCGCTAATCTGCATGGGAAGCCACGTTGGATTATCAATGGTCGGCTTCCTTACGTTACCCTGGGTCATGACTTCGGAATTATATCCACTTAGATTTCGAGGGCCCCTTGGTGGTATCACCACGAGTATAGCACAACTTTTAATCTTTGTTGCTATCAAAGTTTACCCCGAAGTTAGTGCAAATACCGGTATCGAGAACATCATGTGGATGTTCGCGACGGCTGGTCTATTGGGTGCCCTCTTTTCCGTAACCCTTTTACCCGAGACTCGAGGTCAAAGTTTGGACGATATCGAAAATAAATTCTCGAATGGTCCAAAAAGTACTGGTTCAAAGGGTAATTCGAGAATCAGTTCGAAAGGACTCTCCAGTGTTTTTGTTCATACGCAACCGAAGAATATCACGCTTCAAAGATTTGCTTCGATCTCCGAAGAAAAGAACTCGACCGCGAGTCCGTACACTTATGATAACTTTAGCTTTGATATGAGCTTTGATAGTGTTGCTAAAGACTCGAGGGACGATGCCAAACAACAGAGCGATCAACGCGTGACGAACGCCATCGCGCTTGATCATGTTTACATTTGAATCTTTTATTGGAAGCTTGTTTGGTGTTCAGTTCATTTTTTTTTTATAAGCTTGGGAAAACGAGCGTTTAGGAATGATTACTACTGCCAAGGATTGATATTTCCTAAAATATTATATATTTGTTGTATATATGTGATGTTATACGTACATAATGAGTGTAGATATTTTAGCCATTGCGGATAGCAGTTGTTGATATTTTTTTAAATACCGCGTATTAGTAATTTAAGATCGTTTGAGCCGATGGTTTTGTACATATATTTATGTATAATAATCGTAAAGGGCCGGGAAGGGCAAAGAACCGATTTATTTACGAATCACGGTTCGATGTGTTGTTATATTCTTTTGGTCGCTGTTGGCTAATTATCTTAATGATTAATTATATTAATTACAATCAAATAATAATTGTGATATAATTTACCGATATATATGTGCGTATGTGTGTTTATATATCGGTGCGATTGTATTACGATTATCGGTGTACATAATTAAGCATTTACGAGATTTATATCGTAGAAAAATAAAAGAATATTAGATAATAGTTTATAATAAATACAGAGTAAATCGACAGGAGTATTACGTACGAGTGACCTTGTTCTTTCTTTTACCTCATTTGATCGTTACAAAATATTTGTGAAACGAAATTTCAAAGAAAGAGAGAGTCGAGTCGTTTCGTGAACTCGTTCACGTTTCCATTCAGTTTTATTTGCTCAGAATTCATAATTACAGTGTATGTAATTTGCTACTTAAACAAACACGCCATTTAATATATATATGTATAGTATATACAATATAAATACGTACGTTCAAATCAAAATTTTCGTACGACATATCGTTATACAACTACGTACTTCTCTAATGTTACTTCATTCTTTCAAATGCACGTTATAACAAAGAATTATAAAAAAAAAAATAATAATAAATGAAAAAAGAAGTATAAGTACGAATGTGACAAGGATTAAGAAGAGCTAATTAACGTTCTATTTAATTACGTCGTTTAATACAAGTATCGATACAAGGTATTCTACGTGTCGATTCAAATCAGTGCGAAAAAAAGAGGTACGAATCAAGTCACTATGGAAGCATCTTTTTCAATTCCTTAAATATAAACATGCAACTGTCGTTTCCTAAATTTAATTTATTACTCTTACGATCGACCCTCGAAGTTAATTAGGCAGTTTAAGCTTCGCTATAATATAAATGACTAAGAAAATAGCTAAATATTCATTTCTATTATATTCATTCTATTTATATACATGGTGCGACGTATCCGCATAGATGAAACGAGTCCCACTTTTACGCGAGCGGATAAACATTTACAATGGTACATAAAATCCGTTATAAAAAATTGCCTTTAGAGATTCCCCGTTGATATTAAACGTCATTTTTTGTTTTTTGTTCATTATTTTTGCGCAACAAGTATAGTTTTGTGAGATTCTAATTAATAAAGAAATGTATTTTATCTGTCGTCCGAAAAAATTGTTTTTCTAAAGGCACAGCAAATTTCATAAAAAGTATTGGAAACAAGACCTGGTATGCGTGTCCTGTCGGATAAGTAGATCTTATTACAATAAAAATAATTGTGATTCCTATCCGTAGATTTTTCTACGTTCTGACTGCACTCTGGAACAGCAAAGTGTTAACCCTTCAGTTTTCTCCGTACGAAAAATGAACAAGAGTTTATAATAATCGAGTTATTTGGTATAATCTATAGATACGTATGCGTACGACATATTCTTAATATTTAACAATTTTCTGAAAGTTCTGATTCTTTTTTTTTTTTATTTAATGCGTTAATCCCAACAACAGTGCCTTCTTGTTTAAATATATCGCTTGTAAATGCGCACGTTTGATAATAAGATATATTGTAAGTTAATTATCATATTTTTTGTGTGTGTTTACTCGACGATTGGTAAAATTTTATCTAAAAATTAAGAAAATATAATAACTACTTTAAAAATATTTTCTTATTTTGCCAAAGGTCTGGCACGTGGTTAGCTTAGCCCTATATATTAGCCGTTTGTAAGTTTTCTTGCACTATATCCGAACTATTTGACGATATAAATTGTTACGCACGTAGTTTTTGCTCATATAAAATGCTGTTTTGTAGGATATTTTTTAGAATTAGTTGTTTTTTTTTGTACAATGCGTATTAATTAATTCTTATCCATGTTTCCCTTTTACCTTTAATTAATTTAATCGTAAGACATAAATGCATGTAAATTTGTCAAATATTTCACCCCCGAGGCTCGAAAATTCATTATTTCCTAACAGCGCCGTTATTGACTATTTAATGGAATGAGTGGGATCAATGCTTCAACAGGGTAAATGCAGGTATTGTCATGGTCATTATTTTTCGAGGCTAACTATCACATATGTATTGCCTACTTTCAGCAACTGGGAGTTATATGATTATTATGCAAAAACTGAAAAAAGCCAACAGCTTGCCCAAAGTAATCTGGCAGTTTCAATGTCACCATGAAAAGAACCAGCGTTTATATCTTGATACGCTTGATGGTCTAAGCGTGTTACCTGCTGTCAGTAGAACTCTGAGTCTGAACTATGTTGCGAATCCCCGCTTCTGCCATTCAAATAAACTTCCGACGTTTGTTGAATAGATGGTGCGTGTTGGGTTGCCTCCCAGTGTTGACCTAAATAGAAAGACAGGTCAAAGTTGAACAATCGTTTTGCTAACATTTATTTTTATTTCTGAATGCGAGAGTCTACCGTGTGCAGCAAGAATAGTGGCCAGACAACGAGCTACCGCTGGATTGGGAGCACATGCAAGAGCTGGCGTAAGACCCTCCGCATCTACCGCGATAACGCTTGCTCCTAATTGAAGTAATTTTCGTGTTACCTACAAGAGAAAAGCCTACGTGTTTATCGTTTGAACTACGATGACCTAAGGGACTACGTTACAGTCAAATCATCAATCAAAATAAATCTAAATCCTTACCCTTACGAGACCGTTCCTTGCCGCAAGGTGCAAGGGTGTTCTTTGCTGTTTGTTAGTCATATTAATTACTGCTACACGTTGCTGTTGCATTTGTGGGACATTTTCTAAGCAACTAATCGAAGCAATCCAATCTAAAAGAAGTAAAGCAGCAGCGGAGTGACGCCTTTGACAAGCTAAGTGCAACGCTGTATTCTTATTGGCATCAACGGCACGAATATTCACTTTCCACTCGAGTAACAGTTCTATTATTACAATAATTTGTATTATCACAAACAATTGTCAAACCAAACGATATAGACAAAAAGAAATTGTTTTATATAAAAATCACCGATAGCGTTGCATTGTCCAGTAACAGCAGCGCAAAGGAGAGGTGTCCGACCATAATGATCAGGTTCCTCCAGTCCAGCTAATTCGTGTCCTACTGAACTTAAAATAAGTCTCGCACATTCAACCGATCCCGCGCTAGTGGCAACGTGTAAAGGGAGTCGACCACCTGGTGCGTCTCTCAATGCAGCTACTGCTTGCCCACCAAATTTATTTATCAGTAAATCTAAGCAGTGCGCTGAATTCTGATAGGCGGCACAATGAACGGCGGAGAAAGGATTACCTGAAAAATGTGACAAATATTTGAATAGACGACGTGTCGCCTAAGATATATTGTTTCGATGGAACATGATGTTTACCTTCTAAAGAATCAATAACATTTTGTTCTAAGAGATACTCTACGCAATTAGAATTTCCATTGTAACAAGCCCAATGAAGTACCGTGCAACCTTGATCATCTTTTAACGTAGCTGCCATTGGATCGGCATTAATCAGCGCAGCTAAAGCTTTTAGTCTGCCAATGTAGATTATAATAAGTAAAGGAAAAGGAAAGAAAGCAAAAATACCTGTTAGACACTATCACTTTCATTTAAAGGCTTACATATTTTTACCTTCCACATGCAGCGGCAAGATGTAGCGGTGTTTTCCCATTTGTATCCTGAATAGCCACGCGAGCTCCATGAGATAATAATAATTCTACTAATTCCTGATCCCTGACGTTGATCACTGCTCGAAACAAAGGCGTATGTTTGTTTATATCAGGCAGATTGCAATCTGCTTTATATTTCAGAAGTAACATCGCACATTCCGTTTTACTATTAGCTACAGCTAAGGTCAAAGCTGTGCGTTGTTTTATGTCGTAACGATTTATTACGCTTAAATCGTCTGTGTTTTCCAACAAAAGTTTTAGGCAGTTAGTATGGCCCGCAGCGGCCGCGCAGTGTACCGGCGTACGTTTTGTAACATAATCCTACGAATAATATCATTGTACAATAAATATATATTCTAGAATAGATTTAACAGAAAGAATTTTTAAATATTTATATCGTAAATTGTCACTCACTTCGACTGAAACTGAAGCACCGCAATTTAATAACATTTGAACACATTTTTCGTGGCCTGAATAAGACGCCAGATCCAATGGTGTTTTGCCATTCTCTTCTTTGATATTAGTATTTGGAAACAAAGGTAAAAGTAACCTCAGTATTTCACTATGACCGTGGTATGCCTGTGTAAACAATGATTTTGAATTCCTTGAAATCAAACAAAGTGTTTCTTTGATCTTACCGCAAGATGTAATGGTGTAAGCAAGGGTAAAGATGATTCTTTTGTTCCTGTAGTTGAAGTGGATGTTACCGATAAATTTCCTGGTAATATAGCTTGTAACAACGATTCCAACGCCGATTGATTACCAGCAGCAACTGCATAATGAATCGCTGTAAATCCACGTTTGTCACCTACTTGTGGATCTGCTTTATGTTGTAGTAAGTATTGCACACACCTTGACAATATTAAACAAAATTAATAAATTAATCGGAGTTATATGTGTATTATATAATAATGAATAGAATAAGTACTAACTGTGCGCAAGAATCAGCTGAACAGTTTGATGCTGCCGCAGCTAGATGAAGAGGCGTAGCTCCATTCACATCTTGAGCATTGCAATCGCTACCGAATCCAACCAAAATAAAGACACGAAAGTAGTGACCTTGACTAGCAGCATAATGAAGGGCTAACATATTGTCATTATCAGTTAATCTAAAATTAGCTCCATTAGATAATAATAAGTCCAGGCAAACTACAGAACCCTTAAATGCTGCTAAATGCAGTGGTGTTCTACCTCTTACGTCCCTTGAGTCTATAAGTTGACTATCAACTTGTAATAATTTTCTGCAAACCTATTGTAAAGATAAAATGATGTATAATTCAAATATATATTCTAATTAAATAGAAACTCACTTCTATGTGACCTGCTAAGCAACTGAGATGTAGAGGTGTTCTTTGATCTGCATTACGTGCTGCAGGAGATGCACCATATTCAAGCAGCGTTGTAGTTAAACATTCATGACCAAACCTACAATCATAATTCCATATCATTAAATATTACGCAATCAATGAACTCATGGGCAATATATTCGCATACCAAGCAGCAATGTGTAAGGCAGTGTTTCCACTTTTGTCTTTTGTATCAGGTAAAGCACCTGCATCTAATAAACTTTTGGAACGTGTAAATCTCCCATGAATTGCAGTCATATGTAATGGCGTGCGTCCATCCGCAGACTGGACATTAATTCTTAACCCTGCGTGAAGTAACACTTCTAGACAATAAACACCATGCGTGCTAGCGGCAGCGATATGAAGCGGTGTTTGACCTTGGTAATTGACAGCCTCTAAAGTAGTAGAGTAATATAAGTTAGTACAGTAGTAATAAGAAATTCATTGATGTAATTACATACCAATATTAACACCACTGACAACAAGTTCGGAAACTGCATCTGCATGCCCATTCAAACAAGCAATATGCAAAGGCGTATTGCCATACACATTCTTAGCTTCGATATCTGCGCCACCTTTGATTAAAATATGCATGCATTCAACGTTACCAGCTGCAGCTGCTGCATGTAATGGAGTATATAAATCGCGATCCTAAATGTAAGAAAAAAAACATTTATTCTAATAAAAATTTTCTGTTGAAAATTCTGAAAAATGGTAAATTGATTATTACTTTAACGTCTACATCAGCTCCCTTTTCAATTAATAATTTTGTAATTTTGTCGAAACCCATATATGCCGCAAAGTGCAAAGCTCTTCTGTCCTTTTTATCAGCTGCATTTACCACGCAACCAGCCTGTATCAAACATTCTACCATTTCTAAGTGACCATTGTAGGCAGCATGATGTAAACTTGTTCTTCCACCCCTACGTAGAAATGTATGATATAAGTTATTGATATAAATATGTACAATACAGTAAATGATCTTACAAGAAATACAAACCTGTCTGTTATATTTATATTTGAAACATAAGGGATCATAAGTTCCACACATTCTACAGCATTATTTGCAGCTGCCACGTGTAGAGGCGTCTGCCAACTTCGATCCCTTGTGTTTACCTCGGCTTTGTACCTTAATAGCACATCAACTACCGCAGGCTTGCCTGAACAGCAAGCTCTGTGCAGGGGGGTTAACCATTTTTTATCTTTAAAATTAACTGCCGCACCATTTAATAATAAAGTTTCTACGATATGTTCATTCCCTCTAAAATAGATTTTATAAGTTACATGACATTTTGAAAAGAAAATCAGGAGAACCATTGTAAGAGATACATACGTGTATGCCGCAGCATGTAAAAGGGAACGTTGTTCGCAATCTTGCCAATTGATATCTTCTTGCCTCCATAATAATGCACGAACCTCTTCCACATCTCCTTGAAAAATTGCTTCCAATAATGGAGGCTATGAATAAAGGAATAATACTTGTGACTTGTATTTTTTTCGATGATACCTTTTATGTGAAATATTACTTAAAAGTTTATTATTTATAATTAACGTTTTTCAATCTAAACTAAATATTATTTGTTGGTAACAGTATCATCGCATTGCAAACTTTTCTATGAAAAATCATTCGCGTGGAGAGGTTAATTGGAAACATTTAAGACTTAAAATTAAAAAGTTCAAATGTAAAAGACTTAAAATTGAGATATCAAGAAAGATGTAAATATCTATAATTTAATTGTATCAACTATAAAGATAAAGAAAGTTTATAAGAAAAACCGATTTAGGATCTGACATATAAACCTAACCAAAAACGCGCGTGTAATTAAAAGTATCAAGATATAACGTACAAATTAAATGATATTAAAAGATATATCGTGCTCACCCCGTCCAGTAATTCATGATTGCTCATGTTTAATCCTTCCTTAGTTTCTATTGATAGAAGAACGCTTATAAAATCATAGTCGCTGCATCGTAGACAGATGACATTATCCTGTGAGTCATACTTACGACTAGTGACGAGCATTCGATATGCTTTTATACAAGTTTTCAAGTAGTTCGATCATTGCAAAATTTCAAATTATTTTGATGATAATTCAAAGTTACAAATTTTTTGAAAAATCTAAATAATTTGTAGACTTCGTAGATTAAATAAACATAATCATTTACAAATTTTTTAAAGTCTTGCAACGTTATTGACTCTTAGAAATGAAGAACATGAGGAACAATAATCCCAACAATGAATTATTAATGTTAAACGTTAATATTGTATTATTAATAATAATCCACGATACTATCTTAATACAATCCATATTTTGTAAGATTTCAAATTTTCGAATACTCGAAGAATTTTAAGATTTCCAAAAACATTTTTCAGTCACATTCGAAATTAAAAAAAAATCGTGATTCAATTAACGTTTTTTTATTCTTTGGGATGCATTTGCTATAATTTTGAGATCATGAGACTTGAAAGTTAGTAACTTTTGTAAAAAAGCTAGAGTATTAGCCCGCGGGTCTCCGAAAGCATCAACCTCCACGTGGTGAGACCCGGGAAATCGATATTACTTACCAAATACGGTTTATTATCGTAATATATCGTAGTCCAAGTATTATCGAGCTAATGGCTGCTTGTAATTTTTAATACTCCATGTCGAGTGTCACTCGACATGAAGTATTACAAATTATAAATATAATATCATTTTGGGCTCATTCGTACATTATTAGTGCATTAGAAGGCTACAGGAATAAGCTACAAGCTGATATAAGTATCATGACGGTAAAATAATAAAACTCAATGGAGGAATTTATGTAGTTGTAGTAATAATTTATTTATGGAGGAATTTAGGATTACCAATCATCGTGAGTCTCTCTTTTATGATATTTAGGGGATGAAGATCTCACGGTACCGTTGGTTCATGCGTGCCTGGATGTCAGCGCACTCTAGGGACAAGCCTAACTATGAAACATGTCTCTTCATTATCGACAATGTGGCTTCTCTCGTCTCAACATTTTGTAATGTTCTGTTTTCATTTTTTTTTATATTTCTATTACTCTGGCCACAGACGAGGTATAAGTTAGACCTGTCATATAATGCAAATTTTTGTCCCAGGTTCCGTGAGTCACGTAGCCCTCTTATCATTTTAGTGTCGACGACTTTGCACTTTTTTGGGTATCTATCTTTGGGCTTCTTTTTGCTAATACCTTGTATCCTGCAAATTTCTATAGGACTGGACGATTAAAACGTGAAATTAAATTCCAGTAATTTTTTGCTCGTATTTATTTTCTTTTATACAAAACACGCGCTGAAGTATAAAATAGGAGTGTACTGCGTACGACTTATCATAAATACATTAACTTATGTATTTACATTATTTTATATTATATTATATATCTATATATATCTATATATATATATCTTATATTTGCATACGTCATTGCACGCCGGTCGGCACAAAATTTTTCGAAAATTTTGTCATTCCTCCTCGTTGAAAAAGAATCGCGATCGTGACCAGCGTAACATCCGAAAAACTTCGACCTGTTTCGAACGGTCGAATATGACGAGAGCGACGGTAATCGCGTCACTCGTTTAATAAATAAATCGATGTCGATATACAAGTTTGAAAATATACAGATTCGTGAGGTGATAGCTACCTTGTCATATTCTTAAAAAAATAAAGTTCTGATGCTTATAGACACGATTAACGTCACGATGAAATTCGAATGAATTTTCGGTGAGTTAGATGATAGGATCTTAAGTTCGCTGCAAACTGTTTCATTTTGTTCCGGTAGTGCCGTGAAATTTGGGAACGTTTGAATATTCGCTGGCTGAAAAAAATTTACACAAAATGAATTTGAAGTTAAACAAGAATTTTACTATAGACATCAATATTCGAGCTCTTACCAGTGCTAGTTTATCGTCCCTTTTTCTACAAAAAGTCATATGTCTTCCATGATAAAGACTTCTTTCGATTGATCTGGCAAGAAGTTCTTCTGTCCATGGTAAAGCGAGTATATGCTCTGCTAATGTTCGACCTGATAAATAAAACATAGTATTACTTAATCGACTTTGATAAGAAGTTAACATTACGATTGATTTTTTTCTAAACTCACCACGAAATTCTTCAGGTTCCTCGATAATCAATCGAGCAAAAACATCATCGGTTCCGCGTTCGTCCGAATAATCTCTCATTGCTTTCAACGCTGTTTCCGCTGCTCTAATGAGGTCCTCGTCCATTTGTTCGCTTGGCCTCGTAGCAGGATAAACAGGAAGTTGTTTGGCCGTAGAAGGTAGACTGACTGGATCCGATCTATATATAGATATATGATTAAATAGACTTTAATAAAAGAACAAAGAGTTATAGCAAAATAATAAAATCCTCCTCTTACCCCGTTGCAAGGAAAAGTTTCTCCAGATGATCCATAGTGACACCTTTGAAGCTATGAACGCCAAGCGTTTTAAAAAGATCTTTGACAGGTGTCATACTATAGCAAGCAGCTAACGGTGTCCTCGGATAATGTACAACAAAAGCCAAACACATCTCTTGCGACGAAGCATAGCCACCCAACGTTGGCCTGGTCCTATCTAACGTTCTGTAGACACATTCAGCGACCAGTTCATCACCCGGCAAAATGTTCACTTCCTTCTCGAGAGTATGAGATTGTTGGTACTCAAAATCAAAATGATTATCCTGAACTATTCGTGGAAGCTCTTTCCCATTGCGAATGTGTTTCAGACCCAAACGACGACCAGCCAAATGAGAATGCAGTACCACAGATACGACGTTCACACCTTCCTCAGGGAACATCTGTTTAAAAACATGGGAAATACAATTGGGAAATTAAAGAAATTAACATTTGGTGAATTCAGGTAGGGGAGACCGAGGCTAGTTGACCCAATTTTAGGTTTTTTGTTTCTACAGATTTCTGTAGCTTATATTTTCGAATTTTTTGGTGACCATCATAAAGTTCAACTTCTTGGCAATACATAGAAAATTTTTCACGACATGGGGCAAGTTTTCCAAGGTTTTCAAGGAACAATCCTGATGTATGCATCATGATTTTTGCGAAAATGGACACCACCGCCGATTTCAATGTTTAATGGCCCATTTTAAAGAAGAAAGCATGCAGAATACTGTCCCGTTGTCCGTTTTTCGATATCGTTGCGGAATGTTGAAAAATAAATTTTTTAAGTGTCGGAGTATGGGTCGTTTTCAAGAGAAAAATTGCTGTAACTTTTTAACCAGTCATCCTATCGAAGCCACACTGCCATATTCGTAAATTAGAGACTTTCTTCTTTCGAACGAGTATTTGATCGGGCAAATCCGAGATGCTTCGATTTTTGACAAAAATCCTGACCTATGCATCATGATTTTTGCCAAAATGGTCACCACCGCCGATTTCAATGTTTAATGGCTCATTTTAAAGATAAAAGCATGCAGAATAATGTTCCGTTGTCCGTTTTTCGATATCGTTCAGCAATGATGAGAAATTAGTCTTTTAAGTGTCGGAGTATGGGTCTTTTTCGAGCTTAAAATTGCTGTATCTTTCCAACCAGCCATCCTATCGAAACGCGACTTGCATATTCGTAAAGAAGAGACTTTACTCTTTCGAACAAATATTTGTTCGGACAAATCCGAGATGCATCGATTTTTGACAAAAATCTTGATGTATGCATCAAGATTTAGAAAGAAGAAAGCATGCAGAATACCGTCCCGTTGTCCGTTTTTCGATATCGTTGCGGAGTGTTGAAAAATAAATTTTTTAAGTGTCGGAGTATGGGTCGTTTTCAAGAGAAAAATTGCTGTAACTTTTTAACCAGTCATCCTATCGAAGCCACACTGCCATATTCGTAAATTAGAGACTTTCCCCTTTCGAACGAGTATTTGATCGGGCAAATTCGAGATACTTCGATTTTTGACAAAAATCCTGACCTATGCATCATGATTTTTGCCAAAATGGTCACCACCGCCGATTTCAATGTTTAATGGCTCATTTTAAAGATAAAAGCATGCAGACTAATGTTCCGTTGTCCGTTTTTCGATATCGTTAAGCAATGATGAGAAATTAATCTTTTAAGTGTCGGAGTATGGGTCTTTTTCAAGCTTCAAACTGCTGTATCTTTCTAACCAGCCATCCTATCGAAACGCGACTTGCATATTTGTAAAGAAGAGACTTTCCTCTTTCGAACGAGTATTTGATCGGGCAAATTCGAGATGCATCGATTTTTGACAAAAATCCTGATGTATGCATCATGATTTTTGGGGACTGTTTCCTAGGACTCTTAGCCCCGGTCTCCCCTATGTTATAGGCGTGTTGCTAATGTTAATACCGTATTGGTGCAATGCGGAGTGCAATATCCAGCCGTAGCATATTCCTTCTGCCTGGGTGGTACCAAATGAAGAGGACTAACGGCAACACCAGCAACGAGTATTCCTGCTTCTTGGGGCCGTAGTCTCGGCGTCAGATGAAGTCGTACTCCACTGCTATCTATCACCTTCTTTAAGCCGGGATTATTATAATGAACTTCCAGCATGTAGTAAGAGCCCTCTTGGTGTTCAGCTATAGGAATACCCACGTGCTCCGGAAGCCACTCACCTAAGAAAAAAATTAAACATGATCAAGTAATTTTTTCTCACTCTTATCTCGACGTTTTAATCGAATAAGAAAACTCAGTATATCTACCTTTGCTGCCACGAGCCCAAGCCAAGACAGGTTGCAAACAAGATTCCCATTCTCGTGGCATCGTGGGACTGTAACAAGGTGCACCAGCGAGTCTAGCGTGATGTCCGAGGATCGGTGCAGTTGAAGCACACTCGTAAAGTATCACGTGATGTACCAGGGCCTCGTTTTCTTTCTCCACCAATGGTGTGTACTAAATACGGTAGGAATAACACGTTAACATCCCGTATCACTTATTAACGAATAGTTCTGTCTAGTAATATTCAAACGAAGTTTATAGATACACAAATGTCAAAGTTGGATTAGTTTGAAACTGATATTAGAAAACAACTCCATACGATGACAATGGATTTGAATCTTCCTTTTTGGACAAAAAGAGTACCAATGCAAATCAATGAGCGTTTCGGACAACACAGTGACGTCATCGAATCCTTTTATTTTATTCCATCGACGTCCGTACTGTGCGACGTCCGGCACGGATGACCGTGATTCGTGAAAGAAATACGGAATGAAGCCCAACCTTTGCATTCCTTCGCGGCTTTTATCGTTGACACGCGAGTTTACTCCAAAAAAAAACGGTACTCGTCTCTTTGGACGATGCGGTAGTCAAGCGGTATCGCAACAAGTTGCGAGTATAAAGTCACGAGACGCGCAACCGGTATCGCGTAGGAGGAATGTCTATAAAGCGTAGTTAAAACGTATAGTCGTGGTTTTAAAGGATTCGTGGTATTCTTTAGTACTCACCCCGATCATGTGATGCTTCTTGTTCAGAGAAGGTGGTTTGAAAATTTTGCACCAATAAACGGTATCCATCGTATCGGATACTGCAAACTGTAAAGTGAAAATATAGATGTGTATTTGTCAAGCATATTCAGGCTTATAACTAGAGTGTCATTTTTATAATATTCGTACCTGATTGAGCTTCACATCCCAGTGCCTGATATCGTGCATTTCGTGAGGGGGGGCATGTGGCGATGGAGTCCTTAATCGTAAAGCTCTTCCACCGCGTTTGTCACCGTGCCAAATCGCTGTGTTCAATTCAGGATCACTTTGATGTAAAGCCCATAAGACCCTCACCGTATCGCCCTAAAAAATTTCATAGGTTTTCATTCATCATCGGCTTAGGTTATAACATAGTAAAATTGCATTAATGTTTTTTTTATATATAATAACTTACAGTAAGCCGATGATCCTGCGGATCGCAAGTTTGCCAGTTTCTGGTGAAAGTGACGCTAGTATGAGTCTCGTTTTGGAAACCCTCGAGTACACGAACATCTTGAGACGCGTCTGTGACCGGTGCAGCGTTCGTTTCCTCGATGCCATGCGAATCCTTTAACAGAATAAAAAAAAAGCAAATTTTTTTGTGATCCTCGAACATCTATCAATCGATGTCCAATCATTTTTTCCCCCTGATATATGTATGATGTATTAAACACGATCGGAAACTGAAATCGAGGTGGCGAAGGCCAGGTGTTCTTGCGCTTCTATACGAAAGAATTTTTCTTTCTTACCGGCGTGCACTTTCTCTTTTACTCGTACCAAAGGACTATATATAAAACGTACTCTCTTTACTTTGGTTGCTTTGATATAATCAACAAATTGAAAATGGATTATGTAATAATATTATGCATTACTTAATTATTTAATCTTGTAAAGAGATAACATTAAGAAAAATTATATAATAATAGGTACTAATAGTTAATTATAAATGAAATATAAACGTTGTAGAGTTGAACAGAAATGTTTAGGCCAAGCTAATGGTGCAATAAATTAGGTACACAAAAAAAAATAATAAAATTTGCATAACTTGAATGAACGAGTAGTTAATTTTCTAGCTTTTCTGGATTGTTACGAGTCAGAGGAAAAAGAGTAGTCACAGAAAGGGAGGCCCCAGGCGTTTGGGTCCGTTGGATTTCTAAATGGTGGTGCAACGAGTTGGGGTAAGAGTAGGGAGGTGCCGTAGTTCGCAGAGCCGTAGCGAAGGGTCCGAAGGGAAATCCTCTTCCTGTTCGTAATGAATCCAAATAATTGCCTCGACGTCGTCATGCCCAACGAGTACGGAGCAGCATTTTTTAACGAGCGCGTGCAAGAAGGAAACGTTGGAAGATGCGCGAAGCACGTCAATTTGCATAGGGCAACGTATTCGAAGTTACCGATGCTGAAAGTCATCATCCTTCTACAAGAGATGTTCAAAACCGAAACCGTTTCTTAACGCTTCGTGAATTTTCTTTTGTTTCATTGTGAGGTAAATCGATCAATACGAGATCTTTTGTTGATAAACGATTATATATATATTTTTTTTTATTTTATGTTTTTATTATTTTTTATTATTGCAATACTATATTTATATTATTATATATCCAATCCACTTGAAACTTTGCACAAATACTTAACTCGGATGACAATACATTTTATTCCAAAATAATTTTTTAAAATTTTACTTTGTTAGAAAGTATAGTAATCGGTCAAAATGTGACCCTCTCCTTTGTTTTTTGGACTAAAAATCTTCAAAGATCAAATTATTATCTTTCATGTTTTATTATATATATATTTAAGTATTTTTATATAACAGCCTTATATCGTAATTTTGATCCTAATTCAAACGGAATAATTATTCTACAGGATATTTAATTATCCCTTATATGCAAAAAAAAATGACAGATAACTGAGTTTAAACCGACAGGTTCATTACACAAGCACGATATAAATAGTAAAGGCAAAACTCCCACGTAGAAGTATAAAGAATTTTTCATCGTCATCGATCTTGTTACTCCGCGTAGTTCAAGTTCGTTCTCACGACGTGCGCAAGGATATTCTCATAGAACACGGATATTCTCATCGTCTTCGAGGTAATTAGCAAAATGCCGAGCGTAAAAAAGCGTTTGACGATTAAGTCTGGGATACTTCCGGTGATAAGATCGTTCATAAACGTATCTGCATCTCATCGAACGATCGTTTCAACGAATGATTTATTTCATCAGTTAATATTCTCTTTTATTTTCTGTAGGTAAATAGATAACTAAATTACAATTATTCAAACTTTCGACACCCTTTGTGTTATTTTCACAGAACGTGATTTCTAACGACTATAATCGTACAGTGACGGAGCAAGTGAACCATGACACAATCATTTCCATAGCATATTAATTTGATCATTATGATTACGCGTACGATTCCAGCCACGGATTTTAAAAGCTTATGCTCGAGCAATTACGTTACAGCATGTAGATATCTACTGGTCTACGACACGTGAGAAACTTTCGTGCTGTAATCGGGTCAACGAAATTTTGCTGCCTGTGAGAAAAACGAAACTTCGCACGACCCGTAATCAAATCACGATTTATTCATACCGATAAATATCATCGATTTGCGAAAAAGGGGTTCACGTTTGCATCGATCGATATAAATCACATTCGTATTACGGTTTGTCAACGTTAACCGAGCCCCTGGAGTTCCCTCAGGACAACAGGGAGGTTCCTTTATTCCTCTACTCTAAGGACCTCCCTCCGTTACCAGCTGCTGTTCTGCCAGGTGGTAAAAAGAAGCGGCACTGCCAGGAAAAAGAGATTCCGAGATAGAGGGAGATAAACGACGACCAGAGAGAGAGAGAGGGAACTTGGTACCTTCGTTGTATAGTCCCTACTGGTAAGAGAGACCGAGAGGGATAGAAGCGAGTGAGAAAAAGTAAGCCGAAGAAGGTGGACGGCAAGACGACGAAGAGGAGAAGAAGAAGAAGAAGAAGGTGCTTCGGCGTGAGAGAAAGAGAAAGAAGGATAGCCACGTTCAAAACACCTGGCAAGCATCGTCCTCTCAGTGGCGCCTCGTGAGAGGAATTTCTTCTTTTTCTTTAGGGATCTGGACCCATGGGAACCGCCTTGAATCTTGCTGCACAACGGCCGGTCTTCTCTTTTTTTGCACGACTTATCGATCGAAAACCTTACTACCAGGATCCAAGTATATAGGTACACGCTCGATGGATCAATCCCTCTCGTGTTTTAATCTTAGCAAAAAGCTCGTGAATTTGATCGATTCGTGCACTATACCACACAGTCGATTTTCTACGATCGTGTGAACGATTTTGAAAGCCATGCAACTTTGTGCGAACGAAAGCGGGATAGTAAAAGTGGGTAAGCAAGAGGAGAAGGTGGAGAAAAAGAGATCGTACGGACGATCGGTAGCTTCCACGAACCAGTTTGCCGCAGCAATGGCGAACGGCATGGCGTTAATTCGCCTCCGTTTTCGTGCTCATCCCTTTTTTTTCTCTTTTCGACTGGAAGGTAGGCCAACCGAGGCACCACGTGTCGTCGGGTACGCGTTAACGATCACAATGACTGGGTTAAGGATGTTTTGTCTTCGGGAGAGACGATTTTTGGCCAGTCAAAATAGTTTCGAATCTTTCATTCGAGTGTGAAAGCCTAAAGGTGGGTTACAAAAGCTTGAGCTTCGTGCGAACGACACGAAGTTTCTGCCTTAATCCTTTTTTTCCTTTTCTTTCCTTTTTATCTAGCCGACCCTGAGTCCTGCGGTTCCCAGAAAGCTACCGATGTTTTCATCCTCTTCCACGTAGAACCAGAGCAAACATTGGAACAGTATCTGGGTATATAATTATTGGAATAGTCTTTATCGCGTTAGGGAACGATTCGATCGTCTTTGAACCGTGTAACACACAATGATAAGCGTATATTTATCGTTGGGAATTATACTTCACGAAATTCGTCATGCTTTTTAACGAGACCAAACTGCTCGTGATCATCAATAACGTGGTTGAAAATTTGTTTGCGTGGTAAAAATACGTGCGACTTATGCACGCCCCGTAAAATTAACGATTGGACAAGAGGAGTCGGGTTACAGCTGTGTGGAAAAAAGAAAAGTGTCAAATTTGCTAAGAGTCGGAAGGTAGAAGAAGATTGAGAAAAGGAGGAAGGAGAATTTACCGGTAAGAAACGATCTCGCGAATACGCTGCAAGGTTCTTCCGGACAAATGGTGCTCGTACCACTATGGGGATATTTTATTTGGCCCGGGCGGACCGGTTTCCTCGTGTGGAAATCGTAAATCATACGGCATGGCGATTCTAGCAGCAGCTCGATGTGTCTACCTTCCAGCGAGTTATAAACGCTCGAGCTTAATTTCTCTGGCTTTGTCCATCGATAATAGAGGAACTCGTGCCGATCGATTACTCGGCTACCTCTAGTCCAGTTGTTAATAAGATCAAAACGAAGCATACATCCGGGAAGTCTCCTACGACTTCTTTCGCTGGTAAGATCATCGAACTGGGTGCTTAGGAATATGTTACCTACGCGGCATGGACGTTCCTGCCTTCGAGAAGAAGGTAAAAGAACGTTTCGTTCTAACGGACGGGGACTGTTTTTGTTATACCTCGAAAACGTTCTTGTCTTCGTGCAGCTCTCGAGGAATTCCAGCCTTTGGGCTAAAACGAAGTTGAGTTTCTTCAATGGAAACCAGTCGCATTCGATTCGTTCGTGAAAGCAAAGATGGATTGGAACGAGGGTAAAAATATTTAGGAAACAAAGGTAGGTACTACATGATTTCTGATCGAAGGATATCTTCGAATGAGAGAAACATGAAAAGGATTGAGAATTTAAAGAAGAATGGAACAGGATAATGAGATGAAAAAAAAAGAAGACGAAATGAAAGGGAGTAGGAGGAAGGAGGGAGTACAGGCAAGTTTCTATGAATCGCAACGCATCGGATGCTTCTGTCCGGCTGTCCGTTCGTCGTCCGTCCCTTTGGATTAGCCGTATTTCAGATTCACTTTGCGGAACGTCCTTTCCCGCGTGCAATAAATTACGATCGTAATCGCTTCTAAGGAGCGTGTGTGCGCGAGCCACCGCGGTTGCTTGCCGTTTCTCTGGATAGCCTTCCGTACCTTCCGTACCTGTGGGTACCACCGATAAAACCTTTTTCCTGATTTTCGCTCGCGTGTTTCAACCGGATTTTCTAAGATTCTCTAATCATTTAAATTCTACTCGAGGAAGTATATATTGAATCTGTTTTCTACCGATTCAATTTGATAATTTTATAATATCTACTATTTAATTAGACATAGTATACAGGGTGGTCCGTCTAAATGTAGCTACCTAAATATATTCAGTCACCAATATCAGAATGATCTCGAAAACTTCGAAAGAACTGATCTTAACAAAAAAATAACATTAGCAAATCATTCAACTTGTGATACCATTTATATTGCATTAACACTAGATTTACGGACTGAGTCAATTTGACTCATTAAAAATTTGATTACTATATATATATATGAAACTTTACAATTATTTAAAAAAAATCATACGTGGCTTTTTAGTTAAGTAATGAAATATATGTAAATGTTGATTCCTCTTCTTTTCTTTCCTCTTTATATTCTTCTTTTTTTACTAAAAATAGGTATATAAACAACATCCGTAAATCTAATGTTAAATATATTTATTATGTAATAACAAATAAAGAAGACATTTAGGTAGAACACCCTGTATATTTAACGAGTACTGAATTTTAAACATTTGGTTTATGAAAATAACACTTTCCTCATTTCCAATAAAGATCCAAAAGAGAAGAAAGAAAAAGGGAAGACATGGTTGGCGGAGGGTACTCGATATAAAGTAACGTTCGCGATAGGCGTTACCAGCGGGTTATACGGTTCACGGGCTAGAGGATCAGCTTTCCTCTTTCTGGCGTACTGTGAGGGCCGAAGATTCGCATAGTCGGGCCCCCCGTCGATGTCTGGAGGCCTTGACTGGATCCCTTCGGACCCAACTCGAGGCTCGGCATGCCCGACGGTCCTTTTCCTCTCCTTCGCCCCTCTCTTTCTTTCACATAAGCTCAAGCCACTCGTCTCACGGCAGGCAACCTCGCGAGGAGTGAACGCGCGCGCGCGCGCGACTCTTTCGTGCCTGCCGGCGAGCGTTTTTCGCCTTTGAGCTTCGAGTCGTTCGCCAGTATCGGTGCGTGCGCGTTTACCACATATATTCGTGTATATAGGAAGATATATATATATCTACTATCTTGCTATAATACGCGTATACCTTTTCCTTAGCGACCGGAACAGGTAGGCGAGTTAGAACGGTATTTGTCAAGCGACGACGACACCTCCGCTGCCCTTATCTCGTTCATTCATTTCCATTATTTTAATCCGTTCTATCTATACATTCGCAATTGATTCGACCGTGAGAAAGTTGTGTCCAGTTACATACGATGTGTAATTATCTAATACGTTCGAATATTCGATTTGGACGTGATGAACTTTTGCTTCAGTTGCTTCTAATGGGTTTCTAGATTTGTTTTTAGAGATACTTATTCACGGTTTTCGTAAATTAGGGTCTAAATTGGGATCTTCTAGACGACGTGATAAGATTTCAAAGTTTACTTGCTACTTCGATTTCAATGTTGAATTAGGAATTTGTAGTTTTACAGGAAGATTTATAATCCGTCAAGGGCAACGAAGGGCAAGGTACGCGAATCGATCCTACGGTGAAGAAATACGAAAAAAAGAGAAAAAAGGGGGGAAGGGGTGATGGGGTTGAGCGGGTCTCTCTTTCTTTCTCGGCTCTACGGACGGGACGTAAATTTATCACGACGTTATCTCGCTCGTTGGAACGACGTTCGTTAATTTTATCCCAGCCTTTCAGGCCGGTGTGTGTCCCCCCTTTTCACCCCCACCACCCCTGTCCCTCCAAATACTCTCTCTCTTTCTCTCACCAGTTTGCCTGTTGCGCATTTCTGTGCCTTTTTTTTACTTTTTTCATCCCCTCGCCGGTAGGACCAGGTAAATCGAGTTGAGAAATACCGCGACGATCGAAGACCGACTGTTCGTTGACGAGAATTTTATTCTATCTCTTCGAAAGGACTCCCATCGATTTTTTTTCAAAGATTTGACTGTAACGAGTCGTCTGCGGGACGTTGATCGAAGTGTGATCGGAGAGTAAAAAAAAGATTATTAGTGGACGAGGAAGTTGTGGCCTCTGTGGTTTGGTGTTACCCGTGGTAATAGCCGCACGAGACAGTTCCCCGTAATGGCTATAAATTTAATTAAGATTAGGAATTCGGAGAAGCCGATCCCAGACAGGTTCTGCTTCTTGGTCTCCGTCGCGTTCGCCTGTCGCCTCTCGTCTTCTCTCTTTTCTTTCTCTCTCTTGCCGCGTGCCGGTCTTGAGTTCTAGGGTACCAATTAAAAATCTTCCGCTTGTTCGTTCGATATTCCCGATAATCGATCAATTTTCGCCGATATTCTGCTAACATCGATCATTTTTTTAAGATGTTGACTTTTTTTTGTATTTATCTCTGTGCCATATAAGAAAATGAATGGTCTATAAAATCAGCCACTTTGTATACAACAGCTTTCTAAACACGAAACTCTTTAAACTTCCGAAAAAACAAGACCCGCGAAGGGTCCATTCCCTAAAAAGGGAGCCGGGGAATGGCTTCATCGTCGCGTTCGCGTTAATTAACGGTTGCTCATTAATACGAATCGATCTTGTCGAAAGGGGGGAGAGCCGCGGTCCAATTACCTTCGAAAAGCGTTTCGTCGATCGAAGACGAAAGTTGCGGAGAAAGACTTGGTACGAGCACGCTCGGAAAGGGCGATGCTTGAACTTTCGATGGACCTTTTGTTTTCTTTCCACTCTTGGCCATTTCTTCGAGCATACATATCCTTTCGCATATATGTAGGTATATATATAGGTATATGTATATACACGGGTATACCAACACACATGGAAACCATCTTGCTCCTTCGACCTCCCCTCTTTCTACCTCGGCCATCTTCTTAATCTTCCTTTAATTCCCTGGCTTCCCGTTTCTTTACTTCCTTTTTCCACTGTTTCTTTCGTCCGTCCTCTTAGTTCTCCTCATCCCACCCTTTCCTTCCTCTTTTTTTTCTTCCTTTCTCTTCATCTTCGTTGCTACCCCCTTTGTACTCCCTCCTATCTTTCCTTCTTACTCTTCTTATCTTTCTCCTTCTTCTCTTCCTTCTTTCCTCCCTTCGTTTCTTCGCCAACTCTTCCCTCGGTCAAACAGATCCGCGCCGACAGGTTTCAAACTGTCTCGAGACGAAGCTGGACTCCGCGAAGAAACGATCGCTAATCCTTTTTCTTCTTATCCTTTCCCTCTTTTCAAATACGCGGCATTACGCTTGGAATTTCAAATTGTTATACCATAGGTGAGTTCTTGTAATAAAAGATTTAAATGTGTAAATAACAAATTTGATATCCTAACCAAATCCCGACGGATTTGACCAAACATCTAATCTTTGCTATTTTACTGAATACAATTTAACCCTTAATTACTCGAGTATATGCGTTTGTTGACTGTTATATTTTACTATGATGTTGATTCTTTATAATTTTATTAATGATTATATTAAAATACAGTAAAAAATGTATTATATTTTACTTTTGAAATTGAGGTTATATATGTTCCACAAAATGGCAAAATCATAGAATGGATCCAAATTAAAAAGATTCACCCATGTTCATCGATTTGTTAAATCTCACGATAAAAATACTCATGTTGCTATATGTGTCGTATATTGTAAAGGTGGTGTAACTCCTTGTAATTGAATACTGAAATAACGAGCTTTTTACTTGGCGTTAGTGACTGTCCTTATTGATGGAGACAGTGAGTTTTGTCGAATATTGTCCAAGTGGATCTGCCTTTTTTTAGATAAATCTACTTTATAAAAGGTTGTGTCAAGATTAAGTGTTTTTTTAAATTAAAATTCCTCTCACACATCAGCCATCTAATATATTTAGCTAATAAAAGTCATAAACGCAAGCTTATAATAAAAGATATATGTAAATATGATTTCATGAAGCAAAAAAATATGGAGTTACACCCCTTTTATAATAAAAAACACACATGACTCTCATATAACACGCTATATCAGAAATACACGATACGATTGTTGGTAGATAGGTACTATAAAAAGGTTATCTGTCTAAACGTCATTCTTAATTCTTACGACGAACGGGTTTTCGAAAAAGATCCCCACCAGTTTCTTATTCCAATTCCGATCGCATCGTTTCCTCGTACAGGCTCACCATCGATATTTCATCGAGCTCGAAGAAGCTTTTAGCTTCTGCCGATCTCGGAAGAAGTAATCGCGCGCGGCCCCTTGCGTTGATTTATAGGAGAGAAGAATGGAAGGCATCGAGGGTACGGTTCTTGCAGAAGCGATAGCGCGAATTCGATATCGATGCTAGGAGGGGACGCGGGGGGAAACAGGTTCGACCTACGCGAATTGATAGATCCGAGCTTTGCCACGATGTTCCAACCATTAGAAAGTTTCCTATGGACGGCTAGTGCTAATCTCTACCGACCTTAGACTATTTGTCTTCGTTAGATGCACGGTTTAGATGAACGCTTTACGGAATACGCATAGTCAGGAATTTATACTATTAACGTTACCAGGTAGCCGGTTCTCCTACTTTTTGCATTTATGCGTAAGGGAATTTCGTAATTATCATATATTTTTTTTTATCGTTGGGACAGATACGTTAAGCTCGCGTAATAATGTTGCATTCACCGTTATATAAAGTATTTATCCTTCACATCCGCGATATTTTCACTCTTCTCGGTAATCCCGAGTTTACGACGTGCTCGTTAACTGCTTTCCAT
This sequence comes from Ancistrocerus nigricornis, assembly GCA_916049575.1. Taxonomy (NCBI): domain Eukaryota; kingdom Metazoa; phylum Arthropoda; class Insecta; order Hymenoptera; family Vespidae; genus Ancistrocerus; species Ancistrocerus nigricornis. The sequence goes on along the minus strand of OU696668.1, from coordinate 3,729,430 downwards.
CTCTTAGAACTTAATCTCAATTACCTAGCACGTAATCTTCCTATATTATATCGCTGTAGAGCTTCGAACGTATACAGGTAAGAGGGAAAGAAGAGACTACCAGTTGCATTGATCGTCGAGCAAATGTAACAAGAAAGGACACGCGAGATCGTGAATCGGATTCCTATTTAAGCGGACGCGGAAGCTCCCAGGACAGATCGATCAAATCTCGAATACCTGAGGGACCCTTTCGTGGTCATCGATCACCGTAGTGATCGGGTTTGGTAAGAAAACCTACCAGAAGATTGACAGCTCCGGTGTGATCGTCGACCCAAGCAAGAAGGATGTCCGCTCCCTTCATGTGACTCTTCTCGTTGAAGCCGATCCCAACGTAGCCTAGAGTCCTAGCCGTGATCCTGAACGTGATCGTCTCGTCGTCGGATGGATCCCACTCGAGAAGTACGTTACCATCCTCGTCGAGTCTCTCGTATCTCGTAAATTTGATTATCGTCGTAGGAGTTTTCGATTCCTTTGTACTCCTCCTCGATCTCGCGACAGTTTCTTCGTCAGATGGGTATTCACTTTTCCCAAGACGCGATACCTTCTTATCAAGTCCAGGGAAATATTTCTTCGGCACGCGATTCATTTTAGGTGCCCTCTTGTAGGTGGTCTCGGTGAACATTTTCGTGGGAAACGATTCGACCGAGACTCTCTCGGTTTCTTTGTTCATAATTTCGATTTGATCTAGAGTCTCATTTTCGATCGTCTTTCTTTCCAAGGATTTCCATTCTTCCAAGAGATCCTCCTTAGGCTCCCCAGGTCGTAGTTCTAAACTTGCGTTTAATTCATCCAGCTCCACCTTTTCCGTGCTGTTCCCGATAGCTTGTCGATCGTTTTCCGTGGATTCTATTTCGAGAGAGGCTTCGTCATTTTCGTTAAACAACATCCGTGTTGTTGTTTCTTCGGAAAGATTCTTTTGCGTATTATTTCTCATGAACTCGTATTGATCAGGATCCAAGTTCTCCTCCTTGTCGTTTGGAAAATCTAGACCGTCTTCGCCGTACGGGATTGGTTCCTTGTTCTTTCGCTTCCAGTACTCCTCGTCCACGTCCAAACGCTGTTTCTTAAACATACTCTGAACCCCAAACAATGGCTCGTCTTCTAGACTACGTTTGAACCTGCTAGAAAGATTCTTAGAACGATGTGCTTTCCTATAAGCCAACGTTCTCATCGTCTCGTCCATGTGTTGGACATAGAGATCCAACAGATCGCACTGTATCGTCCAGCACGCACTGAATATCACGATTAGCCGGAGTATCAACATTTTCTCCATTTTCTTCGACTGCTACGTCTTCTTTTATATTGTCAATTATTCATGCAGTCATCTGACCGGCTTCACACGGTTCACTCCTTTACTAAAATCGTATACCTTTCTTCTTCTAATTTCAAATGATTCTTAACGATCGAAGTGTATCAGCCTGATCATTTTAGAATAATCAAATCAGAACAACATCACCCTATCCGTTAGGAACGATTTTGTTGAAACATTTTAAATGCACGAATTTAATTAAAATAGATATCATACGTAATCACTGAGTAGTCTCTTTTCGAAAATCCTCTAACGTTCTTCGGTACATGTTGCGCGGACGACAGTTGTGTCGGGACTAATTCAAACATGCGGCTGGCTGCCTACGGCTGCCGCTCTCCCTGCAGATGCTCGCAGCTGCCTACCTGCCGTTCGTCCCCTCTACTTTGGGCCCCATTTCAGGAACGTATTTTACTTCGCGTGTACCCCTCGCAATAAACGCAACCCTTCGTTGTTATCCTTTAAAATTGTATAGTAATTATTCTGTCAAAGTTTAATTAAATTGAATAATACGTTAATCGTCACTTATTTATATAATCATAAAAAAATGATTGAAGGACTTATCGTTATATGAAAATATATTTGAAGAAATAAATTTTGCAAATATTTTCGTAAGGATCCACATTTTGGTTTCCTGCCAAAGAAGAAGATGCCTTTTACTTTCGTGGCACGAGGAATCCTTTGGAATGAAAAAAGGAAATGCGTTATAAAGATCTGGCATCGCTTCCGCAGGAAGCGTATCTTTTTTGTAACCGGAGACTCACACATCGATGGGTGAGTACTGTTCTTGTAAGAAACGGAGGGGCTGCAAAACCAACTGCGGCAGATGCGAGCCCTTGGCACGCGCCCTTCTACGTATCAGTGGTTCTCATTGGGTATTAGGATGTGTCAAAATGGTAGGGGTGTACGAATGTTTTTTTGTTATTCTAATTTTTTTCAACTATTTCAATAGCATTACGATAATATCGTAGGTATATAGCGATGGTAAAGAAGAAAAGGACTCTTGAAATTATATCAAAGTGTCTTCGTGAAGCTTCGCTCGATGTTTCTTCATTTGCATATCGTTTAATCGAGCGATCTTCGTCCGGCCAGTAACCGTTTTAAAAGTGTTATTATGGTTAAGCGTCCGCACGTGTTCGGAAGCCAACTGTATCGCGTTACTTCCTGTAACTGACATGGAAACACTATACTTTACGTAGGGACGGGTTAACGATCCTTATTCTTCTTCTACGAGTGCACTTGTTTGTCGATCGATGTAGAGATATCGAACGGTATCGATAGTAAGATATTTTATTAGGTTTATGAAAGTAAAGGTGGTCATAATCGTGTGAAATCGTCGAAACACAATTGAATCGATGAGAGTAAAAACAGTATAGATCCAAATGTCTGAATTTTTGAAATCTTGGACTCGTACTGTTCTTATTTTTAATTTCGCATGGTAAGCTATAGCAAACGCCTTAACTAGGTGGTTTTAGTACTATTCTTGTAATTATTCGATGCAGCTTCGCATTTAAAACTTGCTATGACGAATGAAAATACACAATTTTTTACTTGTACTGTTCTTAATCTCACCGATTCGATTATAGGTAAATTGTGGTAAGTCTAGCTCAGGTGATCAGTATGGAGTACTATGCTAGTTACTAATTGGCTAAATCTATAGATTTCTTGTCAATCGTGGATTAAACTAAATGTGATTACCTTATATGTAATCATTAATCCCAAAATGTATATGGATTAGTTAGGTTCTTATCGTATTCGCTTTCTAACAAATTTGCAGGTAAGATTAGATTAATAAATTTTATCAGAAATACATCCATCAACTTCCAACTTTTTGACTATTATTATTTAGTCTAAAGTTTACTTACTAATCGAACAATGATTAACGAAAGAAATAAAATCCTTCTGAGACACTAGAAAATTTTGTAGCAAGTAAACTTTAGACTAAATAATATTTCAAAAGTTGGAATTTGATGGACGTATTTCTGATAAGGTTTATGATACTTGACTCATAATTTCTGTTAAAAATATGATACAAAAAAGAAAATACAGAAGTCTCTTAATCGCTTGTTTCACGTAACGACAAAGACACTGACTCAACGTGTACTCTCAAGATCGTTTAATTACGACGTGCAACAAATGCACGAAGGATACCGATCGTTAAACTCCCTTAATAAATGCCGTTTAATAAGTCATAAATCGGATCATCGTCGGCAAGGACGGCTTGTCTCGATCGAATTAATTGTCTGCACGAAACCTGTTTCGCTCGGGGAATCGTCCACCAGCGCGAATTTGCTCTTCCCATCCAAACCCTCGTTCTTTCTTCGTCGAAATATTTTTTTCCTACGAAACTAAAGTCCTCGTAAAGTGAAATAATTTGTCTCCTTACTTCATTTGTTAAAATTTAAGTAGCTCGATGTAAAATTTTCTTTTGCAACTATTACTTTAGTTCAAAATTGAAAATTGTACGATGAAACGGGAGAAAGAGAGCAGGAAGTTCGAAAATACAGATTTTCGTGGAAGTAGTACCTTTTGTTCGATCTCGCCATTGTCACGGGAGGTTCTTTTATATTATAGTTATACCATTCTACCGAGAGGTAGGTACGCATATACACGTAACCGTCCGTAAAAGCACGGTCACGATCGTGGTTCTTCTTTGTCGGGAGAGACGGGGAGGAGAATATTCACAGGAATGTTACGATTTGTCTGGAAACCAACGAAAAATATACCTACCTCGAACCTCATCGATGTATACCCAAACAGTAGATACATAACTTCACGTCTGGAATCTAAATTTATAGTTATACCAAATGATTAAAAAAATAGAAAATAGGAATTGGATAAAACAGTCAGACATCTTAAACGTTAATGATCTACCGTGTCACGTGACTTACGTTCTCCATTACGATTCTAGCGAACTTCGAAGCGACGAGTTCTACGAGAAACAGACTCGGTGACACGTACGTACATAGATGTATACAGATACAGTCGTATTCCTAGCATGAAGAATATTTCGAGAAGCTCGAGGTGGATGAGCCAAGGGAACCTTTTAGTATTCAGCAAGATCGTTCGTCGTCCTCTACGCGGCTTATTTACCAGAAGGCACGATATCAGCTCGGAAATCACTTTGTCCTGGGAAAACCCAAACTATAGAAACGTATGAGGCATAAAGAAAGGTAAATAAACCAATAACATATTATTCCTTTCTTCAATCTCGTTAATTGTATCATTCTTTAATTCACGTAGATGTATCTATGTAGATAGTCGTCCGAATGTATTATAGATGTAATTAATCATTTTGAATAACCTTTTGTTTAGAAAAAAAGGAACTCTTTAGCAAATTTTCAACCTTATCAATAATTCGTATGGTTTTTTTTTTTCCATAAAAGATTATTCAAATTAATTTGAAATGTCACACGACTTGTGAACGTACATCAATAATTATTAATTACAATTATAACAAATCACGTATATTAGTTTTTGGTGAATAGGACCAGAACATTTTTATCAGACTTCATTTGCACCGAAGGAAATGAACGCGTTCGATAAGCGCCTGACTATAGGTCGGTTCGAACTTGTCGGTCTTCCTGCATTCTCATATTTCGTAGAAAGAATATCTTTGACTTCCATGCTCGGGTTTCCGTTTTTCTAGAAAATCTTGTTACAATCGTTACCAATACTCCGACTTAAATCTCGTTCGTCTATATTCAATATATCGTGACAACAAAATGGTCGTGGTTCGATTTAACGCCTTCTCTCTACGAAGGATAATCAAGAATCCCGCCACGTTCACCTGTCGTTCGAACTACACCTGCTACAAAATCTTCTTTTCCATCGACGACATCTGCCTTTCTTGAATTTTTAATTCGAGTTTCACGCGAATTTTTTTAATTTTTTTGAGAAACTTGAAGACAAGGGAAGCAGACTAGTCGAAAGAAAGTTAGAATATCAAGGAAGAAACGTCTTCAGTTTCCGTTATTATTATTATTACAAAAAATGAACGGTAACGCAGAAAATTTGCAACGTACGAAAAGAGGAAGAACTTCCATGTCTCTCACGGAATTCGGTTCGTCCATTTCGCGTACGACGTCGTAATGTTACCCGGAAACGTGATCCGGATTTCAAATTCTGAAGGTAATTCTATTGTTCTTGGGTTAGGAAGGTATATCGCGTTTAAATAAAACATCTCTGAGTGAACTGAGATTTGGCAAGGTAAGTTTACCGAGAGGAGAGACGAAGAAAAGCGAATAATAATCTTATTGTTGGTTAGATTATTCGAGTCTTGTGCGTGGCGATACATCTTATGTTTGGCGTACACGCCTGGGAGACGTGCAGGCACGCCAACGTTCTTAAATCGCTCTCGGGGTTTCCGCGAATAAAAAACACTTATCTATCTCTTTGCTATTCCATTTTGTAGATTCTGTTGGTGATTCTAATGGAGATTAGCAAAAGGAAAGAATTTTTTATCTATTATCAATTTCCATTTGTGTTTTTTATTTTCTTTAAATTCTAAGTCATTTTTATGTTAGTTTATTTTATATTACATTTACAAACACTTTTGTGCCGTAATGGAAATAAAATTTTTGTTAGGCAGTAAGATGTTCGTTTTATAATTGTAAGAATTATAATTAATATTCCTTTGTGATTCAAATTGAGCGTCTCTTGCCACGTTAATATTATAGAAGGCGATATTGTCGACATAGGATAATCATTATTGAAGTGTTGGTAAATTAGGGATCGATTTTTATCGACGCCGTTATAAAATTTTATCTCCATCTTAGAACTCTATAATCATTATTATTTCTGGTCCTTCGCGGTCCATGCTTATACGTGCTCTGGCTAGAATTTTGATTTATTAAAAAGATGGGTAATGCAACAGCGAAAGAAAACAAACCTGAAGGGGAGAAAAAGAAACTAAAGCCTTGTTGCGCTTGTCCTGAAACAAAAAAGGCGAGAGACTCGTGGTATGTCACGCAATTGTTATGTCGACAATAGGTTATGTCTTACGTTATTAGGAATAATGAAAAATGAATTAAAAGATCCGGATAATAGATTTTTACTTACGTAGTAGCATAATAAATTTTTCTTATAGTTTCGATTTTTCGTATTTTTAATGCCTAGAACTTGTTTGAACGATTATTATATTTATTATTATTAGTATAACCTTGTGTATTTACCCTATGCATTTGTTTTATGAATTAAAAAGTTATATTTATGTTGCAGTATTATAGAAAAAGGTGAAGAGAATTGCGGCGAACTTATAGAGGCACATAAAAGTTGCATGCGTTCTATGGGATTTAATATATAATATATAAAAAGTAGATAACACCTCATAGGAAGGAAGAACTTTAACTTTATAACAACTTTCCGTTAAGTATTACACAAATGCTGTGGTTACAAACGTTGCTTTGTAAGTGTACATTACTTTTGTAAATAATTTAATTATGTAGAATTATTTAAAAATAAAATATGCAGGTGTAAGCTATACAAAAATAACTAATCTTATTATAGCATTACATACAGTATTACATCATACATAATGTTATTGCATGACTGTTTGTACAACATTGCAACTAAGTATAATGAATAACCATATCTTTTGCTTCTTATACAACCAATTTTTGTATTTATTTATATGAAAAAATTGATAAAGTGTACTTAATATAACCATTAAATATATTAACTAAAATTGCTCCATCTTCTAAGCTAATATTGGTTTACTATTTTGTGATTTGTATCTTGCCATGATTTGCGTAATTTAATTTGGGGCTATGGTTGTAAATAAATAAAATTGGACAAGAGTAAGCGGTACCACAAGTTGTAGCATTCCTGTAAAATATATCACGCTTATATTTATTTTTTACGATCAAAAATATAATATTTGAAGTGCTTGGAAATAAAAGGCAAGATCGAGTTGGGAATTCTAACAAAGCATATATTTTAATTTGACATGTGGCTAATGCGAAAGTTTTTACTCTTGCATAACAATTCCACAGCTTGGTTTCCCTGAACACTCCATAATAATGAACAGATTCTTAATTAATTCATGGCAAAATCTGTTACATATGTATAATAATTATTTTTGGTAGTTTGCGGTCAGTCATAGTTATCGCGTGTGGTCCTACTGAGCTGAAAGACGAATGTACATATGACTGGTGCATCATAAATATTGAAACTATAAAACAACGGGTGACGCCTTCGTCGTTCTGAATTGTCACACTCTTTTATGGTCACCGCAAAAATTTTAACTATAATAAATAGACCTTAGTGGTATATCAGTACAATTTATGAAATATGATAAGAGTAATAATAAGAATTTGCTAATTCACGTAACGATTAAGTATATATAATATAAATAACAAGTAAATGGACTGTAGTTTCGTTTCCTTCTCATTCACAGCATTGCATTGGACTTATGAGCTAGGGCACGGTTAGTCTTAAGTTAATTGAATAATTAAATAGAATATTTGTAATTAGTATGAAAGTAGTTGTACTTTATACGTGACTGAGTGAAATGTGATGTAAAATGTGCAAGTGTGTCCTCTTTGTGTGTAAATATATAGGGTATAGGTATATGGACAGAAACATTTCTTTAGATGCTCCCAATTATAAAGAAGCTGGTAATTAATACACGTCCAAGAATAATTTTGTTTGTCATATAAAATTTTACTTAAGTGTTCACGTGTGTTCTATGTGTTTATGTTCGTTCATATGTAGGTATATATATACATATGTATATATATCTACTGGCATTCAATATCGAGTGAAAATTGACAGCGTTTTGATATAAAGGTATATCGTACACAAAGAGACAGAGAATAAGACGATACTGCATTGACATCGATATCGGAGCATCTCTAAAAATGTTTGCGATAGACGAACGATCAGCATTAAATAACAGCATCACAGCTACGAAAAAGTTTTGTTTTCCAAGCTCTGCCAGGACGCTTTCTCCATCTGTATAATCGATCGCCATAGGAGGATTGGCCGGATCGAAGTTAACACAGCCTGTTTAGTACGACGAAAATTGAGCAGAATATGTTTAATAAGGAATGACAATGGAATTTTAACTATTCGTCGATAGTTGTTTCAGTAAATTGTCTTTTATCCTTTTGCTCGTACAGGACGATAAACGTGGTTCCAGAAGTGATAATAATTTGTTTTCTATCAGAATATAATTTACACGGAACACCGTAATTTCATACAGAATTAGAATTTTTCGTGCTCGAAAAATTTATTAAGCGAATTGTACCAAAGTTTTGATATCATTTTAATTCTGAAATTTTTGACCGCGACGCACGCATAAAACACACACGATGTGTCAAGGAGCCAGTCCGTTATTCATGCTAGAAATGCAAGAATATATTATTACATAATCATTTTGCTGCTACTATAATGGAGGCAAGTATGCTAGTGAAAACCTAAAGCATTGCGGTCACGTAATTTCAAGGATGCTGGACAAGAACGGTTTGAGGCAGTCTATTATCTTCGGGCACGGTTGTGCTTTCAGTTGGACCAGCAATTCTCACCTGTCTTGCGGAACACGCATGGATCGCAATACTTTGCTTTGCTGTAAATGACAATGCAAGAGTTCCTGTATCTATAATTTTTATATAAAAAAAATGATAAGATTGTTGCAACGAGACGATGTATTAAAGTTTTTGAAGAGAGAATAAACTTACTTGATATTGTTCTTCCGTATCCATAATACCAGTAACAGCGACAACCTGATATTGTCTAGCTTTCATCGCGGCGGTAGATTTACGCACAAGTCGCATTGCGCCAGGTGCACTACTCGTACTATTAAATTGTGCCATTTGGGATGGACTATGACTCGGATCTAATACTAACATTGTTATGGAACCATCTCTTAGTCGTTCTACACCCATTATTGTTCTGCTATGGCCTAAAAATTAATATTGTTCATTAAGTCAAGTTTTACAAATGTATGCAATATAATTTCTGTACTCACCCTGATGTTGCAAGTAAAGGGGAGGCTTAAAATCGTCGCATCTTTGAAAATATTGTAGAACCCAGTTAAACATTTCGGGATGCCCTCCGTCGGAACTGGTGGGTCTATGGAAGTCTACCAACTGACATCTGTAAAAGAAAATAATTCATGTTATACGACCAAAAGAATACAGAAATATCATGGAACGTACTCTATTTTTAGACTGGATAACAAAGTTAAGACTTCGGTAGCACCGATCCATTTTCTAGTGTTCACAAGTTTACCACCAAGTTGTTCGGCACCTTGAATATCAAAACCTTGAGCCCAGGCCCATTCTATCATTTTCTGGAGCCTAGATATGGAGGGCATAGAACTACGCAAGGGATGGTCGGTAGTACTTCCGCTACCAAGGCCAGAACTCCAAGCTTTGTACACTAACTCATTGTATCCTGTATGCTGTAAAAGAGACGAAATCAACATTTGCAAATTCCTATAACCACAGCCCCAGCCTTTGTCTCCGTAAGTAGAAGCATAATGATCCACCGTAGAACACATCCACGTGCTCACTACGTTACTGCATGTTTGACTAACAGCTCGTATCTTGGGGACCAGCCCTGCAATAATAACATTGCATATGCGTACTCGAAGAAGCTTTTTTTCTTTTCGGTATAAAAATAAATTCTTACCACGTGTACAAGAACTACCATCATCGATACCGCTGCTTTCGGCAACCGTTAACCCTGTTTGTCTTTCATAAAAATCTGCTACAGTCATTTCACCCGCAAGAACGGCACGCTGCATATTAGTGACACTTTGCTCTCTGAAATTACCCTGATTGTCCATTCCATATTGAGCCCGCAACATTTCGAATTCGCGTTGTTCTCGTAATTTTCGAACTTCTTTTTCTCGCCTTTCCATATCCTTTGCCAACATTCTATCGGTCGAATGATCCGGTGTTATAGGAGATGGAGTATTCTTTTTGTTAAAATGTTCTTCGATGTGTAGCGTTAGGTCGTCATTATTTTTAAACGATGTGCTGAGGCAAACAGGGCAAGGAGGTGTGTCGCTACCAATCGTTGCCAGATCAGATTGCGACGCTGTTCCATTCGCAGGGCTGATAAATATAAATTAATATAAGTACCTGCTGCCGTCTTATACGGTAAAGAAAAAGATAAATTTACCTGAGTATATCTTTGTGTTCGATATTAACGTGTAACTCGAGATCAGAAGAATTTGGAAACGAAGTTACGCATAACGGGCAGTTGAAGACACCGTCTCTAGATGGAGGCGACGACGGTGGAAAAGACGGAGAAGTGAGATCAAAGTGTTGTCTATTGATATGCTCTTCTAACCTTATTGGACTATCGGAACTATACGGGCACATTGGACATTCTTGGACAGGTAATTTAGGAGACGCATGAGAACGCAATTGAAGATTTAGGCCCGAGCGTAAAGGAGATCCATGGCCTGCCGCACCTTCCAATACTGCAAAGATTATATAATAATTTATCGAATCCCTTTAGCATAGCATTTGTATTACTCGAGTCTTACCGCTATTAGCATTGCTGTTATCATTATTATTATTGTTGTTGTTTACATTGGGATTAACGACCGGTGCATCCAATTTACGGGACTTAGAATGTTGCTGCTGCTGAGATTGTTGCTGCTGCAAGCGAGAACTCTGAGAACCTGCCCAACCATTTTGAAGATGAGGCGGTCTAAGTGACATTGACGGAGAAGGACCACGGCATTCGTCGTGTCTGTGATCCTCCATCGTAGAGTCATCGTCGATGAAGGCCAGCATATCGTTTTCTGGAGTACTTTAACGATTAGAATAATCAATAATTGCTATAACTTAGTTTTGAAAAAGGTTATATACACAAAGATCTCTTATAAAACTAACAAAACTCGTACCGTTTTCTTTTCTGCGTCATATCTGCTAACTTTCATAAAACTCTCTAAAAAATAGTAGGTCCGTGCACGAAAAAACATCAAAGGACACTCAATTATATGCATAATAATACCGCCTATATGAATTTATAATTACGTTACCGTTCGCACTCGGCAATATTCGAACGACCGAACAAACAATGCGCGGGATCGTTTGAAAAGAAAATACACAAAAGAACTCGATTAAATATTACAACGTGTCGTCGATTATCACTGTCAGATTCATAATCGTTGATAAAAATCGACAAACGAACGCGTTACATTTAATTAAAATTCGAGATCATCGATAAGCAAAGAGCTGCACGATGAAGTGCATTGTTACACGAGCGACACCTAGGATATTCTTTTGAAATGATTTCCCGCGCCTTACATAAGGCTACCACACGTACGCATATACATAGGTGCATAACGCATACGATGCACAATACATACGTAAGCACGTTGATCGCGTGTGCATCACCGTGTTGAAACAAACAGCACGGTGTATTTAACACGAAAGCATCGAAATCGCTTAATCGAGCGTACCTCGGCGTTAAATAATCCAGGTGAGCGCTGTTCACGTGAACGAGCATCTCCGCCGGTGAGATTTCGTCGAGATCGCAAAAGGGACAATTAGCTGCCCCTTGTAGATGATATAAAACCATATGTGATCTCATCTCCTCGTCGTTGAGACCCTCCGACCCGCAAATCTCGCACGTGTAATTCATCTCCGGTGGTTTATTCGTAGCCATTTTTAACGATATTTATTGAGATTCTCCGTTTCTGTTGAAAAAGAAACACATTGAGATTCGTTTAAACAATTTTAATAATGCTACTTGACAAAAAAAGGCAACAACGTTAGTACACATGCACGAAAGAGAGAGAGAGAAGATGCCGCGGTGGTGTGATCGATAATGCAAGTGTTATTTCATTGCAAGGAAAGCTGTCAAGGACAACGATGCATCCTTTTTTTAGACACCATTTTCCACGAGAGCGAGAGATGATATCAAGTGAGAGTTACATCAACCGTATCACATTGATCCTCCCTCCCTTTTTTTTTCTCTCGCAGATCGGAAACATGGAAGACACGGTAAAAAGTCCGCACAAAAACGAAAGATAATCTATCGAATCGTTTCCCGGTAGAATCGATATTTCAACGAGGGAGTTTAACGCGTCGATAAGAGGGGGATTTCGACGATATCGTTTGTAGCATTCTATCAATCCATCGATCGATAGGAATAAATGCAAAAAAAAGAAAACCAAGAATTTTGAATAAAACTTCACCGATCATCGTAAATAACGAAGAAACGCTTGCATGTTGCATAGACGCGTGTGCACACAATAGCACCAACACACTAAACACACAATCGTGTCCATTCGTCCGTGAATTTTTTGCCGAAAATACTTGTCCGACGAGATCAAGGCCGAGCAGCAATGCCATGAGAAGATCTCAGCTCACCTAGGCAATGATATTCTCCGTGTAGATTACTTCCGGTCTCTTCCACGGATAAAACGAGATTCTCGTTTATTATCAGCTTTTTTCGATCGTAGAAACGTCTTTGGCAGCTTACTAGCTGTGCCCGTTGATCGATGATGTTAGCCGAAAGGCAGGAATCGCGGAGAACGGTCATCCATGATGGCGGTGATGTTCCCGTCGATTATACGCGAGGATGATACTTTTTTTATTTAAATCGAGTCACCGGCTAGAACGTAGCCGCGTGAAATGGCAGCCCTCTCACCCTTTATTCGTTTGCCCTCGAGAACGAGGTGAAGGAGGTGGAGGTGGTAGTGGTGGTGGAGGAAAAGGAAACTAGGCCAGGCAGTGATTCGCGGTGGCAATGCTTCTTGCATATCGTGTCGCCGGCTCGACTTGACCCATTTAGAAAAACCTTGCTTATTTCGATGACGATGATAATACACTACTGTTATTCTTCTTCTCTGATTATTTCCAATCACTATCGTTCGTTATTATCACCAGCAGTGCGTTTTTCCCGTACACCGCATCGCCCGTGCAGTTCTTCGTGCATCCGCGGATCGATGCGGTTCTCGCGACGAACGAACGGCTACCCGTCCTCGTGCGTCTCCACTTCCTATTGTAATATTTTTCCGCGATCGCGCGCCAGAGAGGGAGAGAAGCAGTCGTTCGTTTCCGTAACACTTCGGTCGAGAGCGTAGATCGGGTTGCCTGCCAAGAGGAACTCGGTTTTACAACCCTTAGACGTTGATAACGGTGATAGACGAATGGCAGATTTTTATGACGTCTTTTTTTTACTGGGGATTATGATTCTTCTTTTTTTGTTTGAATAGAATTGCTTTTTTTAACAGACGCCATCTATGTATCTGACACTTTTTTACTTCCTCTGTTTCTCTCTCTCGGTCGCACTTTTTGTTATCTAGGGGTGAGTTAGTTGATCGAATCGACGTCGAGGGCTCTGCTTGTCTTCTTACCCTCGTACGACGTCTGTGGTTGGTTAACGAGAAAACGGTAGTGTTTCTCTTATCGGGAGGTATTATCGGAGTTGGACGAATCACGAGTAGGGCAGCCATCTTGAACAATGTTGAAGGGCGGGCTAAAGAATGTATTTAAACGATGATAGGGGCTAATTTTGTTTTATTCTTTCTGTTATATCTAGGTATATAAAATTCTTCTTATTTTTGCATACTTTTTTTTGCTGAATATTTCGTTTTTTTCAGATTAGTCAGAAATAGGTTTGGTTCGGTATTTGAGTAAAGATGGATTAGAATATGAGAGGAGGTTCAAATAAGAAATATCTCCTTTAATTTTAATCCTAATGAAAAATTGCGTTTTATATTTGAATAAAGATGAATTAGAAAATGAGCCGAATTTTTTTTTAATCTTTAAGTGAATTTCATTTAAAGTTACTGAAAAGTGTCCACAGTGAAGAATTTTGCAAATATCTCCCTTAATTTGAATCCTATTTTAAAATTGCATATGACAAAAATGCTAGAAAAAGTTATCCCCGATCTTTTCTGTCTTATACATTTTTATCGTACGATGAACGGTAACGGAGATATTTACTTGTTATTAAATTTCACCAGCGCAGCGACGATATTACAGCTAGTCGATTGTATAAGTTCGAATTGATTGTGAATCTCTCATCATCCTTCTTTTCGCGTGTCAACCTTTGTATGTTTATCGACGATCGGTATAGTCTCTCTTAATATCACTAGTTCGTTCTCGAGCGAGTTTTCCATAATGATAAGCCGGCGCGAGGTTGGGAACGCGCGCCATGCATTATCCAAATTGCGGTGGACGTAGGTATCCGTGCGTAGCATTCAACGACACCTCCTACGAGATTCTGCGTACGTCTGCCGCGTTCTATGCCGTGCCTTCCTAAGAAAGTAAAGAACAGAGAGAGAGAATCGAATGTAGATAAGACGTGTCCCATGTAAGTTGGGAGAGAGTCCATCGAAGAAGATGCGTGACAAATTCGCCCCCGGTAGGAATTTCTTTTCTCACGGTTTCTTAACAACGAACTTTGTCTAACTACTTTCCTCTCAATTTTTGTCGTCTCCTCTCGCTTTCTTTCCCTCTCCTACGTTGGTCGCGACTCATTGACATGCAGCCGACGATTGGCAGAGGATACGACGCGGTTCACGGAACTATTTGTTCCTTTTCCTTCGTTACTTCTCCTTCTTTCCTCTTTCTTCCGTCTCGCTCTTCTTTCGTGAAGGGTGCTGCGCGAGGAAGATACACCACGGAACGCATCGTACGCATAGAAAACAAATTGCGGATGACCTCGCGCGACGGGTGGCACCGGCAATCCTTTTTTTTTTTCCCTCTCTCTGCTTCTTCCTTTTTTCTCCCCCTATCTTTTTTTTTATTTCCTTCATTTTTATCTTTACGAGGAATCCGGTTACACGGTCTACATCGTAATGGATCAGAGCCCTGGAGCGTTCTGGAACCACGACTCGCCGTTATAATCGTCTCTCATTAATGCTTCGTTAATGGATAGATCGAGCGGGCAATTGGTCAAGTAGCCGGTACGAATGAATGAATGAATGAACGATCGTAGAGCTTCTTGGATTTCTCTCTCTCTGCAGCTGACGGGCTATCGAGTAGGTACTTCCGGTTGGAAAGCAGTTTATGAAAGGATATGACTCGATCATGATTTCTTTAAGATTAGCTTTCGAGCTTGGATTTATCGATTTATATGAAAGATTTGATGGTGATTGAAGAATTACCTCTTTTTATTTTTTTTTTAACTTTTATTACGTTTTTCTACTCGGATTAGTTGATCTAAAGATAAAACTAGGATAAAGTAGATCATACATTTTTTTATTAACATAGAGAGGAGTAAGAGTTTAGAGTGTGGTCCAAACAAGAATTTTTAAATATTACCTTTGATTTTAGTTCTATTTACAAATTATATATAACAAAAATTATAGAAAAAGTAATTTCTAACCTTTTATGTTCTATACATGGTTATTGTACGACGAAAAGTAATAAAGAAATTTATGATTTTTCGTTTCACCCATCACTGACAGGTACCAAAGCTAGTGGACGATGTTCGACAAGTTTAGAAAAATGATTAAAAACATCCAATTTACTTGTGATCTCATAGAGAGTCTCGTTTTGCAATTTAGTCGGTCGTATGGAAATAATGATCTTTATGGGTGATGACGATCGATGTTAAAAACCGGTAAGATAACTCGATCGATCGAGAAACTGGTTTGCACCGAAATCGTTCGAAATATTGTAAATGTCGAGTTTTCGTCGATTTTCTGATCGATAGCTCGTTCCCCTCTTTTACGATTTATTCTTACTTGTGTCGTTATTGTTTGTTAATGACCGGCATAGGGGCTCCTCGTATACAGGTGATATCAGATGTCGCCGGATAAGGAGACGGTGCCAAGCTCGCAGTGCCGATCGAGAGAAGGGCTTGAATATTTATGCGCGCTCGTATCATTAACATAGCGGACGTGTCGACGGTATTCGAGGCAAGAAGCCGATCGGTGCATCGATTCCTCGTGTTCACGAGATAGTTTTACGTTAAGTGACTCTCCTGTGGCTCTTCTTGCTCAAGAGGAATAAGAGAGAACATAAAGCTAGACCATATTTCGAATGATTTTTCATTCATTTCTTTTCGTCCAGAGACGAGGATGTCGAAAAAATTCATTATATATTCCTTTTACATATCATATATATTTTATTATATCCTTTACATATTCAAGAAGATCGTACCATTTAGAATGCTAATCGTTATAGAGTTTATACTCCTGTAAAATATCGTAGGTGCATGCAAGATAATAAGAACATTACCCTAAACGATACTGCACAAAGTGCACTTGGCAATAAACGTCTTAGATGCATTCTCGAATCGGGAATCAGTTTTTCAACGAAATTGTATGATTTTCTTCCGGAAATTAACGATGACTTCTTGACAACGATGTTGTCTCTATTGGAAGAAACGCGGAAAAGTAAGAGAGAGAGAGAGAGAGTAATGAAAGAGAAAATCGAAGGACCGGTTGTCCGTTGTCGCTGCCCACGTAAAGATTGAGGGCGATTTATAGAGGGAATAAATTAATAAATTATGACCGCTTCGAGTATCGATCACGAGCGCGACCGATCGATCGATCCTCCTTCGAAGATTTTATACCACGAGTAGTATGTTACCTTTGAATGACTCGACGCGAACTAGCCAACCAGTTCTATCCTTTTACGATGAATTATTCGTCTTTCGTGTCGTCGGTCTAGTCGTTATCGACGGATGTACGGGTCACGAACTATGAACTTTCCCTTTTCCCTCCTTTTTTTGTAGGGTTTAGGATATCATGGGTTTGAATATTAGGTAAAAAAGGGAGTCCTAGGGTTAGGATTTATCTTTTTCATCGTGATTTGATGTGAATTAACATAATTCGTTTTTTTATAAAAAAAATTAGTTGTAGATTGTAGTATTCATTAGTGACGAGTAAAATTTGAAGGTGGGTTAGGCACTGTTATACGGGGTGTCCCAGCTAAAGGAAGCCACCTATATATTTTCTTCGTTTCTAATTGTGCAACAAACTTTTTTGGTATAGTGGAATAGTTCAGAAAGGGGTAACAAAAAAATTTTTTTTTTTATAACATCTAATTTCTAATTATCTAGGTGGCCTCCTTTAGCTGGGGCACCCTGTATTTGAAATGAAACAAAAAATCGTAAATATCTTTGTTACCCTTTGTCGTATAATAAAAATGTATAAAACATAAAATGTCAGAAATTACTTTTTCTATAATTTTTGTCATACGCAATTTTAAAATAGGATTAAAATTAAGAGAAATATTTGCAAATTTCTTATTTGGATCTGCACTCCTCTCAATCTTAATAAAAAAATTCAACTCACTTTCTAATTCATTTCTATTCAAATATTGAAATGCATTGAATTTCGTTCAGCAATTTTCACGTGATGCTCTACAACTAAAACTATAGAATATGAAAAAAAAAATATATTTATTAACATAAAAAAGAAAAAGGATCGTCCATATCGTCTAGGTATAACCAAAAGATGTGACACAATAGCGGTTGCACTGCGTGACATCGCGCCACGCGCTCTCCCTCTCTCCCTTTTCTCCTCCCACGCAAGGTTTCTCTCCCTCGTGCTTGAACAGCTCGTCGCAGTCTTTGCCTCTTCTCCGTGCGTAAAAAGCTTCTGCACTCTCTCCCTCTCGTCGAGTCTTAAGTGGCAGGAAAAGCTCAGTCGCTCGCGGGCCGCGCTCGAGTGCAGTTCGAGATCGATTTCACGCGTGTTTCTCTCTCTTTCCCTCCTTTACTCTCATTTTCTTTTAACTTCGCAATGTGAGCTACTCATCCTGATTTTCTCCTTTTTTTTCCTTTCCTGTTTTATTTCAACTTTTGTTGTTCTATCTTTATACGTTCGTTTTCCGTCGTTCAATTTTGCCGCGCTCTCGTATTACGCGAGATGAGGTGAGGAGAGGATAAAAGAAAAGAAGAAGGTGGATCGGAGCACGAAAGATTTTTCTTCGCGTGGCATTCAACGATGCTGGTAATAAACGCGCTTATGATCGTCCTCCCTGTCATCGTCGTTGCCAATCCCTTCTTCGATGCTGTCCAAGGTAATTTTTTTTTTATTATTATTTGATCTCTCTCTCTCTTCTTCACAAGAAGATTATTAAAATTAATCGAATATCAAAGGCGAGGTCGTACTTCGATGAATCGTAAGTGGATATTTGATTTTTTGTGTATAAAAGAAATGGCGCGAAATGGAGAATTCGAGTAAATAAATACGATAGAAATTCAAGGTTCGGTTCTCCTCTTTTCGTAGAGTCATTTTCGAAATTATTTTTAAAATTTCGGGGTTGTCAACCTTCGGACACTTTCGCGAGCATGCAAAAATATGGGCTCGCGACAGATTCACTGAACTCGTCTTTTTCTCTCCCACTCTCTTTCTTTCTTCTTCCTTTTCTTCGTCATCGTGGCAAGAAGATATCAACGACGACTTCCCGCCACATGTGTCTCTTCTCATGTGTCTCTTTCTCTCTCTCTCTCTCTCACGCAAACACGAACCACATCTTCCTTTTTCTCTCGGGTTCCCACTCGAAAGATTTTCATAACGATTTTAATCTTCGCACTCTGTCAAAATTTTAAAAGGAACCTATCCTTTTTTTTTTTTATTTGCTGACTACTCGATATTAACTAATAAATAAATTTGCTGAAAGAGAAAAATATATATATATCGGAGCGAAACTTTGGTACGACGATTTTGTTTGTATTTTTATCACGTAAGATTGAGATAAAAATCATGTCGTGTGCTCGAAGGTTGAAGAAACGGAGAGTGAACAGATTTCTTTCTCTCTTTCGTTCCCTTCTTTCGTTCAGTCACCGGCTTTAAATCTTTCCTGAAATTTACATGGTGCACGTGCGTGTGAACGAGGTGTCGCTAACGGTCCTTCGCCTCTGCCTGCCTTTGGTCAGACTATAAGGCGCGTTCGCGGACTGTCTTCCAACAAGAGGAAAGAGAAATATAAGCAGAACCATTGGCAGTCGTATATATTCTTGTATAAGTATATCCGCACGCGAGAATGAGTATCTCTCTCTTTCTTTCTCTTCCACTTTCGTATAAGACGGCGATAACGCGTCACGTTTCTCTCGCACGCACTATTCTTTTTTTCCCCTCCAATGGAGACTCTTGTCTCCATTGATTGCAAGTATTTCTGTTCCCAGAACGATAAAGATAAAAGCGAAAACTTATGGTTACTCACTTCGTTCTGCATCTTCGGAAGGACGGCGATTTCTCGAGGAAACGTCTCGCATCTTTCTTACCAATAGGCTTTTCTCTCGAAGGATATAGCGATCGATCTTTATTATGATTTTATGAGGTTATTGGAATTATCTTTTAGTGTTTTGACTTTGATATATACTATACAGGGTGTTCCACGTAAATGTAGCCACCTTAATCTATTTGTTATTACATAATAAATATTTTTAATGCAACGTAAATGGTATTACAAGGTTAATGCTTCGCAATTGTTATTTTTTTCTTAAGGTCATTTCTTCCGAAATTTTTAAGGTCATCGAGATATAAGTGACTAAAGATATTTAGGTGGACCACCCTGTATACGATCGAACATCGTAAATTTGAATCTTAAAAGAACAGAGAACGATTCTCGGAAAGAGAAACTTGACTTGTAGAGATTTTAATAGAATTTAAAAAAAAAATTGTGGAGAATAGAATTGTAGAGAAAAAAAATATATTTTTGAGTAATAGAGTTTTTAAATACCTATTTAATGATGATTTTAAGTTATTTTCAATTCTGAGTAATAGATTTCTTTCTACGAAATTTAAATATAACTCTTATTTTGGACACCGAGTGCAAAGGGTTAACTTCTATATCTCGAAACAATTAGAAAGGTTAACCGCTCCGAAATACTTCCAATTAATTTTTTATTCTTCTTGAACTTATCAAGATTCTCTTTAAGAAAATTATTACAAATTTGAATTGCAAAGGTTTTGATTTATTTCAAACTTTCTTCGTAGATCGATTTAGAAAAAATCAGTCTCTCTAAATAGAACTATCGATTCATAAATCTTGGGAAGGCCAAACTCTACCGTGAAGCGTTCCAACATTGACAGTTTAATTGACTTGATCGTTATTTTGGCTCGCGACGGAGGAAAAAGTCGCGTAATCGAGCAAGTAGCGGAGGAGTAATCACAGGTTGTCGTACGATACGTGAACGAGACCGATCATAGTGATTTTCGCGCCTCGTTCTCGCGATATACTCGAAAGTAACCTCGTTTAATTGCCTCGTCGTTCGCGAACCTACGTTATCGCTAGTACGATCGACTCGTTTAATATCAAGAAAAAACGGCTCGTTTCACGAATTTTTCGTCGTTCGCGACAGAAAATACCGCGAACGCGTTTACCTCTGTACGAATTCGAAAAAAAACATAATAATAGGTACGATCGAATTATCAAAAATATAATTATAAGTTAGGTATTCGATCCAAGAAATAGACGTTGTCATTTTCGCGGGAAAACGGCTTGCGTAATATCGATGAATGGCCTTCTTCAAATCGCAAACGTCGATCGATGCGCGCAATACGCGTTGAATTTATTAGTCGTGATACGTGATAGTTCCTTCAAAGTTCTCTTCTGCTTTCTTCGTGCTCGATAAATAGACATTTCAAAGTTTCTTCAAACGACACTGCGTAATAGGAACGTCGAAGCACGCGTTCAAATCTTTCTACGCGATCTGTAAATTAAAATGATCGTGAAAGTGCTTTTAATTCAAAAGCTCGCGAGTGCACTCGAGAGACTCTTTTTAGACGACCTTGTACCAGCACACGTTGTCGCGGGTATTAAATACAATTAATTCAAAAATAACTTTTTATTTATCCAATCTCGCGAGAAATCAGCTGATAAATCGTAAATGATTATTCGAATCTCGCGGTTCTCGTACACGATAGATCGATATCACGTGACATCACGTGCTTACGAATTGGCGCGTAATTCGAGAAAGTCTCGAGAGAGATCGTATCAACTTGGCTATTTGTGACTGTCTCTGAGTTAAAAAAAAAAAATATTAAAAAATATCTTTGGGAGGATCAGAGCTCGTTCTCTCGTACAATGTCCGAAGGGGGAATCATAATTAGGAAGATACTCCGAACTACACGAAGGGTTTACGGCGATGCACCGAAAGCCAGCCGGAGGTGCGATTCCGATGGACCGGTTGTCCCGTGCCTTTTGCAACGAAAAAAGAGATGAGGAAGAGTGCGAAAAAGTCGTGAAAGAAATAAGGGGGGAGGGTTGAGTTTAAAGAAAAGAACGACTGCCAATCGGAAGAGTCCCTGAGACGAGCGTACTCAACTACGTACAAGAGCTATGTGTGGTTGTGGTACATCGAAATGGAGACTGCGAGAGTAAAAGGTAGAAAAAACGAGAAAGAAAGACACATATGACAGCTCGAGCCAGATAAAAACACTCTCGGTGTATGCACTCTTTCTTTTTCTTCTTCTTCTTCTTCTCGCCAACCCCTTCTCTTCTTCCTATAACCACCACCAACGGCTCTTTGGGCAAGGTTCCTTCGCAAGCTTGATGACTGTATTAATTATACATAATATAGGCACGACCACCGTACTACTACCGTTCTCTCTCGGTATTTGACGAGTCTTTCTTTGCATTCTGCTCACTGTATAATCTTCTCGTCTTATTTTTTTTCTCTCTCACTCTCTTTTTTTGTAAGTCGAAGGAAGGCATTTATGAAGATTTCATTCGTAAAGATCATAACGTGATCGCGTAATTGATTGTCATATTACCGTATCATTGGAGTAATTCTTGTTACGAATGTTGAATTTGACTTTTTTTTTTTTTGTTATAATTCTTACTGTCTTTTTATGATATTTATGATTCGAACTCGTTAATTGCTAAATAGTAAGCACGAGACTTTGTAACGCATACATCTGGTACACGAGGCTCTGGTTATCTCCCGGCGTGGGAGAATCGCACGCATTTTACGATTCCGATGACGTAGACAGTACCGTGCATGTTTCTCAGTGCGTAAGCGCGACGATAGCTTGGCAAACGCAACATCTGCGTATATGATCATGTTACTTGTCAAGTTAATCCTATCAACATACATCGTATAGTATAAAGAAACTGGCATAAATCAATTAAGGAAGTGGGTTCTGAACTTTTTTTTTCTTAATATTGTTAGAAATCTTATTAGTTTAACCCTAGTCGCATGAAGAAAATGATTTAACTACTCGCATTTTTGCGGTGAAAGTTGTATACCAATAAAAGTCAAATTAATTGCGAAAGAACTTTATTATTATAGACTAAAAAATCGTTTAACTTATGAAATACTCTCACGAAAAAGCAGTTTTTTGACCCGATGAAACTGTAATTAAGGGTTAATTGCGCACTTTGACAAGTGTACACGAAGAGGATTATCAGATTTGAAAGGTGAGAAAATAAAATTTTGAAAGAGAATTTAATTTTTTTTTTTCAATAATTTAATTCGAAGATTATCGTTAGAAAAATTATTGGCCTCGTTTGAAAGCACCCACGGCACGTTCAACGCGAGTATCTGGCTTTCACGATAGACCAGGAACGTTAATGGCATTTTAAAAGGCTTCTGCTTTCCTTCGTAGAATTTTGAAGTAGAGAAATTGCATCGTGTCCGATCGGATCGATTCTTGTCCCGTTTATTTGAATTTTTGATAAAATCGATTGAGAATATTTGCATTGAGAAAGAGATTTTGCATTGAGGAAATTAAGGAGTCCTCACAGTAGTTTAAATCGAGGGGCCAAAAGGCCGGATGGGCGCGAACGACGTCGGCTATTTTTGTGTCCGCAAGCGGAGCCACGAAATGTCTCGTTTAGCGTAGTCGACTCTTGCAACGTAGAATTTCACGATGCAACACGTTCTCGGGAGACCAAAATGGATGAACGGCTACTCGTCATTCCATTACTCTCGATTTATACCGTAATTGATAACCTTCCGTGGAATATTCGTGCTAAGAATTTCATATTTAACTCAAATATATATATCTGCACTTATTTTCACGAATTTTAAATGTTTTCTTTTATACAAATTCTGAGAAATAATTGTCATCTATTGTTAGATGTAAATAATCCTTAATAAAAATCAATTTCATTCAGATTGATAAAATATATGGTGAGCTGGTACGTCTAATCGCAAAATTTTTTAATTTTATATATTAATAAAAAAAAAAATTCTGAGGTCAAGATTTTGAGATTAGATTTTTGTATAATATTTCATTCGTACGAGCACAATCGTTTGAAAAAAACATTGAAAAAATTCGAGAGAAAGGAAGCTAGTCGCACGTTCTCCCTAATTCATCTAATCTTTCAAGCAACGTGTCACTCGACAGCACTCGTGCATCTCTTTTCACCAAGCATATTTTCAGCCTACGCGAGCCAACTCGAAAAAAGAATGACTTTTTATTATCGTGAACGCACCCGAGGACGTTATTGTCGCACGTCGCGTTCAAAATAGAGCGGCAATAAGAAAGACAAATAAGTTCATATTTGTAAAACAGGTTTCGCGTGAGCAGAAGAGAGAGGAAAGAGAATATTTGCGAAGGATGCAAAAGGTCGACCGGCTGTCCTAAGTTAAAATCATGCGTATCTTCTTATTCCTCGAACGAAGATGGCCACCACGTCTCTAATTTGCGTCTAATTGGTATCTATTGGCTCAATTGCAACACGTCGTGGGTATTGTTTGCTTCGCGACGTCCGTCATGGACGTCGTGCATCGTTTTAATACTTTTACTACCAGCTTCCCGGCCCTCCGGCTTGTGTTTGCCTTTGAGAAGCGCATTTTTTTCAATTCCCGCCTCGCCTACCCGCATAACTGCCTCCAACGCTTGAACTTTGCTTCTGATTCGATATGACGAGCCTACGTCGTCTTATGCAACGTTTATAGAAGTTAAGATTAGGCAATTATTATTACGTTATTTATTGTAGTAATAAATGTAATTTTTGGAATATTGCTAGATATTATAGTAGAACCGTGGGAATGATGTTCTAGGGGTACAAGAGAGCGAAATAATAGAAAGAATCAAATAGAATCGATCAGAGAGAGGGTGGCTTCGAATTTTCAAAAGGATCGCACGACTTTGTCATAGGAAACTAGCGACGAGCATAAAATGACAGCAAAGCTGGTTGGTATCGACCTCCAGACTGGGGGTTCATATCACGAAGTTTCGAATTCGAGTCCTCGATCGTTGCCGTGTCGTGAGAAACGGTTTCTCCCTCGGGTTATTAAATAATAAAGGACGTTGGCGACTGGGAGTAAAAGAGGAGGGATATGGGATGATTATAGTGGTTTGCTTGGATATAGAAACGACATAAATTTATATCAAATGGATTGTTCGATATTAGTCATAACTATTTTCTTTAATTTAAAATAAGAATGATAAACATTTCCTCTCTCTGTTATTAAACATTAAAAAATATTGACAACGGGGAGTTTAGAGAGAAGTAGGGAATGTGGCGATTGAGAAACAACGTAAAATTATGTTTTTTAAATTGTCACAACAATTTTCTTTTTATTTTTAATAAGAATAACGCACCTTGTGAGGTCTGTCGAAGAGGCCCCTACGTTTTGACACGCGAAGCGTGCCTTTTTTTCGTATGTCCTAACGCACCACTCACCGTTGCCTCTTTTCTCCCTTATTCTGACGTAACGCAGGACACGCGTCTGTTTCTTGTCAAAGGGAAAATTAGAGAAAGGATCCTTACTGCGACTCGCCTTCGTCGAGTGGACTTCTTACCTTCCATATGTGTCCTCCCTTTTGAGAATTCCGTATTGACGTTGGAAGAGGGAAAAGGAGGATTGAAAAGGAAACGCGTAGCCCGATCGCATCTTATTCTTCTCCTTTTTTTTTCCAGAGATGCCCTGCTGCTCGTTGGCTGCCGGATCTTGTCGAAGCGTTTGCTCGAAGGTACGTATGTTAGAAAGTTTAGAAAAATCATTACGGAAAGTGGAACAAAATTTTACAATATTATTTTATGGTGATCGTTAACAGATCTTGCGCGGGTACTTTGCAGCCAAAGTCTTACGAATTGATAAGAATACATTCTTGCAACGTATGTCTATCCGATTTTATATTGTAAAAACATTACAAAAACCCATCGATAACAATAATCCGTGAAAAACGACTTCAGTCACAAGATGTGTTAACATATTTCTGCGTCACTTAAAAATCCATAACTGAACATCAATGACTTAGTTTTATGTTATTTATTCTATATAATAATATTTGTGATTTTTATTCATTGATCTTTTCATTTGTTATTTAACAAAATTTCGAATGAAATACTAACAGCATGAATCAACGCAAAATAGAAAACACACCAATCTATTAATTACATGAGAACCTTCATGGAAATTTGAGAAAGGATATCCCCAAATTAAACTTCGTGTCACCGTAAACACTAGTGTGTCCTTAACTCTTCTGGCAAGGACGATAAAACGACACGATATACGTCGAGTTTGCGGATATATTAGTATCCCGTGAATAAAATTTACGGTGGGGCGAAAGGGTGGGATAGAATGTCTCAAAAGGAGAGGGAGGGGGGGGGGTTAAAGGAAGAAGAAGAAAAAGAGGAAGTTCCATGGCTTTCTCGAGGAAGGAGAGATCCTCCAACGACGTGGGGTGCACGCGATGCTGAGACTTTTTTAAAGGTGGCTCCTGGGATTCTTCTCTCTCTCACTCTTTCTCTCCCAAGATAATATCGAAGACATTGGGTGCCCGCTGAGAGATTTACGGGCTCCCCGTAGACTCATTCATACGCAAATATTATGAATTGACGCGACGAACTCGAAGAACGGACGTGTTATCAACGATATTATATATATATTCTTTTTTGGTTTTGCGTGTATAGGTAACTAGGGTTGCAATATTTTTTTTTTTTTAAACAAATATAACATATTAAGTCTTTCGGAAAAAAACAAGTATACGTATAGATATTTAATTAAAAAATAAAAAAATTATCTGTCATAGTTTATTTTAAAATACTTCTAGACACCCTATAAGTAACCCTCGTGTAGTACGGTATCTGAAAATTGCAAATCTCTAACATGACAGGAGATAACATTCATTTGATTATTTCATTACTCTACAGCTGATTCATTGTTATTCTTGGTATGCATCACATAATAAGATTAGCGAGTAAACCATACCGTTTGTTATTGCATATTATTTAATATCTATCCGATAGATAATTTTCACGATGTTTGAAGTATGACTCATAGATAAGAGACTAAAAGTTTCCAACCTTGGAATTTGACTTCAATTGTAATTTTTCTTGTCTATCCGAAGAGATAACCGGAAATCACGACGGAAGCTCGAGTTACGAGGGTTGAAACTTTTTCACTTGTCTTCCCACGCGCGGGATATTCGAATATATCTTTTTTTTTAATGCCATTATGTACAGACGTTGCATCGGCAAGATCATTGTGGTCGACTCGAACAATATTCTCGTTCCTCGTGCTACGTTGTAAAACTGGTCGTTAAGTTTTACGCGCGCGAACTGTCTGAAAGCACTTATACATAAATACACGAGGGTAGGTACGTATATATTTGTGTTATGGGAGAGACGACACGAAGGTGTAAGTGTAAATTTTCAGTATAAATTATCGAGGCTCGTGTGTCACGATAGAAAGTATTCCTTTTTTTTTAACAACGATCGGTTAATTTTAATAAATCATATTTATAGTTTGTCGAAACGTAATGGAACGAATTTTGTAGGAAAGAGCTAGAGCGGAAAATCGGCGAATGAAAAACACGCCCGTTTCAAAATGGCGACGGCGGCCCATCTTTGCATTCCTCCCAGAATATACCGAGACATAAATACGTATCTACATCGTAGCTTTTGCGGTTCTTCGTCCTTAAGTACTAAGATTAAAATAACGCGATGGAAAACGCTAGAAGTGCATCACAATTTTCCATGTAAATATTTTGTACGGCATTAATATTTACAATTTTTTTAAATATATATGTAAGAGGGTGCAAGAAACGGAAAAGTGCAAGTTAATTCATGAAATTTATTCTAAAAAATAAAAATTCAGCCATCGATAAATTATATATTCACGTATATCGTAAAGTTACACTTGCCACAACCTCTGACCTGTCCAACTCGGCGAGTCTCGGGACCCACCACGCGTTGATGGATGATCATAACTCTAACGCGTGATCAAAATACAAACTGACCCGTGTGTCCTCGCGCAGGACACCGATTGAATCAGGAATGAGTGTCAAACGGGCGAACGGTCGATATCCACCGGGTCTATTGTTATTCAGTGACGACTAACAGGAAATTGTGGTGAGTGCTCAACGTTCGCGTCCTTGATTCTTAATGGCACCTAATGTGCCACTCTGCATTTTGAGATTTTTCGAAAAATTCCAGCGTCGCCTATAATACGTGCAAAATTTAGTGCCACGATTATAATCAACAAGTATCGGGACGAGGCCTTCTTTCGTTCGTCGAATCGGAAAACACATTTATTCGAATCGATCTTCTTTAATAAATTATCTAATCGAGAATTTTGTTTGCAGATACCGTTAGTTGCTTTGGGAGCCGAAGCAGAAGCTAGAGACAATGCTACGAGACATCTCGCGGAATTTTGTTCCATCGAGCTGGTAAAGAAATTCTCATATTTCATTAAATCTTATCAGAGAATTTTAACTAAAAGATTACAATATTTTCAGACGAATTTCTGGTCATGCGTGAACACCACGCTAACAGGTAATTATATGTTTTGATGATCACTGAACGTGACAGGGCATCGAGATTGAAACGTTGTTAAATTTTTAGAAGCAAAAAGAAACGAAAATTGGGCCGGGAGGAGATGTTGTCATCTAGCCCAAAATCCCACCTGTCGATCAACTTGCGCATTATCGGGCTCGAAAAGCAACCTGAGCGATTCCTGCAGACCCAGCGACGAGCTAGAATTTTTTTCTTGTCTCGAAAGACGCGAGGAAGCTGAGCGTTGTTGCAGCACAGTTTCCAACGACACGTGTAGGGCAGTCTGCAAGGATTTGTTCCATAAACCTGGGAAGCAGTCGAATTTGAAGTTGTACAGTAGCAAGGGATGCTTCCATCTAATACCAAAGTGTCTGAAGAGCGTAGCCGAGGTGAGGAACGTCGACGACCCGAAACAATGTAAGTCAACGTTCAACCTACACACGTACAGTAATCGGACATGATTTTACACGTGCTTTTAAACAAAAAAAAAAGAACAATTCATTTAAAGGAATATGGTGAACAAACATCATTTTGCTTTTTTACCTTTACCACGTAGATTTGCATTGTTGCAACGAAGCGACGAACACGGCTTGTTTAGAAACCTGTCGCAAAAGTCTGCAAACAGCAACGACCGATCAGGAAATTTTGGACGCTCTTGCAGAGAAATGCAGCCCGATATTGCCGCACTCGCCACTCTGGAGTTGTGTTTTGAAGTCGACTCCAACGATACCGATGCGTTTGCCACTGGACGCTGGTAAACTTGCCTGTTGCTCGAAAGCCAAAAGATTACACTGTCAGAATCTCTGTTGGCGAGCGTTCCAAGCCGATTGGAATCCAGCTTGGTCGCAACTGAGCGAAGAATGTCTCTCATCGAACTTGGAAAGTGAATTGAGAAGATGTCTCGACGAAGCTGATAATCCTTGCGAAATGGGCTGTTCTGGGTTGTCTTATTGTGCAAGATTCAATGACAGATCGACCACTTTATTCAGGTACCATGTCATCTAAATATTTGATTGGTTCTTCATTTATGTACTTTACATGATACGATAATTATTTATATTAGCAATTTCACACTGATTGTGATGACCTGCAAATGTTATGGTCACTATTCTAAAAAAACTGTTGTCTATACCTACATATTACTGCCATTTGGTTTTAGTTTTTGACATACTTCGAAAGAAAGTGTTTATGATCTAACCCAGATCTAATTCAAACTTAAAATCAAAGTAAGAGATTAAAAAAAAGTTGTTCAGAATAGTGTTCCGGATAACATATTTCAAGGTCATCAAAATTAGCGAGGAATCACCAAATAATTACCAACAATATTTATTCTCTTATAGGTCCTGCACAGCGGCAGCCGACAATATCGCCAAGTGGGATGCAGATCATTGGTATCGCGGTGGAACCATTCAAGGACTGGGTGTTACTTTGAGAGTAGCATTGACCTGCCCAGCAGAAACATTACGTGCCGCAGCCTGTTTTTTTCAATTACGACCATGCGACGCGAGACTACACGAGACAAAACTCTGTCGAGAGGATTGCTTAGAGTTAATGGCCAGCTGCGTTGACTGGTCCCTTATCACGGGACCCCATACAGCTGCTACTTTATGTGCCAAGCTTTCACCGGGAAGACCCGATTCTCCTTGCGTCTCTCTGAAGCCTTTTCTCGAGGATTCGCGCGATGACAACAATATCATTCACCCTGACGACGATATTACGACACCCTGTAAAAATAATCCTTGTCCAGAAGACCAAATATGTTTGCTCACCCCTCATGGACCTGAAGTTTATCGCTGTGTGCCTGGTTGTACATTAGGTGATATGTCCACGCAAATGGTACCACTTTCGTCGTGGGTTCAAATTCCAAGACACGATCAACACAGTTGCCTCAGGATATGTCAGTGCACGTTACACGGTTTGGAGAAATGTAGAACATTGAATTGCATCAATTTGCATTCATGCTGGGTGCAGGATCGTTTTATGCTATCAAGATCGAACTTTTACCTGGAGTGTAATCCTTGTCGCTGTTTCGAGGGTGAAGTTACATGTTCGAGAAAAACTTGTAGCGAGATTAAGATACCTTCGTTGCCATGCGATTGCCCAGCTCATTATGTGCCAGTTTGTGGAAAATTGGGGTATACTTTTGCTTCAGCCTGTCTCGCTAAATGCGCTGGCTTCACCGCGAACGAGGTAGACTTTGGTAGGTGTTCCACTCGTGATCCCTGTTTACCGAATCCCTGCGAAGGTACAGATAAGTGCGTGAGAAAACGGAGGGTCTGTCTATCACCGATTCACAAGCCTTGCAGACAATACGAGTGCGTGCCGATCGATTGTGATCCTCGAGACGAAGCTAGTGGTCCAGTTTGCGACAGGGACAATCGTCAGCATCGTTCTATCTGTGCTATGATACGTGCTGGGGCAGGTCTAGGCTACAGAGCACCTTGTTTGAAGGGATGCAGCCTCCGTGGACCAGTTTGCGGTATAGACGGAGAGATATATATCAACGAGTGCGCTGCCTGGGCTGAAAAGACTGTAGTTGATTATTTTGGTTCTTGTGTCGCTGTAGGTTTGATAGGTGATCAAGCTAAGGCTCGTTGCGGTGATATAGTTCAATGTCCACCTTTAAGAGAGTCTCATTGTATCGGAGTGACACCACCTGGTGCTTGCTGTCCCGTTTGTGCTGGAGCTGCTAGATTGTTTTATTCGAAAAAACAGGTAGGTACCATTATTTCAGGCAGGATTGAACTTTGTCAAACGATGTCTTTCTGGTCTTGTTACAGTTGGATAGAATATATTACGTGATGAATGAGGAAGCTGATAAAGACTTCGTCACGTTGGATGCGCTTTTAACGGCACTGGGTCGACAAGTACAAGTGGCACAGTGTACAGTTCGTGGAATGGTAACTCCAGAAGGTGACATTTTCATCCTCGTCCAATCGGTCGATAAAAAGCCCTCGGCCTTGCAGTCAAGAGCTTGTATAGCGGAAACGGAAAAGTTGGTCGTCAGGATCATGGAAAGGAGTCCTAAAATTGCAGCCGAAGTTCCTTTGGGTTCACTCACGCGAGCGGAACTGGCACACGGTCATATCTCTGGTGCTAGCGTTCATGGTGTCATGTTTTCGATCACTTGCACGATCCTATTCAGTATTCTCGCATAAGCGACGGTAAAATGAGAGAAAATCGTAGTACCTTAGAGTGAATGAAATCCGATGTTGTCTTTTAGGGTAACAGGACGATCTTGGGTATGCTAGACGAGGTTCGAGTAATTGGGCTTTTGGACTCACATCCCTTATGAAATGTAGTAGAATATTTGTTTTGTATTTATGAGATACTTTCGGCTTGACTACACATCGTTAAATTTACAAAAAAAGTGAACGAGGGAGATTCCGATTCCCCTTTTCTCGAATCATCCAAGGTGCTGAGCATTTACATTACCTAATGGCGATGCCATATTCGACAACGTCAATCTTGTGTCTGTGATTCTTCTAGTGCCTATATAATAATACGTTAACGGTATAGAATGTATGTTTTTTTTTTACTTATTATACTAGTATTACCAAAGAGACAGGATCTGCGATAAGGAGAGTGTACAAAAGTGCGCGTTTATTACTCGCTGATTAGTTTACGAAACGACAGCGATAACTGGAGCAGCTTATCGGGCTGCGTTGCGTTGTAAAGTGTAAATAAAAAAAAGGAAAGGTTTTAACTTAAGTTACCAGAAGATAACACACGCAGATATTCTTTGCGAACTAAATGCATTTGAAAGTGTTCGAAGCTCGTTCAAAGTCCATAGCTTCGTTAATTTGCAAAATGTTTAATATCCATACCACTTTCTGGCAGTTCGTAATAATAAAGTCGTCGTAAATGTTATTAAGTATTAAGTTATTAAGTATAATTTGTTATTATACTGCTTAATACAAACTCTGTATTGATATATATGTGTATATATATATCTGTATGTATAATAAAATTTCTAATTCGTTTCTTCATTCGTAGTTGATTCATCAAATTATACCAATTCATTTACAAAACTTTATATCGTCCACGAGAAGCGGTGTGAGCACCGGACGCTTGTAACTTGATCAATTCTTCTTTTATAAGTCGGGAGACCTCTGCCTTGGCCTTGCTAACCGCTAACTCGCTGGTAGATTCGATAGCGAGATACAATTTTCTTTCTCCTTCTGGCGGTGCTTTGCCTGGTGCTATGTACGTTCCTCTAACCGTGAGACCTGCCTCCGAATATTCTGAGATCTGTGCTAGGGCTTCCTTGCTCGTGACACGCCATCTTGCTTGCTGAGGGAAATCGTTTATTTCTAATTCCTCTTCGTATTTACGGAAGGTTTGTTCGCCGGTTTCTGCATCACTTTCAACGAGATCCTCCTCACGTGGCTGGTAATTGAGTTTCGTGTTCAACTTAGCAGCCAATTGTTCGGCTACGGTTTTCGCCTAAAATGTAATATAAAAATGAATTTAATTAGTTTTCACAATTTTCTAGTTCGTCTAATTATTCATACTTACCGTGATCAAGTTTGTAGGACCAGCACCCTTCAGTATAGCCTCTGCAGCTTGTTGAGTAGCTCCTTTAGCTTCCGCACCCAAATTCTTAGCAATGTTGATCTTCGAAGCTAGTCTTCTGGCTAGTTCTAATTTATCCGTAGCACTTGCCACAGGTTGGCCAGGAACTGAGATATTTGTTGCAGACGGTCTTGCAATTTCACGTACAGTTCTCTTAGGTGCGAGCATACTTTCTATCTGTTGATCGATATCATTCTCGATATCCTCGTCATCGGAATCCTGTAAGCCGAGGGCTGCTTTCTGGAATTTCTTTTTCTCGTTGGCCAATGCTGCTTCGGATTCGTCGAATTTGAATCCTTTTCCACTGAAACCACCTCCCGTGTGTACTTTCTTGCCATCGGCAGCCTGTCGAGCTTTGTAGGCTTCCCATAATTGACGCAAAGGTTCAGGAACGGGTACGCCTGCTAATTCGTGAGCACGCAAAATGTCACCAGCGTAACGCTCTTGTTCGGATGTAATAAAT
The DNA here is from genome assembly GCA_916049575.1 of Ancistrocerus nigricornis. Lineage (NCBI taxonomy): Eukaryota > Metazoa > Arthropoda > Insecta > Hymenoptera > Vespidae > Ancistrocerus > Ancistrocerus nigricornis. The sequence goes on along the minus strand of OU696668.1, from coordinate 3,696,435 downwards.
GTGTACGCATATCTAAAAGAATATTAAAAGAAGAATTATTCTTGGGAAATGCAGTATACTAATGTATTTGAGAAAAGAAAGTTTACCCCTTGTTTCCAGCCCTACCCGTTCTACCACACCGATGTACATAATCTTCATAGTGATTAGGACAATCATAATTTACAACAAGTACAAGATGCTTAACATCTAACCCTCTGGCGGCAACTGACGTGGCAACAAGTAATTTCGTTCGTCCAGCTTTAAAGTCTAAGATCGTTGAATCTCTGTCGCATTGGTCGATACCTCCATGAAGAGACATACAAGAATAGGAAGCTTTCATGAGGTCTTTTAAAAGTGTATCCGCGTTTTCTTGCTTGTCGACGAATACGATAGTCGAGCCTTTATCTTGATAGTGTCCAAGGATTTCGAGAAGTTTATAGAATTTCTGATCTTCTTCCAAAACTACCACGTGTTGTTCAACGTCTTTGCAAACGACCGAACGACCACCGACTTGTACTTCCACTGGTCTAGTAAGTATTCTTCTGGCAAGTGCTTCCATTTGTCTTGGAAATGTTGCGCTAAATAAGACTGTTTGCCTGTCTGGTCGAACGTTTTCCATTATACGCATTACTTGGGGCTCGAAACCCATGTCAAACATTCTGTCGGCTTCGTCAAGGACCACGTAAGTCACTCTGCGTAAATTAGTCACCCTTCCACTGTTCGCAGCTAACATGTCTATCATTCTTCCTGGCGTGCATACGATAATTTCTGCGCCTCTCTTTAATTCCGCTATTTGTTCAGATATACCTGTACCACCGTAGACGCATACGTGTGATAAACCTAAAGATTTTGTAAACTTTTTCGAGTCTCGTCCGATCTGCATACAGAGCTCTCGTGTTGGTGTCATGATCAATGCGATTGGTCCATCCCCGTCGGCTAGTGGAGGTTGATCTAGTATGTGACGAAACATAGGTAATAAAAATGCTAATGTTTTTCCACTACCAGTTTTGGCAATTCCTATAAGGTCGCGTCCGGACATTATAGCTGGAATGGCTTGACATTGGATAGGGGTTGGTTTTTCATATCCAAGTTTTTTTAAGACATCTAATTCCTTTTTAGTTATACCACAGTGCGCCCATGATTTAATAGGTTTGGGACATCCCTTGCCTTTTACGCGTATACCTTCTAATTCTTCTTTGTAAGCGTCCACTTCTTCCGACGTCATCCTTGCTGTAATTGCAATGTATAAATTAAAGTTTCAATTGATTATTAGTGATTTTAAAGAAGTTAGGAAAGGCGTACCAATCTCAGGTACTTCCACATAAAATGATTTTCTAAATGGCTGATATTCCGTTGTCGCGTGATCCACTTTAGCTAATTCTCTTTTTTGTTTATTAGCTATACCGGCCGCAGTTTCGTGTAGATTTTCTCCTTCTTCCTCGCTAGAGTATTCCAGACCATCTTGATTCTGCTCGATTAATTCTCCTTTCTGTTTTTGTACCTTCTTCTTAGCTACACCCGTGACAATGACAACGCCGCCGCTCTGTTGATTTCCAGGGCCTGTACCGTTATTGGTACTCTTTGGAGTTTTACTGTCAATTTTATTGACTTTTCTAACTTCTTCTTGAACCTAGAAATTCGTAAATATATTAATATTCGTTCGTTAGTTTCCGGCTAAGAGTTCACATATTATACTTGCCTCTGCCATGAAAGCATCAAGTGGATCAACTTCTTCCTCCTCATCTTTGGTCTCTTCTTTAGTTTCTTCAACCTCTTCTTTGACGGCACCTTCCTCTTTGACTTCTTTATTGCTATTCTGAACCACAGGCGTTTCTTCATCACTGTCATCCTCGAGGGACCATTTTTTCATAGGCAATTGAAGATTTGCCAAAATAGAAGCCTTACCATCTTTCTTAGTTGCCTCTAGCTCCTTTTTCTTCCTTTCTGCGCGCCATCTTTCTATCCTCTCTCTCCGCTTTTGCATTTCTAATTCCAATCGCTTTTGTTCTTCTTCCTATGGATTAGATAAATTTTGTAATTTATTCCGACGACTTCTTTTCATACCTTAGAGAATATGAAGATTACCTTATCCAATTTTGTATGATCGAATGGTAATTCTTCCGTGTCCCCTTTCTCCTTCTCCTTTCTGTCCCTCGAACGAGACCTATTGGACCGCTCCTTACCAGAGCGCGAAGACTTTGAGCCTGTAAGACGCTTTTCTTTACTGTCTCCACTAGTATACCGAAAACAGGCAATATAAACCAATTATTTCTCTAATATATTTACTGTTAATTAAAATCTTGAGTACTTGTATTCAAGCAGTCAAAAAATTTCTTCTAATTATTGTACATTTTTACAAACTTGTACCGTTTCCTATCCCGATCTCTGTCCCTCTCAGACCGGTCCCTTCGGTCGCTCCTATCCCTGTCTCTGTCTCGTGATCGGCTTCTTCTTTCCCTATGACGTCCCTTATCCCTATCCCTTTCCCTGTCCCTGCTTCTAGAACGCCGTCGTTTCTTTTCTGGAGTAGCAGAACGTGACCGAGATCTGGACCTAGAGCGCCTCCTGTGATGTCTGTCCCTAAATAGATATGATATGAATAAGCAATTAAGTAAGATCCACTGACTATTGTATTAACTGACATTACGTAAAAACTATTGAATTTTTCTGAAGCTGACACCATATTTTCATAGGTTATTTAACTATACTCCTATGAATGCAACAATTTATTGATGGGTAAATTTCATGCAAAGAATGTAGAATAATTATAGAAGCACAATCATATATGATCAATTATCTCAAGAAATAATATAAGAAATAAAGAAAAAAGCGTCAGTAACATAACCTCTAAATTAACGTTGGCATTATGTTATAGCACTTACTTATCACTGCTTCGTACCATAGTTGCTTCTAATAATTATAAACGTGATTATTCGATAGAAATTAAATTATACAAGTTTTTCCACACTGATATTTATTCTCATTTCAATGTAATTGATACTTTCATATAACACTCATCCCTCCAAAAAAAATTTGGCCGAGGAGGCGAAAGTGTACGTCTGCAGTTCAATACACGATTATACGAATGATGCGTAAACTTATCGGTAAAAAGGTTCACGTTTCTCCATCGATACCGTAGCACTTTAATTACCGATGTTAATCAAGATATTCGATTTTATTAATATTCGACCTGTTATTACCACAGACACTGTTATCACAGACGAGGTATAAGGTAGACCTGTCATGCAATGTAAATTTTTGTCTGAAGGTTTGGGTGCTCGGGGGTCGTGTAGCCTCCTTATCACCGACATAGTCGATAATTTATCTTCTATGTTTGCTGGATGTCGATAAGGATCCCTTCTTTATCCACCTACTAAGAATTAAGTCTGTCTGCCGAATGGCTCGTTCGAAAGCTAAGACTTAAAGCACAGACGAGGTATAAGGATAGACCTATCATCTTATGGGACTTCGTGTCCCATGTACTGAAATACCGATCGTGCAAAACAACAGACGTTTACTTACGCCCTCTACCATATGGAGCGGTGAATTTAGGAATCATATTCGACCCAATAATCGAAGTTGGTAACATCAATAGATCTGTTGCGATAAAAGACGAGAATCTCATCCCTCATTGAAAATAATCCATACTTCGACACATAAAATATTAATTTCTCATCATTGCGTAACGATATCAAAAAACGGACAACGGGACAATATTCTGCATGCTTTTTTCTTTCTAAATCATGATGCATACATCAGGATTTTTGTCAAAAATCGATGCATCTTGAATTTGCCCGATCAAATACTCGTTCGAAAGAGGAAAGTCTCTTCTTTACAAATATGCAAGTCGCGTTTCGATAGGATGGCTGGTTAGAAAGATACAGCAGTTTGAAGCTTGAAAAAGACCCATACTCTGACCCTTAAAAGATTAATTTCTCATCATTGCTCAAAGATATCGAAAAACGGACAACGGGACAGTATTCTGCATGCTTTTATCTTTAAAATGGGCCATTAAACATTGAAATCGGCGGTGGTGACCATTTTGGCAAAAATCATGATGCATAGGTCAGGATTTTTGTCAAAAATCGAAGTATCTCGAATTTGCCCGATCAAATACTCGTTCGAAAGGGGAAAGTCTCTAATTTACGAATATGGCAGTGTGGCTTCGATAGGATGACTGGTTAAAAAGTTACAGCAATTTTTCTCTTGAAAACGACCCATACTTAAAAAACTCCGACACTTAAAAAATTTATTTTTCAACACTCCGCAACGATATCGAAAAACGGACAACGGGACAGTATTCTGCATGCTTTTCTCTTTCAAATAAGCCATTAAACATTGAAATCGGCGGTGGTGACCATTTTGGCAAAAATCCTGATGTATGCACAGGATTCGAAAGAGGAAAGTCTCTAATTTACGAATATGCAAGTCGCGTTTCGATAAGATGGCTGGGTGGAAAGATACAGCAGTTTTAAGCGTGAAAAAGACCCATACTCCGACACTTAAAAAATTAATTTCTCATCATTGCTTAACGATATTGAAAAACGGACAACGGAACATTAGTCTGCATGCTTTCTTCTTTAAAATGGGCTATTAAACATTGAAATCGGCGAAAACCGTTAAACCGATAAAAAACCATTCTAAACCGATGTTGTCGTATGCGACACTAAAATGGTAATGGGGCTACGTAGCCCCCGAACCGTGGGACAAAAATTTACATTGCATGATAAGTCTATCCTATACCTCGTCTGTGCTTAAAGCTACAAGCACGTGCAACTATCATTCGGCTATGGAAATTACTTGAGGAGATATAAGCGTCTAAAGTTGAAAAAGGGAAAGTGAAAAATGGGCATTTTTGGTGCTCACTTAATCTCGTCTAACTCCCTGAATTCTCGACCGATTCTAATGATTAGAAATGCGTTCGATAGATAGAAGTTCAACCTACAAGGTGATACCCGCACGGTATGGCTGTGACAATTAGAACGAGTAGGGTAAGCTTGCAAACTTTCGGAAGCTTTAACGACGATGATGCTGAGATGATACGGAAAAATCCCCTATCCTATGGTGTACCCTGGACCATCCCCTTTCGAACGAGCCATCGATCATGCCATTCAGCCGAAGATTGGAGGGTCTAGACTAAAATTTCCAAAGGGTCGATCCCAAAAATGTGTGTCGGTAAAAAATGTCATTGCCGGTAAAAGAAGGAAATGTCGGTAAAAAATGTCATTGCCGATAAAGGAAGGAAATGTCGGTAAGAAATGTCATTGCCGGTAAAGGAAGGAAATGTCGGTAAAAAATGTCATTGTCGGTAAAAGACGGAAATGTCGGTAAAAAAAAAAATTGTCGGTAAAAAGAGGAAATGTCGGTAAAAAATGTCATTGTCGGTAAAATGCCATTCTTTTACCGACAATGACATTTTTTACCGACATTTCCTCTTTTTACCGACAATTTTTTTTTTTACCGACATTTCCGTCTTTTACCGACAATGACATTTTTTACCGACATTTCCTTCCTTTACCGGCAATGACATTTCTTACCGACATTTCCTTCCTTTATCGGCAATGACATTTTTTACCGACATTTCCTTCTTTTACCGGCAATGACATTTTTTACCGACGCTCATTTTTGGGATCGACCCTTTGGAAATTTTAGTCTAGACCCTCCAATCTTCGGCTGAATGGCATGATCGATGGCTCGTTCGAAAGGGGATGGTCCAGGGTACACCATAGGATAGGGGATTTTTCCGTATCATCTCAGCATCATCGTCGTTAAAGCTTCCGAAAGTTTGCAAGCTTACCCTACTCGTTCTAATTGTCACAGCCATACCGTGCGGGTATCACCTTGTAGGTTGAACTTCTATCTATCGAACGCATTTCTAATCATTAGAATCGGTCGAGAATTCAGGGAGTTAGACGAGATTAAGTGAGCACCAAAAATGCCCATTTTTCACTTTCCCTTTTTCAACTTTAGACGCTTATATCTCCTCAAATAATTTTTCATAGTCGAATGATAGTTGCAAGTGCTTGTAGCTTTAAGTCTTAGCTTTCGAACGAGCCGTAGAACGTGCAGATCGGTCGAAAATTGCACTCGGTAGAAGAGTTCGCGCGGACGAAGTCGAAATTCGGATGTTAGAAAATCGACTTTTTGGGATCGACCCTTTGGAAATTAAAGTCCAGACCCCCCAATCTTCTATGTATTGCTAAGAAGTTGAACTTTCTGATGGTCACGAAAAAATTCGAAAATATAAGCTACAGAAATCAGAAAAATATAACAATCGTATTTACAGCATAATCAATCGTATATCTTAGAGAAATATAACAAGAAATACAACGTAAAACATTTCTTCCTATGTACATCGTCGCTCATTTAGTAGTGTAATATTTGGTTTTCACGAATGGCATTTTTGTCACGGTTGCCTTATATGTTTTTCCTCGAACTTCAACCAATACACCCTGTCCAGATTGTGCCAGGTCCGGTGGTACGTATCCCATGGCGATCGGTCGCCCTAAAGTTGGACTCGGAATACCGGAAGTTACGGTACCAACGCGTTCACCTTCCGGGGTTAATATAGTTGCACCTTCTCTAGCAGGTGGTCCTTGTCCTAGTATTAAGCCAATCCTCTTTTTCGTCGTGCCAAGTTTAATCTGTGAAAGAATCTTCTCGGCACCTGGGAAGTTGGCCTCTTCTCTTCTTCTCTTAGCTAGGTAAAAATAATTTTTTTATGAGAGTTAGTGCAATCTATCTTGTGCTTTACTCAAATACTAAAATTCATTGAATTATGTCCAGGCGTTTACACGCGATGTTCTAACAGACAAATAAAAATTGAATCGAAGCTATTCTTTGATTTAAGATTGATTAATATGACAAAATGAAATATCAGACACATGGAAAATGTGTCCAGACATAAAGAAAATTTTAGTTTTATAAATATTCGATGTATGGGTAAAGGGAAGGATACTAACCTACCAACCAGGTGAGGGCAGCTTCAACCGGCGTGACGTTGTGATCGATATCGTGCCCGTAGAGGCAAAGTCCGGCCTCCAGTCTGCGGAAATTGGTGGAAAAAGTCAGTAGAGCCCCACCCTGACCACCTGTGGATCCTACCTTAGGCTGTCCCTGGCGCCAAGTCCGGCTAGCTTCACCTCTGGATTCTCCAGGATCTTCTCCACTAGATTGCAAGCTTCCGTTCCAGGAACTGATATCTCGAAACCGTCTTCCCCGGTGTATCCGCAACGAGTTATCCTCACGCTAGTACCCAAAACATCAGTGGTCACGCTATTCATGAACTTCAATTTAGATAAATCGATTTTAAGAAGTGGTTGAAGGGTCGGCATCGCTGTGGGTCCTTGCAGGGCAACTAATCCCTGCTCAAGAGGATCCAAGAACTCAAGATCGACTGATTTATTCTGTTTTTGAAATTCCTCCTACAAAACATATACTCTTATTACAATTGTTCAATATTTCGTGATAATTATCGAAGAGTAAACGATACCTACCGCACGCTGTAAGAGCAATTGAGTATCCTCCACTCTTCTTCCAGCATTGGATACAACAAAATACTTATCATCCTTGTCCTTAGTGATGATCAGATCGTCGAGAATACCACCGTTCTGATCGGTAAATACCGTCAACGTTGCATCACCCTCGTTCAGTTTCTTTAAGTCACATGTGGTCAAAGATTCCAGAAACTCGGCAGCATTTTTCCCAGAAACACGAGTCTGCATCATGTGACCCACATCGAAGATGGAAGCAAACGTTCTCGTGTGCTGATGAGACGCAGCTATGGCTTCCCTGTATTGGATCGGTAATAACCATCCAGAGAAGTTAACGATTTTCCCTAAACAAAAATCCCATAGCTGATTAACAAGTTCACGGGCCGTAAAATAGTAATTGGAAAAAAGTCTTAACTTGCCTTCCTTTTTAACATGGAGATCGTATAAACAAGTTTTCCTCTCCGGGCCACTCGCCGTGGACAGACGCCGTGGCAGTCTGTTTTGAGAAAGCCCAACGAATCCAGCACATATCGTCGAATCGATCAAACATCTCGAATGCGTTAGAGAACCCCTACGTCTTGACCTAACCCTAGAACTCGCCGTAACGAGGCTCGACGAGTTTCGCGTACCGGCAAACGCCTCGAAACACTTCTCTATACCCTCGAGGTTAAAGATGCGTCTTTCACGAGTACCACAACGAAACATGATGATCATTCAACGTCGTTGGCTCCTTCTCTACTGATTTCCACAGATCGTAGCATGGACCATCGAGTCGCGATGAACTCCTGTGACCTCTCTAGAATGCTTTCAGACTCGGAATCGGAGTTCTACTTTTTTTATGGATCTTCCTCTCTCGAGTGTTTTTTTCTTTTTATAATAGTTTTATAACTAATTCTTTTCTGATACTTACCTACTTATTAAACCAGCTTCAGTAAAACATTTTTTTTCAAAAAATAAGAATGAACAAACAAACAACTTCCAAATTATCGAATTAAAGATAGTGACAAACAACACATAAAAATATGTCAATTATTATCCAATTAAAGCTGTGGCTATAGTTATGTACCATATCTCATTTTTAGCTAAACTTTTCGCGTCTAATTCGATAATTCGCCCGAGTCTGCTGGAATCGTTCTAAATGTAGTACAAAACGGATAACGTCACGCGTTCGCGCGCGCCGATAAATCCATGTTTTTCCTCTCTCGTCTTATCTTTTTGCTCTGTATGTATGTTTTTTTATAATTACTTAAGAAAGGTCACGATGTATTAAATCCATTCTTACGATAGAGAGAGGCCATCGTCTTTCGAAATAAGTATCGAAAGCATGAACGAGCTACTTGCTGGGTTAGGCTGATCTTAGTCACGAGACTTCGGATGCTTATTAAATTTTTATTGTACCACGTAATAATAATAATAATAATAATAATAATCAATAATCAATAATTAATGACAATAATAATAATAATATAATAATAATAATATTATATAATAATAATAATAATGATCGCAATAATTATCATCGCAAAAAATAAAGTCGTGACAATAATGACAGTAATAAATTGTTTGTAGTAGTAATAGTAATAATAATAATTAATAATAATCATAATATTAATAATAATTAATAATTAATTAATTAATAATAATAATAATAATCGTTTCTTATCGTAATAATAATAGTAATAGTGTTTATAATAATAATTCATCATCGTCGGTAATAATCCAGTGACAAATGTCAATATTTATACAACAGCGTGTCGAACGGAGAAACGATCTTTAAAAAACGAAGACAGTATCAATGTTTTGTTCGTACATTTTGTTTGTTAGCTTCCGCCGTTTAATTTTCCCGCTCGCCCTCATAATTCTTCTTACTCATTCACTCACGCAGTTTCTCACGTGCTCTCGCTTTTTTTGTAACGATTCTCATCATTCGCTCTCTTTCTTACATGTTTTCGAACTTCCACTCGCACATTCTCTCACTCTCTCGCACTCACTTTGATTCTCTCGACTTTTATCCATTTCGCACTATCTCTCTCTCTCTCACACACACGCACACTTTCTCCCTCTGTCTCGTGTGTTGTTGTTATTGTTGTGGTTGTTGTTTTACATTACTTTTTTTTTTTTTGTAATTTTTTGTATTGTTTTTAAATTACGATTGATCTAAAAATGTCCCTGCACAGTCCGACGAACGCGTGTGTGTGTGTTTTACAATTTTTCCTATAACCTTTCTCCTTTCAACCCTTTCGGCTGGTTTTAACACTCGACGACTTGACGCACTTCTTTGTTCTTCTTTTATTCTAATATTCGCGCTATTATAAATAATTCTTTGACTCCGAAATTGCTCTTTTGTGGTCAATTTTATATATTCTTGTATCTCTCTCTTTCGTTCGTTCGTTCTCTCTCGCTCTCTCTCTCGTTCTCTCACACACACATTCTTTTGTTTTGTGGAACTCACATCTCGACACATTCACTCACACTGGTAAATCGGTTTGGTAGTGGCGGGACGGTGTTCGGAGGGGGAGGGTTTTGGGGATAGGTAACGCGAGGATATGATTTGTGGCCGCGAAATGACGCTGACGGTGATAATGACAATGATGATAATAATAAGAATAATAATAGTAATGATGACAATGTCACAATAATAATAATAGTAACGATTGTGGTGACCATGATCGAGGTGGGGGATGGAGAGGAGGGCTTGGTTGTGCGGATTCCAGTGAGAGGAACAACGAAATGTTTTTTTGTGATTGGATAAAATGGCTGGGGTTGGGGGGGGGGTGTGATTTTTGTTGTTATAAATAAATATGCCGCGGTTAACAGGGAAACGGGACCCTATCGGTTAATTTTCATAGTCCATCGGTCGGCGATAAAGTGACTGAGATCTTCCAGTTGTCTTTGAAATTTGTTCTATAAATTTGGAAGGTTTTTTTTTTTATCGGTTCGTTTCCTTCGTTTCGGGAAAGTGAAAGAAACGAATCGTCGATGGACGACGACCGAGGGACTCTCCTTCGCGATCATCGGCAGTCGTGACAAAATTTACAACGAACTTTCGAACGATTCGCGAAGGGGAGATTTCTTGAAAATTCTTTTGCGTTCGGGTGTTCAACTGCTTCGTTCGTGCGATTTTTCTTTTCGTCGTACGGTTGATATTTCGTCATCTATGCATTCACATTTTCTCGGTGTTCACTATTATCTTTCCTACATCTCCGCTCGATCTTCCTTTCCCTTTTTTTAAATCTTGTTTTTATTTTTGTTTCGAATTTCGAGACGCGTCTTCGTTCGTGACAAAAGTGTCACATATTTTTTGACAAGACGGTAAGATTTTTATGTAATGCTTCCATATTACTAACCACATGCAAACAATTTGACAGTAATAATTATTATAGTCAATTTATAGCACCTTTGCGTTGTGACGTTATTTTCGTGAAGTTTTGCAAATTTTTTGTAAATATAGCATATCAAAGCTGTTGTTTTAGCGTTCCCGTCTTGCCACACATTTCTCTATAACCTTTTGTCGAAAGAAAGAGAGAGACTGAAGAATTTTTATTTTTTTTATTTAAAATTTAATTCTCACTCTCGTTCTCTCGCAGCAAAAAAAAAACCGGATGAAAGTTTCAAAAACTATTTAGTTGTGATATCGTCACGAGAAAAGACGCGCTCGCGCTTGCATACGGTCGTATGCGTAATTTCGCATCTAGTTAGTTCTCAGTGCCCTGTACGTACGTAGACGTGCCACGCATGCACATACAACATACATATATATGTATATTTCTATATATAGATATATAATATAACATGGCTATCCTCTCTTTTATTTGTGTTTCTTCATATTAGCCTTTCAAAAACTTCATTTTGGTCATCGGTAGAAAACAAATGAAGCGAGTCATCGTCTCGCTTATCTCTCTTTTTTTTAACTATCGTACAAATAATCAATATTCGATGGTAATAGCAATAGTAGTAACTAGTAGTAGTAGTAGTAGTAGAAAGGAAAAAAGAATCTTTTTCTATATAAACTATTGTCAACTATTGTCGTCCGCAAAAAATCACTTTTAGTCGCGTCTACGTCTCGATTCGGCCATGACATACATTTTTTTGAGTCTAGATTCTCGTTTTTCTTTCCTATTATTATTACATATTACTCTGTTGACTTTTGTAATTTTTTTTTTGTCGAAAGGGAGAGGGAGACTTACTCCTTCATTTTTTGTCGGTCGACACGCAATATATGATCATCGATTTGAGGTACGCTTTATCTGTCTCTCTTTCACACACACTCATACACTCATTCTCGCTCCAACGCTCGCATTCAATTTCGATCTTCGTGAAAAGGTATTTTTTTCGAGTTTCGAGAAATTTTTCGTCCGCTTTTTTGTCTCAACTATGCACAACGATCGTATGTGGTAATAGTAATAATAATAATGATAATAATAATAAACGTCAATGATAATAATGACAATGATGATCAAAATTTTCGATAATAATAATCACGACTCGAATACACTATCGATCACTCTCCGAATATAGGTACAATAATTTTTTTTTAAATCTTCATCTTTACAACCACCCCTTCTACTTCTCGGTTCTCAATTTGCATTCCACATTAATGATCGCTTAGGTCGTCGTATATCTATACATATACATATACATATATATATTTATATATAATTTATAAAATGAAAATAGGTACAATTTTGGACGCTTTTCTTTATCGAAAAAACGCTCCGAATATTTAATTTTTTTTTCTTGTTTATCCCTTAGTTAATACCCATCGGTCGCGATTCTAGTTCATTTGGTAGTAAAATTTTGTTCATATTTTTTCTCACACGCATTCTTTCTCATTCTCTCTCTCTCTCTTCTTTGACTCATTTATTCTCTCTCTCTCATACGCAATTTTTTTACTCACTCTCTCTTTCTTTATCCGTATCTTAACGTCCGCTTAAATTTCCCATTATTTTTAGTCTTTTTCCAAAAATTAATTCTTTCTTGGAAAAATGCAATAAACGTCACTCGTTTTTTACGTTCACATTGTCGCGATTAATCTCTAAAAGGATGAGCCTTAAATTTAGGGTAATCGTCGTTGTTGCGTGTCGCGCGTCCGGCTAGTGACGATGGACGATCTATTTTTTTTTCTTCGGGACGAGGGGAGAGAGCCACTTATTTTTTTATTATTTTCATATTTACCGTGGGATGCAGTCGCAACGTCTCTTCCGCATTTTTCATATATATTTACACCTATCGTTTAATGATTTCGCTACCGCAGTGCTACTCTTCCCCTCGTCGGTCGGTCGCACAATCACCGTCATGATTAAAGATCGTCCAGCTGGATTTGTCGCGCGGCACGACAAGCCGACTATTCTTTTTTACGGTTTGGTGGTATTTTTTTCTTTTTCATTTCTCCTACTCCCCTCCGCGCAAAAATCGTTTTTATCGAAGAAAGATCGACGAGATCGATCGCGAGAAGGATCTTCGGGTCGCGTGTCGCACTGAGTTGCCACCCCCTATCACTATTCTATCTATACCTATCGCTAAGAGTCTTCTATTATTTATTTATTTATTTAGTTCTATAACAAAACACGCAGCTTTTCAATTTATGCCTCTTTTACACTCGCCTCTCTCTCTCTCTCTCTCTCTCTCTCTCTCGTTTCTCTTCTTTAAATATGGAAAATAAATCTTTTTTTTCGTTTCTTTACTTCTTCGGAAGAACCCTCTCACGAACGGCGCGATGTCGATCTTTATCTTCTATACGATCTTTTATTCTAATTTCGCTCTCTTTCGCACACAGCTGGCAAGCCTATATCTAAAAAAGATTTTACAAAATGATGCTTTCACGGAAACGTCGATGCGCAGTGTTCAATGTCACACTCTTCAAAGTATTTCCTCTTATGACTAATAATTAGAATAATAATAATAGTAAGAATTTCTTCAAAGTAATCTTTAGAATCGATAATTTGATATGTTCGCGTATTGATCAAAGGTGCCTCGGAGATATCAAAATTGCTTTTATCAAATTTCAAAGTTGAACAATCGAATCGATATCTCGAGGATGCCTCGACTCCTTCGAAAGAGTTTTCGATTTTTTTTCTTTACGTGCTAGAAATCATTAACGTAAATTTCGAAGTTAGTTTTTTCTTCTTCTTGCGTCATCGAACACTGCCCAGTACGATTTGGAGCTCGGTTCAAGAATTTCGAAATTTCTTTTCTTATCCCTTCCCTCTTTCTCCGTCTCTCTCTCTCTCTTACGTTCATAAAAATTTGCGAGTTCTCGCACGGAGGTGGCTTTCCACGGGGAAAGCAAACGATTTTAACGAAAAGAGGTTCCTAAAGACGTGGGTTTCTTTTCTTTCATGCAAAAAGATTATTTTTTTTAAATAGTATTATTATTATTAATCGCGAGTGTTCTTTTATTATCTTTCTCTCTCACTCTCACTCTGTTGCTTTCGAAAAACGTACGTGTCACGATTATCGAAAATTCTCCGAGCCTTCCTCAAATAGTACAGACATATACGTGTATGTATATTTATGTATATATATATTTATATATATTTTTCGTTATCGTTATTAGAAAATTTCTACACAACGCGGAACTCATTCGTAAACCCGAAAGAGATTTTGGTGAGTTTAACGCCCGATAGTTGTCAACCCTTTTTACTCCCATGCGTACTAGTTCTGTCTCTCTTTCTCTCTCGCTCTTGTCACACATCCATTCTCTCTCTCTCTCACACACACACACAAACATGTTGTATGGCAGATACACGGCCTCTATCATACTCGTTTTCACATTATTATTCTTAATGATTGTTTCCTAGGTACTTTTTTTCTTCCTTTCGTACATCATCATTTTTTCTCTTTTGCGCGTCGATTTTTTTTCCCAAAGTTCGAAATTTCGTACAAGCTGCTCGGCTACGTACATATATGGCGCTTGGAGGATCCTACGTGTAGTCTTATTTATTTAATTCTCGATCACGTTGATAAGGTAAGAGACCCAATCATCGTGAATTCATTGCAGAATAAAAAAGGAAAGAAATTTCTCGCCGGACGTCGTTCGTGTCGCGAGGGACAAAATGGATTGCCCTCGTCGCTTATCATCATAATCGATAGCTATTCCTGGATATTAACCTTCCATTTCTCTTATTTCTTTTTTCGTTGGTCGCAGTGATCTTTAATCGCACGCCCCATTTTGTTTTTTTGGTTCTCGTCTCGATGAGTCGACCTCGTTTACCAGTGCTGTATATAAAACATATAGAAATTTTTGTCCGAGCTGGAAGGTTTTTTTTGGTCTTTGTCCGAAAATCTCTCTCTTTTATCTCTTTGATAAAAAGAAAACTCGTTTCTTCATCTTCCATTTTTTTTTTCGTTTCAGTCACCAGTTCTAGATGTACTTTCTTTCTATTTACTTTTGCTTCTTCTTCCGCATGGATTTTTTTCTTTCATTTATCTTATCATCTGCTCTTTTTTGTTACGTCGAGAGGGTTATCATTTTTTGGATGGGGGGGAAAAGAAACTGCACTCGATGCTTCGTAACGAGACGAGGGGCAGATGATCGAAACAGTCACACACCTCGCTCGCCGATCGACGCGATAGGCTCGCGTTTTGTGAAGGCTCGATATACAATATATATGTATGTATATACCGTTAATTAATTAAACTAATAATATATGTATACAAAGTTCTGTCTTCCTGTGTTTGTATTTAATCCATAATAGTTTAGTTCATCGAATAATAACTAAGAACGATAACTGAGTTACGCGAGGAATTGGAAATTCGAGTTCCGAACTTGGATTTTTTTTTTCATAACAATCCTTCGTACGTACTGATGGTGTCCGTTCGATCATTAACGCTCGAATTACCGATGTCTCGCAAAAAAACGAGATAATACGGGGTAACGATCATAAACCTTCTTCCCTTTTGAATTTTTTGTCGAATAAGTTTACCCTATTAAAAAAAAACAAACCAAATTTCCCGTACGACAATCGTTAGCGTATTTTAGAGATTTTCGTGAGCCGTTTCCTCGGGCTACCATTGATCGATGTAAAACGAAGCCGATCCAAAGTTATTCTTTCAAATTTTTTATCACAACAATTATGTAAGTCAAAACCACACGTGTGAACGAACGAGAATAAATGAGAACAGCTTGCTAAACTGATAACGTAATCATATAATAATAATAATAATAATAATAATAATAATAATAATAGTAATTCATAATAATAATAATAATAATAATAATAATAATAATAATAATAATTAATAACAGTAATAATATTAATAGTAATAGTAATAGTGTGTCTAATGGCGATGAGAATGAAAGTGATGGCTAAGGCAATGACGATGGTAAATAATGATATCCGCGATAAACATTAACGAGTGATAAAAAAGGAAAAAAAGAGTAATCTATTATACCTAAGAAAGAAAAGGCGTGTAGCAGGTAAGTGTAATAATAGTAGTAGTATACTAAGTAATAGTGGTGGTAGTGTCGACACTACGAGTCGTTATGTGTATGCTAAGGCATTAGAAATTCGTCATATACGATACGTATATATATGTATATAAAACAGGATAAAGAAAAGGAATCGTTCATCTAAGAATTAGTTTAACGCACGTCCCGAGACGATAAAAAAGACGGTAAAAATAAAAAAAAAAAAAGATTTTCTTTTTCTCTCTCCCTCTCTCTTTCTCACCTTTCTACGAGAATAGTAACTAAAGAACCGTAGTGTATAGTTTTTTTTGTAAACGTTTACGATTTCATCACTTACGATGGGCTTAGAAAGGATTAGAGCGCGTAAACGAGAGATCTCCGCGTTGTTCTTTTTTATATATATAATATACAATTAATAAAAATCGATGAGAAGTCATTAAGAGTAAAACAAAAAAAAAATTGTAGGCAGTAGCTAATGAATTAGTTAATTAAAAAGGAAATACCTAGCTTGCTTCATCGTTTTTTCCTTTCTTTCGTTCTTTTTTCTCTAACTATCTTTCTCTCTTTTGTTTAAACCAATTCTGACTAGCAAACGTAACTCGACGAGATCGTTCACGCGATAACCGCGCACTCCTCGTTTCGATGGTCCACTTGGATTCTATAACAATTCTTTCTTCTTTTTTATTCAACTTCTTTCTCGCTTTTTTTATTTATTTATAGGAACTTAACGTTGGGACCGAAACTACGATAAAAAAATTAGAGTTAAATGAAGTTAACGCGGCGGCCGGTGAACGAACACGTTGGAAATCGAAAAGTACGCGGGAAGAATGGCAAACATTATTATTATTATTATAATATTTATGAAATTTGATAAATTTTTTTGCTTGCGTGAATCGTACGCGACACGAAGATTTTATAAAAAAAATTGAAAACTATCTCCCGCTTTTTACTCTTCGATTTTTCTAAAAAAGAAAAAAATAAAGTATAGTGGTATACGTAAAAGAGGGTAAGGAGGAACGTATCAGACATTTTCGATGTGTCTCATAGCGAGATGAGACATGATGGTAGGTTATAAACGACGTAAAAAAAAGGAAAACGTAAGATTTTCGAACAAGAGAGGAAAATGTAATTATATCCTTTTCGAGAAGCTACTTTGAGATGAATTCGAATTAAAAAATTTAAAAAACCAGGAAAAACGCGTCTTCCTCTTTTTTTCGCGTTACTGGACCTACGTAAAAGCTAAACGCGGGCTTTCGTTATTTATAAATATTTTGCGATACGTATAATATATATCTATATAATATTTATAACAAGCATTACTTCTATGCGCGTGTGTATGTATGTGTGTTCGTGTATGTAGAGACATATACATATATATATAATTCATATATAAAGAAAAAAAAAAGAAAACAGAAAGAACAAATGAAAAAAGGTTGGCAAAAAAGAAAGAAGCGTCTCGAAAAAAAAACGTGAGCCATTTTGTTTCCTTATGCCATAAGCATTCTTTTTTTCTTCATCGGTACTCGATTTTTGCTTTGCTCTTCTTTTTTTTTAGAGCCTTACGCGTACGGCTACGAGAAAACAAATCTTCTAAAAAATATTCATATATTTATATATATATATTATTATGGCTTCGACGATTTGGGAGAAATTGTTCTTTTCTCATCCAGCCCACGCACTTTTTGTTTTCTATCTCTTTCTCTCTCTCTCTCTGTCTCTATTATTATATACTCTCTCTATAAAATACGCTTCCAATTGCCCCCAGCAATATTTATAATAATTATCAATATAACTAATAATCGTAATGATAGCTCGATAATGCATAATGGATAATAGTAGAAATAGCAATAATTATAGGTTAACCGCGGTATCGAATGGTTCGGTTCGCAACAGCAAGGCTCAGTTTTGTTTAAAGTAATTGTTCGTTCGATTATAGACGAATCCTTTGACTGAATTATGATTGGAGAACCTTTTTTGTTACGGACCTCACCGTCAGGGTAAGAGGTCACGGGTATTTTTTTTTTAACGGACGGGTTTTAGTAGAAAATGAATTAAAAAAACGCGACGGAAGAACGATCGAAGCTTTGTTTTTTCGAAAGATTCATTCGCACCGTACATCCATTTTTTTGCATCCTTTTTGTTTTTTGGAAAGAGTGTCGTTCCTTTTGCTCGTAAAACGGAGATCGACCAAGCGTGTGTCATGGCTGACGTGTGATAGATATCTATTTATATATATTTATTGAACGAAAAGAGGTTATGTTTGCTTGTTTTTTTTTTTGTTAACAACGCGCGAGGATTATTCTTTTCGGTACGGTCACGCTAGGCCGCGTTATAAAAATCGTTCAATTGTGATATTCTAGTATTATTTTTTGTTCCTGTACGCTCGTTGACTCCTCCCATGCCTTCAACAAGCTTCGTGCACTTTGCCCGATTTTCTACCATTTTTTCTTCTCTCTATCTTTCTCTCTTTCTTTCCCTCTCTTGCACAGAGGCTAAAATAAGTACCGATTTTTTTGCCGCTCGAGTTCCACTCGCCGCGGATCTTTGTACCTTTTTTGACTAGAATCGAATTTCGAATTTCGGGAGGTTCTCCGAGCGTATATCTCGAATTATTCGAACGATATTCCGAATTTTTAGCGATTTTATTATTGGCGAACCAGCGAGACCGGAAGTGCGTCGGTGTGTTTTTATTGCCCAAAAGGGGACTTCGACCAAACTCAATCGATACCATTAAATTGTGCGCGCTCGCGTTCGTCGCGCCAAAAGCGATGTGATCGTTGGGAAGATCGTGAAAAACGCGTAAGGTGCGAGGTACGCTCGCGCGCAACGCTGAAATAAACGATAATATGCGTTGTATTACACGGTAACTAACTGTACGTAAAAGTCTTCAAAAATGTTCAACGCGACACGTTCGCATTCTTTGATCGTTATACTTGAACACGCCTTCCATTGGAAAAAATTGGTCTTTTGATTTTTTTAATAATTAAAATCGTTTAATTTATTAGTCAAAATTTACAAGAGATTTTTTTATGCTTTTGTTCGATCATGGGATCACACCCCAAAATGTGAGATATAGAACACAACAAAATCAGATCTTCTTTTTTTTTTTTTTTTATTAAATAGGTCAAATTCTAATTCTCAATTTTAAATTAAACTGTGATCATTAAACAATTTTATTTTAATGTCGAAGAAGGCATCAAGTTCTATTTAAATATGAAAGATCCGAAATTTTTCATTTTTTTTTTTTTCTATTCAATTTTGAGTTAACCGGAAAGGCGTGTCCTCAGCAAGAACGATCGCGTAATCGATAGATCGCGAACGAACATGAAACAACGCGTACGTGTGAAACTGAGGAGGAATTCGTGTGTCGAGGGGACGTCATCCTTTTTTTCTTTCAGAGGAATACGAGCGGATGATATTTTTTTGTTCAGGTGGCCAGTGGTGGGGGGTGGGTGGGTGGAGGGGTTATTTTGTGTTGAAAGCAACGCCGTAAGTGAAATAACTCAAGGCTGCACTGGAAAGATCAATTGAAAAACCAGAGGAGAGACCTGAACGCGCGTTCACCACCCATCATCATCATCGATGATTCTTCTTTATTATTATTTTTTTGTTACTTTTTTTTCTCTTTTGCTGTTGATCATCGATCGATCATTCGCCACTCTCGACGGAGAGGGAAACACGTAGCTACACGCGCGAGAGCGAGATGGTTCGCGCGTTCAGGCACCCTCTCGTCCGGGTCCGAGTCCCAAAGTCCTAAATTAGGTCCTAATTCTAAGTGAGTGCCTACGCGATTTATTTAATAAGTAATGAGCGATACTGCGCGATCGCTGGCCCTTATATAGTTCAATACGGCTGTTTTGTATCTTTTGTGTGTCTCTTCCACCTGCGCTTCTATATGTGTGTCTGTGTGTGTGTGTGTGTACGTGCACGTTGCACGATGTGTTCACGTATACGTAACTCGAGGTGTCCGTGTATAATTATGCGTGTATACGTATGCGTTGTGCTTAACTGTTAATTAAGTCAACTTGACAAATGGTTACTGGTACTGTTATTAATTAATCATATTGATTCGGTTAAATATGGCTCCACCGTGCAATTGTCTCTCTATCTCTTCCTTTCCTCATATTTAACCCATATGTTCTACGTCTCTTTCCTTCTTTAATTCTCAACCTATATTACCCTACTACTTTCCCTTCCATTCACCTATCGGAGTATACAATGTACACGTTGGCTAAACTACGGACACTTAGTACACTTAATATCATATTTATCTGTTAAATGCTGATTGCATCTCTGATCTCGCGGTAGGAAAAATGGTAATCGAAACGACGGACGTGATTAGGATTAAGGGAGTTGTTGGAGATATCTCCTTTCCGAATTTGATTTTTTTTTTTTCTTTTGTGTCCGTCGTATTGGGAGAGTCACCGAATTGAGTTCGTTCATTTTGACGAATGGTAGGAGTTGGAATTGGCGGGAAGGGAATTTCTGCACGCGAAATGAATCCGGTGTTTCCGGTCGTGTTCTACTGCACGGTGGTGTACGACGATACTGTAGACACTGAAAAAGACCACGTGCTTCCTGTATACTTACTTAGTTAATTGTTTACTGTGGTACACTGTAATTACTGTTCTACCATAACACTACTAATTGTGAGTTATACTTGAGAAACTGTTCGTTTACTGTAACGGAAAACCCTGACGAAGGCACCCACTCAGCGGACAGTTACTTTTATCATCGCGTTCTACTCTGGCCATATGTTTCATCATTTTGATCTCTCTTTTCTCCCATTATTTCCTTTCGTTACATGCGTTTATCGGATAACTTCTATCGAATTGGGTTACTTTTTTGATCGGACTCGGTCTTTCAACCTCGGATACGAACTGAGAGGGTCAGGCTATTGGGGGTTTACAAGGGGTGGAAAAAACACATTCTCGTTAACGAAAACTTGGAGAATATTTTGAATAAGATTATCGGCCCGTCACGAAGGCACCGAGCTTCGCGAAGGAAACCCGAGACCTTCGGTGACGGACTCGCGCGATGATTCCGAACGCTCGTCATCGTCGAGTCAATCGCATGCGATGTTTGGTTTAGTCCGAATAAAAAGGCAGTTGCCACTCCTTTGTTGGATGTCATTTTTAAAAAGATTTTTTTTTTCACGCGATCTTATACGCTTCTTATCCGTCCCAAGCTGGCGAATGAAATTTTGACATCCCGTAAAAAGTGTTTTTCTTTTTTTTTTAAGTGAAAATTTCCTTGTCTTTTTTGTTTCTTTTAGAGATCACTCGCCAGTGAAAGAATTTTTCATCGTTCGATTATAAATTGATTCTCAAACTTTTACAGAATTTTGAATCGAATCTGTATGATTATTTTGGAATGTAATTTTTTTTTTTTCTGTCTCTTTAATGGTTCGAACGAGAAAAGTAGCCGATCGAAAGATTTAAAGGACGGACTCGATCGGTCATCGACGATATCGAGCGCGGAGCCATCGCCAATAATAACGACTATGGCTCTTCGTTTATACAATGGACATTGAAACAACTTATTCCGGTTTTTAATCACGGAGGCTCGGTCAGGTACACCGCGTGAAGACGCGAATGCTGCCGAGGCGCTCGCACTGCTAGACTGTCGGTTTTATCATATGCTGCGCATTTATGATAGGCACTGCCACGAATATACACATACGTCATTCGCTCTTCTCCATAATTTCTCTTTTTTTTTTCTCTCTCATCACAAGGATCAGCGATCTCGATCGTACGCGATATATTCGTCGTGAGATTATTTCATTAAAAAATTAAAACCCGATCGAAAACAAACCAACGGTTTTTGCTTGTAAAGCCGTACTCGAACAACGGCTCTCCTACAACGCCGCTGCCACTTCCTAGGTCGTCTTGTATTTTTTATTAGCGCCTTCTACATCCTCACCTTCTTCAGCTTCTTCATTGCTATTTTTTTATTACTGATCGTGGAGCAGACGTTCGCACGGTTATCGAGGCGCCGCCAAGTCCTTCCCATCTCTTCCCATCGTCTTCCCCTATTTTATTGTATTCCTCGTTTCGTATCTTAGACCATCGTCACAGCGGACTACATTCGCGGCACCTCATCGTCCGTTCAACGTCAGAATCGGACTCCCATGGATGTCCATGGTTTAAGAATCCGTTTCGTATCACTGCCGGGTTTTCTCACTCGTCAAATCCGGGGGGACTGGTTTGAGATCGCACGGGATTCCGTGCAAGCTCGTTCATCATCGGTTCTGCATCCAAACGTATGCCAAAGGCCGCAAATTTTGTCATCCTGATTGATTTGCTGCTTCCTAGTATCCGAATCCTTAGCTTTGCTTGTGTTTTGCTCTCTTTGTTCTTTTTTTTTATGACGACACCGCGAAGCCAAATTTCATCGGTACGTCGTAGATCCTTTCCGCCTGGAAGGCGGCTTATAGATCCTTAGATCCTCCAACGATCCATTCCAGACGGATCGGCGCGAGATTTCGAATTGTCGCGTGAAATAATAGACTTTTACTGATATATATGTATTCGATGTGAAAAAAAGAACCGTAGTTTGCCGAATATGAGTTTGCGCTTACTTTACGCGTTATCTCAAATTTTTCCCTCAATATTTTCCGCGTATCATGTTAATTCTTCACGTGAAAAATTCCTTTTTTGGGCAAATTTACAAAATCAATTGGCTTTACATATCCGTAGCATGTGTATTATCAAGTGTAACGAAGTGTAGATAGAGTGTAAAGAAGTCTGTAGAGATCGTGTAACAATAGTGTGAATTGTGTGTATACAGGGCTCTCCTTAACTGCTTCATGTGTCAAAATGTGTATCTCTGTTAACTGTAACTGTTGTTTCTGTGATCTGTGCCTGTTGTGGATTTGTTGTTCCTTGTAGAGCTTGTGTTGTTCCTTGTTGAGAATACCAATTTTACCGCGGGCGTTCCGGCATGTTCGACGGCGCCTGGCGTCGCGTCTCACGCCAAAGTTTCATTTCTGGTTTAAAACGTCGTACGAAAGCCGGCACGTTGCCGCGGATTTTTTGCGTTTATTCGTTAGGTCGAGTCGTATTTGTAGTGTGTATGCGCTGGGAGTATGCACCAGCGCATCCGGGCTATGGCAAGTTTTAGATTATTTAAACATTTAGCAAATTTACATGAAAGAGATTAAGATTATGGTTAGGGTCGGTTTTGCAGGGTCTACGTGACGACTCGCTTCGTTATTTACATATTTAATATGTATATGTATATATATGCGTGTGTGTGTCTCTCTCTCTTTATTATCTCATTCATCATTAATCAACCTTTGTAGCAAGGTTTCACGTGTCAAGCTCGATGAACCATCCTCCTATTCGTCGCACCGGATCAATCAGATCCAGTTAGCTCATGTATGCCATTTTTTCGACCGATCGCGTTAACGGGCTCTCCCATTCTCCATTCTTCATACTTTCTGTCGAAGTTATTCCTACTGACCCGAGTTTCGTGGTCGATAATGGCGAGCTGAGAATTAGCGAACGAGATAGAAGAATTAACGATTAAGGCCCATCGCGCTTCCTCGAGAGAGAGCTCCTATTACGAAGTGATGAGACCGCACGCGGATGCTGCGCCACCGACCCGCTTATTAGTTACGGGCATATGTAAATCAATATATTTGTAAATTATTTTTTTGTGTTTTTTTTAAAGCGGCGCGCCGTCGGTCCCATCTTCCCGCCAAAACCATTATGAAACTGTGTTCTCTCGGGGCGGAGTATGGCTGTGCGTCGTGGTCCGGAGGAAGAATTGGGTTACCGGCGATACGCGCGCTCGCCCATTTTTATTATATCGTTTATCTGCGCTTATTATCCCTGCTTCGATTACAGAACATACACTACTAGAGCTATTGTAACGTTTGCGTGTGCTTTTTTTCACTGTTTATTTATTTAATTGTGTCTCTCGGCTTTTTTTAAGCTTTTTTTTACTTTCACGTTTAACCCTTATCGCTTCTCTTTGTGTGCGTGTGTTTATGTGTGTGTGTCCTCTTTTTTTTATACTTTACGCGTTACTGCTGCTCTGCTTCTGCGGCTGCTTTATTATTATTACTTTTTTTTGCGTTTTTATACTTTTCGGCTTATTACTTTGTTCACTTTTAATTTAAAAATTATGATACAACGTTCGCGGGGCACGGTCCGGCGCCTCGGGAATTCCTCCTTCTCGCGCGGAAGATGTGTGTGGTTTATTCTTTTGTTGTTGTTTTTTTTATTTAATCCTTGTCTGTTTAGCCGTGAGGGGTCTTTTGGGGGTGTTCAGGGAATCATGATTTTTTGGGGGGAGGGGATCGTTGGGGGTGTATCGGGGAAATATTTTCAATCGGCTGCCCCGTTCGAAAGTGTTTTTTTTTGTATGATTCTACTTCTCTTACGTTACTTTTGCATTCGACATGAAAAAGCAACCCTCGGCGCACGGCAGGATGCACCGTGCTTTTGTTTTTTGGAAAAATGTTATTAAATTTTTTTCTTGACAAATTCTCGTCTGTCAATCGTTTCATGTCAACGGCACGAAGGATTTCGACGTGGGTGGTATATAAAGTTGTATAGTGTTTTCTGTATTGTTGTTGTTTTCTAAAATTTTTAAAAAATCTTTTGTGACGGTGATGCTGGTAGAATGGTACTGCTTCTTCTTCTATCATTTGATCATTACTTTTTTTCTTTTGATCTTTTTTTTCCGAAAAGGACTACAGTTTTGTCTCCTGCACTTCTTGCTTGGTGCATCCGTTGTCCTTTTTTTCGTGAATTCTCGTTAGGGACCATAGAAATGAATTTTTCTTATTTGACTTTTTTGCTTTACTTTTTTTTTTTTTCATTAAGTTCTTTTTGTATTCGTGTTTGACATTTCTTTTGAAAGCTAAGAAAAATTTTTAATTAGATCGTATTATTTTTTTTTGTTTCTGTAAAACCTCAACTCTGTGCCCTCGCAGCTAAGATCGTTCGCACTCACTTTCATGCATGTCAATCTTTCGGCTACTTCGTAACCACTCAGTCACGTTCACGTAGAACGCAACATCATGATTCGAAGAACACTCATAGATCTTTCACGCTCGTCATCCAACATTCTCTCTCTCTCCTACCGTACACGAGTTTCGGTTTCGGTAGAAAAAACAACGAGATTGAAAAATATCTTCGTACATATCGACAGAAAACACAAATCTATCGCTTGTCTCTATCTAATTCTAAATCCGATCGCGAGGAAAAAAAAACTGAATTGCGTTGGTCCCTAGCCCGAATAATGAAAGGAATCGGTGCCGGTGTTGCAAGAGTAACAATGTCAAGAGTTATTTTGTTCGAGGTTGGTAATTTTGTTTTATCGTAGCTGTACAATTCATCGCAATGCTATCAGTCTGTAAGTGTGTAAGTGTAATAGTGTATGTGTGTAAGCGCATGTCGCGCGTGAGAGTATCGGTGTCGAGAAAAAAAAAGAATTTCCCGATCAGCGACGCACGGCTTAGAGAACGTTCCTCCGCTTTGGATCTCCGCTATTTTTTTTTTTCTTCTCCTTCCTCGGTTGGAAACAGATCAGACGTGAAGCGGCCGATTCAACGTGCGGGAAACGCTCGTCGACGTCCAGGTGTACACCGACGACGAACAGAAGCTCTGGTTCGATAAAAACGATTATCGTTGGTTGCGTGAACGAGGAGTATGCACTCGTTCACGCGTTAGGTATTTACATAGAAACTAACCCTATTTCGCATTATGTACTTCCTTTAAGTTTACCAGTAAATTCTCAGTTTATGCTTGTGATATCAAGGTGTATTTACATACTACTTAATCCGAGGAAAAAACGTCCTGTAACGCAAAAATTCGTTTATAATAAGAAACGACCAATGATCGACCCGCGATCGCTCAGCGCGAGACTCGGGGAACGAAGTTGATTTTTTTCTTTTTTGAACTCTTTTTGTTTAGCCATTTTGTTCTCTCTACTTTTTGGGACTCCACATTTTTGTTCTCCATTTTTTTTCGTTACTCTTTTTCTCGCAACGCGCTTTGGTCCATCGGGTTTTATTATTCGCACGTGAGTATTTGGTCAAAAGTGTTTAATCTTTTTTTTTTATTATTGTTTCAATCAGACTCGAAAGTTTCTCAACCGCGGCGCGAGATCGTCTCGAAAGGTTGTTTCGTAACCTCCGGAGTCTCGCGCGCGAGGCGGGTTCGATTTTTATGTAAAATTGTAGCTTTGACGATGAATCCTTTAGCGATCTTTTCTTTTCTCGTCCCGGATGGTGAAAAAGCCTGTTTTTTCTGTTCTTTTTTTTTAACTCGGCGCGTGTCTTTTACGTTCAACGAAGATGACGACATTAGGCTGTTGTACTTTTCGTAATTGGCGAACGAAGGGACTTAGATGGGAAAAATTCCTTGGAACTGGAGAAAACTGAGAGAGACACCGTAACGACGGAAATGTTCTTTTTTAGAGCGCGTAACCAAAATCGATCAATTTTCATCTTTGGATGGGTTTTTTCTCTATCCCCTCTCTTCCTTGTTATTTTCTATCGAATATAATCCAAATTGTAAAGAATTTACTGATAAAGAGAGGGTAATCGAAAGAAAATTTTTATTCACATTTTAATTTTTTGTTCCCAATTTTTGTGTTACGGAAAATCAACGAAAGCGGGAGATCACGTGGGTAGTCTTTTTATCATCAAGCCGGGTAAGAAGAACGAAAAGTCTCGTCGAGAGTCTCCGAATGGGGTTGCCAACAACAACAATAACAGTAACAACAACAACGCGGTTCGACGTAAGGGGATCTGTGTGTCTGGGGAAAGAGACATCATTATTATTATATTCGGCACGCAACCATTCGTATCCCGTACTCTAATCCGTTCCGCGATTTAGTCGAAGAAGTGGAACGTTACCTGACTTTATCTTTTCGATCTTTCTTTTTTCCACTCTCTCCATCATCCTCTACCCTCTTTTTTATCTTAATTTTCATTTGGTCCGAATAGTTTCCGTTGCGTTAGATTTTTGCTCATATTTTACCGTTCTATTTTTTGTGTGCCATTTTTTCCATTTCCTATCTCCCGCTTTGGCCATCTTTGAATTCGCGAATGATTTAAAATATTTTTTGATTTGTATCGAAAAATTTGGCGCGGTAACCGTCAGTGATTTCTCATTCATCTCATCGAAAGAAACCCCATCGAAAGTACGAACGATCCACGAGTTATTATACTTATTTGTTTTGGTTGTATTTTCGAAGGAGAAGGTGGAATAAATTGGTGAGGGTGTGGTGGGGGATCAATATTGTGGATAAGAAAAACGTGAAAAGGTATAAGGCATTTGTTTCTCTATAAAAGGACTGTTTCTAGAAAAGGACATAAGGTTTGGCTCGAATTTTGTTGTAAAAAAAAGGTTCGCTCCACATTGAAACCTAGGAAAGTTTGTCTTTTAGTATTGTTGTTTCTCTCTGTTCGACCGACACTGTATTTTTTTTTTTTTCGTTCCTCATCCTCGTCATCCTCATCTTCGTAATTTTCCTCATCAGATCCACCTCTTATTCTTATTCGTCATTTTCTTTTCGTTAGGTTTATTTTATTTTTTTCCCTTTTAGTTCGATCTCCTTTCTTCCTAAGTTATTGCGAGAACGTAACGGTATTTATATATATTTATATATATATATTGCAAGTAAAAGTTCGAAACGACGCAAAAACGTGTACTTCCATTTTCTTTTTTTTTTTTATACGCGTTCAGAGATATATTACCCGGAAATAAAAAAATATTTCGCTTATAACGATCACAGGACCTCAGATTATTATACCTGAAGCACGTCACACACTCTAAAATCTCAAACGCTCGTTCGGTGTCTTACTTCACTGCTTTTATCTTTAATCTTTTGTTTCATCCTCATCATCCAGCCTCTCTCTCTCTCTCTCTCTCTTCCTCACACATTCGCTCTTCCTTGATGCTCACGAAGCATTCTCACTCGCTCAATTCTAATAACAATCGCACACGCGAGCGTATCCGTGCGTTTACGCGTCCTTTCCGATCTCGCCGTTACGTTCATCGATGTCTCTTTCATTCTTTACACATTTTCATCGATTTCTCTCGCACTCACATTTTCTCTGTGTATCTCAAGCGCTCTCTCTTTCTTTCGCATTCACACAGAACGACGTCAATCGAAATCGCGTAAAATCGCACCGACACGTTCGCCCACAGACGCACGAAATTTCTCTTTCGCCTAACTATCCTAGTCTCATAGACCCTATATTCATTATTTATAATATTTATATATATATAATATATATATAATATTTAGCATTTAGTTTTTTTTATTTATTTCTTAAACTTCACCATCATCTGTCTCTCACCGACGGGCGTGCTCGCTCACGAAAAAACGTTCGTTAGCACTCACGCTTTTTTTTTTCCCTATCATCTGCACGAATTGTTTTTTTTTTTTTTTTACATCCCCTTAAAATGTGTCACGCAATTCTCGCGTGCGCGATTCTTCTTTTATTCTTTTTTTAACCGTCGGGTGTATCTCTTTCTCTTCGCACCCACGCACTATTCTTACATTTTTTTTTTTTTGTTCATCTTCTTCTACCTCATCTGTCTTCCCGTCATACTCTTCATACTCTGTATGTATATATAATATATATAATATAACTGTTTGTAATAATTATATTTTGTTTGTCCGCTTACGAGCTAATAGTTTTCGTGCTACCACGAGCACAAGTTGCGCGCATTTTCTTCTTCTTCAAGAGTGTCTACACAGTATGTGTCCTTAAGTGTACAAGTGTATATATGTGTATGTGTGTGTGTGTATAAGTATGTATAACCTATCCCGTATATCTACACGTGCATTTATGTGTTTGTATGGCTATATCGCGTTCCTCGTTCTCGTTTCCACGCGATCAACGTATTCGCGTTTTTACGAGTCGTACGTGTGCACGTATTTGTGTGAGTTATTACCAACACAATCGTGTTCCATCACAACGTACATTGTATTTTTTTTTATCTCGGGAACGCGACAGGCGTGCTAGCGAGAAACACGTTCGGCCCTCCTATTTATCTTCCTTTTAATTCACGAAGCGTGTTCCGCGCAAAATGATCCGCGTTCGCGCGTGCGAATTCTTCGATCAGAGAAATCGATGATCGTTTATGACAAAACGCACACGCTCCCAACACGTCATCTGACTTTTTGTTCTATACTCGTCTGTCGTGTGTGCCTCTCTCTTCGTGTATCATTGTGTTGTGATTTCGTCTTCTTAAACTTTAAAACGGGAGATTAAGATTAACGGAACTTTGAGACTGGCTTGTATGTATACATACATACATAGATACATGTACATATTTATATTTCTATATATATATATATATATAGAAGTATATATATATATAGAGTTCGGTTGGTTGAACCGCGAATCGGACTGGAGGATCGATGCCCAATGGATTCTCACTGCCCGTCGTTTATGGCTCTTGTACTAAAAAAAGTCATTATAGTATGGTTTAGCCGCGCCCCGGTGTCCCCAGTCACGAGAAACGATACCCAGGGCGATGGACGTTAGCGTTTGTACCGATCGCGCGAGTACTCGAGCCGTGGACAACCAAGGAACGCAGGCAGGCATTAATTCCACACGTTTGTGTTAGCATTATGGCACGTTTCGGGCGACGAAAAGGTTGGTAACACTGGTGACACCTACCGGAGGGGTGACGATCCCACGGGATCTTGTTGAGAGATCGAGGAGCATTCGTTCGGAGTGTCGAGAAGTAACCGGGTGATCGCGGTTTAGAAAAGGGTCGGTTTTGATCCGAAAACGTCCTTCGATACACACGCGAACGCACCGATGGGAAATGTCTTCCCTGTTTATTTTTCTGGCACTCTTGCTCCTTCAACACTCTCTCTTTCTCTTCATCTCTGTTATCAACGATCGATAGGGATCGGTTTACGGTTGTTTTTAGGACCGAAATAGGAACAGCGTGTACGACGCAAGGAACATCGTATAATCCGAGGGTTCAGCGTCACCAATGTTACGTTCCATCGACGCCGTGCAACGGATTAGCTGTACGTTTCCTGAACTCTTCGTCGGGATAAAGACGTTAAATTTCGAGGATTCGATACGGCTAACGTAGTTCGGCTTTTAAGATATCGCGGGGTTCGGGAATGCGAGGATGGACGGTTGGGCGTGTGTTTAACGGAAAACATCGGCCCTTCCATCCGAACACATCGCGTATAGAAGTTCATGGATACTTTTTAACTCCCGCACGCTCTCTTTTGCTTTTTTTCATACTGCTGAGACGTTGAGTGTATTCGTTGGTGACCACACTGGACGCAAACGCTTTACGCGTTATCGGTATTACCGAGCATATCCTCGGCTTTCCTCTTGACACCTCGATCCTCTTGATGTTGCTGCTGGTGTTGTTGCTGATGTTGTTGGTGATGACCAATGGCAGATGGACTCTGCTGTTCGTGGTTGTTCATAGGTGTCAAGCGTTCCGTCGCTTGCTGCTGCTGTTGGTGCTGCGGCTGCGATTGATGTTGTTGGTTCATACGCTCGGCTTGCTGGAGACCTGCCTGGTCTTGCGCCCAAGTGGCCCACTCTTCTCAGTAGTAACTGAATTTTCATGGTTGTTGGTTGTTCTGCTGGTTGACTACGTGCTGGAGGGTAAAGCTCAGGGCGCGCGGGTCACCGTGAAGCCTCAGGGCTTGCTCTAATCGTTGCTCCTGAAGGCGTAGAGCTTCCCCTGTTAAGTAACGAATATAATCAAATTGTTACAAAATTCTTTACCAGAATAGATCAATAAAAGCAAATTGCTTTGGAATCTTTTGTTATCGACAATTCTTTCCAATTATATTGCCCGAGAACTTACCGAGGTCCGATGACAAACTATCCTGTTGGGACATTTGTTGATTCGCGTGATGTCCTTGGATACCGGAAGTTCCGCCACCATTGTGTTGCGTGAGATGATGTCTCACGTCTCCACCAACCGCGGAACTTGCCGCTGCGGCTGCTGCCTGCGACACCTGAGTCAATGAAATCCATTATAAATTTAACATCGTGTCATTGAAACTGTCCAACCGAATTTTTTAAACTCTCTTTCTAATCTTTCAACCCAAACTTTTAAGCTTCATCTTGATAAAATACTTATTTAGGGTAAATTTTGATTCGCCAATTAAGTACTTACCGCTAATCGGAGTGCGGCTTCCGCTTGAGAACGCAACAAAGCTTCCGCCTGATGCATTCTCAGCGCTTGTTCAGGTCCGGAAGCCTGGACAGCCTGCTGTTGAGGTCCGGCCGATCCTTGAGCACCGCCACTCATATCACCATTGTTACCCATCCTCATGGCTGCCGCTAACGACGCCATGTCTACGGGCGACAAATTCTGCGATACCGAGTTTTGGAAACCTGCGAATAGAGAAAGAAAATATTTTATTTTAAAACCAGGGTTATGCTAATGGCGTTAAACGCACGAACTTGATCAGATTAAAATCGCGGGCAGAAGAAGGGGGACAGAAAGATAGTCTCTCTCTCTCTCTCTCTCAGTAACCTTTCTTAGAATGTCTCGTTAAAAAAGAGATTAGAGTAGAGCGTCGTCGTGAAAAAAATTCTCGTTACAGTTCGAAACCATACATCGTGATACCTCTCTTTCGACGTTTCTTTAATGGGTGGCCAGTGTAAAAGTTCAAATCCTTCGAAGAATATTCATTCAAAACTGTCTTACCTCCGGACGAGTCTCGACCTCGAGAAAAGTGTTATATACATATTTCTACCATGCTACCTGTACATCCTTCGTACGTCGTGAAAATTGCTCGCGAAAATTTTCTCCGCGAAAGATCGGTACCGCGAGCCGATCGAGCAACGTGTTACGTCGTGATGCAGGTTCGAGTCGATCGACTAGCGGTGAACACTCGGCAGGGAATGAAATTTTCTGCGAGCGAAGAACGCGACGTACGTACGTCTATGTAGTGTACGCATGTAGTATATGCAAGTATATGTATACCTAAGTAATGCAAGATTTTACACGAAAGATATGAAATCGGTAAGAAGCGTCGTTGATACGTCTCGGGTTGATAATCTTGTATTATTACAACGTTTGAGAACGGACCAGGCGCATTACCGCTTACGTTATTAGACGTAGGTTAGGGTTTATTAATCGTCGCTATTATAATTCCGTTCGACGGCATACGACAGCGACGCGGAAAAACATCATTGTAAATCAATCTTTATCGGCATAATTGGAACGGAGCTATCGTTTCTCTCCTCTCCCGGATCGGCGTCGTGTCGCGCGTTGTCCGATAAAGTTTATATTATAAACTCGCCGCTCATCGTCCTTGGAGAAAACGTTAAACTATTGCGTTTCGAACGCAACGCATTTATGCACATTCCCTCTCTTTCTTTCTTTCTCTCTCTCTCTCTCTCTCTCTCTTTCTCTCTCTTTCATTCTCTCGCTCGCTCGTTAGCTCGTTCAGCAATAAAAGAACGTTTTTCGATTCGAAAAAGCGAATCCCGTCCGTTTTGCTCGGAGTTGTTTTCTCACCCGCTGACACGGCGGCGGCCATGACGGCCATGCGTTGTTGTTGCGATTGCATCTCGTCGTGATACTGTTGCGCGGAGCCCTGCTGACTGCCCGCTCTCAACATTTCGCTCAGCTTGTTACCGCTTGGTCCTTGCGAGGCCATGTTGTTGTTGTTGTTATTGTTGTTGTTGTTCAGTAGACCGGTGCCTGCGCAGAAATCTACTCTCGTTAGTATGCTCGTTCTCGATCGTGCAAATCCGACATATCGATAGTATGTTATATATATTTTTTGCGACGAAGCGAAGCGATCTAGCTCTTTTTTTTGTTTTTAAGCAATTTTTTATTCGACGCACAAGAGCTGTGAAATTTATTATGAAAAAACAAACATTCTTTTTTTTTGTAAGACTCATTTTATTAACAAAAAGCAAATCCAAAGGTATCATGGTAGTGAGCAATGATCGATTCCTTCAGGGTCGCGAATATAATAATCGTAGCGTACCAGGTTCACTTCCGGTCGGCGATAGCCGTCCGTTTCCACTGCTGCTATCGGAGTGGGCCGCCGGCGATGGGCACATCGGTGGTTGTTGCAAATTTTGTGGTCCGTCGGATTGACCTCCCAAAACACCTAGTCCCGTACCTGAACGATATTCGATCAATGAGAATGCATCGTGTACATCTTGCCTCGCCTAACGTTAGCGTGATATATTATTCTATACTACTTGATATATCTTGAAATTGATTTGTTTAGACTCTCTTAAAATCAGAATTAAAAAGATTGACCCGATATGGTCTATTTTGTTATACCTAGACTCGAACTCGCGAGAATTTCCCTTTCTCTCCTGTCGGCCGCCGCGCGACTCAACACGTATTGCGCCGCGAACTGATGTTTCGGATCCATCCTCATGTGTTCCATATGACTCAACAAACCTGCGATCAAATGCGAAGGTATCGTTAATTGTATCCTTAAGTCTTGGTCCTCATCCTCGTGCACTTGTTGTGTTTTTCTAACGTAGGTCAACGGATTAGAAGCGAATGGCGTAGATGATCCGTTCGCGGAGGAGATCGCTTCCGAGGAGCACACGACGAATATATAAAAGGCGTTATAAAAGGCGTTAGATGAAAGAGGACAATCGTTAACTTATCTTGCTCTCGGAATGCTGATCGTCCGCGTGCGGAATATACGCAGGGCACTCTCTTCCAGTGTTGCGATATGTTCTTTTCCATTCGTTTAAAAACGTACTTACCGCCTTCGTAAGTGAAGACAGCTTGACACACCGAGCACGGCCACATTCTGAGGCTCGTGCTAAGTTGACTGGTCTCCGGATGGCAGGCTAGATGTTTCCTAAGGCTACCCTCGTTGACGTAGTGCTTGCCGCACACCGGGCACGGGTGGTTGGCCGTCCGTCGCTTCGCTAGGTAAACCCGGGCAACCGTGGTGCAGTCAGCGGAGGGAACAATAGGGCGAGACAATTTCAAGGTCAATGCCAAGCAGGATAAAGCGTCCCAAGGAACGAAAGCATCATCATCACCATATCATCATCTCATCGTCAAACTCGTCGTCATCGTTATATCACGATTATCATCGTCATATCGTCATGATCGTTATAGTCACCACCGTGATAATCAGCATAGTTAGCACGATCATCATCGCAATCGTCACCCATATTCATATTTCTTTCACGAGCTCGTTTCTTTTTTTATTATTAAATGCTAGCTCGGCTAGCATCGGCCAACGCCGCGGACGACTTTTAGCTCTCCTTCTTCTCTACTCTCCTCTCCTCTTTCATCGTCCCATCTCTTTCTCTCATTCTTTCTCTCGCTCTCACACATTCTCTCTCTCTCTCTCTCTCTCTCTCACTCTTTCATCCTCACGCACTCACGTGCACGCGTGCGCTTACGTACGCGTTCCGGGCGACCTCGAAGGCGAAGGGATAGTCCTTGCAGACGCGAATGCCCAAGGATCAGCCAGGAGAGCACTGACCTCGGACACGCTACCCACTGCCTGCCTGTTGAATCCCTTTCACGAGCGAGGTCGTCGGACCAAAATCCAAGAAACGCGCGCGTGTGTGCTCGCGCGCGCGCGAACGCGCGTCATCTGACGCGAACGCGCAAAGAAAGTCCTTCGTGATAGCAAAAAAATCCACAGCTTCTTTTTTTTTTTGTTCTTTTGTTTATTGTAAGCTCGTCATAAATGAATTGGACAAATCTTGGACGAAAATTCTCTGGAAAGTGCGCGTTCGCGTCATAGTAAAAGCACTCACGGACACACAACAAAAAGGCGCGTACAGAGGTCGAACGAGACACCCTCGAAGCACCGAAAGACATAATTATGTGTTTGGTATTATTAGTTATTTAAGAACCCAAGATATTAGTTCGGCGAGTGTGCCAAGTGCTACAACCCTCTTCTGCCCAGCGAAATATTACGAAGAAATACGAAAGGACAACGTAATGCATAAAAATTCGCCCGCGCCAAAAGCAATTATTATTATTATTATTTCCTTTCAGGGGGTGGGGGGAATGTGAGGCGTATACTTATAGGCTAAAGACGAACCACCCCTCGTGTCTCGACGAGTGGTTGCTCCACCTCTCTTTTAGCCTTAACTCACGGTCTACGATACTTTCGCGCGGTTTTCATCACTTTTGAGTCTCTCTCTCTCTCTCTCTTGCTTTTAACTCTCCCACTCTTTTCTCACGTTTTCTCCATTTTCCACCCCGAAAAAACGCGAGAGATGCGGTTAGAAGCGTCCCTATGAAGTACCCAGCCGAATCTATCGCACTGTACGCGCAGGAACGAATTTGTTTTATTCTTGTAGACTATCCGTATACTAATTGCATTTCAAAAACATTTGCTTTTAAACGTGTCAAATTCGTTCTTATCGCGATCAGTGCAAGATGAATGACAGATATAAATATATACCAGAAAGTGACAGTAGAGACGTGCGTATAGTCATACAGAGATTGACGTACAAAGAGATAGGCCAATTGGGGTGGAAGGAGTTCAGATGATAATAAAAATACATCTATTTACTTGGTAGCTAGAGAATCAAGAAGACATGAAGTGAGAGTAAGAGTGAGAGAGAGGGAGAGACGCAAAAAAGTGAGACACGTAAAATTCATCGACGTATCTCATTGTCGCGATGTTTCGATACTTACTGGCAACGCCGGATGCATTCGGATCCTTGTGGGTATGTTTCATGTGTTCCATCAGAGCCTCGCCGCCAAGGAAGAGTTTGTGGCAGACAGGGCAGCTGGTTGCGTTGGGGCCGCCGATCAGGGCGGCGTGTTGCTGGAACACAACACGCTGTTGCAACTCCTTTTTTGGGGGGCCCGGAAGAAGAAGAACCGGAAGCAGGCACACGCGGCGCAACCGGTAGAGAGCCGACCCAGAGAATACCACCACAGAGTTGCGAACCAGAAGCGCAGGACAGGCAGGGCACAGAACAGAACGATTACCGGTATAAGAGTTAAGGCACCAAGTAAACCACCCCCCATAACCAGCACCAACTACCACCACAACCAACACTGCTGTCATACCCCACCACCATAACCATCGCCATAATCGCAACGATTTGCTACCATCGCGAAATCTTTACCTTTTGCGAGAGAAGCAGCTATCGCGCGTGTGCTAAAATAATGTTGCGTAGGTAACATGGGTCTCGATAAAAGACGTCCTACGTAAGAGGAGAACGCATAATCGTCGGACAACGATTTACCGTTAGGTGTTCTTACTTCTATCGAGGAAGTTCCTGTACTTTCAGTCCGATCGTAATTACGTATAATTCATAAAAGCAGATTTCTCTGAATCCTGATCAATGGTCAATACAGTTTGTTCGGGTATCTCTTCTTCGTTTTTTTTGATTTACCGGTGACACCGTTAGACGTATCGGTACTATGTAATCTCGCAAAAGCGTAAAGAATGCGATGCTAGTAGTTAGGATAATTCTGGGATGGTTATACTATAGTGAGAGCAGGCAGTTGAACATTAACTAAGCGCATGGTTTGGAGAACGATCTGGAGTATAACTCCATTCGTAATAAAATTCGTCTCTTTGCTATTCACCTTCGATACGTTCATGCAGTATATCTAATGGTATATGTAATGATTAATTTTAAGAATTGCAAGAATAACTAGAAAAAAATCATCAGTCTCCGATCGACCTCTCCGGTGAACGGCAGTAGGTACGGGCTAAGTATAAAATCCACTAAGTTAAAATGGCTCCTACGAGTTATCAACATGACCATCGTCAGAATATCGCACGAGTGATCGCTAATGGGGAATATCCTTCCTAGTATACGAGTCTATCGTACTTCGGGGATTGTTTCCATTTACATTTTCGCGCCTTCTCACGATGGACCATGTTATTAATATATTATTAATAACGTTAATGATGAAATTAAAGAAATTCGACGTCCTCACTGACTGCCAGCTAATGTCTTTCTCATACGTGACCTCGTATTAAGGAACAGTTTCGCGTACGTATTATTCTCATTTTCCCCTCTTTTTTCGTCTCTTTCACTCTTTCTTTCTCTCTCTCTCTTGCACACACGAAGGTCAGTTACACGCACACGATGCGGCAGGGAGGTACGCGCTCGAGGAAAAACATGGCGGCCAACCTTGTACGAAAGACTGCTTAAAGCGGAGGGAGAGAAGAAAGAAGAAAAAGAAGAAGAATAACGCGGAGTTCTAAAGGAGGAGGCGGACAGGAAAGGCTAAAACGAGACAAGATGGCAATGACCCGAAACTTTTGGCGGTGCATCTCGTCATCTTTTATTTCTTCTTTTCTTCTCTCTGTGTTTCATTAGCCTTCTTAATCTCTACTTGGTAGAATTAAAAAAAAAAAAAAAAAAAATAGAACGACGACAATTCAGACCGAACTCTGATCGAAGTAAGTACCTTGATCGAAACCCTTTAGACCTAACCTCTTCATCCTCCGTTCACCAGTAGTCGGTAAACGGAAAAAGACATCGCTAGAAATCGTGACAACTAACTTCAAGTAAAACTCTGATTGGAATATACCGATGAAACGTGAATGAAACGGAATAATCCTGAAACGACACAGTTTCCGCACTGTCATGGCGGTGAGTCGAACGACAGGATACGATAATTTCTATCTTATGCTAATCCACGCGTCAACGCTAATATCTCGGCTTAGGGTGGAGTTTCCCCCTTCCTTTCGAAATTGATCGTAATTATAATCACTGTTAATTCGTGCGAAGTGTCGCGCAAACCGGACGCACGAGGCGTGGAGAGGAAAAAGCATTCAGGGAAGGAGTTAAAAGGAATGTCAGAAGGTTCGGGCCGTGTTTTCGATCCCGGACCTAGGGCAAAGCCGGACGAACAAGTGGATGAGAGAAAAAGAAGTGAGAGGTCGACGCCAGGAGCGTCTAAAACGGGACCGGATGGCAATGACCTTAATGTTTTCGGGGGCCACCTTTCTTTTTCGTCGTTTCTTCCTCTCTCGTTCGTGTACCTCGTTCCCTTTTTTCATCCAGCCTTATTCTTTACGACGTCTTGCGTTCTTCCACTTTTTATCCTGTGCTTCGTTACTTCATTTCCTTCATTCCTTCATTTCCTTCATTCCTTCTTTTCTATACTCTTCTTTTTCCTGGTCTCATTATTTTTTTCATTTTACTTTGACATTTCTTTCTGTTCACATATTTTACAATAATGATAGTTAAAGTTATGAATCCTATTAGTTTTAAAGGTAAAAAAAATGCTTAGATATTTCTTCATCCGCACTATCTCTTTTCTTTCTCCTGTTACCCACCAACCCTCCGTTGCTTCTCCAAACTCTTCTTTTTCTTTCACCACTCCTTTCTCCGCAGCAGCATCTTTTTTTAGCGCGTTCTTAAGCCGAGTTCCTCTCTTCCTTTTTTTCCCGGACCTAGAGCAACTGCGATCGTCTTGCGGAGAAGATACAGAAAGAAAGAGAGGACAACATAGAAGAAGAGGAGGACCAGTGCGACGGTGGCCGCCGACGCCGCCACCGCTGCTGGAGTTGCCGCATGCAAGTTATTCTCGGAGGGAGGCTGCGGTCCGTAGGTTCGACGCCCCGACCTGGCCCAACTGGAAAAAACCGGTTTCTTAGCTCGTGCTCTTCCTTTTTTGCCTGCATCCTCGCTTTTTGCGCCGCGCCAGAGTGCCTCGACTCTTCTCTCTCTTCTTCATCTCGTCTCGACTCTCCTCGTCCTTTTCTTTCGATTCCACTTCTTCCTCTTTGCCTCACCTCCAAGACTGTTTTCTTCTTCTTCTTCTTCTGTACATCTACTCCTCCCGCGAGATCTCGACTCTCTATCGCTCTTTTCCAACGTCGCACGTTGGACCGTAGCGTGGGCGAATACTCGCGAAGGAGTTTATGATTCTCCGTGAGCAGCCTCATCTCTCGGATGCTACGTCGCTCGAGTCCAGTTTGATTCGCATCGTACCAATATGGTATATATCTAAATCAATGATTAATGTCTGTGATTCCTTATTTCGAAGTCCATGAAATCATATGTCTAACTATCTAATCGAGTGTCCACAATTCCATTTAATACCAAGTAGGTATCTAATTCAATATACTTAATCCGGTTAACGTGTCCATTTATCTGATCGAATGTCTACGATTACCTTTACATTTCCGAGATCTGTCCGAAGAAAAGCATTCGGGAACTTTTTACCTGGTATGCAAACGGTTTCACTCGAGTCAATAATTTATCGTCCATAACAATTTACTTTATTCTTTCACGAAACGTCCAGTTTCCTCCTCCACGAATAGAGAAAGATCCAACAGAAAGATTAACGCTTTGAATTCTTTGAGGCCCGATACCCAGTCGCGGGGTCCGGGCCAGGGAGTGGCGTAAAAAGGAAGTGGGTGTGAGCACACGCGTAGCGGTGCGTGACGCCGTGCTCGATGTAGCCATTTTGTCTTCGCGGAGAAGGGACCGTCTTTGATCAACCGGTTGCGTTTTCTTTCGACGTGCGCGACACCTTTGAATCATCGGAAAAAGATAATCCTTCCTTCGTTTTTCTTATCGTCAACTACAAACCAGAAGCTTGTTCAACTTGACTACTCTTTCTTTCTCTGTCTTGGGTTTCATTCTTGATTCTCCTTTTGCGTTCGGTCCAAATCAAGTCAAACGCCAGAAGCGTCACGTCTCATGAATTATTGTTGACGAGGAACCCTTTTTTTTTCCAAAGTATGCCCATTTCGTGCTCGCAGTTATTAGAACAAAATAAGTAAAAAAAATGAAGTTAGCCAAAGTTTCACCTAAAGATTCACCAAAGCGATTCTCTTTTCATCGGACGCACCAATAAAGTGCCAAGGCCGTTCTCGCGGCGCGCAATTCTTTTCTCGTTGTTGTTCCTTCTTTTTCTCCGTCTCCTTTCCTTGGCTTTTTTAGTCGCACTCGCGAGGTCGCGAGCCTCGCCAGCAGACAACCTTCGCACGATGCTTCGACTCCGCTCGCCGTTGGAACGGAGCCTGCGAAAAAGATATTCCTTCGATCGCATCTCTTTTCCTTCCCCTCCCCCTTCACACCCATCTTTCGCGAGTTACTTTTCGTTCTTCCCCACCATTTCTTTCATGCTGCACTTGACATCGCTCCTTGTTCTTTCGAAGGTAGATTTTTAATGCCTTCAATTTTTTTTTTTGACGAGGGGGGGTATTTTATTCGAAGTCTGCGTACCCATTTTTCGCGAGTTACTTTTCGTTCTTCCATCATTTCTTTCATGCTGCACTTGATATCGCTCGTTGTTCTTTCGAAGGTAAATTTTTAATGCCTTCCATTTTTTTTTTTTTCTTGAGGGGGGGTATTTTATTCGAAGTCTGCGTACCTTGACCCGTTTCATAAATCTCTTTTAATCATCATCGATTGTTTTTGATACATCGTCAAACGATTCTCAATCAGCTGTTGTCCATCTCGATTCTACACATTCCCACTCTCCAGTTGTTCCATAGTACATTTCGCATGTGCCGCGAGCGATCACTCACGATGGATATTCCGTCAAACTTTCTAATTTCATAGTGCACGGGAACGATGCAGTGGGGAAAACTCAAATCATTGGTAGTGCCGGTGGTGTTTCGCTCGATGAAATCGAGATAACTGCATATTTTAACTTTATAGATAGCGCGCTTGCGCATCGATTACGCTAAAGCGTACGATTAGCGTGATTCGCCATATCGTTACGCCTTCTAGAGTAACGATAGATTGGGAAGATGGAAATCGTATCGATAAATAATATGGGGTTTCCAATTTGCTAGCTCGGTGTCCTGTCGCGTTATATCTAACTAATTAAACATTGATAGCGTTAGGAGAAGCATGGAATATTATAACGGGAATGGTAAAATACACTCGTATTTAGCATAAACTTGTAGTTTGCTCATCGTTGTGAGTGCTCGTCTATGTATGCATCTACGTCACGTACATTTATGTTTTTGGATATTATGTACGAGTTAAATTGAAATTGAAGTGACGGGGTGGGTGAGTCCAATTTCGATTGAAACCTCGATTCGATCCTTCAAAGCAAGCATTTGGTATTCTCGCACATAACGCATGACGTATCTTTCATATTGTTTTTTTTTAGCAAATTTTACCACCATCCAATCGAACAAAAAAAAAACACAAGAAAATGGAATCATTTTTGATAGGGATAGACACGCACGTTGGTTTAACTCTTTGAGGCACGGTGGGATTAAAAGTGTCCCTCCTTTTTGATGTATTTCACGGCATGGTGGGACATTTTTAGTCCCACCTCGAATTAAAAAAAAAAAAAAAACCAAACAAATTAACAAATTAACAAAAAACCCAATAAAATTCCTGTGCAACATGGGTCTATTTTTGATCTGAAATCCTGTGCCTCAAAGAGTTAAAATACTAACGAGAGAAAGAAAGACGGTTCTTATTAATCCATCGCAAAAAGTATATAATAGACATTGTTTGCTCTTCGATAACCTCGACGAATCTCAGTGAGCCTAACCCCGTGCCTGAGCCTCCTCTCCTTTCTATTCCCTCCCAATTTTAATCCACTTTCGCGAGCAACGTTGTTTCTCGTAGCAACGTTCGTTTCTCTCTCTCTTGTAGACGCGCTTTCAACACGTGTCGCGTGATCAACGTGGACGATGGAAAAGGAGGAGGAGTGTGGAAGGTGAAAAAGGGTTGGTTGTGCCAATGGCAGTTCTGGAGAAAGCGAAGCTTTCGAAAGAGTGAAAGAGAGAATAGAAGGAAAGAAAAAGAGAGACGGCGTGTCCGGAGGGTTGTCGCGGACAATGGGTAGTAGAAATATCCCAGCCCGCTTTCGAATCGGCGCGGGAATGATTTCATTAGGGCTCGTTCTCTTACCCGAACACGCACGACGACGACGATGAAGAGAGAATGGGAGAAGAGGGAGAGAAAAAGCTCCGTCGAGCCACAGAGGCGGAGTCGAAAAAATTAATACCATAGGGGTGAAACGTGATGTAACGATCAGAAAGAGAGAGAAAGAAAAAAAAAAACGAGGTATCCCCGTGTGGGACTTAATTATTAGCTCGTACACTTTTTTTGCTCCTCT
Organism: Ancistrocerus nigricornis; assembly: GCA_916049575.1. Lineage (NCBI taxonomy): Eukaryota > Metazoa > Arthropoda > Insecta > Hymenoptera > Vespidae > Ancistrocerus > Ancistrocerus nigricornis. The sequence continues at coordinate 3,654,556 of OU696668.1, read as the reverse complement.
TTTTTTCTGCCATCCTTTTTAATCCGTTGAAATAGGAACGTGTGTATCCTTAGTGATTTTTCACGTGTTCTCTCGCGAGAGCCTTAGGTAAATACCGCAGGATTCTGCCATTAAAATGGCAATGAGAATACAAAAGTGATTTATACTTGTTGTTTGTAATAGAGACAAAATTAGATTGCAATGAAACTAGAAAATTTAGGACGAAAATTGACAATGTATTTCAAATTCATTAAATATATTTACAATGAATGACGTCAAAATATGTCACGGATAACCAGTTGTAGACTTTGCAATGATGTAGAATTTTGTTGGCGTTCGCCAATTTCTTACATTCTTTCTCTATTTTTTAAATATTTGTTCGCTATCTAATTAAATAAAAATCTACTTTATACAGGCTTATTTATGTATTTCAAACCTATTTTCTCGCGTTCGTTCTACGAAAAAGGGGAATTTACGGCTATATATACATATATCGTTGAAAAGGGGTGGATACGTAAAAAGAAAATCAGGAAGACTCGCGAGCGTTTTCGTCGCACGACCGATGGAATTTTTCGCCAGAGAAAGAAAGAGAGTGAAAGAGAGAGAGAGAGAGAGGGAAAGAGAGAAGGTTCGGAAAGGGTCGACCGTTAGAAGCGTTCTGCCGCGAAAGGCCGTCCCACTTTTCTATTTTAACGCCGCAAAAAAGAGACAAAGAGAAGCTCAGATCCTTCTGGATATTCGCCAGCCGACGATGTTTACCGTCGAGGGAGGTTGAAGTACTGGTGGTGAGATTCTTCGAGGTGAGCTTCGAGTTTGCTTAATTGGAAAACCTGGTCGATGTTAAGGACCGTCGATTAACCTCCCTTATCGAACTATCGAAGACATTGTTATATTTTTTTCTAATATAAATTTCGTATTTTTTTAGAATTTTATAAAGTCATAACTGATTAAAACTAACTCTACCCACGTTAAGCGCACATTTATATTGATCACGTTCATCTATTTGTCAAGAACAGGCTATTTGCTATAATATTCAATAAATAAAATGATATTACTAAAAACATCGTGAAACAAGAAATATATAGCTGGTCGTGGTACGGTTAGTGTTAAACCATGAGCAAAAGAATAAAGTGACGTTTTCTAAAATCCAAATAATTATAAAACGCGTTCAAGTACGAAATGATGTAAAACTACGTCAGCATTTATCAATTAATTACAGTAACACAAACGTTTTTTCTACCTATATTATACGCTCTAGGTAGATTATTACAGATATTATCCGTTCGATATCACCACCATTCTTCATTCATTCAACGACATCTCTTATTAACGCGATTTCAGTTCGTTCTACCTTTTTATGATTTCATCCGAACGTTCGTTAATATTCCTTGCTTCACTTTCGACATCTATAAATATCACGCGTTTTATCAATGAAAAAGTGAAACGTGAGAACGAAAAGAGTAAGTGAAAAAAAAGTATACTCGCAACCCCCTTCCAGTGGTCGAGGGTATCAAGGTTAAACCCGTAATTTACGTGCTATGCAAATCGCTTAAACGACCGAACGCGGTAATCAATTTATGCAACGCTTTTCCGGTAAGTACAGCTTTTTTTATTTTGATTCCCCACTTTTTTTTTTGTGTCCGTACCTGCCTTTTTTTACCTTCCTTTTTATCTCGCCCCAAATTAATTCACCTGTTGCTACTCTCGTGCCGTACTCGCGGAGTTAATGATCGATCGGCTTTCGTTTAAAATATTTATCGGAAATGATCGGTAAAAATAAGTCCAGAACGGGAGGTTGGGACGAGCAGTGGTCACCGTTCGGGGATGATAATGAACGACGAACGATAAAGTATTGACCATGATACGTACGCGTCGAAAACGGAGCGTCGGATAAAGCGAGTGAGTTTGGTAGACGGCTTGAAATTACGGTCAAAAGGTACGATTTCGCACGCCTGCTTCTCTCGCGAGATCGTTTTACCTTTAATAGTTCATGCGGGGATATTTCGGCTCGGTTGACAAAGGACACGAGTTGTATTATGCTGATAATGGTGAATAATTTCGACGACAGTTGCTACGGACACGTGTACGAAAACACGTAAAAAAAAAAAAATTGTAATTACGTTTTTCGGGAATCTCTAGAGGGAAAAGATAGTCTAAAAGAGTAAACGGAGGAAAAGGGTGAGAGTAAAAAAATCTGTGAAACAAGGCTAAACGATTACGAGCGTCGAGAGATTTTCGGCGTACAAAATAAATCTAATGGCTAACGAGTTTTTACCGAGCTACGCGCTGGGGGCAATTAAGAGGGAAGGTTGCGTAGGGTAGTGTGAGTTAGAAAAGAAGGGTCTCTCTCTCTTTCACTCATTCCTGCTTCGTGTTTTCCAAGAGGAAAAGGACGAGTTACCGTGTTACACGACATTCGACCTTTGTACCGCTAAACTACGGATAAATAACGGAGGCATCGTGAAAAGTGGTGAAAAGAAGAAAAAGAAGATAACAAAACACGTAAGACAGGGCTGTATAGACGAAAATGGGTGCCATTGCTTTTTACATCCCCTTGCAAGTATATTAAGGTGCCATATATTTATTTGACTTTTCTGATTCCAACGAGAAGAAATCCAGTAAGGGGTTAAACTCCTTTCGGTACATGCCGTCATCATTACAAACGCCCGAAACCCCGAACTTATTTTCAGACACCGAAAGTCTCCAAGAATCGCGTCTCTTTTAATGCCGTTTCCCGATAGATATTTTGCAATATGTCTTCTCCCGGCGGGGCAACACGTAGTGGCAGCCTATTGGATACTTGCCCGGGATGTAAAAATAACAACAAAAATCCACGTCGTGGAGTTTATTTTCATCTCGTCCTGGTTCTTCGAGCGTTCACGGATAAAATGCTTGCCGGTGAGTTTCTTCTTTCGTGTAATCGCTTCGACAATTTACCACAAAAAAAATGTGAAATTAAAAAAGTACAAACGAGACATACAGTCTTTCTATTTGAGTCTTTTTCAATTGATACAACCCTAATACGGTAATACGATCTGATATAAGATATACAAACGAATAAAAAAAAAATATGAAAAAAATTCACGTGCCTCCATATGCATCATTATCGCTATTGTACACACCCACGGAACACATATGGACCGTAATAGAAAGAGAACGATGATTGCAACGAAGGAAACGGTCGGATGACTACGCTTTCTCGAAGATCCGCCCCTGATCGGAACGGGGTGGAGGTGGAAAGAAGGAAGGGTTGACTGCCGGTGAAAATAAAGAAGGAGGGAGAGGTATAAAGGGGTGGGGGGAAGGTGTGTAGGTACCGTAAGCAAGAGGTTGCTTCCATGCCTGAATAGTACCGATCGTTTCACTCTATAATACATTTACGCTTCGGCCTATTATAATATTGTGCTCGGAGCGTATTGTCTTTCCTTTGCCGAAGGGATAATGTTTCGCCGACACGCCAAGCCTCGCAAACGTAACTCTTTCATTTCCCCCCTCCTACCTCCCTTTCTTTAGTTCCTCATCATCTTTTGCTTCTTTCTCCCCCTCGTCGCTACTTTTATTTCGTTTCATTTCGCAAAGAGTTTGCCCTCCTTGGGTCGTACCAACGCTCTATATGATATTACTGGAAACAATCTAACGTTAGCTACTCGGACATTTATGTACGAGTAATGAAGAAGAGAATCCGCGATTGGGGTATCGTTTCTCCGTAATCCTGTGTATTTCTTAAACGGGGTTTCTTCGTCCTTGTTGCTTTTGGTATTTTTTTGATCTTCTTATCTTCCTCAAAGGATCCAATTTATAATTTAGGTTGAAGGAACAACACTTCATTTTATCTTTCCATACTTAACCTCCCTTTCTTCCCTTTTTTTTTTTTAAAGAAACGCTAGCGATTTGATATCAGCGTCGTCGTCCGACGGAACGAACGAAGTGGCTCGAAATAGCGAAAACAATTTCAAGAAATCTGCCCCGGCGAAAATTCGATTAGCCGCGGAAGATGGGCTCGAGCTCTCCATTTGTTTCGTTTTATTTCGAACCAGGGCGAACTCAGTCGCGTTGGCGGCTTTTAATTACTCCACCGTACCTACTCTCTTCGCAAGATCCTTTCCGTTCGTTCGTCCATTCGTCCATTCCTTCTTATTCTTCTTCTCGTCGGCATCATCATCTTCCACGGTTACTCTAGAGAATCTTTTTTCCCCCTCTTGTCTTATCATCCTTCAACGAGAGTCACTCGGACAATATTTTTCCACTCGCTGTAACAGTACCATCCACGCGTATATCGCTCACGAATACTTTACGTACTTCTCGTCATTGTTGTTATTGTCATCGTCTTCGAGGAAGAAAACTATAAAGCCGTCTCTAACGTGATCGTGATAAAAAGTCGATCGTCGTGAATCGGGTGATGAGAACGTACGAAAAAAAGTGGAATCATATTTTACGCGCGTCACCGTGAATCACCGTTGGAAAGGACGATGCTCGTTGAAAAATGACGAGACATCGTGTCAATGGACACGACGTGCAGGAAACACGTTTAGAAAGCATTCGATCAGCAACGGCTACGTCAAGATCTTACGTAGAAGGACGAACCTTAGTGGGAAAAACAAGAACTAGTCTTCGGCTAAGGGAAAAAAGGGATAGGAAAAAGAAGATGCTTGTAATAGCCCTTTAATAGGGGTACTCTCTATCCTTCTCTCTTCTATCGCCTTATTTTCCTTCCCGTGTACCATCCTGTTTTACCCTTTTTCCAGGGTTGGAAAGAGAAAAAGAAGAAGAAGAAGGGTAAAAAAAAGAGGATAGGCGGATGGGTGGGTTCGTTGGGAAAGACTTTACCGGAGATTTATCGAGGCCGTGCCCGAAGGGACTAGGTGGGATCACCTCTCGAGCTTTAACCGTGGATTAGCTTTCAATTAGAGGATCCCGATGAGAGCGGGGCGTTAAAAGAAGAATATTTATTAGCGTGGGTACCGCGCCGTTACGTGCGAGCGGATTAAAGTCAGGTAAATTCGTGTGGTCTTGTCTTACTGGACAAAAGGAACACCTGATGCCATTCGTTTGAGAAAATTAAAGTGTCCGGCCTGACGTACGAATATCGAAAGAATTTCTTAATAAAAGAATAAATATATACGTGTACCAACTAACCTTGACCTATTGTGATCCGATAAATAAGAAGAAAAACAAAAAATAGAGATTCTATCACGTGACTCGACTCTAGTTAAAAGAACATGACGTTATCTCACGAGAAACTATCCAAGAACCGTGGATGAGTCGTCTATAAATAGAAGAAAAGACTGTTACGTTGCCCGCGATGTAATTGGTATCCGCAAAAAGGTTCGTACTGGCATCATCGTAGCCAGCAGCAGCCCTCTTAGGATCGCGACGATGGAAGCTGAGGAGAGAAGGAAGGCACATACACACATACATACACCTTCCCTTTCTCGCGTACTCGACAGATGCCTTCCCACGTTTTTTATCCGAGACATGTGCCTGGCGCAAGCGTTCAAAGGGTTGCGTTGAGAAAGTTGCTCGTGAGTATGTTCATTCACTTATTCGTTAATTTATTACCAGTTGAAATTAACGATTCGTACGTTTCTTTCTTTTTTTTTTTTGAGGTAATCCTAACGAAAAGGGTTCAATTTAATCGATCGTACTCTCTCTCTCGCGTTCGTAGAAATACATAAAGCGACTGGTTCGACGGTTAGGGTAAACGAGAACTCCTTCTCGCGAGCCTCCCTACGTCGTTTACGATGCGTTTCATCCGACGACCCTTCCGCGAAAAGGCCTCGAAGGGTAGAAACTGGATGTGGTTTTTTTTTTTCTTTCCTTTACATTTTTTCCCCTTATCTCGACCTCGTGCGTCTTATTTTCTTTCTCTATGAACCCTTTGAAGACAACGTAACGGTCGCGGTATTCTCAACGTTATATCATTTAGCTGACTGCTAAACCTGATAGATTCACGAAGTAGGGGTTGAAATGTATTAAAATTTGAGCTTATCCCTGATAAGATTGTATTCCTGCAACTTTGTTCGTGATGCCAGAATTAAAGCAAAGCTTAGCATTTCGAAAGAAAGATGAGAATAATCGAAAAGCTAGAGCCTGGAAGAACCTACATAGTTAACAACTAGCAAGAATATCGAACGATCTACCAGACATCTAACGATTTAAGCGTGAACCCACCACCGTGTGTGCGTCTATGTTTCAAGTATACGTGCGTGCGTGCGTGCTTGCCTGGTTTTTTTTCCTCGCTCATTATAAAAGACATTTAGCGATGCAGATAGAACAGATCAGATGATCGAGTAGAATGAACGAATAGGAAATAGGCAAAGAGAGCAGATCAAACTCGCGTTAATCGTAGAATTGAGATTAATTTTTTACTTTTTCCTCCACCATAAAAAAATCTAGAAAGGCTCCGGCGACCCCCAATATGTTCCATTATCTCTTTAAATATAGCGATAATGAGTGTGGGTGTTGGACGTCGGATTTGGTACATACATGACTGACCTTCGACGTATGGGTACGGAGACTGGACTCCGTGGCGAAACCCTTGCCGCAGATGTTGCAATGGAAAGGCCGGTTCTTCGCCCTCTCCACCTGGGCATCGTGATTCCGAAGATGTTGTTGAAGGTTCGATAACTGGATAAAGGCCCGCCCGCAGTCCGGTAGATGGCACTTGTACGGTCGTTCACCTGAGAACACATTTTAGGGGGTTAATGTTATACGATTGCGATTAACATGATTTGTATATTAAATGCAGTTTTTCAACAATTCTTGGATGATTTAATTATTAGGATCGTTTCATTGTAATTTTGTAGAAGTCGAGGTTGAGTTGTAATTTGTTTTATTATAAAATAACATGACGTTGATGGGGTTTCGAGATTCGCTCGTTGGAGAAGGTTTTGGTTCATGTTGGGAAAAAATAATTATTCAAATTGACACTAGAAAATGATACGTAGGAAGACGTACAAATTTTGACCACCCTTCTAACACGTCGAGTGCTCATATATCTACCTACTTTTGTTTATTATAAAAGAATTCTCTATCATATCCTTTGAACTTTTGACTTTGTTTAACCGGTAATTAGGGTAAGGTTGCTTAAGTCGTACCCCCTAACAAGAAACTTGCATAACAATGAGTATTTAGCAAATATGTAAAAACTATATTTGCTATTCGATTCTAGTGTAAATATTGTTTTTATTTATTAGAACAAATCTGAAAAATCTTTGTGTTGTCATATAAATTAATCGAAATTAAAAAAAAGACCCCAAATACAGAACAGGTACGACTTGAGCAACCTTACCCTACATTCTCGTAAACATTAACAAACATTTCAACCTATAATCATGGCACTCGACGCGTTAAAGAGAACTCAACGATTAATTTTTATTCTATTACAAAAGTCGAGCCTAAGGTTGAACCGTTTCTAAGGACAAGGTTACCATGTATGACGAAAATGTTCGTCCTTCGGGCGATTAGCAAAAGAAAGCGAATCGTTGATGCGCCACGCGAGTGAGGGGGATTCGAAGCAGTCGAGCGAATCGGCACGATATTAGGCGCAACGAGCTGTGCCTCGCGTATCGAGCGAATCGACGGAGATGCTTCGGGTATTTGCTTATCGATAGTATATAGAGAGAGCGAGAGAGGGAATGAATTTCGCGAACGAGATGCGACGGCGATAGGTGATGCGTGCGATGGACAGCTCGTCGATGAGCGCTTTTCACGCTTCGTACCGTCCAATTTAATACGTTCTATCTCTGTACACACGTACGTCTGTGTGCCTATGGGTAGAGCTATATGTACGTAGATTTGTTAGATCAGTGTATTAGCTACGCGGTTGTTTATTTAATCGCACGACAAAATCTTGACTTATGTAGGAAAATTATCGATAATGGAAATTCTGAATGGGATTGTAGGGGTTGGTAAACGTCGACGATTACGATCTTTTCGTGTTACGTCGCACGCATTAAAATACATGATACGCGAGTACATTTCGCATTTCGTTATTTTTTTTAAAAAAAAAAGTAAAAAAAACGATGCGAATGGTAGGATAAAATTCCAAGTAACTCGGACGATTTTCCATATAACGATAAAGTACCGAGCTCGATGAGGGTGTCATAATGTGTGCTCGTAATTTCCGCTGAGCAAAAAAGAGACGAGCGGTGGCGCAAATATGTACGTCTCTACGCGTGTGTGTGTATGAAATAGTAAATCGTGGAAAATAAATTCAGACATTAAATCGTCCTATCGGTGCTCTCCTCCTGTTTTTTTTTTTTTTTTTTTTTCCGGCTTGCATGCAACAGGTATCAGCATCCGCGCGCGTAGACTCTATCGAAAGCGTGGAAAGGAAAAGTTTTGTCTTTCGGCGTGCTGCCACGTTCGAGTGACTTTCCATTTTTTTCCCTCACCTTTTTTTCTCTTCTCTCTTTCTCTCTCTTCTTTCAAACGGCACGACCTCTCGTTACGAGTCTCCCGCGTTAACACGTTCCCTGCCGGACCAAATTTTGGTGAATTTCCGTTCAGGCCGCGTGGGTCGTATGCGTCCCACGTTGTCGAGACTAATTGTTTTGCTTATAACATATGCATTTTAATATTTATAAGTCTGCAAACATCATTATTATCAAGGAAAAGGTGCAACGTTTAAGATGCACTACAGAAGAAAGCAAAAAAATTTGGATTTTAAACAAATCATCGTCGAAATTTACGTAAAATGAAAAAGAAAGTATTCAATTCAATTGAAATGAAACTTTTTATTTCGAATATCGTTAAGATTAATATCCCTGCTATGCATTTCTTGTTCTTTAGCTAAAATATTTACGATTAGACAGATATTTATGATTAGATAATGGCATATTGCAATGTTTTTTTATTGAAACATGTTAAACGTAAATTCAACTTTTCTAGACAGTCATTACAAAATGTAACTACTTTTTACAATACAATTTTTACTAAATATCTTTTATCCCAAAGTCTTCTATTGTGACGATGGCATGCATAACAGAATTACCGAAGTTTTGACATATGTTTCAAATAAATGAAAAACTTAAAAACTGATCGCTATGCCATGTGGGTCCTATGTGACCCACGATGCGATAACTACGCCGTACGTGATATTTTGGCATCGATAACAAGTTTTATAAACTATTATATGAACAATTTTGACATTTAATTGCAAAAATATTAAACGGCTTGAACGGAAAGTTCATCGTGGGGCGTATATGCCCCACGTGGCACGGAACGTGTTAAAGAAAAAATATCCTCTTACGATTCTCCACGCTCGTAACGCTTACTCGCAGTTACGTCCTTTCTTAAAGCGGCATTAGCGCATTCGTGATCGATCAAGCGAATAAACGCGACCGGCTTAACTTCTGCCTCGTTTCTCTCCTGTTCTTTTTTTTTTTTTCATATCCATTAAATTCCTTAGCCGATAAAATAATTACACTGCCAACACGCGCGCCTGTATCTTTTTCCGAGAGAGTGACTGCTTACGGCCCTGAATGGAAATGGACAAATTTTTTTTCTATGTACGAGATAAATATGTATTACGTGGGGACATGGAAAAAAAAAAGAATGAGACGTTTATTAAAAAGTGTCGATCGATGAACTACAAGAATTATCCCATTTTTTTCTTATTAATTTGTAATAGTAATTGTGATATTATAAGCTCTGGGTTTTCGAACATCACAACGGAACGACCTCTCGACCATTCTCTTCGTCCCTATTATTCGAGAATCAGTTTCACATCGGTAATATAATTTTTATCGTGTTTTCCTTTCGACCTTTTCTTCATCTTCCGGCACGTCCAACAGTCCTCATTCTAATTCCCACGAGCGATTGGCCGAATCGAACTTTTATTAATATCGACATTCTTCCCGTAGCTTTTTCACCCCGGGCACTCGTTCGTTTTTCCTTCTCCTCTCCTTCCCACCCTTCCACCATTCGAGGATTCATCTTTTATTCAGTCTCCGCCGGCGTGATTCATTGAAGAATTCCATTATGTGAAATTTAATAAAAATAACGGTAGAAGCTAAAGGATCGTTCATCGATTTTTCCCTTTTAATCTTCTACTTGATTTTTTTTTTTTTACTTTTGCTCAAACGACGACGACCCCTTTAACATTCCACCGTGAGATCCGACCGCATTCCATTGCCATCGAAGATCACGTTGCCCGATTAATATTTCCCTTTTTCGAGCCTAATCCGTTCGCTCGTCGTAATTCGTTGCTCAGAGCTGAGCTTCGAAATTCGAATATATTATAATGTATATCGCTAACGTATGGCGGAAAACGATGTAGAAAATGATAACGACTGATTTACGCTACCACCCACCCACCCTTTGCCTCCCATATCCCTCCTGTTGAAATAGAAATGCGGTTGAATGCGTTACATTTTGCAAATTACAACGATTCATTTAATTCGTTCAACGTTCCGCAGGCATTCCGTACGTATAAACGCGGTGTAATTAGAGATCGACGATTTTTCCATCAATTTTCTTCACGAAAGAGAGATATTTTCGAAAATTATTACAGGGTATATTTCGGATGACTCGTGGTATCCTTCGCCACATAAGCGGAAGCGAGCAGATGGTCTCGTACGTAACTGCTCCTTTTGTATAAATCGACTCACGGGGGTAATGTCCTCCGATTGCCTTATAAAATTTTACTGGAGATGTAATCAAATGTAATCTGATGTAATGATGATTTCGTTTTTTCAAATTTCATTGGAGAAGTTTGATGATAGCATACAATTTTGTTATAATCAAATTACGTAAATGTACCTACGTTGTTTCTTATGATGCTTCTATTTGTCACTGATAATTCATATTTTAATGATTATATCAGCGACATTGAAATAATATAGGCTAAATAAGCTAATGATCTCCTAAATTTTCCCGTCCCAATCCAACAGTTTGTTTTATACCAAGAGCAAAAAAAAAAAATGTATTGCCGAACTTGGTTACAGTTAACGTTACAACAAATTAGCCATTCGCTTTCACAAAGCAAGAAGGATTGCTTAGAATTCTTGCGTGTTTTACGTTCTTCTTCCTTTTTACGCACGTTCTCGCAGTTTAGCGTTCCCCGAGTGTAATAGCGTTTTATTCGCGGAATTCGAAGAACGATACCAAAGTAAAAGGAAAGATAATCGTGTAGGTATACGTATATTCTTCTTCTCTCTCTTTATATACGTTCTTCCACACGGACGTTCGCTTTATTGCCAGGTTCTTTCTTTCAAGGCCGTATGTTTTCTTCCCCGATGCAATTAAAATCGAATTAATATGTGCCTCTCAACAGGCGGGGGGATATGCTAGCCCCTAAAGTGGGTGGTTTCTTATTGTTGCCCGCTAATTACCGGTTGAAACATTTATTTGTAAAGCAATAAGTGCCCCTTTCCATATATGTGTGTGTGTGTGTGTGTAACACAATTACGTGTTTGTGTATATCCACGCATGTTGTAATATTTGGCCCTTTTTTTTTTAATAACATGCTTCTCTCTCTGTCTTTCTTTAACCGGAAAAGACACGTGGCTACGAATATGGCTTGCCGAGATCGAGTAAAACGTACTGTAACGTTCCCTTTTGTAGTTTGATCTGTTTCTTTAAAGTTCAACGTTCATGTACACCGTTATATCTAATTATCGGTTACATAAATTTATATTTAACATGTAAGTTGCGGTAAGTAGAATATAATTGGAAAAAATTGTGCCATCTATCGTTTCTAAGTAATACTTAATCGAGGGATAAAACAAGCGATTAATATCCGCTAAAGCAGCGATTAATTATCCGTAGTTGACGTGGCGCAACGTTCAACACACTTTTTATTCTCGTTCACTTCATTGCACCTCTGTCGATAGTAAATTAACTTGATGTTTTTTTTTTGTTTACTAACCAGTTAGTCTAATTATTCATAACGGGTAAGACAACGATCACTGACCGATGAAATAATATTAATTTTGTTTTCGTTCGACGGGAATGAACTAAAAGGTTTCTTTCTGAATGGAAAAAAAGGGAAATAATTCCCTTTCTTTTTAATAATGCCTTCCTTCTGATAATAATTGGCGTTGGCCGCATGCGGGGAGAAAGGTGGATGGGGTTGTGGGGGGAGGGATACGAAGAATTATGATGAAATTTAAAATCTTGCGTGCCAACCGGAAGAACGAGGAAACGAGGAGACTGGGGAGGGGGTGGCGCCGATCCCGCCACGTAGAAGGGTCTATCTCTCCAACCCTTTGAGACCCTTTGTCGGAGGAGTAAGAATTACGAATTGTAAAGAACTTTTTGATGAATCGGTGCACTCGACCGGACGTTCGCCCTTACGTTCCTACGGGCCTGTAGCTTTCAGTCGTACCTCTTTACCTTCCTCTCTGCCATCTTTCAATTTTCACGCACGCAAATTATGGATAAAGACTGAGACAATTGATCCTAACGATAGGAGATTATCGAGAAATCGAGTTTTTTTTTGGGTAAGTTAGTTTTTCGGTTGGACATCAGTTTTATGATGAATGATACGAAGGAAATGATGAAACGTAACCGTCGAACGTCATCGACACGTCGAAGAAAATATAATCGACAAGCGTTACTCAATTTTAACATTTCATTTCGTTCGTAGTTTTACACGTAACAGTCTACGTTTCCGGCCGTCTCTCGAATCATTAACGGGATATCAAATAAGCCTCTGACAGGATGTTTCGTTGCTTTTCGTTACCCAGGATTAGATGTATATCTACTTTCGATTTGCTTCGGTGCCTCTCTGCCGATTGGTCGAGATTGAACTTTCGAAGAAAATTTAATCAATGTTCTCGTCGGAATATTCCATTTGAAAATACTGATATTTCCATGATATGCATAAGCACACATATTTTCTATGACCCATGAAATCAACCGAGTTGTTACATAAGTAAAGTTTGATAATTAAAACTGAACTTATGAATCTACCAAACTAGGAACACGTTACACACTTTTATCTCATAAGACCCATAAAAGTATTGAAACGAGAATCATCGTGGCCACCACCGTCAAAATGGATGCCGGCAAAAGTTCGACCCGAATCGGACTAACGCACGGGGTTATTTTTCCTAGGGTAAAAAAAAAGAAAAAACAAAAAAAAATGTAAGCCGTAGTTTTTTCCGTAGTGAATCTCTCCGTCCACTCGTCAAAATCACCGGGATTGCAAAAAGTAGGTAGAAAGCTCGGAAAGCTGGCACGTGGTTGGACGTGTGAGTACGAAACAGGCCGGATTCGCTACCCTCCACCGTTCCATGCGCTCTCCCACCTTGGCTATCCCACTCTCTCTCTCTGTCTTTCTCTCACTCGTTCGTTCGTACCTCCCCACTTCGTCTCGTGGAAACAACCACCCCCTCTGCCAACACACACACACGCTCGGTGGCCGAGCGGCCCTCCACGGCCCACTACACGTCCACGCCAGAAAATTAATGTCCCCTGCAATCCATGTATAATGCATTCGCATTTCGTTCAACGAACAAATGAACGCACCGCTAGAAAATTTACATCGTCCCTTTCTCTCTCTTACACGCTTTCTACGGTATCCGCTCTCACTATCCTACTTCTATTTGATTATTTCTCCCTAGTTTCCTTGGACTTGTCCGCTAATGAAAAGACTGGATCTCAAAAGCGGCTCTTCAAGCCCATACACGCGTATGTACGCGACTACATTTCAGTGGATATACCTACGTATTCATTTTTCATGAGAATTTTCTATCGCTCTTCTTTCATCCCTGTCGATGTTTCCATTTTCTCTTTATAGAAGTCATGGGGATCGATAAACTGCCAAACCTATTTAGTATGAACCCATATATTTAGCAAATATTCTTTAGAATTCTCTTTTAGAATCAAAAAATACAAACGAATTTATTATTGCATTTGGTTTTTTATACTTCAAATATTTCGGAGCTTTTTCAAATCGAGTATCGACCATCCCTTATAACACCCAATCTTTTTTTTTTTCATCGTCTCAATTTCTTTGTCTTTTTTTTTAGACCATTGTAGCTTTTATTTTGCATCCACGTAAAATTGCATTCGTCGAGACGAGTCGTTCGCGTAAAATTGTGCGCGCGCGTGCACGAGAACGAACGGGCTAGGTAGCTTGCCCCGATCGGCCCCAGCTCATAGACTCTCTCTCTCTCTCTCTATATATATATATACAGATATATATATATATATATACACTGTGTATCTCTTTCGCTCTCTTTGCGTTTCCCAGCCTACCGTTCGGGCCACCCACCCAGCATCGACCCACCGTCATCGAAATTCCGACTGAAAATCATTAAACTGCATGCGCTCACATGCACCTGCGTCGTACATACTACTGATGCTTTCTGTTATATATGTATATACATATATAAATGTGTATGTGTGTACCCTGACACCCTCCTTGCCTCTTCTCACCATTAAACTCTCTGCCCCACCCCTCTTGCAAGCTCGTTTCTCTTCACTCTCTTGTCACCTCTCTCATGACTCTGTCTCTATGATACTCGTGAAACGATTCGAATCGTTTGGATGACGGTAAAAGCGGGTTTAAGTATATCATTTTGAAAATGGGAAGGATGAGAGGAAATATGAGGATACTCGGAACGATGTAAAATTATTTTCGAATTTCGTCCAACGAAATCTACGCTCGTTGTGTCGATAATTAATTTTTTCTTTTCTAACCGAACGTCTTTATACTTCTAACTAAAAAGTCCGATCGATAAAGGTCGTACCGACAACGTGACAGGGGTAGCCCCGTTAGTAATTATAATCATTGTCAATGGAATAAAATGGAATTTCACGAACAAACTCCGTGTCTACCGCCAAGCCCCATTTTCCTACCGCTGTAGATCTCAGCTACTAACTTGTATCGCGACTATTCCGTCGTTGGCCGGCGCGATCGAACGAATGAATAAGTAAATAATCGAAAGCCGATTGTCTAGTAATTCTATAGAGAGTAAGACGAACCTAGAGAAGCCTAGAGTCTAGCCCAAGTGACGTAGCTAGGTTTCAATCTGGTCATGGAATAGTAAGAATGACGATGGGCGTGAAGTCCGTTAATGTTTCACGTCCTACGTCTTTTATATTAATGTTCTAGGATAAAAGTTTGAACATGCGCGCAATCCCATCAACCTAATCGTTTTCTATTAAACATTGTCTTTATTTCCAAACGGAACCCACTTGAATGGAGGGAGAGAGCGTAAATCATCGATGGAAAAATTTAAGGATTAAGAAGGAAGGGGGTGGGTAGAAAGGGGTGAGTAGATTACGTTAACCTTGGGTTCGATGGAAAAGTATTTTCAGAAGGTGATATAGCATCTAGTTCGAAGCTAATTAAAGCGCACTTATCCGCGGTCTTGCTAAACCCAGAGTTTAAGAGCAATTTAACTTTAAATTTAGCGCAAAAGTAAGACAGTAATTTGACAGGTTCTATTAATTTTCTTAGGAAGTCCAAAATTATTGATGCAATTGGCCAAGAGCGAGAAAGAGAGAGAGACGGTTTAGTAAAGGGATGGTGGTGGTGGAAGAGGGAGGATTCGATATAAAAAGATCCCACTTCCTTCTCACGATCGATCTCGATAACGATATAACAAAATCGAAATAGAGAAGCCAGAACTTTGGTAGCTAATCGATACGGTCGATACACGCTACTTTACTCGGCACCTACCTCCGGCGTATACCTATATCAATTATTTTCGGGTTGGTAGAGCGAAAGCCAGCCGACCAATCGAGTCATTCTGTTTTGATGATTATTCCCGCTGGTGGGTATTATTAATCGAATATACAACGCAAGCTCGTTCAATAACTTCGATGCGCAACACTCACCCACTCGACTATTTAACAAGGCAACGTTACGACGAACCCTCAAAATTCTTTTGTACTTGACAAAAAGAAATTGAAAAAAAACATCAAAAGAATGCCAACAAATTTTCGATATTGTTTCACAGAATTTCACAAAGAAAAGGAATGAAAAATAAATCGATAGTCACCGTACACAAAATTTATGGCAAATGATTCGGCGCTCGCGTACTCGGCTGCAATGACTTTAGCGGTAACCACGGGCACACGAAGTAATTCCGTACAAATCATTATCCCGAAATTCGATTAAATTTATCGAAAGAACAGAATGCATTATCGTGGATGCAACTGAAATTTACAGGGTACGAAATTACCATGAAATCGGCGTTAGCGCTACACATATACAGGTTCGATGCAATATAGCGTATGTGTGTGCATTGCGCTAGGAGAACGCGATACCGGGCGCATGTAGAGCGAGAACGTGAGAGAAAGATGGGAAGAGAGAGAGAGAGAGAGAGAGAGAGAACGAAGAGAGGGAGAGAGAGAGGGTGCGAGAGAATGCATCCCTTTCCCAAGCGATGCAGCGGAGCGTTTCACGCATGCATGGAAATCATTAAAATAAAATGGCCGATAACAAATGACTGTTGCAAAGAGGGGAGCACTCTCGGCAGTGGCGGCCATCTTGGTTCACGTGACCGTCATCCGGGCAACCACGGGTATGCCACGCCCCTTTAATGATTTCTACCCCCTGGCGAATGTGCCGCACGTACGTACGTGCGAAATTTCGCGAAAGTGTGTACATGTCCATGTGCGTGCTAGTGTGTATCCCCCCGCATACGTAGAGTACAGTCATCATCGGTAGTCTAGCCTGAAATCGCCCGAGTACAGCCTCTTTCCAAAATTATCGAACGCTCCCAGTCATCGTTTCGCCGAGTCACCATCAAAATATCACACATCTGTGGATACAACGTGTCATTTGTTAAATAGAATCATGAAAAATGAACTCTTTTGATGGTTTCCTGTTAATCTCTAAGGTATTAACGAAAAGGTCGGAGGTTTGGGCGTTAAAATGATACAGAGATGTATTGTGAGATCAGGATGGTGCGATTGTCATGAAACGTTTCGAATCATTTGATTGTTTCAATCGAATAAAGATGAGGTTGTTTGTAGGATTTAGCAGGATATCCTCGAAGGTTTCTTTCTCCAATGATGACGAGCAACGGGTTTTTCTTCAGGCCGGTTGTTCAGGTTGCGCGGGTGGAACATTATTCGGGCATATGGCAGCTTCTTTCTCCCTCCTACACGTTGCTCACCGTAACAGAGTAGTAGCCGTTTCACCTGCCTCGTACGAAACTCTTTGTATCTTCTTTTTTTTCGGTTTCGAAAGGCCGATGCCTTCGCTTTTCGAAACCGTCGAGAGGGCCAGGGGTTACCGACCCACGAACTCCTAACCCTTCTTGGCTTCCTCGTTGCCTTCGTTTCCTTTTTTTTTTTTGCTTGCTTCTTCTTTTTTCAGTGGGGTCATTGATCTGATCGGTTTATTCCAATATCGAACACATGTCGACCGTTCTGTATCACGAGGTTTATGATGAAACTGATCTATGTCTTGTTCTTGCTTTTCGAGGATTTCTCGAGAGGGTTGGATCCTTGGCGACGTTTCGACCGCCTTCAAGGAACTTCTACCTTGAAGTAAGGACAAGGATGCGTCCTTCTCTCTTCACTGAATTTAGCCGAGCATTAATTTATTCCCAATGCCTGATGAGAACCATTGTCATGGCTCTAGCGTTCTTTTAAGCTCGCGAAGGAAACCAGAAGTGGAAGTTCGGAGAGATGGGATTCTTGTTGGACAGATCGAAGGGAATATATAAATGACGAAAAATTTATTGACTGGAACATAACTATTTGAAAAAATCTACTTTGAATTTTTTCTGAAAACAAAAGACTCGTTTTCGAATAATCGCATCTACGCAAAGAGTTGCGTAAGGAGTGGAAGTTACCGGCAAAGTCGAACAAAAGCTATGGAATTGAGATGTAACGATGTTGGAAACGATTTGCCTAAAAGACGAATGGATCCTTTTCGTTTTTGTTGATGACAATTTTGTTTCTCGTCAAATTTCGACAATAGACTTTGCTCGTAAGAGATTTTCCCAATAATGACAATACTCCCCTGATTCTAATTGCCACGATTATACCATCGAGTTCTCTTCTTCAATTTTAGAAACAAATCGGTCCATTGTTACCAACACGAATGATTTTCATAGAGTCATCGGTTCCGTCCACGTGATAGAACGTGAAAGAAGAATTAAAAATCTTAAGTAGATCGGGTCGTTGAACCGTGGCCGGTAAAACGCAAAGACAAGAGCCCCCCGGCCTTCGAAAGATTCTCTTTTCGAACAAATGGCTCGCGATGAAAAATCGTAAAGACGCGAGGAGGACCATCAGAAACTTCGGCCAGATCCACTCGACGTTTCGGGGCCGAACGTTCGTTCTGAGACATTAATTTTTACCCCTTTTCCTTCGGCCTCTATCTCTCTCTTCCCTTCTCTCTCTCAGCATCGAGTCGAGCAAGGCTGCCTAATGACCCAAACGTCGTCGTCGTCTACGAGACGAAGAGAGAGAAGAAATTCAACGATAGAGGGAGGGAAAAAAAAGGTCTCGACGAAATGCCCGTTAAGTGGCGAGAAGCGTCGTTGAGAAAAGGGTTGAAGATCTTGTTCTGCATCCAGAAACGATCGTTACCGCTCGGACGGATGCTCGCGACAAGAAGATGAGGAAACGGGAAGACGAAAAGCCGCGGAAATACTTTCTCAGATTTTATGTTATTTGTTTTTTTTGCACATCCCCCTCCTTCATTACTACTCGCTATCTTCGTATAGTTCACGTCTAAATCAACAAAATTAACTAATCTCGAAATTTTATTTTTTTTGTTGGTATCTGAACACGTTGAAGGTTTAAAAAAATGAAAGACAAATTTCTTTAGGCCCTGTTAATAATGTACCTGAACTATACTTCGTATAGTTCATGTCTAAATCAACAAAATTAACTAATCTCGAAATTTTATTTTTTTTGTTGGTATTTGAACACGTTGAAGGTTTAAAAAAATGAAAGACAAATTTCTTTAGGCCCTGTTAATAATGTATACCTGGACGGCTATACCTATATCGCACGTAGGTAGAGCGTAACGCGTGGCTTTAACTCGCTCGCCAGCAAGAAGGCAGCGAGATTCACGAAGCAGCAACTCGTTGCCTCTCTCGTATACCGTATGGCGTCGTCTCACCGGGGCCTCTCCTTGCCTCCCACACATGCCGCGCGCGTAGAAAGTTTACTAGATGGAAATCTATATCTTATTTTACGCTCGAGCGTACCCAATATTCTTGACCCGGCGTGTATCTCGCCAGCCTCCGGCGATTCTATACTCTCCATACACTCCTGCTTCTCCGACCCGTTAGAAAATGGACCCCGCGTAAATCTTCTCTCCGCGTGCGTGCGAAGAAGTAATATAACGATAATGAATGTGAATAAACGATTGGATGGAAATACTTTAGTATGGATATAACATAAAATATGTGATATCTTCCTGTATTTTACCGTGACCTTGAGTCGATGAAAATTATCCATTTCGTCGAAAACGAGTAATTACTTTAACACTAGAAATACCGAAGTAATCAAAATCTAAACACTATTTGACTTTAATACAAATTTATTATCTATTTTATTTATTTTATATTATTCATTAATAATAGGAAATAAAATGTTTCTTTTTTTCAATTACTCAACAAGTAGTTACATGAAATGAAAATAAATATAGGTATAGGTAACTTAAAATTCCCAATTTTTAAATAATCGAATATTACAATATTAATAAAGAATATTACATAAATAAAATACATAATCAATTTCCACAAAAGTAATTCTATTCATTTATATACATTTTGATCACTTTAGTTATTCTAACGTCAAAATGATTCATACGAATAATCTAGGTGAGTTTTCAATTTTGGTGACTAGGAAACAAATGCGTTCCAACAATGAACCCACGACTCGTCATCTTTTTTATTAATCTAAGTTCTTCCCCAGGCGCACCCTGAAACGTTCGATGGCACTCGACGCTAATGGCGCGTAATACGAAATGCGAAGTAATTGCGAACGCGACGGATACGCGCCGTTGATTCGTAGCGGATTTAACGCTCCCGCTATAATGCACTAATAACCGTTTATAAGCACCACGCGCGTGCACGCGAGCGCTCGAGCTGGAAAAAGCGTTCCTTTTAACGGGCGCGCTAAGCGAGCGAGCGCTAGCCACCACGTCGTGGCATTTGTCGACGCGAAATTATTGCATTCGAGGCTAAGGAGTATTAAGTATCCTTAACCTACTGACCAGTTCCGTGCTCTCTGCACCGCTAAAACGTGATTGTGCACGCCACGGACCACGAAGATCGTACTTGATTTTCCACGAAAAAGTCGCTTTCGTCCTGAGATTAGAAAGTTAATCTACATTTCTCGTTACTCTTTGCATCTTGAATAGGACGATGACGTGGACCAACATCCAAGTTCTTACTCGTTTGATTTTATCGATTTATTTTATTAATTCACTATCCGTCAATCTTCCAAGCGATAGGTATTAATTAAATAATTATATCGGTCGGTAACTGTACGTGTAAATTGGAATAAAAACTGTATTTAGAAGTAATTCTGCATTTTAATTTAATAATACGAGTTCGTTTGATTAGTCATAACTCTAATATCAGATGATACGTTTGCGTTCATGGTTTTGTAAACGGAAAGAATAACTATATGGTTTTTTGAAAGTTTTCTTGAATTATGATATTTGAAATAGACGTTGATCGAATATTCTTGTGACCTACAATTTGTCATCGATTCTGATTAAGGATTTCTAATTGTTAGATATGTGACACTTGATTTTAATCAAATGTTAGATATTCTCACACGTCTCTCATCACAATAAATATGTCTATATTTAAATAGCACGATCTTTCTATATATCTAACATTTAAATGTTTTTTTTTGTTCCCATGATTTTGTGGTAATGGACGAAGAAAGTTTTGATACGAGGGTGCAAGAATTACGTGGCGCCTTCGAGACGATACTTCATCGTTCCGCGAGACGACGAGAAGATTTTTCTCATCCTTAGACGGCTTTAGACAAAGACACGACATTTTCCTTCCTTCCTTCGTGAAAAGGGTTGCGAAAGTAAGTCAGTAATACAAGAGGGTGAGCCTTCTGTCGATTTTGGTGAGTCGAGAAGAAAAGCATCCTCTTTAAAAAGAACGTTTTTAAAGAACGATAATCATACCTAATACACGTAGAACAAGTACGGCAATGTAGAATAATATGGACCATCGTGCTAGTTCCTAATTGGTTAGGTGCACGAGTTTCTTGTCTATCGCGGTTCACACCCCTTTCGCATTGGAAATGGTTCGGTTGATTTTCGTGGTCAAAATACAACCTATGCCGTAACAGTGTCCAATTTGTGAAATCCCACTATTTTGAGGGAATGTTCAAAGTGGCTATTACGTGTTAATAGAAGTGTAAACAAATTTGGTACATGTGGCAACAAGTATGGGCATCTTAAATGTGATTATTATCACCAAAAATATGTCAATAAAACCAATATTGTATATATTAAATTATGGATTAACTAGAGCCTTATTAGGTCCATATTATTAACAGGAGTAAAATAAATTTGTACTATTGTCCAAGTATTTTATTTTTTTTTTATTAAGTATGGAAAATTTTGCTTTTCTATCGCATCGTGGCATGCGTTCCAGTAATAAAGAAGATAATGACGAAGATTTCGAATTAGCACTCGCAATCAACACGCATGAATCGATTCGGAACGAGACAAGAGTCTCCGAGTTTATCTGCTCGAAAAGTGGAAGAATCGACCTTGCTTTTTCCAACGAACATTTATTACTTCTAGTGGCGCATCTTGAACTATTCTATATCAGTAACGGGTGCGATAAGATAGCTGCGCGAGCGCGCACGGGAGAGAAGAAAAAAATGTAAATCTCATAGCAACAATCTGAAAGCACACTAGCTCGGATTTGCGAGGAGATACGGAAAAAGTTATCGCGCATTGAAAAACATTGGAAAAAGCATATAGACCAAGTTGGTGAGAATACAAAGTTTTCTTTCAGCCAAAGAATATTTTTTTTCATTATTTCTCTTTTTTCTTCGAACTACGAAAAGATAACGCGTGTATAACGTCTAACAATATTTCTCAACATTATTTCAACGAAGTATCGCGTAAAATTAGTCGAAGGGTATCAGAACTATGCGAAATAGTTATATTACCTCTCGTATGTTTCGGTCACGTGATTTGGTCGAGTATGCAGGATCCATTAAATTTTAATTAACTATGGTGGAAAAGAAAGAGAGTGAGGGGTAAAGGAAAAGAGATAAAAAGGAAGTAGGCGAACGTTAGTATGCCTCGTAATATGCATTCTATGGTCCAGCTTGTACCATCTCGTAATTGGTTTCATCGATCATTAATATCTACCGAAGAGAGAGAGAGAGAAGGTGTTAAACGGAACGGTAAGATAATAGGCGTGAGAATGCTTCCTACTGTATCGCCAGCAGCTTTACGAAGCCTTCGGATACTAAAAATGGCTTTTCCATTATTTATCGAAAGGAACGTTCTCTCGTAGGAAGCAAAGCGTGAATATAGAGCATTAATTATACTAATAGATTCGAACGTAATAAATTTTATACGAATCTCATTTTTGTTTACTTTTTATCACAAAATCAAACTTTAATATGGGAAAGAAGCTTGATATTAGTGTCATTTTATTTCTTTTATCAATTATTTGACTTTAAATTCTTTTAAAATAGCTTTCAAAGTACAATGATAATTTAAACAAAAATGACAATTTTGATTATGAATTCCTGGAAACTATTTTTCTAAAAGTTCCTCCGGTATCAACGAGAAAGACGATTCGAGTAAACAGCGAGCATCGAGATTTCTTATCGCGAATTGCACGCAATCTTTAAGCAGCGCTACAGTGTGACAATGATGGCGTACGGAGGTGACCTTAAAAAATGCTGACGTGGCGATCGTCGATGATCGAAAAACAACGACGACTACTTCGTTGAATCATTTTCGACCAAAAAAAAACAAAGTGTATGGAGTGGGGTATCGACTAAGGGTGGGTTTCGATAAGAAAAAAAGGAGAAAATAAAGAGAGAAGGGTAGAAAAAAAGCGTAGGCGTATTATCGACCACGTCGTCCTCCCTTTCGTCTAAGCTCTTCGCTTGGTATAGAAACCGAATGCCGTGGGTCTATTCAAATTAACCCTCATGGAAAAAATTTAGCCGCGGAAGGGTTGCCAGGGTGAAATTAGAATAGGCTCGTCGATCTATGCATATGTGCCATGACTACGTTAATTTTCTTTTTTAGACCGAGCTAATCTAATCTCTTTCTTGTACTCGGTTTTTTAAGTGTTACGTTAATTTAGTCGATGATCCTACGATGATCGAGCTATATTATGTATAAGAGTAGGTATGTGTCGAAGGGTAAAGAAAAAAAAAATGTAATATTCCATCCGGTATAAAAAAAAGACTCTTGTTACGAGTCATGGAACGTCCATATTAATTCGCAAATGCGCGCCAGAGTTCGCACAAATTCGGATATATCGGATTAACGTTGGACCGGCTTGAGCAAACATTAGGACTAATATTACCGGACAAAATATTTACCTCCCCATGGACGATGGATCGCTTAATTACTTCTTCTTCGTTCGCGTAGCTAGTAGCCAATGGCGGTGGTGTATCGAGTACAGTAAATTCCAATTAGTTTCGAATCGTGAATCGGTGTTTGGCTTCGAAAACAGAGAGAGAGAGTGAGTGGGGGAAAATAGGGAGATAAAAAAAATGGAGAAAGAAGAAAGTTCTTAGCAGGACGATTAGCCTCCAAGCGACGTTTGTTCAATCTTTCATAGCGCGCCACTTTTGATAAAGGCTCCGTTGTTGCTCTTTCGTTTGCCTCGCTTCCGTAAAAAGAGTAAAAGGCGGAGGCAACGTTTTCGTTGCTTTGATTTTTCTCAAGACGTCTGCAGAGCACATTCCGTCGCATAAATTCTTAACCGGGGAAAATTAGCGAATTAAAAGTGCGAGGAAGACGGGAGAAGGGTGACGGCTCGTCAGAGACGAGGTCACAGAGTTGCTGTTGCTGATGTTGGAGATGGTATGAACGAAAAGGGGTTGAAAAAAGGAGAAATTCGACGTCTGAATTCTAGATCGGCCTTCCTTTTTAACCTCCCCCCACCTTTACCTCCCAAGCTTTACGGGCGGCACCTCGTAAATACGGATATGCAGGCTCGTTACCAGAGCGCGAGCCATTTGCTGCGAGTGGAAAGAGCGAGAGAGGGTAAGAGCCGAGTACCCGCCACGAAAGAGCCTTAATTTTTATTCATGCACAGGCGAAACGGTAATTTTTCGCGGCATTAAGTGGGCTTTAAAATTGTCCGGTCAATTTCACTGCGAGGACGTGATACTTTTTTCAAAGCGATACATTAACGTGTACACCGAACGATCGGGAAAAAAAGGGGTTGTCTTATGATCTCGATGATAGAGAGAAGAAATACTTTCGAGAGATATGAATGAACAAAGTTTCGAATCGATGAATTATCGTTACATCCGATCGAGAATAGTCAAGAGAAGACACCATACCTTTATCCTTTATAAAAATCAACATTAGCATAAACATTCGTAGTCCAGCGTACATCTCGAAAGATCAAAGTAAAAATAGAAATCTATTCTCTCATCTTTATCCCACCCACGCGACAAAACTTTCTATGACTCGAACTTACCAACCTACCGCATCGATCAAGAATGACAAAAAAAAAATCTCGCCCACGTTGTCTCGCTTAACCAACGAAATTTTTTCTCTCGATTTCCTAGAAGCGTTTCTCCTGTATTCTCGCGCGGGAAACCGATTAAGGGGCGTGCGAGAGTACGCGCGCGCGCGCGATCATTAGATTTTGCCACCGAAATTGAGTTTTGCTCGTTGCCGAAGGGATAATCTTTGCCAGGCAGCCCCAGTAGTTATAACTGTGTATAACGTTGTCCACGTTATACACTCAAAGAGAGAGAGAGAGAGAGAGAATACGTGCGTGTGAACGAGCACGAGGATACGCGCGCGCGCGCGCGATTGTGCTCGACGGTGGCGACACGCGTAACTCCGCTTCCATTATTGAACGATCGGGCGATCGAAAAATTCCCGCGCTTTTTTGCGCGGTCTTCGCCCGGTGGGGCATACGGCTTTCCTATTGGACGTGGCAGCGCAGTCACCCTCGCACGGACACTTGGTGGGGATGCCCGAGAGGATGGACTCTCTTTCTCTCTCTCTCTCTCACTCACACGCTCGCTCTTGCACGCCTTCTCCCTCTACACCCTCCGTTCGTATTTGTCTAGTCTGCAGCTATTGACCGGGTATCGATATCGTCGACACTCGATATTATATTCGCCATTCCTTCTATTCTCTTCATTCCAGCTCCCCCCCATCCTCCTCCTAGAACGATCTACCCCTACCGCGCCCTACCGAAACCCACCCCCTTTTCGTTTCACCTCTTGCACGCATTCTCCTGAATTTCGGTTAATGAATTATATATGTGGCATAGATATATATATAATGTATATAAACACGAACGCCCAGCGGCACACTGCGGGGGTGGGGGTTTACCAGTGGAGAAGGCGAGTCGAACGATCGAGGGTGAGAGGGGAAAAGCCGGTCGCAATGGAGCAGTAAATTCCCGCCGTTTTTTGAATCCGATCGGCCAATCGCGCCACGGTTAGAATCTCGTCGAAACGAGAGATCAATACGCTCGCGTAAATGCCGTATCGGGACTATATCGGAAGGAAAGCGGTATGCGCGGTTTGCAAGCAGCCGTTTGCCGGAATTCGAGCTGTCGGGAAAATGGTGGTTGGTTGGTGGGTAACGAGGCACGAACCACCCGCCAATTTTTGAATCCCGCGCCGGCCGAATATTCCGGATGACGCGGAGAGGTATTAAAGGGGGTGACTGCGTTTGGGTTGGTATTATTCTTTTAGCTTGGTGGTAACGTTTGAAGTCTTTCTATGAGCTCGTGTTTGGTTAACATGGGTTGATCAAAAAAGCTATGTTTAGTTTTGCAAGATTAAGGGTGATTTTAAATAGACTTACAATGGATCGGTTGCCATTTATTTTTATCAAAGATTGATGTGGTTTACCAGAACTCGGGCAGTGTAACTTTGTGGCTATAATAATTTTTGGGCAGCGTGGTCGATCGTTATTCGGTAAGATAGGCCGTCGTTTCATCGATGAAAAGGTGGAAAGTCGAAGCCGCATATAATGTATGCCATAGTCGCGTGTACCTACGCTTAGCACGCGCTTCGTTTTGAGAGCACCGAGGTAGGTAGGTTGGTACCTACATACGAGGAGGTGCGCGAGGGAGGCGGAGATACATAGGCCAGGGTGGTTATTAATGTAAGGGGTGGTTGAGCAGTAGTTATTTGGCGGTGGGTGGTCGTCGCGAAAGAGGAGGAAAAGCCGAGAGGTGCAGGCAGGTTCTTGCCTGGGCTAAAATCAATGCGAGCCCTTCTTTTATCCTGAGCTACGGCCAAGAAAGACGAGTCGGAGAATAAAACCTTCCGTACGGACGCGTTGTCGCGATGGGGATGACACGAAAAAACAACTTCTATATCGGGTCAATCTAACAGGCTTAATGCAAGTTGAAACAGTTAGCATAAATAAGATCAAATAGTCTTTTATGCAGTTCGTATACTGATTAACAGAAAATTCTATTAAGCATGCAAACTAATGGGTGCGTTATTAATTTTGACTCCCTAAGAAAAATGTAAACCAGCTGAGGATTAATCAACCTATTAACGACGGTCA
Source organism: Ancistrocerus nigricornis (assembly GCA_916049575.1). Lineage (NCBI taxonomy): Eukaryota > Metazoa > Arthropoda > Insecta > Hymenoptera > Vespidae > Ancistrocerus > Ancistrocerus nigricornis. The sequence continues at coordinate 3,627,915 of OU696668.1, read as the reverse complement.
ATACCCCCAAGTACTTGAACTCCGTAAGCAATTATCGATTGCCCGATAAAAAGTCTCGAGAGCGAGAGAGATCTCTTAGAAGTTACAACTCGATGCGGTTTCGATACACGCGTCTCTTTCCTTGCTTTGATACGAGTCTCGGTAGTCCTCGATTAAATAGTCAGCATGCCAACGCGGACTCGTTATCTTCTTTTTATTTTGCTTCCGATCCTAAAGCAAATCTTCGGCAAGGATCGCGGAGATTTTTCCAAGGGTTCGATTCGTATACAGGAGAGAGCGTTCGCTCGAAGGCTATTACCTTCCGACTGACTACGTTCTCATCCCTTAATGAAATTCTTTCTATCTCGGCGCGAGCGAGCGAGCGAGCGTTCGGATGCCTCCTTCTATCATTTTTTCTTCTTTTTTTTTTTACCGTTATTGCGAGAATCCTTTAGAATGATCGATACATCGGCGCTCTTAACCTGCCTTGTAATGAGATTGCCTCGCGGGATTTATTAAAGCGAACCGGCTACGTTACGAAAACACGTTTACCCTAGCGAGTTGACTATTTTAACGTATATTTTCAATAAAATACATTTTTCCACCCAATATCTTGTCATACACACCTGTACCCGTTTTTTTTTTTTTTTTAAACCTTTTAGCATAACGACCAAGAAACTTATCGTTACTTCGATTAAAGATAATATTGATAAAAGACAAAGATAGGGACTCACCAGTGTGTAGCCTGGTATGTTGTTGCACATGGCTCAGTTGCTTGAACCTGCGGTCACAGTAGCTGCACTTGTAGGGCTTCTCGCCGGTATGGACCCTGATATGCTGAACGAGCTGATGATTGCTCGAGAAAGATTTCAAACACTGCTGGCACTGATGCGGCTTGACCTCGTTACCGGTGATCATACCACCTGGTCCAACGCCGACTCCAACGCCGACGACGCTAAGACTCGCGAGTCCACCCCCGGACCTTGCCGTGAGTGCACCAGCACCCAGCTCCCTCGCGTGCATCTGCATCGCGCTCTTGTGCATGAAGATCTGCGAGAAGAACTGCCGGGGTTAGTTGGTACGCTGTACTTTTCGTCGGGTAACGGAGGATGGCAAAATCGGGACCCTGATCGGTTCATCTATTCCTGATTTGTCTGATTTATTATAGCTTGGTTATTAGTATGGTTACCCCATCTCAGGTTAACCAGATCTAATTCTATTTCGTCTAGGTTTTCGTCTGAGTTACACCTTTAGTTGGAACTATCAAAATTAATCTACTCTAATTTATTTCAATCCTTCGATCGCCATCCTCGCTTTGCCTACGTCAAAATAACCACCCTTCTTCGATTATAAATAAAAGAAAAAAATTCTCCTAAGCGAAACGACGAACACGCATGCATGATTCGCTCGATCCATCCAATAACTTTCCACTATTCAAGATCATCGCACTGTCCAACTCTAAATACTAATTGCCGATTACTTATTCCAGGCTGATCCCTCGAACTGGACATCTCTCAGACGTGCCACGAAATGGCACGTAGAAGAGAAAGCCCACTCGAGATGGTAATTAAATATGTTTTTGCTCGTGGTAAAGCTTCGACGTGGAACGTTACTTACGTGGCGGCGGAAGTTCAATGCCGCCAGCACGGACATCGACGTCGCACCACGTCATCGTGTCCAGTTCTTTTTTTTTTATTGCACACTTCGCGTTAACTTCCGGGATCGTTCTTTTATCTCGTAATTACGTAACGAGCGTGACGAGGATGCTTAAGCGCGAAATAATGTATTGCTGTTATTCAGTTAGGCATACAATCTCGTACACGGCTCTTGTATCGATAAAGAAAATTACAAAAAAATTATTTTTGATTCTTGAAATATCGTTTACAAATGACACTGCCACTTCGAAAAAAAGGTTGTGGTATAGTAAAAAAAAAGTGTATCAACGCGAGTGGACTGGAGCGTTTCGGTCCTGTCTTTCGCGACGCGTAGGAAAACGAAACTGTTGTAAGGGCCGGGACCCTGAGAAAGAAGAACGTTCGGTTTCGGCCTCGTCCTGGGAGAACAGGTGTTGCTTCATCCGCGGGTGTGGGTGTAGGTGAACGAACGAAAGGGTTAATGTTATATACAGTCCGCTGGAAGATACAGTCCGGGACAAAAGTCGCATTGGATTCGGTACCTGCGAACTCCAGGAGAGAAAAAGACAGAGAGATAGAGGCAGCTCAAAACTTGAATTAAAGCGAAGAAACGGAATGGCGTGGGAAGACGCCGGAGGATTTTATTAAAATATGTTAAAACTGTAATTAAAATCGAAAAATCTCGTGAGAAGTTTTAAGAATCTTATGGCACCCTTCTTACGAGTGCAACGAGGAGGGCTCGGGAAAAGGAGAGTACCCGAGAGAAAAAGAAAGGTTAGAAAGAGAGATAGAATTGAAATTGTCACCGGGGGTTCTCAAGTTTCTCCGAGTTTCAACCCTTTACTTGGCGTTCGAGATCAAGGCCGATGCTTGACTGACTACGATTGGCACTGGGTGGGCATCCCTGACTCTTAATCCCCGTGAGAGAGGGAGAGACTGGCAGATTTTATTCGTCGCTTTTTTTCCTCTGCTTTTTTCCCCGTCTCTCGACCTCTCCCTCATATATCCCATTGCTACATCGTTCGTTCGAAAACTGGACCCGATAGTATGTTAAATGAATAATTCCTAGGACAACGAGTCTTATATTGTTCGTCACGTTTCAAGGTTAATAAAAACTATGTCTCCGTAGAACGTCTTATCGCGTTACAGGGATTAACGAATGTAACAGACCGCTGTCATTTACCGGTTCATCAAGAACCTCCAGTTTCCTCGTCCAAGCCATTGCAAAATGTGGAAAGAGAAAGGGGATTACAAGAAGGATTTTCGCCTTTCTCGAATTACCGAGCAACGTATTCATTAATCAAATTTTTATCTCTTGGCAGACGGAAAATTGCGTCCCGACGTCCCCGGCCGGGCGGTTTGAATCTTTTTTTCTGATTTATAGTCGTAGCTACGCCGTGAAAAAAGGGATGGAGAGGGGGGAAAGGGTTGGTGGTGGTTAGAGCAAAGAGTCCGCGAGAAGAGAAATGAAAAGAGGAAGGAGAAGAGGAAGAAAAAGACGAAGAAAACGGAAAGAGTTGTCTGCCCGCGGGCCCCCGGCTTAATGTCCTTAATAATGGAAAAATATATCAAGCGACACCCAGTGTATTTCTTAAAAAGCCATCTCTCACCTTGAAATCTTAACCCCCCCAACAACCCACCCCATTCGCTGGAAACGAGTCTGATCACCTAGAAGAATGAACGTTCGTGTTCACAATCGTTCCGTTCACTGATCAGGAACCTTTTTTTTAAAATTTTGAATTCTCTCATTTCTCTATCTCTTTCGATCTCTAGCTTCGCCTATCTCGAAGGAATAGAGCTTACGCGTGCGCGGAACACGAGCTCACGCATGTACGCAGTCACGTACACGGATAGAGTACCACGTTCTCGCACGGTATCCAGAACATTCCGCGTGGTTTAACCACCGGTTCGCCCTCCGCGTCCCGTTCCGTCCCGCGGCGTCCCGCACCGTTCCGGCCGTCCCGTTTCGTCCCGTCTCGCCAAGGCGGCCACCACCTCATCCTGATGCTGCTCGAAGGGATCGTTAGCATTTCAGGAGAAGCCGACTCCCAACCCTTTTCTCTCTCTCATTCTAACGTGAGTTATGTCCGAGTGTAACATCGGCCACTCGAACTGGGCTACTTTATACACTCGGAATACACAAAGCGGGCTCTCACCTGCTGACCATATGCCTCCTCTCCGTGGTAAAAGAGGAGGTTAAGGTGGGGGTGGTGGAGGTGGCACACGCACGCTCGCGCATACTCGCGAGGAATCGTCCACCCACGCGGCTCGCATATGCCGCGGATGTACTCCCGCACAAATACATATGGGTTTTACCTACACGCATGTGGTGTTAGCTGAGATCGTACGCGTGCGTATAACAGTGCGAGCCCGTTCGGCCACCGGCCCTTCCCATTCCCTTATACCTTCTATCCCTTTTCTTCCGACCTTACCATCTATCCATCTCGAGTACCGCCGCCGTGCGACGGATAGCAGCAACGTAATACAAAGAGGAAGAAGAGCCCAACGGGCCAACTCGGCCATAATTGTCGGCTTTAATCCGGCCGGCTTCTTCTATTCGATTCCTTTTCTACATATACCGAACGCGCCAAATCAGCTGCGGTTTAGAAGACTGCAGATTTTTTTTTTCATTTCTTCTAGGCATCGAAATTGTAAAAGAATTAATCCTATTTTCTTTGGTCCCTATTCGAGATATTATTCCAGGATCAAATTAGGACTACCCATCCGGAACACGGAAGAAACAAAGCATAAGTTTAGACTAGCGAGTTCGACAATTACGCCGAACGATCGAGCTAAGTTTCCTAGTACATATCGAGATAATAAGTGTCGCCGATGGGTTATCGGGAAGGCCGAGACGCGCGTCCTAGTTCTTTGCTTGGAATTCTAGCACGCGAACGTTAAATCCGCGGATTTCATTCGAGAAACGTATTATCGTTCAGCAGTGAGACAGAGATAGTTGCCACGGGGGAGATGCGATACGCTGCTGAGGAGGAAGAAGAAGATCGTAGGAGTGGAAAAAAATGAGGCTTCGTGATAAACGTACGAACGTTTTATCGTAATAATTTTGTCGAGAACCTAGAGAAAGAGAGTACCGGCTGGTTTCGACTAAATATCGAAAATAATTACCTGTGGCGGTAAGTGGTGATGCGAATGCTGATACCCCGGCGGTACGTACGCCGGGTGGTTCGAATGGTTGTGGGGGTGAGTAGTGACGGTTGGAGAGGTGGAAGTAGAAGTATTTCGGGGATGGTGGTGATGATGGCCTTGCGGCGGCCTAAGGGGTGGTAGTGGTGGTTGGCCTGCCTGGCCCGGGGGGGGCGGTGTCCAAGGCCCGTGGCTCGGCTCGTGACTCGGACCGTGGCTCGGACCGTGGCTCGGACTGTGGCTTTCATTGGTGCCATACATCTTCACGGAAGAATCTCGAGCACGCGACCTGAAGAGTACCACCCACCCTCCGCGCAAGACGATACGAAAGACTCGGATTGTGACATCGCTAGCCAGTCTTGTGTATGAGCGTGCGTGTCTGTGTAACCTCTAGGACTCGACCCTGTGTCTCGAATCTTGCCTCGGTTTTTGGATATTTGCCAGGATGTGTCTTTGCCAGGACTAATTTCTCCCTTGCTTCTCTTTTCGAACCAGCAGGACGTGTCTTTCAACTTTTCCCTCTACTTTCTTCGCTTCTTCTTCTTTTCTTTCTCCTATTCTCCCGATTATCCCACTCTTCCACTCCGAGACATTACCAAGCCAATGGCCACTAACAGGGGAATATGAAACTCGGACATGTTACGATACGATCTTTAGATCTCCTTCGTAATCTCGCGTTCAGATTGTCCTTCTATATTTTCATTTGGAAAGATAACTCTACTGGGGAGAGGTAAGAACCGGTCCACGGTCTCTCGTACTACTTTCGATGTGGCCGATCTACGAGTCCTATCGCTCGCACGATCCTCGTCCGTTTCTCTATTAGTTTATACGATTATCTTGTGTTAAGAAAAGTTGGAAACTAAAAAAAGAAGTCAGCGAGATATGAACACAAACGGTGAATACTTCTTTCAAAACGTTCGAACGATACCAACGGTCGTTCGTTTTTTAGTATTAGAAATAAAGTTCACACGGTTGGATTAAAAACTAACCCGCACGAGAACTATTTAAACCACATCTGTTCATCACAACACTATCTAAAAAAATTGGAACGTTCGTTAGGACCTCAATCTCCGCCTCTCGTAACCCCTCGCGAGCGCGGAATTTCTCCGGAAGCACACCGCGTTGTCACCTTCGATCGACGCCCAATCAACGATCCCCGACGGAAAGAACGCTTTTTTCTCTTCCACCCGCGTATTCCTCATCGCGAGTTCTCGATCGATTTGTGCTTGTCCCTCCCGTTAAAAATCTTCTTTTATAATCCGTTGCGTAATTTTGTACAATCTTCAATCCCGTACAAAGTCCTCAAGATACTCAAAGCAATCCGTTTCGCGCACGTGGTATCGAACCCTTTCTTCACAATCCCATCGTTTCTCACATTTACCGCAGGATTTCTTCCTGCTTGACACCACGTGGCTGACACACACACTTTATTCCAAAATAATACACCTTTGCGGTGAGAAGAAGAAACTTAGGAGGGGATGAAATTTAAGTTGGTCGATCCCGCGCGAACTCAAGTCAATGTGCGAGCACCCGGCCTCACGATAGTGAACTACAACTAACTATCACTTTTTATCGTCGAAATGGTACTCTTCTTTTTCTTTCTCCCATATATAAACCTCTATATGTATATGTGTTTGTGTTATAGATACATATATACAGTATACATATACAAAGCTCGAGGTGGTGGATGATCGTGTATTAGAAGCCGAGAGAAAAAAGGGTGGGGGTATATGGTACCACCGTGTGCGCGCGTTCTGCCGGAAGCAGAATCGCGGAGCGGAATCGCGGAATGCAGCGCCGTGCGGCAACGAGTGGCGTCTCTCGCGAACTAAGCTTTCTCGAAAATAGGGGGGAGGACACCAAGCGATTTCTCGCGCGCGCGATTTCGCTGGGCAGCTAACCGTAAGTCAGCTTGGCTGGCCAGCAGTGTAGCTAACCGGGAGAGACGGTAAGAGCGAGTGAGATGGAGTAGTATGTGAGCCGAGAGTACCGAGAGAGAGAGAAAAAAAGGTTGGAAAGGCTTTTGCTGATAAGACGATGGGAGAAAAAATCGGCGGCTACTCGTTGAGATATCGATTGAAATAACACGATTCCGGGGAAGGCCTGGCCAATCGGTATGCGCGACACGGCGGAAGCCGCCAATCCTGCTGCCCGCTTTCGCCTTTACGGCTATCTCTCTTTCGTAACCTCCCTCGCTCCTTCCACTTCTCATACTCGTCCTCCTCCTTCTCTTCCCTCCCACCTTCTACTCCTCTTACTTCTCCTCCTGCTCCTTAGCAATAGTCTCCTACTCCTACCTACTTTTCTCCTTCTCTATCTTACTTCTACGATGCTGCTGGCTTATTCTGTCCCTCTACCCTTCTCTTACTCCCTAAAGAGAGACGACGAGATGGTGAATATGAGGAAGAAAGAAGGGGGAGAGAAAAGATCGTGATTCAGGAAGTATCGATCTATGGAAGAAATCAAACGCACTGTTTTTTACCCTCTCGATCTTTGCTTATCGTCGTGGCCACGTGGTTAGGCATCTCTCGTTTTCGTATCTTTCTTTTTATCTATTCGACGTTTTCGAGTGGAAAAGATTTTTCCGCGAAATATTGCTATGGATTTATAACGATGCTGTTTATTTATTATTATTATTATTTGTTTCAGAATTGATTAATACGGTTTAAACGCAGTTTAGTTTCATGATTTGTATTTTTGGTCAAACAACTATCTATATCCCAAATAAGAGATTTCGAAGTCTTAAAAGAATTTTAAGAGTCTCATGGAAATTTATCAAATCGGTGGCACGAAAATTCTTTTTCGTTCTAAAATCAAAGAAATTCCTTTGAGAATTCTAAAGAACCGAGCCAAGAGACGAATCCCCGGCCGGTATCGACGCCATGCTCTTTTTTCGGCGTCTCGTTATTTTGGGCGTGGGACCCGCGAAGGTTAGGCAGGCCGTTGGAAAAGTTCTACGCGCCGAAAGTGCGAGCGTTCGAGCTAGAGAAGTGGAAAGAGTGAGAGAGAAAGATATATATATATATAAAAAAAGAATAGAAAGAAGAACGAACGGACGAAGACGGGGCGGAGTCTGGCGCGCGAGGTTCGCGGAGATGCGCTCGCTTGCCTATCCATCATGGCCGCTTTATCAGTGTGTGACGTCACGATAAGACTTTCATGCACCGATGCGTGCCGATGCGTCCGTGAAAGATTTTCCTTCTTCGATCTCGGAAAAGTAGCCTGAGCGAGCAAACTCGCCCGTTCGTTCCGTTTTTTTTTCTCCCCGTTCTTTTTCACTACTTTTTTGTTGCTCCTTCGTGTCCGGTAGAAAAAAAAAAAAAAGGAAGAAAAAGGGGGTAGACGCTCGAAATCCCACAAGTTGCCGAACGGGGCTCCTCTCCGCGCTCGGGAAAACTTTCCAGTCGCGGATTTATCCGCGAATACGAGATCTCCTCTTTCGCCTGAACGAAATCCGCTTGCGGCTCGTAAGACCGGCGAAATTAGGGAACTCGAATTAGCTGGACACGGACGACGACTCTTTTTCACGACGGTTCTTAACCCTTTTAACGGTCTTGAGTATCACGGAGAATATAACTATTGGTTAAAAATTAATAAATACTGTTCTTAATATTTATTATTTTTTAGTAAAGAAATTATTCGATATGTGCTGCCATATTGGGGTATCTGGAGCATTATTTTATTTATTTTATTTATTTTATTTATTTTTAATTAATTATTAAATAAACCAACGAAGGTTGTTTGATAGTCATGGTAATACCTACAACTCATACAAACTTCCAAGAGTAAGAAAGATGTACACGGTGTGTCAAAAAAGAGATAGTATGGACCACTATAACTCTACGAAGCAAAAAATAGGAAACATATTAAAGGATAAAGAATTTGTAATTAATCAAGTGTATTGATACTAAAATTTGAAAAAATCTTTAAAGTGGACCTTTCGTCTAATGATTCGTATGATTCTCATAACCATGTCAAATAAAAGAAATTCCCCTACCTTTCCCTAATCTATTTCTTTAAAATATAATCCCAGAGACCCAGAAACCTACAAGATAAGTTAAAACTCGCTAGAAACTACCACGATCGTCTCGTAAAGTTCGTGTCCAGCCGATTCATACCCCATACTAAACTGCGTTGAATTATCGAAAGAACAGCAAAGATAGACAACGTCTCGCGAAAAGTACAAAACGTTTAGCCAGTCAACGAGCTGTTTTGTAGAGAGCGTGGCACTAGGAACGAGTCCTTAACGTTCTCGAGACACGGAGAAAGTGTATCGAGTGATATCTCGAGCAATGCAGGACAATCGAGATATACCGTATTCAAAGTCCGCCGGTCGATGTTAAACCGTTAATACGAAAGGTCGTAAGAAAAATAAGTTCCTCGTTTTATTTCCGTTTCGTTGTCCGCGTCTACGTCTCTCTTTTCTCTTAATCGTTTCGATGTTATCTATATCCTCCTCTCTCTCTCTCTTACGCTAGTAGGATATAGAGAGCTCGATATACTCTACAGGAAGTAAAAATGGCCGGGGTTTAAAAATAGGGTAACAAGACGAATCAATTAAGCCAATAAATTTCGCCGGTTGGTCGGTGTGTCCTACGGCGAAGTTACCAGAGTCTGAGCGTTATCGTCGATTCGCATCGTCGGGAAACGTTACAGCGCCTTACGTTTCGTTACCGTTTTACTCGACGTTTATATGTACGCGATTGCTTTAAGAAAAACGTACGCAACGACGCTCGATCGATCTATTCGCGTGGTCTAATGTCTTGGTATTAGTACGGTTCGGTTGCTACGACGGACGATGCGATGTCGTTTACGAGATAACAAATTAGAATCTGTTTCCTTGTTCTAATTTTATCACGTGACGTCATTTTTTAAATTATATACCAACATTTTTAAAAATAAAATTGTCGATAAAAGGAACTAAAATTAAATAGAAAAGTGAGAATTTAGAAATTTTTCGGCGTAATAAAATTTAATTGGTTTAGTAAAAAAAGTAGGGGTAGACGAGGCAGCGTGGCGGGGGGTATGTTTCATGTAAGAAAAAAGAACGGGAGGAAAGAAGATGGCTAAAATAAGGGGAATAATGAAAGAAGCAAATAAGAGTTTCTCTATGCTCTCTCTCTCTCTCTTTTCCTCCCCCACCAAGAACACCGAACGCCTTCTCTTTCTCCGAGATATCCCGTTGGAGGGGAGAGGCAATGAACAAGAAGGCGCGGGGGCGGGGACAGGAGAGTGACCGCGAGAGAGGGGTGGGACAGAAAGAGAGAGAGAAAAGGCAAAAGAGTAAGAGAGAGATAGAGGAGACAGACGAGAGACAGAGAGAGAAATAAAAGTCCGGCAGGCCTTGGCTGCTGCGGTTGTCCAGCCGCGTTGCCAAGTCTCATTTGTTTATCATAGTTCGTCGGCCTGAACTCCGTTTTTTTCCTTGAAAAGTGAAAAAAAAAGGACTGCTTGTGCATCGAGGTAAAAAAGGATCGTTGCGATCTTTAACGTACGATAAATTAGATCACGTGGTTAAGGAGATATCTTGAATAAGTTGTTCCGTAAGATTTGACGAAATTTCAATTTCTTTAACGATGTCCAATCATATATTCGAATCATGACACGATTTTTGTGTCTCTCTATTTTGTTTTTAATTATTACTACTACGCATACATATAACTAGCTCGAGCGTTTCGTTGTATGAAGGAACGCTCTTGAGGGATGGCAGAGCATGTAAAACGATTTCATTGAACTTGGCAACTGCTCCAAAGCTGCGGGAAGTTAGCGGAGAAACGGTTGATCGTTGCACCGAGACCGACGATAAGTTTAGCGTGCTACGGTCTAAACATCGTGCGATCACCCTGCTTATATGTACTATTTTTTCCTCTGTGTGTCTATTCTATCTAATCAAAGATAAAAAAAAAATGTTTAATTCAAATGAACTTTTTTTTTTTCTAAATTGAACTCATCATCCAATAAGTTTACGATAAATTTCACGGAACGAGGTAAGTATACATAATCGCACAGCTTAGAGCTATGCCGAAAACGCGCGGAAAGTCGAGCGTAGCGTGCGGAAGCGGCGTGTCCCCGGCGCCTCACATATCTCGGATGATTTAAAATCGGTAAAGTTTAGATCGCGATCACATTGTTCGAAGTCGGGCAAGCCGGTAACTGCTACGATAAGGATCGAGGCCACTGTCATCCTCGTTTCCCTCCGTTTCTTCCTACGAAACGCGAGACTTTTCAAACGTAACGTTTAAGTTAAGGAAGGAGGAAACTAATTAATTAATTAATTAAAATCTCTCAATCTTGAATACTACTTTTCTGATTACACGTTCTACAGAAAAAAGGATTATGTATTAGATCATTTTGGAGTAACACTGATTTAATGTGTGCACGTTTAGTTTGAATTAAAATAACGATAACTAGCCATATAAGTGAATATTATTTTTATTTATATTATAGTTATTTAATTGCTATCGATTAAAAATGAGAATAAAATATAACTACAAAAGAAAATTGGATAATTTCCTTCCAATTTGAAGAATTCGCATAGTTACAAAGCAATTGCTCCGAAATACATCCTGAATCATATAAAATAAAAATACTATAAGAGGGTCACCCGTAGATGTATTGAAAGAAATAAAATCATATTACATATTAAAAGAAAATTATTTTTAAAATACTTTGAGATTTGAAACTATTTTGAGACACACAGTATTTAATATAAAAACATATCTGTTAATAATTGAATAACATAAAGCAATATATAATAAAAAAAAAATAAGTAAGTATTCATAGTAATCTCGTTAAATTTCGGGCTGGTACGGGCTTCCCAACGTGCAGACTCGATTCCGACTCGTTTCTGAGTCATCGTGCGTGCACGCACGCACTCGGTCTCGCGCTCGCGCGTACTTTACACACCGTGAATGTATAAATATGTATACACGCGCGTTGTGCGTGCCCGACGTCGTTTTACCGTGCATTCTCTCTCTTTCTAAGTCATTCTCCTCTCTCTCTCTCTTTCACGTTTTAGCTATCCGCTCGTTCGTACGCGCCTTTACAAACGTTTGCATGCGAATGCGTTTGTCGTCGCTGTGGGTGGCATACACCGATTAGGAAATTCGCCTAGGAAATTCTTCCACTTCTCTTCACGGATATCCTCACGAAGAAGAAGAAGAAGGAAGTTTCCTTTCCTTTCTCTTTTTCGCGACGTCCTCGCGTGTGGCATTGAAACAACAACCGGCATACCTCCACGAGAGGATCTTTTCGTAATCCCTAGAGAAGATCGAGGGATCCAGAGAAAAGTCATTCCTCGGATCACTACTTCGGTAGCTCGAACCTAACCACGTTTATCGTGTTCTCTCTCTCTCTACTCCCTATACCGATTTGTTTACCGAGGATCGCGTGAGTGCACGCGCGAATCACGCCAAGTTCCTTCTCATTCGTGGACGCCCTTTGCTCTTTGTAGTTACTCTCTTTTACCCACCCACGCATAGATACATAGATATATCTACGTAGAGGCGAATCCTCAGCACGCGACCGTACCGGCAACGTTAGAACTCTCGCACGCGGAACACTAGCCGAGCGGATGAACGACGATTTCCGCATTCTACGGAATTGCGAAGGTGGATGACGCTTGTCGAGGACTCCCAAGTGTCATCCATTGGGAAAGAGAGAAACAAAATTTATACTATGTTCGATCCGTTTCGCAAGGTTAAAGGCTTCCCAACGAAACGATTAACGGTTATTATTAAAAGATCTTGCAGCGTCCTAACGGGTTTCCTTTGAGCCGGACACGAACCGGTGCGATGGATAAAAATGTCTCTGGATATTTTTTTCATCTACACTCATTTACAAGCTAGTCTAATATGTTAAACATTGGATTAAAAAAATTAGATTTGGTATTCTACAAAATTGTTTCTGACCGATAAAGAATTATCACCTTTTAAATAAGAATGAATGATTAATAAGCATTATTAATAATAATATTAACAATACAAATTTGACCTGATACAAGCGAAAAAGTATAACACCGTGGTATTCGTCCGCTTGAGGTTAAAAATATGAAAGAAATGCAATTTATGATCGAATTGCATGCGAGGCAACATGGGAGGGAAATTATCGAATGTTTCTATTTCTTTTTTTTCATCGTCTTTCCTATTCTCTCGATCGAGAGAGAAATCATTGCGCTCGTGGCGTAAGAAAAAAGGTAAATAATACTGGATTTAAGATCCAGCTGCATCCGCGCAAGAACGTGTCGGATTACGCGCTGGTTCTCCCCATCTCTCTCTCTCTCCTTTTCCTTCAACGTGTTCTGCCCTTCCCTCTCACTCACTCTTTCTATCTATCCATGTATATCTCTATCTCACCATCTCTTTCTCTCTCGCACGTTCGCGTTCTCTTTGCAACGCGTTGCCGGAGTCTACGTACCTTACAACCGCAGTACTGTGGACTTGGCAACTAAACGAGCTGCAATAAATGGACTTCGATATTAATTAAGTCGACGTGCAGCGGCGTTCTTTGCAAATGCACCTCTTACAAATTACCTCGACACTTTGTTTTTCCTCGCAATAATCCGCGCTCTCGTGAGCTTCGGTCTAATAACGGTAGAACGGACGAAGCTTCATCGCTCTAAGTTTATCATCGAAATATTTCCATCTCCGTTTAAAAAGAAATTTTTATAAAAAGAAGTTTCCTTAGAATCTTTTTTAATAAATTTAATTCCAAATAATTATCGTTCCCGTAAAAATGGTCGATGCATGAATAAAATTAACGAGTAGTTCCATCTTGGTCCGACAGTCTTCCCTCGAAAAAAAAAATGGCGGATATCATAACCGATATCTAACATAACCTATTCGTAAAAATGGCAAACGGCTAATCGTAAACGAGATTATTTGACGATATCGTATCTCAAAAGAATATATTTTCGCACGTGATGTCGTGAAAAGAAGGTTAAAAGGAAAAAAAGTGAAATGATAAAGAGAAAGATAGACCATTGTCGGACAAAGTCATCGTGTATCGCGCACGGTCTTGTGGCAGTAACCTTGCGTTCTCGCGTCACTTTATTTTTTTATCATATCAAACGTATGCTAACAGCCGGTATACGCCGACGCGTGCGCGTACTCTCTTGCGCGCGCGAGAACACGTCGAGGTATATATACGCTATCTCATAGCGTACGCTTTATGCACACGCAAGAGGCGAGCGCACGAGCGCGCGGCCACGGTTGCGGCAAGGTAAGACAATATGAACGGGTTTGTCGGTGGTCAGTCCTGCCTGGGGTACAGTCCCTGGAAAATCACGATACTCGCTCGGTTGTCTCTCGATATATATTCCGTGACTCGTTTTATTATCAAATTATTATACACTTTTTTCGAGGTAGGTTTATTCTTCTTTCTTTCGTGTAATTTCGTTTTTATATATTTACGTGATATATGATTTCATGGTAATTTATTAAAAATGTATAATATAATACGGTTTTTTTTTTAATATTATCTGGACACTAGCGAGTGTCATAAAGGTAACTAGATTATTTCGTTTGGTTATGATTATTGAAAGAGCGGTAGTCTAAATTTACATAATATAATATTATTATATAAATATAAGACCACCCACGTGACTAAAGTTTCCTTTTACTTTTCACATCCGTTCACGACGATCGATAAATATCTCTACTCCTTACGCCATCTTGACTTTTAACTTTTCTCTCAAGAAATGGAGAAGCAAAAAAAAAAAAAGAGGTAGGATGGAAAAAAAACGTGGATAGCAACGTGTCGACGAGATTTTTTTCTCTCTCTAATATCCGTGAAAAACGAGAATGACTAGGTAGAGACTAAGACGTGCGGATTTCTCGCGTTACGTGGTGTCGAAAGAAAAAAGAAAAAGGAACTTGATGGAGGAATGATCCATCGAAGAGGAGACTCGACGAGACTCGTCGGCCGGTGAATCAGAGAGATAGGATCGGTGTCTCTCGATAGGCACGCAACCTTGACCGAGTGTGTACGACCGATTGCTGAATCGGCGACCCTGCTGACGACCCTGAAGTCGCAGTAAGCGCCAAGGCACAAATCACGATCGAAGGGCACCGTATTTATATGCTTTTTTAATACACGATCTCCTTCATCCCCCCTATTCTTTGATAAAACCAAGATCAAAGTAATAGTCATAAATATTTATTATGCCGATCGATGGACAAAATAGTTCAAAAATTACTCCCATTTTTTAATTTAATAGAATTCCATTTATATATATATTAAAAATCAAAACATTCTATGTGCTACCATTGATAAATAAAATTGATAAATAATTCTTATTAAAGTAACTTCATCGTTAAAAAATGTCAAGAAATAGCAGCTTTAGTATTAACTTTATATATCAACAATACGAATGAGGTTCGTTTTATATAATTTTTTTCTCCCTCTCTAAATTTTTAGCTCGAGATCGATGAACCGTGTTCATCGTGGCTGTCGAGAGACGAAAGAAAAGAGACAAGAGGGGTGAGAGTCGTGTGGCGTGGCGGGGGTACGAAGGGGAAGAAAAATCGAGGGAAGTCGGAGCACGAGCCGAGCGCCGTCTTTGATAATGTTTCATTTATTTTAACGACGTTCGAGCATGACTCGTGGCGTGGTGGAACGAACAGGGAGGTAGAGAGAAAGAGGGAAAGAGGGGAGAAAGAGAGAGAGAGAAGTTCGTCGAGGCTTCGGGGGAATGCCGCCGCCGCGTTGTCGGAGGTCAGGTTCACCAACCACGATGCGTTCTCTCTCTATCTCTTTCTCTCTCTTACAAACATACTCTTTCTCTTGCCCTCTTCCTCGTTCGCGCGCGCTACTCTCGCGGCTCGTGGTCCATCTTTTAATAACATTACGTACAATATCGGTAATTATGAATATTATTAATAAAACTTCATACTTTTCAACCCCCTCCTTTATCTTTTATTTGTTTTATAGAAAGAAGAAATTATTAAAAAACACGAAGAAGATTTTGATCGACACGAACGTTATTCCCTTTAATATAATTTTCATCTCGCCCCTTTTTCTTAAATTTCTTTATAAAATAAAAAAGAATCCTTTCTTTTTGAAATTTAACGAAGCGATCGGTCCGTCCGAGAGAATCTTTGCGAGCGAGACCGGGCGCTCGCAGCGCTCCTAGAAGAGAACGTCGGATGCTGCTCGCTGCATCTTGCATATATGTATGTTTTATGTCAGCGTGCATTCTGCATTTGCGCCGTTGCCACGTCCGTCGGCTCTCTTTCTCCCTCCCCCACTCGAGATCCTCCCTCTCCCTATTCTACATTTTCGCTCTTTCTTTCCGTATCTCTCTTTCTCTTTTCCCTTCGAACTCGCCTTACTCTCTCTCTCTCTCTTTTTCTGCCTTCCTTCCCTTCTCCTTCGACTTTTGCGCGCGCGCGCACGCCCGAAGCCTACGCTTCTTGACATTTCTCAAAGCCGCGAGAGCGTACTCGCTCGTACCTTCTCGTCTTCTTCGTCGAAAGAGTCGTTGAACTCGAAAAAACAAATAGCGAGATCCCGCGGAAAAAAAGGGAGAAGAAGGGGGCATAAAGGCCGGCATTATAATACGTCGAATGATTTATAGATCCCTCGGCGAGATAAATAACAATGGCCCTCGATCGGCCAGCGAAACGCATCGAAGATGGGAACGGTGAAAGAAAGAGAGAGAATATATGTAAAGGAGTAGTAAAAAAAGGAAACTATCGGCGTTCTTCCTTACGTGATTCGAATACTCGAATACCTCTGTCGTCGTACCACCGAGCGGACATGTCGCATTTTCTTTCGTGAATTTTTCCCGTTCTCTCCCCCTTTTTGTCAAAGAATAGCAAGAAAGAAAGAAGATCGCCGTTAGACCGTACTTTCACCGTGAAGTCTACCTTTTCTATGTATATCTCTCTCTCTTTATTTCTATGGAAAGAACGCACTCCGCGACATCGAGGCCGTCCTCCTCGTATTGCTTTCAAACTCTTTCACGGTCTTCGACGGAGAGATCGCTACCGTTTTTTTACAAGAACTTCTTTTTTCTTTCGTCACTAAAAAACTGATCCTAGCACCCCTCGTTCTCACGATAGTTTTTATTATCCATGTTCCATCCGATTTGCATAGTATACGTTCTAGGTATGTACCTACTTCATATGATCACGCGTTTGATCGAAGAGAGAGAAAGCTTTGTCGACTTTGAAGATTTCCACCACGGTCTCTCGCGTTATCTCGCGTATCTTAAGGTCGTTTCTCACGATGCAATAAAATTCTATCCCTCTCTTTCCTCCGTTATTCTCTATCTCTCTCTCTCTCTTTCACGAGATCCGCTTAGAGGAGAGATCGGGCCCGCGAAAAATCCGGTGACGGCGACGGGCGGCATCGAGTGAACGTATATAGCCGAGCCGCTTACTCTCTCTCTTCGACTTCTTCTCGCTGAGTCTTCGAATATCGGCGAGGCATCGACTCGCCTGCCTGCCGGCCGGCCGGAGCTACTCGTGGTTTCGCGCTTAGACGAGGTGCTTTTGTGTGCGTGTGTACTCTTTCGTGCTCCCCCCCCCTCCCCTTAGAAAACGGGATAAAACGAAGATGAGGAAAAAAAATGGGGGTTAAATTTGCATTATCCTCAACGAAGAATAAACTCAAGCTCGACTTTTCCTGAAGAAAGTCTTATGCTCATAATCGAGAGGACGTATCGTTAGACAGAAAGAAATTTCAACAGTCTTGAGTTGTATCCTCAATGAAGATCACGAGTCAAGCTTATGAATCATATAAAGAAGAATATATATATAATATATATTAATGGTGTACGCGTGTATTTGTGTATATGTGACGTCTTACCTCTCTCTAACTCTCTTTCACTCTCTTTCTTTCTCAATCTGTCTCTCTTTCTCGTGCAGTGCGAGAGACTCTTTACAGTGGATGGATCACAGTTAAATCGTAATGGTAGTAGGAGCTAGGTAAAAAGATCACAAAATATGGCACACCGTTGCCCGAGTTCATTGTTCGGCACTCCGCGGCCCGGTTAGACGAGAGTTGGTTGGTGGGGGTGTCGGATCGGCCGGAGGACCGAAGAGGAAGAAGAAGGTGGCGAGAGGGGGCGGGAATTCTCGCGCACTCTCAGCTGTCAAGCACGCGTGTTCCTGGTCGCGTTGTTGATACCGTTGGATATTCTTGGTGGTTCTTCTTTGGAGGATAAAGAGAGAAAGAGAAGGAAAAAGAAGAAGGACGGAGTAAAAGTACTGTCAACAAACGTCCTGTCGGTACCCAGCCTCTTCCTGTATCCTTTCCATCTTGCCTTCCACGTAATCTCTTCTTTCTCTTCCTCTTCTTCTTCTTTCTCCTCCTCTTCCTCTCGAGCGATCGCGTTGCAAACAGTTAACCTCTTCCACTATGCAATTCTCCACGATGGCACTCGCGATTCGGGGTTGTTTCTTCTCGATGGTATCCAGGATGATCAAGGGGGGTGGGAGGTGCGAAGAAGGGGGAGGTGGAGGAACGGTGGGAAAGGGAGAACTCGTTTTTGTCGTCGTCGTCGTCGTCACAGTCTTCGTCACAGTCTTCGTCACAGTCGTCGTCGTCGTCGGTCGCACTCTCCCCGTGTGCGTGTGACGCGGGTGCGCGCGTGGTGTCGCGTGAAGTTGGTCGTGCGTGCGCACCTTGTGCTTCGTTAAAGAGTCTTTTCCGTATAAAATGCTGGGGCGCCGGCGAGAATCGGCCTGGCCGCAGTCGCGTAGGCTTCACGCCGGCGTCCTCGGCCGCGATTGGTTGCCTGTAAGATGGTGGGGACTACTGGCGCGAAGGTCCGAAGGTAGAGTACTCGCCTCGAGGAGTCGCCAGAGCGGATCCAGGGGAGCCACCGAGGAGTGGGGTTGTTCGTTTCGCGAGTATATGCTAGTGTAGCTAGATTGCTGCTAGCTTCTTTCCTAGCGAGATTCTCTTAACGTTGGTTGTTCTACTCGTAATAGTATTTTTCATCGTCTTTGCTAGTATCATTAGTTTTTTGGGGTTTTTTTTTTTGAAAGCTACCATGGTCCATTTTGTTTAATTACACGATATCTTCAAAAA
This sequence comes from Ancistrocerus nigricornis, assembly GCA_916049575.1. NCBI lineage: Eukaryota > Metazoa > Arthropoda > Insecta > Hymenoptera > Vespidae > Ancistrocerus > Ancistrocerus nigricornis. The sequence continues at coordinate 3,609,121 of OU696668.1, read as the reverse complement.
GGATTCTCTTTCTTAGAACCATTTCTTTTTGTACCTATATTCATCGGTTCCAGGTCTTCCAGTATTGTCTCTTTCATGAAATTCCAGCATCTCGTTGACTTTGTCGCGTGAATCCCTCGAGATTCATTAAAATGAACGAGCAAAGGTGATCATCCGATCGCACAGCGACAACGATGGCGTCGGCTGTGAGCACGCCTGGTATATGCTCTCTCTCTCTCACTCTCCATGTCTCGGGGAATCGATGAACTTGATCGCGACGACGGTCAAGATCGTCCGATTGGTCGGTCCGTGAGTTTCCCGAAGCCCGCGCGACCTTCCCCGTGCGTCGCGGCATGCCGACGACTAAACGGTCTAACCGACGAAAATAGAGCCGAGTATTCAACGGAGGGCAGTTCCTAATCGGGAAGTAGGAAAGATTCGGCCAATGGCCTTTCTTCAAATTTTTCGGGCTGGAACCTTTGGTTTCGATGGTGGTGGGAGGATATAGAAGATTGGTGGGGATTTAAGAGGTCCCAAGTTTTCGAACGCGGGCCTAAACTCTAATCTCTGTGCGGTTAGAAAGGTGTAGGTTCAGAAAGATATATATTTTTTTTTAGATCTTTTAAACGCCCCGCCTCTTTTACGTTCTCCATCTCTCTAAGACGTATAGATCTCTCGCTCTCACACCTTGCCATTTCTCTTATCCCATCTTTCGTCCCTCTCACCTCGCTCATGCGGTCAGGCTATTCACCCACGCACGCGGGAGATGACGATGATGCCGAGAGCGCTACCGCTTTAGCAAACCGCATTCTCTCTTTCTCTCTTTCAATACCGTCCACTTTCTAGGACAGCGTTGTGAAAAGATTGCACACGATGCATCGAAGATTCTTAATAAAAAAAAAAAAAAAGAAGAAAAAAAAAAGAAAGTTCGTCAAGGCCACGATATAATGATTCTTTTTTCCTTGCGGCGGTCGATCGAACAAAGGAGCGAACACGTACATACGTACCTACATACGTGCATACGTGTGTCACCGTGTGTCTGCAACTTTTTCTCCTCTGTCTCTCTCTCTCTCTCTTTTTCTGCGAATGGCATTGGAGCGCGTTGTCATTGCGCGTCGTGTCGGCCCCGTTAACCCAGATTCCGAATCGGCTATTTTTTCCTCCCGGCTCGATCTTTTTTACTTCTTTCTTTTTTCCTTCTTCTTTCATCCACCCCTCCCACGCCCACATTCTATCTCTCTCTTACACCGAACGGAAGATTCGTTTCTTCTTCTTTTTTCTTCGCCTCCGAGACTTTGCTTGTATTCATATATATATATATATATCTCTTTCTCTCTCTCTCTCGCTCTCGTTCATTCTTTCTCTTTCTTTACCCTTTCCTCGTCTTCTACATGCTATCTTTCTCTCTCTTTTAAAAGCGCGAGAGGGATCCTCGCTCTCCCTCTCCCCCACATTGGACTCCCTCGTTTCTCCTCCCCTCCCCCCTTTCGCCACCTCCACCTTCTCCTCTTTCTCCTCCCTCCGGTATACTCGGCCGGTTCCTGACCTACGACTACGTTCGGGCGAGCGCGCGAATTTCGTTCGACGCTCGTTGCTTTCTTCCAAAGTCTTTTCTGCTATCGTTCTTTCTCTCATTCTTTTTTCTTACTCTTGCTTTTATCTTCCACCACGGCGATCTATATTTATTTCTGTTATTTTTCAAAGAGATAGTCTAATTAAAAAGAACGCGATGAATATATGAGACGTTTGGAGGCCGACTTCATTAATCCCACTTGTTTTTTTTGTTGTAATTTTTATGAGCCGTAGAGATTTTATTAATGTTAAAAATTGTTGTTGTTTTTAATATTTTTTTAATGGAATTAATCACTTTGGCTTGCAAGGATTATGTGTGTGAGTGCGCGTATAGGTGTGGTAACGCCCGTTGCAGAGTTTCTTTACGGAAATACTTTTTTATCAAAACCACCATCCTCTCACTTTCGACATATCGTCCGAAACTTCCGACCGCATATCAATTTAGGCCACCTACAATCTGAAAAAACATCATCCTCCGATTCTCCCTTTTCTCTTTCGAATTCTTCTTTAAATTATGCATTCAATTTGGGTAGAGCTCGCGTTACATCTTTTTTAATTGAATTAGTTTAAATAAATTTCTATTTTTTTGGAATTTAATCAACATTTTTTTTTCGTGTTACTCCGACTTCTTACGCGTGCAATAAATATCAATATGCTTATCTCTCTTTCTCTCTCGCACGAAGACGACCTACGACAACGTTCTTACAAACTGACCTACGGCTACAATTTGCAACGAAACGCACGAAATTTCGAGCGAAGTCAACTTCGATGGAAAAAGAAGAAGCGGATTCGTGGATCATCGGAATGATGGAGTAACAGTGGGGATCTACGAACGGAGGTGAGGGTGGGGGAGGTGGATCGAGTGCTAGCTCGCTGGAAAGGCGAGAGAAGGAGAAGAAGAAGAAGAAGAGTAAGAAGAAGAAGGGGCTGATCCACCGGCAATATACACACGAACGAGAGAGAGAGAGAGAGAGAGCCGCGCAGACCGCGGCAAAACTCAGCAGTTTTGCTCTTCGATTTTGCAAACTTATATTTAGAAGGGCAACGATCTTTTGCCGGCGCAGCTTCGTGAGCGGGAGATGAGAGGGGAGTGCGACGAGGGGAAGACTCCTCTCGGATATGCGCGGGCTCTCTTTCGCGGACGCTGAGATTTCTTGACTCGAATGGGAGCGAAACGTTTGCGCCTTTCGTCTTAAGCCTTTTCTATAATACATTCTCTAGCTTTCTCTGTCTATGTGAATACACCAACGTGTTTATGTATAGACGTACCTGATGTTCGGATTAATTTTTCTCATACTAGAAACTAAATTATTATTTAGAAATCTGACGATTTTAATTTCGTGTAACCTTGTATCTTTCTAACTTTCCTACAATTATCTTCCCGATCATATAACTCATCTATTTTCTTCCATCATTTTTATCAAAATTTTCGTGAATTTTATATTTTTTTTTTCGCGAAAGAAAAAAATTTACATCCAGAGCGATAACTTTCGAAAGAAGGAAATACGATTACGCGAAGGTGGTTCTTGGAAGTTTATCGAGACGTTATTTCTGCAAAAGAGAAATAAGGTCTTACCGTTGAAAGAGAGAGAGAGAAGGAAAATCGCGATGAAACTTTGGTATCGACTTTCGTTGACTTCGGTCGCTTTAGTGGCGTGCCTTAAATATAGGCTAGCTTAAATATAGGACGTTTGCGGAATATAAACCTTTCTCTCTCTCCTAATCACGGGAATTAATACGTGACATCTTCTATACTCAAACGCTTCTCTCCGATACACGCTCGCATTTGCACCTCGTCAACGTCGATCGCGTCAAGGTCACGTAAGACCAAGATAACAAAGTTTCTCTTATATAATTACAAAAGAGAAAAATTATTTATTGAATAAAAAGAACATGGAGAAACGTACGAACGCACGTTTCGTACGCGTGGCTCGTCCCGAATGAAACACACACACACAGTCAAATACATACATACATACATCTACGTAAAACTGTTACGAGTTTAATTTTATCCAGAGACGCAAAACATTGAATCTCTTTCCGCCGCTCCGCCCGTAATTGCACATGCATTATGGGAACGGGCGGTTGGGGTCAGTAACCTCTCGAAGCGACGAAGTCGTGCGTTTCGTCGTAGTACTCGATACGTACTCGCGGGACCCGCGAGTCTTTCGTTCCCCCGTTTCGATAATGAATTCCGTTGATCGCGCGAGAACGTGCCGGTAATCGGCGTAATGCCGTTCCCGTGCTCGCTTATTCGCGAAGCTATACGCGAATACGCCGCCCGTTTAGACCGATTCCCCTCATTTTCGAACGATCGGCTAGCTAACTCTCTCTCTCTCTCACACAATTGGACAGAAAATTGATAACGTGGTCCAGGCATTTCTATGCCATCCAAAATAGATGTATGTAGCTAATGATTGCCTTGAAATCATTATTATCGATCGTGGTTAATTTCAACCATAACTTTTATATCAAGTTTTTAAACTTGGTGTCGAGTGTTCTTCGACATTTAATTTTTCTTGTACCAGCAACTCGTACATATTTTTTTTTTTACAAACCATAACGAGTACAAACATAATATCATAATAACATAATAGGTACCAGCAACTCGTACATATTTTTTTTTTTTTTACAAACCATAACGAGTACAAACATATTATCATTTGAAATGAAATAATATGATTTTGAGGATACGTTGCTTCAGAGGCGGGGGTTAACAGCGAATGGTTAAAAATGTCTTTTGTGTACTGTATATGGTACACAAAGGATAAGACGCGTTAATAAAGAAAATTAGTTTCCTAATGATACAATGACAAATTATTACTTTTCACATGGTCTAACGATACGAAATTAGAGAATATAAAAGAAATTCTATCGAAAGAAGGAATTCCTCTTACTTTTTCACGAAAGATCTCTGATGGAGACCTTGAAGAAAAAATCCAATGATTGCTATGACCTCATCACGGAATACCAAAGGGGGAAATTTGGATGGGAGAGGTATAGATCTTTGGCTCGTCCCTGTGCGAGCGCAATCTTATCGTGCGTGGCGTTGGTCGGGTTCGGACCCGGCGAGGCTGTACGAAGAACGCGCGCGCGCGAGCTCACGAGAGAAAAAGAGAGAGAGAAAGATAGAGAAAAGAACGAGAGAACGCGGAGTCAACGAACGATAAAAAAAAACGCTCAGCCACACGCGCGACACAAAGAATAAACTCTGCTCGAAGTGCACTCCCCTCTCGGCACCCCACCCCCCCCCCCCCTCCTCTGCTGCACCACCACATCCTCCTCCTCCACCACTCGTTCTTTCTCCCTCCGCGTCGTCGCAGCAACTTCGAAGGCGTGTGTGGGCGCTCTCCCTCCCCCCCCCCCCTATCCCCCTTCTCCCTCTCCCACTCTCATACAGTCGTCCCTCCACCTCCTCCCAACGCGGCCGGCCACTTCTTTTTCTCTCTTTCGCGATCTTCTTGGGGTAGGTCACGGCGAAACTGCTCGGAAGGGAGACGGGAAAAGAAAGAGTGGGAGAGTGTGAGAGAGAGGGAGAGAGAAGAAGAAAAAGAAGAGTGAAAGAAGAAGAAGAAGAAGAAAGAGAGCCGTAACCGGCGGGGCTGCCACGTATCTGCGTGCCGTTCCGCTCGTAGCCGCAAAGAGAGTGAGAGAGAGACTAGTACCTTTATTTCCTTTGCTTTCTTCAATTTCCATCCCTTTTTATTATTCGATACTTCCAATCGGACACCGGTGACCGACACTCGTATTGACGGTATCTTTGCGATTGTCGTCAGTGTAGTTATCCAATAATAGTTGGACAAAAGTCTCTTGGTAATCCGGCAAATATCAGACGAAAGGTTTGCCGGTTTAACGAAAACACTGGATTAATAAAAGTTCATTAAAAACAAAAAAAGCATTTTAATAGTAAAACCGATGCTTATTGCAGCAAATATAAAAAATGTACATTAGTGTTATAAGTAAGGTTTACGTAACTTTGATTAGGCATACGTAGGTTCACGTTAGGAAAAAAAAAAATTTTTTAAATCACATTTTTGCATTGTATTTTTATTATTTTTTTGAGGTTTCCTTTTTGCCTGCGAAGTGCCGGATTATAGAGTGGCTACTGCATTTGAAAAATAGAAGCCTAAGAAAACTTTGTTGACAAATTGAAATTGTTAATTCGAACCTCATCATGCCCGGTTTTTATCAAATCGACGCACTAAACCATAATAGTGCCACAAGTCGAGTCTCTTTGATCGAAGCTATATTCGGTTTTCTTCTGCTGCGTTTATGCGTGATTTGTGTATCTACGGTTGTCTCATACGTTTGTTTTGACGTTCTTTCAGAAGAGAACAAAAGCTGGATAGACAGTTTAGAAAAGTGGGAGGGGTTGAAGAATATTAGATGGTTCTTCGATTTATTCGAGGAAACTTCTATCGTGATAAAATCGTTTCCCCGTCCTGTCTTCATTATCGCGATATGATGGATATCATAAAAGTAGAAAGAAGGCCGAACTTAGAGACTAGAGATTACTGTCTTTCTCTCTCTTTTAGATCGAAGCACCTTTCCGACCATTACCACCTTCGAATTTGAGACTAACATTGGGGAACGATCGAATTATATTCGATTAACTCGAATAAGCCCGGGTAAAAGCGAACTCCGCGGGAAACGGGCGCGTTATCGTCGGGTATCATGCGATCTGAAAATCACAGAAAATTACAGAAAAGCCGCGAAAGAGCCGGGACGGAAGCGAGCGAGCTAGTCGAGCGAGTTGCTCTCGAGACGTCGTAATTTTATCTTCGTTTGTTGTAACGGCCAGGCGGCACGGAAACTCCTCTTCTTTTTCTTCTTCTTATTATTATTCTTCCTTCTCTTCTTCTTATTCTCACCGGGCTTGAAGCTCTATCCCCCCTCAGCCCGTTTTCACAACACCTTTTCATCTTTCCATCTTGCGATTCGAGAAGGACCTCCCTTCTTTTGCGAAAGGGTTACTATATTTCTATATCTGTGTATGTGTGTGTGTGTGAAAGAAAATCATGAAACAATAGCACGCGTGCGAGAACCGTTATTTAAACACTAGGAAGGAACAACCTTCAGGGTTGAGAGTAGACAAAAAATTTCTTTTTTAGGGGGTTCGAATACGTGAGAAAGTATTGTGGCTTGATTTGCATTCCACGATGATGCAAAGTTCGCACGAACTTTTATCATTGTTCCTTCATTTTGATATACTTTTTATGGATGTAGAAAAGATAAATTCTGAATAAAATTTGAAAAGATATTCCATTCTTATCTTAAAGTTAAAAATCTCCTTTTATCTTTCTTAATTTTTTTTTGTCTTACATTCTCAACGTTCCGGTTTCACTCGCAGCTGTCACGTAAATCCACGATCGCTAGGGCCGAATCGATGAAGGTTCACGAACAGTGCGTAACCGGTTCTTACCAAAGGCAAAGGGGTTGAGAGCAAAAAATTCATTTGAATCCGGTAGGTCCGAAGTAATTGGATTTTAATTTTTGCTGGCGTGCAAGCGGAAGAAGACGATCGTAAGGGCTCGTTTGTCTCGTTCATGAGAACGGGACTCGAGTGTTTGCTTTAGAATCCTCTTCACACCCCGCTAACTTATTCCCGTATCGGTCTGACACTTTTTTTTCTATCCCTCTTAACACGTTCAGTGTCACGTGTACCATTTTTCGGGCTAAGTCCAAATTGATTGCGAATGAAAAATCATGAAATAAATTCCATGGCATTGAAACTCCATTTTTGGTACACGTGGCTGCCGAATGGAGGCACCAGTGAACGCGTTTGCTAGATGATCCAATCAATTTTTCCATCATCGTCGTCGTGTTCTTTTCTTTCCCGAACTTCCGTCGGCATCGTCGTCTGAGCGTCGTCTGCGGCACCCCGACGAAAGGTGAGAGAGAGACTGTCCTACGTCTTGTCGAAAGATTAGTGGTGCGTGAGGAGGGTGCGAAATATTATGTCGCGTCCGTTCGTTTGATGTCCAAGGGGTCAGGCCGCTCGTGGACGCGCGTGGACGACAAAGCCGATTATAGATGGTCCACTTTTCCCCCGAAAAAGGCCGAATCTTTAAAAAGTTGCCGGGGCCAAAGGCTTAAGGACGTCGTGTAGTCAAGGTTCTCGCATGAGAGCTCGCCGACATCTTCTGTCTCGCTCTCTCTTTGCTTCGGTTCGATTGTTCGATAGGCACGTGGCGATACATTTTGATAGACCTATGGTCTAGTTTATTATTCTTACATTTTACATATATCGTGTTACTTTGTAATATTTTTCTAATCTTTAGCCAAGGTTTTGTTTTATCCTATTTTCGCGTACATTTAACAAATTGTCATCAACACAACATATCTAAACGTGTATCAATCTATTTCGCGCATCGAGACGAAAAGAAAGGCGCATTTCCCTTTCCCAAGATTTTAGCTCGTACGAGTGACGTGTCCAGCCACTACCATGACGAGAAGCACAAAGGAGCCGAATCTTTTAATTAAATCCCATGCGGAAGAGCGCGAAAAGTTTTCCATCACAAAACAGCCGACCGTTTTCGCGATTTTCTCGCAAGTTTTCTCTCTGAACGCGAGCGTCCTACGTGCCGCAGCCGTGCTTTTAAGGTGCTAACGAAAGTGAGAGAGAAAAAGAAAGATGGAAGTCGAGACCACCGGCATCCTTCCTTCTTTTCCAAGCCCCCAACCCCTTTCATGGCTGGGCAAAATAAAAGAAGCCGCAAAAACAAAAGACCGAGCGGCTACTTAACGAAACAAATTGTTGCTTCGTAGCGCGGTACGAGAATTTAAAAGTTTCCCAGCCCCGTTAGCGGGCCGCTTCCTCCTCCAACACTTTTACACTTCCTATCTACTTCCACCTCTTTTCTTCCTTCGTTACTTTCTTTCTCTCTCTCTCTCTTTTACTTTATTCAACCACCTCCCACCCCCCTCGTTTTACTCACCCCCAAAGCAATCCCTACCCCAAGTTTCTCGTCCCATCGTTCGACCCACCCCTCCCCCGTTTTTCCATCGCTACTGCGATGTTCCGACACGATTCAAGGCTCGTTAGCGTCGCCTTATTTCTTTCTTTCCCTCATCCTCCCGACTTTCTTCGCGACTTCGCGATCGAAGGACGATGCGAAAACGTATTACCAAGTTCGAGGGGCTTCGCCTCGTCGTTATCGGTGGTGTTACGGATCGTTTTCTATTGAACGATCTCTATCGTTGGATCGAACGAGTCATTTAGCCTAGATTTCCTGTGATACTTAAATATCTATCTAACACATAGATCACTGAGACAACGTACAACATGGAGAACATGCGAGGTAGCGTGTAACATAATACGACAAGAATTTTCTGAAGAGTGAAAAAAAAAAGTAATTGCAAATAATACGAGCGATGCAGAAATAAAACGAGAGCAAGCTCACAAAAATGGTGGGGGGGGTTGGGGGTGAGTGGGTATGAAAATAAAATTGGAAGTCGATCAATAAGATCGAGTCTTCGAGAACGTGCAAGAAACGATTTTCTGATCGAACGAAAAAAGATAAAAAATAAAACGTCTCTATGTATGAACGTAAAGGAACGGGGATAACTCGAAGAAGTGTTATTAAAGAAAAGGGCTTTCTGAACAGGCTGAGTGTTCAACTCACTCGCTGCAGGGTGGACCAGCATTCCTGGAGGGTGCGTTCGCTGATGTTGCTCATTCCTCCACCTCCGCCGGCACCTCCCGCACCACCAAACCCCGCCGCAGAGGCACGAGACTATCGGGCAAGACAGGAGGCTACGTATTAGTCCGGTTACGAATTCTTCTTTAAATCCGCTCTCTCTCTCTCATTCACTAATCTCTGTCTTAGAGATTATAAAAAGCTCTAAGATAAGCTAGCCAAGATACCTACCGAGTCGGCTACAATTTTCTAGAATCATTTTCGCCAAACACGTTTCTCATGATCGCGTCATTCTACACGAGACGTTGATCCTACGTAAGATATATGTAGGTATACTCGAGTAGGCGTACGAAAAAATGGACAAGGTAGGGCCAGGTTTCACGTGTACGGTGCTTTCAATCATTTAGCTACCTAAGATACCATGGATTCCATTCTTTCGTAGACCAGATTTTATGGTGGAACACGTTATGTTGTATGACAGAACATTTATGAATCCCAATCGAAGTTTTTCTGGGTTGAAAGTATAATAAAACAAATGGTTATTGGAGTATCATTCGTTAATTCAATTCTGATCGAATTAGGTAAAAAGAATGAAAAAGGAAAAGTAAAAAATCCGTTTGACTTGATGGAACGCAAGTAGACTCTCCTCGTGGACTGAGCCCGGGAGAGGAGGAGAGCCGGCGCGTGAGTATCGTCGTGCCAGCGGAGAAACGCAGCACGATATTTTCTTGGGAACATCTTCTCGGCGTACCGTATGACGTATGCGTATGGTATTATCTGTGTTGCGCGGGTCAAGAACCCCGAGAGACGGCGTATCTGCATCCCCGCGTTGGTGTGCGTGGGCCGCGTTCGCATTTGCGGCATCGCGGCTTCTATGTGCGCGAGCTCGAACACCCGCGCCCGCTCTCTCTCCCTCTTCGCAGGGAACACGTGTATGTGTACTACGTATGAACGTATGTCGGTCCATGTATTCATGCATGCGTTCGTGCGTTGGAAACGCGTGAGTGTACGTGTGCACAGCTTTACGCGATATTGTAAGTCAGCTTATTCCGGTGTGTGCGTTCGGCCACAGTAAGTGTATCTCGGTACAGTCGCGGCTTTAAAGTGTCGTCAAAGTTGCTAAGCGTTGTCCGGCTTTTTAAGACTAGGCGATTAGAAAAAAATGATGTTTCGAAAAACTGGATCATCTTTTATGCTCTATCGGTCTACTTTTGTTCATTTTTTTTGGAACAGATAGAATAAGTACGAACTCGAACAGGTTTTGATGAAAAAATCTGATTATGACAAATGTTGGATAGACAGAGAGCAACCGAGATCTTAACGGGTCGCGAGAAGTTAACGCGCCGCGATTCGTGCAAATATTTTTCTTCGGTCAGTCTGTCCGTTCGTGAGAGGAGAAACTGCTCGAAAGTATTGTCCGACTGGTCGGTCCGTGCATGAGTGAACGACCTTATTTATCGATGCGTTATGTATTTTTATCGCGGTCGCCTCGTCCCAGTTATTTATCTCTTCTCACTCGTTGAGTATGGTCGAGGGAGGCTGTCGCGATACGAACGAATAGAAGAGAAGGAGGAAATAAAAAGATTCGGATAGAAAAAGAAACGAGACAATAGAGAAATTTATGTAGTTTTCTCACCTGTATCTCATTGACGAGCTTCTCTGTTAGCGCGGCGTCGTTGGAGTCTTGGCTGGTCGTACCGGTACTTAGCATCGAATTTTGAGAATTTTGTTGCTCGCTACCGGACATGTTCATACCGGTCAAAGCATCGTTCTGTCCCATCGAGCCGGCCATGTTGAGCGCCTGCTGTTGTAAGTTTTGCGTCAAGTTTTGCGCCTGCTGTTGTAAATTTTGAGTGAGGTTCTGCGCTTGCTGCTGTAACGCTTGCTGCTGGCTCAGGCTGAGGTTTTGCGTTAGATTTTGCGCCTGCTGTTGCAACGTTTGCGAAAGATTCTGCGCTTGGTTTTGGAGGTTTTGCTGAAGGGCCTGATTAGCCTGGCTGAGATTTTGAGGTTGATTCAGCAGCTGTTGCTGAGGCGACAGATTGGGCGTTTGACTTTGCGCAAGGTTGTGCTGCAACGTTTGACCGAGGTTCTGTTGCATATTTTGCGTGAGTGCTTGGGTCAAGGCTTGTCCCAGGTTCTGACTAAGAGCTTGGGCCGCCTGAACTCCTAGCGAGGGATTCGACGATTGGGAAATGTTTTGTTGGGCCTGGGCCGCCAAATTGTGGAGGCTTTGAACCATACTCGACGTAATGGACTCTTGATGATCGGCATGTGGCGAGGATGTCGTGGGTGCAGGGGAGGATTGGTGCTGGCCTCCCTGACCCGTCTGCTGGTTTATCGACAGGGCATGCTGTTGTTGTTGCTGCAGCTGCTGTTGAGGACTGGCTGTTTGGCCTAGACCCGAATTGGCGTTTTGCTGTACCTGCGACACCGCCGCTTGCTGCTGCTGCTGTTGTTGCGTTTGGTCGAGCGGACTGTGCATCTGCGAGACTTGCTGATGCTGTTGTTGCGTAGGGTTTGCTATCGGGCTATGCTGTATTCCAGGCGAATGTTGAGGAGGCCCTCGTTGCGGCTGCTGCCAATAATCAGACATCTTAAAGGCGTGCTGTCGCAGAGCATGCAAGTTGGCAGCCACCGCGGTGACGGCCGAGGCTTGGACTTCCATGGATTCGTGGTCGTTGTCGATATCGGATTTGGACGAGCTGCAATGATCTTCGTCTTCTTCGTCCTCGTTTTCTTGCTCGGTGATAACCTCGTTTTTGATGTCCTGTATCCTCGCGATTCTATCTTGCTCGGTGGACGTAGGAATTCCTCCAGCAACACCAGCAGCACCACCGCCGCTGCCTCCACCTCCCCCGCCTCCTCCTCCTCCTCCGCCAGCACCACCTATCCCACCCCCCGAATCGCCAGAGTGAAAATGATTCCCCGGGTAGTGTTGATGATGATGGTGGTAGTGGTGATGGTGCGGTTGTGCTTGCTGTTGAAGGAGAGGATGGTGGGATCGGTTGTCCTGGTTTTGCCCCTGCTGCTGCTGCTGTTGCGGTTGCTGCTGTTGCTGAACCGACTGCTGCTGCTGTTGCTGCTGCTGCTGATGTTGTTGCTGCTGCTGCAGTGGCGGTTGTTGCGGCTGTTGTTGATGCTGCTGCTGTTGCTGTTGTGCTTGCTGTTGCAGCTGATGGTGATGCTGCTGCTGTTGTTGGTGGTCCAAGCCGAATTCCGATTGGGCTGGCCGAGGGGTCTGGGCGCGTAGGTCCAGGGCCGCCGTCGCGTCCGAAATCTTGAGGCCTTCGCGAGAAGCCCGGGCTACCCCCTTCCGGCGCAGCTTGCCCGCTTTTTCGCAACCCTCGAGGTAAGCAGCTCGACGGCCGGCACACGTCCGCGCTCGGCGCCGTTCCTCTCGGCTTCGTTCGCGGCTTCGCTGACGGCTCCCTCAGGGGCTAGCTCGCTTCTTGCTTCGTCCTCTTCTTCTTTTTCCACCTCCGCCTCCTTGTAAACTCTTTCTTCAGCCCAGGATGGTCCTCGGCCTCGCGATTATGATCCTCGGCTTTTCTTCTTCTTCTTCTTCTTCGGGCTTCGATGTGGCCGGCGGGCAACGTCAGTTACTCGCCACCTGCTGCGTCTTCCCGAGCCCGTTTATGACCGCTGTTTTGGTCATGTAATCCGCTCCGCTTCTTCTTCGCGATTCCGTAGCAGCCGTGATCAGAAATCCGTTCGATTCACCTCGCGGATTCCGATTCGTCGATTAGGTATATGTACGTATGTATTACACGTTCGTATTCTCGCGTGCGACAGATGCCCGTCTGTCGGTTCGCTTCGATCTCTTTACTCTCCCCTTTTATTCTTCTTCTGCTTCTTCTCTTCTCTTTTTGTTATTATCCGTTGAACGTCCTGCGTAGGAGGGTGTCACGTTCGCCTGTATTTTTCACGTTCTCGTGTGCGTATGTGACGTGAATGTGTGTATGTATGTGTGTGTATGTGTGATCGCCTGTGTATCTCTCTTAACTTCTGCGTTTGCTGCGCGCGCGAATTGGATGTTGCTCCGGTTATTGGAGTAACAGCCTAGTGGTTTTTTTCTATCTAAACTTAAATTCTAGCGTACACTTAAGTTCAGGTTAAAATTCAGGATTGCCCAGCCCGGACGGTGTAAGCGAGGAAGGATAGTCCACGCTATTGACGCGATCAGGATTCGGTCGAAGGTTTCACCGCTTCCCTTGATTTTTTATTACTCTTATTATTAATATCTATACACACCGGGGTGTGAGAAATCGCACGGAGTCGATTAAAAAGTCTCTGCTCGTCCCGTTTTGCCCTGAGTATTAGCCCCGATTAATGTTCTTTTTTAGCTGTGTGTGTGCGTACGTGTGGATGTGTGTGCGTGCGTGCGTATCTTTCGTATCGAGTCCTTTAACTATGTTGTGTTGTAACCGGGACGAGAGGGATGCTTTTTTCTCTTTTGATCTCTTTCGATTTCCGTCACTCCGTACTCTTTAGTTTCTCCTCATTGATGATCTTCTTATCATTCCTTTTTTTTTTAATTTCTAATTAAGCGCTTTTTTGCCGCTTTTCGGTAAGTCGGTGCGGTCGAAACTTCCGAGCCTCTTCCTTATCTTTGCCAAGCAACACTACTACACTTTGCTCTCTCTCTCTCTCTTTCTCTCTTCCTTTCTTTCACTCTATCTCTCGTTCTCTCTCTATCTGTCACTTTGGCTCGCTTTGCGTCGACGACTCCTCCTCGAAATGCGACTCTAGCGTTTCTCTTTAACTCTTTAAAAGGAATTCTATCCCGATAATATCGATATTAACCGCTCGTCATTTACCGATATATATATCGTCGATGGTAGTTGTGGTTGCTTCTTATTATCGTTTAGGTTTAATTAATATTGCACTTAGGTACACTCGTTTTTTGAACACACTGAAATATATATGTATGCGGCGCGGGGTTGTTGTTGTTTTCTCTTTTTTTACATTGGAGCTGCTTCCTGATGATATTTTTTTTCCTTTTCCGTGATCTTCTCTCTCTCTCTCTCTCTTTCTCACACTCGATCTTAATCCTTTATCGACGATGTTTACACCTGCTTCCTTTCACACTTCTCTCTCCCTTTCTATCTCTCTTTATTTGGATATTCGACGCCGATCACTTCAAACTTGAAAAACTTCTACTCCTAACCCCGCTTATAATCGCTCCGCTTCCCTTTCGCTCTTCTTCTTCTTCTTCCGCACTCCTCCGCTTCTTCCGCTTTGCTCGTCCTATTCTGCTTCTTCCGCTTTGTCCAGTCTTCCTCTCCTGCGCGGGAATTTCTCGCTGTAACGCGTCTCCCGCTCGAAGCTGCGAATCAGAAAGAAAAAAATAGGGAAACGTCAAAAAGCTGACAATATTTCAAGCTGTCAAGCAAATCTTAACGCGGCATGCAAGTTGTATAAAGCAAAAGTTTCACGATTAACCCTTAAATCTTTCGTTTTGTATAACTGTCAATCACTTGTCAACGATCTTGTTACACATTCGAGTTGCCGAGTAAGAAGCAAGATTATGTTAAGTCCACTACCGTTATTTCGAAATGAAGTGGTTATCATTCATAATAATTTATGAGAAACGGCACTGTTTTAAATAAAAGAATTTAAGGGTTAACGCAGTTAACAAAGAATAGCACGCACGCCTCAATGACGAAAAGTTTCTTAACGTCAACGATCACTCGCGTCTCGCTAAACGACGCTGTCACTGCACCTATTAAAATAGACGGAGCTCGATTCGACGATAAAACGTTAAGTTATACACGAGCCGACGAGAATAGGCAGGGTGTCTGGTTATTCATGTTCATCCCTTCGACGCGATACCGTTTTTATAAAGATTAAACACTGCATGATGGTTTCTTTGTCTTACGAGAAAAGCCTGAGAAAAGCCTGAGAAAAAAAGATTCTTTTCGAATTGTGTTTTTCTCGGTATCAATGTTCATCGTTTCGACGGAAATGTGTCATGGTACTTACGTAATCGGCTCGTAGAATTAAACACACGTTACACGGTAAAGATTGACGTGTTAAGGATGAACATGCCGAACGATACACGTTTTTTTTCTTTAAATATAAAATCATTCATTTACACCCATTTTCTTATTCTCACCGGCTACACGTACACTGAGGCAAGCACAGATTATCGTAGGCTAATGTTTATTTTATTAAAACAAATTAGCTCTCTAACGGATTATAGCGGATGTCTCACGTCACCTCACTCGACGAACGTTCGTGGTCTTATTTTGAGATTTCGTGAAATAGGAGTGAAATAGGAAGAAAATAGATCGCGAGGGATTTAGATCGTTGCACTTTTCCAGCACACGGACTTATCCTACTCGAGAGAATCGGTTTGTCATTGACGAACGAGTAAGGACGACGCACGGCAAACACATTTTCACGATTTTCTCGAACTTATCGTCGAACGGTTCAGCACTAGATTTTTGTTTTATTATTTTTCGGACAGAGAACATAGCCGGATCGAGTGAATCACGAAACACTTGACAGTGTTTTAATTATTGGGACGATTTGACAGGAGGATATTTTCATACACGTGATGACTAAGTCAATTGATAAATATTTCGTACCAAATATTTAGCGGTCGAAGTCTTTTTCTAAAAATAAAATTTGTTGAAAATTTATAAATTGTCCGATGCATTCCTCTCACCACTCGCGTTTCTAAAGCATCTCTGTGAAATCGACAAGATTTTCTAAGACGATTCGCGAAACGTGTTCTCTGCCGTCGCACGGTCTTCGTTCCAAAGACAAGTTCAATTTTGACAATCCACGTATACTATCATTTTTTACGGAACACAGTTAGCACGACTCTCTACTTTTACGTAACCATTGAAAGCCAAATGAAAATTAAAAAATCCGGGCACACGAGATACTCGTTTCTAACAATTCTCATGAATCTCACTCTCGTCAACGAACGAACAAATAAGAGAACAAATGATCACTTTTACTCGAGGTATTAACCACTTGTGTCGAAAAAATCGTGAAAACACTTTACTCGATCGTTTGGTCCATAAAATTGCAAGGCTCAAAACACATGAAAAAATTTGGGTTAGAATGAAAGGTAATTTTTCCGCCGGCACAGAACGGATCCCGCGTTTTCCGTCGTTTCTCTCATTTTCGTAAGAAGAAGAAAAATGACACGCACTTTACACTCCTCTCTCTCTTTCTTTCTCGTTTCTTTCGCGACGAAGAACGGAACTCGACTTCATCACTGACGCGTCCTTAGATGTTCGAACTCTCTCTCTCGAAAAGTCTCTTGATTTTTCACCCCTCCGCTTACACTTTTGCACCCCATAATTATTCTTTAAAGGCACTTGTACTTTCGACCGATCCCATCACATCGGATGAAGAAAGGATCGAGCCGTCCGCGATCGCGACGGAACACTGCAAGCAAGTACAACGCTGACGTACCACCGGGCATGTCAGTGAGAGAGAGAGAAAGAGAGGAGGACTCTCGTGAGTAAAGGGGATGGAGAGGGGGTGGAGATTGGTGGTACGCTCCTCCAGCCGAAAGAGGGGAAAACCTACTAAATTCGTTGCGAAAAAAGAGGAAGAAGAAGTAGACGGAGTGTAAACGAAAGGAACACTGTGACCGTTGGGTCGCGTCGCACGAGTGCTGATTTCCATTGAAAAGGTTTGGAAGCACTGAGAAAACGATCACAAGAAGTAAGAAGTAACGTAAGACGAGCTAAAGCGTCGAAGTTGTATACGAGGATCGTAAGGGGAAAAAAAAAAAAAATTAGCAAAGATGGAACACACGATGTTAAACCCGATGATCGTAGAAGAACGCGAAGAATCCAAGAAGTGGATCTCTTACTAGAGATCAGTGGTTCCGATCGGTGAATGCAAACGGGTGCATATGGCGCGATATGTCTGTCAACGTGAGTGCAGGTCTCTCTCTCTTGGGTTTGAGGATGCGAAGCAAACACCTCGTACGGTATCAGCCAAGACACTGTTCCTTCCTTTGGTAAAGACGTTATGTGACGGTAGCGAAGACGACGGCGGCAAAGACGCGACTCCCGACGACGACGACGGCGGCGGCGGCGGCGGCGGCGACGACGACGATGGGAAAAGGGTCTCTCCTCTTCCGCGTTCTCGAGTCCTTGACGGAGGAGGAACCGAAACTGACTCAGGTCTGCGGCTCGCGAGAAACGCTAAGTCCTTCTCCGAGTCGGGGGTTCGGTGGTGGCGCGCTTCTCAGACCGCGTGCGTCTGACTAAAAGCCACCCCCTCGTGCCTTAAAGAACGCGTGTTCGGGTAGGGGCGTTGTCTTAGGTGGTGCGCGGTCGCGAAAATTCTGGCCGCCTCGCTCGCCTTGGTCGCCTTTCTTCGCCCTCCCTTCTTCGACTCCCCCGTAACCTCCCCCGAAACCTTCGAACCTTCTCCGTACAGTCGGGTCCACGGGGCCCTGGGCTAGGGCCCAGGTGGACCGACTTGACGGACCGCGGCACGTCCTTCCACGACGAAAATCAAGCTACCCGAACGAGGAAAAAGCTGAGTACACCGTAGGACAGGAGTTTTCAAGCCACCCCTCTTTTCCTTTGCCCCCACTACTCGCCACCACTACCGAGAGAACCGACGTAGGAGCGTGGCGCGCGCTCTTTCTCCCCTTTCCTCAGACCTTTCTATCCCTCGACACTCCGTTGCCTCCTCCTTCTCCACCGTCTCCTCCTCCGCCGCCGCCGACTCACAGCCACCGACGGCCACCCCGCCGCACGCAAACTACCCTTAGCCGCCGGGTGGGAGCCGGAGACTCCGTCCTAGCCTCGCGACGGGGGTAAACGTCGTATAAGGGGTGAGCAAGAGAGTGGGAGATCTCTCCTTTTCTACTTTCTTCTCCTTTCCTCTCCTCCTGCTCTCCGCAAACCCCTTCTCGATCCTATCCACCTTCGAGTCTACCCCGCTCGCGCTTGCCACGAGCTCTCCCTTCCTTTTTACGCTCTTTCCTTCTCTCTTACTCTTTATACCTATACATTTATCTGCCAATCTTGCTATCCTTGTTACTCTTGCGTGCTGTCTATATATCTCTCTCGCTCTCTGACACTTCGAGAAGGAAACTCCTAAGAAGTCCTTCCTTTTTTACCTTCTTTTATATGCTACTTCACGGATGCTTTGACTCGCTCGAAAAACTTACTCTCCTCTTTACCTCCTATCTATCAACACGTATACCTACGCGTCATGCAGGGTATCTCTTTAGTATCGGGATCTAGTCTTTAAACCGCACTTCTTCTTCGTAACGAAACGCGCTATATGTAAGGCGACGTGCGAGCGTCACGAACCGGGCCGTTCGACTGACTGACTGAAAAATTGTGTGGGAGCTCTTAGAAACCAGGGGGGTTGCGTGCGTGTGTGTATATATACGCATATATATCTACGTGTTCCGGAGGTCCGAGGTGGAGAAATAAAAAGAAGGGGGAACGCCGTATAAAAATGGTCTCCTCCCTCGTTACGCCGTGCCCCGTATGGCAAGACGAGCATGACTAATCGTACCTAGGTGGCGAGGGAGGGGGTGCCGAGAACCGAAAAAATAAGCCCTTTTTTACCCCTTCCAATCGAACCCTCCGTAGGAGCACCCCACCCCATCGAATCGAGTTTTTTCATTGGCCTCGTTCTCAAACCCCCCCGCGTGCGTGGACAATTTTTTTCCCTGCCGATCTAGGCAGAGAAGAAGTAGTCTTTTCAATGGTTAAAAAGAAAACAAGTGTCTTCTTACAAGTTTCTAAGAAATAAAAAAGATGTTCAAAGTTCTTTTATTAACCTTGTCTCGGGCGATTCTTTCTCTCAGGTCGTTAGAAAGAAAGAAAAGTCCAGTGTTCGTTCGTGATAAGTAAAAGGACGTCGACTTCGTAGGATAGCCAGGTTGATGTTCATTTGGTGGTATAGAGGGTGGTCGATGGTTAGCTCGGTCGTCTTACGCGCCCCCTCCCCCGGTCCTCGAGGCACCCCACCCCTTATCTCTCGCGAGTCGCTCCTTGCATTCGTCTAACGTGCGCGGTGGCCTCTCTCCCATTTGAGGGAGCTTTCCATCCCTTCTCCGGTAGCACAGCGAACGTCTTACCCCTCCACTCGGGCCACGGTCTTCCTTCCGTTCCTATCCACGTATATCTCTCCGTCTCTTTTTCACTCTTTTTCTCCCACCGTTGCACGGCCGCCGGCACCCTCACAATCCCCCCACCCTTCTTTCGGCACGCTTCATCCCCACTAGGCCGGCCGTTCGACCCCCACGCGCCGCATTTTTACGCTGGCCTTGTCCTTTTTTCCACGTGGCGGACACGTGGAAATCTCGACTGACTGCGTCAGCTTCTCTCTACTTTTCTCGCTCGCTCTCCTTTTTTTTCCTGCTTTCTCTTTTTCCTTCTCTATCCCCACTATAAGAGACACGCACGACGCAGCTTTCCACCCTCCTGTTTCGTGAGCTTCTTCTTCTACCTTTTGTCCACCCCACGGTGTATACCGTGACTCTGAAAGACTCCGAAGGGGTAGAAAGAGATGGGAAAATAAGTGAAAGAGAGAGAGAGGTAGACTATTCTCCCTACTCCTCTCCTTTACTTTCTTTCTCCTTTTTTCCCTCCCAAACACGTTTTACGCAGCAACCCAAAGGAGGGTGATTCGTCGCACGGAAAAAGTCAACGAATGAGGTAGCCGCTCGGAAAGGCGGAAGGAAAAATCCACTGACCTGCTGGGTCTCTTCCGAACGAATGGCCGCTGCCTTTCCGGTAAAACGATGTTACGTGACTACCTGCCTACCGATTACCTTGTCTACAATGACTTTTTTTTCACGAATGACCTCGTATTAAAGTAAATCCTTTTTATGATCCTATTTTAAATTTCGTTCTAATTCAGAAAAGTAGTCTGAAGATATGATCAGGATAATTTCTTTGTTAACCAAAAATATGAAAGATATAACTCTTAAAAAAAAGGGGAGAGATATGAAACAGCAAAAGAAAGGAAGATGTCACGATTTTTATCAAGATTCTAAAAGAGGAACCACCTACTTGGCCGACGTTACACAAACGAACGACCTTATCTTTTCCAAGCGATCGTGCGTACTTGGCGGAAAAAAAAGCAGCATACTCGATCGATCTGATCACAAAGTAGGCGAAAACGTGCATCGAAATTGCAGGAAAACGCCACGGGGCGGTAAGATGCCGCTAGCAAAGAGTGAGATTCTTCCTTCTTTCTTTTTTTTTCGTGCTTGTGCGGGGTAATACGCGTAAGGAAAGTATCCAGCCGCGTATAGTATAGCGTGATCGCGATCGAACTTCCGGTCGCGGCTGCAGCCTGCTTGCTTACCACGGTAAGAATTCGGTGCACTCTCTATGTGTATACGTGGACTGTGTGTCTCGTCGTGGGTGGGGAGAGAGCCGTTCGGACCTCGAAAATAAGTACGTAGGTACGTAGGTTCGCGAAGGAGAGGGTATTGGGTAATCGAGCCTCGCTTTAAATTACAAATGAACCTAAGGTATACCCTACGTACAAATATACATCTATATATATATACAGGGTGTACTTTGCTACGTGGAATCTATTTCGGGGGTTGGATCAAGAATATTAAGATTCTAAAGAAATTATATCAACGTGAACTGGTTCCAAAAATGAGAACTTTCGAATCCTTAAATTCGATTTCACAATTTGTATACGAGTATACTTTTTTAATCATAAACAGAATCCAGTCTACTTTTACCTATTGCCTTATAATTTAATTCTAATTACTAGAAATGTAGAAAAAATGAGTCACAAGCTTGTCTACATAAATAAATTTAAAAAATGACTTATAATAATTGAACCATGAGTTCGACTCGAGATTTTTATCCTCGTCTCAGAATTTACATCACAAAGGGTTAACAATGACTCTTCAAATCACACCCAATCCGGTTTTAAAATTATTAGAACAGTTTGGATTACCAAAAGACTTCAGTCCCTTTTCTAAAATGAATTTCATATTTAAGTACACCCTGTATATGCAATATACACATACGTTGTATCGGATAAAACAGGTGAGAATCGTGTCCCGGAGAAAGAAAAGGGGTGGGTGGATCGGCCGTCAGGCGTTATCCTCCTTCGAGATCCCAATCCCGATCCCGATTCCGACCCTCGATCCCGATCGGCAGCTGGACGAAACCGGAGGTGGAAGCGCAACGGACGTAAAGGGCCAAGAAGAAGAGGCAAAGTTGTCGAGGAGGACAGGCACCTCCTCACCTCGGAAGGTACCACCGTGCTGGTAGAAGAAGGAAAACGAGGTACGAGCACGTATACTTGCAATTCGGCTGACGGCAAACAGTTGCAACGTGTGTGCCGCTTGAATCGACTCGATCGAATCCCCCGATAACGAGTATATGTGCTCTTTGCGTAGGAAGACGTTTGTCTTCTCGCCCTCGATCCTGCCTACTTTCGATCGTTCCTCTACCACCTTCTTCCTTTCGTTTATTCGCAAACCTGCCTGGTTTTGTTGTCCTCGAACGCGAGGGTGGTCGACTCCGAAAGTCACCTGGTGCGATAACGTCCACGAATATTTCTTGGCTTTTACCTTTGCCGACATTCTTTGGGATCTACTAGAATGATAAAATGCCTAAAATGATTCAAGCGTCTTGAGTTTAGTCCCGACTTGTGTTTCGGGGTAATTTACAAGGTATGGATTTTTTCGATCGATTATTTCCTTCTCTTCGTGTTAAAGTAATATCTCGTAAATTATGATGTACTATAAAGGAAGATTGTAGATATAATCTGCTATTGTAGTTTATGTTAAATTTGATCGATCGCAATAACCATTCTCACGAATGATTTTTGAAAAATTTTTCCACCAGCCTGCCCGTGTGAAGGCACCTTTCTTTCAACCCCCGGCATCTAAGAAATACTACCCCGAGTCGAGGTGACGCCTGGTGGAGGATTAAGGAACGAGAGAACAAACGAGTACAGAAAAGGGTGACTCGTTCTTAGGTTTCTGTCCATGCTAAGCTTGACGGGATATCGATTATGTAGGAAACTCTAAACGGTTGGAATTCGAGTACCGCTCGAATCTCATTTTCATCATTCGTTACTAAATTAGTGATACCTCGAGGTGGGAAATGTTGGTGAAAAAAAAAAAGAAATTCGCGTTGAAATCCATCGGAAGAATTATTGAATGAATCTACCTGCTCTCTGGAATGGGTCCAGCCGTGTCAGATTTTGCTTTATCACGTTACAGTCACGTTAACACCTAATAAAATTGAAAAAAAAACCGAGCCCACGGATTATCATGATCCACTACTTTTACACGGACGTCGGGATTCCCTCGTTTGTCCGTACATTATTATCAAACGATCCGGAACGAGAATCGACGAATCGGAAGAGTCCGGTGTAGCACGCGAGCCATCGAAACTGCCGGCCCGGATTAAGAATTCTAACGGTAGGAGTAGTCGGTAGTAGGATGAAATGAGCGACGCGTCCGGCGCATTACGCAATGAAAGAAACAAATGAAGCTTAATAGAAAAACTGCCCGCGCTAGAAAAACCGCTCTCCGTCGTGAACTTAGTACAGTTGAGCTAGAAAGTCGCGGATCTATATCCAACCCCTTTTAAAACGAACTTCGTTAACAATAATATTCCCAAATATAAACTTGAGAACAATCTTTCCTGCTTTTTCTCCCTTTCATTGAATCCTAACAAATAATTCATTATCGCAGCGATACCTAATTAGAGAAGCATTTACAGTTCAGAGTATAATATTTCGTAATGATGTTTGCTAAAATTTCGAATTAATCATCGAGGAAGCGATCGTCGATAAAAGTGAACGAATGAGTACGAAAGAGAGAGATGGATAGACGATCGATAATTAATCGAGAGAGAGAGTGGGAGTGAAAGAGGTAGGAGAGATGCGCCCAGCGAGTCGTTCTTTAATCATTGAATATTAGACGACGAGGGCGAGTCATCGACGTACCTAATTGTCGCTGGGAAAGTCAGCGATCCGCAAAACTCGACGCGAGTCAACGAGACACTTCATGAATTTGTTAGGATCGTTTGGATGGTCGGTAGTATTAATGACGATCGGGGTGCGCGCGCGCGAATACTCTAACTCGAGCTCACTCTTTGATGACTACCAGACTTCGTTCCTATTCCGAATTTAGTTGCATTAAATATTTCTCGTTGGCAGATGCCGATCCCGATTGCATATTTAAACGGTGCTAAACGAGGTGTCCGCTAGTGAAACGACCCGTTGAAAAAATCTTTTTACTCATCGATGACTTTGACTACGTTTATGAGAACTATGGACGATTGCTTTCAAGAAACGATGATATATGATGATAAAAGAAATTTAAGCAAAAAAAAAACGAGACAAAAGTCCACAGACGTTACTCTTTCGATATTTATAAAATGATCGAGATCAAAGGCCTGTGTTACGAAGCGGAAAATTCACACGAGGACTCGTGGACCGATAGACGAGGAATCGACTAGCTAACGCATGGAACGCGAGCGACGCGTTTTTCCCGACTGTACCATCACTGTCGTCGTTTGTGGCTGTGTCAATAGGAGCTAATCTAAGTACATATGCACACACAAATGCAACGTGCGAGTACGAGAGACAGAGAGAACACGATGTGCAGCAGCAGCACGTTGTGCCGGGACCGTGATGCAATCGTGCCTCGTGCTTCGCGCGAGTTTCGACATTCTCTTTGCTCCATACGATTCACAAAGACCGCCACGACGATCGCCATCGCGGAAAATCGTCCGCACTTTACGAAGAACCGATGCGGTTAACGAAAGGGACGAATCTGTTCGATCGTTTGTCTCATTCGATCGTCATGCTTTGTCAATTTCTCTATAGTGGTACACCTAAATATCTTTTTTATTTGTGATTTATTGTAATTATAATATTTCAAAACTATTCACTTTGTGATACCATTTACATTGCATTAAAAATATTTGTAATGTCATCACAAATAAACCAGATAAACGTAGAGCCGTTTATTTTGAAAGTGACCTAACTCCATTTTTTTATTAATTACAATTTATATCCAAATGCAAATCTAAGGTAGAAATGTGAATATTAAAACAGCTCACTTGATTTTTTTGGAAAATAGACTTAGGCCACTTTCAAAATAAACGGCTCGTATATACACTCTGTTTACGCGAATGGAGTCTAAAGGATGTCATTGTCCAGTTTTGCGGCTTGAGGACTCGAATATTTCAACTTTCATTGGTTAGATAATACCTAAGAAAATAATTTCCATCGAAAAGATTCACTTTGCATCGTCGGGTATCTCTATTTTTCGCGACTAGGCGCGACCGAGAAGATAAGATAAGCCATTGGCGCATCCAGGATCAAGGTGACCGAGATAGCGTCTTCGAAGTTCGAGCTACGATCGCTACGGCCTTGCCGCGTGAATCTCTCGGATAGGTGTACGGAAAGAACGAGACACGAAGGACGAGATTCGTTATCGAAAAGAATCAATTTACGTAGTCATTAGGTAAAGAGAACGAAGTTCGTCATCTCGCAAATTAATCTATCAACGTTAAGATTCAAGAAAATTTTACAAAAACCCGATAGAATTTTTTCTATAACCTAAAGCAGTCATCGTGAAAAAAATATAGTATCGAACGAAAGCGTGCAAGAATCGTTAATCGAAACGTTTTCTCAAGTTACCCAAGAACAAAAAAGAGAATATACCCAATAAGCGTATGTGTCTATGTACCACTGCATATACTCGACCGGACTCGCAAGTTTTGCCTTTTTCGCGAAGGGTGGTTTCGAGAATGGTATGAGCAGGCTGAAGAGAGGGGAGGGGGGTTTCGGTAGAGAGGGTCGTTCGGGTGCGGTACGGGAGGTGTGGGGATGAGGTAGGAGGAATTTTCCGTGGAAATCATCGACGTGGCCCGGGTCATCGACGAGCTCTCGAGCCCAGGCTCGCGCGCGAAAGCGGGCCGGAAAAGGCCGACACCGACACATCGAAAGGCTCGGGTTTATACGTAGACGGACGGCCCGCTCTCACACTCGTACGTTGCTTAGGCCAGTGTCTCGTATAATCGGGGTGGTGGTTCCCGCAGAGAGCGCCGTGCGGCGGCCTCCCATTGGCCGGTCCGAGGGTGGCTCGCTGCAGTCATCGATTCAGGCAGTCATTGGCTGACTCGGCCCTGGCCGCCATTTTGAATGACTCCGGGATCAATACGCGGGGTGCGGAAAAAAAATGCATGCGAGAGCGGCCGCCGGCGCGCCGCCCTCGCCGGCACCCTCTTGCTTCTCTCCTCGCTCTATCTATCCACCACCTACCCTCCTATCCTCATATATATATATACATATATATATTCTCTCTCTCTCTCTCTCTCTTCGTGGACGGCGACGCTCGTACTATCTACTAGTACAACGCGTACTACCTTCTCTCGCGAGGAGAGGGTGCAGGGAGAGGATGGGTGCACCCTAACGCCTTTCCGCCCTCGATCACCAACGTCCCCTTCTCCCTTCGCCACCCTCTAGCCGTTACGAACGTAGCCAAAGGGGATGATCGCGTTACTCCTACGTTCGTACGTATATACATATACGAACACGCGGCATGCATGCAGTCGAGTGGCTCGAAATCATCGAAAAAATATTCGCGTGCCCGTACGAGAGAGGGAAAGAGAGAGAGAGTGTATGCCTTTTACGAACATTTCTACACAGGTCCATAACCGTTCGCGCTCGTGTGTATGTGCTCGAACGTTATTCTCTCCGTGCACTCTTTCTACCACCACTAGCAACCCTCTCCCCTCCCATCCCGAACCCCACCCCACCAGCGTCATTCGATGCATGCAACGTTTCGTTTTGAAAGCGAGCTTCCAGTTGGGAAATAGGAAATTTCAAATCGAACCCCGGCACCCACCCCTCCCGAGACCCCTCGCAGCCTTTCTTCGCGGCTCACCCTTTCTACCACCCACCCACCCAACCTACCACCCGCAATCATCGCGTTGCAGCAGCCCGGGCCACCCGAGCAGGGGTGCGTCATCGTGTGCTCGCCGATTGGAATGATTTCGACGCAATGTGCGCTCTTTGTTCCAACGATCGTTCGTTTCGCCTGTAACCGAGGGAACTTGTTTTTTTTTCCGGGCCAAAAAAGGAGTCATCGCGTTTACCCAGCCTCTCAGCTTTTTTTTTTTTTGTTCTCTCTTTTTTTTTTGTCTATTTAACTAGCTCCGCGCTACCATTGCTCTTTTCCCGGCTCGCGGTTTTATCGCGATACCATCGTTCCATCGATATATCCCG
The DNA here is from genome assembly GCA_916049575.1 of Ancistrocerus nigricornis. NCBI lineage: Eukaryota > Metazoa > Arthropoda > Insecta > Hymenoptera > Vespidae > Ancistrocerus > Ancistrocerus nigricornis. The sequence goes on along the minus strand of OU696668.1, from coordinate 3,582,698 downwards.
ACAAAAAAAAAATAGACTCCAGTTTTTTTTTTTTTCCTTTCTACCCCTAGCCATTATATTTTCATGCGATTTGGTGAATCGACCGATCCTATCGGCCATTCAGCTAACGATCCTTCGATCCAATACGACTAACACGATTCTTTGAAGAAATCTCGTAGCTAAGCGCAGCCACGACGAGTCTATAGGAAAGTGACTTTGATGTTTCAGTCGTTCTCAGACCGATAGGATAAGCGTCTTTGCATACTACTTAATAATACCGCGAGCCGTAACAATGATACGCGGTTAATGGCTCCTACCACGAGCTAACGCCGATGATTACAGTACTTGCTATTATTATGGACATTTTCGCGCTTAACCGTTATGCTATAATAAGCGGGAGAAGACCACCGGGAGTGAGAGATAGTCTCGGTGAACACGGAAAGCGTGTTTGAAAGAGAGAGATAGATAGATAAATGGATAGGACGTAGTTACGGTAGATAGTTAGGCCCGCCAAAGTATACTCTAGGTAACCGTCTATGAGTTTTACAATAACTGCTTCTCTCTCTTTCGTCAAGTGATATACCACACCTCGCGACTATGATAAAGGCCGATGGTTATTACAAAAGCGCGACTCGTAAAACGATCGCTTTTCGAGACTCGATTCTATGCACGTCGATAGAATGGAAGAGCATAGTGAATTTATCGAGAACGACGTAAACGACGAATCTTATCTCGAGAAATCGATCGATGCCTTTTCAATAGACTTTTCGACCACCAGTCTATATCTCTTTCTCTGCACTAACATACACGTATGCATAAGACTGTGCGTGCGTGTGTGTCGGTCGAGTCTTTTAAAAAACGGAAGGTCTTTCGTTCGAATCGAGCTCGAGTTGGTACTTATGGTATTGGTGATTGAAATAAAATAAGGCATGCCGTGCATTATAATTCTATAGAGTATTTGATGGATAACGTTGGTGGTACTTACGTTTGGAACCGAACTAATTGAAACAAGGACATAAGGCTTCTCTTGGTAGCAACGACTTTTAGATCACATTTTTAATTATTAAGAATTTTATCGTTTTTTTTCATTTTTCGCTTTTAAAATTTACGTTTAAAATCTAAAGTTTTCTCAAAACTTGTTAAAAATATACTTTAGTCATTTCTTTACAATTTACTTTGTGTGTAGGCGTCTAAAGTGCTTTTTTTGTGTTTCGTTTTTTTTATATCTCGTTCCTTCGACGGGTGTAGGTTTAATTAATTTACTCTCCTTCTTCCCTTAAGGCAATGCTTTTGTTTCTAATTTTTTTCGCTTCTTCACACTCTCTCTCTCTCTCTCTCTCTCGCGCTCTCTCTCGCTTTCCACTTTTTTTTTGTTCTTTTTTTCGTATTTTTTCTCGGTTTCCTATGTCTTTTTTTTTTTCTTCCTCGTCGTCTTCTTATTTCTCGTCGTAATTTTGAAACGAAATACGTTCGAAAGTAAGTTCTCTTTTTTTGGATTTTTTCTAAATAATCGAGATTGCCAGTTCTTCTTCTTCTTCCTTTTTTTGGCTTTTTCTTTTTTTTGCTCTTTTTCCTTTATTTTTTCTTTTGGGTTCGGCAAAACTTAAGAGGAGTTGTTCAGACTTTGTGTTTCACAGACAGAAATCGGTGCAAGTTTCGAAAACGGTGAAATTAATTTTTCAATGAAATAACTATGACAACACATAACAACACAGTGCGACGCGTCTGAAACAGATAAAGAGAAAGGGGGACCTCGGATCTCCGTTTCTTTCCTTACGCTGGCCGCCCCGTAAACGAAGATCGGAATTTCGATCGTCGTATACAGGGCGGATCGTGTTCGACGCGATTTTCTTTTAACCCGAGAATTGAGAAACGCGAATTTACGCGGACCGAGCGTCGCGGATCGTCGCATGGGGGACCGAGGAGTATTTTCGAAACCTATGCCATAACATTTCACTTCAGTTTCCCAGCTGCAATTATTTCATATATCATCCAGTACTCTCGATCGGCCTTTAAATAATAATAACAGAAAAAAACGAAGAAAATAATCGAATAAATAAACTAAAATTCTAAACGTTTCTATCCATCTATTACTAAAACTATAAAAGACCGAAGAATGAAAAAAAATGAAATCCAATTAAAATTCGAAAATACGTAAAGGCAACTCTGCTCCCAGCTCACAATATTAATAAAATTAAGAACAATTCCGATAAGAGACACAACTAAAATTGTAAAATACTAAAATCAATGAAGTAAATGTAACGAGAGAAGAAGAAAATAAAAAAATAATCGAATGGTCGATCGAGGGGATGAAACGTAGAGGTGGTTCTCGAGTGTGTTGACTCGAGGGCGATGGCGGGGCCGGCAGGCGTCTCAGGCGTCGGCCTCGAGTCTCGTTTCGAAGCTCCCGCGCGCTTCCTCCGAAGGAAAAAGCACGTAATAAGAAGGGGGCCACGTGACTCGAGGAACGAATGAGCGTCTTTGCCACCCCCGGGGCCGCGCCTCGCCGTAGAGGGTGCGAGTGCGAAAGAGAGAGAGAGTGAGTGAGAGACATAGAAGGCGTTGGGTCCCCTCCACTTTCCTCTCGTTCCCCTTCTAGAGAGAGAGAAGAGGAGGCGCGCGGCGTCGCTCCTTGCGCGTCGCTGGTAAGACGCGTCGGGACGCTCCCTCCGTCTTTCTCGCACTCTCCTTCTCTCTCTTTCTCCCTCGCATACTCCCTATCTCGTCGCGCTTTCCCGGACTTTTCTCCCCCACGTGTTCCTCGCGGTGCGGCAGTGTCTGCTGGCACGTCGCGGCGCGATCTTCCTAAGGAGCCTTGGCTAGGGAGCACCACTTAGTTTCTTCCTTCCATCTTCCTGTACACTTCCCAGTTTGACTCCAACTCCGAGACCTTTCTTTCCTTCCCTTTTTTTCTCGTCTCCCCCATTCAACCCTTCCTCGGCCCCCCGTTCGTTCGAAAAGACGTTGTCCGCGACGCTGAGAACAATATAACCAAGACGATTTCCCGCGCGCGCGCGCGTTGTCAAGCGACCGGCCGTGCGCTTTTCGGAATAACACCTCGCGACAAGAACGCGAATTCTTCTTTTTTTTTCTCTCGTCTTGGTATCTCGACGCGAGACGCGCGTTTTAAAACCACGGATATAAATTTTCGTTGGATTTCAGTAACCTTTGATAGAGGCATTGCGAGCATCCCCGTGTCTGAGTAGCAACTGCGCCGTGGCCCCGTGCTGGGCACCCCCACCTCACCTCTTCGCCGCCTCTCTATCGGCCGCCCCACACACACCGAACCCCCCCCTCCCCCCTCCCAACACCACCGGCCGAACCACCGTATATGCCGATGCCGTGTACCGAGCCACCAACCCTCTCTCGCTCGGACGTTCCCGCTCGCTGGCTAGCCCTCACCCGCCCCTCACCGACCCCTCCCTCAACACTGCCACCCTCCTCATCCTCCTACATCACCACCACCATCACCGCCACTACCACCACCGCTACCACCACTACCACCAGGACCATTTTCTACAGCCACCAGTTTCCTCGTACACCCTTCTCTCACCCCCCGACAGTCATGAACCGAGTCGCCGTGGAACGGAGACATTTTATCATCGATTTTCATGACTGGTCAGTTTCAGATGGATTACGCCGGTGCAGTTGATGATGATGGGCTTCGTCGCGAATTTTACTCCGACGATTCTTGGTCTTTCTAACTGGTTGATTTCTTTTGTATCGAATGGATCACGCTGGTGGTGGGAGAAGAATTTTTTGGGGAAATTTTATCTATACTATACTTGCTCGACTTAATCGAATAGATTGTATAGTTTACGTGTGGATGTTAGGCTTCGATCGCTCGATCATCAAACGTCGCGGTTACGTTGCGTTTAAAGGGGACCGAGCATGCTTCGGATTGACCGAGGAGATCGCGCCTTCCTTTTGGTCGATACGAACCGAATTATGTCAGCCGTTCACCTAGGAGAACTGATACCCTTTACGTTTGCATTGGAATTAGTCGATAAGGATGATATGCTTTTGTTGCTTTATGGATTGTATTGATAAATGATATACGGTAATGTGATTTTGTCATTTAATGATTAACCCAGACCCGTTAATCATCGTTGTATTTAGATTATCTCGTGAAAATGATAATCTAACGAAATATAGATGTTCTCAATAAATCAGTTTTTAAAAAAATCACTTTCTTACATAAAATTATTTTAAGGAAACAGGGTAAAACGTTTGCCAATTGTTCAGAAAGGACGCTTTGTCTTTTTCAGGGACAACACGATGAACGACCTCGGGGTGGTTTCTCCGTCGCACACGATAACGATTCGGAGGCGTTATCGTGGCTTTACATCCCTTTGGCCCTGGCGTGACAGTAAGGTTAGCACGGCGTTGCTACGCGCTCGACAGAATGGAGTTTCGCGTTCACCGTGTATTTTGAATCCTGCCGTTGACCGCAGCCCCGCTCCGCTCTGCTTTATGAGATCCCGATCGTGACTCTATAAAAGGATCGAGAACTTGATTTCTGCTGATCCTCTTATTGGTATCATGTAAGATTTCGCTTGCCGAGAAGCTGTACAAATGATAACATTATCCCATTGGCAGGAATATTGTTAACAAAATTGCACTGTTAAGAGACCTTGATCGTGGGTGGATAAAGGGATCAAGCGTGTGAATTCTGTTAGATCCTATTCCTCCTGGGTATGTTCTTGTACCGTTATTGTTCCTATACGACATACGTATTATGTCAAGGTAGCCAACGTAGTCCATACGATTGAATCGCATTTTAGAATGACTAGAAAATTTGATCGACGATTTGCTTTAACCAAATGTGTTCAGAAAAATTGTGTAAAAAGATTCGTTCGATTTCGAGGAATACGAATTCGTCGTCCAATAACAATTTCGAGGAGCCGATGCGGCTTCACGTGCTTCGGTCGCCGGCGTGACAGTAAGGTTAACACACGAACGTTGCGTACGCAACGTAGCCGAATACGTACACCATCGTATTTCGAATCCTGGCGTTGACCGCAGCTCGTTCCATCGCGCTTCCACGAGGGATGGTAGGCCACCCCCAGGACGGCGTGCCTCGCCTCAGGAAATTCTCCAGCGGCATTCCCTCGCGCGAGCCTTTCGTCGATAGGGCGACTGGATCTTATTACTACTAGCAGAGATACGCGCTCTCTCACACAATTTTGCGTTCGTACGAGACGATGACGGACGTGTCTCGCGCTATGAATTTCTCCGTGAGGCAACCGTGACCGTACCGATGGTCGAAGAGAATTCCAAAGCGATGATTCTTCGATGATGATGATGATGGTTTTATGCTTAACCATGCTATGAAAAAAGTTTTAATGGGACCGAAACACGAGAGGTTTACCCGATCCCCAACTGCATTCTCGTGAATCACAAAACGATTCTTGGATGATAATTTGTTAACCATGTGTAAAAAAGATTGATGGGATCAAAACACGAGAGGAGTTTCTCAGTCCAACCCCCTTTTACCGAGGGATCCTAAACAAAAGTGCTGGAGGGTAATACGAAGATCTGCGAGGTGGAGAGAAAAAAAAAAATTCGAGAAGTTCTTTAGAGATCTTTCTCATGATGGTGCTGGTTCTTGTAATTGTATCGATTGTCTTACAGTCTACTCTTTCTCTCCCTTTTGCGAGCTCGTCACTCGACCGTTAGGCATCGAGAAAAGTGAATGGTCGTGTCTCCCTCCTTCCTCTTTCCCTTTCGTCCCTCCTCTCATCTCTCTTTCTAGCCCTTCTTAACGCGCACGACATCAGGGTGACCCCTTTTGTTACATTGCCGATCGAAAAATAAAAATTTCTAACCGGATGAGAGTTTGACCTGAATCTTTTTGTTAAAGAAAATGAAGAGGGATAGGTAGACACAGAGATAGAGAGGGGGGAGGGGTTTCGGGGCTACCGGTAAGGGCACAATGGTCCCGTCGTGATTTGCATATGTGGACGTCCAACGCGTAGCATGTGGCGCATCCGAAGGTCACTTCTGTCATTTACTGGGCTTCTGTTCGACGCGACGACCTCGAGAGAAGGAGAGAGAGAGAAACAGGACGAAAAGAAAATTGGATTTCATCCGACGCGACGAAGGGTTGCGTCTTCCTCGAACGAGCTCGAACCTCTTCTAGCAAAGAGAAAGATAGAAAGAGGGTAGAAAAAAAAAGAATTGGAAACCCCTAACAGATAGAGAAAACCACGATGTTCGTAGCAACGGTGGACAAGAGAGAGAGAGAAAGAGAGGGGTGAATGAAACCGTTTCTATCTCCCTGCATTTTCAGAGGGACCCTACCTATACCGGATAATCATAATAATAAGAGAAAGACCGGTTGACCATCGGGCTAGCCGTGGAGGGATAAAACAATCGAGTCTGATTTTTTGTCCTGGCAGCTGGCGAACCTTTCCTAGGACCCCGTGCCGATGGACCGTAGCAAGGTAAGTTCATTTCAACCCCCTTTTGGGATGATAACCTTTCATTGGAATTGGATATACGAAAAGTGAGTTTCTTCAAAAACTGTTCTTGTCTTTTCTCGATAAGAAAAGCAGAGTGGGAGGAAGAAGAAGAAAAAGGAACGGAAGTGGCGGGACGAGGTGAATGAGGAAGAGGGGGGGACACTCTCTTGGCTAGTCGCCTAATGATCACCAGCCGGAGTAGAAAGGACAGAGAGAAGACGACAAGAGAGGCGGCGGGGGTCGGTGTAAAGGTGGAGGAGGTCAATAGCTGATGTCCCGGGTAATTAGTAAAAACAAAGGATCTGCCCACGGGAGAGAAGGTGGGGGAGGAGGAAGTGGGAAATGGCCGTTTGAGAGGAACATGAGAGACTGACTGAAAGAGTGAGAGAGGAGTGGAGCGAAGAGAGGGACAGCATCGGGCGTCGAGATAAAATCTAAATGAGAAAGTAATCCCTCGGCTGGTGACACGAAGAAGAGAAGAAGCTCGGGAAGGAGTCGAAGAGAGGGACAAGATCGTTTTTGAAGAAGAGAAGAATGAATTGCTCCGAGGATTCGTGAGAAAGGACACTCGGATCGGGTTCAATCCTGAACACTTTGGTCAATTGATATCTTCTTTCTTCTTGTTGATCAATGAACCGAAATCATTGGAATCCTTAGACGTGGTAAAACAGAAAATTATTAGACACCCGATAATCTTCCTTGTTCATAATCATAGGGTGGAATGATTTCAATAATCGGAATGCGACAACGTATCTTCCACCTCAATTATTGATCAATAAATCCTGAAATCATTAGTATCCAACGCACTATAGGCGATTCATGAACGCAGGTTGCCACAACTGGCTCGAGCTAGCTTTGACTAACCTTACTCAACACCTATTAGGCGCGCGAGGCCGCACGCTCACGATTTACACCCCCGACATCGCGTTTACCTACCCCGTTTATTTTCACCAGCGTAGCTCTCTATGTATTTTGTACTTTGTGTGTATCTACACTATCGATCTCTCACACGGCCGCCAGAAAATGTAATAACTCGCGATTCGACTTCTTCCCTTACACCCAGCAAACTTATTCTCTTTTCGAGCTTTCTCGGAGGCACCCCATCTCGAATACCTACGGGCGGGTAATCAAATGAAAACAAAAATCTTGAGCCGACCTCGCGGTTGAAGAAGAAGAAATAGAAGAAGAAGAAGAAGTGGAGAAAGAGTAGAAGGAGAATAAGAAACTTGCCACGGCCAACTTTTACCTTTTTCCCCGCAATTTGCGGACGATTCATCTCGTCCGACTCATCCCACTCACACCCATTCCACGAATACTCCATCTTAGGGAGTATCACCCCTGCGGCTAATTTGGAGATATTTCTTTCCAAGAAAATGCATAAATCGCTTCATCAACATAAAAAGTCATCGTCGATCAATCAGTTTGAAGCTTGCGAAGTCTACCTACGTCATGATTTTGATCATTTCTACCAAAACGTTGAAAGGAACGAAGCCAAACGAGATGCAAACTAACTCTACAGTCCGTATTCTTAGGTCACGCGATGTGGTCGTCATCGATTTCAGCACGATGATCGTTGACCAATATGACCTATATTTTTTAGATCAGTTTTACCTACTAAAAGCAACAGTGTAATTTTTTGAGAAAGGGATAAAAGAAGAACCGAGTGGAAAATTTTTGATCGTACGATCGAGACGATCGTTGAGAAGAATAGATCGAGGGTAATCCGCGTGACCGCGTGCCGCGGCGTTCGTACACTTCACGTACGTAACACGTGGACAATCGGAAGAGCCGGGGAACCGTCGACCACCGTGGCATATGCTATGACCTCCCGACCGTTCGAGAGCAGCTGCAGCTTCATACCCGAGAGATATCGTGACTAACTGCGCGCAAGGTGTTTCTTCTCTTTCGATCGTTTAACGGAAGAGGGATAAATTCGATCTTTTTTTTTTCAGGATCCCCAAGTCGTACCAAATTATGTCGATTAATAAATTGGGAAATTATAATCGAATATAGCCGATTTTGTGGCATGATGATGTCTAAAACTTTGTCCTGTTCACAATATTTCATCATAAAAAAAATTGTGTTCGAATTTTTAAAAAGAAATCAAATCCCTTACGACAATCTTCTCACTCATTGATTTGAACGGAAATTTGTAAAGATCACAGAAGCTTAGCTTTCGCGTGCCGGATTCGAACGTGATTTTTACTCTTTTCCGTCGATTGCGGTCTGTTGGCCCCATTTCGACAGTGGAGCTAGCGAACTACGAAGCTCATTGTTCGTGCCTCTTCCCTTTGTGCGCGCGTGTCTGCTCTGTTTTCCGTGGCGAAACAAAAGGGCCGTGGTAAAAAAAAAAAAAGAGTGCGAGAGGACCTTTAAGGGATGATGCATTGTCCGCGAAGCGAACGATTTTCTAAGGGTTGAAACACGTTCGAGCTTACGTTTGATATGCTTGCCATTGAAATTTTTATCAAATTCTTGGGAAAATTTGTTCCGTTTAAGATTCAGTAATATTTCACATTTCACGATGTAAACCGCGTATCCAAGTTCCCGCCGTTCTTATCGCGCCGGCCATTGCAGTGCCGCGTTACTTATAATGAAATTTTGCGCGAGGAAGAAAGTTTTAAAAGTGCAAAAGTGCGCGCGGAGGACAAAAGAGGCACACCGGGGTAAAGCCGAGAGAAGGCCGGCAGAGCGGACAAGATTTAGGAGGATCATAAATCGAGACGATGTCCTAGCGAAGGCAGGAGGATCTTCAAGAGATTAGATTCGTAATTCCCAAAGAAAGTTCTAGCCTTTTTTTTTAAATATTCCCTACAAATTAATTCGATCGCCACGTCGATATTATAAAACACATATTACCCTCTCCCTCAGCATTTCTTGTATTTCAAATCCCTACGAAATATTTCCTTTTTTTCATCAAACAAGAACGGATCCAGAAATTCTTATTTCCCGGAACAACCGGCAAGATTTACATACCTACGTACGAATTGCACGATGACACAGGGAAACGTAACGAAGACCTGGCACTGGAGGAACACGACGTTCGTGTTTTTAATTGAAAGCAAAGTCTGTGGATTTTTAATTAAGAAAATTCAAGATCAACCTACAGCGTGCCGGCCATCCATTTAACCATCCATTCATCCATCTATCGAGTACTGCCTGCTCCTCCGGAGGCTCCTCAAACAGTTTTATAATTGATTTCATTTTCATTTATTTTAACACGAAGCCTCGCCCTCCCCCCCCCCTCCAGCTTCTCCAGTGGCAGTCTCTCTCGGTACGTCCCTTCGACGTTGCCTTGAGAAGACAGTGGGCCCCACCCCTATTTTCCACCCCCCCCCGCTGCCAGCACCTCTCAGTTCGACGCTCGACCTCACGCCGCAATCAATTTAATGTTTTAATTAAGAGAGTATCCGTGAAAAATTAGATTTTAATCGGATCGCACCACCTCCTCCTCCTCCCTTACTCCCTGCTCCTTCCACATTTATTGCTACGCCGTGGTACGTTTTAATAAATAATTTTAATTGCTGTAAACCCCTTTCCCTCTCCCACGCTGTTTGATATCGAACGTTAATTAATACGCGGGGGCAATCGTCGATACGCCCTCGATCCATAATGCATCGAGAATCCTTTCTTTCAAGAATTCCTTTTCTAGCCTTCTATCCAGATCTCTTATTATTATTATTATTATCGTGTTTTAATAATAATGATGATAATAATTGGAACACGATTTCTTCGAGGTACGATTCCCAATACACAGTGAGTACATTGGTACTTGGCAAAAGTTTGGGATTTTAATCATCCTCTTCTTTGCTCCCTCTCCCTTTACTTTATTTAGCTTCCTCTCTCTCTCTTTTTTACACAAAAAAAGCTTAATCCTCTATTTGAAGCGTTTATTCTCGAACTAGCGAGCGTATTGTGCAACGAGAAACCTACGTGGATCGTCGAAGATTGCGTTCCAAATGTTACTATTGTTTGTTGTTAAATAAATTTTTGTTTGATTTCGTACATGATTTTAATCGGAATCATTTAAGGGTGGTAAGATGTTACAAGGGTCAATTTTACATAAATGCGACATTTTTTTTTTAATTTGATGAAAAATAACCTAAGATTGATATAAATTAATTAAAATTCGTGATTTGCCTATTCGAAATTTTTTTATTCTTATTTTAACAATCGTAAAAGAGTGTCAACAGCTGCCGGCTTCTGTCCGATTCGCGAGATCGATGTCGTTTAAGAAAATCGCTTGTGAAACGTAAAATCCGAGGCGCGTTCGCTACCGACCGCGGTTGAGGCGATCTAAAAAAGAAAAAGGCTAAACGAAGTGTGAGAGAGAGAGAGGGACAGAAGGTCCACCATTTTCCGAAGCTATTCTAGAGTCTTATGCAACAACCGGCAACCGATGCATTTGGCCGGGCAGAGCTTTATGGCCGAAGCTCGCATACGCAAAAATGTTTGTTTTAACTTGGTGCCCGCTTCCCCCTAGCCCCCTTACCACTCTTTCTCTCTCTCTCTCTCTTTTGCCACGTTCTCGTAGCCTTGAATCGCCAGGAATGTGTGAAAATTCGTTTAAATTAGAGCTTCCGGATCTTCCATGTTGTTTTATCACGCCACACAGTGGAAAAGTTTTGGAAAATCTTGAGAAACGATCGTTCGTTAGTTTTTCATTGTGTTGAAAGGAATCGAAGCAGACGAAGGTGATTGGTAGTGTGAAAATTGATGTATGGGTACATGCTTGCGTCAGGATCACGTTTATGAGCGTGTTTTGTAACCACACACTTTTGGGTAACGATTGCTGCTCTGGTCGATTTTACCCACGTGTATCATACTTCGTGACATTTGAATTTTGAGGAAAAAAAAAAGTTTCTATCAAAAGATCGTTCTCTTAATGACCAGTCACGATGCTTTTAAGATCGTTTCCATTTGGGAACTCCTGGGACTAAATAACACGCGCATCCCCAGCGTTGTCCTAATGGAAATCATCTTAAAAAGTTGCTCCATGCCCGTTGGGGAGAAGAAAAATCTTTTGGACGAATATTTCGGCTCGAGTATTCCCTGTAGGAAAGATTTCGGGTAAAATGGTAGAAGAGTGGGAAGAAAAGGAAGCCTCACACTCTCTCTCTTTTTCTCTCACGCCATATTTTACACCCTCCATTTTTACGCCATCTTTCGCTCGACTACCCGGTACTCCACCCTCTCTTTTTCTCTCACACTTCTCTCGTCCCACTCGTTCTTTCGTCTCCCTTTTCACCGACCTCATCCCCCCCATCAGCCAACTCGCCATCCCTTTCTCGCATTCTCCGTTCATCTCACGTCCTCCCAGTCGTTTGTTCTGATCAATACGACCAATCGCGATAGTTCCGATCACAAAATTTCTAAACGTCCTCGAAATGTTCATTTCGCGAATACGACGGACTTTAAGGTAGCTTTAAGGTAATTTAGAGATAAAAAGATGGAGAGAGAGAGAGAGGTTCTCTCTTGGATCTTGAAAGGAAACGAAATAGACCAATTTCCTGTGCGCCGTCTGATTTCATTCGATTTTTTCAGGCAATCGATTACGGTGACTCTTTTTCTGACTCAAACCTCGCGAGTTTGTCGATGAAGGGTTTAAATATTATTCTGTTGCCAGGTGATCAGCTCCTTTTTTTTTTCTTCTTGACAATACTGCTAATAATGCTAATAATAATAATAATAATAATGGTAATAATAATAATAGTAGTAATAATATCCGCTTATGCACGAGAACGTTCGTAGTTGCGCGCGCATGTCCCTCGTTCGATTTACTTGTATTGAATATCGAATGAATGTATTATCTGAAAGGCGATCAATTATTTCGCTATACCTCTAATTAATCTATTACCTTCTACCTCGCGTTATGAAATTTTCAAGCCCTCTGTATACTGTGTCCGTCGTTCCGTGAAAATATTCCTACGACCGCGCGAATATTAAAAAGAAATCTAAGAAACGGTGGTCTTAAACTCTGTAGTATCGAGTTTGACTCAATCACAGCGATTTTGAAAAAACTATACCGAGTGGCACTCGACGTTTCTTTATACTCGCAGATCTTTCTTTAATTAACTAATCACCAACTCGAACAAATTTCTTTTCACAACATAACGAGTAAATTATCATTTGAAAAGAAATGATATAATGTCAGATTATTTGTCATGAAATAAGGGTGAATGAAATGTTTTGGAAACGTTTCTTCTTTGGAATCGGTTAAGAAATCATTTGCTAGCTCGAGTGTCGTCTCGCAGCATCCGTGGTCCACGGAGTAATTATTTTTCCGGTGTCTCACCCCTGACGTTCCTCTCTCTTCTTCCTCAGCCCCTTGGAGGACCCTTTCGAGATTTTTAACGTCCCCGCGACCCTTTCTTTTTCTCTCTCTCTGTTTCCTTGCAACGAAAAGAAGCTAGATATAAGGGTGCCTCCTGCAAAATCTACCCCTTTACGCGAGCCTGCGTCTTGCAGAACGGGAGAAAAGAAATTAGCGAAATTAAACGACGCGCCGAGTCCTTCGAAAGGGGCCAAAACCAACCCCTTCTTCGTGCTCCTTCGCGAAAAACGGAACGGACTATTTGTGATTAATTATTCGAACGGTTAGAGAGAGATGCTAAGAGAAAAAGAAGGGGTAGGAAAGGTAAACGAGGGTGGACATAAAGAAACTTGGCTACGAAGACGTGAATTTTTTTTTTACAAATTCTAAACCTTCCATCAAACTCACTGTCATCTCTAATACACATTTTCTGATACGATTTTATACACTCAAGAGTAATTCAAGGAGTGATTGAAACACGTGCTTTTCTTGTCACCAAAAACTTCACCTCAACACTAGATTTATGGACTTAGCCAATTTGACTCATTAAAAATTTGATTACTATATATTTATGCAACTTTACAATTATTTAAAAAAAATCATACGTGGCTTTTTAGTTAAGTAATGAAATATATGTAAATGTTGATTCCTCTTCTTTCCTCTTTATATTCTTCTTTTTTTACTTAAGTAAAAATAGGTATATAAACAACATCCGTAAATCTAGTATTAAACTACTATAAAGAAAGCACACGAGGTTAAGAACTTACAAAAAGAGCATATCAAGCATCCTAGCATTAAATACAAGAGAAATAAGTAAAATGTAGGGATTTTAGAGTGTCAGGTCAGGTCTCGAGCTATTTGGTAAAATCTCGATCAAAAGCGACGGCGTTTTCGTAAATGAAATTAATCTGTCGATGCGTACCATGCGTCCATTTAATATCCATCACGCGTTCATCACTGCAGAAGCGATCCAACGATGTGTGCTTGCACTCCGTTCTTTTCCCTCTCACTCTTCCACGTACACTCTCTCTCCTCCCTCTACCTGCCTCTCTCTCAAGCACACACGTGTCGTTCCTCTTCGTCCATCGAGTATTCGAAGATCATTTCCTCTCGTTTTATCACGAACGATGAAAAGTCACGATAATCACGAAAATCACCGGAAAACGTGTGAGATCGATCGATCCGAAATTTTGTCCGTAACATCTTAATACGTCGCGCGCCCGTCGAAAACTGACCCCGCAGCTGGCCGTCTTAAAAAAGGGGGTGTAAAGGGCCCTGAGAGAGGGAAGGAAACCTATCGCAACGACGGGGACCACCAACGGGACGAGTTACGGTTGGTGGGGGGGCCTAGGGGCGAGTACCTCGATGTCCACCATTCTTTTATCTTCTTTTACATTTTTTACTTTTTTCTCGTTCTGCTAGTCCGCGAGCTAGGTACTTGCCCTCTCCCCAATGTTATAGGTAAGTATTCCTACTCGTACATGAGATACATTTCGGGGTTCAGGTAGACCCGTTCAAGGGTCTGCAAGAATTTAAGGGTTGCTCGGAAGTATTAAGGGTTAGATTTATTCTCACTGTCTTTTATCTGCTTGTTATAAACATTATTGTTGTTAAGAACGTATTATTTTGTTATAAATATTATATTGCGTTGGCAAAAAGGTAATTTAGGTTTTCACAAATAGCGTTATGTTCGTTTGGAAAGTCTTCTTACAATATTATTTCTTTTGTTTTCAAATTTATATAAAAAAATTGAGTTTTATTTCACATTGCAAAACCAAAATTACTTTCTTGCCAACTTAATACATGATACACAATATCGATGACTCCGTGAGAATGACTTGCATATCACACGTTGGAATTCTAAAAATTCTAAAAATTAAATATTCATTTTGCTTAGGCCAAGTACTATCGTAGAAGTCAACGTGTTAATACCAAGTCACGTGGACGATCGAAGACTTCTAGCCCGCCAAGTTGATCTTTTCGAAAGAGAACGATTATTCGAAACGTATGATCTAAAAATAAAGATTTATTTACACGAGGAAGCCGTGTGCTCGCTCTAGCACTACGGCCATTATTATCTAAAATTGTTATTTCGAAAAAACAGTCTCTATTCTTTTCTACAAAATACAAGAAAAGAGTTCGAGCGAACGTGCGAGAGTATGGTTACTCTTTAGGCTACTGCAACGGTTCCTCATCCTCCCTCCCCCTTTTTCAACCCTCGGCAGCTTCCCCAACCATCTTTCTGGAACCTATTCGATCGATCGTATTTCTGTAGGACCCTACCACGGGTCGTGTCTATTGGTCGATCCTCGATATCTCGTTGTCGGTTTTCGAGTTTGCAACGACGACGCACACACTCGAACGCTGGTGCATTCCAGCGGAGCATTTCAACGGGTTTGCAAAGACGCGCGAGAACCGTCGACTTTTGTAAAACAAAAAGTGTCTTCCTCTGGATAAAAGGTAGGGATTAACCTCTTGACTTGTAATATCGAGTGAGACTATTTAATGCATGAACTGTACATGGTTTCATTTTAATAAATAAATTTTTTTTTATCATTTAGGATTTTTTATTCATCGTTAGTCTCCGTTTGGACAAGCTTGAAACTCCATTCGTTTATTCCCTCAATTTCTAATGTTAATTTTAACGTGTATCAAATTAAGTCATAAGGCAAGGGATTAACCCTTCATAGGGTACAACTTTCCACATAATTTTTTTTCAATTTCGTTCTGGTTTATTCTCGCTAATTAGGGTACAGTGAACATGAATCGAGCTTTTAATAAATATCGACCAGTGTTCTATAAAAAGGTTAATAAAAAAAAAAAAAGATCGTAGAGATTTTCGTTGATCTAGCAAACGCTGGCAGCCATTATCCTTTTCGGTGTTAGTTTAGTCGCGTAGGCAAAAAGCGGACACTCGTTCTGCAAGCAAGGAATATTAATAGTATTGTTAGAAGATCGATAGTTATTGATTAGATATAGAGTATATCGAAAAGTAGGAAAGATTTCGTTCCGAGAGAGATCGATCGAGGTATCGATCGATGGCGGGTCTGGATCCCGCGCGAATTATTATTATTATTATCATCGACATCATCGGTATCACCGTATCTCTCTCGGAACGGCAAAAGCGAGATAGCGAGTGAATTAGAACTAGTAGCAAGGTTACAGAAGTGTCGTTCTCTCTAATCTCACCTCGGAAGTAAAGACCGTCTCTCTCTAATTATTCAGCAATCCCCAACGATCTCTCCTGGGTATCTCTCTGTTCTTCTAATCGTCACCATCGTCGTTATCATCATCATCGTCATCCTCGTCGTCATCGTTGTCCTCGAACACGAAGAGTCTGTTGTCTTTCGTTGGTTGCATCCGACGAGAAAATCTTTCTTCTTCCTTAATTTTCACCCAACTGAGATTAAATAATAAAAAAAAAGAAACCACTTTATAGTTTATTCATTTTCCATCTCACTTATCACTAAAAAAAGCCACCGTTAGCCGCACACGGTAGGTGGTTATACCGCGCACCGTTATATACACCACTTGACACTTGAAAATGATCGAGGAGAAGATAAGGGAAGCAAACTCGAAGATTTCTATCTAAACGAAGGGACAACGAAACGAGGCTCCTCTCGGTTCTTCTTTAGCTTAGCCAGTGTACGTTCCTTTGGTACGAACTATACGTTCGCGTTCACGGGAATAGGATCGCGAGTAGGATCGCGAGTAGCATCTCTTGATCTCTCTCTCTCTCTTTCTCTCGTGGTTTCGCTCTTTACGGTAACACTCTAAGCTCCGCGCCGTGGACGACACTACTGATGATGGCGGGCTCGCTACGATCGAATAATCTCTCTCACCTCTCCTCTTCTCTTCTCTCAACCTCGTTGCTCTGTCTCTGTGACTCTCTCGTTGTCTCTCTCTCTCGCGTGCGAGGAAAAACGTGCGTGCTCCTTTAGGATTAGGCACGAGAGAGAGAGAGAAAGAGAGAGAAAATTACCGGCACGACGTGAAAAGCTTCGATCACGCTTTTTCTTCTCCACGAGCGTATTAATTTCAAATAATTCTTTTTCAATTCAATTCTTTTTTACCGTCACGAAAAACTTTCACGACCAATTTCTTTAGCCTCCTCCTTCGATAATTTCTTTCTTGCCGGCGATTATAAAAATCGTCTATTTCTTCGAAAATTGACTGTACGATCGACGAACTAGCTTTCGGCGCGGTCCCGCACGGCGAGGTTCCTCCTCCTTCGAAGAGAGGCGCGAAAGTAACGCGCGATATTTCCGTCTTCCTCGCGCTCCCGCGCTCCACGAAGACGAGGAAGAAGAAGAGGAAGGTTCAGAGGTGGAGCATCGATTTTCGCCGGGGAGCACATAACTTCTTCGATCTTTCTTTTTTCTCTCTTCGAATACGAATCAAATGTGTGACACACGATCGTGGTTAACGTACAATTCAAGCAAAGAGAGGAGAGAGAGTGGATACAGGGGTAAAAAGTTAGAAAATAAACTAATAATAAGGAAACCGAAGGGACGCGCGTCCGCGAAAATCGTCGAACTGGATCCCCGGTGATCCTTCGGACGGAGTCCCCCGTTCGGTCCCTTCGAGGGAGCCGGCGAAGAAGTCTTTCTCGAGCGAAGAAGGAGGAACTTCTCCGCTCGCAGGAGTTTGCGAGCGATCGATCGATATATCCTCTTCGTCCGGTCGTGATACTCTCTTTCTCTCTTTCTCATAGGCTTCTCCCCTCTCTCTCTCTCTTTGTTCGCGGTGCGGCGGATGCGGCTGCGATGGCGGCGGCGGTGGTGGCGGTAATGTTGGTGGTGGCAATGGTGGTGGTGATCGAGAAAGAGAGAGAAAGAACGTATCTCTCTCTCTTCACACACACACAAAGAGATACACGGAACGCACGAACGCTCGACTTCGATATTTCTGCGATTTATTGCGGCGCGACTTAGAAATGCATCTAATGCGGTGCACGCTGCATAGAATGCATGCATGCAGCGGCACCTTGGCGGGGAGGTGAACCAAGTAACCTATCTTTCTCTCTCTCTTACTATCCATCTCGTTCACTCTTACACGCTCGATCTCGCTCGATCTTTCTTACTCTCTTTCCCCGTTCGTCTCGGTGAAGCACCGCGCGCGCATGCGCCAACGACGGCGAAGAAGACGAGAGAGAGCGTGTGCACGCTCTTCTACTCGCAAGCGCGGGATATCCGCGGCCTAGGCTAACACGCGCGCGCGCTTGAGAGCTAGAGCGAATATGAGAGCGAACGACGCGGAGGGCACGAGACTCGCGTTCTACGTCATTTCATTGGCGTCGAGATTACTATGTCTATCTCTTTCTTACTTTTCCTTTGTATCGTTACTATTTACTACTGACTGGATACTACTGCCAGCTCGTTGTCATACTTTGGTTGGAATCGATCAGTTTTTTTGTTTTATTATTTGAGGGGTTTTGTAAAGAGTTTTTCGCGTTGTATGTATTTATACGGTAATACCTCGATTTATAACAGTGTGCGATATTGTCTTTGTTCCATCTTTTTTTTTATTGTTTTTGTTTAATCTGAAACAAAATATATTAAACAGAATTTATATGCTTGTAAATGCAAAGTTGTGTCCTGATTTACGCGAATTTGACGCGAAGCGATTTTTGTCGGACCCAGCTATGGTGTAACTTCGGGGTATTACTATACCTGTATTGGGTGGATAGGGACCGTATAGAATAAAATATTCTGAAATTTTATAAGTAGTTTAAAAATGATATTGTTCGTAATATATTTTAAAGATTGCAAAAAATCAGATTTGAGTATTTTGAAATCATTCAACTTTCGGTCAATGGATTTTTTTCATTTCTTTTGTATTATTTGGATTTTGATTGTTTGTAATATATAGAAGTGATATAAGAACCATATCTACAAGTTTTTAATTCGTAGTTTATTAATACTAATAACGCTGATTATAATTTAGTGATCATACCTTGAAATCATTCTCAATCTCTGAAATATCTCGAATACCTATGAATCTATCCAAATAGATCATTCGTGATCCCCATACCTTTCGCCTTTTTCCAACTTCGTCATAATAATCCTTGTCCAATTTATCACAATTATTACTAACCAGATACTACAATAATCTCTACCTCCCCACGTTCCAGAATCAGGTTCTCCAGAATTCCTCAAACATTCGCATAGACCCACCAGAGAATTTCCCACGTGTTATATATTTTTCATTTAAAATCATTCGAAATCTCCGAAATTTCTCGGATACCTATCAATCTATCCCGATAGATCATTCGCAAGCCACGCTGCTCCATACCTTTCGCCTTTTTCCAAATTCGATATCATCATCATCATCGTATACGCCAGCATTACGCCGGCGCATGGAATTGTTCCGTAAAATGATGCGTAGGCGCGCCGCGTGGCCGGTATATACCAACGGCACGTACACGCGATATTATCAGTGCAAACGCATCTCTCTCCCCCGAAAGCCGCGAAAGGCCTATAAGGTCTCTAGCGGTAGGCCAGAACGAAAGAGAGAGAGAGAGAGAAATTCGGGTATTCGATCGAGCCGGAAAAATGGTGAGCGATTCAACGATGGCAAATTCCAAAACGCCGGGCATGTTCGTTTCGATCCCTCCCCGAACTCTCCACCCTCCAACACGAGCAATTCCAAATGCGAAGCGTGGTCTGGAAAAGCGCTAAAATATCTCGACGCGTTTATCTCCCTCTCTCTCTCTCTCCTTCGTATATCTCCCTCTCATTCTAACTCGTAGACGTTCTATCGTGCAAGCTAGAGAGAACTTCCTGGCCGCCGCCGCCGCTTGGATTCTCGCTCGCTCACTCGGCTGCTCGTACTGCACTCGACTCAATGTGTGCGTGCGACGATGCACATCGCGCGTCTCCTCGTAAGCTCTCCTTGCCGCGTGTTCGAGAGCAGCAGCCTATCCCGCGGCTCCGTTTGCCGTGTCTAAGCAAAAGAGGAGGGATCCCCCCTTCATGCATACACTCTCGTTCATTCTATTTCTTTCTTTCTTCGAGGCTTCTCTTTCCATTCATCCGTCTCTACCGATACTGTGTTCGAGAAAGAGGTGGGGGTGAGACTCCTAGACGACCCCCCGCTAGATACGACACTGCGCGAGATTTTTTCACGCAAGATGAAAGTTACTCGCGAGAGAGATATTCTATTTTAAACTTTCGGCCGACAGCCGGCGAGCGTGCCTCCCAACCCGCTCCATCTTTCTATATATTTCGTTCTCTCTCTGTCTTTCTCGTCCTTTTCCGCGAGACTTCCGACATCATGATAATTCCTGAAAAGGGGGAAGCCATTTTGCTACGGATCAGAACTTTGATCCTATTGTCTAATTCCTTTATCGTGTCGTCCCTTTTTTTTTCGATTGACTTTCCCTGTATTTTGGCGGGAAAGAAAATTCTTTGCATTCTTAGACGTTAACGAGTCTTTGAAATATTGTCAGGTTTTGGCTTCTTCTGTTTTTGTTTTTCGGAAACTTTTAACATTCGTTAATCCACTTGACACGATCCGGACCATTCCACAAAAAAAAAAAACAAGGATATCAGGCAATAATGTATCCACAATTTCCATAATGTAATTCAAAAGTATAATTCCATTCCCAATCCACCCTCGATCGAAACGCGTACTAGGTATTTAAAAGTGAACGCATTATTAAAAGTCCATACGAGTGATTAAAATCCCAATTATTTAATATTCCATATCCCGTCATTAACCTCTTCAACCTCATGAAAATCTGTCTCGCGTTGATCAATTATCTTTCGTCTTTTATCTATTGTTAAAAAAAAAGCAAGAGAAGAATAAAGAGAAGTCAAAGAACGAGCGGACATTCATCGTTGCATACTGTATCACGTTGAAGCAAGTAAGGAAAGCAAGCAGTCAGGCTGGGTGGCTAACGCGTACACGCACGTACAGCACACAGTTATAAGAGTAGAAGGAAAGAGGGGAGCCGGCTTGGATGATCCGTTGGCCGGTCCCGCGATGCCTTTTTCTTTTTTCATCCCCTCCAGCATGAACGGCCGATCCAACCCCGGCACTCGTCCCTCTGCACCCCTTTCGGCAATTCCACTCGCACGGCTGCTACCACCATCGTCGCAACCGGCGGCGGCCAGCGATCGCACCACCACTGTGCTTTTGTTTTCCTCTATTTTCCGGTTTTTCCGGGCGGGCCGCATCCTCGGACACACGCTGCGTCGTTGGCGCAACAAGTAGCAGATTATAAAAATCACTCGACGGGCCACGGGGGGGGATGAGCCTGCAAGAGGTAGTGGGGTTGGGAGGGAAAAAAGTGAGAAATAAAAACGAGAGCGCCGCGCGGCACGCAAACCGTCCCTGGAGAGAGAGAAGGATAGTCGTTGTGCGATGTAGTGTGTATTTGAGAGAGAGGAGGGAAACACCGAGTGAAAGAGGAGGTGTGGGAGGTGAGAGAGAGAAGGGGTAAACACTACTGTACTCCGTTCCTGTATGTGTGAGAATGAGAAGGATAGAGAATGGGTGGGAGTGTGGGACGCGGGAGTAGGTACACATTTACCCATACATATGTATGTTTCTCTCCCTCTATCTGTTTCCGTCCTTCTCGCTTGCTTCGTCTCCTCCCACTATCACCCACCCTCTCTCTCTCTCTCATTCGCTTCCCTCCTCGTCCCTCCAACGCGTACGAGAGAACCGTGCGTGGCGATTTACATTAAACGCTGGCCCGTTCCCTTCCGTTCCACGGAAAGGTGTGAGTGCGAGGGAGGAGGGATGGCGAGAGAGGGCAGAACTCTCTAGCGTTGCTCCGAGGAGAAAATCGTCCGAAAATACGCGGATACGAAACGTGCATGGCCGATATACACCAAATGCAACGCGCGCTGTAAAAGCGATGGAAAAAGTTTTGTCAAGTTAAATCATTTTTTTTTTTTTTTTTCCTTTTTTTTTTTTATGATCGACGTCGATTATATCACGGCCATTTGTTTCTATTATGGAGGATTTTCGGTCGATCGAGAGAGTTCACAATTTTTTTTTTTTTTTGCTGTTAACATTTCTTTTAGAAATTAGATCGGAAGATTAATTTCTGCACTAAACCTACCGACGTTAAAGGCATACTTATTTTCATTACATTTATCTATTTGACAAATACTTCAGCGAAAACGTGCATTTTGCTATCATTTAAAAATATTATTGAATAAATATTATTGATAATAAATTTCTATGAAAGTAATTTTATTATTTAAAAAATCGAGAAACAAGAAACGTATAAAGGGTCTTTTGACCCGTCTTGGTAGGTTTACTGTTAAATTGTCCAATCTTTTTGATGTTTTTCAAATATTCGGATCCATATTAATTATTCCGAACAGAATATATTAAACTTTTTTACAAATTTTATACCAGTCGAGTCTTCGCGTAATCGTTCGCGTCTTACGTAAAATGCACACGTGCGTGTCTCGTAAGAGAATCTGCCTCGCTTTCTAACTCCTTTCTTCCTAACCTTTTCTCTTCTGCTGTAAACATTTTTAGGAAAGAGACGCAAACAAGAATATTTTTTTTTTTTATTTCTGCATTCGAATAACAAACGATATATTTTGTGTGTATATATATATATATGATAAAGAATGGAACGGTGGGCGCGCTCGAGCGTTAGCGCAGATGGGAAAAAGTTTTTCCCCCCATTTTCCGCGCGATCTTTCAACTCGATAACCGAACGCTCGCACGGCTCGTTCGTAATTTATTTGCAAACGCTTCCCTTCGAATTGTTGTTTCGGGCATTACAATTTATACGCTGACCCACGTCCTTTCTGATCTCCCGTCGATCGATTTTACACGCGAGGTCAACGACCCTCCTTTCGCTTCCCCTCGCAATTTCTCTCTCTCTCTCTCTCTTGTTCTCCTTCTCTATCTCGTTCTCTCCCTCTATCCCTCGTTCGCTCAAACTCGAGAAGAAACGCAAAAGCGCGCGGCTTTGGCCATCCTCGGGCAGCCGATGGACACCGCGCCATATTTATCGACACTAGAATGCACTAGGATGCGCTAGTGCAAACTATATACATATTTACTAGCAAACGATCAATACTCACAACTCTGCCGATGGAACTCAACATTATCGCCATTGCGCGCGATTCGAGTCCCGCAGCCCCGTTCGTTTTGTTGCCCAAAATGAATTTTGTGATCATTTAAAATAAAATCCGAATACCTTTCGTCTTAGCTTTTTATTATATTCGATCGAAGTAAGCCGATGTAGTTGTTTTTTATTCGTAAGGACGAGTTTGGGCTGCCATTTTTTGAAACTACTAGCAACGGTTTCTGGTATGGATAATTATAAAATTGTTTTGTTCCAAATTTTATTTTATTTAAACGTAGCACGACTGGTTTCTTGATTTTTTTTAATAATAAAGTTAATTTTATTTATTAACCCTTACCTACTCGTATTTTGGGGATGAAAGATATAAAGCACCTACGAATAACAGTAAAATTAATTAAGAAAGAATTTTATTATTATAGACTAAAAAATTGTTTAACTTATGAAATACTCAAGCAGTTTTTTTACACCCGATGAAACCGTAATGCCCCCATGCGAATAGTTAAGGGTTGATAATACACTAAATAGCGAATTTTTTCAAGCATTTATCAATTAGATAAACGTAATAAAAATTAGTATACGTTTAATGTCGGTAGGTCTAGTCTTAATATCACTAATGGATAAAACAAATAATTTGTTGATGATCGACTAAGCACGCGCGAGATACACCCATTTTTATTTCCCACCCAAATTCTTAATTATAACCTCAAGATAGAATAAACGATGACTACATAAAATAATAATAATTGCAAATTTTTGGTCAAGCACTCTATCGCATTTTTAGCGACATTTCGAAAGTCTGCGGAAAACAAACGTGTCATCCTTTCGACGTGCATCTAACAACACATTTCGCAAGATTGTCATCTACAATGTCTCGTAATTCGCAAACTAGCTAGTTTGTTCGAACTCTATGTCGTATCATTTTGGCAAGAGTCTTCTGGGTTTGACGAGGGAGAAACGGCCGTCAAAAATTTGGACTCTCTTGGCGGGTAACGGCGGCGCCTTCGTATCTCGCCATCTTGAAAGTCGTCACAGGTTCCCAATATTTTTCCTCGTGGCTTGTCGGCCCGCGTAAGAATAATTTCGTGCTCGGCATTTCGTGGCAAATCGGCTAACTCGCAGCGTGCTTTGCCAAGACCCGGAAAAAGGAGAGGCGGGTTTTCTAGAACGCCTAAAAATAGAGTCGCCACGCTCGCGAAAATAAAATGGCAGCGTGCGTGGTGGAAGAAGAGGACTAGGAGGAGGAAGAAGGAGAAGAGTAGGAAGAAGAAGAGAAATGGGCAGAACGAGACGGAGGCAAGGAAAAGAGAAGAGATTACAAAAAAAAAAAAATGGCGTTGCAAAGCATCTAAAATTGGCGGTACCGACTTTGCCAATACAGCCAACTAACTACGATGGCGTGGGTCCCTCGTGTGTAAAAGCATGGAATAAGGAGAACCGAGAGCAATGCGAAAGAGGGCTGGGGGACTGGTGTTTTAACCTAGAGCAAGATGAGACTAGAAACAAAGAGAGAAAAATGAGAGAACGCTTGGGAATGTATTCTCCGTCGCGAGAAATCGCGGGAGAGTCTTACGAGCAAGGAACCTTCGAGTACGTACGAGAGCGTTCTTCTCTCTAGCCCGCGGGAAACGTCGCTGGATGGCTTTTACGGAAGATTATGCTTCGTAGAAGAGAGAGAGAGAGTGTATTTAAAGGTTACCACGCCGGCAAATGATCTTATCTTCTCGATTGATTTTCGCGCGTGCCGTTAACAACGTGCGTAAAACGTTGACGGCTAAGTGAGAAAACGATTAAACAACGCGTCATCATCCTTTGATATCAAAATCAAAGTATTCAAGTCTCCAAGTAGTCGTTCGAGTATTTTCATCCCTCTCTGTTCTTTACCCTATCACGTTTATATTAAGTATCAAAGGTAGAGACCAACGGTAAGAATGAAAAATGTTCTTAATGTTCACACTTGGCCCAAGGAATCGTGGCTAGTGACCGAAATATTGCGTCCTAAAGTTAAATTTTACCAATTAAAATTGGCACCGGAGCGTACCTTGTCCCGTTCTGTCCAACTAATGAACAAACGCGGAAGAGTTATCGCCACGGACTTTTAAAATAAAATAATTCGTTCTGAAGTTTTTTCGATAGAGAGATTTCAAAAACTATACAAAATATTGTCGTAATTTGTGAAAAGAATTTTCTTTCCTTTTTTATGATAATAATTTCTTAACACTAGATTTACGGATGTTGTTTATATACTTATTTTTACTTTAGTAAAAAAAGAAGAATATAAAGAGGAAAGAAAAGGAATCAACATTTACATATATTTCATTACTTAACTAAAAAGCCACGTATGATTTTTTTTAAATAATTGTAACGTTGCATAAATATATAGTAATCAGATGTTTAATGAGTCAAATTGGCTCAGTCCGTAAATCTAGTGTTAAGATATACAATAACGTTGGAAAAGTTTGTTCAATGATCTCATTCTCCTTTATCGTATATTTTGTGCTATACGTCAGAGGAGGGATGACGAAGAGAGCTCTTTTTACCGATCGCAGATTTCAAGAACGTGGACCTTGCCGATCTAAAAGAGAGGAGGGAAGGAAGGCCTGCACCAACGTCGAGAAAGAAAAGAGAGACAGGGGGAGAGAAAGAGAGAAGGGAGAGATCGTCGACCTTGATGAGAATAGCTCTTCGAACTGACCATACCTCTCGTACGTGAAGTTAAAAAGTATCTCTCTTTCTCCTTCCTTCTTCTCTCACTCTATATCTCTTCTTCTTTCTTACTCTCCCAGTTTCGTCGATCTTTCTCCTCTCTCACCCTACCCGCGCCATCCAACGAAATAAATCTTCCCTGCGAATAAAGCACGCTCTTGCGCTCACGCAACTTGCTTCTCCATTTATTTATTCCTTTTTTATGAATCGAAAATAGACGGATACGATCGATACACCGAATATAATCGCTAAAATAATTTCGTTAATTTATGGTTGGTGTATCGAGTGATAGGGAGATCACCGGTGACCGATACTCCATTTCACGGATCACGAATTTCTAACTTTTGCTTACTGTAATTTCTTGCCATAAGAGATTATAATTTAAAAAATTCAATTGTAAACACAAATTAGGCGAATTTATAGATTTGTATAAAAAACAAACAAAAATGAGAATATTCCTTCGGTAAAAATACGAATCCTATTATGGATCGGATTAACGAACAAAGATAAGAGATTGTAATTTAAAAAATTCAATTGTAAACACAAATTAAGCGAATTTATAGATTTGTATAAAAAAAACGAAAAAAAATGAGAATATTCCTTCGATAAAAATACGAATCCTATTATGGATCGGATTAACGAACAAAGAAAGACGCGCGAACGTTTCGTCGACGTTTCTGCGCGCCGAAAGAAAAAGAGAGAAAATATCGTATAGTCTTATGCGAAAAGGTTTAACTCTGGTGAAAGGTGAGTGGGTGTTCGTACGTAGGCAGATTAAAGCCGCGAAGAGATCGAATGCCGCGTTTTACTCTAGACGAGAACCATCCAGATACCGGTATTACCGATCGAGTTCGTTTCCTTGATGACCAGTGGCGCCATCGGTACCGACGGCTGACACGTTCCATTCGAATGCTTCGCCAAATTTCATGGTTCGTTTCCGGACTATTCGTCAGGGGATTCCTGTTTTGCGATGGAAAACTTTTCCGAGTCTATGAAAAATATAATATTATCTCTTAATTTCATATTGTCAATCATTATGCTTAAAACCGTAATTGTATTTATGCGAACCCGCAACAAATCGCGTTTAATTTGATGGACGTTTATTACCCTTTTATGAATTTGGTCATTAAAAAAAATTGTGCAACACCTACCCGCAGCAAAAAAAAAGAATCATGATCTAAATCTCGATCCGTATAAACGACCTGTCGCTTCACGTGGGGTGAACTTGTTTTTATTGTTCCACGTTTTAGGGGTAGGTATCCTACTACACCCCTCGTCTACCTGCGCTTTGTGATATACGTAATGCCCGTAAAAAAGGCTCGGGGTGCATCGGTAGAAAAAAAAACTAGAGGAAGGAGAGGAGGAAAAAACTTCAAAGTAAAAAGTGTTGTGGGTTGTATCGTCGTGGGCCACGGGCGATGCAAAAACCATAGGGTAGATCCCCCTAAACGAGGGTTCGTCGTTGCACGGGGCCGATCAACCGATTTGAATTCTCTACGAGTAGAAAAACGAGGAGTCGAACCCCAACCTTGGCATGCCACACTTTATTTGTCTGTTTACATATCGCTGTACACGCGTGCGATCGTGTTATAAAAAAGATATCAAAGTTGACATTCGATTCGAACGTAAACACATTAAACTTTGCCCTCTAACGTTCTCGAGCTTATAACAGAGGGTAGGTTATTTATAAGTTTGTTTAATGTTTATAAAAAATATGGAGAGGTAGCTTAATTAATCAGAAAAAAAATTTGGTTAATTGGTTCTTGAAATGTATATGAAAGTAGGACAACGTAAACAAATATTTAGACAATATTCTCTTTTCCTACAATATTAGCAATATTTGAAATACGCATTTTACAATAATTTATTAATTAATATCTGGTGTTTGCTTTATATAATTTAACTTAAATATATAACTTAACTTAAACTTATAAACTTAATAAAATATAAACTTAAATATAAACCCCTAATATAAACTTAACTTAAAAAATATATACAAAAGTCGAGGACCACTTGTACTTGAAAAAAACATTGAATTTTCTTTGTTATTCCCAAAGATCTTAGTAAATTTTCACGCGAAGTAAGGAGAAGGCAGCCGGTCGTAAGCCGAGTCCATCTCTATGAATTTTCGGAATTATCGCGAAGCAGAGACGGTGCGCGCGCGTTCGCTCGGCCTCGGTCGTGTACTTTGCAAATTAAATAACATCGCGATGGGTTAACGAAGTGTAGACTGTGTCGCTCGGACGCTTATCAGGACACCCCCAACCGGCTCCTTGGGTTCTCCTTCCTTGCACCTCCCACCGAGTCTCTCTTTCTCTCTCACAGCATGATTTATCATCTAACAGCGTCGCCCTCTACCCCACCCTGCGGCCTATTTTACCCCACTTTTCCGCCTTTTCCCCTCTTTCGCAAACGAAGGCTGGCCATCCTACCTCATCCTACGCGCTAACCCCCCCACCGTCCCTGCTTCACGACTTATCCCCACCCTTAGGAGGCTCACCCTCCACGGAAAAATAAGCCGCCGGACACCTTATCGTATCTCTCTCTTTCACACCAACCTGGTCGCACAGGATTGGTCGTCTTCGAACTGCAGGCAGGATAACGAAAATTCGATTTTCAAAATGGTAGCTACCCCTTACCGTGTGCTACGGAGAACGAAGGCTAGATTTTTCTGTGACAAATAGTTTCTGAGGTCTTAAATCGTTTGAAAGTCTTTGATACGGTACACGGGTTGAAAATATATTTTTTTAACTGACTTTAAAAAGAAGAAGGTTATCGAGTCGACTGTATTTTTTTGTGTGTTACGCGGTATCTTCTACGATTGTGAACCGATTTTAATGATTCTTTTTTATTGAATAGGCTGTTTCTCGAGGCTGGTCTTATTTAAATTTGAAGAAAAAATTCCATCAAATACTAACTAGTCCATCAAAATCAAATACTTACAATACCTACCTAATCAGTTATTTTTAGAGTAGGTACCAACATTACAGATTTATGTTAAATTTGGCTTGGCTGGCACCGACTCCAAAAATAACTGATTAAGTAGGTAATGTATTCTTAAATAATACGTAATAATATATGTTTTTTAACTTTTTAATTTAAGTGTATAAATAGGCAAATTTTGTAAGTCAGTTTATATTTTTTTTTTATAAAAATATACTTTATTCATAATAAACAAATTCACTAATCATATACACAGAAATCCCATGATTAAGGTATTTACCAATTGCTAGTTTAGGTGCTAGTTAATCCTGTTTACAGCAATTTAATGTATTAGATAACGATAAAAGATTTATCGTGAACACTGCATAAAGTGAATAGAAATTCGTACGCTCTTTACGCACGCATATCGAACGTATTTTCGAATAAACCCGCGTTTAGAAACGCGAAGCCGTGTCGAAATTCTTGTGACTTCCATAGCGAGCTCGTACCTCGGACTATGTAAACTCTCGCGCGAGTAACACGTAATAATTTGAAAACGAAGATTAAAAGAATCACCGAACTCCGATAAAGAGGTTAATTGACCGTTTAATCGAGCAGATTGATTAATCAGAGATCGTCGTTATTCAACGGCCAATCAATGAGTCGGAATATTTATACGTTTATTAGCTCGGTTTGCGAACCATATGGTAGAGGAAGTGCGGATAGGGTGGAGATTTATTAAGTACTAATTATACACAGGATGTACATGTATATACACACCTCGATCGTTTCTATCAGCGAATAACAAAATACGAAATGTTTACCCTTCCGTAAATGTTATACACGCTCGTCGCCTCCGACGTGGCCCGTGTGTTTTTACCATCGAAATAAAATTTCGTTGATTCTTCGACGAAGCAATCGAGGCTATTCCAATCACGATTACCATATTTTTTTTCACGGTTATGAATCGTGTAAAAAAAATTGACGTATGAATTTCATAAAGATGTATCGAACGGAGACTGACCAAAGAAAAGCAAGGAAGGGTCCGGTCTTCGGCCCGTCAGAAAATCGAAATGCAAATGTCCAGGAGGGTCTCCCTCCCACCGGGTACTTTAAATCTCTCGCACGTTTACCGGCTTGGCTCGCTTGTTTATTTTTTAATTAAAGTCTTCCGCGGGCACAGCTTCTCCCGGAACGGTAGCGGGATTAAAAAAGGTCCCCCGGAGTTATTAAGCTAATAATGTGTCCCGTGCCGTACCTTACGCTGGCGTTCACGGAAAGTAGAAGGGTGGGAAAAAGAGAGAAGACAAAAAAAAAAAAAGAGGATCCGAGATGCTTGGCAAAGCGAAGGTGGCGGTTGGTGGATGAGAGGAGGAAAAAGAGAAAGTTTGGGTTTGAGGGAGTAAGAGAGCCGTCGGTGAAATAAAAAGAAAAGGCGGAGGGAAGGAAGAAAAAAAAGGAGGTGGGACACGAAGGAAGCAAAAAACCACTCCGGCACGCGTTCCCTCTTTATCGAGGCTCGTTACCCCTTTAGTGGCTACGGTGTGCTTTCAAAGAAAAAGAGATAGAGAGAAAACTCTCTCGGTGAACCGACGACGAGAAAAACGTCCACGTGAAAGCCTTTCCTGTAATTTGCGACTTTTTGATTTTTCTTGCAAAAAAAGAGAAGCTCGCAGTCCAAGCACCGGTGATTCAATTTCACTCGATTAATACTCTCTGCACTCTTTCTTTTTTACCGCTCGTGGTGCACGTGCGTTCCTGATTTTTTCTTCAAAGGGTATACGAGTATATGCATCAGGATTGTTTAACGTTTTTTTTTTTTTTTTCTGGGGAAAAAAATATCGTAGAGCCTTTTCTAGAAGCCTTGGAATACTCGATCGACTGTCAAATCGTTTCCTTAATTTCCTGTTAAAAAACGTGGTCGAAAAAATTCGGTGACGCGTCTAATTAGATTAAGTACATATACACATATATAGAATCGTTCCTTTGTCGACTACTAATGAAAATGTCGTCGTCGAAAAAGTCGTTGCGAAAGGAAGATGACGGGATGCCTGACATCGCCTCAAACAGAACGATTTTCCAATTACACGGACGTATCGAGGAGGCTCGAGTACGCGTAGCTGGCACGCTGTTCAGGTAAAAGGACTCTCTTTCTCTCTCTCTCCTTTGTCGAGAATGGATATAGAATCGATTGCTCTCGCTAGAGAGAGAATGTCTATGTATGAGTATATGTGTGTGTGAGAAAGAAAGAGAGAGAGAGAGAGAAGATTCGAAGAGGGAGAATAGACATGGTCTCGTGGGTGGAAAGAAGAACGAGGACACACTCTCTCTCTCTCTCTTACTCACTGAAGTGTCTACATTGTAGAATATTCATATGAAATCGTCGATGATGCTCTCTCTGCGAGCGTTCATTGGCACTACTGGTAGAGGTAACTCGCCGGGAGAAAGAATAGCCTCGAGGAGAAAAGAAGGTGAAAAGGGGGGTGGGTGGGTAAAAGAGGGTTTCGGTGGAAGGAGTGGTAGGATGATGGTGCAAAGAATGGCTGGAGGCTGTGGAAGGATGGAGGAAGGAAGGAAGGTCCGCTCAGGCTCACCCTCTTTCGCACAGCCACCCTCTCGCTTCTCCCTCTTACCCTCTTTACTACTCCTCTTCTTCTTCTACCACCACCTTCTCTCTCTTTCTCTCTCATCCTCCTTCTCTTTCCTCCTTCTCGGCTGGCTCTCCCACACTTCCTCCCCTTCTTCCTGGCCGTCATCTCCGGGGCGATTTTCCACGGCACCTAAGAGAAGGGGCCAATGAGACGCTGGGCGTCGGTATTGATCCGAGGCGTCGTCCAGGAGACGCCCGCTCCAAGACGCCGGGCAAGCCCGGCAAGCGAGAGAGCGGCCCCGCACTTCCAGATAAAAGGACGAAAGCAGCTCTCTCCTCGAGACGAGCCGCGACTCTTTCCGCCGCCTTTCCGTCTTCGAATACGGACAACGTGCATGTCTACGTACCTTGTACGACTACCACAGCTGACGGCCAAGTATAAGACTTTTTCTTTGCTCGTTCGTGTTCTTATGCATGTCCTCGATCACCGTAGGCTCGAGTCACTTTTAGAATGATTTCGTTGTCTATGCTGTTACTTTGGGAAAAATCCTAAACAGAACGTTGTTATGGGGAGATACTAGTTTATATTATATGAGGATAGACCTGAAAAAATTACTGCCAGTCATTTCCTGACTAACAGCTTGGATTGCGTGCTCCGATCGTGTCGGATTCGAGCTAAAGAAGCGATCAGACCTTTTTTTTTTTCACTTAATTTACATTTTCTCAGGTGATCAATCAGGTAGGCTTTTTGGTAAATAGGAACAATATTTTTTTGACGTGATCTGGCTAATGTGTACTATAATAAATATATAATAATGAGATATCCTGTATTGTAATACAATAGGCATATGCATCGAATTGAAATTGTGTACATTCTTCAAGGAAGATGACGAAATGAATTCCAATTATTTTTTAAGACACTGATCAAATTCAAGATTAGAATTCAATGAAGATCCGGTAAAAGAAATTCTAATGAACGCGCGAACACTTTTCAAGCAGCATAGGACAGCTTTGGGAGAAGGTGTACGCTACTCCTTTTATTTTCCTTCAATTTCCTTCCTTTCAGGTTTCCCATCAGCCTTTCCATTAATATTAAAACGGGAGCGTAGCCTCGCGAGGGCTGTTTCAAAGAGGGTGGTGTGTTCCAGGCTGTGCACGGTTCTCTCGAGGTAGACGTGGAGAGGAGAGGAGAGAACGGAGGATGGAAGGACCACGGAGAAGCACCGATGGTGGGGGTGGGTGGATGGCTCGTTTTTCATCTTGATCTTCTAAAGTTACAAATTTGAAGCCGCTACTAGTTCCTCTTTCTCCCCACTCAAACCCCTCGACTCCCACCTCTTTTACACTGGCTCCTTCTCCTTTCTATTTCTCGCCACATAACTCGATCCATGTATTTTGTATAAGGTCTCTTTTTAAATTTTTATCACCTGTGTCAGTCAACGCGAACTTGCCAGCAGCAATTAGCTGATTACGTTAGATTCGACTCCAAGTTTCTTCCTCGACCTTGATTTAGATATCTGTCGTGTGTGACCAAAAAGATAACGATATTTTGCGATAGTAGTTATTTATAATGGTATTATAAAGCGTTTAAATATAATCGAGTAATTCGATTGTTATTGTTTTAAATATTTCAACGTGTAACCACGCAAAGTTTATTTCAACGGTTCCATATTTTCTATTAGTCACCTGCCGAACATCCGGATCTATGATGCAACGATATATTTCGTATCGAAAGTTCGAATATCGAGCTTGAGACACATACGGCCGATTCCATAGAAATTTAATTATCGGTATAACGCAACAGGACCATGAATATCGAATTTACAAAAGCGATACCTTGTAATTATTCTGTTGTTCTTTCGAAAAGTTCACCTACCGCCATTGAGTACAGAATATATGTAAATTTTCATTACAACGTTTCTGTATTATACGCATCCTCATACATATACATACGTCTTCACTATTTATGACGTTCATTCGTAATAATGAACACGCGCATTATCAAATCTAATTTCCACGTGGTCCCTAGAATTCGCTCGATCTACTTAATCCAGATTACCTGCAATAAGCCAAGCTTTTAAGGTCACATTTTGCGAAACGCGTGAGAAAACTTAGCGAGTTAGTTCACGACGTACGATTATTTATCATCGACTGACCTTTCCTTAGGGCCGACCCTCCTTACCGCTAGGCAACCCTTCAGGGTCGATCAACGGTCAGCGAACCCTAGTTTCGGGTATTATGAGAACCGGTTTTTCGGACGCGCCTCGAACGTACGGAATTTTTCCTGAGAATTTTTATCGCGAACCCGTTCGACCGGTCAGCCCAAACGCCGCGCGTCCAGGTGGTCATTTCCTGGCCACCCTGGTTTGGGCCATTTTCGTCTCTCCTGCTCCCCACCTCTTTTCTTACAGTTAAATCTCTCTTTGTGGCCCTTCGCTTAATCGGACGGTTGATACTATTTTATTCGAGGACACGAACGCGACGGGCCACGCGTGAACCTGAACAATCCTAGCTTTATTTCTATCGTGATACAAATAATCCTGCTAATAATAAAATTATTCTTATGGCAATTGCTGCAATTTATCGATTCAGACTGAAGACACGACTATGACCGGTATGCTAACTACCATGAGCCTTAACACGAACAGTCCAAGCTTTCTTTCTATCGTGATCCAAATAATCCTGCTAATAATAAAATCATTCTTATGAAAATTGCTACAATTTATCGATTCAGCCTGGAAACACGACGACTATGACCGGTATGCTAACTACCATGAGCCTTAACACGAACAGTTCAAGCTTTCTTTCTATCGTGATCCAAATAATCCTGCTAATAATAAAATCATTCTTATGACAATTGCTGCAATTTATCGATTCAAACTGGAGACACGACGACTATGACCGGTATGCTAACTACCGGAGCACAGTTCGACCTTTCTTTACGAGTAGGACTATAATAGATTATGGGACACGTCGTTGTCGAGAGACAGATAAAGTTGGCCTTGGTGTTGGTACATGAGGGCTGGGGGGTTGGAAGAGAGGATGAGGCGAAGGAGGCGGAGGGCGAAGGGTAGTCTCGGTACAGAGTATACCGTTATTGCTAGTTACGCCCGGTAACGATGGTGGCCGGTGGTATTACAGCGTAGCGATACTATCCGTAGGCGCAATATTTAGTAATTAGCTCGTTCGGTCAGCGGAATTATCCATAAACGAGTAATAAGTTAAATAAACCTGGCTACGGGCGACGGCCGCTTTAAATCAAATATTAAACAAGACGAAATAAAGGATTATAAAATGAGCTAACTTTATTCGAGGATTTTAACCGGGGTTAATGATACGGCGACACGTTTCTAACGGCTCATTCATGATTGCTATTGGCCTATATAGTTTTCTCATTTCAAGATAAAAGCTATGACCATCTTCGATACATCTCCGCAAATTAGCACGAGTCGTAACCGCGTAAGATTAGTGATGACGATCGGTTGGATAATTTGGAAGAAATTGAATATCGTAAGATCGTTCCAAAAATTATATTTCCGTCATATCTCTTCTAAGAAGGCATGGTAATACTGTATGATATTTACCGAGAAAAGCGAGATCCAATTTTGAACGATTAATCTCGATCTTAGGGTCATAATTTAGGGCGCGGCGCCTTTTGTCGTTGGAATAAACCTTCGAGTTTGGTTGACACGACGTTGAAGAGGTTACCTTGCCTCTTCAATGTTTTACATTTGCATTCGATGGCGAAACGGTTGAGGGGTGGGTTCCTAGGGGGAGGTGAACGGGGGAGGAGGTGGCGGAGGGAGGTGGAAGGCTGATGTTTTGCAAGATCTGCTCGAGAGACCATTCGTCTTAGTATCTGCCTCGGGGGGCGGTGAAATATAAGCTAGATCTACAGGAAAGATAAATGAATCCATCCTCTTGTCCCCGCCGCCGCTACCACCACCACTACCACCGCCATCGTTTCAGCCCCTTGCCATCCTTGGCCCTCGCAGCAAAGTCGGCCCTCTTGCACCCCCGCTTTCGAGGGGCGCGCTCGCGAGAGAAGAAAGCCACCATTATCTATGGAATACTATTTCTTGTATTTTTTTTTTTTTAATTCTTTGTCTTCTTTTAAGTTCATCTTAAGGGATGGCAGGTTGTATTGATTAAAATTACCCCCTGATGCACGACCCAACGATACAGCTCATATCAAAACAAGACATTACGTTCCCTTAAAACAATTCACTTCCACATCCGACATAAGAAAACGATACCGCGCTGCACTCGTCCCCCCTTCTTTTTAGCATCGCAAAGGAACCCGATTTTACGCTGATCCCTTAACAAGATTGGAATTGTAACGATAAGGATCGTATGGAAAAAAGGAAACAAAATGACAATGGGAAGGAGTAGTTGTGGGACAAGGGTACATTAGCCGGCAGGTAATACAAGCGGAAACGAAATTAAGACGGACTTTTGGGTGACGCTGAAAGGTGGATGAAGGTGGGGTGGTGGAGAACTCGCGGCTGTTCGCAAAGTCGACGGCGCGTCTCTTCTCTTTCTCCTTCGTTGGATAAGCATCGCTTTGCATACGATCGCCATTTTGCGGGGAGCATAATTTAAATTTCGTTCCATTGTTTTGTCGCTCTTCTTACCTCCCTTTACTTCTTCACCCCCTTCCTTCATCGTATATCTTTCTCGCTTTCTCTTGCCTTTCATTCGCTTTCTCTCTTTCTCTTGGTGTGCTTGGGGCCACCGGGAACGGCGAGCCACCCTCGCTCCACCCTCCACCGTTGGGCGGCCATCTCCTTACCCTTCCTCTACCACCATCCTTGTACCCTCCAACGGGCGGCCATTTGCATGAAATTAGAATCAGAATTTTCTTGCTGGAAAATTGGCCCCTCGCCCGTGACTGCGAAAATTTTAATTAATTCACCGGCAGCAGAGCTCGTCATAAGCGCGCGCGCGAGATACACCCTTGAAAAAGACGGGGGCTCCGTCGGCGGAGAATTTGGAAAAATCTTTAATAAGCTCTTTGAAGATTTAAGAATATCGTAATAAAGCTGTATCTTTATTATATCAAAAGGCTCATTTTACAACTCTGTCGACACCCTGCTTGCAACCAACCTTATAAATGAACAACTTTTAAATCAATGGCAATCAGGCTTTCCAACTATCGACTTCCTCGTTATGATACGGAGCAAAAATAGGGTTGCGAGTCGCTGTCGTGAACGAAAAAATTCGATGCGATATGAAATTGGATAAAACACGTGAGTTTATGGACGCAAAAAATGTTAATTACTTTTGTAGGTCGATAATGCTGGTGAAACGAGTCGACGAAAGCTCGTTATCTCTTGGATAGGTAAGACTGGCGCTTGTTAGGAAGAGAGTAAAGGTACGATGCCAGCGGAAGGACCAGCGAAACGGAGCGTTTCATAGCGTTTAGTCTTTATGGCATAGCGGCTTCTCCGCACGCGGCGTTTCTCTACCAGCCGCGTTGCGGAACGTTCACTCTCTCCCACACAGAGTCTCTCTCGTTCGTACGATCCGAGCAACCTACCGCTGCTCTCCTCGACTCCGCAGAGCGCCGGCAATGTCGCGAAACAATGGCTCGAAATAAATAGCCCGTCTTTCGTCTTTGTTTCTTGGGGCCCATTGTTGCCGTCATAGATAAGAAAACAAGAGACTCTGTCGCCATGTTTACGAGCCCCGGCCGAGGCTCCTGGATGTTGCGGCCCCCTTTTTGTGCCTTTCAACGGCTCACACCTCCATCCACCCGGCATCAACGCTACACTCCCCCAACCACCACCCACCTCGTCTTTTGTCGGCCATCCCTCGCCTATCCAGCTCGTTCTTCTTCGTCGTTCCTTTCTTCCTTCCTTCCTTCCTTCCTTGCGTGCTTGCTCTCACTCCGCGTATGATCTTCTCTTCTTTCGCTACTCGCTTTTACTCCTTCTCGATGCCTTCGCTACATTCTCCGAAAATTTGGCGACACGTGCTGCGTTATAGCTGGCTCGGTGCTGTGAAAATAAAAAAGAAGAGGTTGTATGGAAGTCTAAAAAGGGAATTCAGCTCTTTTTTTAAAGATTTATGACAAGGATAGATAATTAAAGGAGAAATAATAATTGAATTATACATAATGGAGTCTAAATTATTTGCATGTCTCCAAGAAACAGTTCGATACCACGAATCAGCATACCTATACACGTTACATTATTTCGATAAAATCTATAAATATAAAAAAATAGGATCACGCACAGTAATTCTTTGCGAGTTCCCAAGAAATTGTTATTATACCCGCCCAACTAAAATTCCACCGTCCCACAGCGTTCCGCGTTAGGTCGATAATCTTGATTTCATCGCAAGCGCTCTCGAAGCGACGCGCGTCGCTCGAACTCGACATAAATTTCGGTCTCCTTTTATCCCTAGAGAGTCTCGACAATAGCAAAAGAAAAGAATCACTGTTATATCGTAGTAGACGCGAGTGGACTGGTCCCAGGCTGCGGGCCCCGTTGTAGCGGGTCCCGTCCTCGTTACATACTCGAGTTCTCCTTGCATTCACGCACGTGGCCGGGTTTGTGTTGGTTACTCGAACGCAACCCCTTGGGTGGACAGTGGACATCGGCCAGACCCATTCGACTACGTAGAACCGAGGGAGCCTAATTTTGAAAACGGTAAACTGGTTTGTCCAGTTTCCACCTTTATCCGCTCTCTCTCCTTTGCCCGCGTCCACCCGGTTTCTTCCTTCTTACAGGGAACGGGGCCAGTGGGGTTGGCTGGACCTACCTTGTTGAGGGAAGGGGGAGGGCTAGGAACAGGGGGAAGCCAACGCGACGGTCATTTTTCGGATTCAGTCCACTCTCTCTCTTGGCCAGTGTCCATTGAACTTGCAACGTTTCAAATAGTACTTCTTCGTTAATTCTCGTGGCGGCTCGCGTTTCGGTCAAATTTTTCAGTTTCGAGAACAGGAAAATTACGAGTTTCGGTTGAATCGTGAAACTGGAATCGTGTGAAGTGACGCAGATGTTTCTCTCGATATTCCCCAAAGTGTAAAACTTCTTGTCGATCGAACAAACGAAAAAAAAAGTATCAAGATCGTTTCTGATCATAAAAATGATCTGTTGATTACAAGTCAAAGGAAGAGAAGAAGAAGAAACTTTGGAGATTCGTCGTCTAAGGTTTCGAAGAAGAGACTTAAAAGGGCGAAAGGAGCTTCGCAAAGCTCCAAGTTCCCAGGGAAGCTGCAAAAGCGGACAGAGACAAAAAGGGGTTCCTTGGAGTTTCTTCCTTCTTCGTTCCCACCTCCATCTTCTCTTTCCTTTTCATTCTATCGCTCACCGTCGTCTTTCTCTCACTTTCTTCGCTCGCTATTCGAGGGAACTCGGTGTAATTCAAATTCGGTTAATTCCGGTGATTTTTCAAAGTTTCATTAGACGCACCCGATGGTACGAGAAGTAGGGTGGAGGTGAGGGGGGTAGAGCGAAGCTTCTCGCGGGTGAAGTATGGGCCCATACTTTACTCTGCGGTCGGTAGAGGCGTCTTAGGCAACTGGAATCCTGGAATAACAGGACTCTCTCTCTCTCCCATTCTCATGAGCAAGTAAGAGGGAAGGAAGAAGCGAGTAGAATATAAGGGAGGTGGGTACAGCCGTGAGCAAAGGATTGCCAGGCTTGAAAGGGGTCGAACGCGAAAGGAAGGAGAACTGGAGGTGACGGAGGAGAAGCTCTAGAGGTGGTAGAGAAGCAGGTTGATCTCGAGGAGATTTGAAATTGAAGCTAGCTCGATTTAGATTAGACGAATTTATATCGCCCAGCTCCGAAAATCGACCCTCTCTCGATCTACCCTTGAATTTATTCTCTCCCAAGAATATTTTCATCTTGTCACCGTTCTCATCGCGAGATCGAGAATTTAACGCGTGCGTTGAACTCCCTCTTTTATAACGACGTCGAAAATAATAATCGATAAAACGGACGTGTGATATATTTTTATCTCCTTGTAGTTTAAAAAACTTTTGTCGTAAATATATAAAATTATCTTCACAGTCAAAAAATATATTCTATAATTTCGTTTCTTGATCGTAACAAATTTGAACATAGCCGTGTCATATGGAACGTCTAACCGCAAAGAAAAAATCACAAATAGAAGCATACCTCTTCCATTGTCAAGCTAATGCCAATTAGTGAGTCCAGACGTAGTCCTCGAAGGTTAAACAGCGTGGTAGGTTTACGTTGTTGCGGTTACCGTCGTTCGCCCTTTAGATTCTTTTCAATGTTGATAACGAGTACATGCCCATGCATAGCTACACACCGGCTGTGTCAGAAATTTTTTCGTCTCGAGTAATACGAAAGGGGCGTTACGCGCGCTTGTCCACATGACGCGCAACAACATCTGGCCCGGCCCTCCTCTTCGACTCATGTGATTTTTTCACCTATATTCACGGATTTTTCGAGCGAGCCGGCCTTCCGGTCCTCCTGACACTCGTTCGCGAGGATGCGCGCGTGGAGCGTTGCAAGGCGTGGAGTAACCCCCTTTGTTGTTGCTTCCCAGTATTTACGCGAGTGTCACGTGAACGTTAAATAAGTCAGGACGATTTTCTCGGATAAAAGGATGAAAAGAGGGTAGTCGTTATTCTTGGAACGTTTACTGACGTCACTCGAGAAAAGACCCACCCCTTCGCGTGGCCATCATCGTTCGTACACCAGTATCTCGCTTCGGCACGATGCCTTTTTGCAACTAGTCTTTTCCTCGTAATGATAACTAAAATATAGGCAATTACGTAAAATTGATTTGTCCTTGAGAAAAGGGTCGTCTCCGAAGAGAGAAAGCGTAGTTTGAAAAAGTATACGCACGGCAGGTGTAGACAGGCTAGTCTTTTCTCTCTTTCTCGTTGAAATAGACCCAACGTTCCGAACTCGTTACGCAATCCCATCGAATTACGGGTTACCTTCGTCCCTCCTGGTCATGATTTTTATTTGAAATCGAGGACGGCAATTCGACGTCTAACGCACCACCTGCTGCTTCTACTCCTCCCCCTTCTTCTTCTTCCAGGTTCTTCAGGAAGCATCGAATAGAGTCTATGAAAAATCGCTGGTTCTCACGTCCGCAAGGATACGCATATGCTCGATTTACCTTTTTTTACAGGGTAATCTCATCGAACCCATCATCTTTGTTTCCGTTTCTCTATCCTTGCTTCCTTACATTCCGTAGAAAGTACCTATGCATTAGCTATGTACAAACTACCACTCGTGCTCGTATACAACGTACATATGGTGGACCTCGCAAGATTAGTTTCAACCGAAGTTACCCATGGAATTTGCGAAAGAAATAATTCGAAATTTAATTCTCCCCTTAGCGGATCGTAGGAAGAGTTTCGTCACGGGAAAGAATTTCCACGTAGGCTACCAACCGAAGCATTTTCTCGTTCTCTCTCTCTCTCTAAAGTCCTTGAACGCGTTCAGCAAGGGATGGTTTTAATGATTTTTGGGGGTTGCCAGGAAAGGCACCCTTTCTCGCGACGGTCTGCGAAGGATAGCAAGGAGGGGCATTTTTAAGCCCTTACTTTCGGTAGGAACCCTTCCTTTCTTCTCTCTCTTTCTCTTAGCGACAGCCCTTTCTCGCTAGCTTTTACCCCCGGACGAGGAAAAGCAGGGTGGTTTGTTTCGGAACGATGGAGCAGGGTGGTGGCGGGAGGAGGTGGTGGGGGCGGCCGGTTTAGGCAGCGCGAAAGATGGCTGGCAAAATGGAGGGATCTCTTTCTATTATGCCTCCTTCCCCCGATACACCGCTTTTCTCGGCGTTTCGAAGAGAGCTCCCTTTATCGATCTTCCGAAAATGTGTCGCTCGTTAGCGCGAGGAATCGTGAAAGAGGTGGGTGGGTGCTAAGGGACAGCCTGAATTTTCTTCTAGTCTTTCGATAAAGTTAAAGATGGCCGAACGTAGCGATAGTAAAGCTTGTCTTACGTTGATGGAAACTTTGCCTGCTTTCTAAAGTCTTTATAACCTGAATTCTTTTTCTAGAACAAAATGAAATAATGTGAAGTTAGGTTAAATTAACCTTTTGATATTAACTAATAATTGATTTATAAATTTTTTAATATCCTATTATGAGAAAGATGGTTTAGAGTTTCCAAATTACAATGAGATATATATTTAAACATATATGTACCGCCTTTCTTAAGTTTTGGTGATAAAATCAAATAAAATTTAGGTATATGGCTTCAATATTATACGAGGCTATAGAAAGTTTAGCACATTTTCTAACTTCAAGACCTTTTTAATGATAAACTAAAATTCCATAAATATAAGAGATAGTAAATTAGAAGCAGATATTTAAGGCTTTGTGCTGTTAAAACATGTACCATATAAACATAACTTTTAATCAAATTTTACTTAAAAAATATTTATAAAAATTTATCCATCGTCTAAGATTAAGACTATCTAATTTGACCGTTTCACCATATTCGTGTTCTCCTACTTTTCTCGTAAAAGCAACGCAATAGAAGCGACCGCGATCGCGACTCCTCTTTCTGATCCTTTTTCCTGAAAACTCTCGTTCGACGGAACTACGAGCCCGGAAAAAATGGTAAACTCTCTTCACGCGCGAGAGAAAGAGTCTCGGCCATTGAACGTGCGAGCGGGGACGATGAAAATGCGGAAAACGGTCGCGGAAAAGCACCCGTATACGATTTTACTTCTCGCGCGCGCAAGGACGTAGGAGCGAGGTGCTAGACGGAGAAAGGGTGGGTGGGATGGATGAAAGGAAGAGAGGGGGAGAAAAGGGAGACCGAGGGAAGTCGCCTTCATTAGTAAACTTTCGTTTAAAATTTCCACCGTTCCCGTGGGGATGGTGGCGATGGGCTGGGAGGACGACGTCGAGCAAAAACAAACGCACACGCCTCCCCCCACCCCGAAACTCGATTTCAACTTTCGAGATATAATTAATTTTTCGAGACCGCGAACCTCCGCGCGCGCGCGAGCGTATCGCTGCTTCAGAAAAAGAGGAAGCGAAACGAAAGGAACGAACCGCTCGTAATTATCTCGAGACGGTCTCGCTTTTTCTCCTACGTGGTATTAAATAAATATTATATACGGGATTTCCTGGATTACCGGAGACCTTACTCTTTATTTTAATCATCTGTTTTTTTTATAATTCTCACTTTTAAAAGAAAGTAAACAGATTGGTGTGTGATGTTACCGAAGTATTCAATTGTTGGGTGATTTCTTTGGGGGAATGAAAATTGATTATGCAAAAAAAAGAGTTAGTTGGTCGTTTGTAACGAAGGCTCGTTCGCAAAATCTTCAAGATATTACATAACGTTCGCATGGATTTGGTGGCAATAGCATTTTAGCCATAGCCGGTCTAATTCTCGTACCTAGCTCGCGTAGGGCGTGTGCCATGAAATAAATAGTAACGGAATCCCGTAGGAAGGCAGGAGAGTACCACCAGGAGCACGACCAGCATTGCCGCCGCACGACGTGAGAACCCATAAACCAAGAATAACAAGCCGGGAGAGACGAGAAACCACCGGAGCTTCTTGCGTTCACCCGATATTCACGTTTACACCTTCGAGAGATGGTTTCACGTGCCACGTATGTATGTACTCGTGGAGATCTTTCAACTTTCGATCCTTTATTTGTTAATCGGTGGAAGAGAGAGTGTAATCGAAGTGTCAAGTGGTTTATCGTTTAATACCAGTTCGAATTAATCGATTCGATTACGACAAATATCGAGTTATCATCGATCCTAATCTTTTCCTAGATATTCTATTTCTTATTCAATTTTAATCCATTTGTTTTATATCGCGTTTACATCGCTGAGAAGGTAATTAGAACTGTTTAAGACAACGAATTAACGTCGTAAATATTTATCAAAATGAAAGCAAAAGTCGACGAACTGGAAAATGACACGATATGGTTCAGGAAAAGATGGGCCATGTAAACGATTGCGTCAAACGATAAATGCTTCGATCATTATCGATTCTTTTTCTATTAGCACGATCGTGGCATAATTTTTTGAAATTCTTTTAGATGATATTTATTATACAAGAACGTTGAGAAATTTTGAAACCGGAAACAATGAGGTAGTTTTACGGCGTTCGCCCGGCTTCGAACGTCAAATCGAATTATTATCGACGGTTTCTTAATCGACTTAACGACTGGAGAAAATGAAGAATGATCCTTTAGTTTCTCTCGTATCTCGTCTCTTCCTCCCTCATTCCTCTGCTTCTCAGACTCTCTCCCTCTCTCTTTCTACCTCTTTCTCGACTTGTGACCGAATCGGTCTTCTCCATAGCACATCGCAGCCATTGCGGAGTGCCCGTTGAATTATTCACGGGAATGAAATAATGTTAAAGCGAGAATTGTATGCAACTTTAATGCAAAAAGGGTGATCCCCCTGTAAGGGGTGCCGTGGGGGGAAGGAGGATTATATTCTTCGATTTTATCCAACATCGATTTCGCGGACCATTAAGCGCTGTTTGAGATGCGCCAAGTGGAATAGAGATTCCGATGGAATCAGGGATCGGATGTTTAAGCTCGACGACTGTCCATTGACCAGAGACGACAATTTTTATTTGTTTGAGATGACGAAGAATCGTAGCCTGGCTTTTTTTCAGGTTGTCTTTCTTTCGAGGTATACATGTACCTATTTGTGAGAGCAGATAATTTTATGAGAATTTCTTAAATGATTTCTGAAAGACAAGAAACATCGGTGGATATATCGATCTTCGTGAAGCTAGCTTCGTTCAATGTGGGCGTTGTACGAAAGGAGAAATGCAACGTCGTAATTTTGTAGAACTTTTCCAAGCTGCACTAGCAGTCAGTTTTCTCTCGTTCTCTCCCTCTCTCTCTCTTTCCTTCTTGACTTCTCCAAAGCGACGCTCTTCTCCTCGCTCGCTCGCCAGCTCGCTCGGCTCTCTGGGCAAATTGACTTTTCCTAATAAACCAACTCGCGAGGCAACTTCGGCGAAAATCATTTAAAACTTTGCCAGACTCGAATTCGCCTCTCGTTTTAATGCGGAGGCCCGCAGAAAGCTCGCCTGTGCGTGTGCATCCTCTTCTCTCACTATCTTCTCTTTCTTTCTTTCTTCTCTCGTTTCTTCAATTCTCATATCTCCAGCTTTGCCTATCGTACTTTATTGTATTAGTCGTACCACATCTCCTTGGCGTCTTTTCATTTTCGAAATGTTGCTTTCGTCTCGAAACGATGGTCACACCAGGTCGTTCCATTTTTGGCAAATGAAGACATAACGCTTTTAGTTCTTATACATAATGACAAAATGCCAAGGAATATGGGAGAAGATATTTAAAAATCAAATATGTCAAACGAATAAAACTAAGAAATTATTTTTTAATCGAGTCACTCGCAGAAAGGATCGATGTCGCGTTTGGTGCCGAGTTTGTGTCATTTGGTGTAGGTAGTACAACGAGGATACATGCATAAAGGGTAACCGCCATATAGTTTGCCTCGAGCACGTGTTGGTACGGGCCATGATATATACACGCGTACGGGTATTCGCATCTACCGGGAGAATCCAACGGTTGGAAGCGGTAAACAAGCACTCTGGAAAAACTCGTTGAAATCGCTTTTCCTTCCATAAACTCGAGTGGAGAACCCAGGGCTCTTACGTGTAACAGGAGCCAGAAAGTCTGAGTCAATTTGACCCCTGGGCTTTGCTCGCTTCCACGTCCAACGCGTCCCTCTATATGGTAAACGT
The DNA here is from genome assembly GCA_916049575.1 of Ancistrocerus nigricornis. Classification (NCBI taxonomy): domain Eukaryota; kingdom Metazoa; phylum Arthropoda; class Insecta; order Hymenoptera; family Vespidae; genus Ancistrocerus; species Ancistrocerus nigricornis. The sequence goes on along the minus strand of OU696668.1, from coordinate 3,537,970 downwards.
GAAAACGGTGGGAAGGGTAGACGAGGAGGATGAGGAGGAGGATGATGACACGAGCGAGAGAGAAAAAGATACTTTGCAAAGTGCTTTCCTAGGAGGAGAATGTGGAGGACGATTCCTTTTAAACGAATCGAACGCAAATTTCTAATTTGACATATGAAAGTTAGTTGGACGTGACTCAAACCAATGTTCTCTTTGACGGCGTCGATGAATCTTAATGATGGATCGTTAAACTCTTGGGTCATCGATTTTATTTCAAGATATTCTCATTAAAATAGTAGAAAAAAAAAAAATTATGCTGATGCGTTAATATGTAGTTCATTTGAAAAGGGAAAAAAAGAGAGGAAAATGAGAAGTAAGGTAAACTCGAAAGAACGGGGTCGAAGTAAACACGTTGGATTTAAAGCAAAGTTTATTCTTGAGTCAAACGTACATTGGGGGTGTAAAATTCCCTGTGGACTGCCTTGCAGACAGGAGATAGGAAGAGGAAAAATTTTTTTTAAATTATGTAAACTATTTAACACGATACTGGTTCGTAGATAATAAGCAAGATTCTCGATCTTGGTTGATCCTTATCGTTGTAATATTTGCCAAAATGCTTTTAACTACATTTTCCTACTAGTTCTCGAGTTCATCTTCATTCAATTTAATCGAGTATAAAATTGTGTTGAATATCGCTTTTGTCCCGTGCTTTTTATCGTACTAAAGGAGACGGATAGATATATAGATAGACGAAGAAGGCAGATAGAGGTCCAGGAGTAAGTCCACCAGGCGGGCTCCTCCGTGGAGGTGGCTCCTCTGAATCAATAAGAACTGTTTCCCCCCTTCTTCAGGCAACCCCCTCACCATCGTCCGTAGCAGCAGCCCCGCAGGCCGAGGCACCACCTTCGACTCTGCTTCTCAGTTTTCTCTCCTTTTTCCTTTTATTACCGTGAGGAGCTGGAAGAAGTGGAGGAGGATGAGGTGGAGAAGGAGAGGGTGGTCCTGCCCTGGAGGCGGGAGCGGCCATCTTTATTTCTCTCCTACTCTCCAGCTCGACCTCCTCCTTCTCCTTTTACCTCCACCGTCTCCTGCTGACTACGACCTCCATCCGTCTTGCGTCGCCGAGCTTCCACCTCACCCCAATCCCCCTCGAACCCACCCCCTCCTCTCTTTCGTCCTTTCCTTTCACCCTAGCTTCTTCTTCTTTCCTTCTGCTTTCTCCTTTAACCGCCCCCCGCTTCAACCAGCCCCCTGTCCACCCCCGTTCAGCCCCTCGCCATCGAAACTCGACCTTTTCGAAACGAGTGCCTTGCAACCCTATCTTTCCACCTCTTCTTATTCTCGCCATCCCTTTTCCGACGAGCTCCCACGCTCTAGCTACTCGTTTTCCGAGCATTCTCTTTGCACCCCCTTTCTCTCTTTCTCTCTCACGGCTTCTTCCCTAGACGCTTTCAGCACTTTTACTTGAGTTGAAAAATGACGCTAGGGCAACGCCACGTTTCCTTTTGCTATCTACTTTGACGTCGATGCTTCTTCGTCTTTGTTAGATGAGGGTACGCTGGTAATTGCACCGAAGAATATATTTTGGGAAAGATATAACTTTGAAGAAATTTTTTTTTCGACGTGTGCCTTTTCGATTTATTCTATTCTTTTGTCAGATTTCTTGACGCGGGCTGGTCAAGTCGCGCCGTGGATGATCAATGATTCAAATCTCGAGAGAGCTCAAGCCGTAGCACGTAATCGCCGCGATCTTCGACGAGGTACCACAGGTGTCCGCATGGCCAGAACGGGAACGAGAGGATGTGGTGGCGGTTGCTGATGGTGGTGGTGGTGCCGTTCGTGGAAAGGGGTGAAAGAGGGATTTTGAACGGCGTGGAGAGAGTGAGATGAAGAGAGGGTAGGAGAGGAGAGTGTTGGAGACAGTTGCCGCGGTGTTGCCGGATCAATTTCGGTGGACCGCAGACACAAACTGTTTCAGTGGACTCAATCGAGCGGTTCTATCGCTGGCCCGTTCCTTCTCTCTAACGTTTCTCTCTCCACCTCTCTCTCGCTCGCTCTTTCTCTTTCTCTAGCTTTCATCCCTCGTTCGTCTCACCCAACGCACCATCACCCTTCTCCTACTCCGAGCTTTTCTAGACGAATTCTCTTCTCTCGCTCGTTCGCACATTTAACGTCTTTGTCTACTACGGACAATTTCCCAACGAAATCGCCGAGAATAGGTTCTTTTATCGGTCAAACAGACGTTGGTCAGACAGAATGGTCCAATAAAAGGATTTGGGTCTTTTTCTCGAGCAAATCTTTAGATTGGGGTTTAGATCGGTTTCACTTTTTACAAAACATCTCTTTACTACGTTACTTTCGCGTGAGTCTTTGAGTTAACTTGACCAAATGTGAAATTGCCAAAAAATCACCTCTTTATCATTATTCTCAACCTAGCAATAAAATAAGGGCGGAAGGAAAGAAACCAAAATCGAGGGAGCGTAAGCTCAGGGTAATCAGGCATCGTTTATTTCAGGAACAAACAAAGTGCCTCGTCCGACACACATAGGGGGTCTTCTTTGCGTAGGTGGGTGGTGCGTTCCTTTACGCGTGCGAGCACGACTTTAATTAAGCACTTTCCACCCTCTAATTTCCACTCAGTGATTTTTTGTACGGTATCGCCTTTATATTCCACAACCGGCCTATCACCGGCTATCAACCTTACCTTCGCTCGCTCTACCATCCCACCCCTTCCGAACCTCCACCCCACAGTCTTAAGACGGTTCCTATTGATTTTGCAATTAGCGCGGGAAAATAATTCGAGCTTTCGCCTCTCGCGCCTCTCTCGCTCGCTTTCTCTCCTTCTTCGCGCTAAAATCCATCAGTTTCTAATGGATATCCTTTAGCGGAAGAATCTTCGAGATAATATCTTTAGAGAGTCTTCCGGAGAATCCTTTCGATCCCGTTCGATGTATAATCAGTTACACATTTTCTCCGTTGATTAAAGCAATACATATGAACTATGTCGAATAGCATGTTGTAATAGTTTTTACTATATTTCTTACCACGATATATTCATATATCAAATACCACATATCCAAAAGGCTGAAAGAAATAATTATCAACTCCGGCATAGTTTTCGAACTAAGTCATCGTCCGTAGGCAAGAAGATCTCTCCGCGTAAGCAAGGGACAGTCGTAGGAAAGATAAGAGAAGGTATGGGGGGGAAAGGAGTTAGGACCGTCGGAACGTCTCTGGATTCCAATTAAAATTTTCTTCTCTAAAAACAGGAGAGCCCGGAGGATGAATGGATGAAACGAAAGGGGGTGTGCGGGGGCGAGGTAGGGGGATAGAAAAGAGGGTGGTTTCGGGGGTGGAGAGTGCCGAGAAAGAGAGAAAGAGGAGGAGGGGGTGGTGGAGGAGGTGAGTTTGACTGAGGGGGTGTAGGAGAAGGACGACGACGGCAGGGGATACCGTCTAGAGTCGTTCGCGAGGGGCGGCTGAACGTAATTAAAGAAGGGGGCGGAACACAGTCTTGCAGAGCCCCCCTTGCACACTTATTCCAGATAGTGAAAATATAGGGTGGGCGAGCGAGCTTTCCTCTCTCGGCGATGGCAGCGACGGTGGAGGTGAGACGATGAGAGGAAGGTGGTGGAGAGACGCCGTACTGAACGAGAGGAGAAAAGAGGGGATTATACCTGCAAAAGGAGAGAGTGGGAGAAGTAGCGAAAGACTTCGTTGTTTCCAGGACATTTTACTCCGTTTCCTCCGGCTGGTGCCTGCTGTCGGCCTCTCAAAGGACGAATTCGAGTTCGCTACCTCCTCCGCCTCGTCTTCCGTGGAAGACCCCCTCGTTTCTCCAACCCTTTCGGTCTCCCAACCTCCCCCCTGCAACCCTATCTCTCTCTTTCTCTCTTCCAGCTACCACCCTCATCTTCGCCTCGCCACCGGCGCGCTTCTTCGCGCTGCTTGTTCCATCGAGAATCTCACTCTTGAGAATTTTCCTTGCGAAGCTTTCCATAAGTTTCCCTACTACTTCCCTCTCTCTCTCTTCTTCTCTTACTTCTGAACGCCAACGACGACGATCTCGCGAGCCAGCTCTACGCGAGGAATAACGTCCTCGTAAATAATTTCCTAATCTTTCCAGCATAACTAGAAATTCTATTTTCGTTCGCTCGAGGGGTTCACGTCGAAGGGGAAATTTTTTCAGTATATCTTCTATATGAACGGAACGTAGAGGATCGTTATACCAGTTACGATAAAACGTAGAGACCCAGTCCTTTCATTGCGCTCTCGTGAAAGGCACTTTTGTAATAGCCATAGGAGAGCAAAGAAATACGAAGTTGTTAATTTAAGCGGTGTACGGAACGTATGTCTCTCGCATCGGAGTATACGCTAATAGCTATCTCGTGTATAACATCGCCTTTGAGATTGCGAACGTTGCCGAAGACTTTGACCTATATTACACGAGACAGCGCACACGTGGTGTGCCTCACACGTGATAAGAATCCGGTAAAGTGCACTTGGCTCCTTGCAGTCACGAGACCTATACTGTATTGACTACTTGATTTCTTGAATCCAAGACGAGTCCATGGAAGAAAAATTATTTTATGGAGAATAAGCTTCTTTAAAGAAATCATCAAATATACTTCTAAGATGCTGTAAAAGAGAATATCAATGGAAATGACGACAAATGAATACCGTTAGCCACTATTCCATCTTCCTTTCTTTCATCGAAAAGCTTCGCCAAGCCGCGAGTTTCTTTCCGCGATCTACGAAGATAGTAGGTACGCGTTCTAGGAGTCGGGGGCCACAGACATAGGATTCGCTACGAAGCCGTCATTATATCGACAAAGCTCGCGCCGGTCGAGTTCGCGAACAAAAGCGTCGGCAGGGGACGTCCAATTAGCACGTACCACTGGCTCACCGGCATTCTCTCCTTTTGGCTTCGCCGTCGAACGGCTCTAAGACGCCTTTTCTCTGGCCGAGGATCGATAGCCGTGTGTGCGTGAGTTTGGCCCGTGTGCGTGAGCGTTTCTGTGCGCCAGGGTTAGCTTGTGAGGGTGCATAAGCGAAGAACGGCGAAGCTAAGGGCGGTGAGAAGAGGTGGAGGTGGTGTAGGAGAAGGTGGAAGAAAGGGAAGGAAGGTGGAGAACGAGCTAGAGAAAGAGAGTTAAAGTGTAAGAGCGAGTGAGAGAGAGGAGGGGAAAACTGTAGAAGAGAAAAGGACGCTACGGTCCGCCCCTCGGGGCTTGATATTTAAATCTCCCCTTTTCTAATTTCTCCCCTCTCGCCCCGTTTCTCTCGCCCCGTTTCCTGAAGCCGCCTCTGCTGCTACTCCGTTCCGCTTGCCCACCCTCTTTCCACCACCCCCACCTACCAAGCCCATTTCCAAGCGGCTCCGCCAGCGCCGGCCGCCATCATGAAAATATTAAGAACTCGGGAAAATGGCCGCCCCCACCCGCGAGCTAAGGAAGGAGCTCTCTCTCTTTCTCTTCTACCCTCTCTTTCTCTCTCTCTCCTTTCTCCTTCACCTCCTCCTCTTTCACCCTCTCATCCTCTTCTTCCTCTTCTTCTTCCACCTCCTTCACCCACCCGACTGCTTGCCTGCAACACCGACGTGTCAGACCGTCTATGGACTCACACCGACGAACGAGGACGACGCGTACTCGCGACGCGTACACCACTGCCGAGAACCGACTGCTGGGCACGGGGCTTTGATACTTCCTGCCGAGGGGGTGGGTAGGGGTGGTACCGCTGCTGGTGCTGAAGTAGGACCCTGCGTAGACTTTCCTGGGCAGAAACTCGTTTTCTCACAGGCAACTTCCTTCCACTCTTCCCTTCTTCGTTAGCTTCCTCCTTCCCTTCTTCTTCTTCGTTTTCTTCGGTCCTACTCCAGCCTCCCGCCTACACCCGCTCCTTGTTTGCCAACGTTCTCATATTTCTTGTCTCGCACGTGTCCTGAAATTACTTGTCCTTACGGTCGGACTGAAGGGTGCTATGAAAGATTCTTCGTTTAATCGCTAGGCCAAATATGTATTGAATGTTTTTATAGAATATATATTAGAAATAATTTCATGACGCTTTTTTTAATATTTTTTACATATCTCAATAATTATATCAAATTCGTATGTAATTAGAACGAGGGAAATATACCTGTGACGAATAAAAAATTACCAATAACATACCCTAAACGTGATGAAGAAAACGTCTTTCGCGAAAAGGATCAGCTCCCATGTGTTTGACGGAGTAAGGAAAATCTCGTAGGAGGATACGTTCACCTTCAGGAACGAGCCGCTGACGTAGTCAACAGGGTAGTCGTATGAATGGGGTGTCAGTTTGTCCCACATTCGGCTCTAGTGAGCGAGAGTGTGTGAGAGAATCGCGCGGTCTCTAGGCATACGGCGACACGCTTGGTACATGTATATGTGTTCGTTGTCGTCGTGCCGCGAGGCTGGTAGGTGCGTACGTGCGTGCGTTTACTCGTCTCCGGATTACCTCAGGCCCGTCCTACCGTGGCACCAACACGCTTACCCCTGTACGCCATCGTATGGAATGCGTGTGTACGTTCGTGCGTCTATACGAGCGCGCGCGAACCCAACCACACGCTCTCTCCATCCCCAAGATTAATTAAAGCGATCGAATTATAACTATCAGTACGAGCGTTTCGAACACCTGTCGCGCGCGCGCGCGTGAAAAACAGATTATGCGAAATTAAAAACCGCTCTGCGACTACATTTTCTCCTGCGTCGTCGCCGATAAATCGTTTAATAATTTGACACGATGAAGCTGCGTGAAGGGTAGGAGATAGGAACGAGGGTGGTGGTGGTGATAGGGGGTGGTTGGAGTAAAATAATCCACCCGCTGGAATTCCATCGTATCATCTATGTATCCATGCTTTACAGCACTTGCCCCGTTCGGACGTTTTTATTTTTTTTCGATCTTTACCCACGGGGAATGAAACGTCGATGAGATCTCGTGTAATGGATTTGGAAATTTACATACCACACGGCTGATAATGCGAATAATTTTCGAAATACGTGGTATGGACAACGAAAAAATAATAATCTTTCGTATGTGTACTATCTAAATTTTAACTACGCCCTTCAAACCACGTCCAGCGTAACTATTGACCTCTTAATTGGGAATTAATTCAACGGATGTTGAAAATGTCGCTTTCCTAGTAGATTTTTTTTCTCAAACCTAGACGGAATTGGACATCATACCCAGTTAAGATATCAATGGATATCTTTTATACCCGTGGTAAAACCACACGATTCATTATACAAAAAATGAAATTTATGTTGTCTACAATATTTTGATTTGCCTACCTTTCTAAGCCTATCCTCATAACAATATTATTATCAGCAAGACCACCAGACTCAACCCTCCGATTAGACGAGAACGTCTAATCGCGGCAAGGGGATCTAGAAAAATAATCTATTGACGTACCGTAAGTATCCAATCTCTTAGGAACCCGCAGCCGATCCCTTTCAGTCCGCGTCGCTCCGTCGTCCTAGGTAATACGTCTTCGTCAACGGCCGCCATCTTGGGCACGGAAAAGGGCAGAGTGAGAGGTGGTTGAGGAGGAGGTGGATGGTAAAGGAGGTGAAGGAGGAGGGGGAGGTGGAGGAAGAGAAAAGGATAGAGAAGCTGCCGGGTGCAGTACCGGGGGTTGGGAGCGATTAAGAAAATGAAGATAGATACTATAGGATAAAGGAGCTCGGAGGAAGGCACCCGTGACGATGGCGACGAAGCCGGGGGGTTTTGGGGTGGCGGCGTCGGCCGGGGGGAGAACTGGCTGGGCTGGCTAGGCGATCAGCAAGAAATAGCTTAGAAGAGGGCTTGATCGCGCGGAAGATTTCCGACACGTCGGTTTAATCATGCGGCATCATTCCACGGCGCACCGCGATCAATTTCGTCCCTTCTTCCGACGAATCGAGCCACCCCTTTTGCCACCTACCTACCCGACAGCCCTTTTCTTAAGATTTGGCCTATCTCTACCCTTTTCGAAACTCTCTTTTCTAACGACCCTCTGACGCTCTTTTACACTCTACTCGCTCGAGCCTTCATATTTTCGCCTGCTATCGATTTTTCAATATTGTCTTCTTCTCTTCGCTGTGAAGTAGCCTTTTCTTCATATTGGCTACTTCGAGTGATCGTAGTATCAACGAACTTATACTATGTACATGTGTATGCTATAATAAAAGTAAATCAGAAAAAAAACGTATACCCTGCAAGGAGTTTATTTGTATTAACCGCCTTAAAAGTATTAGAAAAATTATTTTTCCTTCCCATCAACCAACCATCATTACAATCATCCTGGAAAATAGCATGGGTAAGTCGACGGAACTACGGCAAGTGCTTTCGAAGAGCGGAAGAAGTCGAGTGGGAGTCTCTCTCGCTGCAGGGAAATATGGTTGGCTCGCCATTCATCTTTTTATGGGGCACTTAAGTAGCGTAGCCATGGCAACGCCCGCAGTATCGGGGCAATCGTAAAATTAAGTAATGAGAAGATAAGAAAATATCATCTTGCCCGTGCTCCAACCTCTCTCTCCTCTTCTCTCTCGTCTGCCCTGCTCCCTCACACCCTTCATCGTAGAAACCTTTGGAACACTCGTTCGCCGTAGCCAGTCGCTACTCACGAGCAACCACGTTCTTCCTTGCATTTCTCTCTTTCTCTCCCTCCATTCTATCGTTTTCGTTCTTCTATCTTTCTCTTTCTCGAAAACGAGCGCGATGCCTTCGGGCGGTTACCAGCGGTTACCGGAGATGGTACTGTTGGTAGACTAGTAAAGTGGTTCGGGCTTCCGAAGGGGTGTGATGGGACGAAGGAGGTAACGGAGGTGGGAGAGTAAAAGGAGAATGAGGTGGAGGAGGATTGGGTGAGGGTGGGAGAGGGTGCAAGAGGATACGGCGATGGCCGCGATGGTGACGGTGGCGCGGAGTACACAGGGGGGTGGGGAACGGGCAGGGGGTGGCAAAAATGGCTAAAGTTTCGCGTCCAACCCTCCTTCCGAGCCCAGACATCAGACCCGGGCGAGAGAATTTTCAGATAAACGAGGGCATTCTCTTCGAAATGACACCTCGCAGTTGGACGTGGAAGGGGCTATCTTTATACTAGGGGTGGAACCATTTTTTTACGAAGTTCCAACAATTCTCGGTTGATGATCTCGAAGAATTTACTAAAGTGTAAATTATATCGTGGATTCGAAATAATTTAGGCAAGTTGATTGATCGAAAATAGTTTTTCCGCATGTTTTAGCCTATACTCAACATCGGCGATCGTTTTTTGGTTAAACGCGATCGTGCGTCGATAGCGTTATGCGAGGCAAATAGAAGGGGGAGGTAGAGGGCCTCTTGCATTATCGCCGTTAACGTTCGACATTAATGTTTTTGTCGGCGGTTTGCGGTTGGGTAGTAAACAAGTGATACACCCTCTTAACCCACCCCTCCTGTTCGCTCAGACAGGGATGCAGCTCTCCCACTGCTTCACCCTTCGTTCCGTAACCAGTTTCCTCACTTTCTCTCTCTCTCTTCCTCTCATCTCACTTGTTCTCTCGCTATATACCAACCCTTTCTCGGTCTCCTTCGTTCATCCTACTTCGTGGAACGCGAACGTGCACGTTACACTGCTTCATGGCTGGCTCTACGAGCTTGTAACGTAATCGTTTCCACTTTGAAAAAGAGAAGGAAAGAGGAAGGAAGGTGATGTCGGAGAAGCGTGTAGATGTGAAAACATCTTCACATCTTAACCCTCTCAAAGTCTCGAGTATCACACATGATACTCCAGCGCAGTTCAGGTAAGATGCTTGTGTATTTACTCGACACTTGGGACGTTGAGTGGTGAACCACAAATATTTCGGTAGATCATCGACTTTTTCCAGGATTGCTCGCGTTGTCATTAAGGAACGAGAATACATTTTCATCAGGGCATTAAAAAATAAAAGAAATGGTATTAAAACATAGATTTCCAGAATGCAAGAGGATTGTTCCGAGGTCGAAGGTTGAAAACCCGATCACGAAGACGGTGTAATCCTTGGGGCGTGTGGCCGAGCGCGTCGCGGCAGTTTCTCGAAAAGTTTTATGGGCCGAATTTTGAAAGTTCTCCGAAATGGCGACGCGAGGCAACGCTGGAGTGGGTGGTGCTGGTGTAGTAAGGAGGAGGTGGCGAAGAAGGTGGAGATGGAGGAGGATGAGACGGAGGAGGAGGAAGAGGGCTGCTGGTCTCACGGAGTTTAAGAGGGTAGTTCGCGTGGCCGTAAATTTTCTCTCCAGTGCCGGCGGGGGTTGGCGCGAGCCGGGAAAGGGGGAGGTTAAGGGCCGCGGGCGAGCGTTCGCCTGCGCTCGCATATCTTTCCACCATCTTCTATCAATAATTCCCCTTGTGAAAGTTGCCGCCCGAACTTTGGCAGCCCGAGCGATAGTGCGCTGCCGGCTGATCGTTCATAAAAAAAAATAAAAAGGAAAAAGAAAACCAGAATATTAAAAGAAAAAGTAGTAAGTATCCTTGGCTGAATTCAACCCCTTTTCACCGTCATGGAAATCGCATGAAAGATAGAACAAATGAGGACTAATTTAGAAGCAAGGAAGAGTACGAGAACTGGAAGGATAAAGGAGTCTCGTTGAAGGGAACGTTGGTTTCTTCCATCATTAGTTATTTCTACGCTTGGTTTCCGTGCGAGGCCTCCTCTTACTTCACTACCGCCTTCTCTTTCTCGGTGCGACCCTCGGTACACGTCGGACGTAGCTGGAGCCACCAAGTCGCTAGCTCGCCTCTCGCAACCCCTTTCTGGACGTTGGTAGCAAAACACGGGACTCTCCGAGCCTCCCCCCTCCCGGTCGTTCGTCGTGCATGTACTTACCAACGCAGGAACGTACGTACGTCGAGGAGGCGGTGGCGGGAGGGGGGTTGGATGGAGGAGGACGCTCGTTGTCGTCGTCGTACCCTCTTTTGCGAGGCAGCCACGACGCGGCGGACGTAGTATGCAGATTCGTGAAATAAATGCTCGAAAGTTTCACTATAACTCTGCGCACAAAATCTCGAGCTCTCCTCCTCGCGACTAGCTCCGCACCACCTCCTTTCCTTACTTCCTCCTCCTTTTCCTTCCCCACCTCCACCTCTTGCAAACCAACCACCCCACCTCTTTCTCCTTCTTCGTTCCTTCGTCTCTCGCCCTCGTTCGTTCGTGGCCGCACCAACTCCCACGGATAGAGCCGTTCTCCTTCTTGCCGACGAGCTTCGGGACGCCTCGAGCATCCGCATTATTTAGTGCTTCCGCATAGTCCGCGGAAAATGGCCGGGAAAGCTGCTGGAAAAAAGCTCGGGGACGGCAAAATGGCTTCCGGCCGGCGTACGGTGGAATGATTTGATGGTAGTAACTAGCTGTAGTTAAATTTGGATATACTGCTACCTATAGACCTGCTAGAAATTAACGTAGTCTTTGTGTATTCAATACTATTCGGTTCACTCTTACATTATAAATCTACTTTTCATATATATAGAAGATTCCATAATTGTGATTCGTTTTGCTCTAAAGATTAAAAAGCATAAGAGAGCAAGCCCATACATCAAGTACCACATTTTTCTCCCCATCGCAGCACGCCACGAGAATCAGAGCGAAAAAATCAGAGGATTGACACACTCGACGCCCTACTTCTCTCGCTTCCACCTTCCTCTCTCTTTTTTATACCTCACCCTCTATCATTTTCTTCCTTTTTTTCCCTCGTACGGCGACGAGCCCTCCGATAAACGCGGCCAATAAAAATAACGAGCGGCCACCCGCACGGCACCTCCTTCTTTCTCTTTCTCTCTCCCCCCGTTTTCACTCACTCCCCCTGCTACTCGTCGGTTACACACGATGGCAAGAGGAGAAGGGGGTGGCAGGAGTTGTTGCTTCAAACCGCAAGCCGCCAACGAGAGGATTTGGAACTCCACCGCGTATCCTTTCGCACCCAGCTTTCTCTCTCTCTCGCTCGCTCTTTCTGCACACCCCTAGCCCACCTTCCGCTTTACGCACCGGCACGTGAACCTTTCGACGATAACAAAAAAGAGAGACAGGGAGAGAAAAAAAGGGAAATAAAACACACCGTTCGATCTCACCCATTCCTCTTTTTACCATTCCGAGCACCCGAACACAGTATAAAAAAAGGGCCCCGAACGCGTCCCGTTCGACCGTTTACGTTACAGGATTTTATAGAGCGGCTTTTTTTCCATCCGTTTTTCTCTGATTGGATTGTCTGCGGTGACTCGCTCGCGCATGCATTTTTTAGCCTACCATTCCTACCACCCCCCTACCCCCTGCCGATGCCGTTCACGGAGATTCGTCCGTTTTGATTTTAGCTGATTGCGTTCTCGTTTGGCTAGCGCTCGATCAGCCGTGCACAATTTTTTATCGTCTTCGCCTCGGCGAACTTAACCTTCTCGATGTGGTCAAGTGAGTTTTTTAGAGTCCGTAACCTTTTTTACATTAAATCAACGGTGAAAACATTGAACAAATTCCTATATGCATACCATCCATAATGATAAAAGATAGTTTGACCAATAGAAGATTGAATTTGAGAATTTGAAGATACTTGATCAACGGTGTCGGAAGTCGTCTCCTTAAAGAGTGGTGAACCACTTTTTGTAGGTTATTAGTAAAAAGACAACAATTCATACAGGCCATCACAATATCTGCCATACAAAACTTAGTGTATCAATTAAAAAATGTATTAATTTAAAATATAGAACACGTGGCATGGTCTTTGAGTTGCTGATTAGTGTCCCAAATTATTATACATCAATTTTACCCGTCTCCTTTTTGATGATTTTCACGAGAGCAGACCCGAAAGTAAATTTTGATGGTCGAAGAACGCAAGTCGGTGGTGCGATCGAGTGAATGCACGACGGTCGTACACGTGCCGTTGGCATCAGTGAAGCTACGACACGCTCGCTTTGTTCCCATGTACTCTCTCTCGTTCGTTGGTTCGTTCGTGTGACCGTATCTAAGTGCTCGTGTATGTGTCTCACTCACTCCTTTTTCAACTCCTTCCTTCCTTCCTTCCTGCTTTCCTTCCTTCCTTCGGGATGCGGAGAACGGCTAATCCCACTGAGATTAAGATAACCCCGAAAAATGTTCAGCTAAGTCGCCAACTTCGTCTGCGAGGTGTGCTTAAAACGTGAGAATCCGGTTCCTCTACACCACTCCCCCTTTTTACCCTTACTACCCTTTCTCTCTCACTCCTTGCGACCGTCTTGCAAACTGCTGTTAGCATCCTAAAATTTTTCGGCTAAAGTCCAACTTTTAGTCAGGGATTGGACTCAATCCCTGTTATTTTAGGTGCCTGATAAATGGATTATAAATCGAACGACGCAGTGGACCTCGATTAACAAGCTTTTCTTCAAAACATCCAAATAAATATACTAAACAAACTCTGGTAAACCGATTACCGTAGAAATCACCATTATTTGATACAAATTACAATGTTTGTAACTGGGTCTATGAAGAATTTATAAAGTAGTTGGTTGCCATTCTCACATGCTACTTGCAAAAGCATCCCTTAACAGAATCATCGAAAAAAGTATACCCCAGTTATACCTCGCTCCACGACAGCGTGTATAACATCGGTTCCATCACGGTAGCGTGTCATTGGACCGAATTCAATGAAATTACTCGGCGCGTCTCCGCAGCGTCTCGCTACTCGGTTAGATTGGTGTATATCGCGGCAAGTGTGTCGTAGCTCGGGTTTGCTTTCCCAAGCAAAGATAGGTCGAATGGAGAATCGTCTACGTCGTTCGATAGACAACACGCAACTCGTGCCTTCGGTCGCGCGATTTCCCTTAAAAGCCACCCTTTGCTTCCATTACATAATTATTGTCATACTTCTTTAAGATTTTTCTAGACACGATTTTCACATCACACGAAAAAAAGGGTATATTCTTCTAAAATTCGCAAGACCATATAACAAAGTGATTTGCAAAAGGTATAAACATGTGTTTAACACTCTTTTTGTGAACCAACCAAATCACCGCTTAACAAGAGGCCAACGAAAAGCACGTATTTCATGAAATATCAGTAAAATTTGGTTTGCACGAAAACAGGTATAACACCACGCGATCGGAATTCTAAGAGGCAGGGACCTCGCAGTTCATTTGTCAAGTCACTCGTGACGCTGCGGTTTGTTGATAATTTCGTCAACAATGGCCCGTTCATCCGTCGGGGTGCGTTGTTATCGATCGAGCCATCGTGCTCAACCACCATAATGCTCTCGCTCGCTCGCAAGTTTAATTATGCCCATCGCTTGGACAACATTGCCTCGCTCGATTAACCGTGTCGCAAGAATCGCAGGCGAGAAAAGTCCCTCCGGCTGATGGCAGCCGTTAGAGAGCTGTGAGATCGCGCCTGTGTTTAAAAATACGTCCTGCCCAGAATCATTAACAGCTGCGTAGAAATTGTCATTGGATAAGCGAAAACCCGTAGCTCGATCCATTGACAAAATTTATTCGTTCGAAACTGAGTAATGTAGGGAAGACCGGGGCTAGTTGTCCCAATTTTAGGTTTTTTGTTTCTACAGATTTCTGTAGCTTATATTTTCGAATTTTTTGGTGACTATTGTGAAGTTCAGCTTCTTAGCACTTGCCCCGCTTGCCATCCTGATGTATGCATCATGATTTTTGCCAAAATGGTCACCACCGCCGATTTCAATGTTTAATAGCCCATTTTAAAGAAAGAAGTCTGCAGAATACTGTCCCGTTGTCCGTTTTTCGATATCGTTGAGCAATGATGAGAAATTAATTTTTTAAGTGTTGGAGTATGTGTCATTTTCAAGCTTAAAATTGCTGTATTTTTCGAACTAGGCATCCTATTGAAGCGAGACTTGCATATTCGTAAAGAAGAGACTCTCCCCTTTCGAACGAGTATTTGATCGGGCAAATCCGAGATGCATCGATTTTTGACAAAAATCCTGATGTATGCATCATGATTTTTGCCAAAATGGTCACCAACGCCGATTTCAATGTTTAATGGCTCATTTTAAAGATAAAAGCATGCAGAATAATGTTCCGTTGTCCGTTTTTCGATATCGTTAAGCAATGATGAGAAATTAATCTTTTAAGTGTCGGAGTATGGGTCATTTTCAAGCTTAAAACTGCTGTATCTTTCGAACCAGCCATCCTATCGAAACGCGACTTGCATATTCGTAAAGAGGAAACTTTACTCTTTCGAACGAGTATTTGATCGGGCAAATTAGAGATGCATCGATTTTTGACAAAAATCCTGATGTATGCATCAAGATTTAGAAAGAAGAAAGCATGCAAAATACTGTCCCGTTGTCCGTTTTTCGATATCATTGCGGAGTGTTGAAAAATAAATTTTTTAAGTGTCGGAGTATGGGTCGTTTTCAAGAAAAAAATTGCTGTAACTTTTTAACCAGTCATCCTATCGAAGCCACACTGCCATATTCGTAAATTAGAGACTTTCCTTTTTCGAACGAGTATTTGATCAGGCAAATTCGAGATACATCGATTTTTGACAAAAATCCTGATGTATGCATCATGATTTTTGCCAAAATGGTCACCACCGCCGATTTCAATGTTTAATGGCTCATTTTAAAGATAAAAGCCTGTACACCAAAGACCTGTACACCATGCACCGGATGCGTTTCCTAAGATACCAAAACAACGACTGGGACCACTTGCCCCTGAGACTTTTAGCCCCGGTCTCCCCTACACGCGAGAACATTTATATTAAAATATGAAAGAAATCGGTCCTGTTGGACTCTGGCTAATTCAGTGAAACGATAACTCGCACGAAGGGTCGATTTCTCAAACGGCCGTGGAAGCTTCTGAGGGAAGTACTTTCGAGAGGGCCGGGTACTCCTTGACATATGTCGCGGTAAAAAATGCCCTCGGAAAAGGGATACCAGGGGCTACCGCAAGGGCCGGACGAGTAATAAAGTAATTTTATGAAGTGGTCGCCGACGTCCGCTCCCGTCGTCCTGGGGTTGGAGCGAGTGAAAAATTGCCTGGGACTTTCTCTCTCTAACTAGCCAGTCCTCTCTCTCTTTCTGCACCCTGAGAATATCGCGATTAAACCGTCCTCCTAAGTGAAAACATACTGTCTTGGTTAGCGCGGGACAAAAAAGGTGACCCAACAAAAAGGGACCAAATGACCGGTTCTTTCTTCCAAAGACAAAGAAGCGAATTACCCTAGGAAATTCATCAATTTTCTTCTCAGACTGGACTCTCGTTAGAAATCACAGACGAATCATTGTTTTTATCTATACGTCGACCTTATAAACGAACTAGTTGATTAGCAAAGTGGTCTAACTTCACATATTTTTCATATTTGGCTCAATGCAATGCAATTCTTGGCTCATACCATAATTACCGGCGCATATATCAAAAAGCGAGTTTACCATGGAAAGACCGTAACAGTTACCTACACGATTACCAGCAGAAAATCCATTTTTCACGAGCGCCTGGTTCACGGTGAATAAATCCGAAGAAAATTCTACGCGAGGTGCGCAACAGAATTCGCGGAAGTAATTTTCCAGAGGCAGGATAGAAGAATAGAAGTTAGGAAATGGGAAGGGGGGAGGATAGGGAAGATAGGTTGGGAAAGGAGAAAGGAAGGCTCGGTGTGTTTGGTCCACGATGCGGGGGTGGTGGTAAAATAATAAATTAGAAAAAGCCACGAGCCGGCAGCTTCCCTTCGGTTAACTTTCCTGGCTATTAGATTACAGCGAGCATCTGCAGAATCTCGGACCAGGGCCGTTAATTTTCGTTAAAAACCAAACGCCGCGGCGAGTGCACTACTCCTGAAAAGAGGGGCGACCGGGAGAATGAGAGAAAAGCGGCAAACCAACGGCTGCTTTCCTTGAGATAAGTAAGTACAGTTTTACATGGTTACCCAAAACATTAACGCGATCTTCCGGACTTCCATGAAGATTTAAGGTAGGCGCGTTTGTTTCGCTTAAGTCGTGCCGCCCTCCATGAGTCTTCCTGCACTTTTGCTTACTCGAAAATACTTTAAGAGGGTGAAGAATATTTCGTGAACTTGGCCCAACAATATTTCTTACTCAAGAAAATCATTTAATAAAAAAAGATTTATTAACGCATTCGTATGGACTCTTTATTCATAAAATAGATATAAAAAGACGATGTAAATGTGTTAAGGCGTGAGTATATTGTTACTTGAATTACATGTATTCGTTTGAAAATATGTTACGTGATTATTATTAAAAAATTGTCTATTCTTTTAATTTTTTACTTATACCTCAATTTTGTCGATCATCTCCTTCCTTTATACAAGTTCGAGACACATTCGTCCAGTGTGAAAGCACCTTATAACGTTTTAGTGCAACCTCCCCTTGTAAGATGGCGTTGCTTGTCCAGTCCAAGCCGGTTCGTGTCCATTCTTAGCTTTTCCACGAACCAAAATACCATGTTCATTGGATTCCGACGAAATTGGAAATTATTTCGAGCCATTTCAATGCAATTATTCATAAATATCGCGGTATTTCTATTTCCCGATGAAAATTAACTTCCAAGCCGGATTTTTTTAACAAAAAACATATCTTAAAGAAAATTCTTAAGAACCTTATCTACCGTGCAGGTTTCATCCGGAGCATTTTAACGGAGTTTTAAATTTATCATCCAATTCCCCGGAGCTTTACGAGCGCTCGTGTTTCTCCTTTTTACTAGCCAAGTACCGCCGCGTCCCTTTATCTTCCGACCTTTTCCCTCGTAGTTCTTCTTCGTGTAAGTGTTTATTTCTCTTTAACGAGGGCCGATTGAATAGTCTTTTTGCGGAAAAAGACGATAGAGCAACGCCGAGGAGGGAGGGTTTGGTGGCGGTCTTTTAATCGTCTATAAAAAATTCCATTGATAAAGAGAAACAATAAGCTAACTTCACGTGTAATTCGCAATATCGAAAAAAACAAAATAGCAGGTCATAGACTCTCCCTCCCATAAACAGTCATCAACAAAAGAGCACAACACTCGTACGTATACTCGTGCTAGTTCATTCAGAAACGCGTTCAGAAGCAATTAATCCATAGAAACCGCACACGGTACCTGTTACACCATAAGCATACACACGCATACATATACCCACGGATCCCGAGCGCAGGCTGCACTCTCAACAATGGTAGAGGCATCAACAATGCCGTCCGTAGACACGTACGACCCTAAGCGTTTTTTTTGTGTGCATTCCAGTAGCCGTCGAGTGAGTGCCGGAGGCGCGGGGTGAGTCTAGGAAAAAAAATGATGGTCCACTTGACACCCCAGCGTTCTCTACCCTCCTAACACGAACAACTTTGTCCGTGAACGTGCTCGTAGACCAACGGCACGTGGCAAGTTCGCTCAACCACCCCAGAATTCTCTCTCTGATGGATCGTCGTTCGTGCGTGCTTGTGTGTGTGTTTGTGTGTTGCTGGGTCCACTCGTTTTTTTTTTCTACCTGCTCACCATCTCTCACACACACGCTGTTTTTTTTCTCTCTCTCTCTCTGGGGTTCCCTCTTACCAAGGGATGCTTTTTCTAACAGGTGGTGGCCCGCAACACGCGAACACTTTTTTTTCTCTCTCTTTCTCCACTCGTTCTTCCTCTCCTTCTCTCTCTCTCGTTTGCTCGTACCCACGAGGCCTGCTTTTGTTTTTTTTACAGGTGTACCTATTATCCCCCATTTTGCCTTCGCGTCGGTATCCTATTCATATATACGCCACGAGCGGAGAGTGGCCACTTTGTCGATGCTTTTTCACTTAATTAGCGGTCATAAACCGCCACCGAGAGCGTACGCGGCCGAGAGTGAAAGAGAGAGAGAGAGAGAGAGATTGCCGAGAAACCTTTTTCTCAGCAATTTAGTTCCACAACCCCGTTTTCTTTGATTCTTTTCCCCCCAATTACTGAGTACAAAAAAAAAGTTGAAGGTTTTTTGTGTAATCGTCTCGGTATTAAGTAAAAGTAAATGATTACTTTAAAAAGAATTGCCAGAGTAGTAGAACCAGCATTAACTTTGAGATCTTTCTGAACATTTTTCTATGGTTCTCGTTCTCCCAACTTTTCCTACAAAATTATCATATTTTTCCCACGATTGCGTTCCCGCAAAAAGATAATCGTAGCCGGTCCGCTCCGGAAAGATCTCATCTCGTTACAGAGGAAAAGAAAAAGAAGAGGAAGAATATTACCGGTGGTTCGCAGGCACGGTGGTGCAAATGAAATCTTGGTAAAACTTTTTCTACGTTTAGCTCGCATTAAAATCTTCCCTTTTCTCTCCTTATCTCTGTCCTTCTTTCTCTTTCTTTCTTCCTCTCACCCGTGGCACGATAGAAAGATGAAAGAAAACTTTTCACTTTCCACGGTGGCTTGACTTCGTGGGTTGGAGGTTACCCTCTCTCTCTCTCCTCCCTCACGGACCTCGAAATCTTTTCGCCTCCGGCAATTCGCTCCGCGAGTAAAATTATCTACCACCATCATGAGAGAAAGAAAGGAAAAGATGTAGCTCTCTTGCTCTCTCGTTAAAAGCAAAAAAGAGAAAGATAGAAGAGATGGAGGAGACGGGAGAGGAGCGAGGGGGCCACCTCCACAACCTCCTTTTTGCTGGATACTTTTCTTTAACGCAGCGTCCGTTGGAAAAGCCAACGGTGGAACGAGCCACGCGCTCGTCCTGTGGTGCTCCTGCTGGTGGTAGTAGTGGTGGGGTTGAAAGGAACCAACGTAGAGGGGGTAAGGAGAGTGTCTCTACCCTCTTAGCCCCTCCGTACCAAAAAGGGGCAGCAGGGGAACGGCAGAAACGGTGACTCGGTGGGGGTAAGACCGCCGGTTGGCACCCCTTAACTACCCCTCGCAGGGCGAATCAATAAAAATACGAAAGTGTTCTTCTTCGGCACTTTCGGCCACGACTTTCGCCGACGAAATTCTTTACTCTTCGATACGTTCGTCGATGGTACCCAATGGTTAACACGTTACAGCGACTGCTGGATTATGCTATTTGTTTTTTAGCATGACCAAATGGGTCATCGCGTTTCTATGATAATGAGCAGAATATTGGAGCGGTCTAACAAAATAGATTGCTACGTGGGTATTTGTTGCGACAAGCTATGACGTCTTTCTATTCATTTCCATGCACCACAATCAGGAATTATTATAACGTTCACAGGCATGATGTAGCAGATAGCAAGATAACAACGATAAATGCACCAGTTGTATATCTAGAGCAATCTTGGGTCTAATTTATTTTTAACTTAAAATTGGTATCGGTGAAAAAGTTAGAGGAGACCCCACCATATTTTTTTGGAACACCAATTAAGAATTCTTCATTGTTGTTCATCCAATCGATTCTACTTACCCAGTCACTTTTTCTTGTTGTTTTTTATAACCCATATCGTCGAGTACTCGCGGCATGTGTTTCACGTCGTAAACAGTACTCGAAGTTAGAGGCGTCCCTTGGACAACCCTCGTGTCGTTTTCAAGTTCGCGCAAAGTACCTTCAAGTGGAGAATACTTGGAAGTCGAAGTACTTCTCTTGGAAAGGTGGCGAGCACCTAATGTTTGTCTACGTGCGGCCCAACACGCGAGATGCTGTCTTCTACGACGTTCTTACTCTTAAACGTGGTTTCAAATCTGTTCGACATTGGTACATAGGACAACGAGCAAACTTGTTGTCAGGAATGTGTGATATTTTTTCCAATTTAATATTAACGACATCTCAAGAGAATGCTAATTTATGATAATAATTTATTAAAGAACTCGTTATACAGCGTATGCCTAACCCAAGTAAATAAGTTTGGGTGATGTTAAATCGTCGAGGTGCGTGCATCGTCCCTTTTGGAAAACGAGCAGAGGAAAAATCCGACAGCCCCTTCTCGATGGGCCGGCCGAGATAGCCGAGGGTGAATCTTAAAATACAACCCCTCCAAAGACTACCAAGGTTTCGGTCACCCCTCGATCACCCCTTCGAAAACCCCCCGCGCTACCACCCTCTTGGGAGGGCTGATGCTTCTTCCTTTCGTTCCTTCAACGACTCCTTTTCTTTTCCAAGCCTCCTACGCCTCTCTGCGATCCAGCAAATCATCCTGAGCTACCGAGAGTTCTTTTGTTCCCTCTTAGTGCCCTGCAAGATTTTCCTGGATGGTGGTGCTGCCCGTGAATGCTTCTCTAAGTAGTAAGCAACCTAAGCATACCGCGATCGTGAGAAGGGAGGCTTAGTAAAAAATTATCTTTCGATTGGGGACGAGGAACTGGATCCGTCGGCGCGTTAAACCTTCACCCTCTCCTTTCGTTTGTAATTTCAATATTTTTCTATGTGTGTGTGTGTATATGTGTATCGTGTATTAGGGATATTAGGAGAGTAAGTCATTCGAGCGGGAAACTTTCTGTTTGCTTGCTTTCATCGTTAGGGGAATCGATTAGATATAATTCTAACGCTCGCTACGATATTAAAGGTTTTTGTGTTTGTGACAAAAAAAAGGTTTTAGTAGAAATATTTCTATCTTTATTTTTGAAATTATTTTGATATCATTAATATCTTTTGTTACATTATTTCTGAAACTGGAAACACCAATTAATATTAAGCCTAATAATATTTTATTAGTAGTCGAAGGTAAATACATAACATACGAACAGAAATAATCTAATAACTTGATATATGTGTGTAATAATACAAATCCTTCTCCGTTTCTCCGAATCTACCATAAGTAAAAAAAATGATTCATGGGAATCAGAAGAAAGGAGAGAAAATGAGAAAATTCCTATCCGATTGAAAGACGAGTAGCCGGAGCTTTCAAGAACGACGTAACGTCGTTCGTCCATTCGCATTGTTTTATCACCCTCTTTTCAGTGATAAACGTTTCCTCTACTGAAAGGATTTTCTCAATAGAAGAAATATTATTTTATAAAAGGCAGGTCGAGTTCTTCAAGTTTCAATAAGAATATTTCAAATAAAGAATCTAACTGTTAGTCGTCTGATCTAATAATTTAATAATTATTCGATTTTAGTAATTCGTACCAGTTTAAATATAAGAAAAAAACAGATGAAAAAAAAAAAAAAAACTATCAGGATGCGGAAAGTTGTTCGAGACGCAAACTAGGTACGTTGTCCCGTTAAATGGCGATGATACGAACGAAGAGCGTCGTTACCATGCTCGATCGTTTCTTTTCTTAGGTAAAACGTCGAGTTGACTTCGCGTCATTAAAGGGAAGGACAAAAGGGAGCCGAAGCTAAGGGACGGAGGTAAAAATCTCGGGGTCTTTTGTGCCACCGACGCCATTTTATCATTCCTCGCCTCTCGTGCCAGACGAATACACCCTCTCTCTTCACGGCATATTTCAAACGACAAAAAGCATCCCTTCCGAGAACAGAGATTTACCCCTTCTCTCCCTCTGACCACCTTCGGGTCCTCTTCTTCTTCGTTCTCTAACGAAATCTTCAACTTTAATTGCCTTTATTTTCATACCAGATTGCTGAGATTCCTAAAAAAAAAAACCGTATATTAATCAACATCTTCTGCAACGCGATTGGTTACAATATATTCGAGATTTTCTTATTGAATCAGGAAGTGGCAATTTTTATTCGTTACCGTGTTAATGTTTTTTTGCTTTCCAATTATCGATTCATACATTATTTATTGCTACATAGCATATTACTACGTCGTATTTAGCTCCTAACGCTAAGATACTCCTGAATCGCAACGCTTGGACCTTTATCCAAGACGACGATCAGGAAATCGGGCGATAACGGTATTAAACGATAATACGACGATCGCTCGAGATAGGATCTCTCGAATCGG
This sequence comes from Ancistrocerus nigricornis, assembly GCA_916049575.1. Classification (NCBI taxonomy): domain Eukaryota; kingdom Metazoa; phylum Arthropoda; class Insecta; order Hymenoptera; family Vespidae; genus Ancistrocerus; species Ancistrocerus nigricornis. The sequence continues at coordinate 3,515,242 of OU696668.1, read as the reverse complement.
AAACTCAATGTGGAAATTCGCTTTGGAACTCACCCCCTTTTATAGAACGGTTGTTAAATTTGATTCGTCGACGAGCTTCCAGATATTTTTAATCCGAACATCGCCAAACGAAATAGCCACCCCGTAGATTAATTTCGTTTATCGAGCTTTCTTCTTTTTTTTCTTATTCCTTTAATTTTCTTTTACGTCAATCACAATTTCGTACGCTCGCAGCAGCGAGATCCTTTCTTCAGGAAGATTCTCACCCGACGCATATTTCCAATCCTTCCAAAGGCAGTCCAATTTCTGGCTTGTATATTTTAGGCATTAAGCGAGCCATCGGCCATTTTATTCGTCTTCCATCCCTCTTCCACCACTCGAAAGCAAGGGTGAAGTAGCAACGGGAATACTCCGTTCTCAGGAGGGTGGGTTGACGTCAGAAAAAGCACCCCCTACCAATTCATCCGAGTATCCTCCCCCCTCATCCCCTCCCTCACCACTACCAGCATCAGTACGACTACCACCACCACCTCGAAGCCCCATTCCATCCTTTTCGTCCATTCCGGCCCACTTCGAGCCACGGGGGTGGCTAGGGGTGGTATCGAGAAAGAAATCGCGAAGTAAAATGGCCGTGGTAGATATTTCTTTTTTTTCTAGACAACTTCCAGTAGAATAGATTTTCATTGAAACGTTTCGAGTGGTCAACTCGACGACGTTCGGTTCTCGATTCCAAGAGATCGCTCTTTTAAAAGGTCGAACGAGCTAGAACTTTGGTTTTACTTTAAGATTAAAAGATTTCTCGCAAAACTTAACGCTTTAACTTCATTTTAATCGCTATCTTTAGTTAATACTAACCCCCCTCCCTAAGCTTTTCGGTACGTCAGAAAAAAAGTAACTACTTTAACAAATCGATCGATTTCCGTGGGTGGTTGTTACCTCGTTAATATGGATAGAAATACGTGCTATTCTCGTTACGGGTTATTTTCTAGATTTATGTTCGATTTGATTATGTAAAAAGGGGTAATCGTTGCGTAATCTCTCTTTCGCTCTCTCTTTCGGTATCGATTATATCGCGTTTGTACGAATTAATTAAAATGGCGAGTCTATAACGGGAATCTTTTGTCGTGCTACGGTCGATCGTGGTCACGAGATTTCTTTAGCGAGTTGAAAAACGAGCCGACGGAACGAACGAAAGATTTTATTCGCGTTGGTATGAGAGACTTTTCAAGATTTTCGAGAGAATTAACAACTTCTTTTTTAATACGCTGACTACTTACATTTTGTACGAATTTTATCCTAGCTGATCATTAAATAATTTCCATTATTATAATTATATAATCATAATCACCATAACTAGATAAGCATATATTCTTATTAAATGTGCACTTATACAGGGATCATCAGTGATGATCACAGTCTCGTTGAAAAAAATAAATGATAATCAAAGTATTAACCAAGAAAAATTGTCATAACACAAAAAGAAAGTGATTCTATAATTTAAGGTCCGCGATAACCGGTGAAAATTTTGAACCGAATTGTTCGATCGAAAACGTGATGAAATTGTCGTCCATTCGAAAAAATCAATTCCACTCTCCAACGTTTGGCGATTAAAACGGTAACGATGGTACACACCGCCGTGGCATACGAAAGTGAACTTAAAGTGGCGCCGCTGTTGCGCGTCTCAAGTGAAAACTTTAAAGTCAATCGCGGGGGTAGGAACTTGGTCAGAGAGAATTTGCCGTTAAATTTAAGCACGCCTTCAATTTCATTCGACCTTAACGTGATTTTCGTGCTACGGAACGAAAAAGGAATTTGCGTGCTTCCACATTAACCGAGCGAGCGAACGTCGGTAGCTAAATGACGAACGAATATGCGTCATGGTTCGAACGAATGTTCGACAAATTTTATTACGCACAACACGATATCACGATGTTCTTCTTCGTCTTTCTCTTCCTAAGATTACGTTGGTAACACGAGAAAAGGCAACTTTATCGATCACTCCGACTTTAAACATTATTTTTATAATATTTCTTTTCCAGCACAAATACGTGACGATTATCACAATCACAAGACTTTTCTTAAGAAATTATCTTAGAGGAAGGATGTGGATACTCGGACGACGACTCGAGGAGAGAGAGAACTCAAACGACGTACTATAAACCGGGCAAATGTGTACTGGCTGTTGGCCGGCATTATACCTAACAAGATCTCCGAACTTGCCTTCGATATAACCTTCGATATTTTCGGTGGTCATCCCCCACCCTTTAGCCCGGTCCTTTGATCGCGCGGAAAAAATCCGGAAACCCGTTTCTCAAAAGTTGACCCTACCTGGTCCCGAGAAGAAAGGGTCGAGTTAGTGTGTGCGAGAGAAAGAGAGAAGACTATAGGTACGGAACAACAACGGCCCTTTCCACATTAGCATAACCCTTAGGAACTGTCCACGTGTATTCGTGGCCGAGGGGAGCGAGCTTCGGGAACTGGTCAGGTAAGTTTTTTCGCACTTTTTCATTCTCGATGACCAGATGCCCAGGTCCGTTCAGGAGGGGAGAGAGAGAGAACGGTTCCTTCGGTCTGACCTCAATGAGATGACCTCCCCTCTAGGCCGGATGACCCCATAAAAATCGCGGAACCGGTTTTGGTGGCATGTCGGGGCCCCGGGGATTTTTCGGACGTTTAACGGACGAAACGATGAGAGAACGGCTGCATCGGTTAAACGGTTTCGCAATAAGACCATCACGATCTTTATTCTTCTATTCTTATCGAATAAAGATTGTCTGTGGGAGAGAGAGAGAAGGACGTGTCTTGAAAACAAGTGGAAATACCGCGGCACGAGAGACGGATGAAGCCTTCCCGAGACAAATTGAACGCATCAACGCATTCAACGTCGCCGTCAGAAACTCGAGTTCCGGAGTTGAGGAATCCGAGGAGCGTGGACGAGTAAGAGGATGGGGTAGGTGAGGGGATGAAAGATGACCTAGTGGAGGTTCGACGGACACGCGACTATCTTGATGCACCTAGCCCCGGAACGACTTAAGGCTGGAAATGTAAGAAATCCATAAAATTGTTTTCTCGTTTGTTCTTTCTACCATCAACGATAAAAAGGTCTAGGAAGTTAGCTTGCTACTTGGTAAAAAAGATGAACGTAAATCCGATAGAGATAGGGGTTTCTTTCCTTTCGTAAGTCTAGGGGTATATAGCAACGTACTTCTCGAGTCGTCGGGCGGAATAAGAAAAAAGCTGAGCCCTGGGCGGTCCTCGGATCGGCTTCCTCCGCAGGAAGTTGGTTGGAGGTGGTGGTCGATCCCGGTGGTGGCGAGGGGTGTCGCGCGAAGGAGGCGCTCGAGGGTGGCTGCTGGTGATGGTGGAAGGAGGGCGGCATTAATTACAGTCCTTTATTATAAAAACTGAACTCCCTCCGGCCAGGAGAGAACGAAGAGAAGCAGATAAGGAGGGAAAAAGCTCTCCCCGACTCTACCGTCCTTTCCTCGTCCACCCTCCCACCCCCAACCACCTCTTCTCCCTTCGTCCACCTCGGCCACCAATCCTATCCCTCCCTTCGACCCACCCGCGGACCGTCTCCCTCTGTTCAATTTAAAATACTTAATCTGTCTTAGTCCCGAGCTCTACGCGGGGTTGTCAAATGCAACTGTTGTCCCGGCGACGACAACGAGCAGGACAACGACGTGGAAGACGAAGAAGACGATGCCCAGGACGACTGCTTGGAAGATGTATTCCTTCTTAAAGAGAATTTTGATGATCGAGGATAATGGTAAACTAATGGGTTAGGAAAAAATTTTGTCATTTTCATTTTATAGATAAGAAAGTGGCATAGAATTTGAGTTGTCTTTTGGGGTTCTAAGGTGGTGGGTTATTTTGATTAATTTGATTTCAATAAGGGTATGGTTTTGGATCTCTCGATTATGGTTCACGTTGCGGTTTGTTAGATCCTCCAAATTTGGAACTTTAAGGAAAGTCAAGGTTCGCATCGCTCAGAATGTAAGCTAGTGAAAGTGGTACGCAAGTATATGTTTGTTCTACGTAGTCCTTGATCGATCCACAATTTACATTTTATTGGTAAACATATTAAAGATGGTTTTCAAAGTAATTTATACCATAATTCGAGATCAAATATTCAATAATCGTTCTTTCAATATACCCTTTTTCTAAACTATTTAGCTTTTTATTCATCACCATTTTCGAAGAGTCCGAACAGGACTCCGATGTTTCGAGGTAAATAAAGTTAATCGGTTTTCTTCTTTGATCCCACCGTGGGACTCGAAAACTCTGCCATCACCCTATCGAAGTTTTCTTACGACTGGTAATTATCCGAGAACACTCGAATAAATCGACGCTCACGCGCACGTGTACGGGTAATACGAGAGAGCCGGTATTTCGCGCGTAAGATATCACGAAACACGTATTTCGTTACTATCCTGAAAAAAAAATCATTTACGAATCCTAATCAAAATGAACACCAAATAAATACAATATATAATAAAAATCAAACACGATCGAAACGAAACAATCGATTTGGCTCGAGATTAGACCACATCATCTTCCCATTTAATCTTCCTTTGGTCGAACAATGTTTCAAATACTATCTCTACCAAATAACTTTTTACATTTCTAAAAAATTAAAGACCAGATGACGTTTAATCTAATACTTAAATAATAATGATACTTTATGCACGTTTCTTTTGATTATTAATAGATTTCGAAGACTCTCGGCTGCTCCGGGTTGAGAACCACCGCGGAAAATAAGAAACGGGAAAACGGCGAGGATTTTAATTTGCATCCCCCTTTTCCCGCACTCTTCGTCCGGGCCAGGCGAGCCGCCCTTGTCTTTCGCAGAGCCCGAGAGTCTAGCTACTTTCTCCGTAGGAGAACCGGCGGCAGCGGAGAAGGAAGGAAGGAAGACGAGCGGAGTCGACGAGAGAAAGAAAGAAAGCAAGCAAGAGAGAGAGAGAGGGTCGACGAGGGTTTCAGGAGGTCCAGGAACGAAAGGGGTCGGGTGGGGGGTTGCGAGGGGCAAACGGTTGGAAATATCATAGCCGCACGCGCAGAACGAAATTACCGATTTGCCTTGGGCGTTCCTTCCTTTTTTCCGATTCCAAGCTCTACGCTCGCCGTCCGTTCGTTTCTACCCCCTCCCACCCACCACCCCTCTTTAGGTTACTCTCTCTCTCTCTTTCTTTCTTTCTTTCTCTTTTCTCCTCTGCAGCTCGAAGCTCCTTCTTCTTCTTCTTCTTCGCCCTCTTTACCTTTCTCTGAACTCTCCCCCTTCTTCCAAAGCCCCGGCATAGCAAATAACTTTCATAATTCTCGATTAGAAAGTTTTCCACCCTGGACCGAAGGGCAAGAGGATGGATCATCTTCTTTTTCTCTCCACCCTTCCGCCGATATGCCTTTCTTCCACTCACTTTTATCTCGCTCATTCACTCTCAACGTTCGTTCATTTTTTTTTGTAGTTTCAAATGAAGGCGGATGTTTTTATTGGTCATCTGGTTCTGTAATTATTACAGAACCTTGTGTCTAATACTCGAGGCTTTTAAATATTGTATTGATATGACATCTAGAAAAGTCTAAATAAATTAGAAAATTGATTAAAGCGTACGAAGTCTGAGAAATTGTTTGAAAGACTGTACTCTGACCTCATTAAAGAAATCGGACGAGCCGTTTCCTGAGCGAGCTTCTGTTGCAAGGGTCAGCTCGTAGCATCGCTCGACATATGGCCCAGGTTCTAGCCCCGTTAGTCATTACGCCTCACCAATCGGATCCCCTTCTTGATTTCGGACAATTCTCGAAACGCGCCCACCATCCACCCCTTTTTTTTACATCTCCCATTCGCTGTAACGAACGAAAAGAATGGACTCGAAGGATTTCTCTAGCCATCGAAAGGTATTCTTAATAATGCTCACGAATTTTTTGATTGGCTCGACTTCGTTATTAAAGAATGGGTTAAATTTATGGCCAAACATAAGCTCCATGAACTAAACTAATGTAAATACTTCTGTCAAAGTATATTACAGAGTATCTGTGTATCTGGAGGTGGATAGAATTTATGCCGTCTATTGAACGAGGACTATGAATGCGACTACGATTAGATTTACTTAGGTAAAGACTACGTACTAGATCATTACCTCAATTCTAGTAGAAAAAAATGATTATTAACATACAATTTCATCTTTGAAAACAGTATCGCAATTTTTAAGTCCCTTTACCGATGCTAATGACTTGTAAAATATTTTCTATTTAATATCAAAGATCGCCTCACTCTTTTTGTATAATTTTTAATTCTATCCCTACATTATTTAATATATTTATTAAACATCAGGTATGGTCATCTAACCTACCTATCAACCTTTGTTCCTTTTTATTTTTAACAAGAACCATTAATTTCCATCTCTCCAAATCCAGAGAACGAGGTACACGGTCAATCTGATCATAGTTCAAATAACGATCCTTCAAACGGACAACACCTCGAAAGTTCGTCCGGGGCAACAAAAAGCAGAACGCCCGAGCTTATTTCCCTCGATTTCTCGGATCGCCGTTTTTCTCCGTACGTCTCTCACAAAGGAAGGTCTCGATGGAGAAGCAGTTCAACGGCAGAGAAGCGAGATCGAGAAAGAGAGAGACAAAAAGACAGAAAGTACCAGAGAGTGAGCAAGAGAGAGAGAGAGAGCAAGAGCTTTCGAGGAGGCTGCTCTCGGCATCTCGGCCATGGTACCCACTTCGCTTCATTAATTTCTCGCAAAGACAGTGTCAAAGTCACGGGGGTTTTCCGGCTGCAGACTCCTGGGGACCCCAGGCTCCACTCCTACGGTCTGGTATTTAAATTCAAAAACGAGAGCAAGCCAGTTCTCACTCTTTCTCTCTCTCTTACCCATCACCACCCCCATTCCACCCCGTCTCTACCCTCTTTCACCTCTCCACTTTCTTCTTCTACTTCTTCTTCTTCTCTATCTTTCTACCATTCCATATCTCTGTCTCTCTCGTAGCGCGTTTCCTAATGTTTTTCCCTCGTTTCTCATCCTTCCCTTGGAGAAAAGCGAGCCCCCTCCCCAATCGCCCCTCGGTCGAGCGAGCCAGCAGCACCAGCAACGGCAGCAGCCTGGTCCCCACCTCCCCTCCGCACCCACGAACCTTCAGTCAATAAAGTATTCTAAAAAGCCCGCGCGAATAAGAGCCGTCTTACTCCCTCCCCTTTCGTCTCTTTCTCTCTCACTCACTCACTCTTTCTCTCTCTGGCCCCTTCCTTCCTTCCTTCTTCTTCTCTTCTTCTCTTCTTCCCCCCTCAAACCTCCCTCGGCTTCATCCACCCTGGACGCCACCCCTCGGAGCACCCCCTTCGTAGCACCGCGATGATGGAGCAGGAGGTGGAGGAGGTGGTGGAGACGGTGGAAAAATAGGGGCGGCAAAAAACGTCAATAATATCGGCAAGATGGAAGCTGCACGAATGTTTTAAAGGACTGACGCTTGGGCTCCAGTTGCTTTTTCGTTTCTTCAATTACTTCGTTCTTTTTTTTTTTTTTTTGCTTTTGTTTATACACTATTTAGGTAAATGGGTGTATATAGACTAGGTCCAGGTATACGTGGTATTGTTAAATATAATGTAAGAAGTTTGTTAAGTGTAACTATGTTAGATGTTTGCTATACTTTCTTTTGTGTTTGTGAATATATACGAGTATTAATTTTTGTTCAAGCCATTTTATGACAATAAAAATATATTCGTTTCCACGTACTACTTTTTAGGTACAACTCTGTCTTATTTTCTCTCCGGGGCAGGATCACTCGGAGGTTTCATAGAGGGAAACCAGGAAAGGAGAAGTAAACGAATAAAGAGTAACGGAGAGGACCACTGAAAACGAGGGATCGTCGATTCACCCTTCCTCTCAAGTGTCCTAATGTAGATGCCGTGTAGAATAATAATCGTTGCTGTGACTGTCCTGCCAATGAGGCGGCTCATTGCACGATAGAAAACAGTATCGCGCAGCTTTCTAACGCCGGTTATTGTTATCGTTTATTACGCGACATCAAAAATCGTCGATCGTTTCTACCACAGCAGCGTAAAGATATTTAATAAAAAAAAAGAAAGATTTTAGACAAAAAGATATTTTTGTTTTTTTTTTTTACAATGTTCGATTCATACAAATTGTTTATAATACAACAATCGGATCGTATTATTCCTTATGACACAACGGTCAGTTCGTATTTGTATTATTCCTACTCGATTAACAAACCATGTTTACGCGAGCGAATACGCGATCGTTGACATTCCAACTCGGGCTGTCGATCAAAGCGAACGTCGCCGGGGAGGACAATACATTTACGAAAGCTACGATTTTTAGTTATTTTCGTCGTTGGGGTTACGAGCAGCAATATCGAACCTACCAAATGTACTTATTATTATTTATAATCATTCTAGTTAGCATTAATAAATAATTAATCGGTATTTATCAAAACGTATTAGCCTCATTATTAAACCTACTTACTCGTAATTATAAAATAAAAATCGTTCGCAACGCTATTTAACAAATTTCAACATTGCCACGTTTTGTTAAAAAAAATACTTATTTATTATTTCTCGTACGTAAACTCGAACGAGCCGAACGGCACTCCCAAACGTAAATACTTACGCGTAAACAAGGCAGACTCTATTCTTCCCTCGGCCATAACCGCATGGTTCTACTTTGCTCGGAGGGAACGTGAAAGAAGAGGAAGAAGCTTGGATAAAATAAATAACCAAGGAAGATGGAAAGAGCGAGACATTGAGACCACACACATACACACGTATGTATACATACGTGAGTATCGATATGGTTGGGTAATTAGCGATGTTGCGAGGAAGCGAACGAAGGAGTCTCTCTAGTAACGTCAGACCACCAGCCCCACCTTTGCCATCTCATCCCAATGTTGCCGATAAATGGAAGGATGGATAGATAGCTAACATATACGAACCCAGTTTGCAACATCCAAACATTGAAAAGACCAAGAGAAAGTAAAAGAGTCCAGAGAGAAATAGCATTGGCGTCAGGGTGGTGGTGGTGGACTCGCGATGCGTAGACTTTCTCCACGGTATCGTTGGAAGTGAAAAGACGAGTAAGAGAGAGAGAAGAGTTGGTGTGCGCACGCAGAGACACGCGACCAGCCGCACGAGGTAGTAGGTGCGCGTGGGAACGTCATTACCCTGCTCGTGTGTTTTCCGTTAATTGCCATTATCGGTGGAACTTAGTTAGGGAGCTCCGCGTTCCACGAACGGGAAGACCTTCCCAAGAACCGTACCTACCCGATGCATCGTCCATGTGCTATCTCCCTCGCTCCCGTCGTACCGTTTCCTTCTATCTCTCTTTGACCGGCAACTCAGCTGCACAAGAGAGAAAGAGATAGTCGTCTCCCTTCCTGCTCTCTCTTGACACAAGGTGGAAGGACGCCGTCAGTGTGTCATGGGCAACGACTGGACCTACGGTCAAGAAGGGTCGCGCTCCTACGTCTACTACGTACTGCCACGGTAATTGGTTTGGTTCGAAGACCGCAAAGTGGGTCGTTGCTTCGATCTATGCGTTTACTCTTATCACGTTTAACCACCCACCCACTATATCCACCCTACAATTGCGATCGATTTTGATTCGACCGAGCCGATCGATTCGCTCTCGCTATGTCTAGGTACGTGATGACCCATCTTTTCGACTCGTTCTAATGGTTCTGTCGATAGTCCATGAGATCTTGTAAATTGTACAACGAGATCTAAGGCAAATGATTGATTCCTATTGTCTACAACCTTCTTAAATCTCTGAGTCTTAGATTCTTTTGGATTTTTTATAATAAATGTTCAAGAAACGATTTGGTGGGTTCTTTTCGAATTATTTCTTGTATTTAGGTACGTAGCATTCATTCAACTGAATTTGTTCTTAATTATCCAATATCGGTGTCCTGTTAAAACTAAGATGAGGAAATAGCTGATCCAAATTTAATATCGTCATCAGTAATAATTATTGAATTACACCTGAACTTGATCAATAATATATATACATAAAATAAGAAAAAAAGATGTAGTCAACTCTTAACCAATACAATGTGTATTATATTTATGTCTAATGGATGCACGTATAAAAGAAAAGGAGTTTTTCTTTCGTTTATTTTCCATCGCAGCGCAGTACAATTTCAAAAAGAGAATTTCCAAGAAACTCGCGACCCTTTCTACACCTCCACGATTCCGCCCCCTCCCGTACAACACGAAGAGGACGGAAGGAGCGGCGCATCTTAGCCGCCGTCGCCGCCAGCACCCTCGCAAACCCCACCGCCGAGTCGACCTTCTTCATCGCCACCTACCCTCCCTGCTCCTCCCACCCCCAGCTTCTTCTTCTTCTCCTTCTCCTCCCTTACCTCCCTCCCTTCCGGCTTCTCCTGCCGCGAGCACAATGGAGCCCGAATCCATCTCGGACAACCTTACCCACCCTCCAGCACCCCCCTCCGCCGGCACCATCAGCCCGGTCTTCTCTTTTTCTTCGTATCTCGGTGAAACAGCGCCGAGGAATAATTCCATTTTCTTGTGCGAGTACAATTTTGCTTTCAATTTATTTTCCTTCCCTTTTTCCTTGCCCCCACCTTTCCTTTCCATCTCTCTCTCTCGCTCTTCGTTTCTCTATCTCTCTCGGTCTCTCTTTTATTCTCGGAGATTCTCGCAAGAGCCCGTGGTCTTTTTCTACCCTTTTCTTTCTATCTCTCTCTCTCATTCTCGCTAGAGCTTTTCTACCGACTCTCCTTTCCCTCGACCTTCTTCTTCTATTTCTTCTTCGCCACCTCCAACCACCGACCGTCTACGGAAACAACCCCTCTACCTACCACCACCCCCTCAATCATCCACCCACTCGTCCCCCATTCCACCGTGAATTCTTCCTTCCTTCTTCCAAACTCCCTCTCTCTCTTTTCTTTTCCAGGCAGCGTTTCGAAACGCGCCGTAATTATTAAACATCGCGAGAGCCAACGGCAATAACACAAGCGTTTTACAAGCGTGTACAAGAATGAGTGTGCAATGCTATTCGCATATTCTCCTTTCGTAGCACCTTCGTAGACCAGCAGGTTAAGGATCGATTCGTGATTGGAATTTGCTGATTCGAGACGTCATCGGCCTTGGCCTTCGAAGGGCTTCAGGTTTTACTTATGAAACTATATGTTTTGCTGATGTTAATGAGGCGTAGAGAGTTGGAGGAATGTTTTTTTATGAGGATTGTGTTTTTTGGAAATTTTGTGTGTGAAAAAATACTTGTGTAATGTAAAGATTAATTTTATATACGCCAATTTTCTACAAATTTTACCCTATGTGATTATTATTATTATGTTTATTATTACAAGTATACATATAATTATAAATTATGTGTAGTATGACTAGATATTAATAGTGCATTTATATCACACATGGTCATCCATGACCATCACAGTCTCATTATGAAGGTGACGATCAGCTCAAGTAAACAACGAATATTTATAAACATTCTTAAGCAGGCAATTGCCTAAAAAGAAGTTGGATAATAAATAACCTCGAAAGTAGGAACGCGAGATCGATGATGGAGCAGACGGCTGTAGTAGATAAGCCGAGAAGGAAAAGTGATGGAAAGGGAGAAGTGCGTTTTGTTTCGTGCCCGCGAGCGAAAATTTCGTTGATGATCGTCCTCGTCTCAATCTGGATTTTAATAATTTTCTCACTCTCTCGGAGATAGCGAGAGAGGGACAAACGAACGGACGGGTTGGACGGCGAACCGAGAGAAGAATTTCGGAGGCCGTCGAGGGTTGGGGAATAATTGCAATAGGGGTTGGCAAGCGTATTTTGCGCCCCCATCGGTGAATCGCTCGAATGTTTCGATGATGCACCGAATGATTTTGGAATAATAATAATGATAACGACGATGACGATGATAGGTTGGTGTCATCGACCACCTTCCTTGTATTTTAACTGCATTCCATCGCCCAGTGAAATGTACTGGAGGGAAGTGCATAAATTTTATATCACAATTTTTGATGATTAATAACGGTGAAAGGTAGTTGGCAAAAAACATCATTGATTTCTTTACGTAGTTTTCTTAGGGTTCTTTTTTATAGCCCTGACAAATGCAACCACAGCGTCATCTAGTGCAACTGGTCGGAAACTTCTTTCTCTACCTTACCGACAGGAATTCTATCATTGTGGCATCTACAGTGTACGAGAAAGAAACCACTCGATTTTTTCCTATCGACCGCGTACGTCATTTTTATAGAACTCTTCGAATTTGCACCCTCTATTACCCTGTCGATTGATTTGAAATAAAAAATTTGTCGGAATTTATCACCAATTACGCGCTCATTTCGATTTTCCTATGACAGCGATTTGAAAATATAGAAAAATGAACGCATATTTTAATATTAACGATAATTATACAAATAAAAAAATTAATTAATATCTTATTAACAATTTATTGATTTGAATTGTTGTTGCAAAAATAGGGGAAATACCTGAGAAATATGATAATGCGACGTATAATAAGACAGTAAAGCGAAATTGAAGAGAATCGAAACGGGGGTGAATCCTCGAGGATAAAAAGGGGTGAGTAGAGTTAAATTTGATGGGAAAATTCGCAGGTTACCCCACGTCCGAGCATTATCCGTTCAATTCGACGTTACATATGAGGTTTAGGACCACTTAAAGACTCGTAACGTAGCGAAAAATTTCATAACCTCCATCTTTTACGGGCAGATCGTATTTTTATCGTCCACGCACGAAATGGAGCGCGAAAGCCGATTTCGTTTTGTCTTCCGTGCTCTATCGTTCGTAAAAACAAATTGAAGATCTTCATATACTACTTTTAATAGAATATACAAATTAATAAACTATTTAAAAATCTTTTTAAAACAATTTAAACGTTTTTATATATTTCAAGCTATCGAATTCGGACTAGCGAACTTCATAAAAATGGTTAAAAAATGTATCAAAAAGTAATTAATCAACCTTCATTTAGGATCATTTACACATTTATTTTAATGTAATAAACGTATTCGTACAAACGTACATTTTATCTTCCATTTATTAGCAAAAAAAGAAACGTTGTTCAAGCACGTTTCTAACGAGGTACCTAGCATTGTAACTATATACGCACGAGCGAATAATGCAAATGGCCGATCAGCTTTTTCCATTCACAAGCGGAGCATCCATGCTTCTAGCGTTCGTTGTACCGTCGAGGCCCCGCCTAGGGTCTTAATGGGCCTCGTATAGGAGGGCACCGAATAGTCCTGAGGGGGAAACCCACTAGCTCGTCCAAGATAATCATCTAGATGATCTTGCCGTCGTCTAACCGTGACCCTTCCACACTACAGGCGATTCTTGTCGCGTTACGTTCGAGCGATAAATTTCGAACGCGTTTCTTCGAATTCTTTCTAACAAATATGGTAACAATTCCATGTAACATAATATACTATATAATTTATTTATCTTATAAATTACCTCGAAATACTATTTCTTGATATTTATTGATATAGGAACATGATAAATGTAAACTACATCGTTTACGGCTATCGTATGTGATTTATTCGATTGTTGCATAATTTCTATCACATTTCGTGCATGTAATCAATAATTTTGTATGTTCGATAAATTATTGTTCTATTTCTTTCTAAATTACGCTACTAGTTATGTTACTTGCTATGATTAATACATTGAGTTCCAAGCCAGTTTAACATAAATTCGTATGTTTATATAATTTTGTTAACAATTTTTCGCAGAAAAAATATATGGAAGAATTAAATAAATTTTCTATACCTCGATCTTACACATCTCATGACTGATTATATTCCTGTAAATATTGTTAAACGATACTTCTAAATATTTCTAATATAAAAGATCGATTGCCGATCACCGGTAAACCCCACAGCATTTAACGTTAATTCGACAATCAAAAATAAATGTAATCACAACCAACACACAAATTAATGAAAACTACAAAATAAAATGAATCAAAATGATAAATTCCTAAATATCGGACTTGTCTGCGAAATCTGCGCAACGAGCTTCACTCGATAAGCCAAGCGATTGAAAATGAATGAAGAAAGAGAAAAATTATGTAACATCCTGATATATCGTTTCTCGAAAAGAAGATGAAGTAAGAACACGAATACGATGAAAGAAAGTAACATTAGAATTTAAGAGAATACCAACAAAGTAAAAATAGAGTTACGTATTTTCGCAAGTGACGTGCCACCGTGCTGGACGAAAGCTTGGATATGTGTACAAGACCGAACGATGGAGTGAGAAAGACAGAAAACACACACGAAGGGAAAAGGGGGAATAGCGAGACACAAAGCATCGATAACCATGTTCTGCCCGGTCTAGTCCTCTTTGCAATTTGCCTGCCGTCGTAGATTGCACCTGCACGGTCTATTACCGTACAAGTTCGTCTACTGGTGTAACCTAGCCTCAAACCTTGGTACCTCATCCTTCTCGTGATGTGCAGGGCGTCCCTATTATAAGTTGCGAACAAACTTTACTTATATGCTCGCGAATACCATCCGCATGCGCTCGCTTCCTCTCCACTACCACCCCCTCCCAAAGCTCCACCACCTTCTCTTCCTCTTCCAGGTCCTCATCGGAGCATGCCTTCTACTCTCTTCGAAGCTCGTCGTTCTCTTTCTCTCTCTCTTTCTCTCTCTATCTCTCTGTCTCTCTGACAAGCTGCCTTCGACGTTCTACGAGGACGACGTAAACGCGTCTACGTCGTTCATAGAAGATCTATGTCTATGGATTATCTATTTTCGGATCATCAGGGATATTTGCACGAAGCTCCTCCGACCGATGGTCGTTAACCCATGCCGGCCGGCAAGGAGCGACCCTTTCGCTCGAGGAGAAAGCCCTTTTGATCCCTTTGAATTTCGAATTTCTTTGAATATTAACATCGACCTTACAAGAATATATAGCATATATATATGGTTTAGAGTCGCTGACGCGAGCTGGAGAAAGACGCATCACGTAATATTCGATAAGAATGTATCACCTATGTCTGAATAATTTTGACGAAGTTTTTTGTTTAATTCTTTGGAGAGTTAAGTATGTAAATTGGGGCTAGTTTCAAGCATCGAGAGACTTTGATCCTAATGTACCTATTGTACCTATAATGTACCTATTTATGTATAAAAGAAAGTATCTTGGCATATTGACTCATCAACGTCCAACTCAAACCGTTTAACCTGGAAACGAGACATTTGGCAGGTACAGTTGTTTCATGACGTAAGTAACCACTAAGGAAAGATTTTTGGAAATTCTGTTCTTAATGGGATGAAAATGAAGTGAACTGTTTCTGTATAAGGATATATCTCAGAAACCGATGATGTTACATACGTGAAAATTAGTATCTTCATTCTTCATTGGAAATAAAAAAAAACACGGGTTTCACCATTTTCCGAAAATCTACTTAAAGTGAGAAGAGCTAATTTTTTCATGAGGATTCTTATACCTCAAAAACCAGACTTCTTCCATATATACAAATCATCTGTATGTATTTAATTTCTTCAAAACACATGTGATAACAAAAAGAAATTGACCATGGGCAAAACCTAGTTTATTTATAAAATGGGTAACACAATACTTTTATATTTCCAATAATAAATACCTAAATTATCATTTCGGTAGATATGGACATATACCAAACGTTGATCGATAACTTATATACCTACATCGTATTCGATAAAAGTATCAAACACGAGTATCGTGAATCATAAAAAAAAAAGAAACCATTTGCTCGATTCGACGGTATGAATACCAGGAACCAATTTGGCTCGATACCAGGGCATAGTGGACAGAGGGGTCGCGATACCTCGGGGCATTCGAGGTCGTCACAGGAAGGCACGTAGAAGGCGATCGTGTAGAACCTCACCACAGGCGCCTTAACACACACATACATTTATACCAGGGAACAATCCGTCTCTCTCTACTCTACTCGTCGCAGCACCTTTGTCGAGGACAATCTTACATGTTCGTTCGCGGTGTAATGAGGCGTCGAATAATTGCTTATTAATGATCAACTGACCGCACGCGAGAGATTTAGTAGCATTGTTACGTCCGACATCGCGCTGAGCTAATGACGTGACCGAGAAAAGAGGAACAGCGTTTGACCACTGGTCACTGGACCAAGGGAGACCTTCTTTTCTACTCGCTCTGCAATACACTAACTGAGATTTCGACCCTTTTGTAGAAGGTGAGATTAATTATTTCAACGGGCTGGGTGTCTACGACAGCTGTATTCCTTCGATGATCTTGTTGGATCTGTTTCCTTTACATCGACATCGATCGATGAAAGAAGAAATAGATCAGGGAAATTTAATTTGTTGAGTATTTTGTGTATGATTTAGGAAAATTTCTTAATCAACTTCACAAACGTGGTAATTCTTCGAATATTAATTAAACCACGTCCTGTCACATGATTTGTTTTTTTGGGAATAGAACTACTATCTTTAGACACCTAATTTTTTCTATCTCGTGCTACTTCCCAATTCTCTTCTCGGATCGCAGGAACGTGCTCCTTCTTTGAGCGTCATCCGCCGTAGCAAACTTCCACGGAACTTAATTAAAGTTTCTTAATGAATGTCGATTGCGCTCCTCGTTGTTACCATTCAGACGCGTTGTCTTGACAGTTCAATAGTCTGTTCAACCCTCAACTATCCT
This sequence comes from Ancistrocerus nigricornis, assembly GCA_916049575.1. Classification (NCBI taxonomy): domain Eukaryota; kingdom Metazoa; phylum Arthropoda; class Insecta; order Hymenoptera; family Vespidae; genus Ancistrocerus; species Ancistrocerus nigricornis. The sequence continues at coordinate 3,498,582 of OU696668.1, read as the reverse complement.
CCGCTCCCTACATGCCGGTCTTTCTTTTTTTTGTTACACGCAAAGAAAAATTTCCTGCTCGCCGTGAGTTTGTAGGTATAATATAATAGAACGGAGTGAGAGTAACGCGTCGAAAAAAAAGGAGGGTAGGAAAAGAATTAAGTGAAAGAGGGGGAGGATTGATTCAAAGGAAACGAGAGACCGAAAAGAAGCGCGGGGAACGCGCCACGATAAATCCTTTACGCCGTGCGAGACATTTGAATCAAAAAGTAAATTTCATTCGGACTCGCCACCGGACTTTCCATTCGGCGAGGCGCATCTGCCTGTGCAAGCGAGTGGACATTGTCCTGTCCCAGAAATATTTGAAAACTGGTCTAACTGGACGTCGTCGCGGCGACGAGGAAGTGGGAAGAACTGGTCGCGAGTGTTCTCTATATCCGGTTGATCTTGTTTCGCGAGTTACCAGATGTACATCATGACAAAAAGTATTTTTCACGTTTGATATCTTTCATTCAATAATCTGATAGAGTGTATAGAAATTTTATGTTGAATGGGTTAGTGGTGGGGATAGGCCAATCACAGTTATTGTGTGCAATATCTAATGAAATTAGATAATTGAGTTCTCTCATCGTGAACACATGTTACATTATTAAATTATTTTTTAAAATCATGACTGGAGTTCTGGCTCGTTTCGATAAACACCTACAACTGTACATATATGTACAACCTACAATTTTGGTAATAACCCATATCGACCATGTTCCAGTTAAAAAAAAAATAATAAGGAACCCGTGATCGTAACGGTGTTGCACTTTCTTTCCCACAGTGAGTATCGAAAATCTGGAAGAAAAAGGGGCAAGAACCTTAGGCCCTTCTGTAGGTCAACGGGGCCCGAGAGTTGACCCAGAACAGGTTTCGCTCTCGTCTTCTTCTTCGCACACGTTTTTTCCTCTCTCCCGATATATCCGAGTCAGGTTGACCTCCACTCCGGTTGTCCATCTTACTTGGCGCGTTATCCCGTACGGAACTGGTTTGCTTTCCCATATATCCGGGGGCTCACCGGTCACTTAGGGGGAGAGGAGAAGAAGAAGAGTGGGGCACAGTTGACCAGTTCTTGGACACAGTCTCGTAGCCCTTGGTCAGTTTGGAATTTTGTCTCGTGATCGACGCTCGCGAACCAACTTTATTCCTACGTGAACTGAATCAGGATGTGGACTTTTCTTCTAAATCGGTGAGGAGCGTTTTTATTAAAAAAAATATATATATTTCTTTTCCTGTTCTCAGACTTTATCGATTTCAAAGATAAAAAACCTTAGTAATATTTATCCATCCAAAGTATCCTTAAAGTAAACTAAATTTATACACCCTGATTAAAGTCTAGAGCTCGTGCTTGAGGGTATATTTAAAAAAAATATTAGACATACAGATAGGTAGACGAGTGGTCGGAGATAGTCCCACCCCCTCGAAGAGGCCTCCCACGAACGGCAGTAGCGCGTCACCCCCTTTTCATTTCGTTCCACTCCGTAAGTACGTACTTTGTACTATCCTGTAGGATCGTCAGGTTTTCCAAGTTCTCCCCCTTTTCGGGGGCAGCCACTCGAGGGCGGAGTCCCGGAGTAAAGCGGCCATACTGCCACCCCCGTCTTACCAGCTCTCTTCTCTATCCCCTCTGGCAAAATAAGGGATGAAAAACAGGACGAGGGCAACGTTGCATCTCTCTCTCTCTCTCTTCATCTATATCTCTGCTATATGTATGTGTGTGTGTCTATCTCTCTCTTGCACCAAGGCTTCCAGTGCCTTGCTTACGAAACCTTCGTCGAGATTCCCCGCTTCTCTTCTAAGTTTATGGCCGTTGCCTCCGTTTTGCTAAAGCTTCTGCTACCGTTACATCGCTTGTGCAAGTATGTGTGTGTGAGAGAGAGATCGTTTCAACCAAAATCGTTGAAATTAATTTAGCAATTCTTCCTAGTACGTTCCCACATAGCTTTGGATTTTGAAAATGCATTTTGTGGTTTGTCCTCGCTCGGCGATGCTTTTGAACGTAGTCGACACTGGATTCAAAACTTGAAATCCACATGCAATGAAATTTAATGATGGTCGATGATTCAATGAGCCGTCGTTGGATCTTATTTTCAGGCTCGTTTTGGAACATTTTCTTTCAATTAGTTTTATTTAAAATTTTACATACATAAACCTTTCTTTTGTATCATCATTTTTTTATTGTTAATATATCGTTTCTCCCAATGAAGCCATATTTTCACTTTCTCTTTCATACTCGTACCTATACTCGCTATCTTCGTTCAAATATATCCTTCTTCATATTTAGAAACACCAGCAGTCGTGTCTAAGCGTTTCGAAATTTTGCAGGGATTGAATCCAGAACGGTCATTCTCCTTTCAACCTCTCATAAGAATATCCCTCATTAGATCTCGGAACTTCGCGATGAGTGGAGCTATTTAATCGATATATGCATAAGCGCCCGCGTTAGGGTACTTTACGAGAAGCGCGGATCGCGTTCGAGCACGCTTACACGTCTATTTGTGGATTCAAGCAAGGAATATGGTAGTATTCGAGCGGATGTATCGATTCACGGTAATCGTACAGGCCGAGTTGATCGAGATATCGTACATATATACGTAGCTACGTTTTCCTTAGCCGAATCGTTAACGAAGATCTTCCTGACGTGGAATCCATACTCATTAAAATTTCCAATTATCTTGCAAGAAGATAGAATCCTTACGTTATAGTACAGGAGTAGCTTACATGCTTCGATATAAGGTATCTTACTTTTTCATCATCTTTTATGCTGTAGAAATCGATAGTCTATCTCATTTTTTTTAAAGTCTAACGCTTACAGTGAGATAATCGTGATGATAAAATACGATATCGATAAAATACGTGTATTTAGCTATGAGTAATTTCACTCCACCTGCTATTTTTGCAGAAACCTAAAGTTCAACCCCCGTCACATTTTTTTAGCTCATTTAACAACAGCATAGTCCTCTCTCGTGTCCTATCGATGATAGAACGGACTACGATGATCGTGAATGTGTAAGAGAGATAGATAGAAGGAAAGAGAGGGTGGAAGAGAAGTGAACGGAGGTTTCCTAGTATTCCGTCCCATTCTCCGCGCTTCTGCCTCTCACTTCACAGACGATATTTCTCCGTTGGAAGCTTCTCGTGGAGTGAATGCTCCTTAATTTCCTTTGAGCCGTTTGCTTCAGAGTAAAATCCACCCTCTTCACCCGCGTCCCCTCCTTCCCTTTACTCTCTTCTTCTTCTTCTCCTCCCCCCTTCCTGCGAGCTTCTCGACGGTCCCTCGTCTTGCCAACCTAGCAGTATACCGTCCTCACCTGTATGCGTGTGTCTAAGCGTGTATGCTGTCTACGCTACCAGCGTTCTCTTTCTCTTAAGCACTTCACGTTTCTGTCTCAACCTTATTCTGTAATTTCGTTTACAAATGAAAGGGCCGCGAGCTACGACTTTGTACACCGGGTACGCATCCGCAAATGCTTCAGTCCGTGATTCCGTGCTACCCCCCCTGTACAACCCTATCACCCTTTCGCGCGTCTCGAAATACCATCAGGAAAGAGAGAGAGAGAGACAAGGCGAAACTGCCATTGCGTTTCTTAGTTTGGTGTGTGGAGCAAAGATGAGTCAATGTTGTTTGAATTTTTGGGGGTTTTATTCTTAAGGATCCTTTCTGGGCTTGGGTTTATGTGAGCTGATATTTCTTTATATCCATTATAAAATTCATGACATGCTAATTTTGAACAAAAACGTGTTTGTATTCGTATCAGCGACGAATTGAAGCTAACAAGTTCGACCATCGGCTTTAAAGCGTATACCAATTTACTTCGTATTAGAAATACCTACTTCATCTTTCTCTCTTTCTCTCGATTTGGAAATACCTTCGACCGTTTTAGTTCGTTGGATTCACGGAATGGCAAAGGATTTAATATCGTCAACCGTTAAAGTCTCGTAAATATTCTACCAAGCGTGTTCTCCGTGAGATACTTTGCGTTACGTTACGTTCACTTTACTCCCTGATTGCTTTTCACGTATAATACGAGAACGAACGAAAGATGAAGGTACAAAGATAGGAATTCGATGGAAAAGAAGAATGATTGTGCGGTTCGAGAGAAAACCTCGGCAAAATCGTGATGCTCCGCACGTTTGCCATGGTATTTTAATTCGTTGGGAATGTTGGCCGGCCGCCAAACGTCCGCAGAGATTTCTTAATACCCGCCACAAATGCTTGGGCCTCCGTCTCTGCCTTCGTAGGAGTTGGTCGAGGAAGGGAGAATACGGAGAGAAAGAGAGCGTTCGTGGTCATTCGCGTTATAGGGGGTGGACGAACGAGGAGAAAGTGGTCCAGGCACTGCGGTGGTCCACTTCATGGGTTACAGGTTCGTTATTTATTTGGTATCCTTTTTGTTCTAAAGATTTTCTGTCTCGAATGGGTCACGTCTGACATATTTTCGTACAGGGAAATTAATGACTGGGTAGGGACAATCGTAATTTTTCATATTTTTTCGAATAATAAGAATCTTATCGACGTGGGACAATGACACAATGATACTTAGTAGGTTCGAAATTTTGGTCGCACGCAGAAAGGGTCGTCCTGTGAGCTTAGAGTATTATCCCTAAGGAAAATAGGGCCGAATTTCGTAAGGTCACGAGCAGCCTCCGGAATACTTATCGTTCCCTCTCGCACACGCGTAGACATTCGAAGCATCCTTGGCCTTTCTGGAGACGACCCCCTTGTATTCCCTCAAAACCGTTCTCCTATGAGCTTACCCCACTTCTCTCTCTCTCTCTCTCTTATTATGTTTCGTTCTCTCTCTTCATCTTTCTCGGCACCCTATCTCCTCTTTCTCCGCCACCCCCACCTCCTCTCTCTCACTTTCTGTCGTCGCTGGCTTTTGTCTCGTGCGCGCATTGATTTCTGGGGCCAACTTCGCTTCGTTGCCGGCGTCGTTAAATTATAATCGCGAAACACCCGGCTGAAGTTGCAGACAAAGCCAACGGAGGACGAGGAGCTGGGCTGCCATCATGGTGGTGGTGGTGATAGTGAAGCTGATGGTGGTAGTGCTCCTACAGGTTTAGAATGGAAGAGGACTTGCGGGAATGGTGGTTGAAATAGAAGAGATGCGTTGGGTGTCAGGGGGTCGGCCCAGAAGAGAATGATTTTGAGATTCGTCGGTTCATTTCCGCAAAAGGAACTGAACTTTGCCTCTTTGATTTGGTAAAAACAACGACGAGCTGGCCATTCCACGGTTGGATCGTTCAAGTATCGTAAAGTTAAAAAATATCACTTTCTGTCATCGTTGTTTCCGTGTTTTCACGGTCAGCCAAGTGAAAATGTTGCGACGGAAAGTCGAGGAACTCCCTAGGACTAGCATGGTAGGCATTTTCCTCTCACGTACGTTCGCGTTCTTACGCGTGCGTTCACTTCCACATGTATATATACAATGTGTGCCCGCCAAAATCTCAGCCAACCTTCGACACCCCTCCCGCGACGTCCTAACCAGCCACGAACGGGGAAAATACGTGGGCTGAGCGAGACGACGAAAAGCAAATGGGGTGAGTCGGCGGCCCGCTGCTGTTTGAGTTTGAAATTACGAAGCGAGAGGATTTATATGCCGGTGCCGCCTGTTCTTGCGCGGCGTACTAGAAGTTTCATTTATTTAAGGCGTCTAATCGCGGAGGACGAGAAGGGCTGCACACCCTTGGAAAAGAGAATACGAACCCTCCCAACCCTACCACCCTCCCCCCTTACTTTCCCTCCCTAACTGGTCCTAATCTAACGACCGAGCGACTTCCACCGTCTTGCGAGTACCACGGAATACCGAAACTTAAGTACCCTCGTGCCTTCCGCTCGCAGACTCTCTAGCGGACCTTACCATAATTCGACGTACATAGGTGCTCCCCGATACTACCCGAGTTCCCTAACCTACGGACCGAAATGCCCCGGATTAAGATCGCGTTACGCGAAATCGTTGAGCGCTTTCTCATTTCTTGCGCGATTACCTTCCAACGGTAAGATGCATCGTAAATGGTTAGGCCATTACATCTGGCATAAATCAAAGATACTCGTATTCAATAATAAGAGCAAGCCTTAACGTTGGGATCCAAAACATACTCTTTTACAAGCCCCATGTTTCTAGAATAGAAATGATCAGCTTTCTTCTTTAAACTTGACTCAGATATGTTATGCCTACTGTGACATGACTCGTAAAAGATCTCAACCAAAGACAGAAGAATAACCCAATCGAGATTTGGTGTAAAAGTCCTTCGTTCTCTTTCGCGCGACACGCATAAATTCGTGAAGGTCTCCGGCCGTGTGCGAGAGTACCTCCAGGCACCCCGTACACACCCGTCCCTCCGCCGGTTCTCCTAGCAGTAATTTCGAGCAGCCCCGCCTAATCTCGTCCTAAAATCTAATTCCGCCAACAATTTCTAAGCCGGTCCATTAAAATTCTAAGCACAGTGCTAGAAGGAGAAGAGGTTAGCGGTGGAGAAAGAGGAGGATGTAGATGAGAAGGAAGCGAAGTAAGAGGAGGGGGGTGGTGGTAGTATAGAAGGTGTAGTAGGTGGAGGAGAGAGAGAAAGGGTGCGCGCGAGAAGAAGGAGGGAGGAAACTCATGGAGCGCGCGGTGCCTGCAGGGTGGTTGCGAGAGCTTCGCTGGTTTGGGGCTGGCTGAAACAATAAGAACGTTGCGGAGGTAGCGGCCCTAACCTCCCCCCGCTGCAACCCCGCCATGCCGTAAGAACGCCGTAAAAGCTCGCCTCCGCGTAGTTTCATTGGCTGAGCCGGCGCGCAACGAGCGAGATATCGCGCAAATAGCGACTACGGAACGACGCTCGCTAGAGAGAAAGAGATAGGAACGAGAGAACGAGACGGACGTGGAGAAAAGCAACCGTACCTTCGTGTATGTGTCGGTGGGGGTGTCTGCGTATATATGTAGGAGTAAGAGAGAGAAAGGATTCGTTGGAAAGAGAGGGAGAATCTAACGGAAAGAGGGAGTCTTCGAAGGAGAGAAAGAGAATACGTTGGAGAACGGCATATAAGCATTCACGATGCAGCCGCAGTAAAGGACGCTTTTCATTGAGCCGTCTTATTGTGCAACCAGCTCGCGCTCTGAAGTTTCCTACGACGTTAGCGCGATCGTTTGTTACTTCGTTCGTGCATTCGTTCGTTCGGAACCACCTGCTATTTTCCAGTCCTTCTTCCTCACCACTTTGACGCGTCTCTTGCATCGGTACAACGGGTATTCTTCTTTTTTTTCGAGTAGCTTGCTATCGTATGTAACAAATGCTGGGTTAAAATAGAAAAAGCTTAATAAACCTGGTACTTTACACGCAATTGGCTTTAGTTTCGGATACCATCGATGCTTGGTGCCAATTGTTTTATATTGAATAATCAGGATTCTTCGCGAGTCTTATCAATGATTTACTAAATCCATCAGGATCATGAACAGGGGTTACAGAATTTTCAGAACGAAGCTGTCTCTCGAAAGTTTTCAAAGAGACATTTCACCCAGGTCTTAAGACTTAACGGAGGCTGTCGAAGGCATCTGAAATGACGAAGACGTTAGGGGGTGAAAGGTAACTATGGGTGAATGGGTGGGTGGGTGAGTGGGTGACGCAGGGGTATAGAAGGGGGGAGGGGTGCAAAAGGGGGACTCCTTTGCGAAGCTACGGGGCAAATGCAGGTTTCAGGTTGCTTCACGTGCACAATTACCGGGCATAGGATGGGCGCGGGCGGGAATGAAATTTCGTCTTGTGCAGCGGGAGCAAGCAAAGTGTGCGCACCCTCTCCATTCTGCACGGCCTGGGGAATTGAGTTTCGCCATGAGAGAGCGAGAACGCGAGAAGAGAGCGAGTGTGAGCGAGAAAGGAGACTGGGTGGCTGTGCCGAAGGAGGAGCTGATGCGAGAGGAGAAGATAGCAGGGAAGGAGAGTAAGAGAGAGAGAGATAGAAAGTAAAGGAGGAGGAACAGCGAGGAAGGAAGAAGAGGACAGAGAGGCCTCGCTGGATGGGCTGGTGTAACACTGTTATTGCCAATAATGGCACGACTATACGCATCCATGTCTCGCTGCTCGATCGAGAAATTGATTTAGGAAAAGAAAAGGATTTATGGCCGTCCGCCTGGGCGTTTCTCGACCTTTCTCGCTCGTTCGCTCTTCTCCACGACTTGCAGATAGAAATTACGTTGTTCATTGTCTTTTATTATTTCTTCGCCTCTATTGGGATTATAATTTTTCAACTTCGAGACGTATTTGAACTGGATTAAATGAAATTTTCAAAAATTGATATGATAAGAAGGCATGGAAGTAAGACAGGTTTTCGATATAAGATGAAGCATAAATACGACGGTCGAGCTGGAGCACGTAGAAGTTGCCCACGCCAGTCGTTTACTCCGAGTTCGACGGTACCTAATCCGCGTCTCCTCGGTAAATCGAATGAACTCTCGAATTAAATACAGCTCGCTCAGTGTATTCCGAGCACGACGGAAACGGGGGAGTGCAAGAAGACGAGAAGAGAGCCAGAAGGTGAAGGGGGTCGGGTGAGGGTTCAGGCCCGGACGAGACGACGCGAAGCAAGGTTCCTTGTATTTAATTACCAACTCTAAGTCTCCAAACCGTGGGGGGAGGAGGGTGCTCTCACCCGGACACACCTCTTCTTCACCACGATCCAGAAACCTCCCCATCGCTCAGCCACCCACACTCCCCTACGCCATTCGCCTTCTTGTCCTCGCTCGCTTTTGTCTCGAGCGACCGGCTGGAAAGATGCATTGGTTTCCTCCTTCGCGTTCTAAAATAATCGAGCGTCCTGCTTCCAGGACACCTACCTCGGTGTTTAATTATTCCCGACACCCCCAACCCCCTGCTAAGAAAGTTTAAAAACTCCTAACTCACTTTCCGCGGTAAATTTATCCGTGTCATACGGAAATGACAGAACGCAGAAAAAGCATTACGCCAGAAGTTTCTAGGAACGTGTACCCGTGAAGCAAGTAGTTTCACTGGAACGACGTTTCATGCATCCACGACAATGCTAAAAACGTCGACGACGTGAGAAGGGGTTGTCAGGAAATTTCTAAAACGAGAAAATAAGAAGAAGAAGAAAAAAAAAATGTCTTGGGTGAGAAGGTTAATAGGCCGAAGGACATCGTTAATCGTGCCTTGATCATTTTTGCGTTTGTGGATGGATAGTAAAAGAGGAGCATGGAGTGGGGAAGAAGGAGGAGGCGGCTTGGTGAGTCAAAATTAGACAGCGGCACGTCGAGTGACATCAAAGAGCTCTCGGAAGGTAGCAAAGAAGGCTTCCTGGCCCTTTTCATCCCTTAAATCCTAGCCGAGCGGTATTTGCCGGGGCGACACGACCTGCCTAGCTCTTTCACTCTCTCCCTCTCTCTGTCGCTCTCTCCCTCTCTCTTTCTCTCGGTCTTTTCGATGAGAGTAGGAAGACGAAGAGGGAGGGAAGAAACGCGAGAGGCCAACGAAGAGGACGAAGAGGAAGAAGAAAAAGAGGGGAGCATAAGCCGTCTCTCTCTTTCTTCCACACCCCTTAGCCTCGCTCGCTCCATCCTTCTCCCTCGATCTCACTCCTAACCAGCATCCTCTTCCACTCGGTCCGCGCCGAGACCCCCGCCCCCTTTTCCAACCCGACCCCCAAAACCACCCACTCTCGCCGTACACTCCTACTCCTGCTCCTGGGTTCTCGCGCAAATATCGCCTTTCATATTCCTTCGAAGGAGCAGAAAATCGTTACGGAGCCTTTTGCGCGCGCGCTGCGAGAAACGGCAGCCTCGTCCGATTCACGCCGGCTGCCTCCCCCTCCCACTTGCTTCTCTCTCTCGCACTCTTACCCGCAAACGCGATTTGGTCTTGCCGGGGCTCTCGCGGTGGGGGTTGTAAGTAAGTAAAGTCTCTCCTACTCGCTCTCTCTCTCAATCTTTCCCTCCCCCCTCCTCTTTCTCTCTACGTGTGTTCGAGGAAATCCACCTCGGTCTTTCCCTCTTTTCCCTTAGTCACTCTTTCTCTCTCGTACTTTCTCTATGCATGTATATATCTTATATATATCTATCTATCTCTCTTACCCTTTTCGATCGTTCTCCGTAACAACTCCGCGGACTCGTTCCATCTCTCTCCGATCTTCGAAACACACGAAACGACGAGAGACGACGTGGCGGCGGCTTCTTCTCTCTTTCTCACCCACGCCCCTCCTTCGCTGGGCTCTCCTCGAAGCACACTCCTCCCTTCGACCCTCGAAGCCCCCCTCTCGCCCCCTTCGCCTACCCTACAGTCGGAGACCCTCGACGGGGTTGCAGAACCGCCGGAGCCCGCTATTAACCCACCCTCTGCTTTTCTGCTCTTCTCTCGCTCGTCCGCAAGAGTCCACCCCCCCTTCCGCCCCCCCTTCCACCTCTTTTCACCCCTCTCCTTCTCTATCTTTTAACTCCCTCTCTCCGGCAAACGTTCTCTATCTCGCTCTCTTTCTCTTTCTCTCCTACATACGAAGCTCAGCCCACCCTCCTTTCTTCCACCACCTCCGCCACGACGGACTCTTCTAAGCGCGAACAAAGATGGCGGAAAACTAAACAACTAGACGAGGGCGCAAGGAACTCTCCCTCGCTCTTTTATCGCAACGTAATTGACTCCGGTGTCGGTGGTGGGACTTCCCCGTTTCTCCCCTTCTCTCACTCTCTGTGTTTCACTCCCTCTTTGATTCTCTGTCTTTCTATCGCTCTCGTTTGCTCTCTTGGGATTTCCTTTCTTTATGTTGATTTTTTTAATATGTTTGCATGAGTATAAGATGAAGGATGAACTCGGTATCATTTCTTTTTTAGCCCATTTTAAAATAGGATGCTGGAGCGATATAGCAATCTTTTAAAATTATTTTGAAATTTACGCGGAATAAGGAAGCTCGTTTAGGAAGTAAGGAGCAGAAACCCGTATACGTTGTATATCCGTATGGACGTGGTGGATGAAGCGTGAGAAAGGAGAGAGATCGGCCTGAGCGAGCGAACGCTTGAGAAAGAGAGACAGAGAGAGAGAGGAAAGGGAAAGAGGGAGAATGGTGGAAGTGAGGTTAGAGGCGCCCAGGAAATTTCTAGAAACTTTAGGTTTAGCAATTAACGTCAGAAATTAACGACGCCCGCCTGCCTGGAGCGCAAAGCGCCAGAGAAATTAGTCTCGGAAATTCTCGTAAAATTTCTCGCTCGCTCGCGGGCGCACCGAACCACCTCCACCACCCCCTTCCGCCTTCTACACCTTCTCCTCCACCTCTTCTTCCTCTTTCTCGACCCCACCCCGCCCCCCTCGCGCGCGTACGGTGCACGAGATGGTAACATGGCGTCAGCAGTCGGGGCGAGCGGTAACTTTCCGGAAATTTTCATTAAGCCTGACAGTAATGACGTCATCAGTCAGTCCAGGCGACCTCATTTGGAACCCTCCGTTTCGAAGCTACAGCTTTCCATTTTCATCCCTCTCTTCCAATCGGTGGATCACCGATCGGAACTTTTCTTTCTTCGATCGTTTCATTTCCGTGGTAAATCATGAAAGCTTCGTATACGCGAGACAAGTCTTGCGGTCATCACGAGTTTCGTTTCCAAGAGTTTGGTAGATACTTGTCTAGAGTGGTTCCAACAGTCTTCTCATTTCTAGATACCTAAAGATCCAAGACAACGCCATTTACCCATCACGTTCCACGAATTTCCTACATTTCTCTATGCCATGATTCTTCCGTGATTTCTAAGGCGTTCGAGAGAAATTTATCATAACTTCCGGTCATAACGATTCCCAAGATGAATTCCTCGAGGCAACATATCCGTGTACCGAGTTTGTTCTCGATCGGTTCCGAACAACGAAGCGGAACGATAACGGCCCTGGATATTCGTATATCGTATCGTATCCTATCCTCTATCGGTATCTGCACGGGGGTAAGAGCGAGTAAGGAAAATTCATGGGCCGCACGAAGGAATCGAATATCGTTGCATTTCGGAGTCTCGCGCGAGGAGGACTCTCCTTCGCTATTATTCCCTAAGGGCGAATCGAAACGACGACGAAGGTTCGAAGGTGGAACGCGAAACGCGAAGCTCTCCTTCCGAAAGCTATCGAAATGGCTTTCGTATGCGTGCTCGGCGTATCGCCATTGTGCATTCACCTAAACTCCTATTGCACTATATCTAAGATTATTATTACCTTCGAAGGTGCTGTAGGAAGATTAAGAAAATTTTCTATAAAGTTGGTACTTAAAGTAAATCAACTAATGATTTCTAGTACCGAATCAAGTATAAAAGGGAGTATCAAGAATATACATCTAAGCTTGGGTTACAACAAAATTATCACTTTTTTTAACCCTTTGCACTCCGCGTCGAGTCTGACTCGACAGGGCCGATTTCGAGGATAATACGATGTCGACTGCTCCTCGACGCTCAATTTTTTTTATATTCACAGATTTTACTCCAATTCACCTACCAACAACTCGAACAATTTTTTTTATAATATAAGTAATGATATATCACTTGAAATTAAATGATATGATGTTGGAAATATGGTGCCTCAGAGGGGAGTGCGAAGGTTTAAAATGGAACTACATAAATACGAAAAAATCAAGTTTCTTTTCGACAGGGCTACTAAGACGAACCCTTCCACCTAATTACCATTATCAGGCAGCCAATAAAATGTCACGGGTTACACTCGATATGCTTTGTAGGTAGAAGTTCAGATAGCGGCCGATTCCAACGAGCGAGGAAGGACCACGTTGTAGGGTTGATTGTGAGACACAGAGAGGAGCGGGTCTAGGGGGGAGGGGGTAGGGTGAGGAGGACTCCGTAGGTTGTAAGTGGTAGCGATACCGGTGGTAGTTCTCTCTCGGCCCTTCCTCTCTCTCGCATACTCACATGTATCCGTACATGTTCTCTATCTCTCTTTCTCTCTCTTTACGGACGCCTCTCCCGCGCTGCAGGCTTCGAGGCAATATAACTCGAAAATGGTGGCTGGCTTGCGAGTGCCGTTATCATTTCTTAGCCCGGTATCAGCCCGCCCTCCCGGTTATTACTGCACCCCCGAGGCTACGCCATGGACTCTTAGATAAGCCACCCACCGCGAAGGTGTATTGTCTGTTTCACCTACCTTCACCTCTCTCTCCCTCTCTCACTCTCTGTATATATAGGAGAAGCTTCGCTAGCTCCTCTGCACGAACGGAGCCACGCTGCTCCTTCTCTTATTCTCGCTCTCTTACTGTTTATCTCTTCCTCTCCTTGCGGGGCCCCAGCCACTTCCGACACTCGAGATGTATAGAATTGTTTGAGAATCGCCCGAAGCGCCGCGAGATTACTCGGGAAAACGGATATGTCGTTCGGCTAGTACGCGCTACGCGAGAAGACGCTGAGAAGACGACGGTTTACGCGCTTGGATAAGTCCAAAGTACAGCAGACGAAAGGATTCCATTCTTTCTTCGAAGGATCCTTCGTCCCTACATTTTGGGTTCGTCGGACTGCAAAAGAAAAAAAGAAGTAATATGAATATTTATTGGAATTTTATAAGGATACGAGAAAACATCCTATCCCTAGTGTGTGATAAATGAGGTAGAGGGTTGAGAGCTCCAAACTAAAAGGATTCATGTTTTAATTCATAAACATAATACAAGAAACGTGTTAGCAACGGGGGGATGTATTTTTCGAACGGTACCACTGTACGATCTCTGAAATTCTCTGATATCCCGTATGTGCGGGAGGTGGTAGGAGAAGATCAAGGATACGAAGGGATGAACCTACCCACGGGGCAAATTCGGATGGACAAAGCCGCAACGTGACCGATCTCGTCTGTGTTGAACTGCGGTTTGAACGAATGTTTTGCATTTTACTCCCGCGAGCTAATTTATGTGGGAGAAATGCCACCCTCGTTTCACACCCTCTTGCCTGGCCGCTCGACCGTTTTATTTTCACTTAGACCTCCTCACCAAGGAGATTCTCAAATCCGCTTTACAGGAAACTGACTCCGTTGGGAGATCCCTTTTTTTTTATTTTTCTCTCATTGCGTTCAAGCGGATCTCAATGTTGAAAATCTGAATTTATTAAATTTATGTTACCTCTTGCTTGTCCCAGTTAATTATCTTTAGTACTCGGTATTAATAAATACAAATATTAACTCTTTCCAAACTTCAGCTTTCAAATTATCATGAAATCGGAGCTCGAAGTATCGGAGACAGATATCCATCGAATATCGAATAAAATTTTGAGAAAGTTCTACTCGAACCAGATCTTCTCGTAACAAAATGATTAAGAAGAGTGTCAGGTTAGAATTTGTAGTAAATGTCGGATTCGTGGGTATGTAAAATTAATATGAGATTCACTGGTCGCATATGAGCTCGAGGCGAACGACCGAGCGAGCAAGAGAGAACGAGAGAGAAAGAGATACGAAAGAGAAAGGATACGAATAGAGAAAGAGAGAAGAAAGGATAGGGAGAGTGGTGTAAGAGGGGGGAGGGGGTATATTTAGCACAAAAAGCCTCTAATTTCCAACGAGGGTGTAAAAACGGGGTTGGCACTCGGGTAGGTATACGCGGGCCGTTTGTTGGGTCTATAAAACGCCGCTTAGCTTTTTTACCTCCTACCTCTGGCCACCGAAGGGGTGGTTTTAACCCCGTTAAGCTGTTTCCCGTCTTTTCCCGCGTTCCTTTTTTCCGCGGCTGCTAAATTGAGCGCAGTCCTCTCACCCTTCTTCCTGCGGCCGCTCGCACGCGATTCTTCTTTTTTTCCTTTCTCCTCGTTCTCTTTACTACTTCCCTCCTCCCTCCCGGCCAATCCCTTGCTTCTTCCTTTTTGCCAGGTTACTCGACCAGCCACGACTTTTTCGTCCTCGGATTCGTCCTTCCACACACCAATTACCTTTTTTTTTTATTCACCTGTATATCCCACGATATTCCACAGGTGTTTCGGACCACCTTTTGTAAATGATTAACTGACGATAATTAAATATACTCGTGATTATATAATTTACTATTTTTTCCTTCAGATTTTTCACTTTTACAAAGAAAGATCTCTTTCGTTACTGTAATGCTCATTTAAGTACAAAAATATGCAACCATCTGGATTATTTATCCGTAAGAAAGATAAAATTAACCTTTCGAGTAGCAATTTAATTTTTCAACATACTAAAAATGGGTGCTTCGCGAATAGATCATGAGATCTCGTCTAAAAATTCTTTTATGTCCAAAAAATGAGTGACACGGTATTGAAGATACATTTGACGAGTCTAGACTTCATTTAAGACATAAAATCCTTATCGCCGAGTTGTCCAGGAACCTTCCATCATCGAAACCTGTCCAACAGGACTACCATACGTACGCACACAAGCATGAGCTGAAAAGTGGGTGGGGGGATCGGTTCGAATCTGTCCCTAACGTAGTTTCCAGTTGAAACGCAGATCTGGTGTTGCCCTAACTCGGCCGGGAAACTCAGAAATCTAATGCCAGGGAGGACACACGGGCCGCGCCAGCTCGCCGTTAACTTTTAATGCACGGGATTAGTGCCGCGGGTGCACGCGGCTCTCTCTCTCTCTCTCTTACTCAGACTCTCTCTCTAGCCAAACTTTGCGCTAATTTGTTCGTCTATTAATCCCGTACTTGCCAACCCTTCTATGGAAACCAAAAGAAGCCACACTTTGAACTAGAAGGAAACGTGGCTCGTGTCATTGGGCATGCCAGTAGTCATGTCACTAGTGTTATTAGATCACTCGCGACATGACCAAGTTGAACCCAGCTGTAGACTGTGTGAAACAGAGAAACTAGAAAACGTCTTTGATACCAAAATATTTTTTAAAGAATGACTATCGCAATAATCTTGATTAGATCGCTAAAATGGATATAACTTTCACCATTTCCATAATTTTTGATAATTAAAGACGACATATGCGATAGGCAAGCATGAATGAAATAAATCGTGTTCCGATGCATTTCAAGAATATAACGTAGGTGCTATTTCGCGTTGCTTGAGGTAAGGCTTGGTATTATGATCGAATACTGTGAATCGGTGGGGTGGGCAAGAAACTACCCCTCGACATTAATCAACCGTCATCTTTGCCGGAAAGCAAGCCCAGCTTCCATCGTTTTACCCTCCCGTTTTTCCCCTTTACTCGCTCCTCGCCTTGGTTTAATGACTCCGCGTATCTTTGTCAAATTTTAAATATGCCCCCGAAACGACGACTATACCGAAAAAAACCTCAAAACAAATGTTTCTCCTCTCTTTTGCTTTAATAATGCCGCTAAATTGAATAATCTTCGCAAGATACTTCGTTTTAATAACACAGCAATCATAAATCCAATTGCAAATGATACGTTATAACCAAGAATCATCCAATATACTTCGTTCTATTTTGCAGAAGGAAGATTTGACAAGGAACTCGCGAAGGAGGTAAAGGATTGACGTGGAATCGGTACGAGCGCATGGAAGCAGTTTTGAAGACGACATGGGGGGATGAAACGAAGAGATAATGATGGAAAGTTGGAGCACGGAGAGACAGAGGATGGTACAGAGCTGGAAGAAGAAGAAATAGGAGTAGAAGGAGCTGTAGTAGGAGGAGTAGGAGAAGGAATTAAGGATGTCTTGAATAATGACTCGGCACGATGGGGTGGGGTGGGATGGGGTGAGTGGGTGTTGAGGTGAGTCGAGGGATGGGGTTTGCCAGTCGGCTGCGCCATCTTGCCTCGGCTCTCTACTTATAATTATTGATGTGGCCCGAACTTTATATAAACTCGAAACTCGTCTCCCTCGCACCGTCGGTTCGCCACCATCTCAACCCCCGGTATCGGAGCACCGGGGTGGCGGCAAAAGGAGAGAGAGAAGGTGGTGGTGGCGGTGGCGGCGGCAGCCTGGAACCATCTCAACGAGAGAGATAGAGAGAGAGTTAGAGAGAGAGTAGAAGCAACCCCCGGAGCCCCGGCCGTCCTCCCAGTCCTCATCCCTCGTCGCACCCCTCGCGGCTCTCCAACCAGGCGGCAGGAGGAAATTGTTGGAGTTTTCAAAGTCTGACGTGCAGGATATTATGAGCGAGGGTATGGCGTCGTCGAGAAGGTGGAGGAGAGAAAGAGAGGAAGAGAGAGAGTCGGAGAGAGAGATAGAAGGCGGTAGAGAAGTAGTTGTAGTGGTAGTAGTGGTAGTAGTAACCGAGGGTGGTCGTGAGGTGGTAGGTGGGTTGAGAGGGTGGTGGTGGAGCGCCGGGGTACAACCCAGGCAAAACTACCCGCCTCGGTTCACTCTTCTGCCTCCAACCCACCCACCAACCCATTCGTCTAGCTTAAACTATATTCCAACCTAACCTCCGCGTAGGTACCTTCTCTCCTTCCACGACCCTACCTACTATCTGACAGCCGGGCAATACTTGCTCGAAGGCGATGTGCACCCTCCCCCACCACCCCCCACGACGCTCACACCTATTCACGTGTGCGCATACCTACGCGTAGGTACTCCTATACTTGCGTTTTCAAGCTCTTTTCCACTTTATATACTTTCCACCATTCGTATCTCGTCTTAAACTTTTCCCCCACTCGGATGGCCGAGTAGATACGCGATGGATGATCTTCGAGATGAACCTGAACACGTTTCGGAACGATCATCGTGGGATGCAAGGATAAGCGAAACTATGATGGTAATCCATTTTCATAAAATCTCTATTAACTCAAATGATATAGTACCTTCTTCAAAATTCCTAGTAATTTTAAAACATTGTTTTTCCCTTCTCTTCCTGCTTTTTATTTTTTTTTTTGTTGCCACACTAATTCCCTTATTTCCAGAAAGCTTCGTTAAATCGCTCGTTAGCGTTCCAACATCGTCGTGCTCCGCATGTTAAATGATAGTAAAAAGGGGTGAAGCGAGTCTCTCTCTCGTATACGCTCATACTGTTGGGTATTTCCTTTCGTAGTTTTTGGCGTTCTTCTAACCGTGGCTCGCGACTCGACGTATCTCTCTCTCTCTCACAGGGAAGATGGAATATAACCGGAACACTCGCGCGAGTATATTGTAAGGGAAGGCGGCGGGTGAGTGCATATATATCTATGTAGTGTCTACAGGGGGCAGAAGTATAAGCTTTCCTCTCGCAAATGAGGTAATATATATACAAAAGCTAATACGACCGAAAGTTGCCAACTTGGATGAGTCTCTCCTCCGCTGGCAACCCCCTGCCCCCTCTTGCAACCCCGTTTCACTCACCTTCCTCCTACTCCTATTCCTCCTGCGTTCCTCCACGCCCGAGGACCACCTCCTCTAAATATTTTAAAGGATCATGCGAGACTTCGAGCTGCGACTAGGTAAC
The DNA here is from genome assembly GCA_916049575.1 of Ancistrocerus nigricornis. Taxonomy (NCBI): domain Eukaryota; kingdom Metazoa; phylum Arthropoda; class Insecta; order Hymenoptera; family Vespidae; genus Ancistrocerus; species Ancistrocerus nigricornis. The sequence continues at coordinate 3,480,282 of OU696668.1, read as the reverse complement.
CGCAACGAAGAAATTCTGGGATCTTAAACGAAGGATTCGCTTTCTTCTTTTTTCTGTACTACCTTAGTCTTTTCCTGATTATGTTAAAGCTAGAATATTACTTTGTATATGGGTGTTCGATGCAAAGTTTCCTAGTTTTTACAGAAAGATACAATCGGAATATCAGAAAGCAATACTCTTTCCTCGTCGATGGAACATTTCCTTGCTAATATGATTCAAAATATTAACGTAAGCGAATCGCACGAGTCGAGCATGGACGATATATCATGGAGCCGGGTTAATCTCACCTTTTGGATTTAAATCGGAGGTTTCTACAACACCGGTGGTAACTCGGCGGTGAGATCAAAGTGAATTAAATCGCGAGGGGTGTAGAGAACATGGAGAGTAAGAGAGAGAGAAAGCCCGTATCCTAACTCCATTTGCACCCCTCAGACAATTGGCTCGGTCAAAAATTTCGGCTTAAACGAGTGAATCGAGCGGAATGCGAATACCGGGAGCCAATTGAAATTACCTTAGCAAGACATTCGAAATGCACGATAGAGAAGCTCGAGGAAGGGGGTTGGTGATGGCAATACGCGAGTAAGAGGAATGCCTCGTTGGAAGAGAAATCCACGTTCCGAAATTGCGGAGAATGGCTGCAATAAAAGCGATGGCACAGGTTGTATTTTATCGGATACGTTAACAGCTTCGTAAATCAGACCTCCTAGCCGTTTCTAGTTTAACGCGCTTGGTATCGTCTGACAATTTAAGACTGAGACTTGAGCTACTGTGACAATCTTGAGATCGATCGAAGTCGCTGCAATTTTTTTAACTGCATGTATCACGAGTTCTTTTTATTTATTGGAGAAGATTTAGCAATCAAGACTGCTTGGCTACTCCGAAGACTACTCTTATTATACGTTATTGACGAGGACGATCCCATCGCTCGTGTATTATAAATGTAAGAAATCGCCATATTATGATACTCGTTATTGTATTAGAACTTAAAAATAATCTCCTACTTTGAATTACTACAAAATTATATAAAATCATGAATTCATGAACAATCTTAAACCGTTGCAATCGCAAGACGAAACTCGTACGAGAAGTCTTAGAGGAGTCCAGAATTTGGAGTCGCTGCGTCTCCCTTTGCACGAGTTCTAGTCAGAGATCTCTTTTTTACAATCAACCAAATGGCGGCAGGCACGGAGTTAGATTAAACAAACAGGAGCAGTCGGTGTGCGCGAATCGCGAGGTAGTAGGGAACGAAATGGAGAGACGTAGAATATAATCTAGCCTGTTTGAGGAGAACTGGCACCGACTGCAAGTTAGAACAAACTCCTGGTGTACTCTGGGAACGTCGTACCCGGCAACCAATTCGCCGCCATACCTGCTCCTTTTCTCTCTCCCTTTCCATATTTCTCTCTCTCTATCAAGCCCTCTCTCCCTCTTTATCTATCTATCTCACACAGACTCCGCAATTGGATAAAATAATTCCTCCTGTATGGTAAATAGAAACAGAGACGCCGATGGACGGGAGAATTTACTTTCATACTTGACGATTCAACCAGGATTGCGTTATTGTCCTGACATGCCGCTATCTTCGTCCAGTCAGATTCTAAACATTCTTCCGTTATGGTAGCTTGACAAATGATGTGTCTGTCGCGAAAGATTCATTTATGTACCTATAGCTTGTATCAAGATGACTTTACTATACTGCAATTAGTTGCATAATAGAAATTAGAATATAAGGCATAGTCAGAGATAAACCAATCCCTTGCGTACCACCATTAATTAATATGATAATATACGATTAATAACATGAATCAATAATAAATAATAGGTATCTTTGAACCCCTAAAGTCAATGAAACTTTAGGGAAATTTCATAATCGAAGATCAATTCTCTAACACACGACATCTTCCCACCCCTTCACCGTATCTCTAACAATTAGATAAAAGCAATATCCTGAAAGGGTAAACAGAAATAGGTAGGTCGTAGTTGGCAGTAGTTGAAATTTATCCTAAACAGAAGAAGGAGCTAAGATCGAATGACAAGATCTTCCGAAAGTGCGATCCAATTTTGAAGATTTATTAGATTTTTCACAGCTGTAACAGCTGATTGAAGAACATTTCCTTTACTTATGTAACATCCCTGACGGTTTTTGCCGGTCTGCAAGATGGAAACGAGTAAGGTTCAACGTCAATTAATTACGGTAAAACGTCTACGTATTCTTAGATCACGATCAAAAGTTCGATCACTTCGGAATGCGTACCATTTTCGTCAAGATCGCTTTTATGGGGTCAAAAATGAATCCAAAAATATGTTTTAAGCGTAAAAAAGCGTTGATTAGTAATACGCCTGAATTTTTATCCACAATTTGATTACCAAATAAAAACCTATTTGATCCTTATGGAAAGTATACTTTCCTCAACTCTAAAATAATTTAAAACTGGCATTAATAAAATCTACGAAATCAGCTAAGGTGTCGAGCGAACTTTTTGGAGAAGCACTAAAATAAAAAAAGATAAAAATATATGAATATGGTAAATTGTAAAAAAGTTATCGCAAAACTCGCGGGTTCTTCGGTGGAAGATCGAGATTCGAGAAGGTTGGAACGACGAAGCCGGTGGCTCATGAATATTCATTTCTTGCTAGTTTCTTACAGGCGCTCGTCGTGATGGTGAGCATAGAAGCGGAACAGCCAGGACTGTACTTTTAAGCAGCAGAGTGGGGGTTCTGGATCAATGCCGAAGCCACGCCTCCTTCGTCTTACATCCTACCCCCATCCCCGCGGCTACCTTCCTTTCCTTTTGCTTTTCCACCCTTTTCGCTGCGCCCATTCCCCTTGGAAAACCTCGCCCCTACGCTCAAGATACATATGTATGCAATATATACACCCTTGCGAAGAATATATATTTTTTTAGCCATTATTTACATAATTTATATGTAAAAAATAATGTGGTATTTAAAAAGAAACAAAAATATGATAATGAAATAAGTGTTGATTCCCGAATAAAGATCGAACTGATGAATAATTTTGCTGACGATACAATAATAAGTAATTATTAATAATAAATAAATTTAGAATATATATTAATTTAAAAATAAAATGGATCCCTCGTGTTCCTTAAAATAGGTTTTCTTCGTAATATTATAAAGATTGTGTAAATTGTACGAAAGATTGGAGATTGGTTGAGCGATTTCGTAAGGAACGAATCTTCCCTTTTCGAAGGAAAGAACAGCCTCAGGGTCCTTGCCACCCGGAGATGAGAAGGAGACGAGAAACAAGACGAGAGAGTTGTGAGTTAGAAGCGACGAGTCGTTGAGCGTGGATGAGACTAGAGAAACGAGACACATATATAATATATAGGTATATATAAAGAGAAAGAGAGAGAAGGGGGAGAAACGAAACGAGATGAGAAGCAGCTACGTCTATGCGAGATATTCCCAGAACGACGAAGGTGTGCGCACAAAGCTGCCCTAGGAAACTGCTACATCCTGTAATAACATCACGCTAGACTTATCGCGATTTCATTCATATTCCCTTTTAATAATCACCTTTGACAGCCAACAATTTTCATTTTCTATGAAGAAAAAACAGGATTACTTGGAAACTTCCGTTTGAAATTCCAAACCTATTTCCGAACAATCGTCTTATTCAATCGTGTAAAGTATTTTTGTGATACGCGTGATCCACTGTTCATATCTAACATATTACATGCTAAAATTTCATCTCCAAGTATTTTCAAAAGATTGAAAACATGATTTCAAATCTTTACATTGTCGTAATCTGGTACATAGTCCTGTTTGTCATTTACGTTACCAATTATAGGACATAGTATACTGAAATTTTACCTAAAGCCTTTCTCCACATATCGCAAACAGGACATCGAACTTATAGCTTGTAATAATTTTCTACGATGATCCAATTGTAAACACCATTAGTTTCTCTGTCTTTAAAGTGACCTCCCAAGTGGATTAAACACAATTGATCGAAATTATATCGATTTGACCAATCATAAGTCGGTCAATCGGTCGAACGTAGGACGCCTCGAGTGTCATAGTCCCTTCCTATATGGAAAATCAATAGGACGAGAAGGAAGGGTTTTGGATCCCGTTCACTCACCCCCCATCTTCGACAATCCCACGGGAATCGGTCCGATGATCGTCGTTCGAAGGAATTGCCCACAGCGTACGACGGTGCTAGGTACGATCGAATCGCTGCTGGAAATCGGTGACGCCTAAGTATACCATTTCCGTTTAATAGGATGCGTTCCGTTGGTATGATGCAAGTACCGAGCCTATGGAATATCGAGACCTTGATGACCCATCGATTTTATTCGAGTCTGTCAATCAACAATTTTCTTCGTCGTAAAATCATAATTACTTCTTATCAGATAAATCTGCTAATGATATACTAATGATTCAGTTTTTCATCCTAATTGATGTCTGTGTTGGATTTAAAAAAAAAAAAGATTTAGGACCTTCATTTTAAGAATACTTCCAAAATTATTTACACGTTATTATTAACCACAAATTTGAATTAATTTGAATCACTTGATTTATAAAAAAATATAAAAAGTAAAAACAATAAAAAAATTAATAAATTGACCACGCAAATGAAAATTTGAATATAAATTAGAAACAAAATCAACGAAGCATTCCTATCATTGCAATTGTTACAATTTTTTCCAACCTTTTCTTATCTTTGGTTACAAAATCTGCCACTAGGCGGCAGCATCGCCTACTTTAGCACGGTTTCGAACCCCAATACGCCTCTGGCCCTCGGAAAGCTGTTTCCAACGAGTCGCGAAGATTCGTTTAGTTACCCTGGGAGCATCGAACGGACGACTCCGTGGATAATCGAGAGTATAATCACCGACCAGCGCGAAATCATGCGATCGTTCGTTCGTCACTCAACGCCACCCCACATAATTACCCGCAGATTCGATAAATTGACCGTTCTTCAAACGCCGTAAGCGATTTGAGGTCGGATTAATTGATCATCTCGCGATCAGCTTTAGGAAATTAAGAAAAAAAAAACAAATTTTTGATAATTTATCGACCATGATTTATCGATAAAAATTTATTTAATCGTAAGAAAAAATTGGCTTACGCGTTGTTTTGTGTGTCAAATCGTTATATTAGTTATATAAAACTTGTATGAAATTAGGAAAATATTTGGAGCACTTCGATTATTCAGTATTTTCAACAAAAATATTCGATAAAGCATGTATGGAAGTACGGAAAACGCATAAACGCATGTCTAGACGGCTCGCCGGCGCGTGCCTACGAATATACAATTTTCTCGGTGAGAACACTGACTGAGAGAGCGAGAGAGAGAGAAGGCATTGTGCAATTTATCAGTCCAATTTACCGCTCGAGGCACTGCCAGGGAAATTGAAAAACTTTCGCGGCCAATTCAAGCTGCTTTTAATAATACGAGTTACTCTCTAACGTGAGCCACAGTGGGAGGAGGGGAGGGGGGGGGCAATGAAACGCGCAGCGTGAATTCTACTCGAACAGGTGGAGTTTCCCTACATTTTGTTTTTTTCCTTCTTTTAATCGGATTATTTCACCAGCTTGCTTATTTAACATCGTGCATTGTGGTAAACGTTCAATAGAGATTGTAATCGGGTACACGTTATGTCGAGGATATATTACGAAATAATTAGGAATGACTATTTTCTGGATTGCGTCCGCGAAATCTCTCGAAAATCTAAAAATTTTTCTTTTATTAGCTCATAATATTTTGTTGGTGTTAATCTAGAAAAATATTTGCATAATTTATGTTTTCAAAATAAATATATATTAGCCCCGGCATATATTGGACATAATCGCGTTAATTAAAATTCCGCTAATCTCGAAAATGATAAATCATATATCAAAATCAGGGACATAACGAGATAACGAGAAATCACAAGGCATAATCAGGAGGCATACGATCGATAAGAAGGCTTTTGCAAGTAAGAGAGCTCTCGCTAGTATTTCGCGCGAGACTAGGAATATACGTAGACGAAGTATAAGGGTACGTAGCCGCAGGCAGCCCTTAGGAACGTAATTAATATTTATCCCACCCCGAGCGACGGTGCGCGACCTGGCCACCCCACCTGACCTCCCCACCTCAGCCTCCTCCATCACCCTCCACCTCCCGTCCACCTCTTTCTCCTGGTGCAAGCCACCCCTTGAAAATCCCAGCACGCTCCTTGTAAAATCTAATATCTGAGGAAGCGCCGGCGTGCTCGGCTGCCACGGAGTTCGAGTTTCCAGCCTCCGCTAGCACCCCCACCTCTGCCTCCCTCTTTTCCATAGACGTACCTCTCCCTCTCTACGTCGTGCGAGTAGAGGGTGAAGCCCTCTCTCCTCCGCTTTGCGAGCTGGTAACTGGCAAGACGGGGAGTGGGATAGGGGAAAGGTGGAAGAAAGCAGAGAAGGAAGATGGATAAATGGATAAAATAAAGATGAAGCGAGACCGAGAGACGAGCGAAACATTAGTGAAAGAGAGAAAGACTGATATACGCATAGAGATAGAGCGAGAGTGGAAAATCGTCGAGAAGCGAGAGAGGGCTAGGACGAGCCCTGTTTTCCCGGGTGTTTCCTCGAGGGGCGGCGTCAAGACGCTCCAACCTCGACCAATCGTAGAGCAGGTTGATGCTTTCGCGGCACTACCATTCGCTGCCCGTCCTCGCTGGCTTTCTTAGCAGCAGCGCCAAGCCGCGGCGCATCGCAACGCGGAAAAATCCGAGGAGGACGGGAAAAAGAGCAACGACGTGCAACTACGACGAGAGACTGCTTGGAGAGGAAGAGTTCGCTCCCGTACGGCCATTGGCCCGAACACTCTACCAACACCGACACGATGCTTTTCTTCGCCTTTCGGGATCCTTTAAGGGGGCCAATGGCACGTCGCGAAACCCGAAACGCTGATCGATAAATTACGCTACTCGTGTCTCTCGATACCCATTCCTCTTTTCGTTTGCTTTTAAAAGATTGTACAGGGGATGGGCTAGTTCCGATTTTCTTGCTTTTTCTTTTTTCACCAACGGGTTGGCTTTCTTTGTGTTTTCACATTAATCGTTTTTCATGGTTTATAAGTTCTTATTTCTTACAGGTAGGTTGATGGTTTACAGGGATCGTCCAGATCGCATCGATGTCCCGCTAATCTTCATAGTGAATGTTTAGGATTGTTCAAGTTGGGACTCGAGACTTCATTGATTTTCGTAATAAGTGGTGTGCCAAAATTATTCTTCTATAATTTTGCGAGACACGTCTAAAATACGAGCCAAGTATAAGCTTGTTGCGTGATTTCTGTCCCATTTCCAAGTTCTTTACAGGCACACTATAGATTAATTCTATTATAATTTTGTTTTCATCACATTTTTCATATAGATATCTTGTTATAGTCCTAAAAAGCAGGATTAGTATACCCTTCGTAAGCAATTCAGCGTAGTTAAATTTTTTCAACAAAATTGACGATAATCCATGTAGAACGTACATAATGCGATGACAAGATTTCAGGTACCCTCTAACTGCAGGGGAATCTGCGAGGCTTCAAACTCCGTAACGACGCAACTAACTAAATTTCCATCGTCTGGTAACTCCTCATAATCGTGTAGAGCGAACAAGAAATCGATCAAAGATTCTTCCATCGTTGCATCGACTTCGAGCACTATCCATCAACGCCATAACGTCCTTAACTACCTCCTCGAGTTTCCTCCTGGAGCTTCTTTCGATAGTTAGTACCATCGACCTTTGAGCCACCCTGCTTGATCACCACCATTTTCCATCGTCATCTATACTGGACCAAGAACACGAATATACTCCTAGAATTTCAACATTATTTCTAGCTATACCTTTTACTCGATTAAAAGCGTCATAATTAAAGCTGATCATCGAGAACCGATAGCATCACTGTTCCAAGAAATCTAAAAATAAAACAGATGGAAAATGAATTGATCATTTGTAAGGAAAATTGGATATACATTATTCAACACCTGGGCTAATGAAGTCTCTCGCGTGCAGCAACGTTAATAAAAGGAGCTATATATAACATAAAGATCCTACCATTCCAATCACATACAAATTAAATGCGACTCTTCTTCATTACCACCTAATAATGCTATATATCTTTAATCATCTCTATACTACCATCTTCATTACTCCATCGAAAGAAAACCAAGATGTTCAAAGACCCCAAAATTGAAATTACACAGACTGCAACGCAGTTCGTCGATCAAGCCAGCATCTTCCAACCGCTAGTAGTTGGTTCTTTCGAGCGAAGATGATCGCAAGCGGCGGATACGATAGGGAAAAGGGGGTGGATGCTGGTAGAAGACCAAGAGGGTGGGGGTGGTAGCGTTGGTGGTTGCTTTCGGGGCACATTAACGTCAATTTCCATCTAGGTTCTCGAGAACTTACTTCCAGCTCGAAGTTCGTTGCAGTCGGGTCCCGATGTCTGCAGGTAGAAGCAAGAAGATGGAACGGAGGGAATAGAAGGAGGAGAGCCGAGTTTCGGAGATGGTAAGATAAAGGGATGGATGGAAGGAGAGAGATGTGTAGGTGCGAGAAGGATAGAAGGTAAGACCGGAGTCTCGACTCGCTCTTCTCTCGCATTATTAATGTTACGAGACACGTGAACGCGAGATAGAGAAACGTACGAACGAAGAGCTTCGAGGATGGAAGGTGGATAAGGCGGATTTAGGATGAGTGAGTAAGAGAGAGAGAGGGAAAGAGAGTTCTGGGAGAAGCAACCCGCACAACGACGACGAACGTTGCACGACAACGCTACCACCTTTAGCCCTACCACCGTTGCTACTGCTGCCGCTGCTACTGCTGCTACTGGTGGTCCTTTAGTCTTCGCTAATTGTCTCGGAGACGTTTCCTGACGCCTCCGCGCGTTGACAAGCACCACCGCACCGAGAAACTGCGGATTTCCAAGCCCCGCGAGGCATAGCTAACTGAAAAATCCGATTTGCCGAGTTACCCGGGATTAATTACGCTAATTAGAGTTCGTTGTGTTACTACACGCGCCGCGACGGCAGCCGCCGTCGTGTGTATACCGTATGCTCGCAAACGGAACTCGAACTTCACTAATGTCCGAATGGGATTTTAGCTCTAGCCTCGAACTACCCACTGACAGTCCCACCGACGACAGTTCTTGGGTATGTGGGTATGTTGGCCACTGGGAAACAACGTACAAGATTCCTAGAATGTCTCTTAATACTTGGCTTAGATGTTCAGGACCTTCCTTAGTGATCGTGCTAACGCCTAAAATAGTATTAATAAGGAAACCCGTTTTTCGAGAACTACAACTTTTAAGAACCCCTTTCGATCAGAGCCTTTTCCAGCTCCCCACTGGTTTTCATCAGTAAAGAAGTCCGATACCCACGGTTACTGTTTCTCCTGTTACTCACGCTATCGCTAGATATATATACAGGTTTAGGGGTCCTAGATATCGCTCGACCACTGGTCAGCGGTGGGAAAGTACCAAGTGCTGTCCTGGAAATTCATTCGACGCTGCCCATTACAATTGGACGGTGGTTTAACAACGCTTGGTCTTACATTAGAAGCGCGCGTTTAGTCTTTTTCCTGTTTATGCTTCCGGTCTTCTTGAGAATTATTTTAACGATTGTTGTCCAGGTCTTCTAAACGTCACCATTTTATTTTTGTATAATTCTCTTTTTATAGATAGGTCATCCCTTTTATACAAAAAATTAAATTATATTGAAGGAATCACATTTCAATTTAAAAAAAAAAAATAACTTCTGATATTATCAAGATATCGTCTAAATAAACATAAAAAAGCAAGAAAATGGTATATGCAATTAATATGATAATTTATTTTAATTAAAATGAGATTTAAAAACCATTGAAAAACCGTGTGATTTAACCGTCCTCGAAAAAAAAACCAACAGAAAGAAGACTTTCTCACGATCTCACGTAAACTGGAACATGTCCAAGATCCAGTTCCCATTTTTCCCCCAAACGGAATACAAGTATATACACTATACTACATATAGAATGTTACTTGGCTATCTCGATATACTTGTTTCGATCAGAGCACCCTCCCAGTTCGGCACAGACGAACAGGTTTCCCTTGAGTACGGTCGTCCGATCGTGGCGGAGGTCCTGTCGCGAGTTCCCGCAGGATATCGCCTCCAGTCTCCGACAATAAGTATAATAAGCACGCGTTTACTCGTCGAGCCAGAAGACTCGCACCAAAAAGACGGGTTCTTGACTCTCCCTCTTATTTGCCAAGTTCTTCTTTGCGATTCTTTTCTTCGTGTCCTTTCTCAAGGGTACCCAACAGACACCCTTCTTCTTTTACGTGTTCTTGGAAAGGAGAATATAGTAGAATTAAAAAAAAGAGAACCTGACCTTCACCAAGAGGGATGAACGAAAGAAACTCTTCTTTTCTATACGTTTCTGTAAAGTCGTCTATTGAAAGTTCGATTGCAGGAAGTTCAAGAGATTTGCATGAATTTCCATAATTTACACATAACTGTGGCTGGCTTAATTTCGTCACTGTTAAACTACATGCATTTTTCCCTGACTGGCTGTGATTACCACGTTAATGGGTTAAGCGTATTTTTTTTGTAATTACTAAAATAACGTTGTTAGCGGGATATTATCGTCTTGTTTTACATAATTATATTACAGTATACGATAATTGGTATTTGCATAATGCATGATGCATAATTATACCACAATATGTATAGAATACATTATACATCAACTTACTTTCAAGATTTCGAAAACTTAGTGTACTAAAAATCATATATCACGAATACCAACGAAACTAATGAATGTTTGTTTCTAAATCACAAAAATTAGTCGACCCTGTTACAATCAAAGATTTCTACAAATTATACAATTACGAATACTTCTCCCAATCGCTGCATCTATATCGATATGACTAAATATCATAAAAATCCACACGTAATAATGAAATATTACGCTAATAACATATAACCCGAAATCGTTGAAACTCTATCGACGAAGGAAATCTCGGTCTAGAATTTACGTAGCCCCGCCATATGGTGGAAGTTATATAAGGACGAATATACGGCACGGTGTAGTAATGAAAGTTTCCGTCCGAACAGCCACGGCTCCTGGGATCCAACATCATGGCTACACCCCACCTACCATCCTCCTAGACAAACGGCAGCGGCTTAAAAGCGGCATCTGGAAAGTTTTGTCCAGGAAAAGGTATCTCGAAGGGCCATATTGTCCACGACGACACATCGTAGAGGTTCGAAGCTTCGCAAACATCTTCCAAGGTGATCGTATACTTTATATGACATCGAAGAAAGACCCAAAAATCGATCGGACCTGGTAGTAAAGTGAACCGTTAAGATTTTTCGCGAGTCATCGAGAGAACCGGTAGCGTTCGTCTCCTTTCCTGGTATGCTAATAAAACGGATCTTATGTGGCGAAGACGCCATTTTGAATAATGTCGACCAATCGCAGCGACTGCTTGGGCGTCTTGGCGGGGGGTGGAGGTGGTGGAAAGAAGAAGGGTGAGAGAGGGTGATTCGGAGGTAGGTGAGAGCGTGCACCGCATCGACGCTGGCTGCGCCAACACAAACTACGCTTATATTATGCCGTTCCGTGAAGCCACCCTCCGCATCTCGCGTACCAACCCCCGACCACTCTCTTTTCAAGCCACTCCATACGTTCTCCGGTGCTACCACTCGTTGAGACGTTACTACCGACTTGCAACCATACTAAACAGCCTTCCAGTCTCTTCCAATGATTTCGACGAAGATCGAACGTACAGTTGCCTTGCGACACGACAAAGAACGACCTGGAGAAACGTTCGAATCGCGTTTTCCATTAGCGAAATGCCATGCTCCCTGATAGAAGGGATACCAGGGATAGGGTAGACACCCTTTCAACGTCGAGACTCCACGACCAAAGACGACTACGATGCGGACGAGTATTAATAAGTTCTCTAATCTCGTTAATGAGTCGATTAAGTTGATGAGCTTGCTCACATTTCGTCATCCACTCGATCCCATTAGACCCCTTGACAGAAGATCGGCATCGATAAACTTCCCAAGTTCCTGTAGCTGATATTGGAAGTGGAACTTGCTTCGCCAAGTTTCAAGTAATTAATGTTGAGACCAACGTTGATTTATTTCTTGCCAGTGTGAATCTTTAGTAAAGTTTTGAATGGGGAGATATGTAAAGTGTACAAGGTGGGTAGGTAAGTCCGAGGACAATGCTTGCTGGAAGTTCTCTCGTCAACTTCGAAAGCTTGCATATCTAATAAGATTCTTGTTATAGTTGGACTCCGTTTATCCAAACGTGTCGGTTGATAAGACGTAACCGGTTCATATGGATATACCGAAAGCTTGGTGATTCGTTTGTGTAATAATAATTTCTCGTCCAGTTATTACAAACTAACTTATTCATATAAAGCGGAAGAGAAACTCCCCGCCAGGTCGGTAAAATATTAAAACATACATAATCAACGATATGGAGAAGATCCGAACGAAAACCGAGAGAGACTGGGTTCCCAAGACAGGGATGATGGGAGACAGCATAAAAGGCGTAATCAGATGCAAATGGAAACCGGGCTCGCGGCAGCCATTTTCAAGGAAACGAAGCGGGTGCTCCCAAGGCAGGGGGTGGTTTTAGTAACGACTCGGAGAGACGTGGTTGGAAGGAAGGAAGGAAGGAAGGAAGTAAGGAAGGAAGGAAGGAAGGAAGGAAGGAAGGAAGGATGGAGGATCGGCGAGACGCGTTGGAGGGAGTTAGGAAGAAGAGAGAGAGAGGGATGGGGTAGGTAGGATGAGTAGAGAAGACGGAGCTTCTCCCTTTCTCGGGCGGTATCTTAGGTCTTACAGGGTGGCTTGGTACGCCTGACAAGCGACGTTAATGTATGTATGAGATCTCGGAGCGCGGAGGCGACCTCAACCCCCTTTTGAAGGAAGGCACCTTAGCAGTTGGGGTGGCAACGGTGCAGCACCCTCCGCCTCCACCTCTTCTAGCAGCCCAAGCTAGGAACCCACCTCCTTCCAAGTTCGTTCCACCCGCTGCCACCATCCATCCGGGTCTACGTACGCCTTTGGGTTTCTAAGGGAGGCTGCACAATGAAATGAGAAACATGAGAGACCGCGCTCGCGCACCCTCCACCCCTTTCGAGTCCGCGGCAAGCCCGCGGCAGACACTCCCCCCTACGTCCTCCGCGTCTACCTTCAACCCCGCGCTTGGAAGCGCGTTAAGACCGAATATAACCGCGTTTCCAAGGAAGCTTCGAGTCTAACTAGCAAGGCAACACCACCCACGAGGCTCATCTCGTGTAATCATCGGAGACGTGCCTGCTTTTCGAGTCTGAAATTCTCCGCTCGCTCTCGCTCGTTCGCGAGCACCGTACGCGTATAGAGGGTACGCTCGCGTGCGAGCGGGAAAGAGAGAGTAGGACTCGCTCGCTAGCACACGTCGCACGTGCGAAGTCTGTCGTTTCTCTTCGAGATATCCCAGAGTCCTCCTAGTCACCCTCCCCGCCGCGTCTCGAGAACTCGAGGAATAGCAGGATGAGGTGGAGGAAGGGAGACAGGACGGAGAAGGCGCGCGTCACCATTCTGACGTACCTATGTATTTACTTACCACCCTCGTTTGCCGGGTATTTCGAGACGAGACCCTGGATTATACCACCCCCCTCCCCCCTGCTGCCCCTGTCTCCTCCTCATGCCTTACCCATCCTAGGCTTTCTCTATCTCTTTCTTCCACTCTCTCCCTTCCTCTCTTTCGTATCCTTCTCTCCTCCTATCCTAGCTCTACCACCCTTCGAGCCAGTCTCTTCTAATGCGAACGTCTACCGATCGCGACGAATCCTCGAAAACGTATGTACGTTATTATGAAAGCAAGGGAGACAGAGTTTTGGTTCGCCATATGGTGGGGGAGAACGGGGCTAGTTGTCCCAATTTTAGGTTTTTTGTTTCTACAGATTTCTGTAGCTTATATTTTCGAATTTTTTGGTGACCATCGTAAAGTTCAACTTCTTAGCAATACATGGAAATTTTTCCGCTTACATTGGGACGTTTTTAACACGTTTTTTTTTCAATCTCAAGCAATGGTCGAAATTTTTTTCGACCATGGATGCTGCTGTATCTTTCGAACCAGCCGCCCTATCGAAACGCGACCTGCATTTTCGTAAAGAGGAGACTTTACTCTTTCGAACGAGTATTTGATCGGGCAAATTCGAGATGCATCGATTTTTGACAAAAATCCTGATGTATGCATCATGATTTTTGCCAAAATGGTCACCACCGCCGATTTCAATGTTTAATGGCTCATTTTAAAGATAAAAGCATGCAGAATAATGTTTTGTTGTCTGTTTTTCGATATCGTTAAGCAATGATGAGAAATTAATCTTTTAAGTGTGGGAGTATGGGTCTTTTTCAAGCTTAAAACTGCTGTATCTTTCGAACCAGTCATCCTATCGAAACGCGACTTGCATATTCGTAAAGAAGAGACTTTACTCTTTCGAACAAATATTTGATCGGGCAATTTCGAGATGCATCGATTTTTGACAAAAATCCGGATGTATGCATCAAGATTTAGAAAGAAGAAAGCATGCAGAATACTGTCCCGTTGTCCGTTTTTCGATATCTTTAAGCAATGATGAGAAATTAATCTTTTAAGTGTGGGAGTATGGGTCTTTTTCAAGCTTAAAACTGCTGTATCTTTCGAACCAGTCATCCTATCGAAACGCGACTTGCATTTTCGTAAAGAGGAGACTTTTCTCTTTCGAACGAGTATTTGATCGGGCAAATTCGAGATGCATCGATTTTTGACAAAAATCCTGATGTATGCATCATGATTTTTGCCAAAATGGTCACCACCGCCGATTTCAATGTTTAATGACTCATTTTAAAGATAAAAGCATGCAGAATAATGTTCCGTTGTCCGTTTTTCGATATCGTTAAGCAATGAGTAGAAATTAATCTTTTAAGTGTCGGAGTATGGGTCGTTTTCAAGCCTAAAACTGCTGTAACTTTTTAACCAGTCATCCTATCGAAGCCACACTGCCATATTCGTAAATTAGAGACTTTCCTCTTTCGAACGAGTATTTGATCGGGCAAATTCTAGATGCATCGATTTTTGACAAAAATCCTGATGTATGCATCATGATTCGGATGGGGAAAAAATGAGGGTGGGACCACTTGCCCCTGGGACTTTTAGCCCCGGTCTCCTCTACTACCAGGAGATTGGTACGAATCGAAACTTGGGTCGTGAAGACGAAGACGCCTTTTTAATAACGAAACACGTTCCAAACGTGATGTGACGAATGTCTAATGCGTGGGGTTGTAGAATTTTTTAGATCGATAAATGTGTTTAACATTTTTTAAATGTCTTTTTTCTTAAATGAATTGCATATAAATTGCTTGCGGATACACTTTGAAGACTATAGTATAATTTTGATAACGATCCAGCTTCTCTATAATACCAAAAGGAAATGTTTCCAGAACATGGATATGGTACGACATGTAGAGCGCCGTGAAAAAGGTGACGATGAAAGAAAAGAATATTCTTGGACCCAGCATCGATGTCTCCGCATACGCGGTGGGTGTGACTTTTCGCTTTTCCACCGACGAATCCCCGTTTTTTCCTCACCTTTCCGCCCTCCGATTATATGCAGCACACCAAGCGGGCCGTACGCGAAAACTGCGCAGGCTATGAAAATTTCTTCCCCGGGACGCGACGCGTCGCGCTTAAGTAAAACGGACAGCTCTACGGCGCTCTCTATAGTATCTGTACGTGTATGTGTAAATGACCACACAATGTTAAGGTAAAACGTACGGAATTCTCCTTGTCCCTACGCTTACTGGGATTTACTTTGTAATGATATTAACAACGTCCACGAGCTCGCACGCGCGATTGTCCGTCACGCGTAGTCGTCCAACAAGCAAGTATTAAAATAAAGCACGGGATTGGATAATCCAATGCGAAGCCTCGAATAAACGCGTTGTATGCTTTGCTTTTTCTACCTAACAACGTTCTAGGAAATTCGAGTACAATAAACATAAGGAAAACTAAGCTTTATAAACCCAGAATTAAAGAAAGAATTTTACCATCGTACGAGCGATAAAAAAGAACACTAACATGGCTCCATTTCAACCCTAAGTAATAGTTAAATCTTTAAAAAAATAAATAAAATTTGTAAAACGAGTCGTGAAACCTTTCTACAGTATTTTCGTAGTTTCTCATCGAATGCGGAAGCTACGGCTTAGAGAGAAATCAAGGATGGCGCGAGGGGTACGATGGGGGTGACGGCGTTCGAGGGGTTGCCCCAAGGGTGTGTTCCGGAATCGGGGTAAGATGGAGGAAAATCGTTACTCACTAGTCGCGGGGAAGTAGAGGGTTGAGAGGGCAGGGAGACTAGGAGGAGGAGGTGGGAGGGAGAGTAGAAAGAGGGAGATTCGCGCGCGCATAGACATACACACACACATGTGCGCACGCGAGAGGAGACGGCCTCCGTCTAGGTTCGAGCAAGACGATCCCGGGGAAAACGCCTAAAATACGTCGATATGAGGCGACCTCAGGAAACCTCCTCCTCTTTTACCCCCCACCGCCACCACCATCTCGTTTCTTCCCCGGTGGCAGTCGCGTCTCGATAGGCTGAAGCTTTCTAATGTCTTGGTTCTGTGCTGAATTTTCAATCATGATTTATAATAAGATTCATCGTTTGTAAGAGAAATCTGCTAGTTTTGTGTTTGTAATCCTTGCTTATAATATATAAGATTTATGCGTTATGAATTTTTAGGCCTTAAACACAATTTTCATGCATTATTTATAATAGGATTCTGGGTGGGATCAAAGGACTGCAGTATGCTTTCGTCCATCGTTTTTGTTTTTAATTAACTACCTTTCTTATACATGCGCTGTGATGTTGGAAGATTTACGGGGTATGTTGATAGATTATAAGCGAAGATTAAACACAATTTGTCTACTTCTTGTCCATCATAGAACAGATACAATACAGCAAAGCCACATGGACATGTTCGTTTGATCTAGTAGAGTGTAAGCATCGGTATCTATGATTTATCGCTGTACAATTGCTGAGAATCATCACTATGATCCGCATAGCTAAACCTGGTATGCTCGTCAAGCCGATTATACATTACCAGAAAAACTATTTAACATCTCTAAATTTACTATCATTTCGCAACTATTATAATTCTAAAAATCTTCTTATAACCCCCTACTCCCACAAGATGAACAAACCCTCCGAAATTGTCTCCGCGCGCTTCCTTCCCTTTGCTCGTTCATCCTTCCATCTGATGTCCCCAACGAACTAGGATAGAGAAGACTCACGACAGAGACTCGTCTTCCTTCGCGAACATCCGCCATTTTCCTTGAGATCCTGGAAGGCGAGGCTACCCTTACTAAACACAGCGAAGAGAAGACAAGATACGGAAGATAGCGAAGAGAAAGAGAGGGTGAAGGCAAGAGAGAGAGGAGGTGGAAGAGGGAAAGAGGAGTGCACAGAAGGGAGATCCTTTGAGAGTTTCGATGTAAGACACTCGGGCGCGCTGTGGCAGCTTCAATTTAGATAATTAATGATACGACGTAGGTTAGGTGCAGCTAGTACAGTAAGACCAAGTGGAAAACAGTTTCCTCTCTCCACCCACTCTCTTCCAGACGGCGTACCAGAACCTACACCTTCTGCCGTCGTGGCAGTGCTCGAGTCTCACGGAACTGGATGAAGTGGTGGGGGAAGGAGGAAAGAGGGTTGGAGGGTGTGCCGTTCTGTAAGGGCTCGCCTATGTGCACGAGCTCGTTTTATCTCCTCGCGAGCGCGAAGGGGTGCCGTTGCTGCTGGTGGTTTTGAATGCTGCAACCCCACCCAACCCTCCTCCTACGTCGCCTCCAACCTCCTCCAACCTCCTCCTCTACACCCCTTCGCGACTCTCGACGCGCTGTGACGCCGGTAGGATAGCTACAGGGAAATTGAATTGAATCTCGAGATGAATATCGAATCGAACGAACTCTACTCTCGCGTCCGGACCCTCACCCCACCCTTTTCCCGTCCACCTTCTCCACCTCGCTTCCACACCTTCTGTTTCTTCACTAGCCACCCTTCGCACCAGCCTCATACTCTAACGCCGATTATTGCCTCGATCGAATCCTCCCGATGCATGTTATTACGCGAGTTTTGGTGTACATATGAACACATTGAAAGCATAGAACTTGGGCTGGATTCTGTATAAACGGCAGAAATGAACATTTTCATCTTCAAATGTCTTCCTTGATGAACTCATTGACCCATCACGCATAAAGCCGGTATGGTATTGCAATTTGTGATACGTTTAACGGACGCTTAGCTCGACCGTCTCCTACGGAAAACTTGTGTAGGTTGAACAAAGTTCCCGGAAGTCCTCCTAACGACTTAATTGTACACTTGTCGCCTTTGAGAACTTAAGTTTCTCCGGCATGACAAACGACAATGAGCATTGTCGTCCTTTGTGGACGTCTCGGACGAACGCGGTGTCGTACACGAGACCAAGCGTTCGCGCGAGGGGAACTTGAGACAAAGATGCTGATGCTGGGCTAAAGATTTGAGGTGAGAAAGAGAGTACGGCTTTGTTTTTCAACGAGTGTCGTTCAAACGTCACGTCAACGAGATGAAGTATTTAATGAGCGATAGATGTCTTCTGTAATTTAATACGATGTCTTCTTTTGTTGGGAATTATTCTGTGTTTGGTCTGTCGTATAAATTGTCTTATGAATAATAATTATCAATGATTTTTACAAAATTCCGATGTGAACACCTACCGACGGGAAACTATTGTAGCTATCAATTGAAAACAGAAAGCCTTTCTCTATCTTTTTTTTTTATTCATCAATCGTATTAATTTGACTTCAAAAGTTTATCACAAATGATTTTAATTATACCTGACTATTACAACAACGTGTGATAATAATTTTATAGTTAGTATAATTAGGTACTCATCTATAATTGCACTTATTGTTACCACGGTAAAAAAAGATATTTTTATTTTGTATCGTACGTAACAACCAGGAACAGGATTTTAATGTCACTTCTTGCAAGATTGCTCGTTCACACGGTAAGCGAGATCGGAAAAGTCATCGAACCAGTATGCCATGAATTTCAGGAAGAGTAGCAAGACGAGTTATGGTGTCGTCCAAAGTTTAGATCGATTCGCTGGTCAACGCCGTCGGGTAAGCCGTCGGACTGGTATTCGAAGAACTCAAGACGAGAAACAGGTTACGACAGTATAACTAATTCTTCCTTATCTAATACCATGTAAATTGTTTATCGATATTTTTCCATGCAATCAATTTTTATCAACGTTTTTAAAAATTGTAACATACCCACATATATGGAACATTATTTGCCAAAAATTCTTTAAAAAAATGTTTTAAAAATCGTTATACTTACTTTAAAAAACTTCCAACAATCGTAAACTTCCAGATATCCCAAACAACGACACTCGAAGTAAAATAAAATCCCGGCGTTTGGTCCTTTACGCGGCCGTAATGCGATTTTACGAGTAATTGTACGAGAAGAGTTCACAGAACAGTTAGAATAATTCCACGGAATCTGGAGTGACTGACTGACTGACTGGTCAGTATCAGCTTCAATATGGAAACAGAAGGCAAAGCGAAGCTATAGCAGGTTGCCAGGACCAGTCCTGTGGGAATCCCACGGGTTGTCCCACATTCGTGCGTGGACTGACGGAAAGCGAGTCTGTTTTCACAACGCCTCGTTGTCCTCGCGCGCGCTGACCACGTTGCGATTCTCACGTGACTGGTCACTCAAAGTTGCCCGACTGACCAACAGGTTTTTTTTCTTCTTCGAAAATTTCCTTCGAGATTTCGAGCCCTCGATTAGCAAAGAGGTCGCGGCATCAGTCTCGTGTCGTTTCTTAGCAAAGAAACATCGTCGTGTTTTACGAGTTCATGATCTTGATAACCGTGTGGTGACTGGCAAGTGCTTGTGACCTATAAAAATCATTGATAAAATAATAAAACTGATCATTCAACTGTGTTCAACATACCGAATAATTGATGATAAGTACTGACAGTCGAGTGGTGATTGGCTGTTAACACTTTGAGGCACGGTGGGATTAAAAGTGTCCCTCCTTTTTTATGTATTTCACGGCATGGTGGGACATTTTTAGTCCCACCTCGAAATAAAAAAAAAAAAAAAAACAAATTAACAAATTAACAAAAATTAACAAAAAACCCAATAAAATTCCTGTGCAACATGGGTCTATTTTTGATCTGAAATCCTGTGCCTCAAAGAGTTAAATGATAGTCGCGACTTGTGGAAAAAAAAAGACACTAAAAAATAACTATGTAATAGATAGACACGATTGAGCCAAATCTAAATTGTTCGTGTGCAAGATAACCGTCGAAATGATGTTCGATGAAATCCGAGAAAAACCGCGAAAATCCGTGCGTGGCAGAGTTAAAGAGTAGAAATAAGCGTGGGAGTCCCTTCTTTTACGTTCGAGATTATTGTATAACCAGTGCCGCGAAAGGATCGTGCGAAAGTGGAGAAGGGTGGTGTGAAAACACGTTTCAACGTGGACGCTCGCTCGGACCCTCGGCCTCGTTTCAACGTTTTAATTGTTTCGTGCTCGCGCCGCTTTTCGTAATGTACGCGAACCAACGAGCTAGAGAAAGAGAATGGTGGTCGGAGGTGGGATAGGTGTCCAGAGGTGGCATAAATATAGGGGCGTTTAAAAAGTGCTTAAGCGCGTAACCGGCTACCTAACCCACCCGCTTTCCTCTTCCTGCGGTAACGAGGGTGAGACCGACGAAAATTTGCCGTAAAAACGCGAAGGTTAAGCGAGAATTAAAGCCTGCCGCAACTGGAGAACCCAGTGAATTAAATGACCGTTTTCATCGGTCTCTAACTTTCTACCCTATTCGTGACTTCTTTTCTATTGCTTAACATCTTCATCATTTTACGTCCTTCTTCTGTCTGATATTGCTAATTTATTGGATCGTTGGTAGGATTCTAAAATTTAGTTTAGATATTTTTTTAAGGTAACTAGGACAGTGTCCATGGTGTTTATAGGATTCATAGAAGATTATCAAAATGTGATCAGGCCCAGCTAAATCTGATTTCGTTCTTCAATATTTTTATTAAATCTAAATTACCCGATACAATAATCTTGCCGACAAACTTCATCGAAAAGATCGAAATATCATCGAAAATGTCTCTAACGAAGGAAAAGAAACTTTCTCCGATCGCAAGATATCGGAAATTCGAATTACGTTTGGGTACATTCATTTCGCGAGTCGACTCCGAGCTTTCTCAGATATATGGAAATTTCCTTAGCCCAGGACCGTATTCAGAGGGGAGGCCAAGTAATATAAATTCAAATCAGTCCCTGTTTTCTCACACAACAAACTTGGAGGAACTCCGAAGCTGGTTCTCCGACGGTAGTTACTGCCTCCTTCCTAGCCTCTACCACCCTCCGCGAACTAAGTACCCTCCTGCCCTGCCAGTTACCACCCCCTTAATGAAGATATGTGACAGAACAAACCGTCGTTCGAATACCCACCTCTCCCAGGGAGCTCTCTCTTGTCTTACCTCTTATCGGAGACCATTTTCTAAGTAAACGCCGAAGATCGTGCTTAAAACGAAATATCGGTGTATAATTATCGGAGATTCTTTCAAAGGAAGATTACCAACGTGTTTACTTTGAATTCTAGCCTGATAAAATTATATATATATCCCCAATAGTTCTACAAAAGTTTTGATATCAGAAAAGTGAATAATTTTATATCGAATCGATTTATACACCCACTCGAAGTTCTAGCACAAAATCATTCACACTAGCGGTAGCTACCAAAATACTCGAGATTCGTCGCATTAATCCGATTGTTCGCCCGGCTAGAAACTATTCGACCGTCCTGCCGTTAGTCCACACGGGAAGAATCCTTCCGTGAGCGAAACGGTACGGTTTATCTCGCCTTAAAATCTGGAACCTCCATAATTCACTACCCCCGCGCGATACCAGAGTTTCGATGTAAGAAGTCGAAGGATTATATCAGAAAATCAATTTCCCGATCCAATCTCGAAGGAGTTTCGGCGCTAGTCGGGGTGGTCGTTGGATGTATATGCATTTCGCGTTCCTTTCCACCCCTACCTTCTTCCATCCCTTCCTTCCTTCCTTGGTTCTCGGGTGCGACAGGAACGAGCATGCCTCGCCCCTTAATACCAGCCGCGATTTCCATAATCTTGGGAGGCGCCGGGGTACCCCCTTATAATATAATAATATACGCTAGAGAAGGCTCGCTTATATGCGCGCGCGAGCGAGCGAGGGCTCGCAAAATGGCCGACCACGTTAATGCCCCCTTAATATTTAGGGATCTTCTACGTCTACCGGCAGCTCGAATTCGAAGTACCGGCAGCTTCTACCATCTCTACGCAAACCCCACGTCCCGTTTGCTGCTTCCTCTTAAAATCCACTTTACTACCCCCATTAACGTAAAATATATCGGCCTAACGAAGCCGCTACGCGTTGTCGTCGTCATGATGACCCGGGGAAGATATTTTTAGGGCAAACGTCGTCCCGCTGGAAAAGAAATTCGATTATGTCCTTTTACCAGGGTACGTTGTCTTTTTGTTGGGTCTGTTTGTTGAATTAAGCTGGTTGGTAGAACGATCAGGAAGTTATAGCGCTTGTTAGGGGAAGGTTAATTCGATCATGAAGAAATCTATCTTGGCTTGTGTGCTACATAGATATTCAACCATTTTAAACAGTTAAAGTAATTGTTTAATTTCGAGGTCTAATATGTATGTGCCTGTATCGTGCTCTGTCTCAAAGCATCTAATTTCTGATCAATCGCGAAGTCCATATCACCTTTTTCTAGCTTGAATTAAACAATTTCCAAGTAATTTCTTCAAGAACTCCTTTAGCAACAACGTTGACTCCTTCCACCAAATCGTCATGCGAATCCTCGCTCAAGGCACGCTATTCCTGATCAATCATGAAGCCAACCCATCTTTTTTCCACCTAAAAACCTAGACAAATTTCCAAGGCATTCCTTCAAGAACTCCTTCAGCGACAACGTTGATTCGTAAGTAGAAACGTAGAGAGTAATGGCAGAATTCTCGAACGAGCTTGGCCCTGCTGACGATGCGTGTGAGGGGGTTGCAGGAGTAGGTTGGGCGGTGGTTTTGGTGTTAGAGTGAGAAAGAGAGGAGGGAGGGAGAGAGAGCGGTGAGCGTGCTTAGACACCCAACCACCCCTCCAGTATGTGCTTCTCTTCTGGTAAATGTGCATATACGTGTACTTTCGGATTCCCTCTCTATTCCTATACCTACTTCCGTGAGAACACATATACGCTTCCACATGTATAGACATAGTCTAGTGGGTGGAGGAAAGCAAGAGCGAGAGAGTCTAAGGTAGATTATATTATTTCTCCGCCCCTGCCGGGGGCTCACCCGCCATTTTGTGAATGTTAAATCATTTATTGATCCAAGAAGGTGGCACCCACCCTCCTACGTGGCCAACCTAGCCACCCTCTACTCGTCCCTCCTGTTCGCCAACCCTCTATCTTTCTCTCTCATACAACGGTCCTTCGTCTCACCAACACACGAGCACTCAGCCTAGAACAGGCGAACCACCCGACGTCTGGAAAGGGGCCGATCCTTATTCCGCGAGCCGAATTTATATGCCCATCCTCGTACGTATGTACTTACGTATGTACGTATCGTACGTATGTATACGTGGCTACGTAATCTACTCGCGCGTCTTCTTCCTCTGTATCGGGAACAACCCCGTAGGAGAGCGAGAGAGAATTTCGGTTCGAGGGGCGAATTTATGGCCTCACGGGGATCCAACTCGAGTCCTCCGTTCATCTCTTTCTACTTCCTGTCCTCCTCTCCTTATTCCTTTCGAATTCCTCCCTTATAACCTCCTACGGTGGTTATATCTTTCCACGGGATTCCAACCCTTCCAAGTGCTTCGCTAATCGAACCAAGGAGAGAGAGATCATAGAGACCTTCCATGAGTTTGTTATTACGATACCATATTCATTTTTTTGCTTCGAATTGTGTTCTTGCGTCTGACTGGGTTTCATATGGTGGTGATCAATTTGTTATAAGGGAGTCTGTGTTTTGATCTTGAAGAAAATCTCGTTACCCTACGTTTTTATTTAATCGTACAAAAAAAGGTTCATTATCAGTCAAAGTTATCGAGTCATACACGGTTCCTTGGGTCGTTACACCAATTCATTTGTTGCCACCAAACTTTATTTCTATAACGAGCCAGTGAGAATGGCTGAACTACAAAACTCTAGGTATACAAAACGAGAACCTCTGAAATAAAAGACCGTAACTGTGTCAAGAAGAGGGCTGCGAAGAGAGGGACGCGCAGTCTCACTCAGTGGGTTATTCCCGTGGAAAAAGGCTGATTTTTCCACGCGCAGAATCGTAAAAATCCGCGACACGGGGCGCGGAGGGTGAAGGGAGGGCGAAGAAGCGAGACGAGGCTAGTGACGAGAGAAAAGGCACGAGAGAGAAAGAAAGAGTGCGAGGAAGGGGTGGTGGTCGATGAGGAGGCCGGAGGGTAGGAAGAGAGAGAACGAACAGGGCCGAAAAATAAGGGCGAGGTCAGTTCGACGCGAGCCGCGGAAAAATTCGCGTTAATTTCTCGCTCCCGCGGCTTCCGTGTCCATTCTTTCTTCCAACGTTCTAACTACTAGGAAGCTCCTTTTATTCTAATCGCTATGCCCGAGCTTGTTCACGTTTACTTTGGATATATCTATGTATGCTGGACATGGAATTGGTACGAGAGAACGGAATGGCGCAAGGAGACATGCGTCGTGTGAAAAGATATCGACGTCTTTGGAAAGCTTGAACGAAGGGCAGGTACTTTTATGATTCTTTGATTAAATAATTATATTTCTCATCTATTTCTTTTTCTTATTATTAATTATCAGAAATTTACCTAGTCAGATAAATTTTTATATTATTCCATCCTTCGTGAACTGGTTTGAAGAACCAACAAACTTGATCTCTATAAAATGCTTCATAAATCGCATCAATTGCCTTAATCGTTTTATGAATAATTTATACTTCCCAATCACCAACCACCTACTTTACCTATCACGCAAACTTGCAACCTAAAATTACATCCAGCAAATACTCTCTCGTTGAACGAATTCCCGACATTCCCAAATGAAACTAAAATAAATAAACGTTCAACTCCAAAAATCTATGCCTTACAATTATTATCGAGTAGTAAGCATCGAAAATCGTCTCTCTCATCAAGCTGAAACAATTGAAGCTATATTCGTAACAAATGAGCCGTCATGCGTGTGTCACGATCCTATTACGACCGATAGAATGCGTACGCGCCGGAAACGCGACCGTTGTTGCGGCCGCGACTGCTGAAGGATCGTAAAGTAGCAAAAAATTTTGAAGATAGGCAAAGCGTCACGAAAAGTTGCCGGTAGCCACAACTGCCCTAACTATCCCGGTCGTGGAATTCGGAGCACGGTGATTATATGGACAGGACGCGAAATCTCGGCGGTCGTCGAAATTTGCGGGGACGGACGCGACACTCCCTCGACGTCCAAATTCGCATTCCGGCACAACCAAAACCTCTAGTGCCCCCTTTCCCACCCCCCCCCCTGCACCACCTCCCATCACGTTACAGCATCCCTCTCTTTCCTCTACTCTTCGTTGATTCTCGGTGATGCCACCCCCCCCCCCTCCCATTGAGCCACATTGCATTTCTACGTTTTGTCGAACACCTGAACGCGACTCTTCGATCGAAGTATTCGCTTTTTGACTGCTTTTGAGAGTTTGATGATCGAAAGATCGATAAATCGGATGGCAGTTTTGGTTTCTTTTTGTAATGATTAATAGTATTGATAAGATTCGTTTTCTATGCTTGGACATTTTATGTTGGGCCACATTGCATTTCTACGTTTTCTCAAACACATAAACGCGACTCTTCGATCGAAGTATTCGCTTTTCGACTGCTTTTGAGAGTTTGATGATCGAAAGATCGATGGATCGGATGGAAGTTTTGGTTTTTGGGTTCTTTTTGTAATGGTTAGATTGGTTTCTTATGCAAGGTGTGTGTTCTATAATTTTTGTCAGTACTTTTATAATATTTTTACAATTTCTTTTAAATGCAGTAGACCAAATTGAGAACTTTCATAGTATTCAATGTTTGTTAATTTATATACGCCCATAGGATAATCTATCTAATTCGAAATTATACTCCTGTTATATTGATTGTCAAATAATAGAATTATATTACGTGATTTTTGCTCGAACATGTTCGAAATAGTATATCACTATCAGCGATCATTTCTATTTCCGTAAGATCATAATTATGAAATTCTGTTTTAAGATCTACAGGCTCGAGCGACTATTTTGAAGTAGCTGCGTGATATGTCTAATATCGTTATCGTTAAAACAGGAATTTGTAAATGATTTCTGACATTACGAACTTCGAAATAAATTTATGTCGTATCAACTAATTTGTATCAAATGATAATATATTATTGTATCGCTTTTAATGTCATTGTAAAAGAAATGAATGAATATTTCTTCAATTTGCATTAACAACTTATTTTACTTAACGGAAAAATTAATTTCCATAATCTATAGTTATATTTCAAACATGTACCTATCTATTCGATTAATAAACGGATTAGAACATTTAACGAAGACCGTATTACCGTTCAGTTACCCGAATATCATCAAACTAAATAGCACCATTTAACAAATATTTTTTTAGCAAAAAGGAATTAGAAAAAATAATTAATATCCATTAACTTATCTAATCAACAAACAGCCGAACTCAGGCTCTATAAAGTCGCCATAATGTAAAAAAAAGTGTATGAACTTATTTATTTAAATAAAAAAAAGGTTTCTAATATTAAAAAAAAAATCTAAATAAGAAGGAAACCTTAGGAGAGAACACTCCCAGGGTTTAGGCCCGTGGAAAATGCGGGATTTCAATTTGTTGGAAGTTTCAGGACGTGGCAAAGGGTGTAAGGGGCGCCATAGTTCGGTGGCCCCACCCCTAACGCGCCGCTTCGTCGAGGGGTTCTCCGAGAATAGGGGAGGCTTGCGAATGATATAGGGGTGGCGACGCCATTTTGAATTAGCCGTGCTTAGAGAACGAGCGAGAGAGTGCGAGTAAGAGTGAGTTAGAGTAAGAGAGAGAGAGAGATAGAAAGATGGAAGTAGAGAACGACGGGGGCGTAAGAGGAATGGAGACGCGTGGTTAAAGGGATACCGGAGAGAGGGTAAAATTTTTATGAGAACCTTAGCAATGGTTGCCGGGTCGTCGAGTTTCTCGTCCCTCGAGCGAACTCTCTAAACGTGCTTTTACTGCCTAAACACCCGCGCACCTTCTCCTCCTACTCAAGACAAGGAAATCGATCGTTATAGTCTCGACGTTTCTACCTCTTCTTCACCATTTTTATCCTTCTCGTGATGTTTAGAAAAAGATTAGACGTTCGTCCACGTTAAAAGGTTTCTATGAAAATTTGTATATATTTTTCTTATTTTTAAGTGCAAGAAATTTTATTAAACTTTTTATTCGAAGACAACATTTATACCGAGCGTTAAGACGATTAGATATTTTCGTGTAATCGATAATGTTTCTGCTCGCATTTTATATACTTCTAATTTATTCAAACTTGACTTTCGATCTAAAAAAGCATTAGACAAAAATAGAACTAATCGAATCAAAGAAAAGAAATACCAAAAAAGATTAATTTAATAACTCGTATTAAAGTTTTCCAGTCTCGGAATGGAAAATAAAATGGAAAATAACAGGAGTTAGATTCATTAGCGCGTGGAATAGTTCACGTTCTCTAAATTCTGCAGTAATTACACGCGAATCTCTATATACCGAACGTAATCGATGAATACGCGTGTTCAAACTGTACCCAAGCGTTCTCGCTTCCACGTGGTCAAATAAAAAGATTATCACGCACCGCTAAATGATATTAATTTGTTACTGGGGTACCCGCTCGTTAAAGAAATTCACATTTTCGAATATTTTATCTCTCCGTATTGGCTCAAACTGTTGAAGCCATAAACTCGATCCACTAATTTTAACGACAATAACGTATATTAACGTCTCTAAATCTCGAATTGAAACTCGATGATCGTTTCACACGCGCGTCGCGACTCATTTGATACGCTACAATTCTCGCGACAGAGTATCGTCTGTCACGTTAATTTTAAACTTTATTAGCGTGGCGCGTCCGTCACGTTCAACCCGGAATTAGTGGCTACTATTTTTATTATCTAACAATAAACGTTAATGAGATTTAAGTACGTAGATGTTTATTCATTAGGACGCGTACGATCGTTCTGAATCCTTGCATAATTACTTTCCAAAATTTAAATTAAAAGCACCGCGCTATTTATCGATGTCATTCGTTAAAACCTCGTTTCTACTGTCAATTATTGTTAATTTAAATAATAAGCTTTTTCCAATAGCATTTAAAAACTTTTAAAAAAAAAATTAATTTCTTATTAACATTCATGTAATTTTTAAGTATGTAGCGATGGGATACAGTTTAGATTATATACAAAAATATATTTTTCAGTTTAAAATATTTAAACAAAATGATAATAGTCAAACGTATCAACAAAAGTAGAATTTAAAAAAAATTATTTTTAATGTTCCAATAAATTTCATCCAATTTGTCGCCATCTACAATATTCTCCATCACCGATAGTCGATAATGAAAAACCCTGCTTACCGACCAATCAAAAGAATATTCTTAAAACCTATAAAAAACCGTTCAACTTTCGTACAGATGTCGCAGAGTACGACTTCTACCAAAGCGATAAAGTAGATTTCTTCTGTTTTGCCCATAAATCGCCGTTTACGTTTAAATTAAATCGTATACAACGATATTACTCGTTCTCAAAAACAATCCTAAAGTGTTATCTTATAATTCTTTACAAGATTCCATACAAATTGCATAGCTTTACGTTTTACGCGACTACGAGTTAACGGGACGCGTCGCAACGATTAGATAAATCTATTTTAAAGACCGCACCACGAAGTTGGAACCGTGCGAAGGAAATGGAATTAGAAGACGCATCTTGGGCTCATGCATCAAGCGGCTTGTAAACTGCCCTTAAATTTTCCCCGCCTTAAGCAGGGTGGCTATGCGAAAAATCTATGACCTGGCTTAAAAGCGCCGTTTCTAATTGCGCGCCACGCTCGCCGCGAACAGCGTAAGACTATTAAAGTAAATCTTACTTTTGGGAATGGTTTTGTTACATAAAAAGAAAGACAGAAAAATAATTTTACAAAATTATAGAATCTAATAGTTAAAATCGAATAAATTGTGTACATTTTTGTTATGAATGGCACGCGATAGATCGTTTGAGGGATTGTACTTGAAAAAAATAAATTATGGAACTAAAAGACAAAAACGAAGATGGAGCACAGCAGGTTGGGCGATAAAAGAGGTTAGATATCCAGCGAAATTTATAATTTGCCAAAGTTCACCCTGACGAGGGCGATAATGGGCAGCAGCCAGAGTTGCTTTTGGTCTAGCCTCGGTTCCTTTTTAAGTTTTAAATAGTTTCACGCGAGTTTTAATTAGGAAATTCATCCCATCGTACCCTCCGTTCGTTTCTGTACTGCGCTCACCCTCGAAGGACAGCACGGGACAGGACAGAGAAGAGTTTGATGACGCAAGGGGATAGGAGAGACAAAAAAAAAGTCTAACCCTGATCTTTTCACTCGGTCAGAAGACAAAAAAAAAAGGGGGTCAGAGTTTCGAAAGATCATTAAGATTTCTTCCGGAACCACCTAACAATTTCCGCGGGAGTAAAATGGCGAAATCTATCTCAATTATCTCGTTGTACGTCCCAATTAATAATGTCGTTCGTCGCAATTGCTTGGCCTGGTGTTTAAGATAAATAGAACGTTTATGCTTCTTGGGAAAATTATCAATCATAATAAAAAATGTCTATTTATTTTTCTAATAATCAGTACTAGAGGGAATTTCATACAAAATATATATATAATATTAACATGCTATAGCAACCATTTTCATTGTGATGCAGAATGACATGAATGCTATAGCATTCAAATTTAACACTAAACCTACCACGACGGGTCAAATGACCCTTTATACGTTTCTTGTTTCTCGATGTTTTAAATCAAACAATAAAAATTGAATAAATTCATTAAAGTTTTTAATAAATTAAATGTTATCATAAATGCATCGATTGGTTTAAATGTTTGCGATTAAAGATTAGTAAAATAAATTTTAAGATCCCTACTGTAAATCACCAATTTTCAAAAATTATCTAAAAATTATATTTATATTTGATAATATATATATTTGATAAAAAGTTATTAATAAAGATGCGACGCATCATTGATTTAATATCTTTATGTTACAAAAGAAAGCGCGATTGTTTTTTTTACATTAACTACAGCGACGGCCCACTTTACATTTTGAATGTTATTTGTGTTGATTTTAATGACAAAAAAAAAAAATATGCTGAGAAAAATGTTCTATTAAGAACCTTTTAACGAAAGTCTCATTTTTCACGCAACGTATCTTATCATCTGCGAAACGAGCGAAGGGAATACACCCTTAAAAAGCACCAATTTCCTTAGATCGTTAACGTTCGGTACGTGCGGTAAACGTGCCGTTCGATCATAAAAGAAATTTACTCTTTCGCGGTAAGTTTGAAGAAAAAGACGTTAACGAGCGCCGTGTCAACGCTGGGGTGACTCGATATCGCTGGTCCTATCTTCCAGGAAAGAGAACGAGGAAGGTAAGGAAGAAGAAGAAGAAAGAAAGAAAAAAGAAGAGGAAGATAGTAGTTAGAGAAGAGTGAACAAACGTAAGGGTTTCCAGGAGCCAAGGCGTCTTCATTGTATTCCGTGTGGCCGGTAGCATCGATCGTCGTACTTTTTGCTTTTCCCCTTTTCGCTTTGATACGTCCCGGCCAGAAGAGGAAGTAAGAGGGAGGAGAAAGATGGGGAGATACCAAAAGAAGAGCAAAAGAGAGAGAGAGAGAGATAGCTATGCTTTAACCTCGCACGCCAACTCGAGAACCTCCACTGCAACGAAGCAGCAGCAGCCACTACCTCCACCCACCCCTCCAGACGCAACCCCATTCGCCGTTTACTTTATTCTTATCTGAAATATACCAGGGAGTTCGAGAGAGAGAAAGGAAGAAAGAAAACGAGGGCGATCGAGCGAGAAGGGGTAGAATCTTCTTGCTCTTTTCTTCTTAAACCCACCCCCTATATTCAACCTCTCTCTCACTCTTTCCCACCCTTTTTCTCTCTCCAGTCTGGGCTCTTTTCTTCTCTCGTCTTCCAAAGGGTGGGTCACCAACGGCACCCGCTTTTCTTACACGACTTTTCTCCCGCGAACCGTTAAGTTAACGGAGAAGGGAGAGACGGTTTGCGTGTGGGGGGGAAAAAGTACGGGAGGGATGAAAAGTAGGGAAGATTGGAGGGAGTCAGGGGAGATTGTAGGGGGAACGTCTGACGATTTTTAGGGGATGTTTTATACCCCTTCATCTCTTTCTTTCGCGAGGAAGAAGAAGGGAGAGAGAAAGAGGGATCGTAAAGAGGCTGCTCGCAAACGATGGAACGAAGCCTAGTTTCTTATTGTCAGCATATTGTTTCGAGGAACTTTCGATATTGTATTTTATGATTAGAATTTATTCGTGAGAGATGTCGAATTATTTAGGTCGATTACGGAACCTGTGTCGTATCTTTCCGATCGATGCTTCTTTGTTTCGTTGGATGATTGAAATATATCGTTCGATCTAATAATTGTTTTTTTCTTTTTTAATTTTGTATAAAAAAGATCTTAAGTGAAAACGTGAGAATGAAGAAGAAAAAATAGAGGGGGAAAGTCGGGTTATCGCGGATAGTCGAAAGATTTTTAGTATCCATTTTCAAGGAGGCAAAGGAGGCGTTCTTCGTTTTACGAGCGAAGCACGCTCGTTCTCCTACTTTTCTCTGCCGAAGCTTCCGAAGGGCTCGCCCTTTCGAGTTTTACGAGGGCCACCCTTCAAGCAAGGGCCAGTCTTTATCGTCTCGCTCTGGCACTTTTTAGAAAGACGTAAAACTACCGAACGATGGTTAAAACCACGGACCACCTCAAGACTTTTTTACTATCGTTCTTACGCCTATGTATCTACGCGAACGCCGGTTATTACGAAAGCGTTGTCTAAGGTCTAACGTAAGTGAAAAATTGGTAAGAATGATTTCGTCATTTTGTTCTTTAAAATGGAAAAATAATCTCATCATTTAGAGTCCTTAACGTAATCTCCATCATCGTCACGTGTTGTTGACAGAGTCGAGACGTGCGTTAAATTTTATTCAAAAATTTAGGACACGCCTTTCGAAACTCGTTTCTCAATGAAATATTTGCCTTTTTTTTATAGCTTACGTAACTTGTTGCTTCAACTTATCTAGTACATCGTTTACAAGGATACTGTTTCTGGTTTGTAGTAGAAATCCCGAACATTCTTCGGAGGCTTTGATTTATTTTCGACGGGAAAGGGTTCAAGGAAATGAAATTCCTTTATTTGAAACATTTCGAAACGAATCAAAGCATTACTTTCTAGATTCAAATTCCGAGATAGTCTTGTGACAATTTTGAGGTTAGCATGAAACCTTTCTAGTCTACGTAGAGCCAAGGTAACATCGATTAGAAATATGTGGAGTAAAAAAAAAATTGTAAAGCCACAAGGGGTTTCCGGGTGTCCAAGCATTCAAAACCTGTTTTAGGATAGCTAGGGACTTTTCGACCCTTTTCTCCTTCATCCTTTCTCACCACTTTCTCTCTCTCTCTCTGTTTCTCTTTTCTATCAACCCTTCTTCGCCCTCTTGCCCCACTAACCTTCCAAAAAGGACTGCTCTCGAAAGAGGTATCGCGCAAACCCAACGTAATTTATTCCCGAAATTTCCAATAAAATGTATCCAAACCAACATCTAAATTACCAAATAGGCATTTTTCTGGTCCCATGAAATGTCAACAGTGTAATAAAACAGGTTTTTGCTAATGATAAAATTAAAAACCAATTTTATAAAGTATCTCGAATGATAAGCAACGATTCTCTACCATCTCCGGAAAATAAGAGACCGGGCTGCTTTAAGTAACGCAAAAACAATGGCGCTCCTGGATTTATGATACGATCAAAAAGCCTTTATTATTTTCCCTTCGCTAGGAGGCTACACGGCGGCTTTTGTTTTTGCTTGGTGCCTTATGACGTCATAATTTATCCACAAGACTATTGTCTCCGTTTTCAAGACGTTATTTCGCGAACGGTTCGAACTCCTTCTTATGAGGTGGTCAAAAAAACAAAAATTCTACTATAACATTGCACTCAAACAACAAATATAATATCATTAACATAATTATATGCTATAAAAAATTAGCAATTATGATTAAAATTCATTTCTCTCTTTCGATTTTCTAAACATTTTTAATTAAAAATATTCACTTTTAATTCATTAATTACTAAAAAGCAACATTCTGAATTAGCACTTTTGGGTGATGTCCAAAAAATAATTTTTAAAAATTCTACCATAATATTGCACTCTAACGACAAATATAATATCATTAACATTATTATATGCTGTAAAAAAGTTGCAGTTATAATTGAAATTCATTTTCTAAACATTTTTCATTAAAAATATGCGTTGTTAATTCATTAATTAGTAAGAAGTAACGACATTTTGAATGAAGCCATTGGAATAATCTCCAAAAAATGATTTCTCGCCCTACGTCCGATGGTTCTCGCGCCGGCGCCACGGAATATCGAAAGCACGTCGGTGACGACGACAGCGAAAGCGTTTGGTGGATAATCGAAAAGCTAAGCGACGGGAAAATTGCGATCGGAGGGCGAGCAATCGTCCGTGAAAATTGAAAAACTATTTCGATCGGCGCTGCTCCATTGGAGGGCTATCAAACTCGTCTCTTCTCTCTCTCTCTCACGCTCATGCGATTGATAATCATACAGGATGGGGCTAATGAGCGAAAGTTAACCAAGTTCTATCATTCGAACGACACGTTTAAAAGCGAACTTAGGCCATATTCCAAGTAAAAAAGCAATTTCTCCGTAAAAAAAAAATCATCAGCGTAGTCATTGAACGTAAAAATACGTTATCTCGGACAAAGAATCGTTAAGGCCAGCTGCATTTGAAATTCTACCCTCGAAGATGAATTTTTTGAAAGTACCCCTCTTCTTCATCCCTTTTTTACAGGGTTGGTCAGACGAATTAGCATACTGGTCAAACGTGTGGCAACGTGTGCACGTGGTCACCGTTATCCCTTAGCCCGTTACCCAAAGGGCTACCAAGGACTATCTTATTTGCAGCTTGCTCGCGGCTATCCGACTACCGACGATTCAGTAGGACGGTAAACGTTCGTCGTTACCTTCTAAAAGTACTTCGTCACTTTTGCAAGTCGATTTTCACAATTTTCTGTCATTTAAACTTGAAATATTAATCAGTGAAAATAATTTATAACGACATGTTCAAAGTTTGATCTATAATTCATAGTGCCATGTGATTATACTCCATCGTGTGAATATTTTATTATTTCAAACATAGCCAGTAAAATTTTCATCCAAATCGATCCTGGATCTTAAACCAATCGCATAAGGTACGTCAAATATTTATCAAGCACCCACGACTCGCTTTATCAACGAGACAATCCAATCGATCCTACGAGCTACTAATCTATCAACTTCACTTTTTTTTTCCTTCGTACATTCCCAAATGAAGAATAATTACATAATAACAGTAACGTCCAATCAGCATTACCTTGTTATCACTGAAATTTCACATTCGCGTGGTACCTACTCCATGTCCGTATCGATCCGTTTACGAGCAAAACGTGTAAATGTTTCGTTCATGTATATCTCTCTCATTCGTAGATCTACGTACGTAGGTGATTTTAATCGTCGCGACGGCTCGTTAGGAGGACGAAGAGAAATAATAATTAATCGAATCGATGTGGTAGGAGATCTGTAAATGGAAGACAACTCGATGTAAACTAAAGTAGACACATATTCACACACACACACACACGTAAATATATATACAGGGTGTCTGGTTCCAGGTGTCCAAGCGGAAAATTACATGTGCAAATCAATGATTTGAGTCGAAAAGTCTGATACTATTTTCCAAAATTCGACACAATTAAGTCGTTATTAACAAACAAAGATAGGCCGTTCACGGCAAGCAGTGACATGTAACGTTGTTTATTGTGGATTGTATCTCCTACTGCTTCGTTTCTTGATTAGTTGCAAGCTCAAGTAAACCGCCTTTTTTCGCTAATCGACGTAATTGGCTGATCTTTGTTAATTATTAACTCGTTAACTAAGTCGAATTTCGAAAAATGGTATCAGACTTTTCGACTCAAGTCATTGATGTGTACATGTAGTTCTTCGCTTGGACACCTGGAACCGGACACCCTGTATATATATATATACATAGAAATATACAATAAATGTGTGTAAGACATAGGTGTGATACCAATGACGTATGTTTGCTACCGACTGCAAAATCACACACGCCAGTCGAGCCGTGGGATGGATAATATTGTATTTGCATCGAGACTAGCATGCGTGCGTCGCATCGGTGCTACACGCACATCCACGACGTAATTTAATATCCTCTCGATCGCGATCGTACGATCGGACGACTCGATGTGAATTAATTAAATTCCATCCTGGATGGAAAGCCTTCGGCTCGCTCGTGTAATTACGCGTTTCGTCTCATTTGCGGGATCATTAAATTATCTAAATTCGAGCGCGCCCCCCCCACCTCTCGGTACTGCTACCTTCTACATACATATATAGCTTTGCCTTTAACCAACGATCGAATTTATCGAACGAATCGCGACTCGCCATTGGAGTTTCCACGTCATAAACGAGACGATCGCAAACAAAATTTCTTTTTATCAGATTTGAATAAAAAAATTAACTTGGAATTTATTTGCTTCAACTTTGCTTAACCTTTAGAGGACGAGACTGGTCCAAAAAGGGACCACAGAGGGAAACAAAATTTTTTAATGTTTTTCAAGGGTAATTTGATATGCTGAATACGGGGAAAATATTGAACAAAATCTTTCAGGCATCCTGGATCTTTAAAAAGGTCATTTCAAGGTCCAATTTTTTTTTTCCTATTTTGAGCACCAACGTCGTTGTCCAACATTCCTTTTTGGGACTGTTGGCAAATATAAGATGTATATGTGTGCGTGAGAGGATCCAGGATTTGTTCAACTATTTTTTTTCGTATTCAGTATAAAAATATAAGTTGAAAAACACCCAAAAACCATTGCATCAATTTTTTTCCATTAATTTATCGAAGAGTAGTGTAAAGGATAATAATTACATGACCTGTAATATGATCGTTATAATTTTTTTTGTTGTCACCAATTCGATTTATAGAAACATTAATATCCCCACCACGTAATTTCTGGACACGAATA
Source organism: Ancistrocerus nigricornis (assembly GCA_916049575.1). Classification (NCBI taxonomy): domain Eukaryota; kingdom Metazoa; phylum Arthropoda; class Insecta; order Hymenoptera; family Vespidae; genus Ancistrocerus; species Ancistrocerus nigricornis. Next base: position 3,443,826 of record OU696668.1, on the reverse strand, counting down.
AGTTTGTAGAATTTCTCGCGTTACCTTAACGCAAAACTGCGCGGCTCGTACCTTTTTCGCGAACGCATCCCAGACTCGTCGTTCGCGTTAAAGGGGTGGCAGGGAGGTAAAGGGAGGGACGGTTGGTATCTCAATTATCTTGATTAGGCAGAAACTCGTTAAAACGAGGATTCGGCGGCATTCATCGAACGAATTGAAAAGGCGAGGCATTAAACGCGAACGCGTTCGATTCTGAAAGAGAAAATTCTTTCAAGAAAGAGAGAGACGGAGGAAATCCTCCCGGAGAAAGTGGTAGACGGATAGAGAGATTTTCTTTTTCCGAGAATCATCTCCAACATCTTCCAACGTAACCCCTCCTCGGTTTTATTTCCCTCCTCTCTTCTTTTTAACCGTAGGTCGTTTTCTTTTACGGTCAGAAGGATTCACTTGAAGTTTTTGCTTCGACGTAGCTCGAGAAAAGTCTGCGGGATGGAAAAGGAGGGGTGGTTGGAAGCAGACTCGCGATTTCTTGCATACCTTTCGCATTACTGGCCCCATCCTCTCCTGGCAAAAAGAAAGATGGAACGAGGGAGAAAGCGAGAGAGAAGGAATACCGGCCCTCATTTGCTTTTCCTTTTCCTCCTTTTCCTTCTTCTGTTCTTGCTCTTCTCTTGTCTCTTTTTCCTTCCAAGCCTCCCTCTTTCTCCTCCGCCAACCCTCCGTTCTTTCCTTCCTTTCGACTGACTGCCTCCTCCGTGCTTCCTTCGAAGCAATAAAAACAAAGCCGAGCGTTTTCTCCGAGTGCCGAGAGAAGAGAGAAAGAGTAGAGCCCGGACTCCTCCGAGGCGCAGCGTAAATACTGCGATGCTAGTCGGTCAATACCCAGCGAGGCATTAAGAGGGAAAAATAATACCTCCTTTCCTAGGAGATCGAATAACTTTGTACGAACGAGAGGAATGGAAAAGAGAAAGATAGAAAATACGATCTCACGCTTCGTTATTCTAACCATAACCACGAGCTTGCGAGAAAATTTCTTATTTTCGTCTACGGGTTGAAAATTATCCAAAAGGTGTATATAATGAGAGAAAAAATACAAATTTAGTGTATATATCTCTATTTATCAATTATATCATATTATATTTCTATTTTTTTAATAACCATTCGATACAATTTTAACACTAACCGTATCACGAACGGGTATGATTTTGTTTTAATAATAAACTTGATTTTATAGCAAATTTATTATCAATTATTTGATGTTTGTGTTCGAGTATTTGTTAAATAGATAAACGTGATAGAAATAAGTATGCGTTTAACGTCGGTACGGTCAGTGTTAATACTCGTTTCCAAATATAACACTTTTTCTTTATTTTTTTTCAGTATTCACAATTCTTCATCAGACATTTTGAAGAAATTATAGGCCATCATGTCGATCGAACAGCCCACCCATTTTTCTAACGACACCGTGAGCATCGTGGATAAGAAAACCGAGGGTGCCGGAGGGTGGAAAGGGCAAAAGGGGAAAGAAAGAAGAGGGGTGGGTGGACGGGGTGAGAGACAATGGAAAAAGTACCGCCATCTTTAATTCCGTACCCAACCGTCGCTCTCGAGCTATACCCCTTCGTCGTCCACCTCTTGGGTAGTCCACTGCTTGAACCACCCCCCTCTTTCACTCGAGAAAACCACCCCCTACCACCGAGCTCTTCCATGAAGCTTGGCCCTCCGAGAAGAAAGAAAAAGGTGGGATCGATAATTTCTTCTCGAACGAAGAAAGGTTATAGTTTCTTCTTACTCCACCGAATTAAAAATCGAAATATTTTTCTTTTTTTTTCGTGCTTCTCTTTATCACGGTTTTTTTATTTTAAACTAATTGATTAATTTATGAATTTGAACGTTCTCATTGATCTGTTTTTTTTTCTGAGTAGTTTTTCAATTGTTTTATTTATTACTGACGATAATACGTGCTTTTTGCTTTCAGTGGATTCACGTATAATGACTTTGGCGGATAATGTGTTCGCTGTTTCTGGATTATCGTGAGAATAATTAATAATTATTATTACTATTATGTAATATATTATTCCCTTTAGGGATACAATTAGATCCCGCATATTCCATAGTGTTCGCTCTTTTTTACTTAACTTATCCTAACTTTTACTCGTACGCTTATTTTTCTGTGAGAATAATTAACAATGTTCTTAATAATATAAATCTATTTCATATACTTTATTGTTATTGGATAAAAATGACCCTATTGCTTTCTTTTTATAATTATAATTTGGAACAAGGTGATACTTTCGAGGGTATACGAGAACCATCTACTGGCGTGCGCATGGATTACAATGAATTTCATCCTTCGAGCTGTCTTATCATTATAATTCATTTCACCATAAATTAAAAAAAAATTATCTTAATAAATTATTAAACAGAGAACCTATTCTTTTTACACAAATTTTATTAAAATGTAACATTTTAGTAACCTGTCGATAATAAAGGTATACTATTTTATCGATAAACAACAAATTCCGAACCAACCCTGCAAAAATACCCAAAATTCCATTCTATCGAACGAGCATCAACAAAATAAGCAATAATAAAAATATATGAAACAAATACCAATTTTTAATACAAACCATACATATAAATCCTTCCTGTAAAATATTTTTACCTTCCAAACAAACTTATCCATCTACAACTGGGAGCTCCCAAACGAAAAAAATTCACTTGACAATGTATCCTCATAGCATGCAAATAGCAAGATAGCAAATTAATATTTATCCATTTTTTATTGCATTGATAAAAAAATTTATGTTATTAGTTGTTACTATTTTACATTTTTATTACATTTAATATACATTACTTTTTACTCGATCGAGAACATAAGGAATTCCCTGTGGTCGTGCCGAAAAAAAAATTTATCAGTAAATGCGAATGAACGATCGTACGATTAACGGGAAGGACAAAAGAAATTACCCGTAATAAGTATTTTTTCGTAACAATCATAAGCCAAAAGCATCGTAACGGTGGACGTGTGTTTACGCAACTAAGCAAGAACACAAATAATAGTTTCTGAATTACGTAAAAATCATGTCGCACAATGAGAAACTTGCTTCACACAAAAATGATGTAACCGGTAATAAAGTGATCGAAACTATCCATTCTAGTAATATATTACTGTTTCCGTGAGAAGGCAGATATATAACAGTAATAGTAATTACAATAATAGTCTATGTTTACCGTCTTTGTTACATCTATATTAAGTGAAAAAGTTATGAAATATGTATTTATAAATCGATGCCACTCGTACATACAGATTAACGAATGTTAAGTAGTTTCAAGTTTTAAAAACAAAAAGAAACGCTGGTTCATACAAGCAGAATAATTTTTGAAACGGTATACCTACCGACAACATCGTTTTATTCCGTAGAAATGATCGCGATCTAATGAATTCGCGTTAATAGCAAGGTGACGAAGCATGTAAAAGTGAATTTATTCGTCGCTTCGTCGGAGACAAGGCCATCGACATTGCGAATAAGTCAGAGTATACGGGGGGAAAGGCTATAAACTTTTATGTACCAAATGTTTATCAGACTTAACTACGTTCAATGATGTTTATGGGATTTATACGAGATTTCTTGATTACGCGATGATGAAAATGGAAAATAAATAAACGAACGTGACAGGTAGTTCACGGAAAAAAAAAAAGAAGATATTTGCATAAAAATGTTGCATTGTTTTCTTTCTGTCGTCCGATAAAAAAAATATGACGTGGGTCGTGTGTCAAGAAGATAGTAAGAAATGTTGAAAAAAAAGATTCCATTGTTCGAACAGAACGCAATTCAAGTTTTAGTATAACAACAAATGTTGCAATCTTAACGATTGTGTTAACAGCGTAACCCCTGCCAAAGTTGAGAACCTCTATTCATGTAAATTTTTAAGTATTTTTCGTTTCTTTTTCAATCGACACTTTTCCTTTCCTTTGCCCTAATGACTCCTAGTCATTACGATAGAAACGATTGGTAAGAAATGACGAGCGCGTAAAAACGTTAACCCCGGGGTTACAAAGGCGATAGATTAGTTACAATGTAACGGACGCGTTTATCGTGATCAGTCTCGGTAAATCTTTATCCTGACTAATGTAATTGTAGTGTTAACGTTCCCAAACCTGTGATTAAGCATTTGACGTTAATTTCGACGTTCGAATATACGAATATCATTATGACAATGACAGTAACTGGCTCTACGTGTTTCCTTCGAGGTGACTGAAATTATCCGTTCGAGATCGATATCTCAGATAAGAAATGTTGTCTCGATTGAAAGTAGACAACTTACGAGGTACAGGTAAAATCGAGAGAGACAAAGGATGCTGTATGGACAAGTATCTTCTCAAGAACAGGTAGTCTAGATGTGGGTGGTGATATATTCATACATTATGCGACATAACATGTGTATGAATGAAAACATGTTTGAATTTAACCTTTTGCACTCATATATATATGTATATATAAAAACATGTGTATACGTCACGAAGATCGACAAAGAAAAATATCTTTATCAAGTTTTGATAATAAAATATACGTTTCATTCATTTCACTCATTAAATTCATCGTTATATAAATTTTAGACAGGAAGTAAACATTTTATTTAGATAATTTTAAAATGAAAAAAAAAATTGTCTAAGACGTTGAATGCCATGATCTATTAAAACAGAGTAAATTTTCCAAAATCTCAATAAAATACATAAAAAGAACTAAAAATAATTTATGCCTGAGAACTGTCAGCTGAACTGTCAGAACGACGCTCGTGTAACACTGAAAAAAATAGCGTTCGCACATTTTTTGTGGTAACCGTGCAAATTTCAGGTCGTTTGCCTTTTGTTTCATGCATTAACGCAAAAATTTGAACAGTATACTACGTGATACATAATTTCAAATATAGACAGGAGGACTGTTCACAAAATGCTGAAAAAAACTTTAATTTACTTTTTTAGATTTATAAACAGATAAATACAAAAAAAAGCAGGTCTAATTAACAATCAAGTAATATTGTTCACATAATGAAGTTAATTAAAACCTAACTATCAATCAAATCTAAGAGATGTCATAGTAAATTCTTCCATATGTTTATTCTGAAAAAAAAAAACAAAAAACTATATAGATACACATGTTTATTAAAAATTAACTCGGCACTCAACATGATATTTCTTATACAAGATCAAATTAAATTTGAGTTAAACTAAAAGTGTTTATAATAAATTAATAGTAGACACTTTGATAAATATACCAATAACAACAATGCTCTGTCACATTTTCTTGTCAAAAAAATTGCTTCATATTATTATAATATAAATGCAGTGCGAAATCGAAAAAATACTTTTTTTTGTTTAAATTCTTGATTCGGACCACTCTCGTAATTAAGGGCAAAAATAATAACTTGTAAATAGTAAGTAAAATCTAAATATCTAAATTAAATTCTAAATTCTAAAAAAAAAATCTAAATTAAAAAAAAAATAGTAAGTACATTAAAAATCTCTTCGATATCTAAATTAAATTCTAAATTCTAAAAAAAAATCTAAATTAAAAAAAAAAAATAGTAAGTAAAGTAAAAATCTCTTCGATACTCTCGTTTTCTCTCTCTAATCAGATAAGAGGAAGAAGAAGAAGAAGGAAACGAACGGAGCGAAGGACGAGGCACGCGGTGAACACGTTTTCTTGAACACGTTTCGCGAGAGTTCTCGCACGGCCAGGGTCTCGATGCGGAACGGCAAACGCCGGCAAACGACTCGAGTGCGAGCTAGGGTTCGCAACACGCTCGCGAGTGCTCAGTGCTCGTCGAAAGAAAGTCGAGTTCGTCGAGCGTGCGCTGATCGATCGATCGATCATCTTTGTCACTCGTCGATCGTTGACTTGGAATCATCGTGAAAATCGTGTTTATCAACGTGTTTGGATAAATCGATTGCACGATTCTTACAATTGTCCTTTTCTTTTCACTTTCCTTGATCGCTCATCTCAGTGAAAAACGGAAGGAAATTGCGAGAGAAGTCATCGAGGAAGATCGAAGTTTTTGACAGTAAGATTACATTTTATTATTACTCCTTATTCTTTCATTGATAAATATTATTTTTTATCAAAATCATTCACATGATTTCATTGAAATATTCTCATAGACTTTTCCCGTGCTCTTGAACCTGTGTACGGCAAGTTCTCGCAATTTCAACGAAAGTTTTCCGCGTTTCTCGTAACGAGCATCGTTGTATAGATTGGGAACGAGTTAGTATTCTTACTCCAATTAGCAGCACGTGTTATAAGAACGTGTTTGCATAAGATTTATGCAAGACCATCTTCTTGTGACTTATGGGTGGTTGTACTCGTGTTCTCGCAGAAACAACGAAAAATTTCGTTGAGTTTCTTGTATAAGTTATTTCAAACGTTTTCAATAAAACTACGTTCTATAGATAGGTCGGAAAAGTCACGACGAATTTTTTCTATCCTTTGTTTGCAAAAATGTATCATGACTTTCCCAACTACGAATAAATTCAAATCGAATTTTCCTAATTATACAATTTCTTTTTAATCGTGAGAAAAAGGTAACCATTCGTTGATACTTTTCATCGATCACTGTTACGTACGTCGATCAAGATACGAACGATCCTATCGATCTTTTCATATCGGAATGTTCAATTTCCGCGTTTTCTTTACTTTCACGGTATCTCTTTTGACGCACGTATATTTTTGATGACATTTCCATAATATTATCTATCACGGAAAAATGATCACGTGTTTAAAGACCTTCTTGATCTTGAAAGCAAGGTTATAAACGAGTCGACTCACGATGTTCGAATTACCTCGATCTACGGAGAATAAAGAAAAATACATGGCTCAACGTAAATTACCAATTAAAGGTGAATAACTTGTATTTTCAAGGTTCCACCATCCTTTACTTATGTATTATTTAAATCGTCCAACTTACATCGCGATCGACGTCAAAGACTTCATCGTGTTCTCGATCTATCAGAACGAATCTCCTTGAAGCATGCCTTTTAATTATTTCTTGTTTATCATGGGCTATCAACATGCGATCTTATGTTTAACGCTCGTTTACACGTTAAAAGGTGATATATAGTCTCTCTCACGTCGAAGAAGTGCGTGGAACATAGTGTAAAAAGTATTAGATCGTTACCTAATGAAATACACTCATCTATACAGATTAGTGAGTTAGAAGGAGGTAACAAGTGGAGAACTATATAGAAAATGATTATATGTATCTTCCTTCGGAATATTAATCGAGTCTCGTCGCAACAAAGATGCGTGCCTTACGCTGCAAAAGTCTTTTTTTTTATAATGTTACGTCATCTTCGGAAACTGCCAATAATTGTCCAGAGTATTAAAGTCCAGTGACGTCATTTTATGATCCTGCGACCGGGGCATCTCCGAAAAAGTGTTTCCTTTTTTTGTAAGTCGTTTTGTCTCTCGTCTCATCTTCTCCCATCTTTTTTTCATTTTGTTAGAGTAGCTAATTTATTTTTGACAGAATGTAGTCGTTTATCTCGTCACACGACTAAACCGCCGTTATTATTTTCCGTGACACGTTTAATCGGCTTTGTTTGCGAAAGTAAGAATTATGAAGTACGAAAGCACGTGATTGTTAAAAGTTTACCTTCTGATCTGAGATACAAAATTGACGCCTGACGTTAACGAGATGTGTCAACTTTATTACAGTGTAAACCACTTGACAAATGACTATACGGAATTATTTATTACCGTAACATTAAAATGTTTTCGTAATATAATGCACATCTCCATACGTATGATGTAACTACACATATCGAATACATTTTGGGAATATTTATTGCAAAGGACGAAGATATAAAATCGATGCTTTAACTACCGTTCGGTAAGGTCACCAAACATCGTTTCATCGAAATTGGTATTTCCATTAATGAAGCACGACTAATTATAGTTTCTTTCGTGCTAGCCTCGAGCACTACCTCGTCAAAGAGCCACTGTTCGAAGGGAAAGTCGTGATAATTGGAAAAATTTTAACGAATGACTTATGCCTTAGAAAACAAAAGCATCATTTCCAAGTTGTGGAGAGAAATGACAAATGTTCTGTTTGCAAATCATACAACAAATTCAAATTTATCAAGAATGTTAACATTAATTTGTTAACTCTGAAAAGAAAATACAAATTTTTTTACAATTAAACACAAAAAAATGATTATTATTTATCGAGAATGTTAGAACGTGCAGTAACGTAAGAAATATCGTGCATATATTATACGGGAAGAAGATATCGTAACGTGTAATCATATGGGGAAACGTTCGTTGACGATAAAAAAGCAATGCGACTTGTTATATACGCAAGAAAACGCTTATATCAACTACCGAGCATTTGGGTCAGTCGCATCCGCGTACAACGACCGATTAAAGAAAGGACTTTGCGCGTATCTAAACAATAAGCGAGACGAGTATCGAGAGACGATGCTTTTCGAGAATTCCTTTGAGACCTACCACGATGATTTGTATTTTTTTTTCTTTAGACAATAGAGGCAATTGAAAAAGTATAATATTAGATTGTCCTAAAAGTTTCTTTCGGGTTATTGGTAAATAGTAGATATACAATATTCCATGTCATTGAATTATGGCTCTATTTCCCTCTATGAACATTTTAGAGATAAGGTTATATGTTTACATAAACACTTCCAGACAAAGCAATTGCGTAAGAAACTTTTAAGACATAATATGTATTTCTGTAGACGTACTAAAAACAAAGAGTGCCCCAAAAAAATATCGATTGTGTACTTCGCAAAATAATAAGAGTAATCGTTGTAATTACTTCTCTTGAACGGACAAAAACAATGTTCGATAAAGCACCAGTGTCAGGGTTCAATCTAGAAACACGGCAGTGTGTCAGCCAAGTGCGGAAAATACAAGAGCGACGCACGAGCTGTATGTTATATTAGGTGAATCATTTCAAGCTACTTTCGATCTCCCATAACACAAAATTTATTTGACTTAAAAACTCGAAATTTGATATGTCTATTAAGGCCCATCCCAATTATAAATGAACATTTTAGAATTCTTTAGATATTGATATCCAAAAATCACAATTTTTAATGCTCTCTGACTGATGATCAAAAATCTAAACAACTTCCAGGTGACTTAGAAACTTGAAATTTTACATGGCGGTAGGTTATGGGGTGTATAGAAAGGAATGAATCAGAAAACAGCAAATTATCAATTAATATTAGAGACAATGTTATTCGTGCGGTAATTTTGATACCAAGTATGGAACTAGGTGCATATATAATTTTGTAGTGTTATTTCATGTAATACGTTCTGTAATATAGCTATTTAAATAAAGATAATGTAACTTTACAAAAATTTATATCTATAATTAATAATTTTTAGTATAGAATATGACAACTTACAACAAACTTTGATTAAAGGAATTTTTATCAAACTTGGCACCCATTTATATTCTTTTATTTTTTTTTACAAGCTTTTATTTAGTTTCATTCGCATTTATGTTTTTGGTGGGTTATAATTTTCAAAGTAAAACAGTTCCAATAAATTATTCAACGTCTGTGCAAAAACTTCCAACTATCTTTATTTCATTTTTCTAATCATACACATTCAGATGTCAGGGTGTCAGATATCGATAGTGATTCACCTGATTCGTAAAAATCTATGAAATATATCGACTTCCCGTCCGATAAGAAGGTCAATTAAAATACGTCTTTTGCAATTGCATCTATCGTTTAGCTTACGAAAAAAAACCGAAGTGACCCGAAGACAAACGGAAAATGCCGAGATAATTGCTATTGACTGCTTATTGAACGATATTGATACAAACCTGCAATTTCATTGAAGCAATAATAACTAGTGGTGGCGATGGTAATGGATGTGCATCTTCCACTTTTTCCATTTACAATATTATTATAGCGTTGGAAAGAAGAGTTTCCTTGAATTCTGCATTTTTGACCCTTCGTGAGATATAAAATGAATACTGGAAACCGGCCCTTCCTTTCTCTCTCTCTCCATACATGACTTTGCTGGAGAATATCAAGGCCGACTGGAAGATCGAGCAACTTCTCCGTGCAACACGAGGTTCAAGGTCAACGATTCAGTGTATAGCATCGAAGAAAGAGCCTCGGGCAACGGATATCTTGACGAGACACTAACATGTTGATTATAAATTACTAGATGACAAAAAATCAACCGATCGCGTGCACGTCTAGTTACTTATTTAAAATTTCGTGTAGATACTGCGATGTTTCGAAATTTGTGACCGATTTGTTCTTTTCTAAAAACTTTCATTGATTTTTCATATGCCATTACTGTTGTCATGTTAATAACGTATTTATACTCAGTTTACAATATGTCTGACGAAGTATAATGGTTCTATACATAAATGCAGTCGTCCGATGTCGAATGGCATTCGACGTTGGACCTCAAAGGATTAAACTTTCAATGTCAATTGAAATAACAGAATTAGTTGATATTAATTTGAGATATTGATTGGAATTAGAATTTATTTAAATTATTATAAACTATAAAAAAATCATTGAAAATAATAGCTATTTTTTTTTAATGATTTTCCAAACAGAATAATAAATCGTATCACTGTTTGGATTGAAAACTTGCACAATACAGGCACGTATGCCAAGTTAGCAAATTCAGAACGCGAAACATCGCCACGCGATAAGTGAAATCAAATCGTGCGTCCCGTGTAAACGAACACGAATAATTTTATAAATCACGAATGAGAGAGACAGAAAGACAGAGGGAAAAGTGAGTTTATGAAAATTTATCTCACCGTTCGTCGCGTTCATATCATGCCGTGCCAAGGACACAGACACCGGTTCGCGGACAAAGACGGTGCATTGACGTCCGATCAGGTCGAACTTAAGGATGCCTGTATATAAAAAATTCAAAAAAGTATCTTGAATGCATAATTATTTTCCTCCTTCGTTCTAAAATAAATCAGAAGCGTAATAAAAAAAAGAAACCCAAGATACCAGATAAACTAGTTCGAATGTGTCGATGATCGTGATAATGGAAACAAAAAAAAAATATTTTTTTGTTCGAAATAATTGGACTTTCGTCTTTAGCTACACGAAAATATCAAATTTTTCTTACTTCATCCCACTTTTTTAATCGCATGATAAAAGTATCCAATTTATGGTATTTCGTTTTCCTTAAAGAATCATCGAAATGACAGGAATCGATTACAAAGTATAATGAAAACAGGAAACTATGGTATGGACGCCAAACATAGTGGTTTATGGGGATAGGAAAGAAAAGGAAAAAGAAAATGATGACGTAACGTTTCGATAAATCTCGAGCATGGAACGATTCCACGAATCATAAATGAGATATACAGACTTAATATATATATATATATATATATATATAGACGTATAATATTACGAGTTATCCAACGAGACGCGTAGAATCAATGCGAAGTGCGAACTATGCGATCCATTCTATTATTCGTGCGACGACCTCCGTAACAATTTTTACTTAATATAAAATCACCAGACGCTCGTAAAGATAAGAAATAAAAGCTGCAGTAGGAGAAATCAACGTGACGACGGTATTACCAGTCATGTGATTTATTAGCCAACTCTTCGTTTTGTTTTCAAATAAATTTTCTGTTTTTAATAAATAAAAAAAGGAATTCTTTTTGTTAAAAATGATTCTCATAAAATTTTTTAAATGAAAGAAGACAAAAATATTTGCAATTTTAGCAAATCGTGAAAACAAAAAATTCACTGTGATTAATTCACTCCATTTTACATAATTACCGAGAATTATTATCACGAAATAAAGAAAAAATCGACAGCTGTCTAGTTAGATTACTATTCCATTAATCGTCTTACTGATACGAAATTACGAAAAAATCACGATGGTAAGGTTCGATACAACGAACGTGATCGTTCGCAAGGATCACAATGGAATGAATATTGCAAAAGTTAACTTCTGAATTCACGTTACGTCATAGGTAATCATGTGTTCAAGTATAATACATATCTACTTACGTTTACATAGTTTTTACGTGGACGAAGCCAGGAAACGTAACGATAAATCAAACTGGTCGAATTGCAATTCTTTGTTGATTTAACATGGAACTGTGCCCCTTTATCGCTGTTACCCTTTCTATCTTTCGAAACACCGTAGTAAGCTGTAGTTGTTGTTTGTTGTATCTTGATGATTCCATATACCTGAATTATTATTTTTTATCTGTTCCATTAGAAAAATAATCTTTTAGTTATTATAACCTAATCTTTCGCATGAGTTATAAGCCATAAAACGAGAGATTAACGTTAGTCATTATTTATACTGTAATAAAGTAGCTTCGTAATATAATTGCAAGTCGGATCGAATTTATCGTATCTAAATTGTAACGATGGAAAAATTAATAATCATAAGATCGATATGCTAATTTATCGATCGTTATAATTTAAATAAGTATACCTACGATAAATTCGATTCCATTAAGAGTAAGATTTTCTTGAATGCGCGTCAATGTGCACATATTGACTATTAAAGTTGTTGATAAATATCGTTATGAATATTAATACCGCGTAGCTTCCGATACAGTGACAATTAAGTACGATTATGTATCGTTCTAGCTGTTATCAAAATTCACTTCAAGAAATAACTGCATATTAAAAAAAAAAAGAATAAAAAGTAGTCGTACGATCACAACCTGTATGTTACCATAACTGTTATCATGTTTACTAACCTATAATTCGATCAATCCTGTATAATAGAATATCATTTAATTTTGCAGGTGTAAATTAGAAACGAGATGAGAAAAAGAATTGCCCTGAACAAGATAAAGTCAAAGGAAACTGAAGCAACCTAATCGTGACCACGTGTTAACCGTAAATGGAATAATGTCGGAGAAAACATCATTAGTTAATAACGAACGAGCACGAGAGAATTGCAAATGATAGCGATTATCGTCTATCGATTAGCGTACGATAAATAAATCAATATTCAAAACGTTATTTACAAAGTGGCAATTTCGCTAGTTTTCCTTATTCAGATTAGTTCATAAGGAAAATGAGAAGGAAGTTCTGCTAAAGAAGCGTAATAAATCTTCGAAGCTAAGAGGAGTCCTTGAGAGATCCGAAGTAGTCATCGTTAAATTGTTAATGAATTTAAAAAAAAAAAAATAAGTTTACGATGTATAACCGAGCAGTGCTGTTAAACCTGCCAAAATTTCAATCGATCGATATCGAATTCACCGATCTGACGTACGAAGTTCAATGCGGCTTCCGTGGGCCAAAGAAAGAGATTTTGAAGAGTATCAGCGGTATGTTCCAATGTGGACACTTGACAGCCATCATGGGGCCGTCCGGCGCCGGCAAGTCGACGTTATTGAACCTCTTGACCGGATTCCATCAACAGAAGAACTTGAAGGGTACGATCAAGTACGTCAACAATAAAGGAAAGAAACAAACCTGGAAGGAGTACAGAAAGCAATCTTGCTACATACTGCAAGACGATCAGCTTTATGGCCTGTTCACGGTTAACGAGGCTATGATGATATCGTGTGACCTAAAAATGGGAGTCAGTTTAAATCGCAAGGCTAAGCAGATGCTGATCGATGATATCTTGGAAACGTTGGATCTGTTGAACACTAAAGAGACGAGGTGCGACAAATTGAGCGGTGGTCAAAAGAAGAGACTCAGTATCGCTTTGGAATTGATCGATAATCCTCCAGTAATGTTCCTAGACGAGCCAACGACCGGCCTGGACTCATCTTCTTCGCTTCAATGCGTGGCAATGTTACACGGTCTGGCCAAAGGTGGCAGAACGATAGTCTGTACGATTCATCAACCCAGTGCCGCCATTTACGAGATGTTTGATCACGTCTATCTACTAGCCGATGGTCTTTGCATGTACGAAGGTTCGGCAAGGAATACGGTCGAATATTTTTCTAGTCTAGGCCTACATTGTCCAAAATATCACAATCCCGCGGATTACGTGATCGAAGTGATCACGAAAGAGTATGGTGACTTCAACGATCAACTGGTCATGGCGATGGAAAGTGACAGAAACGTCTGGCGTGCCACGAATGACAAGAAATTGCCAGATTTAGATAATAACGTAACCAGACGACACAGCGACGAAGGGAAGACCACCGTCCTGATCAACACACCGTCAGAGTTCACGAGATTTTGGACCCTGTTAAATCGTTGTTTGATACAACTGTACAGAGACTGGACCGTGACGCATTTGAAAGTGGTAATCCACTTTCTCGTTGGTATCTTACTCGGATTACTCTACGAGGGTGCTGGTAACGAAGGTAGCAAGACGATAAGTAACGTTGGCTTCTTTCTATTCACCGTTGTTTATCTTTGTTACACAAGTATGATGCCAGCCGTGTTAAAATTCCCATTGGAGATAGCAATCTTGAAGAAGGAACGATTCAACAATTGGTACCAGCTAAAGACGTATTACGTTGCCCTGTTGATAGCCAATTTACCCGTCCAGATGGTATTCGCTGTCGTTTACACCTCTATCTCATATTTCCTGAGCAATCAACCACTCGTTTGGAACAGATTTTCAATGTTCCTTGTGATCTCGATATTGACGACATTCATTTCCGATAGTTACGGACTTGTGTTGGGTACGTTGCTCAATCCCGTGAACGGTACATTTTTGGGTGCTGTCAGTACATGCACTTTTCTCATTTTCGCTGGGTACCTCGTACTGTTCAATCACATGCCGAGATACCTTTACTATTGTAGTTACCTTAGTTATTTGAGATACTCTTTCGATGGTTTGGTCCAAGCAACTTATGGTTTCAATCGTGAGAAACTCAATTGTTCTAGCGACAAAATTTATTGTCACTATCGCGTACCAGAGATCATGCTCACGGATCTGGCAATGTCCAATGGGAAATATTGGCTCGACGTTGTCGTCCTGATCGTTAATTTTATTTTATTCAGGATCATCGCGTATTGTACGTTGAAGAGGAAACTCACGTTAGCTTGAAAAATTGTCGGGAGTTTAAAGCTCGATGGTATTTTCGCGTTTGTTCGAATAAACGAAAGAAAATTGTTTTTTCACATCTGCATTGCAACCGTAATTTGCTCTCTCATTGGTGCTGTGTTATAAATAAAAAATAATGGTCGGCGGATTAAATAAAATGAGTTTAAAAAAAAAAACGATAGGATTTAGTTCTCGGTGGTTACTGGAATGATAAACTGGTGATAATTAACCACTGTTCTCGGATAAGTTATTAAATTAATCGTAAAAATCCTCGTCGTGGATTTTGTCAAACTCGTTGAATTTTTCTACACGTTTTAATTATCGAGTACAAAATTAGCGTAGGTATGCTGGCGGCGTCATGACGATGCACTTTTTTTTATATGACAAACGTCACCGCCGAAATTGACATAGTTTCAATAAATAATTCCTATTATTCGAATTATGTGAAATAAAGCTTTTTTTATCGAAGCTCCATATTGTTTTTAAATTATTATCGAAGAAAGTTCATGTCTCCACATCTCGTCCCTATATTAAATTAATAATTAAAATCATAATCATGTTTGTAAAAAAACGAAATAGTATAACGAAAACTTAAAAACAAAAACAGGTAGAGAGAACAAAGAAAGGATGCGCAAGAATATCGTGTTAACACATTAGCGACCGCTGACGTAGTTTTACGTCATATTCAAATCTGTCGGTAATTACCGCCAAGATCGATCTACATACGTTGTTTTTAAAGCATTTCTAACTAGTCACCACAGATATAGTTTTATGTCATTTTGTATTTAAAACGATTTGGACACAATTTGAATTTTATAAAGCAATATTTTTGATTTCCACTCATAATTTAACAGTAAAACAATACCACCAGTTGCGAAAGTGTTAACATTAAACTAATACTGAGAGTTACACAATGTACAAACGAAACGACGAATGAGAAAGAAAAAAAAAAGAATAATACGTAAAAAAATAGGTTACACGTAATCTCATGCTACCAAAAAAAAAGTCTCGCGAGACGGGTTCGTTGAGGGGTCGAGATGTCGGGGGGTCAAAACGTTGATGCGATTATGGAAAAGATGGCACATTTATTATGTTATTAGTGATAATAATAATTACTAGCGATAATTATACATTTTTTTTTTCTTTCTCAATCGGAACACTTTTCTCTCTCTCACACACACACTCTCACTCTCTTTCTATCGCTCATCGTCAACATTCTTCCCCATCTTTCTCAAGTAAATATCTATAATAATAATATTCCTCCTCGTGGTTCGTTAATTATAATCAATAATCGATCGCAACCGTTCCCTTTCTGAATTATTTTTTTGCATCTCGTTTAAACGCATATACGCAAGTTTCGATCGATCCTCGATCGAAATAAACGATCGATCCCTTTTGACAGGGGGGTGGGGCCATTCACACCAGCCGACACTACGAGTTTTTTTTGTTCACTTACGTGCAAATTTAATTACATATCATACAATTAAGCTTATATATCTATATTATAATTATACAATATTGTTGTATCCATCGATAATCGTTCCGGTTCTCGTCGTCAAATGAAAATTGGTGTCTCACGATTTCTTTCTTTTTTTTACCCGACGTCGATCGATCGTTCGTTTTCTATTTCCAAACTTCATTTCACGCTTTTCTCGATCCTACTTTACCTATGGCTTTCTCAATTGTTTTGAACTGACGAACGAAGAAAAATTAAAAAAAAAAAGCAGAAAAAGGGAGACGTGATATGTTTAGCGATAAAGTAGAAAAAAAGGGATATTATTTGATGACTCTTTAATGACTTTAGGTTCTTGTAACTTTTTCTAGAATATTAAAAAAAAAAAAGGAATTAAAAATTACGATCGTCGCATCCCAACTTGGACCGAATGCACTCTCGAGCCTCGTCTTCTTCTTCTTCCTCTTCTTCTTCTTCTTCATTCATCATCACTTTGACTATCTAACTAATTGTAAGACTATCGACAGGTTGCCTAGCTTACACTGGCTTACGAGCTATTTATTGTCGTTATTATTTTACACGATTACCTTCGCCGAGTAGTACAAGTGTATCGTTCGTGTAGACTCTTCGTGTATGTATTTGTTTATATGCGTGTGCGTGAAACCCATCTCTTTCTCTATCCTTTACTATCCCTTCTTTACAATCAATTTTATTTTCTCACCGACCCAATTTGGATATATTTTCTATCTTTCTTATCGTCTTTGCATTTTTTTCTCTTTTTTTTTAAAAGCCTCACATAACTCTTTGAAAAATGGATACAGTTAATTAAAAGTCCAGCGAGGTTGCGCGAGTTCTTCCCGATCGGAGTACAATCTTGTATGTACTGCCTAAATTTTCTCGATAATGATCATCGATGCCTGCCACAAGGATATGATAAAATCAGTATCATTGATCAGATCTCTAAAATATTAACCATACTTCAAATTGTTTACCATTTTAATTTTTGCAACCCAGACATCTTACAGACAATTTTATAACTTTATCTATTCCCAGAAATTTTATCGAATCACTGATTTTATTATAACCTTCAGAGTAGTCGATGATCGAGAATAAAAGCAGGGCCAGATTTGTTTCAACGAGCCCCAGGTTTGACATGAAGTTTTTGGCTCGAAGGTCAGGTGTTTCTAAAATTAATAAATTTAGAAGATTTTTAACAATTTCAAGAACACAAATGTATGTTTCTTTTATTTAAGTAAGTCCCTTGGGCCCTAGGCTTCAACCTAATTTTAAATCCAGCCCCGAATGAAAGTGTTGCTTCTAACGACAGAAATTTCGAATTTAACGAATACACGCCATCGACCTGATTACGCAGAAGAAGGTAGTCCGTATTTTGAAAAGAAATATATATATATATATATAATATATATATATATGCATGTGTGTATGTATATGTATATACATAAGTACGAAGTGTCGAGCGATCGGAAAGCCGGTTCGACGATCGATCGATTCGATTTCTTTCTTTCTTTCTTTCTTTTTTCTTTTTTTGTCTAATATATATATGTATATATATATATATATATATATACTAGGCCATCTCGTCTTCTTCTGAGGGGAATGATCATCGAAAGAAAGAAAAAAAATATCACGCAACATTGTTTTCTTCAACTTTTCCACCTCCGATTCGGCGTTCCACGCCGAAATGTACAAACTTTCATCGTGAGGTAAGAATTAATTAATGAGTAGTAGTGGCTCGAAGAAGTTCGTCTTAATAAATGTGTGGACAAATTTCTCTCTCTCTCTCTCTCTCTCTTTTTGTGTATGTGTTTGTGTGTATCGTAATTAATTAATTAAATTAAGGTACATCGTTGAAACGAATGAGAACGCATTTTGTTTAACGCATTTGATGGAACTCGTGGAATTGGCAGGGCTTCCCTTTATGTTCTTCGCTACACGGTGCATCTATTTTGTTTTTCTATAAACAATTTTTTCAATTTCTACGAAATATCATAATTAAAGTTTAAAACGATAATGAGCAACCTTTTTTTTAAATCGAATAAAATTTTGATAGTTTTAAAAAAATTGTTGAATAAAGTAAAATTTTTTATTTTCAACGTAAATACGAATAAATACAAGTCTGAGGTTGCCCATCACCGTTTCGAAATAAATTTCCAACACAGAAATCTGACGAATCAGAAAATTGTTCATTTTTAAAGACTCAAAAAAAGTATTACGTTTTCTGGCAATGATATGCACGACTGACGTTATAAGAAATCATTTTAATTTTACGACCTGTCTCTTCGAACGATCCTCTATTTCTCAACGAGGTAATTTGTCAATCCCGATCCTCTTACCAATCGTTTCACCGATCTAACGATTTATAGTACCATAGTTCATCGTAGACGCTTATACGATGAATAAAAAAAAAAAAAAGTTATATTACCTCCCAAGAGGTATATCGATGAATAATACGGATCGCGGTTAAGATTTTCTGCTCGTGATTAGAATCGATTTAAAGAAAATTTATGACCTACTGGTTGCAAGATAATTAACAAGTTGAACAAACAGGCATTATACTGATTTATAATCGAACCTATTTTGACTGATGCAATCGAGTGTTATCAGATCGTACATGTCCGAATACAAAATAGATAATGTGTTTTCTTGTAACAACAGTACTATAGAAAAAGAACATAATCGTCACGGGTGTAACTTTTCGACAAGATTTCTTTGCATTAATAATCATTAGCCAATTTTCTCGCAAACTACCAAAGGTCAAGGTAATAATGGTGAATATATTATGCAAAACACAATTCTTGTGTTGACTCCATTTAAGAAATCCTTCAGGATTGAACAACCAATTTTAATATTATCAATTAGTCGTTGTGATCTGACGATTAACGGGAACTAGTTTCGATACGAGCTCTTACCGATATCAGTTTATGCCAATAATTATAGTTGTATAAAATATTACTTGGCGAAAAAAATTATATTTATATATATGTATATGTATGTATATATATATATATATATATATAAAGGAAATTTATTTACACGTTTCTCATACTTCTCTCTAACTACGAAGATGCCCCGTTCGAGTATATATCAAAGACACATCATGTTTCTCGCATTTGAAAGCATTTCTTATAGGATTTACAAAGACGACGGATATGCAAAACTTGCCTGCACGCTAGTAACATCTCCTTACATTGAGCCATCGTTCGTCGGAACTTTGTCGAACAAAAAAAAAAAAGAAGTCTAACATCGGTTTCTAACAATATTGTCCTTTCGTACGTTTTCCTAACGAGAGATAACTACCCGTTAGAAGAATCATCGAGACAGAGGTAGAATATTTTGGATTTTGGTAGAATATACCACGTGACCCATATCACGTGATCTGTACCACGATTACGAGAGCTTTTTTTTTTTAAATTTTATATAATTGTTATCATCATCATTGAACGACCATCGGCAAATGTTTCATTGTGAAAAAGATATATTTTACAAATAAGTTCTATATAAACGATTAAGTATATGATACATGGATTAAAACATTTTCTTCTTTCTCCATCTTTTTTTTATGCAGCTTCCATTGCAGAAGATAAGTGTAACAAGAACATATACAGCTCTCTCTTTCTCTCTCTCTCTCGCACGCACACTTTCACTCTCCCTCTCTCATTCTCTCTTTCTGCAGTTAATGGTAATAAACGAGCTACAATACGTACATTAATAACGTTATTTAAAATGCCTAATTAAACCCACGAGAATCGTCTCGCTCGAGTCAAATAATGAGAGCACGATTTTTCAAACGAAACGAATGACGACGCATTTCAAGATTCTTGAAAACTTCAAGCGTTCGTTCATTTGATTTGAAAAAAGAGCGAGAGTTTAATTATTCGACTCGATCGTGTGAGAATTTCGTTGGTGATTCACGCGGGTCCGATGTAATGAATTCTTTTTTTTTTTTTTTCCTTTCAATGACAAATTAATAATTCATCTAATAAAATAATTTATAATACAAACCGCGTACATTCGTTCATTTAAATACGAGAGATAGGAAAACCTGCATTGCATTCAACTAATCGATGATCATCGGCTTCCTATTAACAAAGATATATATATTTATATATAATGTAAGTATTGTATCGAGAATTTTATGTTAGAACTCTTTTCCATTTTCCTTTTTACGATGTATCCTCGCTGCGAGATTCACTCGCATACATTTGTTTTATACTAGTCGTAGTACAAAGCGGAATAAACGGAAGACGCCAATTTTTGTAGTTCCAATTGACATGCTCCAACACCGATTCTGAATTGTTTATTTAATCTCAGCACGATTTCTGCGTTTATTTTCCGAACATTGTCTTTAAGCAGCTTCTGTGGTCAGTGTAAGTTTTACTAATTTCTCTTGAACGTCATCAATGGTAAAACGCTTCGCTATATTTTTTTCGAAATAATCAAAATAAAAGGTCGTAGTTTTTAAATTAAAAAATGAAAAAAAAAGATGATAAAACAAAAAATATAAATAAAAAATAATGTCACTTAAAAGGTGAACTATACAAGAGTGTGACTTACTATTCGTAAAAACTTATGCAATCACTGACAACAGAATTTGTCTTTTTTTTTTGGACCTGTACTCGATCGTAAAGACAAGTTACGGAAATCATGGCAATCATTATAGTGTTGGATACATATGGTACTGTTGTTTTTCTCTTATCATAATATAGATCTTTTTTTTTTTTTCTTCAAAAAGCGTCGAATCATCGCATATGGCATATTTACAACATCGGTATTATTTATTACAAAGCAAACTTTTTTGCAATAATTTGCTTCACGATAATATGAAAACGGTTTGGATCAACATGCTGTCTTACTTCCCATGAAACATGCGGTTTTTATCACTTGCGCTGATAAAATCGAAATCTGCTCCGTACGATTGATACAGTTCGCAACTTTATCGACATTCGTGAATATAACGAAACTAGAGCCATCTAACGAGCGTGCTCGAACTAAAGAGTGAAATCGTTCCGTTTTTTTCCGAGCAGTGCTTCAAATGAGGAAAATCATACAATAATGTAAAGCATCCCTATTTTTTTTTTTTTTTTGACATTAACCGTACCTGTTGCATGCACGTCCACATCCCTTAAATATTTGTTGCTATTATTTTATCACAGTTCCAATTGATATGCCGATAAGTTCTTTCCAAGTTTCTTTTGGAAACAAGAATATCTCTATTATGCGAAAGTCGAAACAAAGAAACAAGAAATAACAGTCTATCGTGTATCGATAAATCGTATGTTGCGTGTTTAAAAAAAAAAGTTTTTTTCTTATTCGCCTTATCGTGTACGTGCTTTTGATAAATTGTCTCGTTAATTTTTCAAATGGATCGATATATACATATACGTATATACGAATATTGAAATTTATTATCGTTCACGTACGATTCTCGTTATCGTCTATATCTCTGCGTGAGTGTATTATTTATATTTAGAACGCTCGTATGGAGAAACATTTAGCGACCGAAGAGACCGCCATTTTTTTGATATTATAAAGAAAATAATATGTAATATGGCGCATTCCGTAAAGTCTTCTTTCAATCAGCTATAAAAGTGACACTACTGTAAAACCGTAATGGTCACCGTGTAGTCGATAATTTGAAACACCGTCAATTCCACGATTCTCTCTGTTTGTTTAAGTTTCGATTCATATTAGGTCATAAAAGCGAGTCAATATATATACCGACAACGGGGCTTAGATCGAGTTTAGTGAAATCTCGATCGTTACTACAAACTTTTTTTTATATCTCGAAAGAGAGGAACCATATTCCTTTGTCTTCTTGCTATTTATAAAAATAATTTCAAGCCGCCTTAAAGGGGTAGATGCTTCTTAAGACTACCTGTTCTATGCTTGCATCGACCACGAGTAGATACTTTTTCCTCTCCTTGTTTTTTTATAGCTTCGAGTAAAGTGTCAAAAAACCATTTTCCGTTATTTTATATATTCCATAGATAGCGATAACGAGACATTCTTTCGTTAACAGGCACATCACAGCATCGTTTCGAAATATTTTGAAGGAAAAATTGCATGTACCTAAAAAATAATATGAAACGTAAGTGTGCCTTTACGCGAAATCTTGAATCGTTATTCTTGAAATACTGAACGATATGGAAGAGAGATTTTTCACTCGATCTACTTATAACATCATTGATTTTTTTCATACTTTAATGGCCATTCCAAGGACAGGGAAAAGTTATGACGCGTGTATGCAAGTCATATTTGTAGACTAGCCAATTTTAAGGTGTATCTACCCCTTAACACAGGATGACACCGCCGCAGAGCCGCTGCTACTGCGGCTGCGTTGGATTGTGTTGAAGGGAAGGTGGTGGACCCTGAAAAAATTAATTTATTAGCATTGTGGATAAATTCAAAACTATAACGAGTTAATGTAATTGCGAATCGATACTCACAGGCATCGCGGGGAAAGGTGGTTGAGAATGTGCATGAGGGTGAGGATGTGGGTGTGTTATGTGCGCTGCGAGATGACCAGGTAACTTTGGTCCATCTTCTGCTTTTTCTTCCTCTCTTCTTTTTAGACATGCTGCTTTTGGATTAAGATTTCGTTCTACAAAGATATAATAAAGAATTATTAAAACGTACTAATACTTTCCTTAACGAACAAATCAAAATTATAGGTTATACCTCTAACTTGTTGTTCAAGCGTCATGATAACTTCGACAGCCATGTTGAGGATACCGAGTTTTGTTTGGGGCTTGTCCGTCTTCAAATGTGTCATACACATTCTACCGAGTTCCTTTAAAGCTTCATTGATGTCTCTAATACGTATCCTGTAATAAAGTATAGATTCATAAGTAAGCAGCTCCATTTAATTCGCATAGATATACATGGGAATTTTTAAACTATCCTTTCCATCCACAATCGTTCTTTTTGTTTAAGGATATTAATGAAAAGTTATGCATCGCATGTGCAAACAAAGACAAACTTGTATTTGTACTTAAACAAATATTCATTTTTGTGGAACATTTTGCCACAGACTTTGAAAGAATGGAAAACAAAATCAGAGCATCGTTGGAACACATACATAGAATACGGGCCACGCATAGCATTGAGTTATTTAACCACATAAATGCATCGGTGCATATCTTTGGTACACGCTTACCTTTCCCTAGCATTATTTGCCTGTCGCCTCTCTTTCTCCCTTTGCGCTTTCACATCAGGGTCGTCATCCTCATCCTCAGCGCTCGAACAACAGTTACGCAATAACAATACTTGATTAATCACCTGATTTAGGTAAGCTTATAACTTAATCTAGTCGGTGTAAGAAAGTAATTTTGAGCAAGACCGATGAATATAAAATTGTGTCTTTTAAATCAAAGAGACGTAACGATTACCAGTTGTTCGAGCAAGACTACCATAATGTCTTTAGGAATTATTATTAATACTATCCTTTAAGATGTGACATGTCAATGAACACACGCAACAGCCTTTTGTCTGTATATACCGTGGTTAAGAATAACTAATAGGTTCCACTTTTTCTAAGGCCCGTATTCTTTGCACCGTACACATCGATGGTGAATATCTGCATTAAAGAATTAATTAAACAGTATGTACGCTAAAATTTCGTGCCGTTTGTGGATAAAAAAAATCTTGTTCACTTATTTGACGTCGTTACCTAGAAAATTCATAATTTATGATCGTTCTATTTCTAGAATTCAAGAATATATACCTTTAACAAAAGAATATATTAATGTGTCGCATCATGAAGCGTGAGAACAAAAAACACGTTCAATTCTGGTACCTATACTGCTGGTTTCATTAATTCAACATAAAGAATAATTAAATAAAAGCGATACAGATTAACACATTATTTTTTATATTCATTTAACAAATTATCTGTAAAAAGAAAGACCCTTTGATAACACAACGATCGGGATAATGTTGATTTATTATTTAAAAGCAAATGATGCCACACAAAAATAATCTTGGCACTTGGATCTGCATCCAGAGTGATAATTAAAACAAATAAATAAATAAAAAAAAAGAGGTATAAAATAAAATCTACGTAAATGGAGAAATCAATGGTAATCGATGCAGAGCACAGTGCTTTATATTCTAACGAAATAATTAGCATGCCTAGGGACCGAATCGCAATCGAATTAAAATGAGACTGATTTGCAGATACGCACGAGAAATCTTTTCTTTTTTTTTTTTCTTTCTTTTCATCTCGTTTCACCACATCTCTGACGATAACCAGCAACATTTTAATTTTCACGCTGGAATACGGGCCTTGCGGTGCAACGGATTCAAAAGGTATAGTAAAGGGTTGGCCACAGGAGGGTAGTAGGGAACGTCTTAAATAAATAAAAGTTTATGCATGCCAAGTTTAAAAAGAGAATATAATCAAATTTAATCTCTCTTTCTCTCCATTTACGGTATAATAAATATATGAATTATATTTTCTTGTGCATGTCATATATATCCTGAAACGTTATCCAGGAAAGGTTGGAAGAAGATGATGGTAATCTAAAGAAGATGGAGGCAAAGAACGTGTGGATTGGTAGGAGGATGCAACAAAGTGCGTACTGCGTGTGTTCACTAACCTTTCACGCACGTTGTTGGCTTGTCGACGTTCTTTTTCGCGCACCGCTTTGGTGCCAGGATCATCGCAATCTTCATCAGCACTCGAACAACGGTTTTTTAAAGACACAGCATGTTAGTTTAAAAAGTAACTTCAACGAATTACAGGGAGGGAGAATTATATACTTTGATCTAGTACGTTCAGTTTTTTTTTTTTTACGTGTATTACACGTTCGCGATTGATCGTGAAAAAATGACGATGTCCGTAAACAAGAGATATTTATATATTATTTGTAAAATATTATGTATATAAATTTGGATAATAAAAAAAACCTATATTGATACTTACTACCTACGCGACCTCTTCGTCCCTTTTCCCTGAGACGTCGAATTAACCGTCGCTGCACCAATTACACCGGCTGCTGCCAATTCGCTACTCGAAGGTTTCGTTTCACCACCACTACTGTCGGGCGGATCTTTTCTCTTTTCTAAGGAGATGTATTCTGCTCATTATTGATAATGTCATTTAGGGTCCTCACAGTAACGATCAATAGGTATTGCCAAGTTTAAAAAAGATTCAGGAAGGAAGAGACATCAAGGAAGTCTATTCGTTATCATATAAATAAAATAAAAAACATTCTTCGTTTCTTCTTAAGATCATCATCCTAACACGGAAATACAGAAGCTAATCGACCTTCGTTCGAGTACACTAGAGAAGGCATCTTTCGATTATTCTTATACGCTTTGGGTGCGCAAAAGGCTTAGTCACGGAACCATGAAAAGCGTCCAATTACTATCAGGAAGCACTACTTATGGGTTTAACTCCTATCCTGATTCAGCTATCTCCTTAAACGAATTCTTCGCCTGACGATCACGCGTATCCGATCGACTCTATTCTAAAAACGTCGTTTGTACATGCGTAAGAAAATAGTTCGATATCGATCAGGACGATTGTGTGCAAAAGTAACCAGCTAAGTTTCCTTTAAGAAAAGTTTGTCAAACAACTTTTATGCTCTGGAGTTTGGCCTGTATTTTCTAAGAAGATTCTCTTAACAACTTTCGAGCTCGTAGAAGAGTCAAAATCAAGAGAATAAAGATCTCGATTCGTCGAAGGACTTAGCTCGAATTCCAAGAAGCTTTTTACTTTAGCGAGTCTGTCTATGACCTACAGATACGTTCCAAATTCCAATAACCAAATACGATCGGGGCTTCGAAGGTGGAAAAGTACAGTTTCCTATGAAACACGTACAGCGTAACCCACATCTCTCTGTCTATGTTATATCCAGAGAAAAATCCTGCATTCCATGTGAGCTCGAGAAACGGTGGCTCTCCTAATCCGTACAAGAAGGACTCTAGTATGCGTTCTCCTCTGCTGGCATAATGGCATCGAAGATGTGTATAAAAAAAACTTAGGGGGGGGGAGACACTGGCTAGGCGGTAAAAGAAAAAGACAAACGGACGGTATTCGAGGGATATAATGATAAACCTAACCGCACGTATATACGCTACGCACGACAAACTGTACTAAAGCTAAGACAACTCTCGCGGTGATTTATCTAATATTTCCTTATCGGGTTATAGAATTCTAACCGTGGAACACCTGGTTACGTTCACCCCCTCTGCCGTCTCCTCCTATCTCTCGACGATTTTTCCTCTCTCTTTCGCGGAGAGCTCATGGGAAAAAGTGATCGGCTCGATGATGCGACGACGAGAATAGAACATGCCAGGATATATTATGTCCTTTGGTGATTAGGTATTGCAACGAAAAGACATCGTTTTTAACCATCGTGATACTTTTCCTAACAAAGAGTAGATTGTCTCTCGATGAACTTCGTCAAGGTCTCTTTCCTTCCGTGAATCTTTAATAAGCTTAACTTGAAATTGGCATCATCGGTTATCAACTTACTGGCATTGGTAACAGGTAACCTTTCTATTTTGATAGAACCATCTGTGTCGGGTGTTGGCGTGAGACCGGGATAAGATCCCGGTGGCTGTGCTACCGTTACCGCAGGATGTGGACTTGTCTACAAAAAAAATGATAATGGTTAGATCATCGTGATTAAAGTACCTTGACACGATGGATTAAAAAAATTTTTCTCGAGCCCTTACCAAGTGGTCCAACTGCGGTGGTGATGTGTGGGAGTAAAGAGAACCATGAGGACCAACCGGTCCAAGGTGAAGACCCAATTGGCTCTCCGCATGGTTCCTGAGAACGTTTATGGCATCGTCCAGTCGTTCCTCCATCCGCGTTCCCTGTACCAACAGAATACCAGAAAGTCGACTCGATTACACGTTAGTCCAATAATTTATCTCACTGATACGCAATCTCTTTATAAATTTGATTATCGAATTAATCTAATATTTTATACAATTTTGGGATAACACTTTTCGTGTAGTTTACTCTGATTTCTCGTAATTGGACAAGAATTTTAATTGAAACAAAAATGATGTATATTTATGTACAGATCCAAATGTATTAACGAAAAACGTTCGCCTGGCATGCTTCGAAAATGTTAGTTATCTCTCTTTCTTTCTTTTGGAAAGCGAAGACCAGTCTAACGGTCCACTTTGGAAACATGATTTTTATTTTGAAGTATCGATTTGTTTTCATCTCTGCGGCGTTTTGTATATTAAAAGCTTTTTTATCGATCTTTCTCTCAACGAGCATATTTATATGAGTTATTGTAAAAGTATGGGCACGCATGTGATCATGGCATAGGCATGCATAAATCAAATGTAGAATTATAATAGATAATAACAGTGTGA
Source organism: Ancistrocerus nigricornis (assembly GCA_916049575.1). Taxonomy (NCBI): domain Eukaryota; kingdom Metazoa; phylum Arthropoda; class Insecta; order Hymenoptera; family Vespidae; genus Ancistrocerus; species Ancistrocerus nigricornis. The sequence continues at coordinate 3,416,025 of OU696668.1, read as the reverse complement.
GAAAACTGAATAAAGGTATTAAAAGAAAAAACAAAGTCGGCAATCCTCACCTCGGCGTGGTCGCGAAGGAAGCCGATGGCATCGTCTAGCCTCTGCTGTTCAGGCGCCGGCTTCACACACAACACCAACGCAACAACAAAACCAAAAAAAAGAAACAACCAAGTCAACACAACGCTCACAACAAACAAGGAGAAATGGTGAACAAAACTGGTGTGAAACGAGGGTGAGATGACCGGTTTATTTTTGATAAATCAACGTAATTGTCATCGAAGAAAAAGTAAAACGTGCTTGTCGTTTTTTTTTTTTTTTAAAAAAGATTTTTAATCGTAACGTCAAATCTTCCCTTACTAATAAAAAAAAAAAAACTGGTGCGTGCGTGCAGCCATGTTACGGTAATCACACTCCCTCTCTCTCTCTCTATTTTCGTGTTGATTTAAATTATTGTATAAAAATTGTGCGCTAGCGTAAAAACAGAAATGAAAATTCGTGACAGGTTCCTCTGGTTTTATATTTAACGTGTCTTCGTCTAAAGCATACCGTTAAACGATGGTCTGGTATTTTTGTTCGAATTCGCATTCGACGTCTTCAAAGAGTAAAATTATAAAAAATAACATAATATTCTAGGCGATTTTATTCAAAGTAATGCGAACTCGCACAAAACTCCTAGAGATAGTAGGATCTCTGTGGATTATCTCGAGAAAGCTTCGATGCGTACCATGTGAATAGTGCCACGGTTTGGATCTGCCGTAAAATGTGGCGAGACCGGTGCAGCACCAGGTGCCCAACCGGGTGCCGATCCCGTTAAAGGTGGGGGCGAACTAACCGGTGTGGATGGGTTGCTGCTATAACTCGATACTGATTGGTCCGTGGGATAGATCTGCAAAAGAAATAATTTATATTAACGAAAACAGATCTTGTCAAGTATCTACTACTAAGCTTTCAAAACAACCAGCAATACTGATATACAGGGTGTCCGGTTTAACCTTGCCCAGCCGAAAACTACATGTGCACAAGTATGAATCGAGTCGAAAAGTCTAATAAACTTTTTCGAAATTTGACCAAATTAACGAGTTTTTAACTAAAGACGTCCCACTCGAAATTCGATACTAGGCGTGAGACCTAGTAAGGAGCTCGAGGAAGCCGTCATTGGCCAATCTTTGTTGGTTAATAACTAGTTAACAAGACCGAATTTCGACAAAGTTTATTAGACTTTTCGACTCGATCCATACTTGACCACATGTAGTTTTTGATTGACTTACTTAAAATGTGACACCCTGTATACCCCGAGAAATGGTTGGCATCAACAGGTTAGTAAGGTGATAGAAAAATGTGAAAAAGATTCGTACACGTGTGCTGACAACAGATGCGAGCGTTTTGCCAAGGGTGTCCCCCGTCGCGGGCTGTTGATTGTTGGCTGGTGCGGCGTTTGGCGCCGTTGGCGCAGCGGTCGGTGCACCAGGACTATGACTATATTGCAAGGATGCCGGAGAAGGTGCTCCAGTGCCACTGTTCGCCGCTGCAGCCGCGACCGCGGCGCTACCCCGGAATGTTGACATCGGCGGAAGCGAAGCCGCGCTGGTCACCGCCGAGCCAAGGATCGGCGCCGCTGGTTCACCATTCGGTGACATCGCGGAGTATGCCTGGAAACATTATTTCCATATTAGTACAACGTTCTGATTATATCTATGAAATTAATCCTTTATATTCGGTGTCGAGTGTGACTCGACAAGACCATTTTTATGACAATACGACGTCAAGTGGCACTTTTCTTTAATTTTTTTCATAGATTTTTCTTTAAATGCCCTTATGAAGCACAGCATGAATTCATGTTAAGTTACATAGTACATATATAATTTGACATAGAATATAGCTTTGTTTCTTCTCAGAGAATAAGCGAGTGTATGAGGTTAATGAAGACATTTTGGATCTTTTAGGATTATAATGGATTTGCTGGCTTATGATACGGACTACAATCTTTTTATTATCTCTGCTCTTTTTATTTCCGCATAAGATCTAAGCCTTTCGGTTAAAGGAAGAAATTCTTCTGACGCTTTTTCTTCACTCATATTGGCTCACTCCGCACGACAGCTTTGATATCGGATACGCCTAGCGGGATAGCGCTCTCTTGCACCTACTGAAATTGCTCGTAAAACGTCTAATTTTAAGCATCGCCGAGGGCGAAGAGCGGCGCGTATTTATCAACAAATTAAGAGCTCGGACGCCTACGGGGAGATACTCTCGATGATCACGGCACGTCGAGTCACGACACAAAATTTTCCTATAGTTTTCTTTTTTTTTATTCGAATGGATGAGATTTTAACCCTGGTAAGAAGCAAAACATAAAAAAAAGAATCCAGCATTAGACATAGTATCGAAAGACAAATAGTGTTTGAATAATTAACCGAAAAGGTCCAAACATCGACAATTATAAAAAAAGTGTCCAAAATTTTAACAAGGATTCCAAACACAAAGTTCCAATGAAATCGATGCATTTTTCGAGACGATTTCTTGCGGATGTAATTCGTCAGGAATTTCGAGATGAAAATCGAAGAAATTGGGGAAAGGGGTTGGAATCGGTGATGGCAGAAGGGTAGATGGATGGAAGGGAATCCAGGATGCCACGAAGAGGAGGATTTCGTGGTAACCATGGACAACGTAAATCAAACGAAGGCTGCACTTGACTAGAAACACGAAGTAGCGGGAGGGCGAATCTATATATAGCACCCAATGAGTCATTTGACGTTACTCCGCGTACATGGAGCACTGTCAACAGTGCCTCTCAACCGGTGCTCGATGTTCATGCTCGATGTTCGATTTGATTTACGTTAGTCGAGACGATGAGTTCGAAGGTCACCCAAGATCTTTCAAAGAAGCAGCCTCTGTATAGTGCCTCTAATGGCTCCTGTGTTTCTCTTTATCGTTAGATCGAATTTAAGAACTACAGGAAGTATTCTAACGATATTGGAGAAGTTTGGGAAATTTGTTTAATACTTTTGCGACCATATTGTATATTAGTGACCCCAAACGTCCAATTCGCCAAATAATAGTACTCTCATTGAGTGCTTGGAAACACGTTAAGAAGTTCACGAAAAATGTTCATAGAAAACAAGGAAAAGTCAGAGTCGATGATCGATCGTTGGTCAGACCCTCGAGAATAAGGAAAAATCTAGGGATGGGAAAAAAGAAGAAAGAAAACTTACCATGGGATCGTGGGGTAGGTGCATAGGGTAGGCCGGTTGGGCCAGGTGAGGGGGTGCGTATCCGCTATAGGGAGGTTGAACACCACCACCACCTCCGGTCCATGGGTCACCAGGACCCGTACCCGCGGCATTCCCATCTGTAACAAGAAAAAAAAATGTATTCCATCGATCACATCTTGTCTCTTGTAGCCGAATATCCCTGATTACAATTCCTCGTTGGAAATGATCGATGACTTCTAATAAAGTACAGTGTAATTAGCGATCTTTACATTACCGATTTTTTTACCAGCAATTACTTAATTTTGAATATGATTTATTACTAGAATATTTTCTAACCAAATGGTATATTCTATAGTAACTCGTGTCATTGGATACACGGAGGATGTCACGTGCGTGTTTTTTAACACTAGAACTACCGAAGGAGTCCAAATGACTGGTTACGTGCTTCTAATCTCACCATTTTTCGAATAATAAAACAATTTTCGTAGAAATTTATAGTCTATTTTATTTATTTGATTCATTAGAAATGTAATATTTATCAAATCATTACACGTGATTAAAATAAATATAGGTTTAACGTCGGTAGTTCTAGTGTTAATAATGGCCGACAAAATCAAATTAAAAATGGCGACGTTCTACACGAATCTCGATGGCTAACTCGTTTTCAAAGCACGATATATTCGCGATATAAAAAGCCGAGAATCAACCCGGATGCGACACCCAATATAAAAGAAAGAAAATGGCCGGGTGGAGGCGCACGCTATTATTTCTGTTGAAAACAACGGCAATAAGCTCTTCCCGAGAACGTGATTCTTGATACTTTTGCTTGATATAATTCCTTCGTGCTCACGAGAGTCCAAGAGAGAAGAAGAAGAAGAAGCGAAACTAAGCCAAACTATTCGGCCGTTTCTACGAACTACCGGCATTCGATGCTTGATAAAACTTTTCGACTCTCGTCGTAGTCTTCTCGTGGCTTCCATTTATAAGCCCTCGGGAGAACCCACCTACCGGGTGTCGCGAATAAAATTGCATTTTTCCTTCATTTTTTATCGCAACTCGTTTGTCAACGAACTTTACCGTCATAATGAAAAACAATTTTAATTTGTTCCATTACATTCATTTATACGTATAATACGTACGTATGACTAAATGACAAAGTCAAAATTAATTTATCCCAAAAATATCCTAAATCGATCTTTTTTATTTGATGATTTCTAAATCCTTTCACACCGTCACGCTTTTTTTTTTTTTGTAATAAAAGAATGAACCTTCATAAATTTTCGCGACGAACTCCGACGTTCCGTCATGCTCGAGCAAATAACAAGATTGTTATTGTTTTTGCTCGCGACAGGCAGAGCGACGAATTTTACGATCGAGCGTTAAACAGTCGAATATTACCGCGCTCGTAAACTTGCTTTTATCGTCCATTCGAATCGTTATGCGATTTCGAACTAATATAGGGATACCTAACCTATACGGTATACATAGAAACCATATATGTACTCACAGGCACATGTACGAATATATATATACATATAATACAGAATCTATTCCTTATATGTAATCGTGTATATAACATATAAAAATCTTATATAACATATAATAACATAAAAATCGTCCGTTAACTCACCGATATAATATGGATCCGCATAGAGGGCCGCAGCTTTTGGCGAGGTGTATCTCGGCGAGTCCTGGCCGAATTCGTCCGAGCCATACTGAAAAAAAAAAAAATAGTAAATTCATGGAAACCAAAAAACAACAAGATTTTAATAAAAATCAATTAATTAACAAATGACGAATTTTGAAAATGTTTCAGCTCGATCTATCCATGAAAGATCTATGGCGAACGGTGAAAAAGAAAGACGTCGGATCGCGCTTTCGGTTACAACACACGCTTTTACACGGGAGTCTCATCCATCTTAGGAGGAGCAAAGCCGGCTATTGCGACACTCTATACCGTCGGCTCCTGGCAAGAATAGCGATTAATTCAACGGTATAGACAGGAACGTTAGACGGGTGTAAGAAGAAATCAACGAGAGTCGGCTTAACGTAAACTCGTTACGAACGTACGTTCGTACACGGCAAACGCTTGCGCAATCGTAAAGAAATCAAATCGATTCTATCGTGAAGCGATTATGTATTAACTTCATTGTAGACAGATTCGATAACTGTTTTTTTTTCCAATAGTCTCATTATTTACTTCATTAATTTGATTGATTTCCAATGAAAGTGATCTAAAATGGGAGTAGCCGTCTTTTTGGGTAACTTTACAATATTGTCAATGGTGAATTCGGTTCAATGAATTTATAAAGACTACCGACGTGGTATAAGTCCAAATTTGGAAAAATGTGTTAATGATATTTTTATGGTTGTAATGTAATCTTATCATTTCATTTATTTTTTATACAAATTTGAATGTTAAAAGATGGATTTATACCAGTTTCAATATGTTTTTATTAAATTGTGTTATCAATTTTGTAATATATTTTACCATAACTAGCCCGGAATATTCTGTAGGACAGACATACATATCGGAGAGAGTCCAAAGAGAGTACTTTATCGTAGTATCTTGAAAATATGCGGGTGCAAAGAAAAGTATGATGATTATGGTGATGATGATGACGAGGAAGTCATTAAGAGTGTCCACGTGCATATGCGCGCACCCGCGTGACTCTGAGCATGTTCTCGGAAATGATACACTGTTTTTACGTATTTTAGTTTTTGCAATATTTAACACTAAAAAATAAGTCTTTATCGGTCACTAACTTCTTTCATCTTTTGGATAAAACTTTACTTTCATATCACTTCGATCGACATCGCTGGAAAACTTTTTGAAAAATTCCATTCACAAAAACTTTGTATAAAATGTAGAAAAAAATCTGACAACGTTCGATCTATCGAGCGAGTGCTCGAAAACGATCGAGAAGTTTTGTTAACGTTCTCAGAAAAGGCGGGTAAAGAGACACGCGGAGCAACATGAACTACTCCGACGAGATCGAGAGACGACAAACAACTGACGAGAATCGAGCATGCTTCGGTGTTCTCCGATTGGTCGAGCTCGAAGTGGGGGCTGAGCGTCGACCAATCCCATTACGGTACGCTCTAGCTTATAAAACGCGTGTGATGTAGAGGGATCTTCGCACGAGACGTGAATGCATCTTGATGAAAAAGAGAGAAAGAAAATTTCCAAATGAATTATGTAGAATTATTTTGGTCGATCGAAAACTTCTTCATTTTCTTTTTATTAATCGATCGGATTGATCTTAATTACGTTCAAAGCTTTCTGATATTCATAATAGTTATATTTAATATAAATACACGAAAAAGAATCATAAAAACGATCGAACACGAGGTTCGATTTATCCATAACCTATTCTCGTGAGGTCACCAGTAAATTATTCGCGAAAAACCATAAGGGTCTCTCAAGCGTCCGGAAGACGACACTCCGCACAGAACAATAATTCAAGTTTTATTTCCACGAACGGTCGAGGAGACGGTGTGTCGCGCGGAAAAGAAGAGAGAGAAGGTGAGCGTAATAATAAAAATGTCTGTCGGCCGACAGGACGGATCAGAAATCTTAATATGTCCCTGTGGTGTCCACGGTCCGCCACCGATGAGAGTCAGCGATTTCCAGCCAATATAAATGTCCTACATTGATTTAGTTCTTCTTTTCCCCTTACCTCACGCGAGACCACGAAGGGAAGAGGGTCGGTCACCCAACGGAAACGTCTCAGTCAGGGAAATTAGCTTTCGAACGTTCGAAGTGGCGCATAAGGGTTGCTCCTGCCACCACCATATTTTTTTTCGGCTCACTCTACGTGGCAGGAGTATTTTATATATTTTTTATCGCTTTTAGATCCTCGAATATGTTATTTTATTTATATTATATAGGTTTTTATTATTTATATTCAAAATTGTATATATCTCCTCGATACTAAATTTACTCTTTGAAACACCATTTTGTGTTTCTATACGCCATACTATAATTCATGCTACCTTTCTCTCTGTCTCTCTTGATTCGAGTCGTAAACGAGCCTATTCGAGAACGGGAGCCGCGTTAAATTTAATAGAGACGAGACGGTAAAATAAAATCGACTTCGGTCGTCCTAAATTCGTACTCTATACTCGACCACCACGTGCAACGATCGAATCGCAAATAAATCGATAAATTCGCTTCTAACCTATAATAAGAAGACAAATAGGTATATTAAATACCAAAGTATTCATATTTTAACTTTAAAGTGCTTTAAAATCTTCGTCGTATCGATGACTCGGTTTGGGTACTCGAAAATTAAAAAAAATAAAAACATTATAACGGAAGGACCCACGCCGAAAGTGGCGATAATAAAATATAGAACGATTAAAGGGTAAGGGTAATAAAAAATGAGAGTAATAAAAAAATTTTTAATGTAACATGGATAAACGGTAATAACCATAAAAAAGAATTGAATTTCACGTATAATCGATTAACGTCTCTTTCGTACAACATCTTCCATCCCCTCTTCTCCTTCGTCTCTACTCTACTTCGCCGTTATTGACTACACGTGGGCGGAAATGAGTTTAAGGGGTCGACGAGAAGAGATCGCCCGAAAGAGAAGAGGAGAAGAACCAAGAAGAAAGGGGAGGGATGGGAGCACGTAGAAAACGAGGGGTCACTAGCCGAGGGATAATGGATCGACGATTATCCCTTTATTAATTACTACATCGAGACTTTTACGTGACGCGACGATACCGGTCAACGAAACCAGGTGCTTCCTCCTGTGCATTTAATAGCATACATTTTTCTTTCTCTCTTTTTTTTAAACTCTGGGAATTTTTTTTTTTTCACGTGAGAAACTAAGAATCATCGAATCAATTTACATGTGAAATTATTCCGAACGAGATCGATCTTCACAAATTAAAATAATACCTCGTATAGTCCTATATGTTACCAAAAAAAAAAGCCCTAGCATTCGCCGAACTATAAAAAATGTAATTAGTTACTACAAAGAAATGTATGAAGAGAAACAGGTAAAAAACGACTGATGAAATGCATTTTGAAATAAAAATATTTGAATTAAAAATATATAAACCCCTGATTATGTTTTGTTGATACATTCATACACTGTAATACATTAACCTCGATTAATTTATAGAAAAACAGGAAAAAATATATTGTTTGGAACGAATTATCATTTTTTGTATGTAGTTAGTGTTTCGATTAGTCCGGCTAATCGGTGGAACCGATTACCCCGACTATGCGAGGTATTGCCGTATAATTGATTATATTTCTGGCATCTATGCATAAATAAATAATGGTTACTTTTATTGAGCAAAGCTGTTCATTAGTTCGCGTGCCTTTTAAAACCCTCACCCCTATCTCTTTCTTTTTCTCATATTTCGCATAACGGGTTAATGGAGGGTCATTTGCGAAAAGAGTGAACGCAACGGTCTTTAAGTTTAATGGTCGCCGTGTCGTAGATGACGGGCCGATAATTTTCAAGTAGTCCTCCGCCTCGTTACAGCGCGCATCTAGCAAAATTCACGCGGCTCATATTTTAAAAATTCTCAAGAGCGCGAATATAAACCTTTGCAAAGAATAATTTCATAAGATAAATTATTCGAGATTCGAGTTATCCGATACGGAAAATGGAGCTCGTAACGTCTGAGAGGATTAGAGGATTAGATGATTAGTAATGGATAAGAACGATGGGTCTGATGCGACAGCTATTTTATTATTCTTGGCAGATCATCGATATTATTTAAAAGAATCTTGTTTTTTCTCAGTCGATAAGGAAGAAAATATATTTTCCAAAAATGCTTGAACCACAACAATAACGTGGGAAAGTCCTTGGAGTGCCTTTCGAACGATAAAACGTTTCTTGCGGTATGGTAATTCACGCTGGTCGTCTTCTCTCGTTTTCTTTTCGGGAATTTATGTTCCTTCTTTTCCTTGGACTCCTCGTAGTATGGGGGCACGGAGGCGCGTTCCCATGGTGGAAAGAGACGGCCGACCATAAAGGAAACGCCCGTAGATGGAATAGGCATGTTCCGAGTAGGACGACTTCCGGTTGTGCCATTTTGAACGAGGGACGCAACATCGAAGCTCTCCTTTTCCTTTAGCTTCGGAGGTTCGTGAACGTTAAAAACTAGCCAAGAAATATATTATACGCATATATGTATACCCAATGGTGTCTATAAATTCAAAATGGCGGCTATGTTGTACCAGGTATCGAACGTATCTCTAAATCCACTTCGTGATAATTACATGTATATATATTTGTGAACGTGTGTGATTATCGGTGAAATATCGAAGTCGAGTAGGAGAGAGAAAATCCAACCGGTCGAACGATTTATTAATATGCAATCCAGACTCACGATTAAGATCGTTATCAGGAATTTCTCCTCGTGTAAAGGGAGACATTTAGTTTGCTTACAGAAATTCTATGACCACGGTCTGTGAACTCTGATGTAACTAGGTATAAAATTATATCTACACGACACAAAGTATAAATAATATAAAAAAATGTTTAATTGACCGTACACTTGTCATATAGATTTTTCTTTTTTTTCTTCAATAACCTCGATCGATCGTGTTCGTTTTTGATAAACGATTCAAGACCGTACCTAGAGTATTATTGCTTCATTCGGTATCACGTTCGAGCAATTAATATCGATATGATTATAATTAACAATTTAGTAGAATCATTGTTATCGCGTTACGATGCCGAAGAAGAGACGTTTTAAAAGCCACGCGAGAGGATCGTGCTAATATTTGACTTTCGGACGATATTTCATCCGACATTCGATCGGATGTTATGCTGATGTCGCGACTGGTTTAAAAATGGAGACCGTGTGATTCAGAACGGAGAAGGTGCAACGCGGTGCCCAGATAACGGCCACTGATTTAATAATAATCGGCGAGAGCTAAAATTACACAGCAGGAGAGGCAAGTTCCCCTTAATCTCGAACGATTAACGAGAAACATAATCTTCTATCCTTCCAAACGTTATCGCGAGCCTGCCGGGGACCTTGAAATCTTTGGCTTTCTCCGGTGTTCAAAGATAGAATGGAATGTTTAATGTTATCTGTACAATATGGACATTACATATGATAACGATTTTGTTTGGAAAACATTGCTGTATAATATGTGGTGCGTGTAACTCATAACCACTAATTGGCTGGGTGCACGAGTCTAGTATGGTTCAAGACCATTCGTGTTAGAAATGCTTGATATTCCCGGTGAAAATATCGAAAAATCCATTATTTTAGGGGATCTTAAAAAATGCCTAACAATACGTTACTACAAATCTGATCACGTGTGATAATGAATATAACTACATTATACAAAAGCTGTCTCAGCTAAAGGAGGCCACCTAAATATTTTCTTTGTTTCCAATGATGCGACATACTTTGAATGGTTTAGAAAGAGGTATGCTATGAAACAAATTGTTTTAGCCACCATTCAAAGTATGCCATAAAAGTTTGTCGCATTATTAGAAACAAAGAAAATATTTAGGTGGTCTCCTTTCGCTGGGACACCCTTATCATTGTTCCCAAAATTGAGAACTTTCATCCATATAAACTAACCCCCAGCAATATTTCATATCTTTATAAAACAGTAATAAAAAAAATTCAAAACTGATTAGCTATGTCCGTAAATCCAATCTTTCTCTATCTTAATTACAAAACAGGTGAACGATATTAGAAAGCAATAGAATGATATCAAAGGAGCATCGATCGTTAAATATACTTGGCTGAGAGGGGGGGGTATCGGTAACGAACGAGTAGTCTTATCGACATATCCACTAATTGCTAATTATCGGTCTAACTCAGTCGCGGAAACTGGAAGGTAAGAGGCTTAAGGCCATTTACATGGATCATCGCGTCCGTCCTCGACGATACGATACGGAGCTCTCGATCAACGATATCTCGCATCTCTCTCTCGCATACATAGTCACACATAGTCACACTTCTTCCCTTCGTTCTCGTCGTTGTCGTCGGTTACAACGTTATAACCTGCGGCGCAGGTGTGCATATGTAATTCCGAATGGGTACCTCGGTCGCGACACGTGAAAAGACCAGATCCACGACGTCTACATTATTTATTAGGCGTACGCCACCGCGTATATAGCAAGAGCCAAGACAAACGGCTGCATAATCAACAATTAGCGAGCTGATATGAGATACGTGAACGTTTTTTAACGAGTTACCGTATATGCACCAACGTATACATACTTATCTTTGTTTGTGTACCATATATACATATTTATATGCTAGATTGGAAAATACTACATTGACATAACTTTGGAAAACCAAGTAGTGTCTTCATTAACCCTTTGACACCACTCGCTACTTTCGGCCTACACATCTACGATATGTAAGATGTAGAAAAAGTTCGGATTTCTTTTTATGAAATAAACTAAAGGCATGTAACCGTTGGAATTGAAGAGTTTTATTTAAATTTTAAACATAAAATAGACATTACCACGAGTTTTTTTTAATAATAATGTTACTTTCGTAAAAATTTATTATTTCTTTTATTTATTTAATATTATTTCTTCGTGATAGCAAGTAGCATGTTTTTGTTTAAATATTTGTCAAATAAATAAATGTAATAAAAATAATTATGTGTTTAACGTCGGTAGGTTTAGTGGGTACAGCGTCTTACCAATGGAAAAGTATTGTCATCCACTTTTAACGGTAGTACTCGGTGATAAATGTATAAAATATGACAAAAATTTTACCGTGCAAAATTTGATTACATTACTCTGCTCGTCTTTGAATCGATCGCTCAAAGCTATCGATCTTAGATTTTGCGAGATTCGCAAATCCTTTGTTTCTACTCTTATCTCTCGCCAAAAGCAAGATATTATCTCTCGGGTAACGTAAGGATCGGATAACGGTGTACGATCGTCCGTTAACAAGGATAGATAATCGCTTGTATTCTCGCGAGAGTATCTTTTCTCTTGTTCAGCGAAAGAGTCACTCGAAGGGAATGCGAATTGTGCCCATGTTAAGTCAGCCTCCCGCTAAAGGATCAAATCTATAATTCCGTGGGAGACGATTGAAAAAAGAATAATTCTTAGAACAACTTGTTTGGATAATAATAATAAATGATCAATAATTGCAAAATGATCAATATTATAGCAATATTTATCAAATAAATATGTAAAGGAAAAAGAAAACGAGACAAAGGGAAAATGAAAGAAAAAAAAAAAAAAGAAAATGATTTTCGCTGGATCACGAGCCAGAATCTCTCCCCCTCTCTCTCTCTCGAACGTGAGTTTCTTTCGCAGCAAAGAGGGCTACGACTCATGCTCGGAGAATGTGATTTAAGTCTGCATAAAAGACGACGTTCGCGTGGAATTACAAGGGGGCCCCACGGAGAGTTCCGTTCCGTCGATTTTCTTTCGCTGCTGCATCTTGAAGAACTTTCGTTCGAACGGCGTGGTTCGTCGCGTATAGAATACCGAACGATCGTTTATCGACTTCATTCAAGAGACAGTGAGAAAAACAAAGTGAGAAAAAGAGAGAGAGAGATACGTGCATATATACATACGCATTTCGTTTTCTCAAATCTCGTTTAGAAAACTCAACGCGTTTTGCGTCCAGCTAGTTCGTATATTCGTGAATTTTCACGCTCGTCTCGCTCCAAGTCACACGCTCCGTATTGTTTCCCTCCGACACGATCATTTTCTTATTCTATCGTAATCCTACGAGGGTATACAACTCGGAATGACTCAGCATACGGGATACGATGAAGTTTAGTCATTGTCTGGATGCGTTTACGAATAATGCTCTTTTGTGTGTACCTTGAGCGAGCACGATGACGATCGAAAATTCGTTGTATTATTTATTTATTTATGGCAAATGGCCTTTGAGTACGATTGAAAAAATTCAACGATATTATTATTATCGAATTATTAGTTAGTAGGGTAAAACGAGGTGTAACTGGCCACGTTCAGAAACTAGCCACTAGGTACTTCTGCCATTTGGATTAAGTTTCTATGAATTTTTGTGATTTACTTTGATTTCTTAGTGTCCAAATGTTACTTGTATAACGTGGCCAATTACTAGTTTAATGACTGTAAGTAATTAAATTGTGTGGCCAGTTACTGCTAGAGTACTGTTATTTTTCAAACAATTAAAATTTATATACCCAATATTGTTTTGTTTTACTTAATAATAATTCAAATCTATAAAAGAGGATTTATTTTATACATAGGTGTTACAAAAACATTAATATTGTGACCCATTTTAACAAAACACTAACGTGAACTGGCCAGAGTGCTTAAGTGGCCAGTTACTGGGAGGTTTACCCTATACAATTTATAAAGTTGAGTCTTTAGGAAAGCTTTTGAGTTTGCAAATAAATCAAGATAATCGAGTTGCATCCACATAGTGTATCATTTCTTCTCAAGATTCTTCCAGATACCGAAAAATTGATTAAAGCTAGGACATCAGGGCAATTCGAAGTGAAATTGAAAAGAACCCAACATTTATCACGTGAGCTCGAAATATAGAATGTCGGGCGAACGTCCTATTTCGTGAGTATGAAATCGGGATACAATGACAACGTTGTTCGTTCGTAGCTTCAAGAAAGTACTAATCGTCTCTTTCTTTAGTTCGGAAGTTCGCTCGAATGACTCTTGGAGCGATTCATTTTTTTTTTCCTTCTTTCCACGAGCCGGAGAATGCGAGTAGTCGGTCAGTTCTCGCGAGGAACAAGAAGATCATTTTCTGTCATTTTCAGGGAGCCTACATTTTCACTCGACTAACGTACGCTTTTCTACTCACTCTCTCCTTGTCTCTATCTTACTCGTCGATTCCTGGAAAACGTTTCGTAATTACGATCACCCGCAATGGTCGGTTTAAATAGATCTATCCACGTGGATGCCAGTACAACGTTACACTATTCGCGATACTATCAACGTAGATACGACGTACAATACGAGCTTGACGTAAACGTACCCACGCTTTGGAAAACGAGAATCTCTCAGAGACAACGATTGATTGTTATTTCAATTAATTGCTACTGCCTAGTTTCTTTTTAAAAAATTCTATTGTTTAATTGGGAATGAATTTTGACCATTTTTTTAATACCATTACTTGCAATTTTATCTAATCTACTATACCTAAATTCTAATCGCGTATGTAATAATTCTGAAACATTCGAAATAATTTGACAAGAATAAATAAAATTACAGTCCCAAAAACTAATTTTTTTTTTTACCTAACATCGTCTAAACGTTATTCTAATCCAAAGACGATAATCTAAAAACGTTTGAACGAGAAGTAGAGAAAGATTCGCCAGAAGGAGGTCACATCTGTCTGACGCGTCCTCGTGTCGGTCTCGTAATCTCGTCGAGCATGCGTCTAACGGCCCTTTCTTCGTTCAAGGTCACGCATCGATCGTTCAACGATTAATCGTAACCCTTTTGTACGAATCTACGCCATTACCAAGATGTAAACCCACTAATAAATAAAAAAAAAAAATTGTACGTGAAACTTTAAGTTTATTTGCCTTCGAAATTGTATTTTTATTAAATGTATAATTAAGTCATTATGGTTACTTGGCGAAATGAAAGGCTGTACCAGCCGAAATAGATTTTCCTGACTCGAATGACCCGTTTTTCGAGGATCTATCTAACGCACAGATCATTATTAAGCATCGCTCACACCGAACGGTGTGTAATACCGGAAATAAAAGTAAAGACTAATATTCCTGTAGGACGACTTGTACGTGCACCACACCTGGAATATTTCACAAGTTTCATTTACGATAATCAAGAAGATAATATTGCAATCGAACGACCCACGCTTCGCATCCTAATCTCCCTATTCGCTATACCTACTTTATTTTCATACTACACGCTTGCATAAACGCGTACGGTCATTAACGTTGCCCGCATCCTGTCAATTTTTGTTTAAAACATATTCTCTCCCTCTATTCCCTACACATTTTTAACGTTCACCAAAAGAATTCGAAAACTATTCGAAGGATCTACGAAGCCACAAAGAGTTGGGGCGAAGAGAGATAGTATAAAAATTTGATTAACAGGATATAAAAGTCGAATACCTAGCATGGAAGCGCGTTAGTGCGTGTGAGAGAATGAAAAGACGCTTTTAACGATACCGCGAGGTAATTAATATAATTGTCCTCGAGAGCGGCGCATGCTGCTAAATTGCCATTCCTCTCGAGCCTTACCACTACTACCAACTCCTTATTTATTTATTTCCACCCGGAGAAATACACCTGCGCGTATTAACGACTTCGATGATCAATTAATTTCCTTTAATTAAGAGAAAGAAAAAGACTATCGTACGTTAACCCACCGTGTGGGTTCTCAAAGTTATTCCAACAAAAATTGGAATACTTTTCTCATGTAGGACGAAAATGAAGAATGGCCGGTTTTCACAGTATATTTTTCGAAATATGCGAAAAGGGTGTTTCTTGTAATTCTACGGAAACATTCTTTAGCGAGTCGTAGACGACCTTCCCTTTCCGTTTTCTCCCTTTCCATTCCTCGACGAAACACTCGGAGCAGGCGTCCTTTCGTATGCGACTGTGAACACCGCCTAATATCCGATGCCGTGGCACATACTAATTAGCCTAGGAAGGGAAACGCGTCTCGAATACGTATCACAGATATATGTGTGTAAGAGAGAGAGAGAGATTGTTAGATAGATAGCGGTGGTCCTTCTCAGGAGAGAAGGAAGGTAGAGGGAGGTCAAACCGAGGTGGGTCCTTGGCCCTATAACACTACATGGTACACGCGTGCGATGGTGTACGGTCGATTAACTAAATCACTTCAAGAGTGTTGTAGTATGGTTTGGATAGTATTTATAGCATAGTAGAGATAAAATGTATAAATAAAGTTCTCTTTATGTTTGATACACTTTGCGTACCATTATTTTTCTGGGATTAGTTAATCAAAGGTAGGTTCGATTCTCCTTAGTCCTACTAAAAAATTGCAGGAGATCAGAATTATGGTAAATGTCATTTCCAATCTTTTATGTTCAGTAGATTTTTATCGATTTTTGTTTTCATTTTGAAAAATGATAATTTTCGAAGAGTAATTACTCAATTTTTGGAAACATAAGATAATGTAACTCCGCTATACAGGGTATCCGGTTCAAGATGTTCCAGCGGAAAACTACATGTACATATCAATGACTCGAGTAGAAAAGTCTAATAACATTTTTCGAAATTTGACTTAGTTAACGAGTTATTAGCTAACAAAGATCGGCCAATTACAGCGATTAGCCAAGAAAGGCGATTCACTCGAACTCGCAGCTAGGCAAGAGACGAAGCGGTAGGAGGAGCAATCCACAATAAACAACGTTACATGTCGCTGCTCGCCGTGATTGGCCGATCTTTGTTAGTTAATAATTATTTAACTAAGCCGAATTTCGGAAAATCGTATTAGACATTTCGACTCGAATCATTGATGTGTACATGTAGTTTTCAGCTGGACCACTTGGAACCGGACACCCTGTATAAGATAGTTTAATTATATTCTTAGAATAGTCCGTGTAAATCATTGTGGAAACTTATATTTACCCCACTCTCCTGACCGCCATATTGCTTCCAATAATTCGGCGATGGTATCGAAGAGTTAGACGAATTTGAAGTATTAGAAGCACGATGATGTTCCTTGCACGCGATCAAAGTTTCGGTTCCCACGTTTTGCGGTACTCGAGAGTGGTTAAAATCGTTGGATCCATCTTGAATTGGACTATTACCGTTGCTCGTAAGTGTTCCTCCATGAATCCGAACGGTCTCGATTCGCGAGTAGCTCGAACCGGTCCTAACGGAGCACCTAATAGCTTTGAGAGTTTGCGCGTTAGGCGATCTGGTCCGGTCGATGCCGAAGTCGCTCAGTTTAAAGTTTTGTTGATTCATTCTGAAGTCTGCGTTGTTCTTCAAACTTCGATCCATGTTTGCAAATCTACTCTAATTTTTTTTCTCGAAAGAATTATTAACCGTTCGGCATATTCGGTTTTCCTCGACACACTGTCTAAACACACTGCTGATGGAGATTCCTATACCTTTTTTTAACACGATCGCTCACATATCTCTTCACTTAATTTCTAGCGGGATAACGTCAAAGGAATACTCAACTAATATATCGATCCATCGAATTTTAATGTAATTTTCATTTCATTTATAAAACGAAGAGATACTTTCTCGTAATTGTTTTTAATAAAATGTTGTATCAATTATGCGTTAATTAAATTACAGAGAAATTATTTTATATAAATATATAGAGAAAGACGCTTTACTCCCTGATCAAAAATAAAACCGTGTCTCATGGTGCATCATCGTGAAACGCGTAAAAAGTTAAATAGACCAGAGAACGGAGAAACGTTTACGGTTTTTACGAGTTGCAAAGATAATTTTAATACTGCCATTACTATGCTTTCTTCGATAGAAACGTTAAGCAGCAGAGACTATCGCTTTAAACTGCGAAACGAGCTACGAAATTGATCGTAGTCCATTTAACGTATGGTGTTTGACAATCGACCGATCGAGGCACTGCTGCTTCTTGTCGGGCTCCTCGCCTTGACACGGATCGGATCTGGTATTGTTGCTTGTGGCCCTTTAAAAGCACACCGCTTACCGCGAGTTTTATCCTCGGTGATAGCGTCTCGAGTACGTTTACTCGTTTATGTTCGATTTGTTGCCTTTTCAAAACTTTACAAGTCTTTATATAACTTTATATAAAAGAATCGTTCATATATTTAACTTTGTTGTATGTTTTAAGAATGATTTTTTAATAATGTGTCACCCAACACAATGAATAATAATAAAAGATGCTCACGTGATGTTAACGTTCAAATTCACGACACTTCTAAAAACATTTAAGATATAAGCACGAAATATTTCGAACCCGGAAATATTTCACATCATAAAAATCAAAGAGCACCAAATTTGCTTTCCCACACGCGTCGAGTATCGAGAGCACAGATTACTAATCTCACGCGCGCGAAAGAGAGAGAGGATTAGAAGAAAACTGGCGTGTAACGACCAGTTGGGTAGCCAGTAGAGAGACGACTGGTTTTGTTAACTTGACTCATAGGCTGTACGAACGGGAGGCTGTGGTCCAGTGTGCGGTGTATCCCCACCACATATGCGATTCTAAGCCAACACTCTTTCTCTCTCTCTCGTTCACAGATAGATATACCGAAGATTCGAAAGAACTGTATTAGAATCGAATTAGATTTTCTCCATTTAAATTACTTCAAAATACTGTCATTTATTTATGAAATATTCTTAACCCTTAACTACTCGCATTTGTGGTGAACGTTTACAATTATATATAAATAAAAGTCAAATGTATTACGAAAGAACTTTATTAAAAAATTGTTAAATATTCTTACGAAAAAGAAACTTTTTTATACACAGTGAAACTGCAATGACCCCATGCGATCAAAGAGTTAAATAAACAAAATTTGACTGGAAAGTTTATTTGACGAACTACGGAAACTGACTCATAAAAAAAAAAAGAATATTCAACAAAATTTCTACGAAATGACGAAATAAATATAACGAAACGCGAGATATAAAATATTAATCACCGTGAAAGACTTTATTACCTTAACCCCTATATAAAATCACGTCGAGCGTTAAAAAAAAGGAATCCGTTCTCGCGAAATTTCATCGTATTATCGTCGAAAACGTCACGGCTTAACGCGATCGTCGCGTTTAACGGGCCGACGAGCGACGTTCGTGAGAGATAACAGAAATTATTCCGACGAATTCGGCAAGCGAGCGCGCGAGTCGCGTGTCATCGGAAAGATAATGAGAAAGGTAGTGCAACATAGTGTAACATGGTGTAGCATAGTTGCAACACACTATTGCACTATATTATTATAGTTATCGTTCGTCCTTCGAAGCAGACGAGAAAACGTAAATGGCGATCGTACATTATAGTCCCGTCACTCTGATTTTTTTTTTTTACTTCGTTATCACCCCCTTATCCGGTTACCAAGCGAGAGGGAAAAGAAGAAAAAAATGCGAGAAAGAGAGAGAGAGATATCGGATTCTTTGACCCACAATGCGCGAGAAATGAGTAATACTGTGAAGTTCGAGCGCTAGTTGTTCCCTAGTGGTAGCTCGTGAGGAATGGTAGACGTATATTGATTTAAAAGGGGCAAACGTTGTTTACAGCTGACTATCTGCCCTCTCCTTCCGAGCGAGCCCATTAATCGTGGATCGTTTGCGATATTTTAATCGGCCGCTATTCCCTTTTCGCCAAGAGAGGTCAAATACCTTTCAAATACTAAAGCCTACATCTACTTCGCTCCGATTGTTTCTTCTTTATTGTTACGAAAAAAAGAATTGAAAAATGAGAGAGAAAAAAGAAACACTACGAATGTAAACAAATAATTTGTAGTCCATTGTTCGGGTGGGGGATCCGTATCTCGTTCGTGTCTTCAATTTATTGGACCGGAATAAGATACGAGATGAGTTTTATCTCACGAGTGGAGATAGTAACATTTATTATCCTGCCCTTTTTTTTTATTATTATTATCTACATGTACTGTAAAGCTTGCCAGAGATGTATTTAGTAGGAGAAAGATTTCTTGGAGGGAACATCGATCGATCGATCGATCTTCGTAAGTTCTCGAAACGCTGTTCGAGAAGTTCGTGTTTTCTTGGTTGCATCTCAGGAATACAGAAATAGTTCGTACGAGAGTGCAAGAAAACGAGAGAATGAGAGTACGTGTGTGAGAGAGAAGGAGAGTTACGCCGGAAAACGTTGGATTATGTGTGTTTTAAACCCTCCCACTTCTTCTTCCACTTCTCAAAGCCACGGAGTTATGTTTGAGCACGAAAAGTAAACTTCGACTTGGTGGCGACGCGCGAACCGCTTTGTACGGATTAGAAGAACGAAGGCGCCTATGCCGACTGCTACTACCGTTGTGCCACCGCATATTCCAACGATCTCTCCTTTGTCCGTTTGAGAAACAACGATTCTTTCGACGAATTTCTTGAGTATGGAGTGGGAGAAAGTTATGGCTACGTTATGGCGTACCGTTTCGAACTGGGGATATGCTTTAAATTTATTATTATGTTAGGTATCGTCAATTTTCAGAGAATTTCAAACGATTTAAGCTAGGAAATACTATAAAAAAATTAATTAATGGTGATATTGTTATGTGATATATACATTAATTTTGTACAAACCGTTAATGCATTTGCTTCATTCGAAAAATTGTAAAATTGTAAAATTTTCAAACCGTCAATCTTCATTAATTGGGTGCAAATTGCTTTGGCTTTAATGCACAAAAAATAGCGCGTATATATGCGTTTCGGTGATAAGAACCAGGAAAATTTCGAGTAGGTATAAATGAGCTTATAATACAAATGGGTTATTAGAATGTTTATGTTGAACTTATTAACATTTATAATTATTAAAATAAAATAAATATAGACTGGTATAATAAGACTGAAAATGAAAAATATTGTTTTATAAAATGTCGATAATTTTAAAAAGCTCCGAACTCGGTTTTAATTTAAAATAATATAGATTTATGGAAGCAACATCTAGTTACATATTTTAATGTATTAATAAAATGATTAATCGATCTACCACGTTCGAAATGCTTCATCGATAGCATGTTTCCATCGAAATTCTCTGAAAAATAATTTCCATAAAAAAGCTTCGAGATCTTTTATACCGTGTTCGAGGAAAGTGGAAAATACTCTTTGACGGTGATAAATCCGAGGAAAAACTGGCCTGCTCGGCATGCAACAGGTAGGAAAGATCGCGTTCGCGAACACGGTCCATGGATCTCGGCTTTGTGCCGAGCCGAATTAATGAGTTTTCGAGTTAACATTATTTCGGCCTATCGAAAAAAGCTATACCGATAATGTCGATGAAATTCTTTCCCAATTTTTTTGAGGATCGAATAAACTAAAGTAAATTTAACCTCGAACTCGTCGATTACCAATTTCGATTATTTTATTTTATCGTCGATGACTTCTACAGGATATAAAAACTTTATTCGTTATTTTATGGTAAAAAAAAAAAAGAGAGATTCGAAAAATTCTCTCTTCTCGTTGATATACGAAGAAATCAAATCATAATAAAATCCCAGAAATATACCAGCGTTATCTCGAAATCACAATTGCTTACGAATAGAATTCATCCGACTATTTTCGCAAGCTGTGATAATACGTCGATCAAAACGGAACATCTTCCAAGACGATATATTACGTACAGGTCGCGATGCAAACTCGTAATTTATTAAACGATGCATCGACTATACGAATTTCTAAAGAAAGAAAAAAAAGAAAATGGATCGAGAATCCTGGTAGTGAGACAAGTGGGAAGGAAACTAGGTAGTCTCTCTAGCGATCTTCTCGCAAAAGGTACGATAATAATTCACGTTTAGCTATCGACGACAGGTTGATACCCTTTTCGGGAAAGGTATTATGATAACTAGGATGTCGTTCGTGCAAAGAAAGAGAGAGAAGAAGAAACGTTGACGCGCGAAGTAGATAAACTCATGGCTGTCGTAATAGTCTACATTTTCTATATCTACTTACGAAACGTTCCAAAGCTTCTATCATCTACTCCTTGATACCTCGCAACATTTTTATTAGACTATATCTTTTATTAACCTAAACGAACACAGAATACAATTTTCTTTTTTCAAAACTTCCTAGATAGAAGACAAAACAGCAAAACCCTAATCATATCACGTGTTTTTATAAAGAATAAAAAGAATGATTAAAATGTTATTGTTTCTGTTTATAGTTTAATTGTTAATTTAATATAAAAGCCCCAAAAAACTTGGAAATGCAATTTGAAATATGACTCAAAGTCACATCGTGGTTCGACTAGGGTTAATACCCACATAATTTTTGTTAGACTATATCTTTTATTAACGAACAGAGTACAATTTTCAATCTTTTTTTTTTTTTAAACTTCCTAGACAGAAGACAAAACAGAAAAACGATATCGAAGAAAATAGAAACCGAAGTAGCGTGAAGTACAAAATGGGTGGACAATGAGAAGGCAAGAAAAAAAAAGAAAAAAAAAAAAGATAACGAGGAAACAAGGGTTAATCTCGGCGTACTTCGATAAGGAATTATCGTTGAAAAAAAGGGAAAGAAAAAAATAAACAGAGACAAAAACCAATGGCTCGGTCGATGGTTACTTTTCAACGAGACGGAAAACGCATATCGGAAGAGAAAACCGTTCGCTGTGAGCCGATTCGCTGTTGGCGAACGATAAAATCGACGAAGAGGAGTACGAGGGGACACGAAGAAGATGGAGATGGACGGGGAAAGAGAGAGGAGAGTTCAGGGACCGTCTAAGCGTATGCGACGAGTCGCATGATTATGGTCCCATTCATGTGCGACCAGTTCGGCTCGGCTCTCGATTCGTTGCTCGCTTCGAGACTTTGCAAAACGAGAGAGAAAGAGAGACGGATAGAAATAGAGTGAGAGAGGAATATTCTGTAGTCTCGAAACAGTCGCTTCGTGTCGCGTGTAACGAGTCCCCTCGTTATACCTAGATCGAAGATTGAACGAGAGAATATTTTATGTTACTCGTGTCGAGAATATTTTTATTCAATCTTTTTTTTGGAACAAAACAGACCACAAAATGTCATTTTTTTTAAAATTATGTTAAAAACGTGCTAACATTTTCACACGAGCACTGTCTTGTTATCAAATACACTTTTTTTAACATAGTTTGCAAACAACAAAATTTTCTAATACGTAACATATATCAAAATTTGATCCAATATTGTTCTACTTAACGCAACACAAATTATCATCCTATACCATGGTCACAACAATACACAAAAAAATTCAATTCTAGCATCAAGAAGAAAGATTTCAAAAGTAAAAGAAGACAACAAAGAGGTACATCCGTCTAAGAATAAGCTTTCTAGCAGCACTGTACCGGTTTTAAAGGACTGCCTGGTCAAGAACGAAGAAGAAGAAGGAGGAAACGGGAGGTGGTGGCTTCTTTTAACGCTTCTCTGCCAAGCCTGGCCAGGTATGTACACACGTACCGTACCGGACGTTACTCACCATGCTGTGATATGTGTGAAACTTACACAAGAGCAGGCCGAGGAGAGATGGTGCCGGATGAAAAAGAGAAACGGAAGCAGGAAGGTGGAGGAGGTGAAGGAAGTACGTTGCCCATCGAAGAGTAAACCTGGCCAGACTGCCTGCCGCCGCCAATCGACGCAACGAACCCGAGACTATACACGAGACTATACGCGTGACTATTCGCGAGTACGACGGAGATACTGTTGGAGTGGGATAGAGAAAGGAGGATTAGAGAAGTAGCAACGATGCTTCGTGAGCGTGAGAGAAATAGAAATTTTAAAGGGTGGGGAGAAGAGTGGGGTAAGCAAGATCGCTTCACAGGATGGAACGAAACGATATTGTTGCGTTGTGTCGTGACACAACTCTGATATATTCTACTCTTGTATAGCAGAGACTCTTTTGTTCCTGTTTTGCAGCGCGATTAGACTTACCGGAAGAGATCGCGGGGAATTGAAATCGATTGGGATGAATATTAATCGATAATAGTCAAAGTAGGGGAAAGATAACCAAAATTTATTAGTTGATTCTAATCTTGTAATCAAAATTTATCTCGAATTTCTAAGGGGTCAGGGATCTTTTCCAACAAAAACAGACAATAAAACATACAATTTAGGAAGCTGCAATTTTAATTGGATTTATCCTGTTGTTTAGAAAAGTTTCTTTTAATCATTTCAATATCAAGTAATTATAAAAGATTGGGATATGTTGGGTGTTAAAAATGATCAAGCAATTAGCCGATAAATTTCGATTAAACAAATCATGCATATTCAAATATTCTTCATTCAATTTGATCGAATTAATTTCATAATTCATTAACAATTTCATTATTCATTCTTCCGAAATGAAAAAAAAAAAAAACAATTACTGTCACGAGTGTCGAGTTAATTCGACTCGGCTATCCATAATAAATAATTTGCTTATCGTCAAACCGATATGCATTTTAATATACGTACGGTGGGGCGTACTTTCGCAACTCTCGAAGTACTCAAGAATGACTACGCGCCTACAGGTCCTTTCAAAATGCACGGTACGAGACAGTAAATGGAAATAATCGTATATCACGTGCCCGTTTAAATAAATAAACGGTGAGGCGTATAAACGACAAATATTCGTGGATCGCGTCACGATCATGCCACGCAGAGAAATACGGAGTGCGATAAAGAGAAAAAGAGATAGAGAGAAAACGTGGTTTCTCGCGGCTTTTAAAACCACGAGGAGCAGCAGCCGTTGGTGTGTAGTAGGCGCGGTGTGTTTAGAAAGTTGAATGAATTAAGCGTGCCTACCTGCCGCGCTCGCGCGCAAGCGTTGCTTATGATTATTACAACGACTCCTACCCACGTGTTGTTTTATGCTCACGTTAAAGAAGAGAACGAATTTAAAGACCACCATCTCGCGAGAAATCCGGTTTCTAGATAGTAGTGTACGGCCTCTTCGACCACTTACCTAAAACAAAAAGAAAGATTTTTGGTTAGACACAATCAATATGAAATGCAATTTTGTTAAAAAATGGTCTTTTAATGAATCTATAAGTAACGAGTTCATTGATCATTAAACCACGATTTTTTAAGATACTGGCAACCCTTCTACGGCATGGTATCTTAGAAATACGGCTTCGTCTAACACGGTCAGAAATTTGGGGAAATCCTCGTAGGATACTTTACGTTTACTATTTTTCGTATATATGCATTTAGCGATCTAAATTAAGTCCGTTAAGTTTAGGTTATTAAAATGAAAATTCTTAATTGTACAGGGTGTCCGGTTCAGGGTTTCCAAGCGGAAAACTACATGTGCACATGAATGATTTGAATCGAAAAGTCTAATACTATTTTCCGAAATTCGGCTGTATTAAATAGATATTAACTAACAAAGATCGGCCAATCACGTCTCTTGAATAGCTGCGAGTTCGAGTGAATCGCCGTAATTGGCCGATCTTTGTTAGCTAATAACTCGTTAACTAAGTAAAATTTCGGAAAATGGTATTAGACTTTTAGACTCAAATCATTCATGTGCACATGTAGTTTTCCGCTTGGAAACCTGGAACCGGTCACCCTGTATTTGATTAAATCTTGGTCTCTTATAACACGTAACACGGAATTTTGTACGAACCTATCTACCATTTACTGTAATAGAAAGATTCGCTGTACAATTTTGTAATAAAATTGTTCCAACACAAAATGAGTTGATCTTGACACTTGTCCGTCGATCACACCGTGAACCGGAAGTCTTGGAAGGTAAGTATCGAGTAACCAGGAGAAGAAGAAGAGGAGGAGATTGTGTCGAAGCTAGATCCGTAAAAGGGTAGAACGTGGAAGGGGTGGAATAGCTAGTGCGATAACGAACAGAACCGTCGATCCAACGACACTCGTAAAGCCGGACATTTAACGATGGCGATTTAACTGTCGCAGCGAACGAACGCTCACACATAGGCACACAATATGTGCAGACTCTCTCTCCCTCTTTCACTTGGCTGCCGCCGCAGCACAATAATAATTATGGCCTCGGCTACGATTGTTTATGGAGCGGCCGTTAAATTACCGCCGGTTGACGTTACACGACATTTTGGTGGCTGCTTTCGTCGTCCCTCGCAAATCGTTATTCCTCGTCCACCATAATGATTCCTCTCTCCCTCTCTTTCTTTTTTCACGGATCGATCCCATTATTCTTCGATCTTTCAAAAGATACGTGAGATTTTAGACGAGTAAGAAGAGAAAGAACGAGATAAAGAAGTCTCGATCGGATGATGCGCGCGAAGCGGAATTTTTCCGCGAAAACTTCGTCGACGGATATACGAGGGTCCTGAGAAGACTGACGTCATTGGGACGCCATGTTAACTCCTCTTTTCTTCGTCTTCCATAATTTTCTCTCTTTCTTGACATGGCACGAATTTTTATCTTCTCTCATAAAAAGTATGAAGAATATGTCTTTCGAAATTTTCGAATCAAAACGAAAATCAATTTGTCAACGTAGTTACCTCGATGGAAAGGTGGTACGTTCGCTTTCTCGGTAGATGACACGAAGCGAGAACAATCCTTGACAGCCGGTCACTCGACACCCAGCCGGTCAAGTGTTTTAACGAGAACGCGCGATCATCTCTCTGTCTCTCTCTTTTTCTCTCCTCGGTTACATGAGTCACGCGATTCCAACTCGGATGCACGTATCTCCTCATCCGCATAGGTATGCAAGACTATCGTATAAGTGAACGAGCGCAAAAGGAAATCGATGCTTAACTCTGAACGATTTCTTAAAAAAGGAAAACTACGAAAGTAGTTTGAAAGTATATCTAATTTTCTGTTCACCCCAAGACCGGAATTATTCTCGCCAGTGTAAAACTTATCCTTCCGGCGGCACCTAATTAACGACTATGGAACGAGAGATAGCATTCTCACACTCGGTTAACGCCATTTAACGTTGCCGTTTATACAACGAAACAACCTAGCGTGGTGTTATACCCCGTGGCGTGCACGCGAATCGCTTTGTTCGCGTTATCTCGTGACATCGTCGTATTATTTGTTAGCGAAAAAAAGATTACGACCTGTTGATGTTAGAGTATACGTTATTTTTAGGTTATGAGACATACATAGAGGTTTTCATACGTGAATACTATTTTTGTAATTGTATCGAGTTCGAATTTTCTATGGATCTTCAATTAGGGCACAAAATTTATTTTCGTTTGAAAAAAGAGTATTATCAATGTTACGATATGACAAAAACCCTGATAATCTTGGATATTCATCTAATCATATCGAATCAAAGCAATATCGTGCTGTAGGAGAGTCATTCTACCCCAGCATTTTCCACCTAACGCTATTCATTCTCGAGAATCCTTTCGAATCGGATGAAATATTCACTTAAGAAGGAAATCATCGAACGAACGACACGCTCGAACCCCTCGGCAAACACACGGCTCCCGCGTGTTTCTCGATGGACGATTACGCTAAGGAGAGGATGGCTGCTCGCTCGATCGAATTTCCGTTAAGGGAAGATGCCCGTTAACTGAATTGCCCACGAGCTTCCGTATAATTGGGAACAATTCATAAATTTATTGCGAGAGACAACACACACATACACGCACGAAACCGGACCCTCTCTCTCTCTCTTTCACATTCTCCCCATTTTCTCACTCACCCCTCTTCGTCTCGTTCATCGAACGGCGACCCTCCAACGCTTCTCGAGGGGTGAAATCGTTGCTAGCGAGAGAAAAAGAGAAAGAGGGGTGGGGAGAGACGAACAAGAAAATAAAGAAAAGCTCTTTATTATTGAAGATAGAAGGAGAGGGGGCAACAAGAAAGGGGGGTCTAGGGGAAAAAGGCAATAAGAGGGTAAAAAAAAGGCAGTACCAACTTGGAAAGCATTAAAAATTTAATAACTCCTCTTTTCTCTGTTCCTCGATCGCCTCGGCCGATAAAACAGATACCTTCTTACCATCGCGATTCGACATAATAATCGGAGAGTTTTACGCTGATTGATATAATTACAGTGGGGGATGATGGAAGAAAAAAAATGCTTCCTTCCTCTACCGATCGTTAAACCGTCCACCAAGGGACTATTCGATTGTTTAAATCCAATATGGCGTCGGCCATGAAGCGTGTCCGCAGGAAACGTTCGAAATCAAGATGGATTCTCACGAATGAGAACGCGAAAATGAAAGTTACGGGGATGTTTCGAAATGAAAAAGAAATCTAATCGAGAACGAAGGCTGGAAATAGGAAAATTGGAAAACGTTGGTTCGCGCGGGAAATTCGAATGCGTCGATGGAAAATGGACGATTAAGAGGCGAGAGTGGATTTCGATCTAGCGACCGCGATTCGAATAGAAACGGTGAAAATAGATACAACTCCTACGACGAGAAAACGAACCGGACGAAGAAGAAATCTCGAAGGGCTTGGAAATAACCGCGAATCTCGATTTACATCGTTCAAGCTTTATGGTTCCAAGTTTCCGCTTGGGTCGTGCTACCACGTAGTAGCGCCTAGCTTTTATGACTCTCGGCGTTCGCTTTTTAAATTACGAGAGACACGAGCGCTCGTGTGAGATCCATTAGTCGTCTTCCTACGGCTAAGAACTTTCCTTCGAATTTTCTGTCTCCTTCTGTCCCTCTCTAACCCAGAAACTTATGTTGGTATATATACGTGTAGAATTCTCTATCCTTCTCTCGACCCTTGCCGCCCACATTGCACCTATCTCTCTTTCTTACGCACACCCTCCCTCGTAGCAGTAGCTGCCATAAATTCGTCTTCTTGTTGATCTACGGAAGTTTTACGACTTCGTATGGCTGGTATACCAATAAACGAAAAGCTCGGCCCCTGCACGCGTTTGTCCCACCGATTGGATCCTCGAGAGAGAGATCGTGATCTCACGACGCTTTCGATCTTGCAACGAAATTTTATGAGATCTGCGTTCCGCGTCTATCCTATGTCTATACAACCTATGAAACGTGAATGGAACGGTCTAACAATAGTTATCTATGATACCACGTATACAACTAACAAGATGAACGTAATACCCTAACAATAGTCCTGTAAAAGAAAACTTCTCTCATCGAATTTTATTGCCGTTCATTTGCAGTCGATTATATGTTGCGATGAGGAACTTTAACTACTGTTATAAATGTTTCAATTCGGCAATTGGTTTCTGCCATCTTCGGAAGCATAGAATTTTAAAAGATACATAAATTAGTTGTAAAAGACACCATTCAAGTAACGAGATCTGTGTTGTGAAACTTTTGGAAAAAATTCTTGTACTTACGTACTAAGTTATTTGAAAAATATCTTTAACCCCTTGCCTTATGGTTTAATTTGACACAGAATGAAACTAGTATTAGAAATTGAGAAAAAAGAAACCCTAAAAAAATAAATTCATTAAAACTGAACCATGTACAACTCCTGCTTTACATATCTGTCGCAACATCCACCCTACGAGTCTCACACGATATTATAAGCCAATGGGGGGGATAATGATCAAAATAATACTTCTAACGTCTTTGTTCCTGCCAGGTTACTGATACAGACCAGGATACAGGCAATAACTTTCCCATCGAAATTGCAAGAATGTTTGTTGTAGTAAGGTGTAAAGTATCGTGATAGAAAAGGATCGATCGAAAAAGAACACAAAATCAGGAATACGATGGATTCCCATCGCTCGTTACCGAGATAATGGCCAGGGGAGTCATAAATTTCGTGCGAGGCGCACGTTGCGCGCATATCAACGTCAAATCTCCGTTGCCGCGTATATCGACGCCACGATTCGCGTATAAACAGATGAATCGCGAACAACCAGCAAATGTCGCTTCGACCGAAGAGGGTGTTAGTGGTGGTGGAATGAACGTAATAGAAGAGAGGACTAGGCACGAAATTCGAACTATTTCGATAGCATTGTCACACGATTTCTTTCACGATTGCTCCGTCAACTACAAGCATCGATTCTGGTAACGTCCAGACCGCAGGCTGTCGCGGTGGTGCCCCGAATTCCTGCGATTGATATAAAATAAACATTACGAAAGGTTATTTCGACTAGGTTGTTCCGTGATTAATATCCATTTTTTTTTTTCAATATACCTGGCTTGGACATTTATATATAAGATCGAACGATCTTTGTCTGACAAAAAATTCCATTTACGAACACTTGTATAAAGGAAGAAACTATTTGATGCGTCTCTCCTACGTATCACACGAGGAGGGATAGGTAATGAGGAACAAAGAGAAGGAGGGGAGGGTGCAAGGCAACGAACGAAAGGGAACATATAGGGTACGAGGGGGTGAGTCAGAGAACGGTGCGTCGCGCCGGGTAGTTGAGGCATTATAGCGCTGCTACAAATCATAGGGCAGACCTCCGCCTTCTGCGTTCGCTACTACCTTCCTATACATGTAATCTACGTCTGTATGCGTCTATGGTACTATACGTAGGTATATATGTTTCAATGTGTAAATCCATGTATTTGCCCCTGTGTATGGCGTGTTTGTGTTCGAACGCGCGTAGGGTCGCCTGACAGTAGGACGTTACACGCTCCGAGTACTGTGTATCCCGTTGGTGCAAGCAGGGGTGGTTTTCACCCCCGAAAACCGTCGACGAAGGGGCCGACGACGAAAACCTTCGGGATTGGAGTACACGTCGTTACTGTCTCTCTCTCTCTCTCTCATTCTCTCCTTCTATTCTTTTCTGTAACGCCGCTATTGCTTTCCTGCGAGGATCTTTTTTCTTCTTTTCTACCCTCCTTTTATGTTCGTTAACAAAATTTATGATATCTCTCGGGAAATATTATTTTGCTTTTCTTCTTCTTTTCTAAATATTTATGTCATATATGCAATTTTAGTTTAGTAGACTACGATTATATCGTAGCAGTAGGTACCTACGACTACTGCATTGAATCAAATCAGGGATTTCAACGAATCGTATTTCTATCGGCTCCTACGATCGATGAGATTCCATCGTGCTAGAGCGCACGATGCAATGAGATTGCTGGAATAATTAACGGGAAGATTAACTCGTTAACTCGCGAACGACTCGACGAGATTAGATGAGAAGACTGGATGAGGATAGATGTTTAATAAATAAAGGGAGAATGGCATCGGGGACGTAGCGAGGCACGAGCGCGCGATTTGAAATTCTATTGCGTTGTTTGTCTCCTATCCTTCCTCGGTTTCACCCTTTCAACCCCTCGTCTACCACCTAACCCACCTCTTATATATTACTATACCACCCATGTACACACCCTTGCGCGAAACTGTTACGCGTATCTCTTGTTTGTCAGCAGTCCACGGAATCATACAGCTAATTCGATTCGTCTCACCGACGATTCGCGGCAGTTAACTTCGAATAGCCAGTTCTAGGGGTGATTTCGTATTGAGAATGAAAAGTACGGTCTCGCGAGGGGCTTGAATTTTCTACGAGTTCGACGTAATAGCCTAACGATTTTGCGGTCAGCTGCGATTCTTTGTGAGTTTTATGGCTTGCCTTGATACCAATTGGAACGATAAAATAAAATTAGGGGCAACTAAGACAAAATTAATGGGTAATATCTATATAATCGGTTAAAAAAGAAACCTATGTTTGCAATTTTTTTTTTTTTATTTACTAAATCGTGCTATTAGAAAATGAGTTTGATAACTTAATTAGGCATATAAATTGTACAAAAAGACATTTTTTCATAATGGGATTTAACAAAATTCATAATGGGATTGCCGAAATGGTCACCACCGCCGATTTCAATGTTTAATGGCCCATTTTAAAGAAGAAAGCATGTAGAATACTGTCCCGTTGTCCGTTTTTCGATATCGTTGCGGAGTGATGAGAAATAAATTTTTCAAGTGTCGGAGTATGGGTCGTTTTCGAGCTTAAAACTGCTGTATCTTTCGAACCAGTCATCCTATCGAAACGCGACTTGCATATTCGCAAAGAAGAGACTTTCCTCTTTCGAACGAGTATTTGATCGGGCAAATTCGAGATGCTTCGATTTTTGACAAAAATCCTGACCTATGCATCATGATTTTTGCCAAAATGGTCATCACCGCCGATTTCAATGTTTAATAGCTCATTTTAAAGATAAAAGCATGTAGAATAATGTTCCGTTGTCCGTTTTTTGATATCGTTAAGCAATGATGAGAAATTAATCTTTTTAGTGTCGGAGTAGGGGTCTTTTTCAAGCTTCAGACTGCTGTATCTTTCGAACCAGCCATCCTATCGAAACGCGACTTGCATATTCGTAAAGAAGAGACTTTCCTCTTTCGAACGAGTATTTGATCGGGCAAATTGGAGATGCATCGATTTTTGGCAAAAATCCTGATTTATGTATCAAGATTTAGAAAGAAGAAAGAAGAAAGAATACTGTCCCGTTGTCCGTTTTTCGATATCGTTAAGCAATGATGAGAAATTAATCTTTTAAGTGTCGGAGTACCGACTGCAAAGGGTTACATATGACATAGTTATAAATATGAACATATTATTATAGTACACGACCCCTACACGGAACAATAAAACGATATTCCTTCCCCTCTATTCCTATTTTTAACGATCATCAAGGAAATCTTATTAAAAGATCGATACCTTTCTTCGTACTACCAAAATTACTTTAGAACCGTGGGGAAATATCGAGAATGAGTTAACCATCGACGCGTTTCAAGACGAGGGTTAGGCCGTACCGAAAGGGGGAAAACGAAAGGCAAGAGAGAGAGAGAGGGTGACCGGCAAGAGCATTAAAGCGTTTCAATTATTTGATCGACCGATAGAATTATACGCGTTGAAGCGGATTTGGGATCGGTCGGTGTCGACGGGGCGAGGAGGGTCGAAGGGTGGGTGAACGAGACGGAGAGTAGAAAGGAAGGACGAAAAAAGTATTTCTTTCCGCGAGAGACAGGCAAAGGGAAGTGGAGGATCGAGGTGGGGGAATGGCGGAGGCACAAAGCCGATCAAGAGGAGCCCCGTGCCGAAGATTATATATACGCTGTCGGAAATTACCCTACTCGCGTTCTCCTTTCTTCCTACGATTATACCTTTCCTTTTTTTTCTTTGCCAATTTTTTTTTTTTTAACTTTCAGGATTGAACAATTATATACATAAAATAGCTACGGAGTGACGTACGCGAGATATTGATTTTTATTTATTTAATAACCCATTCGTTATTTAATATAGCATATTTTTTTAAAAAAATTGTGAATATTTTAAATTATGTATTCCAATTTTGGAGTCTGCCCACCAGAAATTCACCCATGTAAAAAAACGTAGCGTAATACGATAATATCATTACCAAATTGCTACCCGTTGTCAAATATATTGCAATTTGATTAAGGAAAATAAAAAAAAAAAATCTACGTGGTATGAAAATCAAGAGAAATGATTCGTTCATTCTAAAAAAAAAAGGAATATGAGAAATAAGTTAGGATGAAACACGTCAAGTGGCCAAAATATCGCGTGCGACTCGTTCACAATTCATTCACGGTCAGGCGGTGGCACTTTTTCGAAGCTCGTTAGCCCGCGTTCGGCCATTCATAAATTAGCACGAACGGCCCAGTCAAGCGGGAGTCGGGGGTGAGGCCAATAGGAAGAAGAGTAGTAGTAGTAGTGGTAGAACGAAGCTTTTGGAAAGTGCGAGCGAGTTAGCGCGGGAGGAGATCGAGAGCCGTTTTTTTCGCAGCTAATTAGGAGCACAGCTCTGACTCGCGTAATAAATGGCTATTTCACTGTCCCCCGAGCGTGCGCGCGACGCTTTTACTATCTCTCTCTCTAGCTGGTTCTCTAGAGGCAATAGGAGGGGAGAGTTTCTATCTATCGGTGAGATCGTTTAAGAAATCTGGTGAACGGCAAACTATATCTCCGGTTGCATCATTTTTATGGGGATAAAACTGATCGATCTGGTCACTAATTAAGTGCGATTAGATCGGATTGGAATCGTGCACGGGTTTTTTTTTAACAAAGTCACGTTCCCAAGTGACATTTTTTTAATTCCTCTATGCGTATGTGTTATTCTAGTTCTTGTGATAGTTTTTTTTTTTTTTTTATCGCAATAATGCTACTTTATTCTGGATTCGTTAAAAAAAATTGCTTCTATTATATAACTTTTAGCGAGTCTAATCATTTTGATTAATTAACCTAATAACTTTTGGCCTCGCTTTTACTGAAATCAGTAAAGTCAAAGGGCATCGGACAAAGAGAAAATGTCTTGCATGTAAAAAGAGAAAGAGATGGATAGATAAACGAGGAAGTTGGCAAATAATTCGAGACTGGTCGCGAGCGTCGTAAGTATTAGCTCTTCCTCTTCTTCTTTCAGCACGATGGGAAGGTAAGCGGTAAAGGTAAAGCAAGCGAGCGAGCGAGTAAAGTGTATTAAAGGCGAAGTATAAAAGTTCAGCGGCGCGCGAATTTACGAGGCGCGTGCGAGCCCGAGATAAATATCTTACGGCTCGCTACTCTTCCCGCTATATCTTTTGACCCTGCTCAAAAGAGAGAGAGAGAAACCACGCGTGTACCAATCCATACACGAAGACAATAGACGTACCAACATACATACGAACGAACAGCATGTATAAATATATGCCTTTTTTAACACTCGAACGAGCGAAAGTGTCGGTACTCCCTTTTGAAAAGAAAAAATTGGCTCTTCGATATCGAGAGGATTAAAATGCCCGGTCCAGCAAATGGTAGGAGAGATGTTTGCAATAGCCGTTTACCGATAGGCGATTAAGTTTCAATCGATATAGGGTAAACGGTAGAGTTATTGGCCATTAAGTACATACTGATCGACAACGGTCATTACGGTTTTGCATATATCTGTAATAAAATATGTAGATTTATTATTTCAAGATTACGTTTACTTATTTTAATTACTGATTGTATAATTATGTATTTCGTAATAGATTCTTATAAGATATTCTCTTCGAAAGTTTGAAGACGGTGGTGCCAGTGTGATACTTTGATGCTTATCGCGCGATAATAATAATTATTATTACAATATCGATCGAACGAGAGGTCTCGATCGTGCCCGATGAAATTTATACCGGGCTATATAATGTATGGACCGTGGGGCTTGCACGTGACTCGGCGAACGATATGAATTATGAAAAAAGTGGCCGGTCGTTTCTCCGGACGTTGCGGCCATGATTATCGATAGACGGCGGGAGCAGGGTATAGAAAAAAAAAATAAATAGAAAAAGACACGATGATAAATATAAACGAATTTCATAATTGTAAAAGATTTTGTGTCCGGTTATAAATTCCCAAGCCGAAAACTACATGTGTACAAGGATGGATCGAGTCGAAAAGTCTAATAAACTTGTTTGAAATTTTATCTAGTTGACGAGTTATTAACTAACAAAGATCGGCCAATCATGGAGAGCAAAAGCGAAACGGAAGGAGGGTTTCCATGAAAACCAACTTTATGTGTCTTTCGTCCCTGATTTTCGTGAATTTCTCCTGCTTCTTCGTGATTGGCCAATCTTTGTTGGTTAATAAAATAATAACTAAGCCGAATTTCGACAAAGTTTGTTAGACTTTTCGACTCAATACATACTCACGCACACGTAGTTTTCGACTGGGTAAGGTCAACCCTGACACCCAGTATAATTTCAGAAATAATAATAAAATACTTTATCGATAGTATATTAATCATCCTTCGCAAACATAACCTTTATGATTAGTTTACGTGTTGCATCAATGTACGCACGTGCTACGAGAAAAGAGCGAACGACGAGAGAGAAAATGGAAAGAGAGAAAAGAGGGAGAACCCGTTACCTCAAATTACACGGTTCGCTTTATTATTTATCGCCGGCAATTTCTGCTTCCCCTCTCGACGAGACAAAGAGAGGGAGGAAGGCGTGCATCCTCGATCGACGATCGAAACTCGATTCGTTCGAGAACGTTCGCTAAATTTACCGTGGATCAATGGGAAGCGACGTAGAATCGTAGATCATCGTTTGACTCTGCTCGCGAGCATCGTGCAATTTACTATCCTTCTCCCACCCCTCCTATTCTTGTGCCTCGTCTTCGCGTTAATCCAACAAAAAAACAATAAATTTAAAAATAAATCTCTCTGTTCTAACGAGCTGCCATTTTGATGCATGTATGCATCTCGATTAAAATGTGATGTAAAAAATGCTTTTATAAAAAAAAAAAGGGGGAAAGATTACGTTTGCATGTGTATGGATAGATAGAAAGGGGTAAAAAAGAAGAAAAGCTGGTAAAGAATTGTGACACGGACGCTGAAACGAAAGGAGAAAAAGTATTCCCGTTCGTATTCCGACTTATATGATTCCTGACATTCTCAGATATTCAATTACAGCGACGGGAGATATTGCGCCTCGGCGACGGCCCTGTGCTCGGCCGCAAAAACGTAATAAATCGCTTTCGAGTTCGCGATATACGTGCCACGCGATACACACACACACACATATATGTATATTCGTATGCATATATACATGTTCATGTCGTAGAGCTTGTATCGATGGCGTTCATACAAGAGGAAACATAAACATCTTTCTGTAGAGAGAGAGGGGGGAGAGAATGTACGTTCGAAGAGAATGAAAGAGAGAAAGATAAAAGACACGCCGATAAGCCCGCGAGGGTCCCTTGCTTTTGGAATGTTGCGTGCGGTCGTTGCTCGCTAGTAAGGAAATCGCTCCTTTCCGCGTCGAATCCGGATCGGACGGAACTTGTTTCGGAGAACGAAAAAATTTAAATAAATTAACTGGAATGACTTATCTCTAAAAAAATGTTAAAAGCATAATTCTTTTTTTTAAATAAATAACGGACTATCAGAAAATTTCACGTAATTTTTTTCACCTTTCATAATTATAATTCTTTTTTTTTTTAAATAAATAACGGACTATCAGAAAATTTCACGTAATTTTTTTCACCTTTCATAATTATAATTCTTTTTTTTTTTAAATAAATAACGGACTATCAGAAAATTTCCGCGTAATTTTTTTCACCTTTCATAATTATAATTCTTTTTTTTTTAAATAAATAACGGACTATCAGAAAATTTCACGTAATTTTTTTCACCTTTCATAATTATAATGCTTTTTTTTTTTAAATAAATAACGGACTATCAGAAAATTTCACGTAATTTTTTTCACCTTTCATAATTATAATTCTTTTTTTTTTTAAATAAATAACGGACTATCAGAAAATTTCCGCGTAATTTTTTTCACCTATCATAATTAATCATAGCCAAGAGAAAAATCCTGATCTTTTATACTCCCTTGGCGATCTTTACTAAATAAAAAATTAAATACCGTCGAGAGAGCAAATCGTCCTCGTGGCATCGCGTGATTTTATTTCAACGTACGCTAATAATTAATGCGGTCGCGCTGTCGGCCAAGTTAATTCTTCCTCTCTCTCTCTCCTTCGTGTTCACCCTTCCACGCGAGCCATATACCCAACATTACTGTACGCGACTATGAGAGAGAGAGAGATCGATCTCCGAGCGTGGCTGATGGCAAGCGTAAATAAATAAATGCTCGTTCGCGCGATTAATTAAATGATAACAAATAATAATGACGTGTGAAATTGTAGCCGCACCTGCGGCAAACGCAACGGAGGTGTAGGTACAACCTCGTTGAACCCTTCCACGATCGAATCCACGCACGAATAATCGCTCGTCGTATAAATCTAAGCAAGTGTTTAGAAGAGGAATCGCGTATCGTAAGATCGTACAGCTGATTCCAAATAATTGTATCTAGCTTCTTCAAATATTGTAAAACAAAAGTTCCATCGTTTAAATCCTCACGGTTTTTTTAGAGGAATATTTTGTTTTAATCTATTATTTTTTATTACACTAACAAGGAATGATTCTTGACGCCGAAATTCAAAAATTTATGAAACTCTAGGGATATGTAGAATCGCAATTTTTTTTTTGCTGCCCAAAATCACTTTAAGGGGGTAAAATTTTCGATTAAGAAAAATTTTTTTTTTTAATTGATAAATCTTGTACCAAATGATAGCCCTAATTAAAAGAATTAACTTTTGTCTGAAAACTTTTTTTCTATTCCTATTCGTTTACGAATTATGACATAAAATCAAAAAATAGCCTAATATTCAGAGATCAATTGTACCACCTTAAAGTGATTTTGGCCAGCAAACAAAATTGTGTAATACAACACTACATGTGTTCTACATATCCCCAGAGTTTCATAATTTAAAAAATTTCCGGATAGTGAATCATTCCTTGCAAGTCAACGATAATTATTATGGAAAAATTAAATTGGTAGACCGCAATAAGAATGATTTATTGTTACAGCTCTTACGCTTCCAAAGCTTCGAGTTTTACCGTGAGGGTTAATAATATTCCTTCGTTCCTCTAAAAAAATATATAAAAAACTGAAAACATTTGTAACAATCCTCCAAAAACACGATCCCCTATCCCCAATCACGTGGCCAGTAATGGTCCCAGATCATCATAGATCTTCACGATCGACAAACTGTCATTGACTTTACCCAAAGAGAGAGAGAGGGTGTTGTTCGTACGCAGTGTCAATGCTCTCCCCTCGTGCGTAATACCAAACGCACCGGCATCATCATCGTATAAATATCCGACCGCAGGCGCACACCGCGGTGTGGTGGTACTCTCGTTATTTGCATAAACACGGTACACACCTGTAAACAATTTTTCTTTCCTTTTTTCGCGTATCATGCATCGTGTCCTCGCGTACCTAACTACGGGGATCATCCTTGACACGTTGCGGATCAGGCATGTAATGTAAGCTCGCGTTACGATTTACATCGCAAAATTGCGTTAGATCGGATATCGCTTGGTTAGGAGAGAGAGAGAGAGAACAAGTAGTTTCTGGATGACGTAACGAGAAGCCCAGAGACCAAGTTGGGAGGAGAACCAGCCGTAAACTGGCTGACAGGAAGACTTTTCATTTTCTAAGAGACAATGGTACAAAGGTACCGACTGGATATGTAATTAGCATACAGAGTGGACGATTAATTGTACCGCGTCTCTAGCGATATTTTTTGAACGTTTCTACCATTCACTTCTATTCTCTCTATTTAACATATCATTTATTTACAGGTTGGTATTCAATTACTCGACGGTATACCATATTTAATGTAGTAAAATCTACCTTTTTTGAAATGTACTATAACCTTCTAATTTATTTTTTGTATAAAAAAATGGTAACTAAGCATATTAGATGATTATTATTCTAAAACTCGGGGTTACTCGGTAAAACGAGAGACGTCGAAGCGAGCAACGTTGTTCTACAGACGAAAACACGGTATAGCAAATAAAGTACGATGGAGCAAGGATAACGAGAAGTACGGTTTATCGTGGGAAACTAAAATGGGACACGCGAAGGGGTCGCGGAGGTGAGAGAGACGCGTTCGAGAGGGAAAACATATTTCGGGAGGTATCGAAGAACGAGTGCCTACTCGAAATCGTACCGCTACTTCTCGTTTGTTGAAAAGTGCATGGTGGGGTGACGGGGGGAAGTTTGCGCGGCGCGTTTTTCGACGAGCGCCACCACTCGAGTGGCTGGCTACTCGAGCGATTTTTTCCAATTACGCGTTTTGCACCCCCGAGTGGAGAGTATCATTTTCGAAATATCGACAGCCCTCGGCATTCACCAGCAGTAACTGTTCGAAGTAGTTTCGTGGAGTGTGAGTGCCGGAGTAACGGTGAGGATGTGTGCGCGCTCTTTCAAATTGATTTTTAAATAAACTCGGATAAATAACTCAACCCCTGCGGGAAACGCGATCGAGTGTGCGTGCCACTGCCGCAAGTTGAAACCGTTTTCGGAAACCAAAAGTGGAAAGAACGAGTGTAGTCTTTTATTCGTTAGTATAGGTGTATCTTCGAGTGATTCGCGAAGAAGCTTGGGAATGAAACTTTTCAGATTTTTAACCTACTTGATTTTACGTAGTCGTAGCGTTCGGTGTCGAATCGATTTGAAGAGTCCAGAGGTAAAACTACTTTTTTCGATTGATATGGAGAAAAACAAAATTTAACCCTTTGCAACTCGGTGTCGAGTGTGACCAGAGACACGAAATAATAGTTAGATTTAAATTTCGTAGAAAACAATCTATTACTCAGAAATATATTTAATGATGATTTTAAGGTATTTTTAATCGTGAGTAATAGAGATTTTTCTACGAAATTTAAATATAACTCTTATTTTAGGTCTTTGGTGTCACTCGACAAGACTAATTTTGAAAAACTGTTTATTTGAAAGAAAATTGATAGTATCTACTCTCTGAAAGCAACAAGAGAGTACCTCAATCTCATTTTCGACAAAAAAAGTGGGCCCTTCATTTGGATACATCCGTATGTCTATCCAATTTAATTCTCTTGTAGAATAAAGGTATCGACTCACATATTTGGTCGTTTGATAAATTCCTGCAGATTCCCAGAACTTATTCAAGAAAGACCAGAATAATTTTGTTAAGATACAATGTTTAAATTACTAGAACGATCGAAAAATACTATTTGACAAAATAGGAGATACATTTGTCGTCAAAAATAAAACTTCTTTTGAAAACAATGTGGCACGTAAACGATAGTTACGTTTCCGTCTCTTTTCAAATTTGTCAAGTTAAGAAACATGCAACGAACGACAGGTTCTACCGATTCTTATCAAAATCTTGATTCAAAGAATTGGAACTAAAGGAAAAAATTTGTCCGAGAAGTGCGAATTCTTGTTTCGAAATGAGCGGTAGAAGGAAGTAGGAAGGAAGGATGAAAGGACTGCGAGAGAATAGAAAAGAGAGAGACAGAACGTTGGAATTTTCGAAAGACGTTTTCTCTCGGTCGCGTCGCGCGAATTTCCGCGGGACACAGAAACGTACTTAAGGTGCCGCCTAAGAGGACCAATAAAACTACGATTGGACTCTTCTTGTCTTCGCCTCCGCAAGATATCTCACGGATATATAGATAAGGGATGCTCCGAGGTATCCTCCAACCCTCCCACCAGTGTCGTGCCCAACAACGCACTCTCAGAAGTGAAATACCCTGTTACTTAAATATTTAAGCAAAGTGGGCTCAATGGCTGTCTCCCCCCTCTCTCCCCAACCCGTCTCTTCCTTCATTCAACACACAATTTTCAATCTTTCTCGATGCCTCGATACCGCATTTTATTTCCCAATCTTCCGAAATTATCCAATCTAAATAACTTTTCGATCAATTCATAAAAACTGTCTTCCCAAAATAAATTCTTCCTCGATCGAAAATATTCTAAATTACGCAACAAACACCCTATCGACGATTCATATAAAATCCTTTCGTCGCAGTTGGCGTTCATGAAAGCCAGCGATAAAGTGCACAAAGCCACGAAGAAAAGAAAGGCAAACGAGAGAAAGAGGAAGATAAAGAGAACACGAGGGGTTGGAGTTCGTTCGGTGTCATCGGTGAAATCGTTCGTTTTCCAAAACTCCCTCGATTTCCACAGGCCCCTTTCCCTTTTTAGCTCCCTTCGCGCATCCCACACACGTGGATGCCTGTATGAGTATATCCAATGGCCGATGATCAATGGCCGAACCCCGGAGTTCGTTTCTATGAAAAGTTACACTCGTTCTCCCTTTTGTCATGCGTGCCTGTGTATATGTCCATACGCGTACGTCTATGTTACACGGCTAAAAAGCACGTTCGTATACTAGTCTCTATACAGGAGCAAACGCGAAGCATAGTTCATGCGTGTGTCAGATATGGCATTCGCTTGGCCGTTGATTTTTCAAAGCACATAATAACGGAAAGTCAACTTCACGATGCCTCGTCCTGGTAATGGAGCCATTCGTCGAAAACGGGGGCGAAACATTATTATCGGTCAAACGCACGCCGAAATATGTAAATCGTAGGTCGCGCGCGCGCGCGCGCGGAGTGGTCGTTGCAATGCGCGCGACCGGAGGAAATAGACGCGGGGTTGGATTGTCGAGTGGGTGGTGGGTCGAGGTACTGGGAGGAGGGGTTGCACCGGGAAAGAGAGAATTTAATACGAGACAGCAGAGCTTTCCACTCGACGACCCATACAGAGCGTTCCGCGAGTCGCGATAAAAGTGATTTTGTTTTCAAATAAATTCACCGCCATCGATAAAAACTCCGATGTACCGCTTTATTGCGAAAAGGGGTTGGCCGGGAGGGAGGTACGGGAGGTTAAGCGACCGAATTGAGGGGGAGGTGGACGTTTCTGAACGTTTCCGAACTGCCTTTCGTGCTAGCATGGAAAATTGAAAAACGATTTTTTTCAAAACCGTGGAAAGAATCGCTTGCCCATGGTTTTTGAAAAGCAAATCTGGTGATGATAGTTACATCGTAAAGGGATATCGCTATTTTTTTTCGCAACTCGAACTTTGCATAACTGTTTTTCTTTCTGGATAAATTCGAAGACCCTTGTTTCGATATACTCGAGTACGCGACGAGTACTTCTCGAGTCCCGTCTTTTACCGTAGGTCGATAAAGAAGATTCTTATCGTTTGACAAGGATAATGACCGGTATGAATCTCATGTAAACGAGAGTGGTAATGCGATGCCGAAAAAAAGATAAAGGGATGTAATAACGGTGATGATCGCCGAAGGTGGAAGAACCTGTACTTCGTTTATCCTTAAAAAAAAGGGGAAAAAAATGATAATAATTGCTGTTAGGCTCGCTTGTATCTCCACGTGCGATAACGACGAGCCGTGTTGTCCCGATACACAGGGGAAACGGGTTACGAGTCGAGTTTAATCAGTGTTGTCGAGATAAATCGTGGAAACGATCGAAAATCCTCGTGTAGGGTAGAAACTTTAATACTTG
Organism: Ancistrocerus nigricornis; assembly: GCA_916049575.1. Taxonomy (NCBI): domain Eukaryota; kingdom Metazoa; phylum Arthropoda; class Insecta; order Hymenoptera; family Vespidae; genus Ancistrocerus; species Ancistrocerus nigricornis. The sequence goes on along the minus strand of OU696668.1, from coordinate 3,373,552 downwards.
GGGATGATTAGCTTTGGCTAAAAATGATGAGAATATTCAAGAGTTTTCTCGATTTGTCGGAAGGACGCTTGTAAAGTTCAGCCTATTTAAAATGCATGTAAACGAGAATCGTGTGGGGTCTATAAAAAAAAAAAGTGAGAATGATGTTCCCATCGATAGTAAAAATTAGTAATTATTTTCACGTCCTGGTGATAGCCAGCTCCGGTCAGCGAAGCTTTATTTTCACGATTATATCCGACTTTAATTCTCCATGGTTTCGATGTAAATACTAATAACGTAATACTTTCTTTGGCTTCCCAGTGAAATGATGCTAGTCATACACACGAGTACACTCTCGAGAATAAATTTTGAATCTTTTTCCACGAAGCTACGCGTCTCCGGTAACATTGTCACGAGCTGTCACAGAAATTAGTAACGACGCGCGACTAACGCTTGTTCGATCTAAATTACCTCTATCGTTTTACAAATACTGCACTCGCTTAACCGAGGTATTCTCCGATAACTCGAAGTTCCCAACTTGCCAGTGCTTTGATTTATAAAACGATTGTGTCGACTCGTTAAGCCGATTCACGTTCGAAGGATAATTATGCGCGTTAATGTTGCTAGAATACACGGAGCCGCGTTATCTCGATATTTATATCGGTGTTCCTATCTTACCAATAAACGCCACGAGAAATAATTCGATTTCTATGACGACATTAGCGTTGTAGGTTTGACACATCTGTTTATAGACACGGTTAAGACACGTTCCGAAGAATGCAATTATCGTTTCGTGTCTCAAAACCCTATTAAATTATACGACGTGTACCTTCTCTGACGTAAAATTACGTTACTTGGGATTTTTCGACGATTTATAGATAAGAGGTTATCTACTTGTAAAATATGAAAAACTTTGATTCGACGCATTTGTAACGATAAATGGTACATTTAGGAAGACTCTCGTTGTACGGTCGTTAGTCACCGACATTTTCCCATCCATCGACCAATGAGACGACGATAAGGAAGCAGACAACATGGCGCTTCTCGCTGACCCACGACTATCGCTCGCTTTCATTAAAATAAACGGCGAACTCTCTTTATCATATTCAAGTAAAAGGTTATCGCTCGTCTTCGTCACTGCTCGTCTTTCTTCACGATTCCTTTTCGATTCTTTGACGCTTCGACGAAGAGAGATAACGAAAGACAAAGTATCGAAGTGGTGAACACGGCTCGAGGAAAGTAACGGACGATAATTCTCGGAACGATCGGTTTTACTAATTATCGTATCTCTCGTTTTTTTTTCCTGTCATCGCTAAAGAGTTAACGTAACCGTGATAACCAACGACCGAACTTTTCATATCGTCATAATAATAATAATACAAACTTTCGCATTGCTCCAAAACTTTGAAACGATGCGGAAGACTCGTTATCGGTGCAATTGAAATTACGTAAATCGATAAACGAGTTCTTCCCAGCTTAGATAGTCCCTCTCTCTGGTATTTCCAGAAGTCTTTATTTTTTCCCACGGCATCGTTGTCTTTCCTATTCGGTACGTAATCCTTCTTAAGACGTTTTCTAACCCCTCTCGGTTGAGATTAACTCGAGGAGATCAGGCCGCTTTTCCAGTCGGGCCGATATAAACGGTACCTGCCTTACCAACCGGCTCGTATAATTGGTTGTCAGTCAAGTAGTCAGTGGCAACCCCCCCGGGGCCGTCCAGCACGCCCGTTCCTTCCATTCCTTCAACGACACTCCGTAGACGTTGAGGATGTATAGGACGCTAAAGCGACATCGAATAGAATCCTATTTAAGCCCGAAAAACAGTTGTTTTCGAATCCGATCTCGAAAAAGTAGAAGCGTAGGAGAGACGGGGTAGAGCTCGCGACATGACTTTAAACGAAGACGGCCCTAGAATGAGAGGGTAGAAAACACCGTTTATATCGGAAATTCGCTTGGGAGAAGGAAGAGTGACGAAGGGTGAGAAAAAGTAGAAGCTAGCAGGCAGGAGAGAGAAACGATCCTGCATCATCTCGAACTAATGGCTTTTGGTATGAAGAAGACTCTTAGGAGTACCCTTGACCCATCTAAGCGTGGCAAGGGGGGAGGACGATAAATAATTCATCGCTCGATTCTCTTCCATTCGTTGTGCCGGGAGACCAACAACGTCGCTCGGGCCCTCGTAATTACCGATAAAATTATCGGAGAGTAATTAAGGTTCGAGGTCGATCGGGCAGCCGAATTATTCCCCGTTTCATGGAAAGGTCTGCTATCAAAAATACAATACGTTCCTGTAAACGTTTACTATATCAGCATTTCGTAAAGCTCACACTCGAAAATGTGCTTCGTCGATTGTGCGAAATTCGACGGCAATGATAATCTAGAAATCGATCGGTAGCAGCAATTACGATCGCGATTATGCGCTCGATGAACGTTAGCCACGTGATATCACCGAAGGCAAGTCCATTTCCTGGTGCATTAAGGCTAACAGTTAACGCGATTGAGCATTGGCTGGCTGGTCGAGGAGAGCCTCTAGTCAGTCAGAACCGCGTAATGCGCGTAATTAATAATTGCTGGCACGCATCAAAGCCTCTCATTAATCTCGCCACTGTGCTCGACGATCCGCGAAACGTTTGATCGTTTGATAGCGAATTCACTGATTTCAAGAGTTCGGGGGTGGAGTTTAAACCGGGAGAACACGAGTCGTTTGTAGGGAAAGTATCCGACGTGGTGTAATATCTTAATTGATACTAAGATTAAACTCATACGGGCGTCTTTTTAACGACTGATTTGACTTTTAGTGTCGGTCACTGTACATCAGTCATATATGTACAGTGGTTGACATAAAAAGACAAATCGCTAAAAAGAGCTCAGTCTAAGAGAAGGCACCATTACGAATGTCTGTAAAGATAGAAACGAGTTAGGGTAAAACGAGGTGTAACTGGCCACATTTAGAAACTAGCCAATAGGTACTTCTGCCACTTGGATTAAGTTCCTATGAATTTTTGTTATGTACCTTGATTTCTTAATGTCCAAATGATACTTGTATAACGTGGCCAGTTACTAGTTTAATGACTGTCAGTAATTAAATTCTGTGGCCAGTTACTACTTTAGTACTGTTATTTTTCAAACAATTAAAATTTATATACCCAATATTGATTTTTTTTACTTAATAATAATTCAAATCTATAAAAGAGGATTTATTTTATACATAGGTATTGCAAAAATATTAATATTGTGACCCATTTTAACAAAACACTAACGTGAACTGACCAGAGTGCTAAAGTGGCCAGTTACTGGGAGTTTACCCTACCTAATTGACAAGTGAAAAATATAACAGTGAGAATGTTTAACACGTGTTTTTTACTTTTATAAAGAACGAACGCTTGCACGGGTTTTAAGAGGAACGACAAGGAAATCGTGACGACTCAAGCTTTCGCCTTTTGGAAATTCCGCATTCCCACAATTTGCATTTTGATGGACCGACGAAATGGCACGGCTAAGAAAATGTCACTTCCTGACCAGTTTCTCTCTCTGTCCTACCGCTATCTCTCTATCCTTTTCCATCTTATTCACCGCAACGGGCACGGTGTTTTCCGCGGGTGGCCATTAATCCTCCTCTCTCGGTCCTAAACTCGATGCATATATACCTACAGTTGCAATGTGCACGTGTGCACGCAGCGACGTTTCCACGCGGTTTCCGCGGCAAATCAGCGCCGATCTCGCGGGGGCGTTTCAAAGGAGCCGACGTTTTCCCTAAACGGACGCGACTCGCATTCGTGCCAACTTGGAAAGAGCACGCGAACTGTAGTATCGCCGAGAAAGAAAGATCTAAACAAAGGGTGAGAACGAGAGAAAGAGTACAAAGGTGGACATTTTTTTCTCTCTTTCTAACGTCGACTCTTCTTTCCCCACTTCTCTACTATCTCTGTACCTTTTTGATCTGGCATTTCTGGTACACAAGCTTCGTACGTACCTACATAAATTACTTCTTATTATATTCTTTTGTGTAATTTTGTGCAACTCATTTATTTCAGTCATAATTAATAGATTTTCTCCAATAATTCTTGCCATATTTTGACAATGTTTTAATAAATTATATGATTAAATACCGAAAATGTCATTTTAACGCCTTTGGTAGAAATAGATATGTCGACTCGTGGTATACCTAGTGTTAATAAAATCAATGGTATATTATTATTAAGTTAGCATTAATTGTTATTATTAACTTGTAAAAAATAAAATGAGTCTTCCTTTCTAATGTCTTTGTCTCCTCTTTCCTTGAAAATTTCTTCCCCGGTTTCTCCTGCCAGCGAGAGAGCAAAGGCATTGTTGCGTCGTGGTGCGATTCGCCACGGATAAACTTAGCCTTAGTGTCGTAGGTAGGTTGGTATACGTACGATCGAATTCGATCGCACGCCTTCCTAGTCTCTACACATTCTAGTACCATTATAGTAACTATTCCGCATGCATACGATACAATACGATACAATAGAATACCCGATGCCACGTACCTACTTATACCTACTCGTCGTAACGCGCGTGTTCTTAATTTCGCAATGGTCCAGCTAACTCGCGAAAAATCTCTCTTTTCGACCAGCTGCACGGCGGCGTCGGCCGAGAAACGATTCAAAATGGACGTTGGGAGATTTATGGGGTCGTTCCGGGAGATCGCGAAGATCGATACGGTCATATTTTTATTTTTTCAATTTTCTTCACTCATTTCAATTTTATTGGCCAGTCGGTCCTCGTGACGAATATTTATTCGTTAAAAAGCAAAGAAATCAAAAAACTTGTTAATCGTTCTGTCTCTCAATTTTAGTCTTCGTTTCGATAATTTTTTACAAGCTTTTATTTTCTATAAATTGTGTGAAAGATAAAATAATTTTATTGAAAAAAAAAAAAAATCAAGAAAAAGAGGGAAACTAGAAGGACAGGTTTATATGGCAGACAGAGAGAAGAAAAAAAGAGAAAACGAATGGACGAGAGAGAAAGAAAGAAAGAAAGTGTGGGCCCCTTGGTGCGTAAAAGGGCGCAGGTAATCGAGGGCGCCGAAGGTTGAGCACCAGCCTGGTCCCCCCTTCGAAGGGAGAGAGCCGATTGGTCGACGGTGGCACGCACCTGGCGGACAGCTGCTTCGAGACGCCGTACGCGCATGCGCACGCGCGCGAGAGACCCGCTTCCGCGCACGCTCTACCGAGACACGCTACTCACACGCATTAACTCACGCATGCATGCACTCACGCACGTATAGTCGAACGCCCTCGAACTCTACGATTGGCATACACTACTATTCTCGTAAAACACGTACATAAATCACTCGGAGAATATTATTCGAATTGTTAGATAAATTTTGAAATAAAATTTTAGTTACTTTTGAATGAAAACAAGACCAATAATAATAATATATTAGGAATAGGATACAAATGATGGAACGAGACAGAGTACTATTGGGAATAATCTTAAGCACGAGAATAGAAGAATTTGAGCAACATCTGGACGGCTTCTGGCCGATTTTCAAAACAGGTAGAAGGAAGGTGGGTTCGAAGTGCTGGTGCCGGCTAGAAAACAATAGGACCCAGGATCGAAGATGCAGAGGTGGCACGGGGGGAGAAAGAGGAAGTAGGGTGGTTTCGTTCGGACAGTGTCCTGGCAGGTCCTTCCACCGAGGATTATGGGTTTTAAAGGCGTGCAAGACCGGTTCTCGGCTCGGTGCTAATCTCATTGTTTTACGCACGGAACAGCAATAACGAGGTTGTGCAAGGAGACTAGAGACCCCGGATTAGGGACCCTCAAAAACCTAAATCACCTTCCACCGATATTTCTCTCGCTTCGTTAAAAGGCACGGAAGATTTAAGGATGAATCTTTCGTATCCATCGGTCGAATTTTATGAACTTCACCCTCGAAGATTTTACCGATAACTCGAGTCGAGTCGCTGTATCTGCTATTGGGATCGCTTTTTGGAATTTTTAAAGTTTCCGGAGCGGAGTTGGTATAGAAAAAAAATGAAAAGGTGTGGAAGAGGTTGTCGGGGTTTGTAATTTCGTGACTTGACTCAAAATCTCGAGTTTAACTTGACGGGAAAAATAAATGAGAATTTGGACTAGACTCTGGACTTTTTTGTTCCTCGACTCGATCGAGACTTTTGGTCAAGTCACCAAATCTCGTGACCAATTCTCAACATCGATCGAACGTATGTATATACGGACGTACATATATAAGTATTCGATGGTGATTACACAATATAAGCGTCGATAGTCGCAGAGAAATCCAGATTAGGCGCACCTGTGCAAAGAGAGGATCGCGCCTACTCTCGAATGTTCGAACGTAATATTATTTTCTTTCTCGCTTGATTACGTTCGCTTCGTTATAACCCGCTAATAAGGAAGGAAAAAAAAAGAGAGAGAAAGGAGGAATGTGCCAAATTTCGTGACTTTTCGAGACAGCCGAGTATGTATATTACACGTGGTCGGTAATAAAAAGACGTTACTTTGGTTTAATCTTATCGTATGCAGATACTGTTGGTACCGTTATCGATACGATGCAATAACATTCGAAAGAGACGTCTCGAGAACTTGGAATATAAAGACGTAAAGTGTCTGGTTGAAAAGAGAGAGAGAAGAAAAAAGATGTCCCACATTTCTTTTCGCCACGAGAACGTTAAAGTTTTCTAAGCTTAGGGTTCTGGCTTGAAACGCGAAGATTATCTTTCTACCATGGGAGAGGTCACATTTTTACTCCCGTTCTCTCCCTCTTCTTTTTTTTTTTACATGTGTAATTTTCCTTCTCCCGACAGGAACGAAGCAGAGAGAGAGAGAGAGAAGAGAGTACGAGCTTTCTCGTTGAGAACGTGGAAGTAGGTAGCTATGGTTAAGGGTGCTTACGGTAGAACGGGGAAAAAAGAGAAGAACGAGGGAGGAAGGGAAGAAAAAGGGAAAAAGAGAGTAAAGAGAGAGAAGCATTCCGGACACTCAGGAAATGACCCACCCATTGGCCTCGGAAAAACCATAATTCTGGTCGCCGAAACCATAATTCCCTGAGACCAAGAGAGAGAAAAATGCTCTCGTGTTTCTACTCTCCCGGAACAGGAGGTCCCTTGGTAATTTCGGATCGAATTTCAGAAGAGAGCCCAGGAGGTTCGAATTAAAATCCGTGAGAAGAAATCCACCATGACGTTTCTAGCAATCTAAGAAATATGAATTTCTTACGAATCTTCAGACTTGATTAGGAATAATGCAATTAGATGAAAATTATTATTAATGTTTAAAAAGAAATAACGGTGCTTGCTTTTTGGTCTTCTAATTAGTTAGGAAAGTAATGGCAATTTAGAGCATACCTAATTATAATTTTGTGAATGTGCTTTATTTTCATAAGCCGATGTTTCGGTCAAACATTTGACCCTTTTCAAGGCAAAGAAATTGAACAGTATATATTCGTATGTCAATTACTCAGATTTATATTTAAAACAGTCTTGATTATCGAACGAGCGTACTTAGAATTTGTATTAGGTACTTCTAGGCAAACTTAAATGATTGTCATAATAATAGAGGAAAAAAAAAAGAGACAGAGATAAGAAGAAATGATCGAAGCAAAGACTTAACACGCGCGACGCAAGGTGGACAATCGTGGTCTCGAAGGTTCGCGCGAACCGCTCTAAGGCCGAGCGTAAGAGGTATTTATAGTAAAAGTCAATAATTTCGTACTAGAGTGGCCGTTGCTCGAGTACTCCTACGGCAGGAGTTAGAGCTGGTGAAGCGTCACCCGGTATATAGCAAGATATACCGCGTAAATGTACATATAATAATCGAAATATCAATTTTTTAAATAATGATGTTAATAAGAAGAATAATAAATGTGTTATATAGAAATCAAGATGGACGAAAGACAATTTTTAGGGTGGCTAAACTTCCAAGTCGAGTAAGTAGGTGCGAAGCACAGGATGGCGGTGGTGGTTAAATGGTAGAGTCAGGCACCGAGGCAGGCACGATCTGCCCTAAGATCTACGCCGGAAATCGGAACTGGCTCAGACCTCGGGAGTCGAGCTAATCTAGGCTCGATCCACCCCCGGGCTAACCCTCCTCTTTACTCCGAATCCATCCAACATCTATTACCCTTCTATATATCACCGTCGAGGCCGTTCCTAATCAACGCAATTTTTAGTCCATTAGGGAAATTAAGCTAATGATTTAGATATCTTTGGCTGTTACGATTAATAACAAAGCATGCAATAAAAATTGATTAATGAAAGCAAAAATGTTCCAAAATTCGGCAAGAAAAGTTATCCTACGATGCCCAAACTTTTTTTTCCGCAAGCAATCTAGAAAAATTTGTCAGAAAGATTTGAAAATCATTCGAGACGTTTGCCGAAAGTAAAATTCGGAGCAAGAAAAGATCCTAGAGACCAGGAGAGCACTTAGTTACGGTGACTTTGGTCCTCGGACCATTCGTCGGCCTTTTCAGGGGCTGCCGGTCATTGATTAGGCTCCCGTTCGTGAGGAAGAAAGAAAGAAAGACTGAGGGAAGAAAAAGAGGGATGGTAAGAGGGGGTGGGGGGAGGTAGAGGATAGATTACGTCGACGTTTCACGAAGGTTTACGGTGCTTGGGCACCCGTGAACGCCATATGGCCCGAAAGTCGCCATGTTTCCTTCGTTTTCTTTCGTCTTGAGTGCCCTGCAACGTCGGGCCCAAGGGCCCTCATTTCTTTTTTTTTTTTCCACCAACTCCCTTCCCTCTCTCTCGGTCGGAAGCTTCCAAGTCCCGTTTTACAGTTTCACCGTTCTTTGTATCCGCGGGGTGGAGCGAAACGACTCTCGCGAGAAGATGTCATCGCGGCAAAGTTTTTTTCGAAATATTCCATTGAACGGAAAGATAAGACAAAAATTGAGATTAATTTGGACTACGTATACAGACTGTATATTTGAATTAAAACACACGCACGATGTATTATCGAGTTAATTTTTTTGAATACAATTTACTTTCCTTTTCAACCTGATCAAAAACTTTCACATACACTCGACTTCTTGTAAATCCTATTAACTCCGATAATTATGTTAATAATCTCGTCGAGCGTGGATACTCTTCATCGTTTTTACGTAACCGAGAATTACGAATAATTTCGTTGGCATTTTTTTGTACAAGTTTATCGTAATAATCTGCCATCGGATCGTGCAACAACGATCGAGATATCATCTTTGAGTCCGGACATTCGACTTGTACACGCGAACGGTGAATAATACGCGAAACCGTTATTGGAAAGACGATCCATGGATCTGACGACGACGGTGGTGATGGTACAAGGAAGGCGCGTAATTATAGGCCGAGTCGACAACGAAACTCAGCCGAGTACATAGAAATTTCACCGAACAATAGGACTATCGAACTATCGAACACTATTCGGAGCATACGGGCGACGCCCACTTATGCGGCATTAAGACGAGACCTACATAACACACGGGTTCCTGTATACATGGCGCGTGTACTCGTACCAAACGCGTTGCCGATCGAGACGTTCGATCATAGATCGTCTCCAATGTCTTCGTGGCTCTCCTTCGATCTGCCTCTCGATAGCATGCTTATCGAACATCGATATTGTCGATATCACCTCGAACGGTATTCCTCTCTAACAAGTTTTTATATTGTTAGGTTATGTTCGGTATCTCTAAACAGGGTATTTTAGGTTATATTTAATGGGTGAATTTTGTCAAACTTTTTAAAGGTTTGAAATTAACCTTTTGGATTTGGTTTGGTCGACGAACAATACTATATCGAGTTGCAATCTAAGTTCATTTATGCTCAACTCATATTTATGGTATAACGAAGAAAATATATATAATGCAAGGGATTAAAATACTTAGAATTCCAAAATAATTAATTCTTTGCACTCGATGTCGAGTGTGACCAGAGTCCCGAAATAAGAGTTATGTTTAAGTTTCATAGAAAAATGTCTATTACTCCAAATAATAACTCAAAATAACTTTTATTTCTGGTCTCTGGTGGGACTCGACACTCAATGTATTCTTGTATTTACAGATCAATCTTTAAATATATTTTTTTTCATAATATACCCAGTGATATATCATTTGAAATGAACTGATATAAAGTTGAAATACATATCGCCTCGGAATCGACACTCGAGTGCAGACTTAAAAAAGGGGTTACAAAAATAACCTAAAATTGCTAGGATTCATCGAACGCGTCACAAGAGCTTGAATATTTAGGAAAGCCTCGAAACAGCCCCGAGCGTGCGTCGTTATACTCGTCATCATCAACGTCGTCATCATCAACGTGACAGTGGTCGAAGTGTGCGTGCATGATTTCGCGCGCACGTACGAGATCGAGAGAGATATAGACATAGACAGAGAGAGAGAGAGGAGAGATAGCAGATCGAGGGTGGTCGAAGGGGTTGCGAGAGAGGGTGTGTTCCGAAACACATCCAGCTGGCGCCTCTCGGAGCGCAATAGCCGGCGTTATAAGCCCGCTACCAAATCAAGCGTGCGTGACACACTAATAATCGGACGTATATATCGCGAGGACGCACATACACGCATATAGTCAAGAGGAAAACATGTATATATATGTTACCTTTGTATATGTGTATCTCTCTGTATGTGTCACAGCTAAATACATATACAGGGTGTCCACTTCCATGTAGTCAAGCGGAGGACTACATGTACACATTAATGACTCGAATCGAAATGTCTAATACCATTTTTCGAAATTCGACTTAGTTAACGAGTTATTGGGTAACAAATATCGACCAATTACGATGATTAGCGAAGGAAGGCGGTTCACTCGAGCTCGTAGCTAGGCAAGAGACGAAGCGCTAGGAGGAACAATCCACAATAAACAACGTTACATGTCGCTGCTCGCCGTGATTGGCCGATCTTTGTTAGTTAATAATTCGTTAACTAAGTCGAATTTCGAAAAATGATATTAGACATTTCGACTCAACTCATTGATGTGTACATGTAGTCCTCCGCTTGACTACATGCAAGCGGACACCCTGTATACATGTTTCTGTATTATATGTGTATACGCGCACGCGAACTTCCGGAAGCACGTATCCGTGCAAATAGAAACGGCAGATAATGTTAGCGCACCTATGCCTCTATATACATATATATATATACACGTATACGTGTACATATGTATTAGATATACACGTCGAATTCTGGAATCCCTACTATTGGACGCATGAACGCATTGTGAGAGCTAGTAGATCGTACGTATACGTTGTCACTATGTTGTATATGTATATGTGTCTAATTACATGTATGTAAAGGGAGAGCTCGCGCGAGCACGATTCTCGCGTTCCAAGCGTATCCTCCACCCCCTCCTCTCTCGATCGCATAGCGGATGTTACGTATGTGTGTTTACCTATGTGTATGTACGCGTGAACGCGCGCGAGATATAACTACGAACGCGATCATATGGGTTATACGTACGCGCCGTGCTACTAATGCTAATCCTAACCATAGATTATCGGACGAGAGCTCACGAACGAACGACGATCAACCAGAACGAACAGAGTTTAGAAATCCCAACGGTAGCCTCCCAATTTTCACTAATCTACGTTTGTCGATAATAAATGCAAAATTATTTTACGTAGTTCTCTATTAAATTATCACCGATTACGTTCCATTGGTGTGTGTATACTCGATTAATTAATTAAGGGAAATTGAATGAGATTATTTCCTAGGATTCTTCTCGTCTCGAATATAATATAAGCATGTCGCAACAGCAATTTCTAAGATGGTAATGTGTTAATCGAAGCTAACGAAGTTCGGGTAAAACGATGCACCTGTTTTATCTAGGTGATTAAATGTAAGAACGGGTAATCTATTTAATATCGAAGCAAATCAAGGTATTATCCAGGTAGTAATGGTATTAATTGTTAATAATTAACGATAATGAACGAGAGGAAGATCGATTCGTGTTTTACTGGGTTTCGTCGAGGGCAGGTGAACTATCGATTTCAATGACTTTTTTTTCAAAAGCAATTAAGTCGTTCGATCTCCGTCGAAGGCGAACGCGTTATTTCTCTTCGGAGATCGTAAAACCTTCTTCGATTCAGCTTTCACGATGGACCTCCCTCCTCTTCCTCGTGCGATCCTTTCGAATTTTCGTCTTAATTGAACCCAATGGTAAGTTGTTTCTGTGGACCACCTCGAACGAGAGGTACACTTTCGCTTTCTCGTTGCATTTTTTCGCGTTTCCGTCGTACGAACGGGAATAAGAAGAAAAAGAGACAAAATTGTAATATGCAACCCAGAAGACAAATGGCAGTGAAATGTTCCCATTCTTACATGTAAATCTTAAATCTCGATGGCATTCGCCAGAAAGACTTTACTTCTTTGATATACCTACCCACTTCGTTTAATTATTACGTAAGCGAAGTTTTTCAACTCCTTCGACCAATCTTTTTTTCCCTCTTCTTATTCGACCAATTAAAACGTTACTCGTCCGTGCACGATCTTCGGAAACGAGCGATTTCACGTGATCGACGAAGTTTCTTACAATATTTCTGTCGGTTTTAAAAGTGAGACGAATTTAATTTATCGCTCAATTTATTTTCGCTCGCGTGTATTTCGAGAGTATCGAAAAAACGAAACGTGACCCGAGACGGGATGAAAAAAAATTGCAATACATATTTAAATGCAATAAATAATAAACTGACGGCAATCTCGTGCGACGTTTTAAAGGACGAATCTCGAAGAGAATATTCCGTTAGAGGGAACAAGAACATTCCTCGCGAGCTAAACCGCTGAAAGTAACGGAGTTAATTAAGTCTAACGTAAGTCGAGATAAGGCAACACAATAAGAGAAGAAGAATCCTATGTCTCTTCTTCCTTTTTGTCTATTTTAGATGGACCACTCCGAGCTTTGCCGAGCGGGGAGGATTTTACGGGCGACGAAACTTGAAAAAAAAGGTCGTCCGAGTGAGAGCACGGGGGGTGGGGGAGAAAAAGGCCAAGAAGGAGGCAGTTTAAAACGTTGCGAGTACCGTACCGGATATGAGTCGCGGAGGGGCAGGGACCGGAAATGGCCGCCCTTACCCCGGCGCGATCAAAAACTGGTTTCGCCAGACGCTCGACAGCGTTCTCTTCTTTTCTCGTCGTTTACTAGACGAATGGAAGAAAATTCTTGGCTACCCCTTCTGATAAAGATCTGTTAAATTAGTTGCAAAGTTTCTATACAATTATCGTGTTTCTGAGCTGGGGAAAAAAATAACTTTCAATACTCGTTAAATTCTATTGTGTCGAGTATAAGAGTTAAATTCAACAAATATCCAATAAAACTGATGCTTTTATAAGAAATATCTCTAAAAACGTAATACCAATTGTATACATAATGAGTTACGTGTCGTTGGAGAATCTGAAAGATGTTCAAACGTATATGGACTTATGCTGAGTATAAAAAAATTGTATAACGAGCATCGGATCGATTTTCCAAAAAAAAAAAAATACACGAAACCCTCGGCCGGTATCGTTAGAGGAAGACGAAGCAATTACGCGAACGCGATCGAACGAGGCCAATGAGTAGCATTTTTTTCTCTCTCCTCTTCTTCTTCTACCTCGGAGATAGCAATTCAGCAAATTTCAATAGTCGACGAGTATTCTCAAATAATAGACCTACAGCTGTCGATCCAACGTCACTTCTATGCTCGCTTTTACGATCGTCGTCCTCGTCGTCTTCTCGTCCCGTTGTCTCGCGATATTTTACGCCGTTACGTTCATCTTTCAAGGAACATAATTACGATGGCTTCGTACCGTTACCATTAACGCGTCCTAGTGCACTATAGTGTCAACTTCGCGTACTATGAAATTTTATTAAAAATAAATCCTGCGTTATAAAGTGAAAATTAATAACGATTACTAATACCAATCATACATTAATCATTCGTATAATAACAATGAATTTAATATGAATCGAATTAATCGGAATTAAAAAATTCAAAATGGCGTCCAATATGTCGAAATTCGATAGACAAATCCTTCTCTCTTTCTATCTCACGAACGGTATCCAGAACCTGAAGTTGACTTCGAGACGAAACCACGAGTCGTACCGGCACGTTTTCGGATATAATTTAACGCGGAGAACTCCGACCGGGTTACGATGGTTCTCATATACAAATCCGCCATCTTGTCACTCCGTTTATTTCCCGTCATTACGAACGATGTCGTTCAAAGAGATATAGAAATGACGTAGCTGAATTAATCTCCGATTAAATGGATTCGCGTACGTTGTTGATAGGAACACGATGGAACGATGCTGCTAATAAATTCTACAGAATTTGTATTGTATATACAAGGTGTTCGATTCCAAGTGTCCAAGAGGAAAACTACATGTGCGTGTCAATGATTTGAGTCGAAAAGTCTAATACTATTTTCAGAATTTCAGCTGTATTAAATAGATATTAACTAACAAAGATCGGCCAATCACGGCGAGCAGCGCCACGTAACGTTACTTACTTCGCTAATCATCGTAATTGGTCGATATTTGTTACCCAATAACTCGTTATCTAAGTAAAATGTCGAAAAATGGTATTAAACTTTTCGACTCGAGTCATCGATGTGTACACGTAGCTCTCCGCTTGGACACCTGGAACCTGACACCCTGTATATCTATACTTTAGTTGTAAAATGTAATAATTCATTCTCACCATGTAATAAAAACAATCATGGATACCAGAAATATCACGATTACGGTATTAAAAAATCTGATTAAAGAGTAACACCAGGGACGATAACCATATCGCACAAAAACGACGAATAAGAATCGACTATCGCAAAAAAGGATTAAGATAGCGCTAGTGTCGGTTGCAGAGGGTTCGAAAATGAGAATCGCTGCCGGCAGTCCATAAGCCAGAGAGAAGATCTAACGGCTGCACGGACTGTACTGAAATAATGTACAGTGTCGTACGAAACGGCAAGATGGAGGCAAGAGTGGAATATAGGGGAGAGTGAGATAGAGAATGAGAGAGAGAGATACTATGGAAAGAGAGGGATTCGGAGTACTTCTCTAACCCCCTCTACCGTCGCCACCAACCCTCTTAGTCGCCTTCACCCACCGTCTCTCTCTCGCTCCCTTCGTCGTTCGGGGTAACAATGGTGTGCAAAGGAGATTAACAAACAGAATAAGCTAACGCATAATCGCATTATTTCTAGCTAAGCCGCATTTAAATTAGATAGAAATTCCATTTAACGAAACAATGCTGCGATGATGTGTCTCTCAGCGTTTGCCTGTACGAATAAATGCGCGCGCGGGACGAAAGTTCTTGCGATGGAAAGAGACGGTCGATCTTTTTTCGACATTTTCGATTGGTCGTAGAGAGCCTCTTTTTGCCCGTTTACCGAAGAAGACTAGGTAACTCGTCATGAAGGTTTAACTATGCTCGTGTGGAAAAAAAAATATTTCATTCTTCAGATTCTTTGGTGTTTATTTGATTTATTTGTCTTTCTACCGTGCAATTATGTATTTATACCGAAAAAATTGACACGTACTTGCGTTTGCAATTCAGAAAACTCTTTAGTTAAGAGGTTAAGAATTATAATTTTTCATGACTGGCGTATAGGTGTACGCACGAGGGTTTATAGATTAGAGTCGAATTCGATATGAAATTTTAACGCGTGTTTTGTATACATACAGTTTCATGAAACGTACTACATATTCATTTTGCATGATAATCGACACGACGTCTCGATAATCGGCTCGAGTAACCGGCTCCGGTAACAAACTTCGATGTTGAACGTTACTGTAATTAAGATACACGGTGCTGGGTAGAATTTTAGAATGACAACGCGTTAATCGAGCTAACGATGGTGTTTTGGAAACAATATTTCTATATAAAGAACATTATCAGGATTAAAATGAAACAAAAAAAAAAAATTATGGAGATATAAAACGAAATGCAATAATGGAAAAGTTTAACGTAATTTTCAAATAATCGTGTATCGTTAAAAGGACGTTAAACCTAACCTAGAAAAATTCTAAAAATTATTTCCCTTCTTCCCAGTGCACCAACGAGAGCGCCCCGTTTATAATCGTGGAAGGGTGTTCCGCTACAAAAAAAAAAAAAAGAAACGACCGACGACGGGGCAACGTGAACGCCCACGTGATGGCGGCCATGTTCGTGACGTAATCCTGACGTCACTGGACCGATGGCGTGCTCCTCACGCTCGAGGAAACGCTACGGGAGAAAATCTTAAACGCGTCGACCCTTAACGCTCGAAACTTTCCCCCTTGCTTCCCTAAAAAATTACTAAATCGATTAAAGGAAAGCGTATATTAACTCTCCGTAGACCGAATTTTTTTTCATGGGCTAAAAGAAAGAAATAACGCCAAATTAAACTTTTAATAGAGTCAAACAATTTACAATTTTTTAAATAATTTATTAGGAAAAAAAACGCTTCAAAATTTCGAAGTTAATGTATGTATTTACACATACATGTACCACACTTTGCAAATAGAAATCCATTTTCCTTAATAAAATGAAATAAAATTTAAAAATACACATATAAAGTTAAATAACTTTTTTTATAATTTAATCAAACGACTTGAGTTTTTGCAAACATATAGGATTAGTTTACTATAAAACAAATTTTTGTTGTATCGAAAAAAAATTTCCCATCTGAGCTTGTAATGAAAATTAAAAAAAATAAGTTTCTTTAATTTCTTTGTAATTCCGAATACAATACAACAAAAATATGATATATAGTAAACTAATCCTTCTATATGTTTGCAAAAACTCAAGTCATTTGATGAAATTATAAAAAAATTATTTAACTTTATACGGCGTACGAATATTTTCAGGACTAACTGTACGTGACTTTAAAGTTAAACGAACCCATAGAGGTTTAATCGTGATCGTAAATGTTCCTAATCGAACGAGTCTCTCAATCGAGAATGATATTTGCAGAACGATTTAAAATCATTAAAAATGTTCTATCGTGTGAAATTTTTCGCATGATATCGCAAGCGCAGCCATCGCACGCGATAGTTTTCGATAAGAGGACCATGCTATGACGCGAGTTATCGTATCGAGATCCGGAAGTAGCGCGCGAGCGCGGGCAAAAAAGAGGGAAGAAAAATTCGATAAACTACGGGACGCGCATTAAAACGCGCTGTACCCGTAAATATTCTCTCTCTCTTTTTTCCACGATATTTATGTTCCATGCGATATGTTGGTCCAGCATTGTATACAACATACCTAAATAAACGCAAGACAATATATACATAGGTAAAAGTTGACTTAATTTATATATAAATAAAGTTACGCTTAAAGCACGTAAAAAAGTACCGAGTGAATTATTTACAAGGGACGTGGAGTAAAACTTGTGAAAATGTGCTACCGAGAAAAAGTGTTCGAAATATATATAAATAAGGATAAACACGAAAAAAGGGGACAGCTGTTTATCCTCTCTAAAGATCCAGTTAAAAAGAGAAGGAGAGAGAGAAGAAAGCAGCAGGTGGTTTTAAATCGCGCATCATTGCAGACGAAGAAGAGGTAGAGGACGATGGATGATAGAATTTGAGATGAAAGGTAAAAAGGGTAATAGTACTGGAATAAAGTAGAAAGTTGCTTTACCTGAGGGCCACCACCCACGATGGACTGGTACGCCGACTGAAAGACGCTCCCCAACTGCGTGAGGCCCTCGTCCTCCATCTGGAACATTATGTCTGTGCCGGGGGAACCATTGTTGTTCAGATTATTATTGTTGCTCATCAACTTCTCGGTGTTGCCGACGTCGCGCAGTATCGTATTCGACTGCATACTATTTCTCTTCTCAATTTAATCACTTCTTCTCTCTTCTCGATGATAAACAGTGATATTTTCAAAATAGCCGATATTTCAATCGGAATAATAATACTAACGAGGCTCTCTAAAGCCTGTCAAATTGGAATCCCTTCGAAAAGATCCAAGAAGAACGTCAAATCGGTACGTCCGAGCTATCGCGTCGAGCATCCACCCTCCCCATCGTGGTCGGCCTTCTTGGCGCGAAACAAAAGCCGATATGAATTTTCACGAGTCACTAGAACGTACAAGAGAGAGAGGGAGAGTCGCGAAAGGAGGCGTCGACTTCTCCTCTCTCTCTCTTCCGTATACCCTTCACACACCAGCAACAGCAGCACCACCAACACCACGCCGAAAAAGAAGTAAAACTCGTCGTACACACACACAACACGAGCCAGCCAGCGACGCGACCAGCTAGCTACTACCAACAAAGAACTTCTTCTTTCTCTCTCTCTCCTTTCAAGTTCTCCTCACCCTCGTCAAAGTCCGCGAGTTTTCCGTTGGGAGTAACGGAAGCGGAAGGGAATGAGATAGAGAAGGACGGATAGATACGAATCAAGGTAGGTTGTGGGTGTGTACGAGGAAGAAATAGAGATAGATGAGGAACGAGATGAACAAACTGGGGAAAACACACGATGCACGGCTTCGTTTTTCGAGGTTTAATCGACGCGTCGAGACGAGGTGGAGGCGCGTGACCGCGCCGTTGCCCGCATGGCGTCGCCCGATTTCGAGGTTAGAATCGCTGCGTTACCGAGACGCCGGCTTCTTTCCGATCCCAGACATAACACTTTTTCCTTATTTCTCTTCGATATCGTTGATTCACGATCTTCTTATATACACCACTATATAATGTACTATATATATTACAGTATTTTCGTATACTCCTGTCTTGATCACAAACAAAAAAGAAAAAATGGATGAAGATCAGTCCGAGATGCAAGGAGTGCGTATATTTCGAAGAGTAAGCACGCCGAACGTAAGAACTGTCACGAGAGAATATCTCGGATATTCGGAGAGTACGAGAGAATCGCTTTGTGATCGATCCGAGCGCGTACGGAGGAAGAAGTAAGAAAGTTGAGCACGAGTTGGGAAAGCGACGAGCGAGAGATCCTCCCCCTTCGAGGTACGCGACGAGACTGACGCTGAGTCGCGCGAGGGGAGCGTACGAGCGTACGCCCTCCCCACTACTCGAACGTTGCTCCCACCATTCCCGTTCCCCCCACCCCAACTATCGAGTCACGCTGCTGCCGTCCTACGCTACGCTAGCGCTGCTACGCGTCCCCCTCCCCACTAGTCGTTTTCCCCCACTCATTCGACGAATATCTTTCCGTCTCTTTCTTTCTTTCTTCTACTCGTACGGCTCTCCCCTCCTCCCCACGTCTCGCCACCCTTTAGCGC
The DNA here is from genome assembly GCA_916049575.1 of Ancistrocerus nigricornis. Classification (NCBI taxonomy): domain Eukaryota; kingdom Metazoa; phylum Arthropoda; class Insecta; order Hymenoptera; family Vespidae; genus Ancistrocerus; species Ancistrocerus nigricornis. Next base: position 3,354,382 of record OU696668.1, on the reverse strand, counting down.
GCACGGCTCGCAACCCCTAACGCGAAGGGCCACCGTTTTTGTCTACGTACGTGTGTGTATGAATTTGTGAAAAAGAGAGAGAGAGAGAGACGAGACACGCGTGTAACGACGAAGAGACGAACGTTAGTGTGTGGGTGGTTGACTCTCGCGAGAGAACGAATATGTACGTACCGTACCGAAAACATCGGCCCACTTGTTGAGTCGAAAAGAGAGCGAAAGACGGACGCGGAAAATGCCGTAGATCCGTGATCTCTTTCACTTCCTGTTTCTCTCGTCTACTTTCATTGTATTTTTATTAATAATAAAAGAAATGTCGGTATGAACAAAATTGCAAAATGTATTATTGTAACTATTGCAATTTTTCTTTTATATGCAACAAGTTTTTTATGTTTTTTTTTCTCTCTTTTGGAAAAAGAGACTATGAAACCTTCCTTGATTCGATGACTTTCAGCGGACAGATAACACCGATAATACCGATTACGAAATTCGATCGTATCGTATCCTATCGTCGAGTTTGTATTCCCGATGTGATTCTATGCGTTATCGATCTCGATATATTTTTTCTTTTTTTTTCACAAGTTGCAAGTAACATGCTCGAGATAAGAATTTTATTGTTTCGTGTATCGATTCGTGTTTCGGCCGAATCTGAAGTGATAAGAATATATCTCTCTATCGTTACGGAAAAATCGATTCCATTATTCTGTATAAAAAAAAAATAAATTTAATGTCGAATGGAGCGAATTTGTTTTTTTTCTCTGGAAAATGAAAAAATATAAGGACCCTGAAAGGAGTAAGGTTAAAAAAATGTGGTGATTGTTAAAAGACTGTGGTGATCACCATCGATCATCATGGATAACTACCAGCGATATAAAGGCATTAGTGATAAAAATATAGTCTTATTTAACTATATTACACATTATTTATTATTATATACTTGAAATAATAAAAATATTACGATTACTCTGGCTAAAATTTTTACAAAATTTCGGTGGCAGTCGACGGAGAGGAGAATCGTAACCGAAAATATTCGCGTTTCATGGAAAACTTAATCTCTCGTTTTGCCCACGCACGAGAAAAAGATACATACCGTGCGTGCGCGCGAGAGAGATTTCGGAAAAGACCGATCCCAAGAGACAAACGAGATCTCTCCGTGGCGCCAAGGGTGCCTCGTTAGTTGGAAATTCGTGAGTAATTTTAGTGTCGTACCCACGCCCCGTGCGGCCGAACGTTTATAATTACCCAACCTCACTCGACCCAATCTAACCCACTTGGCAAACGAGCGAGAGTTCCAGTTTTCCTTACCTAAAGTCCGGAAAAAAAGGAAGGAAGGTATCGCGAGTTGCCTTACGGCTCGCATCGATCGACGTGAGAAATTGTTGAGAATGATCCATCGAGAACGCTAACGAAATCTTTGATCCCGTTCGAGAACGCGTTAGCCAAGAAGTTTCTTCGATTGGTACGTACAGAACTCCGTAAAAAGTTCTTCAAAAGTTTAAAAAGTTCGATAGTGATTTTCTTCCTCGTTGGTTTTTTTTTTTTTTAAATTTCTCTTTACTCGACCACTTCGAGAAGACGATAACGAGCATCTTGATTCGTAGCGTAGGATTAATCGAAGGGAAGGAAACTTTTGGAGAACGCTCGATACCTTTACGAGGATTACGTAAACGGGCTATGAAAACGCGAATAATATCCGAATTATCGGTGAAGAGATCGTTAAAATGAAAAAATAAAACAAAAAAGCAAAACAAAAACAGATTAGTCCTTCTTACGTAAAATAGTTCGCGACCGAGGAGGTGGTGATGGTTGCGGAGGCCTGCTAAAACAATGTCGGAACGAGTTGACATCAATTGCGAGCGACCGCTTTATTGAACACACTTGATCTCGTTTCAATCCAACTCACGATCCGAAGAACCGAACACTGGAATTATTTCTCTATGGTTTATAAGCGTGTATCGAGTTATCGATATACCTTCCTCTCGAACGACTCGTCCCATTTATGTTTTTTTCGCGAATGAAGTACCATCTGATTTTGGTGTCATCTCGATGCTTGCTTTTGGATAATAAAAGTACACGCAAGTACCGTGTTCATTGAATCGAACGCATGCACCGACCGTAAGGTTCGTCGGCCGGTGGTTGTCGAAAAGAACGGGAAAGAAATTTGTCGTGGATCCCTTTGGCTGGTACTGGTAGTAAAATAATTAAACTCGAACAGGTACACGATGTACTAAAGTTGAAACGAGGAGAAGAAAGAATAATGTGCCACCAGCGGAATACAGTTAGGGACTGCGTTTTCGTTACCTGTTCTCTTTCCTATCTCTTACTCCAAAGTACCCCTGAGTAGTTTAGGAAATCATCTCGAGAAACCTACGTAAACTTCCTCAAATTTTCCGTGAATTTCGATTTCCACGTTACCAATCTCGCCAGGAACCTTTCGAGCGTCCTACTCGAAAATTTGACGGTAGAGAGTATGGCCGTCGTCCTGCCGTTAATATGGCCGCTGTAAATCTGAAAGTGCACTCGAGGTACACTCGACGGTGTCCCCCAAAGATCATTTCGCCGTACGGTTTTCACGACTATCGTATTCGCGAGAACACCGTTCGGTACGCGATTGGTACTTTGGCTCGGAGGATAACTCGATGACACTAGGAGTGACCTCGTAAGGGAGGTAAGTGAATTGATCTAGCGAAATTCTCGTTGCAAGTTACCGGTAGATCGTTACGCGAGTTAGGTTGGGTAGATACTAATATTTATGGATCGTACCTCGCAGAGTTTGTTCCAATTGCTTTTCGAGGGGTAGGTAATATTTTTTTTTCTTTTATCGAACGACCCTTCGTGCTCGAAACCTCAAGTATTTTTCAAAGAAACTTTGACATCGTTATTTTGTTGTAAATAAAAAGATAGACCACCTGGTTAAAAGCATCTCAATTATATGCATTCCTTTTTCTAAACATTTAAAACCGACGCATCGCGTAGATCAAATCATTTCGGATCACAAAATCTCGCTAGAAAATTCTCTAGAAATAAACTGAAATAACCATGTTAATCAAGAAAGGAAGCTAAAAACGAGAAGAAAGAGGATGCTGCCCGTAGCGTGACGAGCTCGTCTTCTTTCGCTCGCACAGAAAAAGGGTTTCCAGACAGACAGCTGGGCTACCGGCGCGAGGGAGAGAAAACGAGAAAAGAGAAGCGAATTAAAAAAGAACTAAAAAAGAACCTAAAAAAAGAAAAGGAAAAAAAGTGGAAAAGGTCGGATCACCTCGAGGTATTAATCGAAAAGTGGGCCACTTGGGCGCTGGCGCATCGCGTAGCACCGAGAGACTCGTCTCTTTTCGCTTATGCGCGCGCGTGCGATGAGGCTGAGGCTTCGTTCGAAAGGAAAGGTGGGACAAAAGTGCGAGGTGGATGTATATGAGAGAAAGAAAGAGAGAGAGAGTCGCACGATGCGACGTAACGTTATTCGAAGGCGTTTCATCATTGGACGTGCAACAAATAATTAGGTAACCTCGTCGGGCCAACTGTGTAAACCGTGACTCCTCCGCTCGATCGTTCCTGCTCTTTCTACACCTTGTCAAGCTCGTGTAAAGACGTCCGAGTGTAAAGAAGAGGACAAGAAGAAGAAAAAAAAAAAAGACAACTCGAGTTGGAACGGTCAGAGAGTGGAAAGAAAAGGTGGAGAGTCGTCGACCCGGCCCTTCTCTTCTTATTCGTTGTGTCGTCTTCGTCGTCGTGGTACGCGACCCCCATTCGAATAAAACTAAAAAAGGGAAAATAATAAGATCGTGGGTTGTTGTCGGCTGGATGCTACTCTCGAGCCTTCTCGAAGAGAGTGAGACACTGGACAAAAAGGGCTTCTCTTCTTCGTAAGAAAACGCTGCGTGTCTCGTGCCATTACCAGCAACTGTCTCCCAGCTGGGTGTATCTCTCTTTACCGAGAGGATCTAGGATTAATATCGACTCTTGGGTGATAATAAGAAACTTACTAAAGGATATGGATAATAATCCTAACTAATTACAACACCAATTAGCTTGATACTTTAAGATAATAGTATGCTAAATCAAAAAATATCTCTTTTGATTGGATTTTTATCCTAACAGGTAAGTGAAAATCACGAAGATTCCGGGAAACCCTCCAGGCACCCTATCCAAAGATATCGCTACAACTGCGGTGGTAGTTCCGGTGAAAAGGGTGATTCGATAATCCGCTTCTAATTTCTAAAACAAAGAGAGACCGCACGCGAGTTAGGACTCAACGGTGTGGAGAAGCGAAAAGGGGTGGTAAAAGTGCGTAAGAGAATCCGGTAGGATGGGATGAACGTAGGGAATATTCTCACACGTATAGACACACGCTCTTATTATATATATGTGTGTTAGAAGCAGAGAAGGGAGAGATATTCTCGTTGAGGCGAACCCGAGATCCCAAAGTTCCGTGGGTTTTAGAGGGGTGGGGTAAAGGAGGGCTGAAATTGGGAGCGGGGGCAGGGTTCCACCCTGGAACACATTAACTGCAGGGCGACGGGGTATATAGGGCTCTCTCTCTCTCTATGCTTGGGCTGGGGGCCACCACCATTCCACTGGCGTAAGTAAGCCGAATGGAAAACGGAATTGCTCGAGAGCGACCAATGGAAACGGCTTAATCTGCTCTTTCCTGTGGAAGCGTACTTAAGTATCACCTTCTGCTCTAGGAACGTCTCGAGTACTTCCTTTGAAGATTAACCAACGCAACGGATAAATTAAATGGACATAGCTGTGAGAATCCGAAAAATGTAGCACGGTAAGCTTGTTAAATGAATCATTGTCGAGTGATCGGACATTTTATCAAATCAAGTTCACGACTTTTTTAGGCCACAGATAATCGTAATCTGTTACGAGAATAAATTTTTGTTTTTTATTCTATTTATTATATAATTCGTTGCCGACCAAGTGTCAGGCTATGATTTTTTGCCGACTCAGGCTAGGATTTGTTACCGTCTTAAAGACAGGCTAGTTTTTTCTGAACATGCTGATATAAAATAATTTAGATATGCAATCTATTGTAATTTATAACATAATCGTAGATTTTAAAGTCGAATGTACGGTTAATAAAAAATATGTAAGCCATAATACGTTATAAATGAATGCGATTTCGAATCAGTGTTGTAGAAATCACAACGCGTCTATCTCGATGAGAGACCATACTTAGATCACTCGATATCCTTCCTAATGAATTCCTTTTAATTTGTACGACGTAGAAAAACAGGAGAAGGGGTTTGGAGGAGAGTACGATCATGATCGTCCGGCATCGTCGTAAGAGAGCCACCGATATTAATCCTGATTAGCCTTAATCGAGACCACAGTAGCGGTGTATTTCCTCGTTCGATCGATTCGTCCAAATATAGATCGGCCTAACGAATCTCGATCTCTCGAGAGCCGATCTCGTGTGTACGTATGTACATATATGTGAGAGTTACGTATGTAACAACGAGGATGTCTTTTCTTTTTCTACGCGAAGTCGATCCTCCCTTCGTTCGCAAGCATAACAACAAAGCGGGAACGATCGAGTATGTGTGCTACCAGGCGAGTGTCCTAAAAAGGAAACGAAAGGCGAACGCCATATACGAGAGAGTAAAAGAGCGAGCGAGAGAGATGGAAAGAAAGAGAGACAATCTCGTTTGTTCGCATCGACCTTTTTTCCGTACTCCCGTATCCCATTCCTGTCGAAAGTATCGAGTCTTATCGATCGTTCTGCACGACGTACGACGATTTTCGCGGAGGACAAATTTTTACCCTCACGCTTTTCTATCGATCCGAGCGTTACCATCGCACGTAAGTATGTATATATGCATGTACGTACGTTGTACGATTTTAAAACTCTCTTCTCTCGCTTTTCCCTTTTATATTTCGCGTGGAACGCGGGAAAGAAAAATTAGGAAAATGAACTTTCGCGAAAGCACAATTCGCCCTCGTTTCAACAGAGGGTCAAGATGTGCTCACTCCAAGGGACTTCTTTTTACGTGCGAAATGCTAGATGCCTGTCTTAAGACAAGGCAAATTTTACATAGAAATCTTCAAATCTCGACTTTTGCCGTACTTTTTCTCCTTTTTTTTTTCGTCATTCATAGCGTGGAAAAATTGTCAAGTCGCTCGCTTACGTTACGACTTTTTTTTTTACTAAAATCATTCAATTTTATTTTACACGTTTCGATGAAATATTTAGTAATTCAATTTATTTCTTTTCTTTACTTTGAATTCATCACCCTCGCCCATTTGTTATCTCTGACCAAAAGCCTTGACAAAATACGACGAACGTTTGCTCGGACAAGGTCTTTTTCTAACGAAAGAAAACAAACGGTGGATCACAAGTAAGTGATAGGCAATAGGGGATAAAACGTATCTACCCATACATTGATACCAGTAGTCGAGAAATTTGTTGGAAAAGGATCCGTCGATATCCACGCCAATGGTACAGTTCGTTGCAAGGGGTGGCGGGAGTGCTAGTAAGCGTAGTTAGGGGTGGCTCGGTAGGGATGCTTTAGGGTGAGATTTAGTACCAACCTCCGCCGCTTAGTCTACCCATCCCGTGTATAGTGTACCTAGTGTATGTTCCGTGAGCCAAACTATAGTTCGATACTCGACCGAGAGAGAGAGAATGTCGCTATAAAATCCTGTGTCAAAGTTATCCACCTCGTCATCTTTTCTTCTTGTTGAACTTTCGTTCCGTTAAATCGATAACGAAGAATTTCGAGCACAGTTTTATGTCCAGATTTATTAGTCCAGCTCATCTAATTAGAATCAATTATACCCATAATAAAACAGGTTCTTGATTCGATAAAAAAAAAATATCACGCCAAGAAAAAAGAGCTTCCTGAACTCCTGATGAATTCTCAGGATAAAAAAAAAACTGTAGAAGTAGCAATAGAAGTCCCGATTACTTGGTCGATCCATCCCCGGTTGAACCCCACTCGCTATTATCTCGTATGGCTGTACTTAGGATACATTATCCGGATATATACCAGCGAAGGTAGCCCCAAAATTTCTATTAGTGTGCGAGGAGGAAGGCACTTCACGGAATGATGTCCTTAACTTCGGAAGGGGAGAAACCCGAAAGAATTCTACCGTAACTTCCTGCGAGCGGAACTTACGCAGGTAGTTGCCCCTTAAACGAAAGAAACGAGATACTAGGTACAACATCCGGGGATTTCGAATTATGTTAAATCGATGGAGAGAGAGAGCAATGTATAATCCCGATTATGGTATATAAAGTTACCGATAAATGATGATACGAAGATAGTTCCATGTATATCCTGATATCTTTTTTTTTTTTCACCAATTATTGGAATTTTCTGAGAAGGTTCTTCGAGTCAGCAACCACCACTAGCAAGCTCGATGTCTTTCACGGATGTTTGCCCAACGTCTTCCGTAGCACGGTAGTCGTTTCCAGAGTTCGAAAGACAAGTCGAGCCACTTCGAAGGACGGAACGAGGGGTTGTTGCTCGTTCGTGTTGAGGGAGGAAGAGAGAGGGAGTATCTTGGGGGAGGAGAGTCAAGTAAACTCAAGAACGGGCGGCCTCTTTCATCCCCGAAACTTCAAAAGCCGGAGAAGCTGCAGGAATCGCGCCATATGCCGCCTTTCGAAGTACCTTTCCCTTCCTTCTTCTTCCTCTTCTTCGCGATAATAAAATTCTAATCATTCCTCCTATATATATATACACACACACATATATATATATATATACCTTACTCTGTGGACGGCTCTTAGTCGATGCTTTTCCGAGATATAGAAAGAAAGAGTGGAGTGAGCGAGATAGGGCGGGTCGAGAAAAGCGAAGGGATGAGAACAAAAAATGGATCATGGTCTCCGCCCGGAATTCCAGTCGGTTAATTAGGAAGCTCGTCGTCGCGTACATAAATGAGAGAGAAGGAGAGAGAAAGAGCTAAACGTAAAATATTTTTTTTTTTCGAATTTTTCGAACCACTCTTTTTGGTCACGCTTACGCCCACGTTGATCAAAGAACGAGTTCGTTGTCTTAACAAATAAATTCCTAGAACGAAAGAAATAATGTAACAATATAATAATCAGAATGGCTGTATCAAGATGTAGAATGCAAAGGGATGAGTCTCGATTAATCGTTAAGAGTAAAGAAACACTTTGCCGTAACAAAGGAACATTAAATTTGTAATACCTTGTACAAATTCAACAGAGAGAGAGAATGCCATCGCGATTTAAACGGCACAGCATCCCTGCTAAGTACACGTCGAGACGACGGATGATGTAAGCTCAACACGGATGTGTGGATTGTTTACTCTGGGGGCTGTTTGCACACACGATCGTGGCTTTCTCTCTCTCTATCTCTCTTTACATTTCTCACTCCCTTGTCTTTTCTTAAGAGTGCACAACTTCATCCGTTCTCAGCCCATTTACGTCCACAAATTCGATTCCCAGACTTGGAATAATTCAACGAATTTTGTATCAACATACCAGTCGTTTTAAATGATTATCAATTACCGTGCTCACCTGCACGGTGTCTGGGGCAACATGACCCGTATTTGGATTACCGCGCTCGATCTCTTAAAATAATAAAAAAGGTTTCGTTTTATGGGCAATAACGGTTCTCTTTGGTATCGGGGATTTCGACCCGAAGATCCTAATTGGTCACGAGTGATTCTCCTATGAAAAATGAAGAAAATGTCCATGCTAGAGGATGGTCCTGTGGTATCAAAATTCGAGGTTTCGAGATAAGGGAGGGAAGAGAAAAATATGTAAAAGGTTCGATAACGGACCAAGGGTGGATAGTAGTAGGTCTCGAGGATATAGGTTTACATTTCTGTATGCGTGGAAGAGAGAGAGAGAGAATGCTATCCCGAATTTCACAGGCCGCTACGCCACAAATGAAGCACACTTGGGTGGTGCTCGATTTGGCTCGTATCATCCCGCACCCTCGGCTGTGCTTTACGCATCGAGCAAACAACGCCACGCATGTAGAACAAACACGGGCTTCGAGGGTGAGCGAGTGAGAGATACCGAACAAAAGTGTGGGTATACGTGAGTGAGAGAATCGTTTCACGTGCTAGTGCACGCGAGAAGCTACCCCCCCTTTCGACCCCTATTACCAACCTCTCGCGACTCCTTTCGAAATTTCGGAGGGACGAACGAACGAACTTACGTAATCAAACGTGTCTGTCATCGGCTCGTTGTCAAAATGACGTATACTGGAGAAACCCGTTGTAAATATACCGTAATAGATGATATAACATAGAGAAAATGTTCATTCAAATCCAATGAGACAGTTACCTAATTCGTTGAATTTTCCATTACAAGCTACAAACGATAAGTACCTACCGGAAAATGGTATCGATATCGAGTACAGGTCCGAAAGAAACGATTTATCGGTGCATTGATATGCTAATTGGCGGAGAGTTCTCACCGCAGCCTGCTCGTTAATCCCCCGTGAAAACGATCATAGGGTAGGCGTACGAGTACCCACTCGAATAGAAAAGGCCGGCACGTGAACGCACATCGTCGATCTATGTCTACTCTCCACGTATTTCTACCTACTGTACCCAATACACTGTGTGTTTGTACTTTGTGTGTGGTATCATCGCACGCGGCACGCGAAAGGGCCGCACGTGAATATAGTAGATACGCGTGTCGGTGTATGTATATGTGGAAACGGGCCACTCGAAATTTCGCGCTAGTCCGAGCTGATAAATTAATCGCGTAACCTCCTCGCTTTCCGATGAAAGGGCAAAGAGAACCTGATGGTTCGTTGAATGTCTTCTACGCATCATGGAAGAATCACCGAAGCATGGGACGTACCGTATGGGATGCTGTACACCCTCGACCCCCCATTTTTCGATCTCCCAATACGATAATATAACGTTCTATGTTTTCTTTGTAATAATGACACACGGATGAACGGTAATGTTCGGTCCCCCCTTTCTATGGTCAAGATTGTGGTCCAATGTCACAGATTTTTTTTAAGGGTGAATGTCCTACGTATGTTGTTATTTTAAATGGCTAATCGATCGATCGTGCGTTATACGGATGAAATTTTCTAATCGATATTTAATTTCCTGTTTTATTTTTATAACAGACACGTGATTGATAATGATAGAAAAGTACAATGCTGGGTACTCATTCGTCGCTGATTTTCCTCTCCGAACCACTCGGTAATTATTATTGATACATTTCCGGTAATAATCTCGACGACCTAATTAATACTATCGACATATCGATAGGCGCAGTTGCGATACAAGCCATAATTTATCGCGATAATCCCACAATGCCCGTAAACTATCGCTCACGCGTGCATTTTGCCCGGGCCCACGGTATTTCGTGTATTCTCCAAACGAACGATGGTTCAATGAACACCGCCTGTAATCTCTAACAACGCAATAAACGGTCTTTATATTAAAATGGCTCTAGCAACGTTTCTTCACCCTTTGCTATTCATAGAGCAGATTTATAAACACGTGTGTTAACGCCACGGAAAACATTATTTAAGTAATTAACGATTCATACGAGAAGTCAAACTGCCTGTCATTGTTCAAGGTAACCACGATGAAAAAATATCGATGATATTAATAAAATTACAAAAAAAAAACTGGCTCGTGTTCTTCCTTCGAAACTAATACGATACATACTCTTTCTCTCTCGAGCTCTACTCGAGCTCGGGTGGTTTACCTGCTGTAAGTCGACGACTCACTCCATAAAGCCGCGCAGCTCACTGTGTACTCTGTACACTGCGGTGAGTTTGCACGATGCGAGGCAGTGGGTGGTTGGTCGGTTGGTTGCTTGCACCATTGCGGATGAAAGGATCGACGGAGACGGTAAAAGAGAGACGGGCAGCATAAACTTGATAAGTAAGAAGTGTGAATATTCAATTATGCAAAATGGATGTGTTATTCGTGAATGAATTGATGAATAGGAAACGGAATGGAATTAATAATAATTGAAGTGATTAATTACCGATTACTATTACCATCAATTGTCTCTTATATCTTTTAGGGGGATTACAAAAAGGCAAAATCAATCCAAAAAATTTCAATCACGAATCATTACTCTCCTCTCTCGATTGGTGACTGCTACTAACCCTATTTTCGTATCGAACAATAGAAAATTAATCACCGATAAAGATACAAAACAATTCTCATAAATTCACCATCATATCGCGAATACCGACAAAAATTTGGAGAAAGTTTAGAAGGAGTGAATTTATACAATCACGCGTACAGTGATAAAGTCCAAGTAGTGCACTTATGGTCATGCTTTATATCTTGAGATGAAAACACGAGGTCTGCTGATATGTAACAAAAGGGTGAACAAATGCTTCAGGGACATTCGACTGGTGTGATCAGTCCTCAAAATCCGTGAACGTGTGATTTGGTGCTGGTCTATTAAATTCCTTAGACCTAGTAAGATTATAGTAAGAAATGAAATAAAGTGGTCATAATGGAGACAAAACGGAAGTATCGGCTAGGTAGAGAAAGTGAGAATAAAGTAACGAAAAGTGGAAGGAAAAGTAAATGAGACAGAGATAGATAGATAGATAGATAGATAGTTAGAGAGACAGTGTGTACACGTTAAAGGGGCATTCGCTTGTGTGCTAACAGCAACAGGTGCCCGTCAAACAGCGCTCAACGTCTCTAGCAACCTCTCTCTATCTATCTTTCTCTCTTACACTCTACTCCTTCCATCTCTTTCTCTCTCCTTTCCCTAAGAACTCGCACGCGATTCTCATAATTGATTCGTCGACGAGACGAGGCATCTCGAAGCCGGCTAATCGCGTTGCCTCATCGAGAGATACAAATCCCGACCACTTTCAGACAGCTTCCTATTCCTTGTTCTGCTTTCGTAACGAGACGAATCTCATGCCGGTAACTTCGTTCGAGAGGAAGAATTCGCGTGGAAATTACGGTGAATTAGGAGACCGCGAAAAACGCCGTGAATTGTATACTTTTAAAGGAGTCATTTTTGGTGCCGAGTCGTTGGTAATTGTTTAGCGCTAATTTATGCAGAAGTAAGACAATTTGAAAAGGATGATTCACGATTTAAAAAATAATTGAAATATCTACGTAATAAATCGAGTGGAGCTAAACTACTAATTTGTATAAATTTATTTAAAAAAATAAAAGACTGGTAAAAGATAAATCCCTAGGAAATTTACCGGAAAGCCAGTACTCGCTGGTACCCTCTTCTCTCGAGAGTACCGTAATTCTCGAACGCATATCTCGAACTCGATCTCGTAAACGAAAAAAAGGGGAATAAAAGGCAGGAAAAAAAGAAGAGGAGGAAGAAGCTAAAGAAGAAGATAGGCCATAATCGAGTCGGAAGGGAAATAAAGGAACGGTATAAAACGGGCACGGGTAAAGTTTCGCTGGCCTTCCATAAACGAATGGTTTTCCGTAATAAGCGTTCGAAGGGGGAAGGGAGGGATACGAGGACTTTATTGCCGCAATTAAACGCGCAGAATCCGTAATTCGGTATCAAAGGGCAATTAAAACCGGTAAGATTCACTTATTAATAGCCACCGCGAAAAAGTTCCACGTTCCTCCTTTTTTCTCTTCTTCGCGAAACGATTTTCATCTCCTACCTTTCCACTCGTATTTTCGACGGAACGCGCGAAACTTTTTCCGGAATTCTTCGAGGTGGTCCCGATGGATAAACGACCGTCTCTTTTTACACTGACGTCTTTTTTTTTCCATTTCTTTACATACGTGGCGGGTTCTGTTACGTCGACCCAAATCTAAATTATTTCTTGATTTTATATTCGATTCTGAATTTATCTGAAAAATCTGTTCGCGATATATAAAATATCGTAAAGTTATTATTCTTGTTACGAAATTCATAAAGAGAAGGAGATCCTCGATTCGCTAATTGCTCGAAACTACTTGAAACAAAGATATTACAAAGCAATTAAATGTACAAGGTTATAATTTCATGAAGGAAACACCTGCGACATAAGTAATAAAATCGAGGCCCCGTCATTAACTTACCAATTACTTCGAGGGATCTCCAAATATCTTATATAAGTTAACCCTCTATAACTTATTTTATTGTTTCCTAATGAATCACATAATACGTTAATAAATATTAAAAAATTGTGTCAAACACGTGGCCCCGAAACTATAATAAACCGATCATCCCTCGTCTTTCCGTCGAATTCCTACGTCCCATGCCAAAAATGCAACAAGTAGCGAAGACCAACGTACAAAAATATACACGTACGGATAGATCCATGTACGAGTGTGTTAATAAATCAATAGAGAAAGGCGGTAAGGCGAATAACAGGTAAGACAATCTATCGTACATTAAAAGCCATGTAAACAGGCGTGGGACACGTGCGTGGGATAAAATTTATCGGCCTCGCCTCGGGCCACCGCGTTAACCACCTTCGAATCCGTGGCAAGTAAAGCGCCGTGTCGTAGAGGCGATTAATTTTCTAATCCGGGCTACTTTACGGTGAGATATCGTAAAAGCGTTCTCGCGACAACCAAGTTTCTATCCCTGAATCCGTTGGATTTCAAACAATTCGATCGAAATCCCAAGTTGTTCGAAGTACCAAAACTATCCCAAATTGTATCGTACCTAATTGGGTGGTAGATGAATTTTTTTAAACAAAGGTTCGATTTGGATCAGCATAATTTGTTGTAATAATATACAGGGTGTCCGGTTCCAGGTGTCCAAGCGGAAAACTACATGTGCAGATCAATGATTTGAGTCGAAAAGTCTAATACTATTTCCCGAAATTCGGCCCCGTTAAATAGTTATTAACTAACAAAGATCGGCCAATCACAGCGAGTAGTGACATGTAACTTTGTTTATCGTGGATTGCTTCTTCTAGTGCTTCGTCTCTTGTCTAGCTACAAGCTCCTTTCTTTGGCAGCTCCTTGAGTGAGCTGCCTTTCTTTCGCTAATCGCCGTAATTGACCACTTTTTGTTAACTCGTTAATTAAGTCAAATTTCGACAAATGGTATTAGACTTTTCTACTCAAGTCATTGATGTGAACATGTAGTTCTCTGCTTGGACACCTGGAATCGGACACCCTGTATATAGTAATAAAGTAATTTCTTGTAAACCTAACGTAAGAATCAGGCTAACAAAATAACGAGAAGCAACGTGCCAAGAAGGTATAAAATTGTTCGATGGCTCGCGCGATGTCAGACGGCACGCGAGAGAATGCTTGTGCATCGATCGATGTTATACCTAGTAAGAACAGAAAAAAAGATCGTTCGATCAAAGGATCGAAAGATGGTCCCAGAAAAGAACACATAAGCAACATCGAAGCGTGCAAACGTGCCAGGTCGAATTTCGCGGGACTGCATTCCTCGAGATCACGAATTAACGATCGAATGAGCGACGATGGGTCCCGTTGCTCTTCCCAACCTTCCCTCGCTTCCTCTTTCGTCGAAAGGCGTTCGAGAAAGAGTAGCAACCCGCTGCCAAGTGGCGACTGGTGTTCACTCGCACGGTCTGCCGACCGCAGCACGCGACACCATATGGTCTACCGATAACCATGACCCTCTCTCTTCTCTCTGTACATTCGTACAATACGCAAATATTCGAGGTAGGTGTATATACGTTGATTGTACACCTTGAGAAAACGTGACGAGGACGGTGTTTCGCGGAGTTCTTCTCAATTGTTGTGGTTCCTGTAGATCGCGTGTTATCTTTTTTTTTAAAACAATTTTTAAAACAAATTAACACGAATATCTGTATACGTTCCTTAAAAAATGTTCGATGTCGAGCTAAAGAAAAATGTTCCATCTCAACCACAAGGTATAATCAACATCTTTGTTTTCCTAGTAGACTCGAGCACGACGCACATCTATGCATAAATTATAAGACCGGCAGCGATAACGCAACAACAGCAGCTACCGTGAAAACAACAAAGTGGCGATCAATTTCCCGTCGCTGTCTACCGTCTCAAAATTTGGTTTTAACACATCCTATATACAAAACAACATCGTGAAAATTCTCACAAAAACATCTCGTAAAAAGGAATCATTAATATTCTTCGAGAGATGGCGAGCATCGAGCTGTGAGGAGAAAAATATTTGGAGTGTACAACGAGGTGGAAAATTTACAAAAAGTACATCGACAAGTTGATCGTTAACTTCGCGAAAGTTTAATCACATAGACAGATAATTAGAAACGAATCATCGTTAAAAATATGAAGTTACTTTCTGCAAGAGATACATCCAATACTTTCCCACCCCTAAGTCCCACTTTAGAGACGATGGCTAACTCCCATAGGAGTTTCGAAAGGGTGGGGGGTTGGTTGAAGCGTTTACGGCACCCTCGACGACACTTCACCGGCCATATCCTAATAGAAACGTAATCGCGTAGTCCTGCTTGCTGAATAAATTATTATTACGGATCGAGAGAGAGAGTGTGAGAGAGATCTTCTGGGCCCGCGCTCATGGATTTACTCAAGCGTGACGGACCCGTGTTATTTATCGTTATTCGCTCGCGACGTCACCCCGAAATTATTTTCCAGCCGTCGTCCGGCAGGCAGGGGTGTTTTAACGGCGATCGAGCGACGCTCGAGAATGTCGCCGGTGCCGAGCTCGTAAATTCCAGGGAACGTGCCAGTAAGAAGGGAATAGGATCTATAGGATACAGTATCAACGACTAAGACGTAATTCCACTGGATACATATGTATACATCTATGGATATGTGAATGTAGGTACGGTTGTAGATGTATATATGTTGCAAGGACATGGTAAAATCGATATCTCGATCAAATTCCTAGGTATTTGATCAAACACCGGATAATGGTAAATCATTGACCGGTTTTGCTATTTTGTTAAAGCGGTGAAATAGCAAAATCAACCAACGATCACAATAAATTGTTATCGTTCAATGTGATTTTGCTATATTCTTACGATATATAGGTGATAGAAAATATGGTAATCATACGGAGATACTCGTGCCGATGGTCACTATTCCTCTTTCAACTCCCCAAGGTTTCTTATCAACCGTTTTGTGTCAAGCTTATCAGCAGACAAGACGGACGAGGTTCGATAAATAAATCGATCGTTTCATGGACGCTTTGAACTATAAAATTAGAAAAATTCTATGAGGTTATCTTCCCTCCCACTCACCGACTTCTTTTTTCTAGTTGATGAAACATAGAATAACGAAGTATAGAAAAAAGAATGAATTTGATAAACAAAATTTGTTTAAAAGAATATCCATGAATTCGTCTTATCGCGGATGGAAAGTCGAATGAGATAAAGATTCGAGAACGTAGGTATATAACCATCGATCGCGTATCGTTTCGTGAAATAGATAACGCACGCGAAAGTCTTTTCCAAGGGGGGATACGATTAAAAATCTAAATAAACGAGAATGATACCGTGAAAACGATGAAATAATATCGTGAAATTCGATCAGGTCGAATCATCGACAGGCTAGTCATCGTTAACGCACACTTATTATGTCACGTATCACCGAGAAGTATAAAGATCGTCGGTGATTAATATTATCATTTGAAATTTTTAAATCCAATCGTAGTTTTATCGAACGAAACGCGCGCCAGCAAATTTTGCAAATCATGTTCTATTTAATTAAGGATGACCTCGAATCTTTCAGATTCTTGATCGGTTCGGGAGCCGAGTCGGAGTTATATTTGATTTTCACAGTTTCGGAGCAGCAAAAAAGATCGTTATCGCGAATCGATGATGAATGATCTAGACACATCAATAATTTCTAGGAAAAAGTGCAAATTTCGAGCGTTATCTACGTTGGTTCTCAGTCAAGTGATTTAAGTGATATTAGCACGGTCGCGACCGGACACGTCTGACGCAAGAACCTTAACCAAACACCGTTTCGACATTAAAATAACAATGAAAATAAAAAAAGATAGCTATATCATACTGTTGTTTAAAATAGCAAAAAAAGATAAAAATTAGTCGTTTCAAGATTTATAGATTCATTGAATAGGTATATTCTTTCCAAAAACAATAAATTACGTAAAAATAGATAAGCGGTAAAAAGTTAATTTATCGCACTTCTTCACTTCTGATCGCTACTAATTATGATTTTACACATTTTCCATATTGTTCTCGTATAGATATTTATATTCGTAGATCTTACTCTACCGTACGGCATTTTAATTTAAATTTCGCTTAATTTATTTCCCAGCCCATACGATATATCTCATTGCGTATATACAAGTCCAAAAGATATACCCCGTAACTCATTAATGTACAATAATTCATGAAACGTACGAAATTGCATTCTTCCTTTCAAATAAATTATCTATTCATCTATCTATTTCTCTCTCTCTCTCTCTCCCTCTTTTTGCCTGTCTCTACCACACGTTAAAGGAAATTCTAAACAACGAGTTCGACGGCCAATCGCCGTTTAATTCCACAGACTCCTGTTCGCGCTTCGCTAGAGACATTAAATTACAAACTCTCGCTTGTAATCCAACTCGCTCTCGTATAACGGGTGTCCGGTTTTTCCTCTCGATGATTACAGAAACGACGTGAAAGACGACAACGCCTAGCGATTTACGTCGCTTTGACAAAAACCCTCCGCGTCGAGTCGCGTTGCAAAGCGTCTAAACATATATCCGTATGTTCTAAACTCGATCAAAGCTTCTCGATTGGATCGTTATGTTACATTCGATTGAAAAACGATTGGGGATAATCTTTTTTATAAAACAAACGATGTTTAGGGTCAACTAACCAGTGAATAAACGCTTCTTATTTTTAAAACAAAACATTAACACTTTGTTTTTTTAAATATATAACATAACCATTGATAAAAATATAATATTTTCTTAATGCGTTCATTCATTAGTAGAAAACTTTTCATTCATAATCGAAAGTGTTCATTCGCTGGTGTTTTTTGGCTTTCCAGTAGGGGAGATCGGGGCTAAAAGTCCCAGGAGCAAGTTGTCCCAGTCGTAGTTTTGGTATCTTGCTTAATGATATCGAAAAACGGACAACGGGACAGCATCCTGCATGCTTTCTCCTTTCTAAATCTTGATGCATACATCAGGATTTTGTCAAAAATCGATGCATCTCGGATTTGCCCGATCAAATACTCGTTCGAAAGGGGAAAGTCTCTTCTTTACGAATATGCAAGTCGCGTTTCGATAGGATGGCTGGTTCGAAAGATACAGCCGTTTTAAGCTCGAAAACGATCCATACTCCGACACTAAAAAGCTTAATTTCTCATCATTGCTTAACGATATCGAAAAACGGACAACGGAACATTATTCTGCATGCTTTTATCTTTAAAATGAGCCATTAAACATTAAAATCGGCGGTGGTGACCATTTTGGCAAAAATCATGATGCATAGGTCAGGATTTTTGTCAAAAATCGAAGTATCTCGAATTTGCCCGATCAAATACTTGTTCGAAAGGGGAAAGTCTCTTCTTTACGAATATGGCAGTGTGGCTTCGATAGGATGACTGGTTAAAAAGTTACAGCAATTTTTCTCTTGAAAACGACTCATACTCCGACACTTAAAAAATTTATTTTTCAACACTCCGCAATGATATCGAAAAACGGACAACGGGACAGTATTCTGCATGCTTTCTTCTTTCTAAATTTTGATGCATAAATCAGGATTTTTGTCAAAAATCGATGCATCTCGAATCTGCCCGATCAAATACTCGTTCGAAAGGGGAGAGTCTCTTCTTTACGAATATGCAAGTCTCGTTTCGATAGGATGGCTGGGTGGAAAGATACAGCAGTTTTAAGCTTCAAAACGACCCATACTTCGACAATTCAAAAATTAATTTCTCATCATAGCTCAACGATATCGAAAAACGGGCAACGGGACAGTATTCTGCATGCCTTTTTCTTTAAAATGGGCCACTAAACATTGAAATCGGCGGTGGTGACCATTTTGGCAAAAATCAAGTTGTCCCAAAAAATTCGTTTGCTTGAAATTTAAAAAAAAAGTGTTAAAAACTTCTCAATGCAAGCGGAAAGATTCCTATGTATTGCTAAGAAGTTGAACTTTATGATGGTCACCAAAAAATTCGAAAATATAAGCTACAGAAAGCTGTAAAAACAAAAAACCTAAAATTGGGACAACTAGCCCCGGCCTCCCCTATCGGCTTAACCGTTCATTCTCTGGTGGTTCATAGTTTATCTAAAAGTATAGCAAATATGTAATTATCGTTCAATATTTAAGAAATAAAGTCTAAATAAACCACTCAAGTTTTTAACAACACAAAAAAAAAAAAAGAATCTTATCTCTCGAAAGTAAAATAATAATTTGAAAAGAGAAGCGAAAGGAAAAATGAGACGCCCCCTAAAAAAAGGAGATAAAAAGAAAATGAGAAGAGCCCGTTCATGGGAAAACTTGGTCGAAGTCAAAGTTCACTTTTTTCCTACTTTTTCGTTGACGTAATCCAGTCGAATGGTAAAATCGTTACGGCTAGTCGGCTCGTCGTAAAGATTACGATCGTGCATGTCGTCGTCGCGCGAAGATGCGCGTTTCCTCCTACTCTTCTTTGAGAAAGAGCTAGAGAGAGAGACGAGAGCGTAATGAGAGGAAAAAGGGCCGCCGTGGTGATTTACGAGACAACCTAAATTCAATCGCGGCGCGGCTTTCACGATCGCTAGCTTACTCGCTCGCGAGTAAAGCGTGTTCTAACGTAGCTTGATTGATAAGCGATGCGCGTAACGAGATAACGCGGCTCAATCGCGCGCTGGGCAAGTTGAATTTTTTTGCTTAGATCACTCACCCAATGCTGCGTCGTTACCACTTCGCCGTCCGCCGCTCCGTCGAGTGCCTGCGTGGAATGGAAAGGAAGAAAAAGCGTGCTTTAATAAATCTTCTCGCGCGATCGGTCCACCATCCTCCATCTCCTAACTTCCCCGCCTCTTCTTTCTTATTCGTTTTACGAGCGACATTTAAACTCGAGCCGGACTTTGTCTTTTCCTTTCATCCACGCACGATTTTTTTTTACCAAAGTGACGAACGCGAATGAGTCAAAATTTATTTGTTAAAAGTTACCGATCGTGCGGTGGTAGGATTACGGTTTACGGAATCATCTTAGATCGTGATGAAATGGATAATATTTATTTAAAAATTCGGAAAAAGTAAAGTAAAAAAAAGCAAATCCAGTTTTATTTTAAGCAATAATAAATAACCTTCATCGTTTACATAAAATCCATCTGACAAATAATCAATTTTTTGAGAAAGAGACTAAATGTTGCTCGTTGTCGAATTCATGACACGATTTTAACGTGCTAATAGTCGATTATAAAAAGCTACTCACGTCCTTCTTCCTCTTCACGGCAGCGGCACCTGAAAAAGTGAAGAAGAAAAATGTCGATTGACCGAAGGATCCTTCTTGAGTTCTCTCACACGTTCAACGAGTTCACGGATACCTGATGTATTGTACAGGAGTATTTCGATCGTAGCCTTTGTTCGACGTTTACCGAGTTCCGTATTTATATCTCCTCGTTCTGATATACGCGCTATTCTCGCGTAGAGTAATCTCTTGCTGTAACTAGCTCACAACTAGGCCATCGTGCATCAATGACACGAACGAATAACGAGAGCTCGTTCAACGATAAGAGGGAGATAGAAATACGGCAAAAATTTAAAAGAAACACACTTAATCGTTACGTTCGATGTAAATCCAATTATTAAATATATCCTCTTTACTTCTCCCATCCGCCAACTCATTGAACGTGGGGCCGATAAATATAACAATAACAAAAGAAAATCAATCAAAAATGTTTATTAGCACTTTTGACTAACACACGCGTGTTGCACTTGTATTTGTTATCACAATTTTTGAAACTGGGGATATTGTAAGATATTAAAAAAATTTTTCTATTTATTAAAACATTCATTGTGATGCAAAATTACATGAATATTACAGCATTCAAATTTAAAAGCAGATATTATTAATTTAATTTTACTTTTACAAAATGTATCTAATCAAATGTCAGAAATCGCGATTCATTTTGAAAAACTCGTCAGTGAATTTCTGCAACTCACAGTAAAAAATTAAAAAATATCCGGTGACACGAGCTATGCATCTACGGTATAAAATTGCTGGTAAACAATGCGTTAATCACAATCTTAGTAAATTAAAAGGTCAATTATATCTCGAGCAAGCCCTAAACGCAACGTTTAAATCCCACAAGCGTGTTATTGACCGTAACACGATTCGCGGGTGGTCTTCGAGACTTTCTCACGGTCGAAACTTGAAGAGACAGAAGAGAGATACTCACCGGCCGTGGGATTGGGTAACCGCGCACCGTTCGTTCCTGTGGGGGCCGCCGGATTCGCAGTGGCTGGGGTAGGGGTGCCAACGGAGGGCGGTACGCCCCTGGTGCCGAAAGGAAAGTAAGGCGAGTCCGGGGGGTAGGTGGCGCCCTCGACGGCCCCACCACCACCTCCACCACCTCCACCTGGCCCACCTCCGGGGCCCCCGACCGATGGACCGAACGCGCCTCCGCCACCACCGCCGCCACCACCCCCGCCATACGTCTGAAAAGAGATGAACTTTTCTTAATAAGCGAATACTGTATTCGACGAATGAAAAAAAAAAAAATGAAGCTTTCCGTGATTTCGTACGATCTTCCGAAATTACGCAGAATTAACTCTAACGCGGCTAGATTTCGGTCAAAGAAGAAACGCGCCTCTCTTGCCAAGAAACAAGGTATAAATAAACTATGCAAAGCGAACATCTTGTATAAATTTGATATTTGCGACAGGAAAGGCCGCACGGATGAAGTACTTACGGCTCGTGCGATAATCACCGAAATCTTTTCGAATGTCATACATTCGTTTCGAAATGATCTAACGAGTCTCTATATTTTCCATAAAAAAAACCTACGGCAGAATCTTCTACACAGTTTTATTTGTTAAATCTAAAGATACAATTTTTAAATGCGATCGAGACAAATTTATTAATTCACGGGATAGAATTTTATCATTTTCATCAAAATTTTAATTCATTTAAAGGAGAATATAAATTAATAAATGTGAGGAGGTTGGGTTGATTGAAGTGGAGTCGCGAGAAACGACTCAGACAGATCGCAAATAAATAATTCACTACGGGCTAGGATGCACATGATGATGATGATGATAACGAGGCGTCACGGAAAAGGCAAGAAAACATCGGAACGGAGACTTTTACTCCTATTCCGGGCTAACTTTTCACGCGAGCCAGTTTAACCCCTTCCCGCTTCACCGCGCTCGCTTTGTTTTATACGTGTTCACCTGAAAGACCGAGGGTGTGAGGGGAAGAGGGGAAGAAAGGGGGGTATAGATACATTGCCTGCCGCGGATCAGAGGGAACGTAAGTGATATTAAACTTGGAGCTTGGTGATTCTCAACCACGTTATCATAGATATCTTCTAGAGATGTACCGAGTTGTTGTCACATAATTTGTTGCTGATATTCCATATGTAGGAATGACATTTTTTTCATTCAGAACCAATAAGCTGTAGACTAAAAGGTAACGAGTTAATGATAATTTATGTAAAAAATTGTTTATTATTTTTATTTTTGTTCTTTTTAATCGATAAAAACAACTAAGCCCCGTGAATCCAAAAATACGCAAATTCCAAATGAGAGAGCAACGAAAGCACCGATCTCGCGTGTCTTTAATCAACGCTATCTTATTCTTGGCAAGCTCTAAATTCGAAATATCTCGAGGTGGAGGTGTTGACGCCATTACATAGTATGGAAACGTTAACGTCCGAAATACAGTCCGTCCTCCATTTTACGTATACGAGTCTTTTAAACTTCAACGACACTTCAGAATTTTTGTGCTCGTAGCTTGCGCGAGGATCTAGCCGCGAATGAAGTTAAATGAAAAAAAAGTAATGAAAAGGAACGGACTAACGACGTTAAAGATAAGCCGATCGTGCCAACAAATTAAGTGTCGATAGTGCTAACAAATTAAGTATCTATCTATCTAAGAAGAAAAGGGTTTTACGTAAGAGTTTACATCGATTGTCTGGCATGTGCGCTTTTTATAACGTTCGGTACAATAAAGTGTACGGTAACATAATGTAGAAACATTTGCGTCCGGTGATTATGAAAGTAGTAATATATTTTTTCTTTTGTCTCTGGACATACATATATTACTCCGATCGACTAAATTCAATTTACGAACATTTTACAATAAAATGCTTCCACGTAAGCGCAAGTCAATTTTTATCAATTTTTGACTCAGACTATTTTCGTAATTCACCGGAATATTTATTATCGCATACCCGAACATAACTCGACAATGTTGCTCGTAAGAAACTGCGATATACCGGTAGCATGAGAACCACTTCTCGAAAATATCGCTCGGTCTAAAGTTTTCGGATTATGTCGAGGGTGGCACGAGAGGATGGCCAAGGTAGAGAGAGGAGGGTAAAATGACGAAGGGGTGGAGGATGAAGAAGAGAAAGAAAAGAGGGAGGAACGGGACGAAGCGTAAGTAACTTTTTCTCAAATAAATTCTCTCCTACGAGTGTAATAATTATTACCGCTCCTATTTCTTACGTAATCCAGCCGCGTTTTAAGCTTCATCCGAACGGAAAGAAGAAGAAAGGAAAATCTTGAATTTTCCGCCGGTTTTCTTGCTTTTCTTCTCTGGGATGAAAATAATGAAGAACCACCGTAGATGATTCTCAGTTTAAAAGTGAACAAAGAGAACGATTCGAAGTGGAAACGTTTGATAATTCCGGATCGTTAAATTAAATAATTCCTTCATTTTTAATTTATTCCATTTGACAACTTTTAATCCACTCACCATGCCGTTGTCCATCGTGGGGCCATAGGGCGACTGGAAGCCTGGCTTTTCTGCAACAAAATATTAATAATTCTTAATCATCCATTCGTTCAAGTAATCATTTCTACATATTTTACACCGATCGATGAAACTAATAACAACGTGGTAAAAAAAGAGAAGAAAAAAAAAAAAGAAATATCGGTAGACGGGGATCGGCAATATTCTCGAGGCACGTTAACCGAGACGAAATAAGATGAAGAAGAGGATACTGCGAAGGGAGGGAGAAGACTCTCGCGAGATACGCATACGTATCGCCTCGGAGTCGATGCAAAATTAATGCCGAGCATAAATTCGCGATGCGTCTTTATAAATCAAAACCGCGATCGCGTTAAGAATCCGAGCGGTGAGGGGATACACGCACGTTTTCTCCACGTTCTTTCTCTCTCTATATACGTGTGCCGAGACTACGTAAGCGGAATAAGCAACGAGATAAACATTACGGAGTTTGCCGCAGTCGAGGCTCCATCCGTTATTAATGCCTACCTCTTATGTATAACATATATGATAAGGTTACTTACTATATACTTTGTCTCTCTTTTTATATAAGTACATATATATGTATGTATATATGTATGCGAATGCACGCGCTATGTCTTTCGAAGGATTTATGACGATCGCCTTTGGATTTGCATTCCGAAATCCTCCATGATGGACCTACCCCCCACCCTCGATTATTCATTTTTTTTCATTCCCTCATCCAAGAACAGACATTCGATCGAATCCATCGGTATTAGTCGGAAAAAAATCTCACGCGATTTTCTTTGAGGGAACGCAGGAGATTCGATGTTTATGCTATTTGCATCGAGATGAGAAGGAAAAATAAATCTCGAGAATAGTCGAAGAAAATACTTTACCATTATTTCTAAGAACGAAAATGGTTAGAGGTGTTCTCAAACGATATCAAACGAGACGGAGATCTCTTTTACGTCCCTAGTCTATCCTTGAGATAGCTCCCACGCATCAAGGTAAATCCACTATAAATATTCCATATACACCTCCATTATTTATAACACTCGAGCAATAACGAGCATACACATACTTAGCTACCAAGGATCCAATTTGACTAGCCTACCGTTCCATCATGCTAATCCAAGCAGTCAACAAAACATTAACAAAGCATACCCTCGAAATGGGGGATTGTTTCAATTACCGTATCTAACAACCTAACCGGCAAATTGCTCAACCAGAAATGGAATCGTGGAGAAACGCGGGTATCCTTGGAGGGCATCGAAGACAAGATCATCATCGTCGTAGTACCAACGTCGTCGTCGTGGATTCGGAAGCTGGCATAGGCGGTTACGTGTAAACGGGCGGGCCGATCTGTATTAACAGGATATTACAGGATAGCAGGGAATACAGACATCGTGCGTGGACGATAGGGCGAGTGTCCGGCGACGTGCACGATCGCCCGAGATAACTATGAATCCTAACAGTTTCGGCTTGCTCGTGACATGTTTGCCGAAGCGTGCGGCACCGACTCTGCAATATCATGCATCAAAGGACAAGCTAAACCATGGACCATCGTGTCATCCTCAGAACCCCGGGCCAAGCCCGCTCGACCGTTGTGACGTAGCATCGGGGAGCTCCGTGTCGCGACGATTAGTTCGTCTTCCGCGTTCATCTCGCTCGCTCTCCCGTTCGCTTGATGTGTCCTATCCACGAGCTACGTGTCCTCCCACGAAGAATAATTGATCGGGGAAACGCGTGGGATATCTTCTTCCCCCTTGATACTAGCTACAACCTCTCGGGGCTAGGTATTTTCGTGTAAGGAATTGTTCAGAGATCTAAAGGTGATTTTTGGTTGTCAATTTTGTAGAAATTTAAGTTGTTTTTTCATTTCTTTTGTGGCCTCGTTGGAATGAAAGGTATGAGTTATCGTTTTTGTACTTTTTATTAGGTTGTCCCAAAAGTGTCTTTAGCTGGCAATGTTTATACAAACGTGGAACCTAATCTGTCGAATGTTGTCTGTCTATCTGCCAACGCTAGGTTTACGGACTTTTCTTATATCACATAAAGGATTTCCAAATTGGAAGGCTTTAATAAATTTAAGGCATTAAATGGATAACCGTACAAGTGGTAGGAAAACAAATTTTTAACGTTAAACAATGTTAATTTTTGTTGTTGTTTCTTACAGTTTTCGTAATTTTTCCTCATGGAGAATGCGTCAGAATGACACGCTCCGTAAACCTAGTTGTTAATACAACGAAATGGACCATATATAATTCAATAAAATAATAGACCTATTATTTCATTTAAACTTTTGGAACAACCTGATATATCGTATCCGGTTCATTTCTGAGTTCTAGATAAAAAATGTTACCCCTACTACAGTTTTGAAAAACACCATATTTACTATTAAAGATTCCAATAACAATCGAAAACAAGAGGCAAACGAATAGAAAAGCAAACCGAGATGATCGGCGAGAGGCCAATGGAAAATTTGTAACGCGTTCGAACGGGTCGTGCGAGCGTGGGGGTGTTGGTTGTACGCACGGGCCATCGCGGGCCGCGCAACGATACCATCTACACGGATTTCGGCTGGCATCAATTCGGCATTACACCTCGAAACACGCGAAACACGCGACACAACCTCGAAAACCGCGGGCCACGTTCTACGAGCGGCGATTTTCATCGAACGAGAGACATGACCGCGATTCGGTGGTTATGCCTCGTTTGCCTGAAAATCCGCAAAGTACCGATCGCACTTTCCAATGCTCGCCTCGCTGAGCGATCGGAAGGTCGTTCGAAACAATTTTACAAATTATTCATTTTTTTCACCATCTGGACAGGACAAATAATTTTCAACAAATTTGCTGTCTAAAATATTCTACCGTGTTATATAGGGGAAAGTATGGTATATTGGACCGGCAACTAAATTGGACCACCTTTGTATTTCAAAAGATAGTTTTTCAATATTGGCAACACCAAGCGATATGCATCTAACTTCATTACATATCGGCCGTATTGTATTCGTTGTGGACATTGAACGTTTGGGTTTTGTTTTGGAAAATCTATGTTGAAATACAAAGGTGGTCCAATTTAGTTGCCGGTCCATACTTTCCCCTACCAACCCTATTTCATCAAAACTCTTTCACACGAGGCTTGACACTACCAATTAGACACTACCAATCGTATCCAACTCTAAAACTAGGTCTTATAGATGATAAACTCGAGTGAGAAAAAAAAAGGTTAACGAAAGGGAACAATAGAAGAACATGGGGTACGTAAGAGAGAGAGAAGAAAACGATGAGGTACGGGATCCTCGCGCGGTTGGTGGTCGTGCGATAGGGTGCACGTAAAAATGCAGTCGGCGTAGGTGACACGTTTAATGCGGTCGCTCGTTGAAGCACGGAAGGCTGTGTGAGAGAAAGACAGAGCTAGTGTGTATGTGTATAAGAGAGAGGGATATACTTCCCACCCCCGCCCCTCTCTTGTTCACGGGTAGCGTACTCGCATTTTATCCGGTTTACCACGCGGGTTAATGGCCGAGTAGAGCGGATCGCGTCGTTAACGTGCGGCCCGAACGAGAGAGTGTGTACGCTTCGCACGCCTCCGGCATGGCCACCGTCTGCGAATTTTTGAAAATTCCACGGGAAGAGACGGGGTTACACGCTAAACGGAGGGATTACGCGCTCGATCGAGCGTCCTTAATATGCTCTCCTGGATTGGATGACCGTTCGTAGGTTCGTCTGGACTTTGACCTCGGATTCCTGGCTCTGCACCTTGCCAACGAATTCTTTCTTGCGATAGGAGGAGAGAACGTGCTCGTCGTACACGCCCACGATCGGTTGAAATGTTTCTTTTTCCATACTATCCTTGCGAACAGGATTATTGGTGTCTCGTGTACCGTGATCGAGAGTAGCTCGTTTTATTGGGATTTATTTTTAGAAACTTCATTGATAATTTAATTTACATATTTTGATTAATGTCGATTATTTTGTACTCTTGGTACACGTACGGTGACCATACGTCCTTTAATTAAGAGGACGATCCTTTATTTTGTTAGTTTGTTCTTTCAAATTTATTTATTTTATAAAATGTGTATTATGTTTTTTAGTGTTCTACATTTTTTAATCGAATATTATGGACTATAGAATTCTATGAATCTTTAAAAGATGGAGTTGTTAAAAAATACTGAATTCATGTGAAAAATGTTTCATAATAATATGATAACTAATAAAATCATATATTATAAATAATTACATATACCTATATATTTTTGATTTGTCCTTTATTCTTTCTAAAGAAAATTTGGTCACCGTAGGTATACGGCAAATCGAATAGAAAGATTTTTCGTGGTTACAGCATCCCGTTTAGGAAATACACTAAATTTGAGATGACATCTCAACTCCGCTAGCCGGATCTACCTCGAATCCCACGTAGAAAAATATTACACCGTGCTATCCTCGTGTCGATCGAATTTCTATCGCCCGACGGTATTTTGTATCACCACCTGCCGAGCTCACACGCACAAGTACACATTCAACGAGAGTGAAAATTATGAAGGCCCGAAAAATCTCGCGATGGTGGTGGCAATGCTCGTAAAGTCATCGAAGATATAATCCAACAGCTGCTTCCATCGACCATCTTAATTCAATTAACTTCAACGAGCAGACGACCGATGCGACTTTTTTTTTATAATCCACGGTCAAAATTTACGACGTATTTGCTTTTCGCCCGTGTTCGTGTCAAGGTTCGTCCTCCATTTTGCACGTTGCTTAGCACTTTGTTCTCTGATGTAATACTCGAATCGTTTTTTTTACGTCAATTAAGGTATATCGAATTATTTGAAAAAAAACCTTTCGTTCCATATAGAAGAGAATTACGTTTCTTGTAGTAAAAAGGTTAAATCTTAAAAATTCATCATAAACAGATTAAAGTGTTACAATGACACGAGTAGGTATTAAACCGGGATATTCTTTAGAAAGTTGGAATTCTTTTTGATCTTACAATGAATAAAATATCCCAGAAAATATGGAATTTCTGAACAAGATGAAGAAAATCTTGGTATATCGAGACACCCGTTATACATCTCGCCAGTGCAAAGAAACACCGAAAGAAAGAGAGAAAGAGAGAGTCGTGCACCCCAAACGAGGCGTTTCTGTGGGGGTATTCGCGTGTGTGCCGTGCCAGTGCACGGTGCCACGCGACCCAAAAGGGTGTTCGAGGTTTTTACAGGTAAGAAAGAGAAGGAGAGAGAGAGAAAAAGAAAATAAAAAGAAGTTCACGACCGCTGGTGAACGGAGGAAACGGGGGAGGAGGGTGTTCACCACCCTTGGGGCCCCTCTACCCCTGTTAGATGGTGGGGAAACGCACACCTCTACGGGAGTAAGGAAGAATAGAGGCCGATGAGAAAGAGAGAAAAAAATATGTAGGCAAGAGAGCTCAGGTAGCCATTGGTGCTCAACCTCGGCCAATACAGTCTAACATTTATTCGTTTTATATATGAAATAAAATTATAAAAAAAATCTTAATTCTAAAAATAAGAATCACTGTTATAAAGTTGAATTATTGTTAAAAAATATTTTAAACATTTTAATTTCTATTTGTGAATAGGTTTGGATTATTTTTTTTAAATTGTAGTTAATTGTCAGAATACGTATCCTAATTTGTTATACCAATATACCACAAAAGTGAAAATTTCGATTGAAAAATTCTCTTGCTCGTCGTAGTCGTTATATAAAAATGTTCGGGATCCTCTGACCACGAGCATAGGTATTGAAAGCCAGGTCCCAGGAGTACACTGGACCCAGCGTACCGAGAATAATCGAAAGAACGTGCACATTCTATTTCCAGATATTATACTTCGCCTGTTCGTAACCTACGGCACCCAAAAACCACAGAGTATTGTATGCGAGTATAGAATTTGTCGATGGGGAAGAATGATAAAGTGGTATATAAAAATATGTTACCGCAATAAACAGTATTCTATCTTCGATATAAAATAAAAGATGACATGTTTCACGAAAACAAAAAAAAAGTATTTATCTCCAAGAAAAATAAGATTCAGAAATTTCACATTCCCATGGGGCATCCACTGCAGGAACGCTAGATCATCAGGATTCTTTTTTCAACATTCGAGATAAAGATCAAAGCTTCCTACCAAAGGATTAGAATTGTAGAATTCGACATCACTGTAGAAATCTTAAAAAGGAGATACGGAATACCCTTCTTCGCTAAATGCTGTAGCATCTGTTGCATCGTGACACGAAGAAGGAGGAGTAGCGGCATGTCCGATAGTGCTGGTAATGTTAGTAGTGGTAGTAGGTATTAGTATTAGTAGTGGGAGAAGGCTTTCAAGCCGAGGCCCCCGAAGAGAAAAATTCGTGAAGACGAAGAAGAGAGGAGTTCTGCCACGCTCCACTCAACCCCCACTACCGAGAATTGTAAAAGACGTCGCGTGTGCTTGGCCGTAGGCCCCCGCGGGTGGGCAAAGGATCTAAAGAGAGAGAAAGAGAAGGAGGGAGAAAGCCCGTGGCTAGCTTCGTAGCCAACGAGCAAAACGTTGGAGGAACGAACGAAGCTTCGCCCTTTTAGCCATTTTATCGTATTTCCTTTGTCCAATTCGTACGATATTTTTAAACGTGTAATAACCCTGGAATGTATATCAAGACCGTGCTAAAAGAGATCCACCTGGCTATACAAGGTAAATTCCTTATTAATTTTACCCCAAAATTTAGGTGTATCGCTACAGTCACCTGTACACGAAAAACCCAAGAACAATTATCTTTCGAAATAAAAATGTTACTTTCCCAAAAAAGACATACCAATCTCGCCGTACCACTAAAGAAGATACCGACTGGTGCTAGTAAAAGGGACAGGAAGTAAAAGGAAAGAAGAAAAAAAGAAAATTTCAAAAAAGAAACTAGTAGTCGCGAGATGCTTGAAATTCCATAGTCCGGGGCCCTACGTCGTCGTGTTGTATCGAGAAGCCGCGATCAGATACAAAGATAACAAACGTGGTCTCGTTAAAGGTAAGATAAAGATAGAGAAAAAGCGAGAGAGAGGGCCCAGAAACCGTTAGTTCTTTCAGGCCTCGTACAATGGGAGCGATATATCGATGCTTGATACGCGAGAAAGCGCATCGGTTCACGAAGAATATAAAAAAAAGATTTCACGAAGAATGGACGAAGAAAATAAAGAAGAAGGTGTCAAAAAATGATGAACCAAAAAGGAAAACATTGCAAAAAGTTCGATTCGCCGGATGATTCACTCGAGTATGAGCGTCACGGCTACGATGGACGGCGAACGAAACGAGCGAGAGAATGACAGAGAAAAGAAGAGAGGGGTGTGCTGGTGAACACAGCAGGGGGAGGGCAGGAGGGTGCAGGGAGGGGTGTGGATCGTCCGTTGAGCCGTTCGGGAGTAAACGGAAGGAGCGAAGGTGTATTTTGTGGAGAAGGCTGGCTGCCACGCGACCATGGGTCCCCGTGGTGGGGATACCGGCGTGCCGAGGGGCCCTGCGGGAGGAGAGGGTGGAAAGAAATGGGAGGAGGTGATGGTGGTGGAGGGATCAGGGGAAACGAGGGGTAAGGGACGGTGCTGCAGCAGCAGCTGTCGTTGCCGGTGCCCCCCTTCGTGTTACCCTAGAAGGGGCCCACTGCAGGACAGTGGCGCGGATCAACAGGGGCTCCAGTGACGGCCAACTTCCTACTTTTTCCTACGTAGGTATATTCACACGTTCCTATTGTTTAGCATTGTTGCAAAATTTCATAAGATTTTTAAAGATATTACGACGTGATAGAAAATAAGAGTGTACAAACGTATTCACTGTTAAGAATGTAGGTATATTTTATTAAACGTATTCGTTGTAGAGATTACTGAGTGAAATTTATGGCACTGTTTCGATATTGTTTTAAATCATACATAACAAACAAAAATAACATCCAATACAAACAACTTCAAACTGTTCGTAAAATGCTCAGCCTTCGAATACTAAACGTGTTCAACCACTACTTAGTTAAATCGCTCGATCGAATCAAAAAGTCGACCGAACGTAAGAAAAATTAGTACGATTTGTATCATACGATTCATTTTAAGAGACTCTAATGATATCCCTTCGTAACATCTGGCATAGATCGCGTTTATGTGTCTCTCCGACAAAACGTGTATATTTACACACACATATATATGTAGTAAACTTGGTAGGTCTACAAAATATGTGGTACATGTTGCGTGTTAAGCGTGTATAAGAAAGGAAAAGACAGAGAGCTCGAGAAAGAGAGAGATACGAATAAACGCACATATTTATGCGTATCCAACGACATGTCTGAACGCAATCTACATACACAAGTGGATATAAGGATGGCCCGGGGCGTGCGTGCATGCAAGAAACGCGTGCAATTTTCTTTGAATCGAGGACAGGTTCGGGCTACGTTCGCTTCGGTATATATGTACACCATAAAAATGTGGGATACGTAAAAATCGTATTAAGCAAATCGTTTACGCTTGCCACGGTCACGTGACCTCGCCATCGGATCTATTTATCCTACTATCTCTCGTTTCTTTATGGAAAGAAGCGATCTCGCTGTACGTTTTCATTCACGGCTATACCGACAACGGTAGAAGCAGGGCATGGAAGGTTCGAAGACTGGAGAAGAGGAAGGCTTCTCGATAGCCCGGGGATACGTTCAACAGGTGACCCTGCCTGTGTGCTTTCGACGCCATTTTTCCTTCCGCGACTCTCCGACTTTGCTGTCGAACGAGAGAGACCAGCTTCCGTTATTCCGGAACACTCGGCTAAAGAACTGCTTTTTTTTTACATGAAAGGAAACAATTTTACAACGGACTGAACAATTTTGTAAAGTGTAGAATTATTGAAAATTTGTTGAATTATACATTGTGACCGTTATTATGGTTTCTTTGTTGGATACAAAATATGTCCAAGAAAAAGAGTGAATAATTAACTTTGTGCACTCGAGTAGCGCTTCTGAGGCAACATGTTTTCAATATTATATTATTTCACTTCAAATGATATATTACTAGGTACATTGTGAAATAAAAAATATGTTCGAGTTACTAGTAGAGGGAAGACAAATCTACGAATACAACAAAAATTGATCGTCGAGGAACACCAGAGACTCGAAAAAAGAGTTATATTTAAATTTCGTAGTCACAATTAAATATTTTTGAATAGTAGATTTTGAAAATCTATTACTCAAAAATATTTGATGATGACTAAGTTATTTTCAATTTGAATAGATTTTCTTCTACGAAATTTAAATAAAACTCTTATTTGCGGTCTCGGATCGCAAACAACACAGAGTGCAAAGGGTTAAATACATATAGCTCATTCCAACAAATAAAAATTATTCCAACCGCAAAGATAAAAAATAAAATACCTTTCCCCGATGAGACAATATTTCAAAGAATATTCCCGGAAGTCGAACGAAAAAGGGAAACAAGATTGGATAGAAAAGGCTGGACTTATATCGGTCGATGGAGCGTTAGCAAACGAAAGCATGTGTGCGTGTTGGGTAGTAGGAGAGCGGTGGCCTGTTGCGTTGGTTCGATTAGAATCGACGTTCCTGGGAAATTCCGTCGGGCGTGCGACGAGTTGCCGTAAAACGCGCGGGGTTGAAAGCGTCGTCGTAAGGTGACGTTGGCCCGAGGACAGTGGCACCTGCCAAAAAATCAAAGAGACCCTCTTTCGTGGCGGCGCCAGGACCCAAATGCGTGCGTTCTCTCTCTCTCACGCACGTGCACTCGAGCGCACGTTTCGACGAATCGTACCAGTCAGTCACGTATAGAGGTACACGTGCTTTCAAGTGTATTTGTGTAATAAGGAAATTAGAAAATCCGTAGGGAATTCGTAGGTTCAACAGATTTTGCCATTTTACTAGGTTATGTGTTAAAAAAAAACATAGACGTTGACTGCCATGCAAATTTTGTGTACATTTTACTCTTAATGATCATATTAAAATGTTTATTGTATAGTATGGATAGATAAGACTACTTTCTAATTAATAGTGTATTTATTTCACGCGTGGTCGTTCATGTCCACCATCAGCGACTATCACGGTTTCGCTGAGAAAAGTAGTGGTCACTGATGACTGGCATGGCAAGTTAATTTTTGGATTAATTATTTGTTTAAATGTATGCCAATAGAGTAGAAAAAACAGTATTTAATATTTTTAGTACCCTACTAAATGAATCTAGAGAAATGGTATAATCAGATTTACAATATCATTAAATACACTTATCCCTCGATGTGCACGGTACTTAATTTACACAGTTTTAAAATAAAAATAATGTTTTTTGTTCTTTATTTTGATTATTTTGCATTATCCCAGTTATAAATTAAAATGACAAATTACTAAACGAACTCTTTTCATAAACTTCAATCCCAAACATGAAAGTAAATATGCAGTAAAACGTCTAAGTTTATTTAATAGTAAATAAACAAAAAAAGTAGTTTTGTATTTTTAAAAATAACATCCTTCTATTTTTTACAGTTTGTACGATTTTTCGAGGAACCTACCGTGCAAATCGAAGCATAGGTGTAACTTAGGGTTTTCATTCAACAAATAACTTATTTTGATCAATAAAATAGCAAAACTATAACTATCGTTATACCAATTTAAAGACTTTTAACAAAAGATTGATTATAAATATTAAAAACAGCAAAATCTAATGATCGTGTTCAATATATACCTACAAGTGTTTTCGAACGGGTGTACACGCACGTGTTCCGGTATCCATCGTCGTGCAGACGTCTATACATACCCGTACCTATGCACGGGTACGCATGGTCCAAAGTTAAGGAAATCTGGCCAGATGTCTATTTGGAACGTGGCGCAGGTCGGTGTCACAAAGAGAAGGAAGAGAGACTCCACACGTGTGCCGGTACTTGCGTGCATTTGTGCGCGCACATGCGTCCGAGCTTAACTCGATCGGTGTTTTACAGGTGGTCCTATCATTTTTGTCGCGTGCCATCGACGAAAATCTTTGACATCTGTCTCATCGTTCGATAAATACGTCGATCGAGTGTTTCGATTACCAAGAATAATTTTGGAATACATTAAAAAAGAGAATGATCACAATTGACAATTTTTAATCGAACGGATGGTAAATAGATCGCGAAACAATATGATACAACGTATGTAAGGCTTCCAGCAAACCTTCGCACGGGTGGTCTCTCTATGACACTTTACATCAAAGCGTACTCGGTCTCTACGTAACTCGATCTCTCTATCTCGATGACGACGAGAGTTTCAAGAGCCACCTTCCGAGATACGCGAGTCTTCAACGGGAAGAATTTATTCTTTTTTACCCTGTTGTGAACTTCCCAAGGATTAAAGAAAAATAAGAAAATTGTGAGATAAGGATAAGAATGAACTAGAAGAAAAGTTATTTCAATAATTTGTAACATTTTTTAGAAAAAAATGTTATATATAAATATGCCTATAGAATTTATGAAAAGATAGTTGAGAACCTCTCAGGCTACGCCAATGTGGCAAGGGGATACGGTGCCAGGATACGGTGCCTCGTAGGGTGGTACTTTCAGTCAGGCTGGTAAGAGAGACACGGCTCTCTAGGACGATAGGTATTCGTTCTATCGGTCGACGCCATTCGATCCTTTTTCGCGAGAAAGAAGAAACTTTCGGATAACGAAAAGTTTCAAAAGAGAAGAGAAAAAGAGAGAGAGAAAGATGTTGAGATCTTACATTCTCCCACTCACGATCCACCTACCTACCTTCCATACATACCCACGTACATGATATGCACGTAGACGAAAAAAGGTTACTATTAATCTTTGAAAGAAAATTTTTACCGTAATTCTCGAATTTACTCTCGATATTCAAACTCGAAGTTCGATTTTACGTGCTCTCGCGTATAGTAGGTACTACTACCTCGAATCTTCTCGCTATACAAGGCGAGCCAAGAATACTCGTTGTCGGGTATTCTTTTTACTCCGCTTTTGCGCTTTCCGTAACCCAGTTCTTTCTACGACTAATGGACTTTTGCTCTTCCCTCATCCGTCCATTGCGAATTTATCGAAAGAAATAAAGAAAAGAAATGCACACAAACATATATACATGTGTAGAAATTATAAAATATAAATACAAAAAGAAGTGGGTTATGGAGTGGAAAATGATTTATCGAGAGATAAAGAGAAATAGAGATGATCTTGAAGACAAAAGAATGAAAGAGAAAGATATAATATGATTCGTATAAAAAAGAAGAGGGATAGAGATACGAGAAGAGAAAGAAAGAAGATATACATACGAGAGAGATATAGAAGGCAGGATAAGTTCTAGAAGGAAAAAGAAAAAAAAAAATGATCATAAAAAAAGAAAGGAGAGAGAGAGAGAGAGTTATAAGAGGTGTTTCTGTGCACTGTGGCAAATTCATATCGACCATAACGGGAGCGAGTCGAATGGCGTGCGCCGTTCAGTAACGAGGGACTTGCATTAGTCAGGAATTCTCGTCCGGGCGGTCGCGTGTTCTCCGTGTAAAAAGCCTTCGAATGTTATTCATTTTTCTTTTCATTTTCTTTTCGCAAATTGCTCTTAACGGGCCGACGACGAGTATAGGTACGCGCGAGCGCACGAGCCAAGGGTGCACGTGCTTCGTCCTCTCTTCGTACCAAAGATTTTCGAATGTCTTTTTTTTTCATCGGGAATTAATTAATACAATTTATTTTTAATTCAGTGATATTATAAAAAAAAGAATCAACAAATTTACATTTAACACTAGATTTACGGATGTTGTTTATATACCTATTTTTAGTAAAAAAAGAAGAATATAAAGAGGAAAGAAAAGAAGAGGAATCAACATTTACATATATTTCATTACTTAACTAAAAAGCCACGTATGATTTTTTTTAAATAATTATAGAGTTTCATATATATATATAGTAATCAAATTTGTAATGAGTCAAATTGGCTCAGTCCGTAAATTTAGTGTTAAAAAAGATGAATAAAATTCGTGATTATCTCACGCTCGAGCTGCTCGATAGTTATTAAATTTGACAAAGCTTTTGTTAACGCATAGTAAAATTTTTCACGTTAAATGTGATTGCTGTAACGACTATTCAATGTTCGGAGGTCCTAGATAAACGATTGAAAAGAAAGGTGCCGAACAATCGACGATCCTACGAATTAGCTAGCTATCTAATTCAATCGTAGGATAATCGCGAAATTGTGTTGAGCGTAGGTGTTATTACAGTCGAGACAGTAGTAATAGTCTCGAGATAATGCTTTGTGTTTAAGCTACGTGACCTATCGTCGAGAGAAAGAACGTGTAGGAGAGAAGAGCACACGCGTGAGTATTTGTAGGGCCGATGAAGATAGAAAGAGAGAGATGGTAGCGATTGGTGGGAGGATGCCGAGAAAGAAAGAGATAGAAGAAAAAGGGCACGGAGGGATGGCTTCGAGGACGAGAGGGGTGGAAGCA
Organism: Ancistrocerus nigricornis; assembly: GCA_916049575.1. Classification (NCBI taxonomy): domain Eukaryota; kingdom Metazoa; phylum Arthropoda; class Insecta; order Hymenoptera; family Vespidae; genus Ancistrocerus; species Ancistrocerus nigricornis. The sequence goes on along the minus strand of OU696668.1, from coordinate 3,317,224 downwards.
GATGCTCATCGGGCCCCTCCTGTAAACGTAGATTATACTCAGCCTCGATATTCCTCCTGCGTGAGTATACTTTGGACTTCAAAGAATGAGCAGCCGAGCGAGACGGAGATAGACGTGTAAAAAAAAAAAGAAAAGGTTCATGCATATCGTGAATTATTACAAAAATCCATAATTTATGGACATCTTCGATGAAAACCATTCTCGAAAAAATAAGTTGACGATTTTTTGAGCATTGGAAGGTAAATGTATATCCTTGACCATAGGTTATGTACGCGAGGCTGGCTCCTCGTATGCACCACTGCGATCCGATGCAGACCGAATGAGTACGAGAAAGAAAGATAGAGAAGGGAAATAAGAAGGAGAGAGAGTGAGAAGGCACGAGTTTGAAGCAAACCGAGAGAGAAGGTACCAAGGGAAAAGGATAGAAGACAAGAAAGAGAGAGAGCAAGAGGCAGGTGCATCACGGTGACACTCCCTCGATAATTCTTCGGAGAAAGAAGGACGAACGGGAGAGAAAACGGGAAGACCGAGAGAGAGGGAACGAAGTCACGAGTGTTATGTCTGGAGCTCGTTTATGCTCGTTCCCTCTTTCGAACTCTCGCATACATCGAGAGACACGTATATACCGCGGAAGGGGAGTTTCGAAAACTCTGCCGAACACCGTTGGGGTCCCTCGGACCCCGAACGACAATCTTTTACCTTTTATCCTTTCCACGTGTAAGTACGTATATACCTTCGAGAGAAAGTTACGTAGCTCCTTTCGCGTTCATCGAAGAAACGAAAAGAGGAGGGGGAAGGATCGAAAAAAAAAAGAGTAAAAAAAAAAATTGAGCTTGTGAGAGAGAGAGAGATGTCTATGAATAGAAATGCAAATAAAAGCGATCCATATTGTTATGCAAATCGGCCCCTCGTTGTAGGTATACTCGTGGCCAAATCCAGAAGCGATCCCACTTTGGCAAGTGTACGTGAAAGTTCGCCCTCTTATATCCTCCCAAGTTCGATGTGATCGAGATTTATAGTTCGCGAGTTTGTTGGTAGAGTGATTTTTGTAAAGATTATTTATCGATATATCGATGGTCAGGCCTGAGGATTTTTTTGTTAATTTTAATGACACAACATTTGACTCGATGGTTAACACCTTGACTGTCACAGAATTTTGTAAGAATTTTACCCCGAGGTATTATAATAAAATTGTCATTATGTCAAGTATTTAATAATAAATGATGTGTAATATGGTTAAATAAGACTATATTCTTATCAGTGGTAGTTATTTGGTGACCTGTGTGGCAGTCAAAGTGTTAATTTATTATTTTGTATCAATTTTTTTTTAATCTTTTTGTTTTAGGGTTAAACTATATGGCAAATGAGCGACTTGGATGTATCGGAGTATTTGATTATGGTGTAAGACTCGTGGACCTATCGATTTTTATCGATGGATTTAACTATTTCTTTTTCTGTTAAACTTTTTGGAATAGATTTTGGATTTTCGCAAAATCTCGGGAATTTTTGACGGGTGGGTGAACAGAGAGCGAGGAAACGAGTGAAATGAAAAAAATAAAAATCGTGGTAGGTCCTTCGCGCGAACGGTTCGTTAACGGAGATAAATATTTATGAGATGGAAGAACGCTCGATCGAAATCGTGCTCCCGGTCATTTGGATTAGCGGCGCCCTCGCCGCACAGTGCCACCGACGGAAAATAAAAATAATTAATTTCCGAAAAATAAATATCGTCCGAGTATGCATAATTCATATCGTGGAGTAGGAGAGAAAAAGAGAGTGCACGAATTTTGTATCGTTTTCCGTGTGTGCTTGTGTGTGTCACGCGTTGAATATACGCGCAAACTTTCCGATACCGTTGACTCAAAGCCGTATGAATCACGCGTGGCTTCGTTAAATTGTATATTTCATCGACGCGTCTCTCTCTCTCTTTTGACGAAAATATTCGCGTTTAGTCGAATCGTCGATCGACTTTTAAGATCTCTTTTTTACAAATTTTCTTCAACCTCTCTAGCTTCTTACGATATAGAGCAAATCTTTATTTTTTAAATCTTAATTGATTCTACCGCCAAAATGTAGTGGGTTTCGATTTGTACAGTGTAGTAGGTACACTTAGGTATGCGTAAATACATACCTTCCTTATAATTTCAAAATTCTAAACAGTTTCTTATAATAAAATATTTTTGAAAAAATTCTAAATTTATTGTTAGTTTATATCAGAAGGTAAACTTTTATAAGGATAAAATGATTTTGAACAGCCTCACGGGCTCGACACAGAATGGACAAAATTAATAATTTGTAAATATTTTTTTTAGTTTAGTTCATTTACTTTATTTAGTAAAATAGTTTGTATTAATATATTATACCTGTTTTTCAAGTTATACGATATACAGGTTTGCAGAAAGTTATTTTTTGAAGGATTCTTTTCATCATGAAATAATAAAAGATTTTCAGAGAGATCCGGATGAAGGTTAATTTTGTCCAAATTTGTTTCTAAACAAGGGAAAAGAATCCAAGCTACGAAGAATCAATAAAAAAATGCGATACATCGATCTCGAATCATCCAACTTATCGATCGGACAAGACTATTAGAGATCGAAATTTTCGCGGAATTCAAATGCAGGAACCGCCAGCGTGAAATTACTTCGTGGTACTCTCTCGAAACTCTTCGCGAAAGTTAATTATGAAATTCGAGTAGACAATGAGACGCTTATCGCTTTGATTGGCTTCGACCGTGACTGTGTACACTTCGTATCTGATAAAATACTGCTCCGCGGATCGATCATACGCGGTATCGCGAGAAACGTTTACGATTTTACGAAGGATCGATAAGGCTTCTCTCTTTTTGCCGATAAAAAGAAAGAAAAGAAAAAAGAATTCCGTTTCCAACGGAGACGAGACTATTTTCGTTACCGTCCTAGATTTTATGCGATCGTCATTTTGATGTATTTATAAATATGATAAAAATTCAGTCTTAAAAAGAATACTACAAATATATACGCTCATTCGAGTCGATATTTCGAAAATCTCGAATTCTTTTTAAATTCACATTTTACAAAATCGTCCTCAAATTGAATTATTTCTCACATATCTTTGAAGGACTAAAGGAAAGGTAGGAAGGAGAGGATCGCAAAGTGATTTCGTGGTCTCGACGTTGCTCCTCCCTCAGGTTGAACTTAACTTACGAAAGTGTAGTACCACGCATCGTCTCCCAAACAGCGTCTCAAACCAAACAAACATTCGAGACTCGGTTAACCAACTATCTCTTCTACGGTGCAAACTTCTATAAGCGTGCTGGAGAAGCATCGAACCATCGTGACGCCATAGTTAACGCTCGCTTCAAAATTCTAGCGACTAACGATCATTATATTACTACGTATCGTGTGTTTGAATTTCTAGTCACGTGACTCTTTCGATTATAAACGTCATTTCATTGGTCCAACCATCGAGCACGTGACCAACGAACGGCGCCATTATCGAAATTGAGGTAAATGAAAAATTAACTGAATCGAAATGTATAAAAGCAGGATATTAACGTTAATGAGAGAATGATTTTTCATTAAATGATAACGATATGTGGTAATTCGTGTTGGGAAGAAAGAGAGAGAGACAGTTGAGAACCCCTTTCGAAGGCAACGTACGACGCGAGCGCATCGCTTTCGAGCTGCTCCTCTCTGGCAGGTGTATGAAAAGGGAAAAATAAAGGAAGAAAACAACGCGGAGAACGCGGAGAGTCCCTTCTTCTACCCCGCGATGACTGCTGAGAAAAGGCACGGATTTATGGTCTCTTACATTAAGTCCGAACGATTAAACTCTAACGATTCGAACGTTTCTCGTGGCACGTGGCTTTGGAAGAAAAATTTCAAGCAAACTCGAAAGGGATCTCGATATTTTTCACATAACAAAAACTTCCCATTTCTAATCCCTCGAAGCTACAAATATACTTTATACTTTTTATTATCCCGTTTTCCTGTAATCCAGTTTACGACTTTCTTCCAACCTACGAAAGTAAATGAAAACGTTGGTGCGTTCGTAGAACGAGAGAAGAGACGAAAAAGAATTAAGAAGAAGAAAATAGAGCGATGCTCTCCTTCTCGCTCCAGGCTAACTTTAGTTCAACCTTTCGACGTTGGCAGCACCGTCCAGGGCACTGACAGCCGAGAGAACCAAAACACGACGGTCGGCTCTAGAGTACATACACCATCGGAGAGACGAGATCGTCCGACGCGCGAGATCGACAAAGAGAGAGAGAGAGAGAAAGAGAGTACGAGTGAGAAGGGGGTGAGAGGGGAAGAGAGCTCGATCGAGCGACGACGCGACGAGAGAGACACACATAGAAATATAGTACGAGAAAGAGTGAATAAGAAAAAGACAGATACGTTTTTGCCTTCAAAGACACCGCTCGCCTCTCTCTCTACGAGTAAACCGCGCGCGTGTAGAAACGAAGGGGGCACTCGCTGCTGCTACCGCTACTACCGCTGCTGGCTGCTGCTGCTGCTACTGCTGCTTTGATGAACGAATACGAGAGAGAGAGAGAGATAGACTGATAGAGCTAGTGAGAGAGATAGAGAGACACGATCGGTAATCTCGTGTACGCATGAGAGGAATCAAAGAGACGACGATTCTCAAGAATTGCCAAGAACGATGACAACGATGACGACGGTGATGACGATGATGACGAGAAGAAGGTTCGTCTCTCTTTCTCTCTCTCTCGCCTAACGAGGGGAAGGGTAAACTAGAGGGTGGTGAGGGGGGGAGCTCACGAGCAACGGGAGAGGGGGTAGGTGGGGGGATAGTACAAGTTCGCGGACGGCGAGACTCACCGGGTTGCTTGTTGGCGATCTTGTTGAAACAATTTTGAAAGACCTCGTAGAGATGCATCGGCTCGTCGTCGCTGGCCGCCATGTTTTCACGATACCGAGAAAACGCGAGCGTGGATATGATGTCCGTGGTCGAGGCGAGTGGGCACGGTTTCGCGGTGCGGCCGCGCGCGGAGCCACCCTCCTCCCGGTACGGTCACGCACACTACTGAACCAAATCGCTTCACGGATGGCAATCTTATAGCGCGAGAGTGGCGCCGCCATGCGACTGACGCGCCGGCGCCACCGTTCGCTTTACCGCCACCTTCGAAATTTCAATTGCTTGAAATTGTTGCGATTAGATCCTAGACTCGCTTTCGTTTCCATTTTTTGATAATGTTTAGCGATTAATTAATTATTATTTCAAAGATTTTATGTTACATTGTTGTAGACATTTATTAATAAATTGCAAATAAAAGTGGTAGTACAGAATATATATTCGCAATTATGATAATGTATATATTAAATTGTTGTTTTCTTATATCGTTAATTGTATATATGTATACAATTAATTTAAATATGTGATAAGTACATTGTATGTACAATTAATCGTCGAAATTATTCGATAAGGTTAAAGGATATTTTAACCTTTTCGTGTTAGACCATGCACGTAACAAATGATTATGGTAAGAGACGATAAGAGACGATAAAAACTGAACGGTAGCATCGCTATTGGTTATTGCTTCTATATAACGGATTGATGTAAGGAACGACATTAGATAGAACTTTGAGATATTTTATATTGTTGGCCGTTATAATGCAGATTGACACTATCGTTAGATTTAAGATCTCTGATCGATTATGTTTGCACTGGTATGTATCGTTGATATGAATATAGCATTCGTAGTTCTGTTACATCTCCGTTCGTTCGTCGTTTTGTATAAAAAAAAAGATAATGGAACCGTAATTTCGTACGAGATTCGTGGTATCGTTGTTAGAGGATTAAGACCTTCCATCCAAGTAATCTAAATTCCGGCGAAATTAGAATTTTGAGATGCCGAATGAGATATGTTCTCGTAATCCTGTCGGATTATACCTGCAATGTAAAAAAGAAAATTATGTCACGTCGCATCTCCGGTATTATCGTAACATTCATCTACCAAAACATACATTCTATAGCGTAAAAGCACAAAGCAACAACGACAAATCAATAACATATAATCGTCGATTATAAAATACTACGAGGGAGGACACGATTTGAAAAAGCTTTACATTACGATAAAAGCATTTACCATGCACATACTTAAAGCGTAAAATTGTAGAAACGATACAAAACTACGAAGCACGCATCCGTATCCAATGGATTACTGACCCGTGGCAGGACCGGCATTAAACATCGTAGCAAGATTTCCACCTCTTGCCTGTCCTATCCGCAGTAGATATATACTCGTGACAACACGCACGATCAGGTTTATTATCATAAACGCTGCGCTAAACTTCTCAGACGCATCTACAAGTTGGTGCGATCAGATACATCTTCTATTTGGACAGGATAATAAACCCTTTTGTAATATTTATTCGTCGTCCGTTAAACACGTATACGACTGCTTACGTATACTTACATGCTAGACCAATCGGATAGTAAACGGATAATGTCACTATATCGAAGAATATGGATAGAACATTTATGGAGAGAGCCTAAAAGTACAAATGACGTTTAAAATTATTAATAGTATCGTTTGTAAATTAAAATTTGTTTATTGTAATAGATATGCTATAAAGCATGCAATTTATCTTAGACTCTTGCTTCAATTTATAACTCACAAATTGTAGCGGTTCATCCGACTCGATGTTGTGCACTGCCCATAGTAGGCAAATAAAAAAGAGTAAATTGTACACCATCACAGATTTTGGGCACCAATGTCCTTGAATACCCCTGTTAAAAGATTTTCGATATTATACTTGGGTACATGCAAATATGACAGTGAATAAAGTGTAGAAGCGATATTTAAATTTATATTTACCATGTTCCGAGTATTAGATGTATCGCAAAAATTACCTAAAAAAAAGAAAATTGCATAAGTTCCATTAGCTTATCAAAATATATTATTGTTAAAAAAATACCACACGATTAAAATACAGTATTCTTTCTACTAAAATTTTCATTTCTATACCAATCTATAGCTAGTGATAAATAATTGCTATAGCTAGTAAGAAACTTGTAAAACCGCTCATGTAATCGCATTACATTATTTTCATCTTATATAATGCAATCACACGACATATAGCCATTAATTGAAATACTGAAATATAAAAGCTAAATTCTAATTTGCAATAAAGACTTAAAAAGGAATATTGGCTTATGTTCTCTAAACCTCATTATTATCAGTATAAAAAAAAAAAAAAAGAGGTGTAGACAATACATTTGTGATATAATATGATAAGTAATAGTGGGTGTCCTTGCGATAAGAAGCATGATAATACTGACAAAATTAATATTATAATACAGACAAATATGAACAACAAATATGAAATTATTAAATTAACAATTTTGTATATTTGATAACCATTATATTTACCTTCAATGGAAAGTGCGATATATTGGATAAATCTGGCATTTTGATATGATTAAAATTTACACGTTTCTCATTAAAATAATTATATTCCTTTTCCCTCTTCGTCCGAATGATATAAATAAAAATTACGCTGCCTTTTCGTAGCTGTCACTTCGTTATTTTGCTCCTTCCTTTTCTGATCAACCACTTTGTGATAAATACACAGAGAATAGTATTACATACTGCGTATATAAACGCCTTTTGCGCTTACTGCCATCTGACACAGTTTCGACAAACCTCATTTAAAATTAGAGGCTAACCTGACTTTACAACGGTACGCATCGATATTAATGATCGATAGTACGACCTTACGCCCACCATACTCAACGTGCATTCATAAAACATTAACGAAAGCACTCCTTTTCAAGTTATTAATAAATATCGATCACATATGCCTCCCTTAAATGACTAATTACTAAAGTACCATTGGAAGTTATATTATACTATACAATGTAACTGAAAAAATTGCTTTAAAATAAAACACTTTAGAATTTAATTTTCGGAGTCGGAATCGGCATATTTTCTTTTAACTCCGGATTTTTCCAACATACCATCTGTTGGTGCAATTCTTTTATAGATATAATTTTTTATCAAGATTTTTGGATATCAATTATTGTAATGAAAGAAAATTAAACTACTACTTTATCATATAATTATGTTATATAAATATGATACAAATTTATTGCCTTCTATTATGTTTATTAATACATTACATGAGTATTGGAAAATTGTACTTAAATAATATCTCTATTATTCTTAATCGTTGTAAAATGTATTCTTCAGTCTTTAATATGTAACGAAGCTTAATACTAATTTTACTGAATTGGATAAAAATTGATATGTTTTGGGGTTTTATATTGTTTCTAATATAAAGAGAGATGGTGTACTTCAATTGAAATTCTTAGCTACCGCTAGACGCTTTCGTTGGAAAATTACTGTAACTGCAAGATGAACTTCCAACAATGTAATTGGAGGCACTGTTTTCTACACTTTTATAAGGCAACTGTGCATACAAGGCATTGATTGGGTATGTTTTATTTAAAAGATAAGCAGTGGAATTACTGGAAGATCCCATAGATCTTAAATACTGATCTCGTTTTTTCTTTGTTGGTTGTCTTTCAGATGTGATGGTTGAAACATTTAGCACCTACAATTTCAATAGAAGTAAATACAAAGATATAATAGTTAATACTTATAATATATGAAGGTAGCTTACTTTTGGCATGCCAGATTGAATACATTGAGCTAAGATAATATCTTCTTCTTCCTCCGATGGACTGTAACTATCTTCTGTAGGATAAAATACACTTGTTGAAGTGTATGAAGAAGTATTCTGTTCTTGTGTTACCTGAAAAATGACAAATTTTAAATATTCGTAATAAAAATATTTTAGTAACATAAAAACATTAATATCCATATTATTGTTTCGAGTTCTACTTTTTCTGATTGAAGTTTTGAAAGTGAAGAGGTTGAACACTGACGAGACATCGGTTTTGATACTTTCGCTCCTTTTAATAATGACGATGGCGAACATCTTAATCGAGCCTACGCAAAGACATTTAGATATTCTGCTTTAATTATTATATTCTGAAAAAAAAATATTAACAAAATACCTTTGCAGATTGTATGCACTCTATTAAGATAGCTTCATCGTCCGAATGATTAGGACTCTCGTCAAAAAATTCCTTCTCATGCTTCATTGATATATGACATAAAGGTTTATTTATCACCGAATTTTTATTATTGGATGTTGATTCAACGGGAGACGATGAAGGTGTTCCACATATGTTAAATTTTTGTGATACAGCTTCAGGTTTTTTTGCACAAGGTATGCTTTTTGTGGGTGGTGGGGTGATTTGTCTGACCTTTAAACAAAAAATTATGTATGTCATAATTTTGATTGTATTGTAAACATAGATATATCATATATTTATTTAAATTATACAATTCATTTAAAATCTTTTAGAAATTATATTTATAAATAATTTAGTACCTTTGGTATTCCTGATTGAATACATTCATCAAGGATTTTTTCATCTTCGTCCGAAAGATTATAGCTTTCATCCGATAGATCATTTCTGTGACCCTCAAGTTCTGAAGATTTAATTGGTTCTATTTTTTCTATGTCCTCTGGAACACTTGGCATAGACAAGACAGAGAGGTTTGATTGTGAACCAACTGGAGAAATGCCTGCTGGGGTGTCTTCTGTACAATAAACATGTACCGTATCTGGGATAACAACGATTTCCATTGGTGGTTTACAAATTTTAGAAACAGTAGGTGACTCTCCAGGAGAAATAGAAACACAAGGTTGTGATCTGTTTAACGGAGATTTCCTTTCACATGGCAATAAAGCACTCGTTGGTTTCGAATGCGTAGGTTTTTGAATACTTTCTGTTTTCAGGGATTGCCTGTACCTGTATACATATAGTTATTATCATATATTCGTACATTACCATAGTATTATGAAACAATTAGATTACCTGTTGTTTTGCATTCCTATACTAATACATGCAGCCAACATATCTTCATCATCTTCATCGCCGTCGCTTAGTTGTTCAGGTTGCTTTTCAACTTCAATTATATTTACTTTGACGAATGATTTTTCGTTTTCAGTACTTTCATGGATTGGATCTAATACCTCTTCCAACTTATCCTCATTTTTGGAATAATCAGAACATTTTACTTCATCATCGATAGTAAGAGAGCTCAAACTCGTCGCGGTAGAAAATTCTATTGGTGTTGATTCTTCTTTAAAGGTTGCAATATCATCTTCAAAAACACTGGTTCTTTTTACCATATATTTTGAACATACTGAAACAAAAATTTCTAATTTATTGTATCACTTTTTATTTATAAATGGAAAACTTGCTAGTATCCTACTCAACAAAACTATTAGTACATATTAATGGTCTTGTTAAAATATATACCCTAAAAGTATATTCAATATCATTGCATACATGAATGAGAATGCGACGGTTTTACTTCTTCTTCTTGCATTTTACCCATAAAATCTATGGGCTCAATTTTTTGTATTCGAGGACTAGGTGGTACCGTTTGTGTAGGAGAATCTGGCAATTCGCTTGGTGAGACTATTCCACTTGTTCTACGACTAAAATGGCAAATATTTGAAAAACAATTTAGAAATACTAGCCTTTTGGATCATCAAAACTTGTTATCATATTTACCTAAAATCACTGACAATAGAACTACGGTCATCGTGTATAGAATGCTGTTCAAAGCCACTTAACGAACCAAGAGAACTGCAACGTGAAAACATTAAAGGTGTTTGTTCTGCATAATAATCTTGTCCACTGAACGTTACCATTTTACCTGAAATAAGTATCAAAGCTTAACATTAAATGATAAGTGAAAGAGGCTGTGTATATGCTTAAAAAAAATCTACCTTCTTTATCAACAATACGTGCATTGTTCTTAGTTTCTACAGGACTATCGCTTATCGAAGTAGAAATCATTTCGTTGCTGTTCAATTCTATTGCATTAGAATGATTTGATTCTGGCTCTGATTTACTTATTGGATTTTCTAAACTTACTTTTGACATCATTTCAGAGACATTACTATGTTGTGCTACTTCACTGTTAAAAGAACTAAGGGAATTAACGCAAGAAGAACTACTAGATTCTTCTTCTTTGTAATAGCTAATTGGCTTTTCTGAGATCATATGGTCAGAACTAATATTTAAAATATGTTTTTGCTTGTCTGCATTTCCAACAACCAAATTTTGTTGCTCATGACATTCTTCCAATGTTCTATCATCGAAAGAAATACTTTTTTTATGTGTGATATCGAGTTCTTTTTTCTGTATCTTTTTAGAATGGTCATTATCTCTTGTATCTTCTACTCTTAAGTCGGACATGGAAGTTGCGGTTGAAAAATTAAAAGGTGTTTCATAAGGAGTACCTTCCGTACAATAAGTTTTAATCGTATCTTCTTGTACGCTACCAGAAAAGTATTCAGTTGTAGGTTTTTCATCTTCGTCTGTATCATTTTCTGCATATCTTAAACTGTAGTCAGTTGGTTGATCAAGGTCCGTTTCCGCATAATCTCCAAACAAAGAAGTTTTAGATTCACGTTCTTTGATATTTTCATTCATCGATTGATTTTTTTGCGCATCATTCAGAATATGATTCTGCTTTAACCTATTTCTTTCCACGTATTTTTTACTATAATCTACTGGTTGATCGCGTATGTCATCGTCATAAATTTCTGTTGTTTTTTCATCCATATTATTTAAATAATGCTATTTAAACACTCACCACACTACTTGAAACTTTGACAATTAATAAAGGCATAAATCTCTCGCATCTGAGGTTAATAACTTCATGATATTATTTATCATCATACTGGCAACACCTTTTTAACGATTAATTAGCAAGTTCATTTACCTGTTATTATTTCATAATTTACGTACGTATGTACATAAAATTATAATTTTTATATCAAACAATCGTTACTGAGTCTGTATGAACAAGACATCATGTAACTCTTTTAGGTACTTTTAGGAAATCTTTAGTAACTTTTTAGGGATACTTTTGGTTATAAATTACACTGTTGTGTGGTACTATTACCACCTCTAATGGGAGATAATTTTGGAGGGAAGCCATTTGAATTTCTTTTAGATCTTTTCTCTATCCTAATCTTCCTAATATCTGCTTTAAAAGGAAAATCCAAGTCAATAGATTAAAATTAAATAAACTCGATTGTAACTTGGACCAAACTTACCGACCGAGTCGACCTTGATCGATGAAATTATTTGCATAATTCTTAAATAGGTTTAAATCTATAATACAATAATACGCAACATATAAAATAACCTACGGAAATAAAAGCAATAGGTATATACATAAACAAGTGTGATTGGTATAATTCGCGTGAAATTATTAATCATTATTATTCACCCTTAGTAGAACTAATCTTCGTACAGCGGAATAACAAAGTCGGCTAGCCTTTTGTTTATACGACGAGTCAAAAAGGTGCTAGGAGATTGAAGGAAATAAGAAAAAAGACATCGATGCTATAGAAAGACGGGACGTAAGCAACGACGCTTGCGCGGTAACAGTGGTTCTCCGAGTGTACGAGCCACGAAGTCGCACGATTCTCGTCATTCGTCGCGCGTCTCTCAAGCGCGTCTGTCCGACGGTCATCCGAATTCGCGGGTGCGTTGGTGGAAACGGAGAGCGCGACGATATACCTCGATCGTTTCGAGACCACGTGGTCTTTGAACTATCTCACGTTCGTAACGAGGAGAAATTCCCGCGCGATCTTTTCATACGCTCACCGACCAATCGTCGGCCTTCTTTCGTGTGCTACTATGTTCGACGATTTTTTACTAAGGTGCGCGAACATCATTGGTGCTTTTTTTCAACGATCGTCGATTTTCCATCAAATCTTATTCGACAGTTTTCATTATCGTTTATCAAACGGAACTGATCTTTGACTCTTCATATAAGTTCAAAGTTTTGAGGAAACAAAGTTTAAACTCTTGGAGAACGTAGAGGGAGATCGGTTAAACAATTTTTGTTGTCTTTCGAGCGATCGAAGTTTGGAATTCTTTCTCTGTTACATTTTTTATTATATCATGTTTTGTATTGTTAGTTAAACGCGCCAAAATGATAAAAAACGAATTTAGAAAATGTATACGAAATATCTCTTAAAAGATCGGGAAGACAGTTGGTGTAATTTCGAACGCGAGTTAATTCAAGTTATTCGAACAATTTTTTCCAAACTGTCTTTCTTTTAATTTATTATTATTTAAACGACGAAAGATATTCAACAAATCGTGCAATTGCGTAGAAGAAACAACACGAGTGAGATTAATTTTTGATAAGTGAATTTTGACCGAATGGAAACGATGTATTAGTTTCTTCTTCTTCTTCTTCCTCTTCGATTCTTCAGCGACTTGGTGCGTGAGTTGATGATATGTCCAGAAGAAAGCAAGCAAAACCACGATCTTTAAAACGTAAGTATTTCCCTATATGTAATTTTAAACCTCAGCTTCGTTCAATCGCAATTAGTTTTCGTTAAGTATGAACTCAAATGTGCAGCAACACGCAGGGTGATCATTATAACTTAACTATATAAAGACAAGATCAAAAGTTTTATCCGTCTCTTTGTTGGTAAATGTTTACGAGTTAGCTTTACGACACATTTACACGTCGGTAAGGAAGTCAAGTGTCATTGCATTGTGGCATTGAAATATCGGAATATGAGAAAGAAGTAAAACAACGCGTAGGAAGATGAAATCGAAGGAAGAAACGAATAAGGCCATCGAGTAGCGACGGCTTTACGAGATTAAGGTCTCTCTGGAGTTCGCGTTTACTTCGCATATAGACGAAAGAAAGAAAAACGGCGAATTTCTATATTCGGCTTTAGTGAGCGAGAAACAGAGCGAGGTGGCGTTTACGTACGCATAGACACGTATAAAAACGAAGGTGTGCGTGAAAAGTACGTTGCCACGTAAAATGCTAATATGCACAAAAGCGAAATCACCGAAAGAGTAAACTTTAATTTTCGCCGTCAACATGACATTCGTTCTATCGATCGATAACCAAAATGGTAACTAATGAGAACTTAAAAACTTCAAATCCAAATGACGTGATACTTCTTTAATCATAGGTAGTCTTTAAATTTCAATAAAAGGAGTTACGATCGATTTAGATCGAACGAGATTAGGACATCACGGTTAGACGTTTCTATTGAAAGGAAAGGCACGTGGACGAGATGAAAACGTAGATAGACTGCTAGAATCAGTCTCTAAAGGAAGAAGAGAAATAAACACATCACATAGCTCACTCGCGCGCTCGTGTTCGAATAATACCGTGCGTGTACGCTTATGTGTTCGCCAGGTGTTCGTCCAGGATGGAGGCATACGTGTGGTTTAGCGCGCGAGAGAGAGAGGGAACGCTGAGAGGAGGATAGGAAGAGTATGAGAGAGAGAGAGAGACACAGTCAGTAGTCAGCCAGGATGGAATTAGGTGGAAGCCCGCGGGAATGGTGCTTCTCCCTGGGGAATCTCCGGCCTCTGTAATCACCAGTTCTCCTATCCTATCCAATTCTGGTTGCGCTCCTCCTCTCTCCCTCTCTTCCCTTCCTTCACCCTTTCTCTTTTTCTACCACTTTTTATCGTCGTCCACCTTGGCTATTCTACGTATCTGTCTATGTGTATAAAAATGTATAAATGTGTATGTTTTAATATATGTACAACATGCGCGTTTATGAGGGCACATCGTTCCTTCTTTTCTATTAGGCGTCGCGGTATTTCAGAGAGCTTCTGCATACGCGTTTCATAAATCTGTATTTAATTGAGTTTATCTTTTTCCACGATTTCCTTTTGAGACTATGTACCAATGTTACTTGAGGCATGCGTGTTTATGAGGAAACTCATCGATTTTTTGATTTATGAATGACGATTGTAAATAAAAGAGATTAAATTGTCGTTTTATGTGTTTGCACAGTAGTTTTTTTTTTATAATCAAATAGTTGGTAAAAGATTGTTACGCCGAATTTTAATCGCGATTTGACCCTCTAAAATGCTCTGTTAGAAATTGGAGATTAAAACCTACAATTGTAAGTTTTGGAGGGCAAAACCGAAGTTAAAATTTCGACTCGGGACGATATCGTAAATAGAAGAGTCGGGTGAATATTACAGAAAGTTTTTATGATTCACTGGTGAAATTTGATTAACGTTTGAAAAGAATGAAATAGAATCTTGTAAAATGATGTACAAATTGAAATGACATTTGACAGATTATTTGGAGTAATTTTTATTCATACATCTTTAAACGATCGTCTCATAGTATTTCGGAACGAATTTATGTAAGAATTGAAAGGACGAGAATCGATATAATCTTGTTATCATTGGAATATCATCGACATCCGAAATATTTCCCAATTTCTGTCCCCAAAAACTGGCCGGTATGCCACGTATGGGCAGTAGTCTCCACCGCGATTAGAATGTCACGAGAGCGCGGTTAGCCACGAAATAGCAAGCCGAACCGATATCGGTACGAGCGTAGTGATATAGGGTGTCTCTAATTAATGCACGATAATGAACCTACGCGCGGCCGAAGCTGTATTAATGGATTCCAATGCCCATCATAACGTGGTCGATCCGTAGATGCATTCAAACCGACTATAATTACGTTAATGGAGACCCATCTGTGTTTGTACGGCAAGGTTTTAAGTTACCCACGGAGCAACGATGAAATCGTTACTTCCGCGGAATTCTATCGAATGAGATCTATGGGTCCGTAATTTTGAACGTTCGCTGAGATTTCAAAGGTTTCGGTATACCAGATTCATATGCTTTCGATCGAACGATCGATCCGTGCAATCGTTACGATAATTTCATTGTTTATGGGTACCTAAGTAATCAGTGATCGGGTTATATCATGTGACGATTTCAATGACGTCGGATTATGTTTCTAGGCCGTGATTACGATTTGTGAGCACTCACGCGAATGCATAAATTATCATTACATAGTAATGGATCGATCACTGAGTGCTCATTGAAAAAATAATCATCCGAGAACCGATGAAACTTTTCACCGAGTACATTTCCGTAGAATTTTATTTTCCCAGAGCTTTTCACCGTTCCTCGATCGGATCGTGTAGCGAACTTTAGCGAATTATTTAGCAAAATTGATCAAAAATTGAGAGTAAAAGAGTTCGTGGCATAAACCTTTATAAACGCATTTGGTGGTGACATCGCAGTGGTAACTGACGGTATAAGACGGACAGACAGAGGCTAGTGGTAGTAATGTAAATTTCTGGCTTAGGGCTATAAGCCATTTAATCGTAGTGGTCCTCTAAAACCTAAGCCGCTATTAGTTTTTGCTCTGACAAGACTAATTCCTGCTGGTGGTTACAATCACTATAATACCTGCGGCACTTTGGATTAAGTTATTGGCTTTTCGTTAAATTATTATCGCAGATAATGTCTCTCTCCCACTCTTAATAGGGAAATATCCTCATTACGATTTCGTCTACGTTCGTTGCGATTTATCGTTCGAAACGTGTAGATTAACGAAATTAGAATCTCTCTCTCTCTCTCTTTCTTTCTCTCTATACTAGGAAGTATCGAGAGACTAGTGGTATAATACACGTGGTGGTAAGACGAAGCGAGGTCTCGAGAGGTGCGTGGAATGCGGAACCGACGCGTACTCTCAGGAAGAAGAACACAAGGCATACTCGAGGAGACATTCCGGAGACGCGGTATCTCTTTGAGGAGATACACTAGGCGCTGACACGTGTGCCCGTTTGATCCACAACGCGTGCCGATTCGTTACGCTCTTTGCTACTTTATTTATGACTTACTACTTAATTCATAGTGTCCTAAAGAAGCCAGTAAAATTAAATGGTTCTTACTTTGTCTACAACTAGCTGCTCGCTCCGGCTTCGTTCGCGTAGTATTTTACCATATTTAATCATATCATTTTATCAATTTGTATAAACAAAAAAGTTGTAAGAAAAAGTATAGTAGGGGGGGCCGGGGCTAAAAGTCCCAGGGGCAAGTGGTCCCAGTCGTAGTTTTGGTATCTTAGGGTGGATCATTTTTTCACCATCCAAATCATGATGCATACATCAGGATTTTGGTCAAAAAACGATGCATCTCGAATTTGCCCGATCAAATACTCGTTCGAAAGGGGAAAGTCTCTTCTTTACGAATATGCAAGTTGCGTTTCGATATGATGACTGGTTAAAAAGATACAGCAGTTTTAAGCTTAAAAAAGACCCATACTCCGACACTTAAAAGATTAATTTCTCATCATTGCTTAACGATATCGAAAAACGGACAACGGAACATTATTCTGCATACTTTTATCTTTAAAATGAGCCATTAAACATTGAAATCGGCGGTGGTGACCATTTTGGCAAAAATCATGATGCATAGGTCAGGATTTTTGTCAAAAATCGAAGTATCTCGAATTTGCCCGATCAAATACTTGTTCGAAAGGGGAAAGTCTCTAATTTACGAATATGGCAGTGTGGCTTCGATAGGATGATTGGTTAAAAAGTTACAGCAATTTTTCTCTTGAAAACGACCCACACTCCGACACTTAAAAAATTTATTTTTCAACACTCCGCAAAGATATCGAAAAACGGACAACGGGACAGTATTCTGCATGCTTTCTTCTTTCTAAATCGATGCATACATCAGGATTTTTGTCAAAAATCGATGCATCTCGAATTTGCCCGATCAAATACTCGTTTGAAAGAGGAAAGTCTCTTCTTTACAAATATGCAAGCCCCGTCTCGATAGGATGGCTGGTTGGAAAGATACAGCAGTTTTAAGCTTGAAAAAGACTCATACTCCGACCCTTAAAAGATTAATTTCTCATCATTGCTTAACGATATCGAAAAACGGACAACGGAACATTATTTTGCATGCTTTTATCTTTAAAATGAGCCATTAAACATTGAAATCGGCGGTGGTGACCATTTTGGCAAAAATCATGATGCATACATCAGGATTTTTGGCAAAAATCGAAGCATCTCGGATTTGCCCGATCAAATACTTGTTCGAAAGGGGAAAGTCTCTAATTTACGAATATGGCAGTGTGGCTTCGATAGGATGATTGGTTAAAAAGTTACAGCAATTTTTCTCTTGAAAACGACCCACACTCCGACACTTAAAAAATTTATTTTTCAACACTCCGCAAAGATATCGAAAAACGGACAACGGGACAGTATTCTGCATGCTTTCTTCTTTCTAAATCGATGCATACATCAGGATTTTTGTCAAAAATCGATGCATCTCGAATTTGCCCGATCAAATACTCGTTTGAAAGAGGAAAGTCTCCTCTTTACGAATATGCAAGTCGCGTTTCGGTAGGATGGCTGGTTCGAAAGATACAGCAGCATCCATGGTCGAAAAAATGTCATTCAGACATCAAAATTTGCATTATTTTTATTCAAGAGTATTTACAAACAATCACCCCCAAATTTACACCCATGGGGACTGAATTTCGCTGTATCCTTTCTTATTGCTTCTGTAGGTCATAAAACGGAACCTACAGTTCAAATTTGGTGATTCTAGCTTTAGTAGTTGCGGCTCTGCGTTGATGAGTCAGTTAGTACTTCTCTCTTTATGATAATAGTATAGATATAGAAGTATAGATATAGATATAATTACAAAATAATTTTTTTTTCATTTATTACGTGCAAAACTTGGAGGGACAACGAAAGGGACGAACTTGTAAAATTTCTAATGCACAAAAGTCTGGCTGACGCCGTGTACGAGTACGTTGATATTCGAATACCTTTTTTCTTTAGTCCATGACACGAAGCACAGAGAGAAAGAGAGGAAGATAGACGTTGGGTCGTAGAAGGAATGGATAGGAAAGAGTTTCCGCAATATCCGTGGGTCCTCGAGGCGCCGTCTCGGAGTCAGAGGGGGTTTCGACGGCGGATGCCGGTATCCCGCGGGAGTCTGAGTCCGCGTCAGACCTACCCTAGGTACGTTCCCTCGGGATCTCTCGACTTTCCTCTTCCACCTAGCAGCAGTAGTAGCGGCAGCCCCTCGTGCACCGGTGGCTGCAGCAACGGTAGCAACGGCAGCGATGGCTGCAGCAACGGCCCTCCCCAATGGTTCTCTTCTCTTTCTCTCTTGCTACTTAGCTTGCTAGCAAGCTAGGTAGCAAACAAGCGAGCGAGCGAGCGAGCAAGACTGTCTGGGCTGCCTGTCACGAGTCCAAGACGTACGGCGTCTGCAGCCGGGAAGCAGAGATAGCAGTCGTCCCGGATAACCCGCAGGGCGCTCCTTTATTCACGGCATATCGATTAATGACTCGAAACCCTGCGGCTTCTCCGGACGCGCGACGATCCGTCGAGTCCTTCTTCTCCTTCCTCCTCTTCTGTCTCTCTGCTAATTTCTAGATGGGGAAAATCATACCTTGCCGTCAGCGAATCTCGTTGGCTGTCTTTTTTTTTTTCTTTCTTTCTTCTTAATTAATGTTTTATCGGTGACGCACGGTCCAAATGTATCATGAGATTCATATAACCATGAAATTGGCAAGGTATGTAGTTTCGAGAGAGCTCAAAAATACACAGATTGCATCGAGAAAGGGTAAAGCGTTAATACGGTTGGCCTCGCTTAACACGTAGGTATTTCCTCGCTTTCCAAGCTGAGCTCGTTACAGGGTAGGGTGGAGGCATTGTGTCGAAACGAGAATGCCGATGGACGACCGATTCTCGGGGAAGGGTTTAAGCCGCAATATGCAGTTATTCGTCGGCTCGTACACACTCAGACTGTTTCATAATAATACATCCGTTTAACGTTACCCGCGAACCTGATTTCACTTCCAGTCGAGATTGCAACTTGTATTTTCGAAAGCTTGTTCGTGGTCTCTCCTTCTCTTTCTAATGCCTTCCTTTCCTTTCGAACCCCACTTTCACCCTTCTATCTCCGACCTAGAGACCATCTCGAAAATGGTCTCGTCTAAGCACATTACGTTCTCCTTCTTGTAAAGCCACCTATCTTATGCGTATGTACGTGTATTGGTATATTCGTCTGTGCACGCTTGGGTTACCTTAAAGATGATAGCCAATCTCCTTACCTTTACGATTATTGTTCGGTCGGAGCGTCTCCTAGCTCACCGGCAAATTGTTTACCATATTTATGATATATCGAATGTTCCCTTGTACCTACGGGCCATGTTGCATGCCAACATCGAAAGCGGTTTTTTCCGATGATACTCGCGAGGATAGCTTTCTCAAAGGAGGTATTCTTTATCAAAACTCGTATATATACTCGACCATAGTTTTATTATAATTCCAAAGAAAAAGTTCACGTTGAAGGACAGTTTTCATGATTAATTCGCGATACCGCAACCGTTGGCAATAAGAGGGTAGAGAGCAGCGACGCGAGCTTGACGGCTGACAAGATTCTGCTCCGTCGCTAAGGTTCCGATCGAAGGGTAGTTTACCGCGCTCCTTTGCTTCTCCCTGTCTTCTGAAATATTTAAGGTCAACTTCGTCCCCTCCTTCGGGACGAAGCTCGCTCTCGCGCGCGAGTCATCGTTCCTTGGTTGACGACTACCGCACACGTACATCTGTAGAAATGACGTTGTCATTCCAAGGAACGAATCAAATTTGGCATAATGAAAGTGTACGAGAAGGATGACGCGAGATCTAAAGATAGTAAAAAAGCATGGGAGTCATATTGTTAGAAAATACAAATCACCTGTGCGAGTTCAGTTTAATAAGTCGTTGGGCGAGTTGACGAATGCTCTTGTTCGCGTGAAAGCAGGCATTCGTTCAACACGTTTGACACCTTCGAAATTGTCAACTCCACGGGCAATCCTCAAAGTGGCAAGTTCGTGAAGTAAATTGGCCAGAGTTGCTTTACGTTCGGCGGGGTAAAAGCACGGAGCGTGGGTGGGACGGGTTCGGATGGGTAAGAGAGAGAGAGAGAGTGCCGGAGGAGAGGCTAAGGGCGGAAAGGCCGGGGGGAAATGAGCAATGGGAGGAACGGGGGGGGAGTAGAAACGGCGAGTGACAAACGACTCGTTGGCCACGTGGACAGAGCGGTGATTTTTTAACTTTAATTTTGTGGTCTCGCGTAACAAACGGCCACGGTATCCACGCCGTCATGGGCGTCAGTGCACATATATATATATATAAATAAAATATTGTAATTACTAAACACGATGCTCTGTTTGAACTTTTTATTGGATATTTAAGGTAATTTTTTTGAAAATAATTCCATCGAAATCTTTCTCGATTTCATGACATCACGTTAACATAATTCCAATGTTGCATATTCTTTTTATCTCCGCAAAGAAAGAAAGAAAGCAGCGTGCAAGTGAAGTCGCTTCGAAAGCGGTCATTTTTCTTCGCGAACGCAGATTTCATTTCTTACTCGGTGATATGCAAATGCGATGGGATTAATGGCCGTTTGTTTCTCTGCAGGGGACGAAGAGTGGGACGATGCTAACGAACAGAATGTCCTGGAGGCGTCCGAGCAGGATAACGAAACACCCGCGATTAAGCGTGAGTGTTATTTCATATTTTTGTGGTAATGGCCACGTACTACATTTTTCGATTATACCATAGGAATACCGCGCGTCATGTACGGTGGATGATCAAATGAATTAATTTAAATAGAGGGTATACAAAAGTAGAAGCTTTTACTGACATTATTTTAATATTTCAGCCGACGATGACGAAGAGGAGGAGGAGGAAGAATTACAACGAGCTTTCAGTCGACATTCCGAAGGTGAGTCAAGTTTAAATCGCCTATGATATATGCTCTTTCGATCAATGTTTTTTGCAAAATAAGTAAAACAGTAAAGCTCTATCGGGTTTCGTGGAACAGCGAATGTAACATCCGTGGCGAGCTTTCGGTGGAAGAGTTCGTGGGCGATATCTTTCCCGGTGCATTCGGAAATGCATTCTGGTGCATTACTTTTATCGGTACTCGCGGGACGAGCGGGCGAGTTCGCGCAACGGCAATACGACAATGCGTTGGGACGCATCGCGTCATTGTTCTAAGGTGCTCAGGAATTGCAATCTCACTATAGATTTTATGAATATGGAATCCTTCGTCCCCCAGGATGTGACTGGCGCGCGCGGTTCCATGCGAACGCCCACATGCTATGCATTCGCCAACATAAGCGCACTTGTCGATTTCTACGCGAGATAACTTCACTTCGTTCCTTTTCGTAAGCATCGAAAGTTGAACCGTGTAGATTGGAAGCTCGTATTTTGACGCGTTCGGCGGTATTTCTTTGATCAAGGATTCGGATAAATACTTTTCGCCGTATGTATCGCTTGTAAATTGATCAATTTTTTAACACAAAAATTTCAGTTAACTACAAAAAATAGACAGGCCATTCTTTTAAAATTAATTACGATGTCTGTAATATGATCGGACACATTTTGTTAGAGTACTCAGAATATTACATGTTAATAGTTATATGCAATAAATTCTATAGCATCCGTGAAAAGAAAAAAAAAATTATTTTATTTAAGATTAAATGAATAATAACTGCTTTTACATTTTAATACTATAGCATTCACGTCCGCGAACGTGTTAACACGTTCGGCGTGGCGGCCGACGCGTATTCGACAAATCGTATTCCTTTCTCCGCGCGGAAGTCGATGACGCGTCGACAAGGCTTTTCATTAGGCACGACCGCAGGGAGTTCCTTATGCTCTCGATAGAGCAAAAAGTGTAACAGACGATTATCTCCGAAACTATTCGAGATATCCAAAAACTCTGTTGGATCTTTAAGTCTCATAACAAGTACTGTATCACTGTAGCGTCTAAACGAAATTTACATGAAAAATCCGGTTGCACCCGACGAGGATCAACTAATAATTTCGGATCGGTCCGACTTCCGGTTTCAAAATGGTAGTGATGGACGGCAAGACAAGAATTTCAAGATCTTGGCAAGACTTGATTTTTCAAGACAAGATTACAAGATTCTTGATTATTGATAACTGAAACTACAATTATACGTACTGTGGTGGTAAAAAATTTAGGACCACTATTGAAAACAGAATACCTAACTTTTTTATAATTGAACCAAATGATTTGAGTTTTTGCAAGAGGATAGAAAGATTAGTTTTTCATAGATATATCAAGTTTTTTACCAAGCCATAAAAAGTATTTATTAATTTTTACACATCGACGACGCGTCGCCGACATCCGCCGCGCGGATAGGAGTTTCTATTCTCTGGCGTCTATCGACAACGCCTCGACAACTATTTTTTTTGTCAAAGACGCGTAAATTTAAATTCTATTCCAATAACGGACAATCGTTTTCTTTTTTTTTCTAGACAAAGTTTGTACATTTTTACGTTTTACTTGAAATTTGAACATTTCCATCGGGTCTCCTTCGAGTAACTCGCGAAAAGTCTCGAAAGATTCTCCCGTTTTGTCGTAGTAATATCCACTACTTTCCTTTCGCGAGTAGAAGCTGGATCTTTTATCCGTCCCTTCTGTAACGGGCTCGATTATTATTTCAAGTTACCTTTCGCCAAGTGTACTTGCACGCGCTTTATACTCGAAGGTAAAGCTGGCTTGGAGGAGGAGGCTCTGAACGAGGTTGGATCCCTGAGGAGGGCACTGCTTCCCACGGGAGATGCCTCGTCTATCTGCTCACCTGAAAACATCAAGCCATCTTCCTTCCTTTCCACCATCTTCCCTTCATTTCTTCCATCCTCCTTTCTAACAGGTTATGTACTAACGCTCCTTATTACGTCGGTATAAAGAAGTTTATGTAACGAAACCTCATCAAACTTTGCCTACAACTTTTCTCAAAAGTACTAAAGCCTAAAGGTACTTGAGCAAGAGAGAAAGAGGGAACGCATGCGTTATAGCCTAAGGAAAGATTTTATCAGATTGGAAGATACCGCTGCGACGTTTCTGGACGAGAAAAAATTATTTTTTTACACCTTAATCGTGCGAGTCTTGAACAGTTTATTGGACAGGGGCTCTACGATTAGAACTAAAATTATATTCTTTTCTCTTCAAAATTCTCTACGTATTCTTGCAAGCCGATGTACGTGCGTTCCTACCGTTCCACGAGTGCACTGTGGTTTCGAAGTAAGACGCTCCCGACACTCGGTAATCCAATAACGTGCGGTTTTGGCACGGCACGAAATGCGTTAATCCGTTTATCTCTCGTTATTTGTCTAACATACACCGATAATTAATATCAGAATCAATTTTCATTCTCTTTATTAAATCATCGATCGTAATATTTTGTGCATAAAATTAGCTATAGAATTATAAAAAATAATCGATCACGTATGTAGATATGCTCTTACATTGGTAAAAATCCCGTATATGCAAGAGTCAGCGAACGCGAGAGTACAAAAGCTTTAAACGCGTCGAACATTCCAACTTACAATCGCGCTTAGGCATAAAATATCGAACAAACGAGGTATCGTGGGATCTACCTTTGCCACCTGAGCTCCTCGCTACCCCGCCGGCGAAAAGAATTACATTGCGCGACGATTCTTCTTCGCATCGTTTCACCTTTGTCGAACGAAGGTACGAGAGAGAAAGAGAATTCGCGTGAAAATGATCGGCAAGGTGCGGAAAAGGAAACACTGGTGTGGAATGAGCGAACGATGTGAAAAAAAGACGGACTATTAACGCCTACGGAAAAAAAAGAGACGCCATAGAAAAAGCGATGATCGCCTGGGATCGCTAATGAGCTCAAAACAACCTTCGCAGGAAATAAACGCTTGTACAGAGAGAGAGAGAGAAAGGGGGTCCGTGTATACGTCTATCTCTGGTGTGTTATATTATCATCCGGGGAATATTGGCTTCGTTTCAACCCGCGAGAGGAGGGTGAGAGGACGGTGGGTTAACGCCTTATTGCAAACATCGCGAAGAGCAAAGCCGAAAGAGGTGGGGGTGAGAGTGGCTCGGGTGCAGAAAGAGAGAGAGAGAAGCGTTCGATGGTGGGATACGTCGAGCTAGTTTTCCTGCGAAGGGATGTTGCGAGTCATCCCTCGCAGGCTTCGATTGTTTGGAAAGTCACTCGCGTTGTAACTCTACGTTGCCTTTTACTTGTTCCTTTTTATCACATCGGATGGAGGCAATTAGGATTGAACATTACTTTTTACAGACACGTAGAGGTTATTTTTTTATAGCTAACGTAGCTTTGATCATTGCAAAAGATCCTACGAATATGAACGTCATATCGTCCTTGTTATCGAAATTGTTGTCTTTGCTGAAGTTCGTTATACGGCAATCTTTTTTGGAAAACCCGAACGTCAAGACACGCGATTTATGACTGGCAGCAGGATTTTAACGATTACAAAACTTCGTAAGATTCTTGAAAATTGCTCGTCGGATGAACGAAATGTTACCAAGCTGGTCTCCTGACAGATTGAAATCTCTGACATTAAGAAAATGGGGGATCTCGACTCCCAACGGGAGAAGACTGGAAAGCCCTCTGACTCGATGGTGGGTGACGGAGAACGAGAACGTGAAAGAGGGAGAGGGATTATATGTTGCCTCGACAGTTTGGAATATTTTTTACTCCGTGTAAATCATTCTCTGTATCTCGTACTAATTACAATAATTGCTTCGATTCGCGAGATAACCTTTGATCTTAAAATTGTAATCTTAGAAGGAATTGGATATGTTTTTCCGAAGATGACAAATTTTGATCAATTAATTTCGACTCTTCTACTAATAGCAAAATTCGATGGAACCATTTCAAACGTCTAAATCTTCCAATTTTACTTCCGGTCACTAAAACAGAAAGGAAGAAGAAGAAAATGAAAGAGGAAAAGTCTTGCGTGTTTCCGGAAGCTGGAAAGCCCTGTAGCACGATGGCACATCCGCGCGCGCGAGGGGTGGTAAAGAGGACGCGGAGGGAGGACGCCGCGCACTAGAGAACTAGCTGGGGTGGGTATATTATGGGGAATGCCAGGGGAATCCCGAGGGAACGCGAGCAGAGCCCAGCGCGCATGCGCCGAGCTGATTAGTCCCCTCTTTTCCTCCTCTTTCCCTCTCCTACCCTTTTCCCATCTCTCTCTCTCTTTCTCTCTCTCTCACTCGTACGAGTTCCCGTGTGCTGCTAGCGCCAGAGGAGAACACGGAATCCCAAGGGATCTGGCCCCGCAGCCTCTTCGCGCCCTCCTATCCTTCTGCTTTCTCCCTCTCTGCTCTCTCACTCTCTCACTTGACTCTTCTCTCTATCTACCTATCTATCTGCCTGTCTATCCATCCCTCTCCCTCTTTTTATTTCTCCATCTTTATCTTTCTGCGACTCCCGCGTTTCTTTCCTCATCCTT
This sequence comes from Ancistrocerus nigricornis, assembly GCA_916049575.1. Taxonomy (NCBI): domain Eukaryota; kingdom Metazoa; phylum Arthropoda; class Insecta; order Hymenoptera; family Vespidae; genus Ancistrocerus; species Ancistrocerus nigricornis. The sequence continues at coordinate 3,291,029 of OU696668.1, read as the reverse complement.
CGCCTCCATTCCCAGTCGTCTTATATACCGACCTACTACACAGCACCCACTAATAGAGTCTTTCCAGTCATCTCCCGTTCCCTCATCGTTCCTCGTCCTTTCTATTCTCGTCCTCTACTTATATATCCTTCTTCAACTTTTTCCCTATTACATAGCCATCGGATTTTTTTTTTCCTAAATAGTTCTTCAGTTTTTGGTCACGATCATCCATATAGTCGTTTCGTCTCGTTAAGTCCGAATTCGAACGAACGGAAGAGCATCTTTCGACGCGGCGAAGAAAAGCAGCGTTGTTTCGCAAACGACTCTTGATCAAGAGCAAGGAAAACGGCTTTAGGTCGCGGCGGCGGCGGTGGAGAGAAGAGGAGAGATGTTGAGAGGGACAGAGGAGTGGAGAGGAAAGGAGGCACTTTCTCGGTGCGACTGTACTCGCCGATATAAGGGTGTCCCAGGTGACGAGCTGCCTCGGGCCGTGGCACAGCTCTACGGATCCCTTGGGACCGACTCCCGGTGTCTCCCTCATCCTACCTCTCTCTCCGTTCTATCCTTACTTGCTCTCCTTATCCCTCGGCCACGTATACACATATACTCTCACTATCCAACGTAGATGCACGTGAAATCACAAATACAACCACCTTCCAATGTACACATATAAATATCAAAGGATGTGAGTACATGAGAGAACACAACGACACACAATTACACGCGTACACGTGCGTGATTATACGTGGAAGAGCCGGAGAGTATAACATGCGCGCGAGCGTTACTGGCTCGAGCCAACAGAATAGATACACGGACTAGCGAGAAACGCACACAACGAAATTATGACATAGTCTCGGGTGACTAGACCTTCTCGTTCCATCATTATAAACTCACTCTCTCGGCACTGCCATTCCCCGCTCGTACGTAATACGATTGTACTCAGACGCGATAAACCCGCGTGCAGCTGCGTGGATTCGACCAAGTAAAGATTCTCTGCCTTTCGCGCTCTGCGTTTTCACGGACACTAGCGATACCTTAATTCATACCTTATATATACATAAACACACAGCATTATCCTTATGTAGATACTATAGGTACATATATACGATTTTTATATGTAATATGTGTAATATGTGTTGTTGATTTGGTTCACGTATCAATCGATTGATTCATGGAATGGTTATGTTTGTACCGTAACAACCATTATAACAAGTAGGTATTCGAGGGTGGTACCGTACTTATCCGCAGGTTCAGAGGTGTTCGATATTTCCTATATGTGTAAGTTTTAGCGTGAGGTGGAATACCACCTGTTATGCCTGGTGCAAAGTATAGAGAAAGCTAGCAGCGAATTTTCAAGTGGTGTAAGACTTGAGAGGGTTGTTAATACATAATTTCATTGTATTTGAGAACGTATCGTCTAAGCATCATCGTTCTTACTTACAATTAGAAACGTTAGTATTCGCATCAACATCCTTCGTTATAATGCAACTCGCAATGTAATTTCCATATAGCGTCTATAAGTCAGCCATTAAGGGTGTATTTTATCATCTATATTCATCCGTATTTCCTACGTTACACGGACTTTGAAAAATGGAATATCGACAAAAATGGAAATTACGACTTTAACGGTCATTCGTATAAATATCCGTCTAGAAAATTCTTTCATATTCGCGTTCCACTTTTCAAAGAGGTCGATCGTACTATTTTTGCTTCAAACGACTTCGACACGTAAGAGGAGCGGCAGTAAATTTTATTGTCATTGAAAGCAGTCGTGGGAGTATCGTAGTAGTCGCGAAATAAGAAATTGCATTATCGCGGTATGGCTCTCGTTGTATCGAAACGTCGCAACGGAGACAAACCTGTGGCACCTGGGGATCGGACGGCCAGCAGCACAAACCCAACTTAACTTTCCTACGAATATTATGTATATCTATATGTATATATGTAGGTATCGCCTATCCCGTTAACTTTATGCTAATCTTTCTCTCCTTGGGCTCTAACGCTCTCGGTCGTTTCGTTTGCCCGATGAAAATATCTCTTCCGTTCGATCGAACGACCCTCGACGATACCTTCTCTCTTTTATCTCTTTCTCTCCGGTACGCTCGTCATCCCCCACTTCATTCAAATCCCAGTCGGTCGGAGGGTCTTCTTTATCGTTTTGAATTTTTCACTTGGTGTTTACGTTGGAGTTATATCATCGATACATTATAGGTATGTACCATATACCTACATATTAGGGTGTTTCAGAAAAAAAATTTCTTTTTTTTTCAAGCTTTTATATAGTTTGGCTTGTTTGTTTGTCCGGTACAAATCTTGTAAGCTAAATTTGACCCACTTCTACGTGTCCAACCGACTTGAAACTTTGCACACATACATAATTCCGATGAAAAAACTTTTTTCCGAAAAAAATTTTTGATATTTTTTTGCTTCGGTTGTAATATTTAACACTTTGACTGCCACCAAATTTTGTAAGCCCTAATAAACATTTCCACCAATTTTCAGGGCTTTCGGAATTTATTTATTTTTTTTCCTTCGCTGACTGGGTTAATAACAGTTTCTCTTTGACGAGGAACTTTCCAAAATTTGTTAAAGAAATTTGTTGAGGTAAAATGTTAATTTTATGGAAAATAAGAAAGTGCGACGAGGGACACGTTAATATTAATATTAAGAGCTAATCACTTAACAGGCGTCTTTTTAGACAAAAATGTAACTTTGGAGCTTGTTTCAAAAGAGAGGAAAAAAAAAATTGTTACTGAAACACCCTACTACATATATACGTATTACGTATTTCCGAAATCGTCCAATTTGCGATAGGCATTTAATTTGAAATCCGATCATTCTACGCGCTTACGACTGATACCTATACATATCTATATCTATATATGAAATATAAAAATATTCACTAATTAGGCTAGGGTAGGTCGAAGTAAACCACCAGCGACGAACGATGTCCATCATGTGCGAAGGGTCAAAGGGAAACACTACTACTAGCCGGCACCGGCCGGACGGTAAATTTATGCGCGGCTCTTAACGATAAAGCCGCGCGCGTTCGTCAAGGGTCGTGGCTTTGCCGTTCGCCCTTTCGGATAGTAGAGCCGGCATGGAGCCCGCGCGACGTCAAAAGCCGCGTTCGCGCAATAATTTCGAGTTCGCGAGCGAGTACTAATTCCTCGGTTAACTATCTCCGAGCAGGCAGCCAGGGAAGGGCTTACGGCCTCGTATCGCGATGTTTACGACACGCAGGTGTGTGCACCCCTTTATGGTTGATCCCACGAGTTTGAACTGCGAATTCGAGCGATATATCAGTCCTGCGAACCCCGTGCTGCATCGAGTGCAGCAACCCTCAAAAAACTGCCCCGTGTAATTTCCTCATCCTATATTTGCTCACTTTGAAGACCCCACGTTGTCATAAAGCTTATTGTTTTCCATCTAGCTACGATGTCGTGCAATGAAATTTTATGTTACGTTTCCTGTATATTTTTTTTTATCGTGATCATTGCAGGTTGCATCTATGCATTCCTTAACTCATCTCGCACATCGCGAAATTTGCAGGAGCGAATGTCACGAAGGAGTTCACGAACCGTTCAAAAATGTATGGAAATGCGGTAGACGTAAAGAATGATGCATTTGGCATAAAGAGGTCAATTTCGACGGAGTTTCTGGCAGGAGTTTGAAAAGTCGTCGCTGGCAAACGGTTCGGTGCCGGCGCTGCAAGGAGATGTCCCAGCAGGGACATCCGGCCAAATTAATTCCTACGGAGACCGTAGTGTGTCTTTTTCCCTTTACTTGCGCGCTCGTGCGCGTTCATATGACTGTGTGCGTGTGTATATATATATATAAAATATATATCGACCACGGTACCGATCCTTGGCGGCAAAGTACAAGGAACAGCCATCTTTCTCAGAAAGAAATTAAACTTTTCCCAGGGGTATAGTCTCTCTCTCTCTCTCTTTTTCTCCTGCTTATTCTTCTTTTTCGTTCTTTTTTCTCTTTCTTCTATGGGAGGCTCGCGAGGGTGGTGGGCAGTTCCAAGGATATCGAGGAACCTCGTACGATTCCGAAGGGTGGTTCTAGCTAGCCTATTGCTATTGTTTGTGGTTCTCTCCCGGGACAGACCTGCCCTTAACAGCGGCATGTGTCGATGACACTCTACGGGGTGTTCGCGATAACGTTCCTTCGCTTCTTTCAATTCTACTCGACTTTCTTTCTTTCTTACTTTCCACAAAGTCTTCACGAATCGTGTTCGAACGTATAAGGGATCGAAGATATTAAGTTGGAAATATTACAGAGAATCGATTTGAAAATGGACACCATTCACATCAAACGAGCGACATACGTTCCTCGAAACATTAAAGCCTTTCTCCGTTATACAGGTGAGGATAATCACGAATTATGAAAGCTTATTCCGCGGGCAACCATTATACCGCGCGGCAATGGTCAGAATTAGCTCACGAATACATTGCTTCGTGGTTGTCTCTATTATTTCCGAGCCAGTTGCTATACACCTAAAGACTACTTTTTCTATGTTGCAATATCGTAAAAAGGTGTTTCTCTTAGGTTTATGAATCGAAAAGATGGTAAGAAACTCCAGGGTATTAATTAAAAGCTCGTCAACCTGACTAAATTTCGACTCGTTCGAATGTAGTATAATTATGTGTATCTATCATTTGAATCGATATCACGGTGAACGATGTCGTGTCTTTAGGTGTCACTTTGATTCCGCGTAGGCCGCAATTAAAATGCGATTTAAATAGATTTATTATCGTACACACGCGTAAACACACGTACGCATCTTATATTCTCATACCTAATGCTTATCATCGTTGATCTCGCTCGAACGAACGAGCTATCTAATCGCATTAACAGAGACACCTCGTTCTTTGATCCACGGGGAAAGCGTTGATTACGGATACTTAGTAGAATTTGAGTAACGATATAGTCGCGTGCATTTAAAAGGCAGTAAAGATTAATAGGTCATTATCCTTACGACGCATGCCTTGTTATATAGTTAGACTTTAGATCGATGATGTTACGTACGATAAAAGTATCATGTTTCCGATGACAAATTAAATGTAATGCGTCCGACATTATGATAACGATAATGTCGATAAACGTAATAACCCTTATATTATATTCAGATACCACTTTGCCCGTCCATTATCGAGTCCACGTAACTTACGGTTAATAAAACGTAAATAACCGTGCAAAACGGCTCTGATTTACGGAGAAAATGTGATATTAAATCGGACGAGAAATCAAAATCCATTTGCATTTAATTAAATGTCGAATGAAATTTTACTTGAAAAACAACTTCTCGATTTCCTGCTCGTGGATTGCATACGAATGCGAATTTTGCTTTGCAAAAATGAAAAGTCAAGTCTTCGTAGAATGAGATCCACTGACAAGGTCTGTTGGGGTTACGAAATGCTTCACAAAATGTTCCCATTGCATCGTGGTATTCCGTAAAAATATTTCCACTATTTTTTTCTATATTTCCTCAATTATTTTGTGATCGTTAGTCGAAAGACGAAAAGATTAAAACGAGACTTAATTGATTATCGACTAATTATGCGATTCAACGGTATTTGGGTTTGTAGATATAAAAGAAAAAATGTTCCTTGGTCGTGTTATATGATAAAGCGATTATGCGATCATGCGTTACAAGATATTCGATGTAACCTCCAATCTATATCGTTTGTGGACCGTTGAGAATCGCTGCCCACGTCCCAGGAGGCCACTGGAAGCGATGGGATCATTTCATAGCTATATTTTGTGGCAGATAGCTTTCGCGAGAGAGAACGCGCGTAAATGTGTCATCGCAAAAATCGTATCCAGTGGAAAATTATGCGGACGTAATGGATTCGTTAGAAAGAAAATCGATAAAGGATGAAATTGTCAGTGAGATTTTTAAATAACCTTTTTTAACATTTACTACATCTTGCATCTCTAAAAAAATGATGAGAGATGAATACGAAAGAAAATCAGTGGAAATCATTAAATTAGAGCTGCTAGAAAAATTGATTAAAAAAGGGGGTCGAAAGGGAGAGAAAGAGGGGGAGGAAGTTTGTCGAGGTCGAGAGATCGAATCGAGGTCGAAGGAACGAGTTGAGCACCATGAGAATGAGAATCGCTGTCGAGCTCCCGTGGGACCACTGGGAGCAGTGGGAAGCCTCTGTACCCGTGCTGGGGCTATACCCAGCCGCGCGCAGTAGAGAGGGGATTCCCCAAGGAGGTAATTACCCTCCCTGCAGCCTCCCTACAGCCTCCCTACTACCTCCCAACCACCCACAAGCCATCGCAACTTCAACTCCTGCTGGAGTTACATGCTAATACAAAACCAAAACCGGTTCCCGACAGCTTCACCGCCAACGTCGAATTCCCAAAATTCATATATACGTTTCTCTCTCTCTCTCCTCGGTCTGTCTCTCTGCTTTTCTCTCTTTTTTCTTCACTCTTTGTACTCCGTGTCGAGTGTGACTCGACAAGACTGATTTCGAAGATAGTACGATTTCGAGTGTGACTCGATGCTGAATGTTTTTTTGTACTCAAAGTTTTGTCTTTAATTCACCTACCAGAACCTCGAACATATTTTTTTTCTCAATATTAGCTAGCGATATATCACTTGAAATGAAATGATATAATGTTGGAAATATGTCGCCTCAGGGACGACACTCGAATGCAAAGGGTTAATTCCAACGATACCTAATTATAAAAAAAAATCGACACTATTTCATCGAATCCTCGATATCATTCTCTCAAGTAGCGCATCCATTTCTGATAGCTCGTAAGCGCGAATTTCATTTTGTCGGCGTATATGAAAAAAATAAAAGGGTCAGCGATTTTTTTCACAAGGCAGAAGGTGGAATCGATTTCCGTTTTAAAACGGCGACGCTTTAACGAAATAAAAGCGTCGGCGATGGCGAGGGTTTTATATCGCAAAATCGTCGGATGACCGCGGCGGAGAGCCGGCACACGGAAATGGAATTTTTCTTCGCGTAGATTTTCGGCATGAACGGCAAACTGATTACCAACGATGCCCCGAGCGCGGCCTTGGAACTCCCAAAAGTCATACTCGTAAAAAAAGACTATTGTACACCGTGGACTTCCGGGGTTATTTATACGAGTTATCTCTTCTCTGAAAGCACGAACTACTACGCGCCGGCCGGCCAACGTCGCGCGGTAGCTGTGCAATGTTCGCGTGGTGACTTACGAGCAATGATAATTCCGAGCGGCAGTTTCGGCGTCATCCTCTTCGTTTTCTGCGAGTACCGAAACGCGTAAGATCTCTCTTCGAAATGATCTTCGTGTAACGATAAGTGACTAAAATTTCAACCGTTCGAATTTTCCCGCGCGATCGAACTTGCATCGATTAACGTGCGATTCTTTGTACTCTCTGTATATAGAAAAAAAAAACTCGATCGCTCGCGACTACTACCATCACGACTATTCTCGGCCTTTGTGGTTGTTTGCCACAAACTTGTGTTTAAAGTTCCTCGTATTCCTTTGGGAAATTTGAATTTCGGCCGCTTTTCCTCAACGCGCACGGTCCAAGGTGGTGGTTCGGTCTCCGATGTGCAGGAATGGGCTATGGGAGCCAATATCACTCGGGTATGGCTCCCATGGGATTTACTCCGCTCTTTTCCACCCTTTCTCGTATTATACGCTTTCGCGTACCAACTATACCACGATCTTCGCGGTATGGCGGACCATGGAACGCGCTCATCCGACTTTCGTTCTGCTCGATCATACGAGATCTCATGAAATTTCAATGCGTAACCTCGTTAAAACCGACCGAAGGAGGTATATGGTGCGAATTTTTTGGTAGAATACGAAGACAACGTCGATAGATACCTAAAGTAATTTAATCAGAAGTATTTATGTATGTTGCAGATTATTTGCAAGATGGTGGACGGTCTCCAGTCCAGGGTCCTGATCTGGAAAATCAGAATAGCCTCGATAGCGGTAAGTTTCTTTTTGGTCAACGGATTTCACTGAATTCGCTCGAAAGTAATTCGATTATTACGGAGTAACGCCGAGATTCGATGGGGTTTGAAGCGAACGAAGTCGAGTAGCGTTCCCGTTAGGCGAATAAAGCGAGCTCTTGTACGATGGGAGGGTGATGGCGGGTCGCCCAGAGGCCGAGGGGTGGCCGCCGGCTAGCTAACGTACTCCTGGGAAGACATAAATGTGTCCCTTTAGTGTCAGCTTCCGAGCTGCGTAGAGACCGCCGCGAAGGACTTAAGCGTACTTCACATTCGTTATTACATCACGCGCACGATAAGAAACACTTCATCTTTGTTCAAAATTTTCGATCTGTCGAATCTTCGTTTTGCTTTACAGAAGATAGGTTTTAACCCTTTTAGTGCCTATGCAAAGATAACCGGATGAATTTGACGAATTTATTAAGGTTTGGGAAAAAGTTCATTAAAACCAAACTAAGAATGATATTTAAAAAATTCAAAGTTCAACGTATTAGGGAAGAAAAGGAGAATAATGTAATGCTAATTGTATTTTAACACTAGATTTACGGACTGAGCCAATTTGACTCATTAAAAATTTGATTACTATATATATATGAAGCTTTACAATTATTTAAAAAAAATCATACGTGGCTGTTTAGTTAAGTAATGAAATATATATAAATATTGATTCCTCTTCTTTTCTTTCGTCTTTATATTCTTCTTTTTTTACTTAAATAAAAATAGGTATATAAACAATATCCGTAAATCTAGTATTAATATTAGACCGTTCATAACGTTACCTATATCGTCGTCCAGCACTAAAAGGATTAAAGTTACAATAGAAAAGTTTCGAATGTCAAAATTTTTTAGTTAATAAACATTGTGTTCAACTCTTTTAAGTATTTGTACGTGTATTTATACGAGAGAAAATGCGTGTAATAGCAAAAAAAAAAGGAATTGTTCCATTCGAATTAAAGTCCAAACCAAAATCGACGCGTTTTCGCGTCCAGAGTTACCTACACAAAGGGAATGTTTCAGTTAGTACTGGTTTTCGTTGGTATGGTGGAAGGAGTACATTTAATGCTGGTTACCAGACGATCGCACATGCAGGGGCAGTTTGTACTTAGAGATACGCAGGCTGAGCTTGTCGGACGAGCAAACACTTAATTAACCCTTCAAGCTTGCTTCCTGTCTCTGTCCTTACCTCGATTTCTCTCCTTTTCACTCCCTCTCTCTCTCTTGCCTCCTCTCCAGTCTTCTCTTTCTCAGCGAAGTACTACTTTGGCTGGATTTCTCGCGAAGGCACTTGCAAACTCCCTTTAAGATTCACGGCAGAGTTATAGTTTAACGTAGAGAGCCGTCCAAACGTGTTTCGTTTCTACAGAGCAAGAGAGAAAGACAGAAAAAGAGACAGATTCTTAGGAGGAAGTAGTTAAAGCATGTCCGCGTTAAAACTAGTTTTATATTTTCCTTCGCACGAATGGCATGCCTCGAGAAAGATTTCATTTAGCAAATATGTCTCACGGACTTTATACCAGATATAACACAGGGCTCGGATTAACTGGAGGATTCTACCTTATGCAAAATCATTTTTATATCGTCGAGGAATATACATATTTTGTCTGACCATATTTCGAATATAACTACTGGTACCACTAGGAATGGGATCGAGTATCTTACAAGTAGGTTCGAATCTAACTGAATAGTTCCGAATATTTTATGAGTAGTTCGAAACAAAAAAAAAACAGTATTGTCAAGTAGACTAGAACCCAGACGACAAAAGTTCGAACCTTTTGTAAATATTTAAAGGCTCTAGGAGAAAAACAAAACGAGAAAGAGTACGAAAGAACATAACGAACGAGCGATGGGCAATGCTCGCTTGTTTATAGCGCGACAACTTCCGAGGGTTCGAGTAATACTTGTAAAAGGTTCGAATCTTTCGATAATCGAATGACTTAAAAGTATATTTTTCTACAGGTATTCTAGAGTTCAATTTGTCTTACATTCCAAGTATACTCATTGAAACTCTTTCGTTTTTGAGCAATAAACCCATGAATTGAAATTGACTTGGTTTTGCAAGTACATATTAAACTTGATCCAATTTCTAGCTACCATCACTAATACTATCGGTACATCTTTTATCATTACCATTCGAGACTAGATTTCCCCCTGTGCGAACTCATCGATCTTTTAACAAAAATACCGAGGACTCCGGTAAAGTTCCGACGAAACTTTTTTCCCTCTGCGATAAGGCCCTACGCGACTACCTCTTACATCTTTCTATGGTTACCAATGGAATTTGGATCGTTAAGACAATAGGGGTGACTTTCGCATCTATCACAGCAGCTCATCGTGCTCATCCGTTGCAGTACTACGAAAAGAAGTAGTTTCGATCGAAAATCAGCTCGAAGGGCGATGCAAGCGAGAGGGTCCCGTTGGGCTTTCTCGGATTCGCAAAGATCCCAATCTCTTAGGCGGGTCGCATCTTTTTGGTTCCAGTCAGTCAGTCACTCGATTCTCTTTCTCTCTCTCTCTCTTTCTCTCTTGCTCTCTTTCCATTTATACCCCCGAGACCCATTGCAACTTTAAGCGCCTCGCATTACGGGCATTCGGCTCGTTTCTCTCGGTTCGGGAATTGCCCGAAGCTGCTCCCTTCTTTCTGCTCTTAATTTAACCCTCTTCTCCTCTCCTTTCTCCTTTAGTCTTCCTGCCTGTCACCCAGTCCTTGAATTCCTTTCGGATATTTATCTTGAACGAGAAACACGTGCGTCTAGTTACCGGTCGTTCTATTAACTTTCCAGGTTCTTCTTTTTAGAGAGGGGAAAAAAACCCGATCTTTATGAGAATGTCAGTTTATCCGAGATATTGGAAGATCGATCATGGCATTGAATCAATGAGTATCCTGCTCTCTAAATGGGTTCGCCTCTCTCTATCTTTCTCTCTTTGAGATATTCTCTCTCCCTTGCATAGAGAACCAAGCCATAACAGCCTCGGTTGACACGCTGAAAATTTAACTTGAGTCCGTCTTTGGACATCCAGAAAGCTCCGACCTCGTCATTCATTATTCGAATGGCCCGCCGAAGCTTGTGTCGACCGACCTATATGGCTACCTACTGCCGTGGTATAATAAATGGAATCGATCGAGTAATAGGACCGTTCAACGTGAAATCAAGAAACCGTGGTGTCTATCGATCGCGGAGCATATAGAAATGAGTTTACGTTGGAAAGTCAACGGAATATTTTACTATTATTTTTCTATTAGGATTCGGGACAGATCGTGAAGAAAATTAACGATAATAAACGAGCCAAGTCATTTCCATTTACGAATTTGGACCAATCCGTGAAAATTGTGTTAGTCGTTTCTGTGAATCTGAGGTGACAAAGAATGCTGATGGCCATATATGCCGTATTTGTCCAGTCTGGATGAGATTTGGTGAACGGTCATCCGTCGGAGCTCGCGATAATTAGTGCGGACGGACATGGACACGGGCGAGCACTTTAAATGTCCGCCAGGCATCACAGCGTTATTATTATTTAATAAACTTACCGTTGCTACCACGAAACCCTTACCCGCGTTATTATCCAGCTTAAAGTTTCGCTCGTGTTAGCTTATTTCGCGCTTTTATCGTTGTCGCGCAATATATTTGCATAATACAAGTCTTGGGGATACTTTGAGGATAGAACTTTCTCCTGGATTTATTTGTAAAAAAAAATACCTAGAATTATTTATCAAAATATATATATATATATTTTATTAACGTAATGAAAATATGTCTCTATTTTCTGAATGTTTGATCGTTTTAACGACAGTTTAGATTTATTTCTCACATTTACCAAGCGTGGTAGATTTTAGAGAGATTTCTCTTTTACCGACCACCGGTGAAATCGATTTCCCTTCGTAGTTTACCCGTGTTCCGCTATGCGACACGACAAGATACATTTCTAGATTTTAAATTAAAACTTAGCCGAGATTATCTTTTCACGTCTTCTATTCTATCATGCAATGTTACTAATATTTATACTCATCAAAATCAAATTCTAGTAACCAAGATGTTACAATTATAATCCTTGCAATCATACGATTAAAGAACTATTAATTAATAAAAAAATCATTCTGTTCATTTATAAACCGATCACCTCGGACAATTTAACGATAATAAAATAATAGCATAATATTGGAAAAGAAACGGGGGTGATAAAAACGGTCTTTTGCACCTGCGAAGGTAGAATTCGCCCGTACTGCTTCTTCCTTTTTCTGCCACCATTTCTGTGTGGTGGAAAGGGAGGGAGAACCGTACGGCCGCCTTTACACCCCCTTACAATACCTCGGCGTACATTACATACAAGCCGGTTATTTCTCCAGGGAGTTTTCTCACGTGAATACCGCGAGAGCACGCACATTTGCGCGCGCGAGCACTCGCTGCCACGTTTACACCCACGTACCGTACGTACGTGCGTACACACGAGAATAATCTTAGCGGATCGTACGGTCGGCTGTCGTATATATATATTATATATATATATATATAGGTATGAGTTCTTGGAGAAAGGGAGGTAGGTGGAAAAAGGGGTGGAAGCGAAAAACGACCTCGAGGTGCTGCTGCTGCACGCTCTTTCCTTCTCTCTCTTTCTCTCTTTCCCTTTTTCCCTCACGGCACCCACGGGAATTTAGGCGAAAACTTTCCCCGAACCCAAGGAATTCTTAGGAAGAAGGAAAGTTGTTCGAGCGGCCAGCGCAGTGTGCTTTACTTCTTTACGATTTCGTCTTATCGTCGAGACTTCAAGATCTTTTTTCCTTATCATTTCTAAAATATCGATCGATCGATCATAGGGGATCGTTAAAGGTTAGTGTTAATGAACGGCACGACGTTTCGGTATAATGGCGGTGCTCGTTGCCAGGACACATAGAGCCGTTAAATTAATCCTAGCGAGGCTGAGTGCTCGGTAATCATCATTACCTCGGCCCGCACCATACGGATTATTATGTTTTCCGGCGCACTTGGGTGTTTCGACGTCCGAGCGCGTGGTCGCGTACGATCATCTAGCAATGCGCTCGTTATGTCTATGAAATACCGCATATGCTCTATTTTACAGTATCCATGAAGCTCACGCGAAAGAGAGACGGAGAAATTGTAAGAGAATGATTACAGTATTCTTAATTAGAAATTACATCAAAGTATACAAGTATGAACAAACGTGATATTTAACTTGCTTTTTACGTTCGTTCTTATTTGATGCGGATAAGGTATGTAATAATAAGTCCTGTTGAAGTAAGGAAAAAAAAAATGTAATAAATTATATAAAAGTATACAAGCATGAACAAACGTGATATTTAACTTGCTTTTTACGTTCATTCTTTCAAGATGGGGATAAGGTATGTAATAATAAGTCCTGTTTAAGTAAGAAAAAAAAAAATGTAATAAATTATATAAAAGTATACAAGCATGAACAAACGTGAGAGCAGAATCATATTTAACTAGCTTTTTAAGGTATAATAAGTTCTGTTGAAGCAAAAAAAAATGTAATTACTTTAATTGAAACGATCTTCTTACGTACGCACATCGTTCGTGACATTGATGGTGCTAGCAGTGGTGGTGGATCGCGATAAAAGGTAGCGATGGCAAAACACGGGAGGATTTCGCGGTGTGTTCAGCATGAAATTGAGAAATTACGACGTTGGATAGAACCGGCCAAGGATCCGTTTCGGGCGTGGCTTTCGGGTTCTTCTTTTTTAAACGCGTTATGCAAAACGAACGAGCGGTTTCTTTTCAACTCGTGGCGGTGCGTGATATACGCGAGTAACCGTATCAAGTGTATCGCTTCGTACGAAAGTTTTCGAGCAAGTGCGTTTGAAAACCTTGTCCCAGTTTTTTGGACGTATGAAATTTCTCTCTTTTTCTTTTCCTTCATCTTTGATTTACGCACGAACGTATCATAAAACTTCGAAATCGTTTACTTCTTGGGGACATTTTTCACAATGTTGAAAAGATAAGAGGAAAAAAAAAAAAAAAACAACAGCAAGGAGTAGAATTTTGTTGAGGAAAGATCAGTGGACACGCATCATCGAAGGCAGCCTCTCGGTGTTATCGTCATCGTCGTCCGACATACGTAAGACCGCGAGACGTTATATCGCGCGTAAACGAAATACAAAACGGAGTTAAGGCCAGTCGTGGATGGACGTACCGCGCATAGGAATGTCCTGTGCGATAAAATCTGCCGACCTACACCTTGTCTCCTTCAGAGACCGACACGCCGACCGAACAGGAGAGGATTCCTCCTCTCTCGTTCCATTCGAAAGGACTCGCGGAAAATGTACAGCAGGTTCTCGCTCGACGGCTTCCGAGACTGTCGTTGCTATCGCGTTGCTACTTTATCCGTGGGATATTGGAGAGTAGTAGTAACTGCTTTTGATCCTAGACCAGCATCTTGGTTAATGTTTAACCCTTAATTACTCGCGTTAATAAAGTTACGCTATTGCTCGCGTGGGGCATATACAGGGTGTCCGGTTCCAGGTGGTCAAGCGGAAAACTACATGTACGCATCAATGACTCGAATCGAAATGTCTAATACCATTTTGGGAAATTCGACTTAGTTAACGAATTATTAACTAACAAAAATCGACCAATTACGGTGATTAGCAAAGGAAGGCGGTTCACTCGAGCTCGCAGCTAGACAAGAGATGAGGCGGTAGGAGGAGCGATCCACGATAAACAACGTTATATGTCGCTGCTCGCCGTGATTGGCCGATCTTTGCTAGTTAATAACTATTTAGCTGAACTGAATTTCGGAAAATATTATTAGACTTTTTGACTCAAGTCATTGATGTGTACATGTAGTTTTCCGATTGACCACCTGGGACCGGACACCCTGTATAACCCCAATTTCAAATATAACATAAAATACATTTTTTACTGTTTTTTATTATATTCATTAATAAAATTATGAAGAATCAACATCATAGTAAGGTATAACAGTCTTCTTCAACAGTTAACATACTCACGATAGTTGATCTAACATACGTGTGCTTGTATTAATATCTCCAATGCCTTCTACACGAGTTCACCCGTTTCTAAAGAGAAGTGACGATAATCTACAAAGTTTTCCAAGTGGAAAAGTAAGAAGATGTAGTCGTTTGGTAGTTAGAATGCAACAGGCACTTTAGAATCGACTAGCTTGCATTGAAATTCCGTCGAGTTAATGCTCAGGTTACTCCGAAAGATGGTTAAGTGTTTAAACGGTAGATACAGGTAGAGCGTACCTCTCGAGTATCTACCTTCGCATATAACGTAAAGGATATATATCCTTTTACTATTATCGCGGAACAAACCGCAGATCTCACCTCAATACCAATCCTTTCTCTTCGTGAGAAGAATATTTGCAAAGTATAGGACGACGTCCTTTGTTTTCTATCTCTTTTGATTTCATAGATCACGTGTATATACTTTTTTCACTCGATCGATCAGAATTTGATATACTCTTACGCAAATGTTTCTCAAAAATTCAATGTGCACATCTGATTACCTCTCGTAACGATTCGACGAGAGTTCCTTTCGTAACACCGGACAACCGCTCCAGATTAAGACGTAGCCAATTAGTATTTGGTTACCGGTTGGATAAGATCAACTCGTTCGAAGATGATCTCCACGTCGCGTTTTATGCGAGCAGTCGTGCCGATGGGACACGACGGGATCCCCATAGAATTATTACCGATGCTGACTCCACGCATTCTTTTACAATACCGTATACGTTTCTGCGTTGTTCTTTCGGGTTATTAACGCATTATGATTCCTTCGTTTCAAATGCATTTCATTCATCTCCTTATTATACCTTGATCAACCTCTCATCATAACTACAATAAGTATCATTGCATTAATCGTTAGAAATATCGACAACTACTTAAATGCGGATAAAGTGCACCCGAAGCTTATGTTTTTTTTATTACTTATTTTATTTTATTTTTTTATTAGTATTATTTTGTTTTTAGTTTAGCTTGTATGTTTGCATATATGTATGTATGTATGTATGTCTGGTACAGATCCTATAAGCTAAATTTGCTCCACTTCTACATATCCAATTGATTTGAAACTTTGCACACATACGTAATACGATGACAATAAATTTTTTCCGGAAAAAAATGTTCAAAAAAGTATAGGGTTCTTTCGATAAATTAAATATTAGATTTAATAAAGTTAATAAAAGATTATTAGATAAGAAGAAATATTAGAAATTAAATAAAAGAGCTACCGTTTGTCAACCGAACGAGTAGGTTGAACATTGAGCATAAACCAATAATAATAAGCTACATTTTATTAGTATCTACCTATTCGAACCATGACCACTTATAAATAGCATTCAGCACAGTCCCAATAAAAAATATTCTTATTATTATCATTTTAGTATACATAATAAAAGCTTGTTTATAAAAAAGATTTTTTTTTTTTTTTCATATATTTTTAAACCAGCACATTTTGGTCCAGCAGGAAACTTTCTTCGCAGCATCTGATTACAAACCTATACCAAAGGAAGGAACGTTAAGAGTGTCTCTACACGAAGAAGGCAAAGACCCCTTTAAGGATATTCCTCGTGGTAGAGGCGCGCGCGCCGTTTAATTGCCGGCTCTTAAGCAATTGCGGTTTGAGGGCAGTTGAGACAAGGATCGAAGCAATTTGCCCTTTTGGTGGGAGGAGGCGGTAGAGAAGGAGAAGACGCGACCTCAGGATCGCGCGCACGCATACGCGGTAACTGGCGCGTCCTTCTCGTGCAGAGAAACGTTGATGCAGGCTCTCGAGACTCCTTCTCTTTCTTCTGCGCGTTCGTATAAACGCCTCGTCGTCGTTCATCGACGATACGCGTATTATGCGCCTTCGCCCACGTGTCGACCGCAGAGAAACGCTTACGGCTAATTGAATTCGCGTTACGTTGAGAAAACTCCGTTGCGGCCTTATTGCGGACACGTACGTATTTGAAATCGCTCGTAAAGATCGCTCTTAAGCGCACGCGGAGATGAATATATGAAACTTAGAAACCCGAACTCTCTTTCTCTCTTATTCGAAATCTTCTCGAATCCAGCTCGAGAATGATTCGGGAAGCTTAACTTCTCGCTATAAAACTATGGTTCAAATAGACTGAAAAGAATAATCGTTCTATAAAAATGAAGAAATGAATATTAACCAGGCTCGCATAGGTGTAGTCCTATAATTATACGCTCGTCAATTTCTAACTGACGCTTTCGAAGTATCCTCGGGAAGAGGAAGCGCGCGTTGTTAAAACTTCGCATATCCTGTCTGATTTTTTTTTTTTGACTCTTCATGTTACTCTTTCTTCGCCTTTCGACAATCTCTTTCACTTCAGCACCTTCCTTTCGTGGTCATCGTTTTATTCGAGTTTTGTTCTTCGCACATTGCATGGTAGAGGTAGAATTCTTTTTTATCGGTAATTTAAATCGTGTCTTGAGTTGGGATACTGGATGGTATAAGCCAATGGAATGATGGATAAGGAGTCGAGAAGTGATTTATCGAAAAGGTAAGACGACGGAATCAAGGAACAGTTCTTGAAGGTCCGTTCATAACAGCTTATCATTGGACTTGATAATTGGAATGATTGGAAAATTGAATTCTTTGAAATTCTGTGATGCGAGTCATTTGACTTGTAACAATCGTTTGATCGATCGATCTTTTTTGTACGATACGGTAGATGATCATACTTTCTTGGTAAAACTTCTTAGCAAAGTAAGTATGAATCAACATTAAAGTTACTAACGAAGACGACAGGATTCGCAAGGTTGACGGTGCGCTGGTTTGCTGCCGCGCTTAGGATGAAACTTCTCCAAAGGAAAGAAATAGATCGATCACTGTCGCGTATTATTTTTATATCATGCCGTAGAAGTTAACGGTTGACAGATCGTCAGTCCGATAACATCCGGATACCTTCCAATTATAATGCAACAAAATAGCAAAAAGTCACTTCCAAGACGTTTGGAAGTTGACTTCGGTAACCCAAGTTATGTGTATAGATAGAGAAAGGTGGGAGTGGGTTCCTCAGTTGGTTTGGTTCGGTCCTCGGAGGAGGAACGAAATAGACGAGGAAACAGAGGTGGTTACGTATAAAGCATAGGCCGAAACGAGACCTCGGGGTGCTGTGCCGTAGACCCATGGGGTCCATGCTGGAAAAACTCAGCTGTTAACTGCTCCAGCCGAGAAACGAACGACTCCCCTTTCTCCGAATGCGCGTTACGCATACCTACGCGTGTTCGCTTTATGGACGAGCCGAAACGCACGTATTTCTTTCGCTTTTTTTATTCTACTTCTTTATACGTCTATGTATGAGTTTGGCAGGATAATAAAACACTTGGAGGATCTACGATTTGCGTTAAAAATCGTTCGAATCAATAGGAACAGGTATTTAATCTTAAAAACATTTTTTGGTTCCGAGGCTCTTGGATTGAACAAGAATTAATATTTATGGTAAAAAAGAAGAGTTATGTTACTTAGATATAATGTTAATCATGCAAAAGTTTTATTTCTGTTATTAAATCGTATTGTATTATTATTTTTTAACCGGATCTTTTAATCCCGCCAGTGAGGGCAAAAAGGACCAAACGCCAAACAAATTACTCAGCTGATAGTAATTGTATTTTGTAGCCGAATAATGAAACTACAAGTGTGTTAATTTTTGTTTATGTATACCATATCTTTTTGGAGATATTTAACGAAATATGAAAAATGGACCTACATGCCCCGTTTTACCCTAATTATGTAAATAAATGTCGACATCGAGTTACCCTATTTTTGTTAAAGTTGCTCCCAAATATACGAATATGAAAATAATAAATATAAGCAAACATGATATGAAATAAGAAAAAGACATCTCTAAACTAAGTTTCACGCGCCACGATCGAAATTGATCGCAACGAATGTCCTCGATAGGAAGTACGCGCGATTGACGGATCTTGCACGATGGAATTCGAAAAGAGAGCGCGAAGAAGAGGCAGTAGCGAATAGGAGTGCAATGCCGGGAGGGGAAAATGAAGAAGGACAAGGAGGAGGAAGCCACAGGGAAAGGCCAGGGGACCAACAATCGGAAAACAGCGTTGTTGGTGGTCGGCTCTGGCTGGTAGGAAGAACGGAGACGCGAAAGTGCCGTTCGAGGATTCCTATTTCCCACGATCCCACGACTGCCATACGAGCTCCGCAATACTCCGTCTTTCTCTGCACTGCGGTAATCATAATTACACCTGCGGGTGTCTTCTTATCGCTCTCCCCACCCGATCCCGCGGTCCGCGTTCGCTATCCTTCGAGAATGCTCGTCTCTCTCTCTTTGCCTTCTTCTCTTCTCAACACAAACTTCGTTTACTAAGAGAAAGAGAGAGAGAAAGTAACAAGAGATAGAGACGTCCTCGAAAGAAACGAATGCCGCGTGAAGCCTCGCCCTGGAAATTGGTTTTTCCAACGACTCTCTCGGTCAACCGAGACTCGTCTTCTTCACGACTTTGTCTTTGTACTTGGATTACTTTCTCAAAGCCTGCCGGTATCATATAGTGACACTAGCGATATTCAACGCCAATCGATAATTAATCAGCGATTTCACCGTTGCAACCAATTAAGATTCTTCGAATCGGTTAATGGAGAAGCGATAATTTCGTTTGCGGGCAGGCAATAACGGAGACCAGGCGACCGATCGGCGAGAGATCGATCCGAAGGTCGGAGGGAAGCCACAGGAGCTTTCGCTGGGTGGTTAGCCCGAGGCGGTGATGCCGTGCTGCTGCTGCCGGATGCTTCGTAGTCGTCGAGAGTTGCTCGTAGCGACCGCGTAGTAGGGGTATAATGCATTGAATTAGACGCAAATGCACCCTGGGCGCCAATTGGACGCTCTTTCGGTGCTACCCGCTTCATCTCTCCCCGGAGAGAGTGTGAGGAGAGCGCACCATCGCTTGGCTCTTCCTGGATATACCACGATCGGATGGAACGTTCTATACTTCTACTGAATTTTTCTTATTCTCTCATTCACTCTTTGTATAGTAAGTAAAGGATACCTCGGCCAGGACACGAAGCGTCCTTCGCATCCGGGCATCCTTCTCACATCCGCTAGTAACGCGGAATATTATGCTAAAACGCTCGTAAACAAAACCGGGCAAGCCCACGTCGGGAACGTACTTTGCATATATCCACCAGCGAGACGTAAGATTTCTTCGCGAAGGTCGCGGTCGAACTTCTCTTTATACCGATTGTTGCCCTTTTTCAAGACCGCTTCGCGAGGACGTTAAAAGGATCTTGAAGTTCTCTTCTCTCACTAAACTGTTCTCTTTGGTACTTACGGAAGTTGGTAACATCGAGATATGCTTTTGAATCGCTGTGAAAAAAATTATCAAGTGATTCCAAATCGAGAGATATCGTTATTGTGACAACTACTAATCGTGACAGGGAGGACACCTCTCTCCTACTAAAAATAACACACTCCTTTATCATATTTTGTGAACTTTTATTTCTTATATCGCAATAATGTCAGACTGTATCAGTAATTTTGAAAAAGTACTTGTCAATAGGGATGCAAACGATACATCGATGTATTGTTCATAAACATCGATGTTAACATCAAACGACAAAAGTATCATTCATTTATTTTTTTAACCGATTTAAAAAAAAAGGAGGAGGTTACTCATTTTTTTCACCCAGGAAAAAAACTATTCTGGGGACTAGATTATTCGGACAAGCCCACGTTGGTAACATACTTTGCATATATCCACCAGCAAAGAGGAGACGTAAGATTTCTTCGCGAAGGTCGCGGTCGAACTTCTCTTCATACCGATTGTTGCCCTTTTCCACTTCGTGAGGACGTTAAAAGAATCGTAAAGTTCTCTTCTCTAGCTAAACTGTTCTCTTCATGCAAGAAAACGAATCGAACTAGGATGAAATCACCCTGGTACGCTTTATGGCCCATCTTTTCAATGGCACAACAAAATATGTCGATCGTATTCCGAGTTGAGTAATCCGTTGGGATCGCATCCGGGAGATTGTAATTAAGGTAATTATTTTCGAGCCCGAGAGAGAGGCAGTGGAACGATTAGGAGATGGCAAAAGGGTGGGATCGATGATTCCGCCGGATGTTCTAAAGTTTCCAGGAAGGGTACGGCCGATCGGCTTGTTTCGCTCCATTTCGTACGTTTAGTGGCGCATTTCGAAGGACGACGTATCGGATGTCCCACGAGCGGTAACACACAATGGCCCGCGCGAAGACAAAAATCAGAACCGCCCTTTCTTCGTGCCCCTCTGCCCAGCCACCCCTTTTGCCGGATGATTCCATTCCGCGTGTTCTCTGAAACTACGAGAGAAGGGAGAGAGGAGGAGAGAAAACGAGCCGGTTCACGATTTAATATAATATAGAATGGATATCCTGTCCGTGGAGAGCCGATGGAGCCCACTGTGTCTCCTTTATATGCCAGGCATTAGGTGGTGCACGTAACCCGATATATACGCGAGCGAAGGGTATAAAACAAAGTATGGACCCAAGGCACCGTGATCGGCACCAGAATCGTAAGGGCACATCTTTGTCCTTCCTCGAAAGGTAGGATAGATATTCTCCGAGGATCGGTGTGGATAACTTGAAAGATATTGAAATTTTTCTTCCTGTAAGAATATTTTGAAAAAAATATACGATTGACGCGGAATCATACTCTTTATCGGATATAAATTGTATTTTTATTACATGATAATAAGAAAAAACAATGCAGACTGAGTAAAAGAAATTACGGAAAATGACAATTTTTTTCGTTAGGAATACGATTAGTTAACTTTTCCCAAGATGCAATCGTCGTGAGAGAATCGACTAGCAGTTATATTTCGCCCTACACTCGCGTAGGTACTTTAGAACCCTGGTGTCCTACGGGGGCGGTTTATTGTGGAACGTCCTTTGTACGGACTTCTATAATCCATGACAAGATGATTGGGGTATCTGGTTACCTTCTTGCAGGTGAATACAATTCGTGGGTTAAACGTCGAAAAAACATCCTAGCGGACCTACTGCACGATGTTGTTTTTGTTGCAGCAATCACCGCTTTCTACTACGAATGAACAGATCAAATTATCGTCCGGTGTGCCGGCATTCAAAGAATTTTCAATGAATAAAATAAGACAAGAGAAAAAATAAGATGCTGTGCGTTCAATTGAAATTTAATAAGAACTTCATATACTTTTGTATTATGATTGTTTTTAATATTGGATTCGTTAAAAACTCAAAATGACTAATAATAATATAAAACTGAGAACCACAAGGAATTTAATCGGTGCGAAACATCGACACGGGATGGAAAAGCGTGCATGTACTCGCTCAAGAAAGAAAATTTAAACATTTAGAACTAATTCGGCACTCGCCCTACAGGCAACCGACTTTAACGTCGACCACTGGCACCACTACCGAGGTAGTGTAGGTAAAAGAGGAGAAGGAGGAAGGGTCGAGGACGAGCAGCAGCCTCTTGCGATGAATTACAGCGGATCCCACGAGAGAAAGGAGGAGGGTCCGCGCAAAACCACCCCCGTCGTACTCCATCTCGCGTTAATTCCAACTCCAGACGCGTACCGTATTCACCGTTATCTTCGAGTCGAGCTTAATCTGGCTAGCATCGAGCTTCGGTATCTCTCACCAGCCCTATACCATATTCGTAAATTTTCCTGCTTTGCATACGGTTTTAAATATGCGTTTGATCGATACAGGCAACTCGATAGTCTTAAAAAAAATTATGTTTTAACATTATTAACGCGACCTTCGTATATAAAACTGACATTAAAATTATCTTAAGATATATTTTGCAGTAAAAGTATGTAGTTAATTTTTTCGTGCATGAGTGGTAAAAATTTATGATACGTGTCGGACGTGTATAAAGAGTATGTGATTTTGAACACGTAACGTTACACGTACTTCTCATACTTCTTTCGTTACAACTTTCATTCTCTCTGTCATCGTTGCAAGATCTAGAATGCTGGTTCTCTGGATCGCGCGAGGTTAACCGAAGACGAATGTTCCTGAAAGGAGGTCGCGTCAAGAGATATCCGGACGTTCTCTTGGGAATCGGCGAAACGCCACGGTTGGTGGGGTGTGGGAGTGGACGGGAGGAAGAGGACGAGGGTGCAGAAACGGCAGGACCCCAGAGTCCCTCGGGGCCCGAGCACCGAGTAAGATTGGCTCCGAGGCTTCGTTCCTACGAGACCGAGACTCAATTAAACTTTAAGATGATATGCGCTACCCCTGGTTCCAGCTACTCTCTCTCTCTTTTCCTTCCTCTCTATGTACTAACCTCTCTTCTCTACCACGATCTTGTTCACCGATGTTCTCGTCCACGATTTGACGACAATCAAACTCTCCTCAAGAAAATTTTCTAAAATTACCAAAATGGAGAAAGAATGACTCTTTATAAAATGGATCAACGAGTTTAAAATGACATCTGATCTATTTTAAGGATACAGGGTGTCCGGTTCCAGGTGTCCAAGCGGAGAACTACATGTACACATCAATGACTTGAGTCGAAAAGTCTGATATCTCTTTTCAAAATTCAACTTTGTTAACGAGTTAATAATTAACAAAGATCAGCCAATTACGGCGATTAACGAAAAAAGGCCGTTTACTTGCAGCTAATCAAGAAACGAAGCAGTAGGAGGAACAATCCACAATAAACAACTGCTTGCCGTGATTGGCCTATTTTTGTTTGTTAATGACTACTTAATTGTGCCGAATTTCGGAAAATAGTATTAGACTTTTCGACTCAAATCATTGATGTGCACATGTAGTTTTCCGCTTGGACACCTGACACCCTGTAGATATCACCAACATTCGTACGATTCATCTTGGTTCCTTTTTCGAGAGATTCGTACGAATAATCGAGACATCGAGGAGAGAAGGTAAAAGAGAAGTTAGCTAGCTTCCCACAGTCCGTCGACGACCTCAAACGAGAAGAGAGTTCTTATATCTTTTGTCTTGTCACCTCTCTTTCTCGCTCTCTTTCAACCGTCTCTCTCTCCCTTCTCGCCTAAGATTCGCTCTGCTCCCACGAACAACGTGACACTCGAATCTTAACACTTCACGGATATAGAAGCGTGTTCATGGATGGTTCGATACGAGTATTAAAGTGGAATTTCCTGCTTCGGACTGATTTCTATCCTTCAGCAGGTTATTCCTACTTTTCTGCCGTGATATTATAACTATTAAGACTAAAAAATTAGTCTTAAAAATCCAATAGGATCGTGTTGAAGTACTATTGAAACACAACGATCTAATGGAACTAATCGACCGTGACTAAAGGAAGTGGATCTTTCGCTTTCGAATAAATGTGTCCGCGGTGTGGCTCGTGACAATGACACGACAGTTAGTATGATACCAGGAAACAGCGGGAGTTCGATCCAACGGGGGTCCTAGGGACACAACTTTATCTCTTTCTTTCTCTTCTACTTCTCTCGCTATCACCAATTCGAAGCTCGTAAGACTACCAACCCTCCCGTCGAGTGACACGAAAGACTGTCGCCTGTTCGGTGTTTTCGACACTCGAACCATGTTTGTTTATATCTATCTCTTCATTTGCAACCAGAAATGAAGGCAACTCTTTATGAATATGAATAAGATTACACTTTCTCGATCGCTTTCTTTGTCTCAATTTTCATCGTCTTGGTATGAATGCAATGTAGCTACTCGAACGTTTTCAAACAATCTCAGAAATAAATAAATGCATGTGAAAATTGATAAACTTAACACAGAATTAGTATATTAAGTAGTAAGAGTGTTCTGTGTTTAATATATAACTATGAAGAGCTTAAATAAAAGACAAGGAAGGAACCCTTCGCATTCTTTTTTCCTTTAGTATCCGTACCGGTTGTATTTATTCCTGGATGTATACAGTGACACCTTAATGTTTCGAAGAAAGAATAAACAAAAATTTTGTTCCGTCTCTCCTCGGTCTTCTTCCTATCGCAAAGCGTTATACACGAGCCAAAAAGCATGGGGCTCCTTAATCTTGGCACCATTCGCCAGGCAGATTGTAATCAAAGATTTAGGAACGAGCTTGTACGTTCGGGCACCCACGAAGAATCTTTCCTTTTCTTTATTCTTTTTTTTAACTCGTTCCTGTTAACGAGCATTCGCATAATTATTTTGATATTACGATTTGTTAGTCGTCGGGAATTTTTGTTAAAATTCTATTAGATGGAATAGTTTGTTGGAAAATAGAGGACAACGTGACAACGATCGCGTAATTGTTTTGCCGTGCCGTAGAAGTTGGTGGCACGCTCGATAGAGTTTCGGATTCGAGTGGGCGCTCTGCGAGTAGCGGGAAGCAACAAGTAGTATTCTCCTACTGTGCCTGCGACATTTAAGTCGATGTAGTCGACTCGTTAACCTCCGGATCTCACCGCAATTCTCTTTGGTGTGTCTCATTCGTCTTCTATCTAAATCGTACCGAAATACAACGTGATTATGTCAGATGTTACAATAAAGCTTCGATGACCTATCTATCTATTAAATAAATATAAAAACTTCAAAGATATTTTTGTAAAACCATTTCGAGCATCGATGTAGCCGTCGAAAGTTTTGCTTCGTCAAACGGAACGATCGGCAGGTGTGAGGTATGCGCTAGAAGGGAACATTGATTCTCCTCAGGTGCCTTCTTACCTGCTAATAACCCGCCTTTTTTCTTCCCCAAGATGCTCGTACACCGAGACGAGCAAGTACTCGATTTCAAGAGACAGGTGATACCGCGTCTTGACATACTCCGCTGATCATCGAGTCGACCGTGAACGAAAGGCACGCGCCGTAATCATCCCACCTTATATCTTGAAGGAACAAAATTGATACAAGTGTAATCAAAAACACGATCGAGGCGTGCAGTAAACGTGGGATGAAGAATTTAGATTATAAATAGAATGGAGCAAAGTTGGCTAACTTTTTTTATTTGTAAACTTTTGTTTTAACTGAAATATATGACACGAGAAATAAAGGGGACTGAAATGATATAAAAATAAACGGTCGAGTGACCCTTAATGACGATACAGCTGAGCACTCACGGTGGTTTCGCCGAATCTTAGAGCCAACCCTGGCGGTCGTCTTTGATATCGGGCCCCCCAACGAATTAAGCTTCACCTGTCTGACCTCTCCTCGTGGTCGAGCATCACCACGGCTTTTTTCGTGTTTCTGCTCGACAAAAAATCTTTCTAACATTGGGGCCTCGTCGAGGGTTAGAAGAACGACCCAGGACACACGGGGTGTTTGTCTTTGCATGGGAGTACGAACGTAAAAAATAAATGAGTTCTCTATCGTGCCTTCGAGAGACGCTTTTCGAAATTGGATTTTTACAAGCTCGATAGGCGTGATGAAAAGCTTCTTACGCGTGACGAACGTTCTTCGAAGTATCTTCGTTACCTACCTTCATCAGATTACTCTTACATCGTTCCGTACATTCCTACTGTTCGTAATTTTCTACAAATAGCTTCTTCCATATAGGTATAGTATTTCTCTCGTAAGCGATAGTATCTCCCTTGGCAACGCATCGACCACGTGCCGGGGGATACCGCTTTGCAGGGGAGACCAGTCACAAAAAATAAATGAGTTACACTACCGCAGCTTGAATCACCAGTGGCGGGAAGCAGAATCATTCATTCAGAACGATAATTCAATATATTTCGACTGCCGCAAATCGTACTTGTTGCACGCAAAATTTGATTCACCTCTTTCTACAACCTTGCAGGATAACTAAATAGGTCAAATCAAACGTGTTTGACATAGCTGGTCTATCGTAGACCTACCCTCTCCCCTACTTCTGACTCGGCGGTCGATTTCTTTTGTCGGACTATCCGCTACCGGAATTGCCAAGACCGCAAGGTTGGATAGAAAACTAATTTGTCCGCTGACAAAATCATTTAGCCTTCGGTATCTTGGTGTGAATTCTTTCGTTCGCTACGCCGCCCGGGGGGCTCGGCCCCATTCGAAACGTGCCAGTCATTTTTGAAACATCTTCCTTCGGCCACCGTTAAGGGCCAACTCGTAAAAACGATGCCTGGTAACGGACCCCTTTCAAGCCCCTAATAATATCGGTAGGTGTAAGTTTTGGGTCTCCCTAGAATTACATTTTTTTTTTTTTTTTTCTACTATATAAGCGTGTCGTTAACTCGGACAAGGATATAGATAAAGATCCTTAATTAGAAGAAAAACCTCGTCGTTAAATGGACGTAATTTATTCGTTAATGACACTGACCTGGCCAAACATTTAGGTACGTCTTGGAAACATAACGTTACTCGAATGATTACGACTTTGGTGCTTTTCGGTAATTATACTTGGGAAACACACGGGTCTTAGCTAAGCACGCTAATTTTAACTCGTAAATCGCTCGGCTAATGCAGTAGCGATTTAAGGGAGTTCCAGACACAAAATGGCGGTCAGCTTGAAGAACGTCGAGAAGAGGGTGCAAGTTCTCTAAGAGGGTAGTCGCTTCCGGTCGAAGCGTTTCCTGCTCTCGCAAAATTTACTCTTCGCCGGACCGGAAGTTTACCTCGAGCAGAACGACGGCATTCAGGGTGAAATTTATTCTCGCAATATATTCTCACGAGCACGCAAGAACATCTTAGGTACCTTGTTTCATTGTCTCTTATCTCCGTGGTTCTTATTGTCTCGAAGATCGTACGAACGGTCGGTCATCGTTGTCCATGCGTGTTTCAAAATTATTTTGGGATCTTCCTAGTCGAGCCAAGTGAGACGTTACACTTCCTGTTTGAGGAATATTTGTCGAACATTTCGAAATCGTATCGTGAATTTTCTTAGAAACGGTGCCAAACTTTGTATGAACGAAGAGAGATAATGGGAAGATGTAGTAAACATATCGTTCGAAGATAAGACGACGCCAAGCAGTCTAGGAAATAAGCTCGTACTTTGAACATGGTATGATTTCATTCAAGTTTCTAATCAATGAACCACGTTGTCGTACGAGTACGTAAAGCAGATTAGATGCGGTCTTCTCTTTAGCTTGCGATAAGTAAGAGATAGGTAGAAAACAGAACGAGAACGGATGACTAATTCTCGTGACGACCGATCACTTTCGATTTTCTTCGATTTACCTATTTTTCTTATCGAAGTGCTAACTCGAAGAAAAAACTTAACGAGCCGAGACAAAGCGACGAGAAAAGCGGTTAAGTAGATAGAGACGTCTATATCAAGCAGAATACTTTTCTATTACGAGTTAAGATTGCTCATTTCATCGAAGTATTCGAACATAAAATAAATTCGTGAAAGTGTCGAAAAACGGAGAGACACTCGTCGATTCGTTCTGGACTTTCTTCCTGTACCTACCAAGACGCCTTCGTGAGAGCGTCTCAATCTAATAAATTCACGAAGAAAACAGCCTTACGGTTATCGACAGTTCTCACAGCCCTGCGGAGATATTGAAATGATCACTACGGTTTCCGTGTGATTTGTCGACCGCAAAACGTGAAACTGTGCAGTGGTAGGTAGTAAGTACGCCCACATCTAAGCGCACCTCCGCATCCTCTTGTAATATAGATCGTAAAAAGTCCGTGTGAATTGTCGATAAAATGTTATATCTTTATCTCGTTTTCCATGTCATTCCTAAACCTGAATTCACAGAATTTGTGAATGGGACGGAAAGATCCTCTTATCGTGCTCGCTACCCACAGCTCTGATTGTGAGTAAGAGACATGTGCTAGTTGTCATAACTGATAACAAACAAATGTCGATAACTTATATTTGGTCTTTTCACTTTAATTAATGACGCAAATAATATGGAAAATTAAGAAGCAATAAATAATAATTTTTTTATTTAATTCTGCTGTGACAACTTGCACTGGGGTACGTCGTTTCAACAGTTTTCTGGTGACTAGATTATCTAAACTTCTTCTCCAACTCAATTTCAAAATTGTTAAACAAATCTTTTTAATTATATAACTAAATAAAAAAATGTGTTCACTTTTTAAGATCCATTTTATTTAGTTTGGTGGTCTAGTTAATCTGAAGTTAGTTAATCATCGGTCAGTTAACATTGTGTTTAATGTTTTGGGTTGAAAACTGTTAGATTGGTATATTTTTTAATATAGGTAGATAGGTACGTAAGATTTGTGATGTAATGAAAGAACATTTCTAGTTCCTTAGTGTATTTAAATACCTCTGACCTAACTTTAAATAAAATAAGACCTTTTCGGCAGCTTTCCCAAATATTTCTAAAATATTAAAACATCGATGTATCGTTCTTATTACCGATATTTTGTCATGTAAATATCCATGTTTTCGAACATCAACATTTTTCAGAACGATGTTCCTACTTATCAATCATCTGAAAAATTAATTAACCAAGATTATCAAAGTTTGCGCGTGTGAAAGCAGCTTTAGAAGTTCGGTGGCTGGTTCGATTTATGAATGGAAATCGCGCGTGGCGCTTCCAAGCGTGCGTGCGTGCGTACGCGATATGGTAGCAGTGGTAGTGGTGGGAGTAACGTGTAGAATAGCGTGGGTGGTTGCACGTAACAGAAGCCGCCTCGCGAAACGAGCCAGAAGGGAAACCGCGTCGTATGCATTTAGCAGTAGCGCGGTACGGCGTAGGCGGAGTCGATCGGGAGGAAAGTTCGCCGGCTCGCACATGCGCTTTATTAAGGTGCCTCCCACAACGAGTCAACGTGCCAGCACGTGCGCTTACAGCTGCTCTTTTTATATCTCACTCACTCCTCCCTCTTTCTCTCTCGTTTCAATTCTCTTCTTAGGAATACTTCAAGTATTTTATTCCTCAACGTGTAGGTATTTTCGAATACAACAAAAACCTCAAAGTTCCACGTGTTTATTATTTTCTTTTTAGGAATCGTAATGTACGTGTTTTCTGTCGAGTATCACAAACGAAGAGTCACGGATAAATAAGGTGCATCAGATTGAGGCATCTCGGAGCACGACAGAGTCTGCAAAATCGACATAGCTTGTTTTTGTCCCGGTGGTTTCGCTCCGATGCGATCGCACGGTCCTCTTCGCATCGATCGAACTCGTTTGCATGATCCGCTCTACTTGGGAGATCGATCGTACCTTGATACGGGCAGGACGAATTACACGAGTCGTTTAATTCGATGCTGCGCGTAAGACACCGTTTTACGGGAGTGAAAAACATTGGTACTTACTCGTGATTAGCGTTTTAACGAGAACGGAATCTAGGGAAAAAAAATACTAATTGGAGAATAGCGTCGAAGAGGAAAGCAAAGAGTAGGGAGAGAAAGAAATAGGACCACCTAAAGTCACGATCGCAATGAGATAAATAATCACGATGGGTGGGCGCAAGCAGCAGCGCCTTGGCACGGGTTGAAGGTACGGGGCCCTACGGGGAGTCGTGCGCCAAATTCGAACTCCTCTGTGCCCCCATAAGGTGGTACAGAACTCCAACCGTGTGTGAGAATCCATTCCACGCGATTTCACAGGAATGACAGGGGGTCCACTCACGATTTTTGCCCTTTTTTTCCTTTGGCTCTCCCTCGTTCTTACCATTTCGCCTCTCTTTTTCTTACCTTTAACACGACTTTCTGCCCCTTCGTTCTCTTCCGTTAGATCCCCAGGGTCATACACGCATTATACTCACGAGACGAACTTGGTCTCCCGCGAGAACGCGCGAGGTGCTCGTTGAAATTCCCGCCGTTGAAGTCTCAAGGGGAATGTGCGAAAAATCCTATAGTCTCCTTTCCTTTTTATTCAAGCTTCGGCATTTCTTTCGTTATTTGCAAAGATTGACACGCGCAATGTTTCTCTTCGACCGATAAAATTATTTATACGTTGGACGATCGAAGAATCTTTTTTCGTGACGCGCTCCGAAATTATCCTCGCCATCGTCGTGGGGTCATCGTTAACGGTATCTCGCCGTGGTTCAACACCTCCGTCGAGAAGAATGACGTTCGATTCTTTTGTAAAATTAGTTTCGGTTACCGAGAATACTCCGGCGTGCAAAAGCGCGAGAAACTCGGGATCGGTCAGCCGATACTGGCCACGAATTAGAAAGTATCGGAAGCAATAAGGATCCTTCCTGTTTCGAACGTTCTATCAGATATTAAAAACGAGACTTCTAAACATTCCTAAAGCATTCAAAGTGCATTCTTGCAAACGTACAATTTTTAAGCTAATTATTTTTAATGAAACCGTGACATAAAGGGACTCAAAATAGTAAATATTCAAGTAACATGTCCTTGAATTTGTTTAGAACGAACCATCGTTTATGTCACATGAACATGTATTAGTCGGTGAATCGGGATGAAAGGTTAAATAGGTGGCAGTGGCTGAAGAGGCAGCAGCAGCCGGAAGGTGGGTGTACTCGTTAGTATGTGAGAGCCCGCCTACCGTCCAATGCGATGGCTGGTTTCCCAGGGGACTCCCTGACGTCTCTCGGGCGGCTTTTCAGCTCCCTTCTCCGTCACCCCTCTCTCTGTCTTTACCTCTCACTTGTGTTCTTACTCTCTCTCTCATACACTCTCTTTATCTCTCTCCTTCTCACACGCGCGCTCTTTTGCTCAGGAGGAGGACTCGCCGTGTCGCTCGCATCGTCGCTCGCATCGCCGCCTCGCGCGATAATAGTTGCCGTTCTTCTTCGTGGCACGCGTTAGTGGTACTCTCGTCAGTGTGGCATACAACAGTCTCGCCGAAGAGATCGTCCCGAACGCTCGATCCTCGAGATCGATCGTATGTATCGAAGAAACTTTGTACGAACCTTTTGAGAGACTTTATCGTTCAAATCTTGGAGTAATATGAGGTGATAGATCGATATTAGTAACTTGAAAAAAAGTTTCTGGCCCGTTCAAGAATTGTACGAATGGGTACGCTGTTTCGACCTTGGAACTTTCCATGTATTATTATCATCATCGAGAAATCCTAAGTCACCGCGTTCCTAGCGGTTAGGACACGATAATATTTACCTGTACGTTTCACGAAAGGTGGATTCTTAAAAGCGAGTGTCGTAGTAAGTGTCCGACGGGATTGATAAGCGATATTATCGAGAAAGGGCTACAGAGAGGAACAGTGCTCGTTCTATTATTTCGTCGATCTGCTTGCCTGGACCATCGAGATTACCTATATCTGCATCGTGGAACGCTTGCAATGAACTCTCGAAACTCCAAGTGATTTCCGCGTAAGGTCTCCCAAGGGAAACGTTAGAACCGAAGATCGTCGCTTCGGTTGGATCATAGAAAAAAAAAAGAGGAATCGAACGATTCCTTCGACCCAAAGGGATTTGCTTCTACTTGAGGGACGAACGAGCTGGCACGTAGAAAGATTTTTTTTTTCATTTTACTATTATTGTTATTATCATCATCATCATTAGTAACGAGCATCGAACACAAAAGACCGTTAACGTGTGTCATCGTATAGCGTTCGCGCGCTACGCCCTTGCGATGCGATCACGCGATGCGGAAGCTTCTTCGAATATCCACGTGCTTCGGAAGCTCATCTTCTTGGTGATGACCTCTTAACTTTGTCGGCAGAGAGGTCGTCGAATAAATCTTTTTCCAACCTTGTGAATTGAGGTGTGTAATGGTGATACGTGATAAACGATCGAACGATCGAATCTAAGGAACGCAGTCAGAATGCTGTTCAAGGGCAACAGTTCGAGGTTGGAGCTGCTGATCGGGAAGATCCAGGCACATAAGGAACCTTCTCAGGAGGAACCTCATAAATCAAAAGGTTTGACAATAAAGTTGTTTTTTTTTCAAGAAGAAAAGTCGATGTACTTTTTAAAGAATTTTTTTACAACAGATTCAAACGATACTACTCTTAATTAGTCCCTTCAAATCAACGCTTTCTTTCAAATTTCTGCTGCGAAGATTTCGTAGCGCGTTTTACAAAGGATCGGGGTCTCACTTTCACTTCCTGACTTTCCTACAACTAAGTTCGTTTTCGTCGATGACACTGCGCAAAGACGTTGTTACGAATCTAAAGCAAAAAGCGTGATTTAACGTTTCGATCGTAGTAGGTACGAATACTTTTGTATATTCGGACGACACGAAGATCGTTAACGTTAATGGAAGTTACGCGTAAACGCCGATCGTAAAGTTTCTTCTCGAATCTCGTACACGTATGTACGTTAATAGATTCGCATAAGTCACAATTAATTAAATTCGCATCAACCATAAACTCGATTGAGGTACCTATAAATAGCCAGGCGGTCGTGACACGCGCAAACGGTCATTAAACGCACTATAATTCGTCGTTACTACTCTGTGTCAGTGGCCATTCGAGAATCGTTGACAATGAACTTTTAATAGCTGTCGGAGTCAATGGGTTCCAATATATATATATCCAAATGTACGAATTTAAACACTTACGATCATCTTCTTCCTCCTCTACGAGAATTCAACAAAATCATTGACACCGATCGATGAAAATGTGAACGAAACATGTTAGGTTACGCCACTGGCAGTTCACAAAATCTGAGCAAACCACTTCGCTGGTTGGTCGTTACGCGCGCGCGCTTGAACATAAGTCACAATTAACGAAGGCGTTAAGTCGCGGCCCTATTAATAAGCGTCGTCGAAGTGTCCTATAAATAGCAAAGGCACGAGGTGACAGTTGCTATATATATAACATATGCAGGCATGAATATGTACATATATGTATGTATATCGCACGACGCAAAGTGTCGAGAAGAATGGGAAAAAGTAGGGGACGTATCGTGATTGAAAAGAGGAAGACACAGAGAAGCTCAAGTACATGGAATACACAACGGCAGGCTGGCAGATCGGCAGAAAAGAGCTGCCAGTGTTAAGTGCGCCTATTTTCGCGCCGATGACACATCGGCGCTGATTGGATAGAATCGTTCGCTAAATAAAACTTCTCGAAAGCTCCGAGGAGGAAAAAGAGGAATAAAGAAGACAGAAAAGAGTGAGGTCCCCCCCCCCCCTCATCGGCCAACTTTCCGGTCCTCGTCTCTCGGGGCATATCACTCGTCTCCCTTTGATCGTTCCTCTCTAATCTCTTAGCATCGGGTCGCGCTGGGTGGTGGAATCGCCACCTGGGTGCTACGTACCACTCCTAGCTCGGTTTATATTTATTTCCGTTCCCGATGCGTTTTCTTGACGAGTGAGTCACACTTAGGATGCCAATTGGGCGAGTGCCCTCGGAGCCGCCGCATTCGAAAGACGCGCCGCGCGTTGCACAATGCGCGAGATATCTCGAGAGACTCAAGATCCTACCTAACCCTTTTCGAGATACAATGTCGCAAACTGTTGCCACCGTTACGTTCTTGCTAAATTCATTCGACGAAAGCGAGGATACCGATTTTTGCCTGGTATTTTACTTACATCATGCATTTGTCCAAGTGGGCTAGCTCGGAAATAATCTCTATGGTGGTTAAGTGGTCGAGAATCGAATTAGCAAGGATTAGACAAAGTGGCGCCTAAGGGAAAAACGTGTCCTCTGAAGAAGCGAAAACGAGGATAGATTGATGGCGTGGGTGGGCGGATGAGGGCTATTTGCGCGTAAAGAGAGTAGGTACGTGTGATGGCTGCGTGTGTATATGCAAGAGAGAGAGACGTAGTCCGGATCTTTCCCCCCTTATACCTCTTCTCCACCACTTGGGTGGCTCGCGTCTTCGCGAGGCTGGCTATTACGTGCGCTCATTAGGGTACGCGCTCGTGGCACAATGGAGACTGGATTCCGCAAAATCTCTTAAATCGACTCGTGGGTGTCGAGAGCACGGAACCCGACAAATGAGGAAACGGCCAACTAGCCGAGTCATTTCCATCGTTTACGGAGGACCGTCCTCGTCTTCTTCGTAGTCTTTGTCGTTGGTCGACGGTGGGAGTCTCTCATTGACGACAATTATAAGCGATCCGAATCCGAGATAGCTTCGTTGTAAAATAGCGCGACGAATCTCTCCTACGCGAGTGATCTAGGAGGATACCGGTTTTTCTTGCGAAGAACATCTTATCTTCTAGATCGAGCTTTGTTCCAGAATCACGAGAAATAAGATCATTCGTAGAAATGATGTTGAAATAAATTCAATTTGCGTCGTGCCTGAATAGGTAGGTAGGTACATACGTACGTAAATATAGATACGGTAGCTAGATTCGAGAGATCATAGGTACTACTATCGTAGAAAAAAGGTGTCCTTCCTTTGACACGAGCGGCAGGTCGCCGCTGGATCTTAGAGGATAGTCTTTCTTGCCGAGAGACTCGGGTTAATGGTACAAGTTTCACCGCGAGCTCGTTACGAAAACAATATAAAGGGACGAGGTATAACGGCGAGGCAGCGGGACGAAGATATACGCTTCTTCGAGTTCGTAAGGTCGTTCATGAAACTGGTCTTTCTTACGACACTCTCGTAAACCTGTTCCAAAAAAAGGGATCGCGACTCGTGGTAATCGCGAATTTGGCGACGCAATTGCGATCTTTCGGAAGATCCTTTTTCCTTTTATGGAAGATATCTTTCTAATGGAAGATATTTCTTTATTTTGATTACAGAGGCATTGGGAACCGGAAGTTCCTCTTGGCACAGCGAGGATGGTGGTCCCACGTCGAGACGAGGAGGAGAGACACCGTCATCATGCGCGACGCCTACCTCGGCTAGCTTCCCGTCGGAGCCAGAAATCGACGGTGACGTTGGCGTCAGTGCCGACGGTAACAATCCCGCGGCACCTTACCCTTGTCAGTTTTGCGAGCGGACTTTTCCACGATTGAGTTACCTAAAGAAACATGAACAGGTGAGAAAACAAAGTTTTATGTTCTTTCTAAAAAAAAAAGGAGACGGTCAAGTCGCGTGGCCACTTGGTACACCTCTATTTAGCATCACGGAGGCATTAGCTCGTTCTTCCGTGTCCGAGCAGAAGAGGTCGGGTCATCTTTGGGTCAGAATCTGTATCGTGTCTCATAACAGGTTGTACAAGTTCCTCCTCCGGGTTCCAGGTGGTATCTCTCGCCCTCTCTTTCGCGTCCCAACGAAATCCTCTGACACATAGGAACCTGCATGGAATTTATTGCGAGTATATCGTACGCTTTTAACTCGTTCTGTGAAAAATCGAGAGGTAACTACTTCGTTCCATCGGATGGAGTCTCGCGTGTCGAATCCACCAAAGAATCCTTCCGAATGACGATAAAAAGGAGTAGAGTGTAAGAAGCGAGGAGGATCCGTGAAGAAGCTCGTAAGAAAAACGTGGGGGCCGGTCCGAAGTCGTGTCACCCATCCAGATCGGTGTGACCGATATGATCCCCGTGCAGGCACACCGCACCGTTTACTTTTCTCCTCTTCGTTGTTGTTGCTTTCTCCCTTGGACGAGAGAAAAGAAAGAAAGACAGAGAAAACGAAACACGTCTCTCTCTTTCTCTCTTGAAACGACTACTCCGCTCATGAGAAACCGGAGGTAAGCTCGGCACGTAGCGTGGAGGATGGTCGCCCGACTTTCGAGCGAGCGATCGTCGGCTCCTTTGAAGAGACAGTCTCTCTCTCCCCTTCCTCCCCCTCTCTCTCTTTCTCTCTCGAAAGGGTGAAACGATCGCGAAGAGAGACCTCCGTCGTCGGTACGCGAGAACGACCGAAGAAAGATCTTTCCGGATCGAGTGGAAAAAAAACGTTTGTTCGCCAAATCGATTTTGTACAGATCTTAACGACCCTTCGTTCTTCGTACAGTGTACCGCGTTTTTTTGTCGATTACATTTTTACAAAGTCGTGAGCGTGGGCGCGAATACGATCGTGAAGAGAACCGTGCTTTCTTTTTATTTCTCTTTACCTGAAGATCTTTCGAGTGATCCAGCTCGATATTCTGGAACAAGAAAGAGAAAGAAAATGAAATGATCATAAGGAAGATCGTAGGAATTGACTTTTGTTTTTAATATTATATGTACATATTGTTTATTATATACGTTATATAAATGGAAATTAAAAGGATGGGTGTTTGAAAAGCCCCGTTGCATCCTTTTATCCCACCCGATAGAAAGATACTAATAGAAAATGAAGTATAATGATATCAACTGCACGCTACAATCGTAACATTTCGATATGACTTTTCTAATTGCAGAGCCACGGTGACCAAATGCCGTACAGATGTAGTTGGTGCGCGAGATTGTTCAAGCACAAGCGAAGCAGAGATCGTCACGTGAAGTTGCACACAGGGGACAGGAGATACCGGTGCTCCCATTGTGAAGCTGCATTTTCCAGGAGGTACGTATCGTTAAATTTACCGATCGATTTGCAAACTGCACGACGAACGCATCGCAATCTCGTGAACTTTTTTTTTTTTAAAACATTGACGATAAATTTTTCGAAAGGATCTCCTCGCTTCCGTTTTTCATTTTTATTTGAGTTCCAAGAATTTCCGCGGATTATCATTTGATTGATATAATATTTTAATTAATAAAATGACTAATTTAAAAATAACATTATTTTATTAATTTATAATGTGTCAATGTTATTGAACATGAAAAATTATACATAAATTATTAACACATTGCGTGCCAAGTTGATTTTTATATAAATACCCCCAGGGGCCAACAGGAAATATTTTATAAGTTGTTGGTTTGTAACCTAGAAATAAATTGTATAGTACTTACTAAGAACCTAATATAATAATAAATAAACTTCTAGAACAAATGTTACGTGTCATACATATATGAATGACGTGGCACGCAATTTGTTAAAACATAAAAGATTTTCACATATGCTATACTTAGCTAAAAACATTGCGAAACATTTTGATTTTTTTTCAAATATTGTTAAGATAACTAAATATAATTTGTCGAGCTGTGGGCAATCGGGGATAAGTGAAACGGCGGATATCGAATACGCGGATACAGCGATCCTACTGTACTTTTAATTTCAACTTTGGTTTTAAAACATCAAGAGAAACTTCGTTTATGAAGTTAGAAGTTGAATAGGGAGAAGACGGTCCGAGGCCCGTTGCCGTGGTCCCCGAGTGATAGCGGGGGACCGATCCAACGGGTGACAAATGAATAATGATCGCACGACGAGGCAGGACCACGGGTGGCATTAGTCAAGCTTACTCTCTTACGTGGCTCTTTCTTTTTCCTTTTCCTATTTCCATTTCTCTCTCTCTCTCTCACTGTGCTCGCATGCGGCCGCACGCTGCCTTATTCCCAGCTCGAATGCACGAGGGCATTGAGTCGTCTTCTCTCTCGTATTGAAATGCTAAGCTGACCGAGCAAACGAATGCGAGTGAGGAAGAGAAAGAGAGGGTGGCAAGAAAGTCCTCTCTCTCTTCTTCTTTCTCTCCCTTTCTCCACGCGCGCCAGCCTTCTGTCTCCTCTTCTGTGTGCGCGCCTTCTTCAGCGCGTACGAGTGCGCGCGGTGAGACACGCGAGACGACCCTCTCTCTGCGTTCACAGGAGAGCGGACAGGTAGGCGCATAGGTGTTGCGAGACAACAGGTAGAACATTAGTCAAGTGCCTCGTTGCTGCCCGTCCGCTTTTACCGCGACCCTTAAGTCGCTCTCGAGGCTCCTTCTTATACCTTTTTTTCAACATTTCCAACTCAACCTTTCTCCGTCTACTTTACTAATATTTATTTATTTTTTCATTACTCTTCTTTGTTTTACGTCTGATCAATAACATCGTTTATTAAAGTTTTTTTAAAGTGACTAGTAATTAAATGATGACAATGAAAGTATCTTATAGAACATAAAACTAAGTCCTAATATAGATGAAATTATGTAATTGATCGTTTCTAGGAAATATTATTGAAACTAGCTCAGATCGATCCCATTTAAGGTTCTAACAACGACTTACCATACCCTGTCAGCCGTTATTACAATCGCGTCGCAGGATCTTTAGGCCACATCTCTATTCGCTCTTCTCCTCCCACTATGGCAGACGGCTTGGGTGAGCCAACAAAAGGGTGAAAATCCCCGTGGTTCTCACGTGGAACCTCTACACCGCGGGGGATCTTAATGTACGATCGACATTGTCACGTCGAGTATCGTATCGATCTTGGTCCCGATGGCTTGTTTCGTGAAAAATCGATTCTCACACGAGATTTAATTTCTTATCGACAAGCAACCACCGCGCGATGCTTCGATATGCATCGAACAAGGTTTCTTACGCGCGTCAAGAATTCAGGAAACTGTCTCGAATCTCTGAGATGACTTTTTCTTGTCTGCTCGGAATGCGGTTGCCAATAGCGTTTCTTCAATGGCCGTGTAGTTTGTTCTCAGGCTTCTCCGTCATCGTAAAGTCACGATCACGATTTTGACCCTATGATCGGTCAGCTACCGCTTCTACCGTTTTGCTTCGTCCCATTCTTTTTCATCATTGTCGCCAGCGGGATATGTATATTGAATAAAAAGGAACCGATTCACGCCCTGTGCTTTATACAATTCAAGTGGTCGAGAGGATGAACGGTTTCAAGAAAATGACAAGAGTGTCTTGGAACTCGTCAAGGAGTGTCTTAGGACTCGATTCTTCGTAATAAAATAAGCACAAAAGTATAGATAACTATTTCACGAGAAAAAGAAGTTTTTTCCAAGGTTTCCAAGGAAAAATCCTAATGTATGCATCATGATTTTTGCGAAAATGGACACCACCGCCGATTTCAATGTTTAATGGCTCATTTTAAAGAAGAAAGCATGCAGAATACTGTCCCGTTGTCCGTTTTTCGATATCGTTAAGCAATGATAAGAAATTAATTTTTTAAATGTCAGAGTATGGGTCGTTTTCAAGCTTAAAACTGCTGTATCTTTCGAACCAGCCATCCTATCGAAACGCGACTTGCATATTCGTAAAGAAGAGACTTTCCCCTTTCGAACAAGTATTTGATCGGGCAAATTCGAGATACTTCGATTTTTGACAAAAATCCTGACCTATGCATCATGATTTTTGCCAAAATGGTCACCACCGCCGATTTCAATGTTTAATAGCTCATTTTAAAGATAAAAGTATGCAGAATAATGTTCCGTTGTCCGTTTTTCGATATCGTTAAGCAATGATGAGAAATTAATCTTTTAAGTGTCGGAGTATGGGTCTTTTTCAAGCTTCAAACTGCTGTATCTTTCGAACCAGCCATCCTATCGAAACGCGACTTGCATTTTCGTAAAGAAGAGACTTTCCCCTTTCGAACGAGTATTTGATCGGGCAAATTCGAGATGCATCGATTTTTGACAAAAATCTTGATGTATGCATCAAAATTTAGAAAGAAGAAAGCATGCAGAATACTGTCCCGTTGTCCGTTTTTCGATATCGTTGCGGAGTGTTGAAAAATAAATTTTTTAAGTGTCGGAGTATGGGTCGCTTTCAAGAGAAAAATTGCTGTAACTTTTTAACCAATCATCCTATCGAAGCCACACTGCCATATTCGTAAATTAGAGACTTTCCTCTTTCGAACGAGTATTTGATCGGGCAAATCCGAGATGCATCGATTTTTGACAAAAATCCTGATGTATGCATCATGATTTGGATGGTGAAAAAATGATCCACCCTAAGATACCAAAACTGCGACTGGGACCACTTCCCTTTGGGACTTTTAGCCCCGGTCTCCCCTACATTGATAAATTGGGCATTTGGAAATACAATTTTTGTGCCTTGTTTCAATTTTGAAATGTGAACCTGGATGGAGAAAAATGCCATTTTCATTAAAAGGAGTTATTACGAAAATTACGAACTTTAAATTTGTTTTTCTCGTAAACTAGACAGAATTGACCCATAGTTAAGTATACTTTTGCACTTATTTTATTACGAAGAAGTCGAGTTCTATGATTATCTACAAATGTTCGGTCCTAAGACATTTTGGAAGATGTGCAGCGTAATCGTTGATTTTACTTTCGATCGATCGATCCAGGGGTCGTACGATTATATCTGGAGGAAACCTATTATCTAATGTCGCGTGAATTTTACGTGTATGATTTCATCGAGAAAAGCTTTTAACGAACGTCTGGATTCGTATAAACGGCATTCCTGGCGTGAAATGCCAAAGCGAACGAAACGTTTACCTTTTAATTGTCCAGAGGAATATTCGATGAAATCCTTTCTACCTCGGGGTGAGCTAATAGATCACGGAGATTTGGTTAAAGAAAATCACCGGCCAGGCTATTCGTTACTCTCTTCTTTTTCTTCTTTTTTTTTTTCTTTCTTTCTCTCTTTCGGGAAGCAGGTGCGACTGGGAAAAACGATACATCCGATAATAGGACAGCAAGGAGTAGCTTCGCCGATAATCCAGCCCCATGAATAATTCAGACGTAAAGTGCAAGAGTAAATTTACCGTCTGTCTTCGTTCCAAAGAGAATCGAGACACTGACCGTTTGGTTGGTTGCTTGCTTGCTCGGACCAACGAGTGACCTCACCACCTTATACGGATTTAGTTTTCCACCTCTCCACGAGGATGTATTATTCATTCCGCTGGTGGTTTATTCCCTCGAAAATTGCTGACCTGTCACCTCTTTTAGAGGCACGCCGAAATCGCTTCTTCGACTGCTACGTCGAGAGATGTGTCTCTCAGTACTTTCGGTACGGAGATTCGCGTTATTAACGAGTGAAAAGATATTTTCAAGCCATCTCGTTCTCGACGTCAATCAATTTGCACAAAGTGGCGCGTCTCCTATTTTTTATTTTCGAGATATTCGTTCGTCCTCGTTACTGTTTGGGACTTAATGGGAGATTCCTCGTTGCTTTTAAGATTATACATTTGATTGTGGCCATTATTTGTTATTATCAAAAGTTATCAATATACCCGTAACGAGAAACAGTCGGCATCGCAAAGATCGTATGGATACGATTCACGATTCAAAGGATATTTATAGTTGCGAACAGGATACACTCGTTGATAAGTTTTGACGTGAATTAATTCGATCCTAATGATTCGGTAGGTTTAACAGGAAATCCGATTTCCTGAATAATATTCAATTTCCAACGAAACGGATATAACTGTGACAGTTATGTGATTCTCTGGAAGACTGACAGTAAATTAATCGAAATGGTTTATAAGGTTGGAAAACTGTTTTACGTTGAAAGAACTTCTGCTCGTGACGTGAAATCTTTATTCCGACCCACATTTCAAACTGTTCCTTTCAAAATGTTAACTCATTCGACAAAGTCGAATCAATTTTTTCGATCCACGAAACGAATGACATTATTTTATTTGGTATTTTTTCAGTGATCATCTGAAGATTCACATGAAAACCCATGACACGCAAAAGCCGTATCAGTGTACCGCGTGTTCCCGAGGCTACAATACGGCGGCCGCATTGACTTCGCATATGCAGTCGCATAAGAAACATCACCAAGGAACGAGTCACAATAGCAACAAGCTCCAGGACTCGGATTACGGTAGGAGGAGCGTCTCCTCTCACAGCACGTCCTCTCCACCGGTACCAAGTTCGCCATCGCCTTCTTTAAACTTGAGTCTCAATCCAAAAAACACTTTGAAGACGCCACCAGGAACTTGCAGTGCCTCGACAACGCCGATACTCAATAATTCTCCATTGAAATTAGCTTGCATGTACTGCACCAGAGATTCGTTTAGTTGCATGCAGCAACTACAGATGCACGTGCATACGATGCACCAAGCTATTCTGAGCGGAGAAAACCTGGTTGTGCCACCTTCGCCGGACAGAACGATCGATTCGTCTGCCGTTAATTGTACGCGAGATAAATTACTGGATCGACCGGATTGCAGTACGAAGGATCAAGAAAAAAAATATGAAGAAAGATCGATGGAAAAGGATTACAAAAATACCTTCACCTGTTACCAATGTACTATGAAGTTCTCGAGCTTGGCATCCTTACGAGATCATTTGATCTCCATTCATAGAACGGACGCCTTCGGCTCGTCATTGATAATGTGTCCACTTTGCGGTATCCCCTGTAGCTCGGCCGCGGCATACGCGGAACATTACGTTCTCCAGCATTGTGAAAATCGTCGAATGCCGCCACAAAATCCTCAAGAGTATATGGATCCAAAATTAAATGGCGTTTACGATATAAAGAGTATCAGAATGCACAAGAGTAGAGAGCAATCGATGGTAGAGCCTGCTGATCTCACTAGCAAACACGTTAAATCGTCTGAGAATAATTACACGTCGAGTACACTGCTTTGTGGTCAATGTGGTGCTGCTTTAAAAGATTTTGAATCCTTTCGGGAACACCTTGCCAGACATTTGCAAGCTGATCATCGAAACGAAGTGGCTAGGTATCCTTGCCCAAAGTGCGAGACCAGTTTCCAGGATAGGGAAGACATGCTCGTCCATTTGACAAAACATTACTTGGGTCAAATCAGTAAAGAGTATGCTTGTTCGGCATGCAAAAAGTTGTACCCGCATCCCGATCTCCTTCAAAGGCATCTTCTAGATAGTCACGCTCATCATCTCTACAGGTGTGCCCTTTGTAGGGATACTTTTGACTCTCGCGTAGCCATTCAGGTACATTTCGCTGTTAAACACAGCCAGGAATGTAGAATTTATCGATGTAACGCCTGTACAACGCCTAATAATGAGAATTCACCTGGTAACGCGCCCGGCGAAGGCAGAAGTTTCTTCAGAAGCGAAAGTGAAATGGCTAATCATGTCAGAAACGTTCACGCCCCACCGCCAACGCTGAACAGCAGTCCAGTCGCGAGAAGTCCGGCTTCGACGCCAGGTATGACGGCGAACTCTGGACCGAGATGCGTCTTTTGTGGTATCTGCTGTAGTTCCGAACTCGAGCTCCAGCTTCACTTGGCGAGTCACTCGACAAGTCTTTACAGATGTCCAATATGTAGAGAAGGTTTTGCCGTTGAGTTCCTACTGGATCGGCACATAACGCAAGTACATCACGGTGGTGATCATCAAGTGAACATGCGAAACAATCCTAGAGAAAATGGTCGACTTCATCGACCGACTAGGTCTCAAGAAGAGGTAAGTTTTAATAATGATAATAGCTAATCTAGTCAAATAAATCGATTTTCTTGATATTAATTAAACGCTTATGATACTTAGGCAAAATCACAAAAGAGGGGACGGTCACCGGCATCGAGTAACAACAATTCCCTGAATCAACGTGACAATAACAACAAAAGAGCAAACTTCGGCGGCGGTCAGCAGTGCGAATTATGTGAGCGTGGCGAATTCGCGAACGAGGCCGAACTTCAAGCGCACAAAAAGTTAGCTCACGCGCCGTCAAAAGTTCCGAGCAAGTCTTTATCGAGTCTGAGCATGACTTGCGCCTATTGCGGCGAGGTCTGTCGATCGAGAAACGAGCTGGAATCTCACATGAGGATGCAGCACACCTCCAGCGAGCCTGGTGGCCGGCATAAATGCAATATCTGTGACGAGGTCTGCCCGTCGGGCGCGATACTCGCCGAGCATAAGCTTCAAAAGCATTGTAAGATACAATTAAGCGATACCTGCATCGTCTGTCGTGGCAACTTAACGAACACGGCACAGTTTCTCGAGCACGTGCAAAGACATAGTCTGGAGAACGTAGATCCTCAACAGAGACTGGACAATTCCTTGCCTCATCTACCAGCACCGTGCGTGGTTTGCAGGCAAACTCTTATCAGCGACCTGGAGTGTCGCCTTCACGCTCGATATCATCTTCGAACATCGGCTGGTTCACCTAGTACAAGTTCCAGTCCAAGTCCTAATCAGAAAGCGACGAATCCCAATTGTTGCCTTTGCTTGAGAGAATTTTCTACGGACGATTTTGTCAATCTTCCTCCCAATCACATCAGCGGAGGACAGTCCCTTAAAGTTTGTAAATCTTGCTACGTGAGGTATTCTCAGGGATTACCTATCTTGAGTTCTCCTTACGAACATGCTCGGACCGCTAAATGTGAACGTCCATGGATCCCGGAAAAAGATCTTCAATGGGATGGCTCCACAGATAGATGGGATTCTGAACGTGGCTTGAAGACGGAGATTCGTACTGCGAATGATCAAGAGGGTGAATGTAAAAGATGCGAGGAATGTGGTATCAAATTTGAAGACCCG
Organism: Ancistrocerus nigricornis; assembly: GCA_916049575.1. Taxonomy (NCBI): domain Eukaryota; kingdom Metazoa; phylum Arthropoda; class Insecta; order Hymenoptera; family Vespidae; genus Ancistrocerus; species Ancistrocerus nigricornis. The sequence continues at coordinate 3,246,198 of OU696668.1, read as the reverse complement.
GAAGAAGCGGAGAAACATAAAATAAGTGTACATGAAAAAGCACATAATAATGGGTCCAATACTTACACGTGCATACAATGTCAGGTATTTACACTGTTGTATAATATCTTCTTATCCTTCTTCCTTTTTATTAACTTTTAATAAATTTGATATTTATTTCATGATTTTTAGATGTCATTCCCAAGTGAAGCTATGATACAGCAACACGTAACGAAAGAGCATTTAGAAGCATCGGGAAAAGGATACGTTGATACTTTACGATGTCACCTGTGTCTATTCGAAGCGAACAGTCCCTTGCAACTTCAGAGTCACTTGATCGAACATACGTTTGCTGGATGCACTACTCTCAGTTGTTATATCTGTCAAGCTCTTTTCACTGTACCTATCGGTCTTCAGGTATATTTTTTAATAATTCGTAAAAAAAAGATATAAACGTGAATTTATTAATGAGTCTAACGCGTAACTACTTCTTTCTTTAGAATCATATGCTACAAGAACACGGCTTGAATGCACGACCTTATGATTGTTCTAAATGCACCTCAAAGTTCTTCTTCAAAGCAGAACTGGATCATCATTCATTGACGTTTCATCATCTCGAAGAAAACTCTGTACATACTGAGGCTGTACGAGACATGTCGGAAGCAAAAAACCAAATTAGTAACGAAGATCGTAAATTTGATGAAAACATTACGATAAAGGAAGAACTATTGCAAGGGACCGAAGAGGAAGAAGAAGTTAATGTAGATGGACAAGTTGAACAAGACGGTCTAGAAAAAGAGGATTCTTCGTCCCAAAAAAAGACTTTTTTAAAGTCGGAAGTCAATAAACAAATAGACTCCGAAAAAGCAGATACGTGATGATTCATTCTATTAAAAAATAGGAGAGAGAGCTTATTTTAAATTATGCACTGTTTTCCAGATATAATAGCGACTATAATTTGTTATTTGTTTATGAAACGTATACTTCGTAACAGTTCATATGCATATTTGAATTAGCAGATAATACTAGTTTTGTTATTGTTTACTAAATTGTAAGAAATAGATCCTATGGACAAAGCAGTAGATCTGGAATAGAGGAATCTGTTTCTTACTTTTTAGAAAACGAGGCCTATTGTAACAAAAAGATGCTTTGATTTTTTCCTTTTTACCGTAGGTATATATGCATGTATATTCTTGTAATCCTGTTGAAATTATTCAGCAAAATAAAATGGAAAATAAGTAACATTCCTTTTTTTGTAACATTTTCACATGTATTTAAGACAATCTATTTACAAGATATACTACTGTTGCCGAAAAGTTGTAACATCGTTACATATCTCGTTATTATTAATATAATCATATTATACATGCACTTTATATAAATATGAAGTTTAATTTTCTTTTACCAATATCTTTGTATATAATTATTATAATATACTTTATAAATGTACTGAGAATTTCATCTAAGTCGTTACGTTTAATATTAATATTATTACATGTAAGTACTATGAGACATTACAAGATTTGCGTTATATTTGGGAGTATATAATTGTCTTTATCGCGTTAAGTTTAGATGGTTATTTTAAATTGGAAAGCACATATTGATTGTAATCATTGTCGCTTTATCGAATATTTTTTCTTGTCGCTTTCAATCGAATTTACATACGGATACCCATTGAAGTAACACAATAGGATATGTAAATTACTAATTCAACATTGGCTGTAACATAAAATGCATTTGTCATTTCTCTGCCAAAGCAGAACATCCTATAGTAGAAGAAGATTATGTCATAATGAAAACATAATCTGTACATAGATATAATATTATCAGTAATTATTGAGAAAGCTCTTTCAATTTGTCAATAACGTAAATTATAAAAGGAGAGTAGTGTCTAAATTAAGAAAATGCAATAACCTGTCCACTAGATGTAGTAAGTTCACTAAGATAGAACAATTGCGAAATAAATTATTGTTTTAAATCCTGTTTGCCAAAATAAATATTGGTTCCAAATCCAGTTCCTTATTAATATAATTAAATCGATTTGTAGTATTTAATTTATGTAAAGTATTCGAAGCAACCCGATCGGTGGCGGCATCATTTGGAGATTCTTCTTCCGAGTTTCCAACGATATTAAACCCTTTTCGTCAATGGTATCAAAAAATATAATAACAATAAATTAATTACACATAAATAACTAAAACTAACATAAATAAAAATATATTAACTTTAACTGTTGCTTCTAACTGAAGAAATATTTAGGTGTTCATATTTCAAACATGATCTTCTTTGATACCATATGCATATAGGATATATAGGATATATCCACAGCACAATAAAAGAAATATCAGCCAAGGTCACTGATTTTCGACCTTATTCTGTAAAAGAATAATTCTATTTCTTCTACTTTTTTGCAAAAACTCAAGTCGTTAGGTTCAATTATAAAAAAGTTATTGTGTTTTAAAGGGTATACATTTATTTCTATACGTATGTAAAAAGGGAAGCATTAATGGGATACCCCCACCATGCGCCATTAATGCATCTCTCTGTACATCGTTTTGATCAGCAAATCCTGGCGAAAAACAGAACCACAGATGAGGTATAAGAATAGACCTGTCATCTTATGAGACTTCTTGTCCCATGTACTGAAATACCGATCGTGCGAAAAATAGAGGTTTTCTTACGCCCTCTACGATATGGAGTGGTGAGTTTAGGAATCATATTCACAAATGTTTAAAAATTAGAAAATAAAGTCGAAAATTTCTAAAATCAGCCGAAATCACTGGTTTTCGAACTCTTCGCAAGGGATCGAAAAGGATTTTACAACACAACCAAATTTTCTTATTGCTTATCATGTCTATGTTTTACATTAGCCATGACTAAAAGGGGGAAGATTCTGTTTTTTAAATTGAGTTTACTAACCTCAATTATACATTTGTTTGACACTGACGTTTCAATGGTTTCAGTGTATGACATCATAACTGTGTGACTAATCTTATTGTGCATATTTGTAACTTTGTACTTTATTATGACAAAAAACTAAGAATTAAGTAAGTCATTCATATCGCAATAAAAACAACATTAGAATAAGGATTACCTTTTTTTTGTTATTTGATAAACTCACATGAAAATTCCGTATACATCGTGTTGATTATTCGATGTTTAATAGTATGCATTGACTCTAATTCTTTTTTTTTTTTAAGGAAATTTTCACTATGATTGCACCAGAGATTGGTTCTACAAATGCTGAAACTGTTCATGTAAGAATTACAAGTGAGAAAGCACCACTAATTAGTGGTAGAAATGTGTTTCAAAGAATAACCAGCATATTTAAAAAAACACCACGTACCGATGGAGATGGATACGTCGAGTTTGGTAGCCTGGGTGTCGATAGTACTCGTACATTGGGGACATTTGCTGGTGTATTCAGTCCTGTTACACTGTCCATGTTCAGTGCCTTAGTTTTCTTACGTATGGGTATGTTTAAAAAATAAATATTTATTTTATGTTCACATATTAAGGATTCATTTTTATTCAACACTATATAATAAAATATGTTCCAGGTTATATTGTAGGAAATGCAGGATTACTTGTAACTCTGATACAATTTATAATTGCCTATGGGATTTTACTCTTTACTGTAGCATCTGTTTGTGCTATATCAACAAATGGAGCAGTTGAAGGGGGTGGCGCTTACTGTATCCTTATTTAATATATTACATATAATTGTTATCATTGTTTGTATTTATAGATGAATATATATTTTTCTTTATAATCCATGTACAGTTATGATCAGTCGTACATTAGGACCTGAATTTGGTGGTTCCATCGGAACATTATTTTTCATGGCAAATGTTGTATCGAGTGCACTTTGTATTTCTGGTTGTGCCGAAGGTTTAGTAGAAAATTTTGGCCCTTCTGGATACCTGATTGGAAAACATGCACTTATACCAGACGGTCGATGGTGGAGATTTCTCTATCGTTCTTTAGTAAATACAGCCAATCTATTAGTTTGTTTGATTGGAGCACCTATGTTTGCAAAAACTAGTGTTGCCATTTTGGCAGTGGTTTGTATTTGTCTAGGAAGTGTATTCATAAGTTTTTTAGTAGGAGGACCTATGGCGGTAAGAAACTTAACATAAATATAACCATAAAGCCTAATAACTTATTGGTGCTTAAAAATATATGAAAAACTTATTATACTTCTAGATACCAATTCCAGATGCAAATACATTAGTACAAAATGCGACTGACCACATAAATGGATCATATACAGGACTCTTGTCTTCCACTCTTCAAAGTAATTTATATTCTAATTATAGCGCTGACTATACAAGCCCTGGTATAATGACTGATTTTGCTAGTGTATTTGGTGTACTCTTCAGTGGCGTAACAGGAATTATGGCTGGAGCAAATATGAGTGGTAAGCTTTGCAAGAATGCCACTGTTTATAATTATATGGTGAACTGCACAATAACTACTATAATTATCAACAGGTGAATTAAAAAGCCCTGGAACAAATATTCCCCGTGGAACACTATCAGCAGTATTGTTCACATTTTTGTGTTATATATTACTATCTGTTTTAACGGCTGCAACCACAAGTCGCTTTTTATTACAAAATAATTTCATGTACATGATGCCAATAAATATTTGGCCACCATTTGTTGCTGTTGGTATATTGACAGCAACATTCAGTGCTGGTTTAAGTAACTTAATTGGTTCAAGTAGAGTATTGGAAGCATTAGCAAAAGATAATGTTTTTGGTAAGTAATCATTAAAAATTACATAAAAAGACAGAAGTTGGAAAAATTGTGTCTTTTTTATTTATATCATATTTTTTATCATATCTAGGTTCAGGATTGAATTTTATTATACAAGGTACATGGCAAGGAAATCCAATAGCAGCAGTCCTAACATCATGGTTTCTTGTACAAATAATTTTACTTATTAGCTCTTTAAATGCAATTGCACAAATAAATTCGGTATTGTTCCTTTTGAGTTATTTAGCAACTAACTTAGCCTGTCTTGGACTTGAACTTGCAAGTGCACCAAATTTCCGGTAAGCCTCATATATTTTTTAACGAGTATAATGAACTTTACTTACTATCATAATTTATTACAGACCAACATTCAATTACTTTACATGGCATACAGCAACTGTTGGTCTTCTTGGAACATTAATTATGATGTTTGTTATAAACAGTATTTATGCATCAAGTAGTATAATCCTATGTTTAATTTTGATAATTGTGCTGCATTTGTTCTCACCAAGTAAAAATGCACCATGGGGTAGCATATCACAAGCATTAATATTTCATCAAGTGAGAAAGTATTTATTAATGTTAGACTCTCGCAAGGATCATGTTAAGTTCTGGAGACCACAAATGCTTTTGATGGTTGCTTCACCACGATCTGCATGTCCTCTTATAGATTTTGTAAATGATTTGAAGAAAGGGGGACTATATGTTATAGGACATGTAAATGTTGGAGAGTTTGCTGGACAAAATAGTGATCCTACAATAGAAGAATATCCTCACTGGTTAAGTTTAGTTGATCACATGAAAGTTAAGGCATTCGTAGAACTGACAGTTACAAAAACAGTTCGTGAAGGCTTGCATCATTTGATAAGAATATCTGGAATGGGAGCAATGAAACCTAATACAATTATTCTTGGTTTCTATGATGAAGAAACACCACGAGATTTTTTCAGCGATTCTCAGTATTCAACTGCAGTATTTGAAAACACTGCAGCGATTCGCAACAATGTTATATTTCCATTAAGGCAAGCTGGTACAGAAAGAAATTTGGATCCAGTGCAATATGTTGGGATGTGCTCAGATGTTCTAAGAATGAAAAAAAACTTATGCTTATGCAGAAATTTTCACTTACTTAACAAATTACAAATTACAAAGTAAGTTTCACATTATTGGATTACTTATATTATATAACATATTATATGTAATTTACACTTGCAGGAATTCCAATTTTAAATACATTGATGTGTGGCCAGTAAATTTCTTCCAACCATCTGATCAAGATCCATTTGACACAACATCTTTATTTATGCTTCAACTGGCATGTATCATAAATATGGTGCCTGTATGGAAAAATTTGCACCTTAGAGTATTCCATTGTGAAATTGCAGATAGTAGTGCAAGTTTAAGTATTTCAGAATCACAAAGTTCCATGAATGAATTTCCCAACGTTTCAAATGAACATAAAATTAAAAAATTATTAAATGTTTTAAGAATCTCAGCATCAATTAAGAAAATCCCTAATTGGGGAGCACAAGTAAGTGGTCTAAAAGGCAGATCACTTATTGAACCAAAATTGGACACTCAATATGAGTCAAATTCTGAAAATGTGGATAATACTTTAAGCAATGTTTCACGAACCTATATAATGAGGTAATTATATACAATGAAAGTAGTATAAATATTTTTTGTTTATTATTTAGATCTTTACAAAATTTATTATAAATTTCAGTGTCAATCAGCTAATCAGACAACATTCTGATCAAACAGCAACAACTTTCATATACTTACCAGCTCCTCCTATTTCAAATACATGGGACGAAAATGTTATGTATCGACAGTATCTTCAATTATTAACAGAATTGACTGTAGATTTACCACCGATAGTGTTAGTACATGGTGTCAGTGCTGTTACATCGACAACATTGTAACAATATGAAAGTATAAAAGAGAAATCCTAATATCATATTTTTCATTAATTAATGGGATCATCCTGTATTAGATATTTATATTTTAGATTATGACTATATCATAAATATCATAATTAAATTAATTGATTTATTATAACTAATGCACAAAATTACGAATAACTCAAGTTGTTCCATATAAAAGTATTTAATGATTATTTAATTATTTAATAGCAAATAATATACTGAAGCAATATGTACCTTTCCAGTTTAATAACAAGTAATAATATTCTTTCTATCAGGACTAAACTTTAATTTACAAATATCATATAACTTATTACTGTGATAAAGAATTTATTCTATAAAGTATTTTCCAGATAGGAATATTTTTGAAATCTATAAAATACATTTATCAGAAAATGAATAATGTACTTATTGTAATATATTTCATATATAAAAATATTTTTGTGTTTACATTTTTTACTGCATTTAATGGAATAGTGAATAATTATCAACAACAATTAAGAATACATAAGTATAAGTTAAGTCTTCTTTTAATTATCTATTATTATAAATTATCATAATAGTACTATGTTATATCATTTTATTCATCAAAGATTCGTTTTTAAAGGGTGTACGCTCAATTTTATGAGTAACTGTACATGTATTGTTTAGGTCACTAGATATGAAACGGTCGATTTTAAAAATAAAATCAAATTATAAAATCCATATATTTTATGTGTAACTATGTCATACAATTAAATAAAGTTTTTAAAATAATCTTCAAAGTTAAACAACACCTGCCGGGATTTGAACCCTCGCTCTTAGACTTCACAGTACAACCTGCCACCACCTGAGCTATTGAAGATTTAGACCGCACATTGTTAAATAGTGTAAGGTATAATTTACCAAAACCATTAAAGGTATACCGCATCTTTTCAATATGAAAAATAGTGTTTATTATAATTTTCATGTATAGATACATATCTTTTTCACAATGCTTTAAATAATTCAGACAACGCATTTTTATTCATAACGGATGAAATTCTAACCTTAAAACGTCGTTGCTTTGATATCGTAGGATGTCAAACGCATTTGACGGGAATAATTGATATACAAGATACGTCAATTACTCTGGGATACAGTGTTGAATACAAAGGAAAGAAGATCGTAGTCTACTTTATGATGTAGCATATATTTTCATCTATATCATGTTTCCCTCAGATTACTGTAGCAATTTTTTCCTGCTATCACGATATATAATTGGATGATATACTGCATACGTTGATTTTTAATAATCTGTCAAACCACAAGCTCAAAGGTTTTTATTATTGGTACTTTAATAAATACGTACATTAGTAATAAATTATCTTTAACAATTTTCTTTGAACATTACAGATGTCAGGAAACAAGTGCCGTAACTGTGGGTCTGTAGACATTGAAACAGATCCTGCTCGTGGAGATGCTGTCTGTACAGAATGTGGTTTTGTGCTGGAGGACCAACTTATTGTTAGTGAGACTACTTTCGAGGAATCTCCATCTGGCAATATGATGGTCCTTGGTCAATTTGTTGCTAATGATAGCACCGGAGGAGCTACAGGTTTTGGAGCAGGTATTTTTCTGTTTAATCCAAATATAACTTTCGTTATAAAGTTGTGTGATAAAAACAATAAAAGTAACAATGACAGTGATATCTTTATTTAGAAAGAAGACTCAAATTATATTTGCTTTACATATAAACATATGATATATATTTATATAATTATACTGCATATTATCTTCAAATTAATAATGTTTTTTCTTTTTTCATTTTAGCATATCATGTTAGTGGAAAAGAATCAAGAAGAATCACATTACAAAATGCCAAAAAGGGAATAACACATCTCTGTATGCAATTACAGTAAGTTTTATACTTATAATGAGTAGGAAAAGTATTTGTTACAAGTAAAATTAATATTTACATCATAAATATTACTTGCTAATATATACTTAATATCAATGATTTCTAATTCTATGTTTTATTTGTTACAAGACTTAATCAGCATTGCATCGATATAGCTTTTAATTTTTACAAAATGGCACTAAGCCGACAACTAACTCGTGGAAGAAAGCACGCCCTCAATCATGCAGCCTGTGTATATATCACTTGTCGCACTGAAGGCACTGCTCGTATCCTTTGAATATATTTTTGCTTTAGAGGATTCTACATTTATTATCCATTGCTTTACTCGATTAATCCTTAACGACATATATAGATTTACTTATTGATATCAGTGATGTCCTTCAAATTTGTGTCCATGAACTGGGACGGACGTATTTACGATTGACACAAGCCTTATGTATCAACATACCTTCAGTAGGTAAGTATTTATTACAGTTATATATTTTGTACGATATATTATTTTATTTGAAATAGTTATGGCTTGAGCTTAAATAATCTGTACATACCTGAATACGTCCACAGTAATTATTATTTTTAAAATTGAAAGTAAAAGAACTCTATGAACAGTGTTGTCAGTAAATATGACTAGCAGGATACAAATTTATATTTATTAACAAATTATTATCTTATATGCATATTTAACAAATTCATTACACTTTGTATGAAAGGAAAGTATTACTGTTCCATCAGAGAAGAAAATTGCACAATTTTGTACTACGATCCTTGAGGTGAAAAAAAATACTTTATCTCTTCCTATCTCATTCTATATTTTAGAATAAAAACGATTTGTACAATACTTTTTAAATGTTATATGGGAAGGTAATCTAACTTTTTTAATTTGAAATAGGTATAATTAATAATTAACTAAGCATATATATAATTAATAATTTTTTGGTAGTATTTTATAATAATACAAATTCTTTTTTATTTGATCTCTCTTATATTCAATAATACTAAAAATAATAATAGATTTGAATAATACAAATAATAATAAACTTTATAATAATTTCAAGGAATTAGGTCTTATCAAAAAATAATTATTTATTAAATATTCATTAAATTTATTGCAAGAATAACAATGACTAATTCAACTTCATCAGCATCAGAAATTCACAATGCATTTTTCTCAAATATCAATGATGCTTTTAATAGTTGAATGTTTTCTCTTCCAAAGGTTTACCTTTTTCAAAGCTTACATATGATACAAATTTTCACAATGCATTTTGTGATTACATATATAGTCTGCATATTTTTATTATGAATATTTACAATTAATTGCTGCTAAGCATAAGATGATTTCATTTTCGCACATACTTTGAAAGATATAAATTACAGATAAATCTGATGACAACAAAGACAGAATATTGATAGATGCACTACTTTTCAATACTGTTATTTACTATATTGAACTATTCTTGATTTTATTTAATTACTTTACTTTTAATAGTATACTTACATATATGATCTATTATACAAGGATAAACTAAACTTTTGGTGGAATTTTGACATTCAAGTAAAACTAAATAAAAGCTTGTAAAAATGACAAACATTATATATACATATCAGTAATAAAAAATTATGTAAAATATTAATTTGATAACACAATGTGACTTATAAGATACGAATTAAAAAATTTTCCTTTTATAGAACTTGTTCCTTGGATATTATGCATATGCTTTAATTAGGTGGAATTAATATCAGAATCTCTTTTGTGTTTAAAAATTATGTAAATACTAATGTTTACTTTATTGCAACGGAGTATATATCTTATTCAACATATGGACTCATTTGGCAAGCTAGGAATTTACTTATTTGAGTATTTAGAGTATTGCAAAATTAAATGAGTTATAAAATCAAATGACATTATTATTAGTAACTTGTCACAGGTCAAATGCTTTTGTTCTGTTTTGCAAATATTTCATAGCCCTGCAGTTCCAAAAATACTTATTCATTTTGTTGAAATTTAAGATTATTATACTAATTCAACTAATTCAAAATTTGCTAATTTATTTACCACTACTGTCGTTGCTAAATAACCAATATTAATACTTGTTCATTTTCTTTATTGCCTTATCTGATGCTTATTATTTTCATAAGAACATTTATTATTAAAGTTTAAATACTATTCCTTTTTAAAATAAATTCTTTTTTTCCACATGACAGCAAAGAATAAATTTTTGAAACTTTCAGATTTAATTACGTCTGTCTCATTTGTTTATGTACTAAAATTTGCACAGTGACATGTAATTTGTAACGTACAGTTGTCCACAGAGCCAAAAATTCTACTAAGTGGGTATACTTTAATACGAGATCTGTGTACTAAACTATTTTCATCATAGAATATACATATCATGTGCAAACTCTCATGCAGAAGAACTTCACTCTGCTAGGTTTAATTTTTCGCCTAATAGGCTGACATGATGTGTGCAAATTTGTTCAGAACAATTGTCACTTAACATCTTCAAGATCCTTCTTCGCATATAACACTTTAATCAAAGTGTTACTCACATTGTAAATTTGCATCAATCATCTGATGGTGGTCCATAAAAAATTAGTTCAGGTATCTGTCCACCTTGAACACCTGTACCGTTAGTACTTTCAGAACTACACTGAAATTGAAAGTTTACACTTCCCACTGTAGCTTCTGACATACCCTCTTGGCCAAAATAACTTAGCTCCCCACCATCAAGTATTGCACTTGCTGTATAGAAGCACTCTGGTTCTATTTGTATAGGATTTTCAAAGTACACGTGAAATGTACTGCTTGATCCATCAGAAAAAAATTTTGTACTATTTTCTGATAAGACACAGCCCAGTCTTTTAAGTTCTATTCTAACATTATAGTCCGCAGCACCAGTAGAGCTTCCATATAAACCAAAACCAACCACAAAAATTCTTTTGTCAACACTGAACTGGATTGAATCACATCTTCCTCTATAGCGCCATTGATTTGATCTATAAGCGCACGATTGGAATCTATGACAAACCTATAAAGAAATTTCCATTTCTCACGATGTTCAATAAATACTTTATTACAAACATAAAATTTAAAAATCTTTATACATACATAGCAATCATAGTTAAGATCGTTTCACAGCACAAAACAAATAAATTTTACATAGTATATAGACCAAAAATTAAAAAAGAAATAAACTTGTTTAAATTAATGTCAACTTTTAATAATTAACGAGAACAATATCAACAAAAGATATAAAGAACTTCTTGACCCTTCAAGTAATACGACATTGAGGAAAATTGTTCTGTGTTGAAAAATGATTAGACAATTTAACATTTGTTGTGCATACCTGAGTTTTCAATCCTTGTCGTGGCTTCGTGGGGAAACATAGCATTGGTCTATTACTTGCAGTGAAATGCAAAAAAACGTCTATTGTTTCTTGTTGTGTCAGTATGCCGGTCTGTGCAGCACTATTAGCAAATTCTTCTAAATTCATAGCCGGTAGTCTAATTAGATACAAGGCAGATCCTAAAATAAAGAATGAAAATAGTGTAACTAATATTTTTAATGGTTTTTATAAATATTCACCTAATAATTGCCGTTGATTCGCGGATGTGGGTTCAAGGTCTTGTCTTAAACACTCTGCAGAAGCCCATCTTAATGCAGCATCCCACACATGAATCTCTTTACAATTTAACGTTTCTCGAGATAAGACAGATTCAAGCGTATGAATATCAATGTCTACAAAACCATCGGATCTTAGTGCCATTTCTGCCTGTACAATACATATCAATATAAAAATGTATGCAAACTTAAATATAGATGTAGTTCCTGAAGATGTATCATGCAAAGTTAGAACGTTAGAGGATATTTCATTTCTAATGTGCCTTGCTATCTGGTTAAATTTTGGCCTGGTTTTTTATATAAAAAATATTGATATTTACACAAACTTGAATAAGGGCTTTCTAATAAAGAGCAAATACTCATATCTAATTATTATAGTAGTTATACACTAGGGCCTTGAGTGAATAATGGATAGTGCAGTTTGATTTGGCTTCACATTACTTTTATTGTTAGAATCAAACTTTTTATTCTCATTAAATGACTCTTAAACTAAATGTCATTTGTTTTTTAATGAACAGTTTTCGGTTTTTTTATTTTTTTATATAAAGTAAAGCTCATGTATGTCTTGCTTTATGTTGCATATATTTCTTATTAATATTTCATAGTGTTTCTACTGTATGAACCTGAAAGTTTATGTAATGTGATAGAATTATTAACTATTGCTGAAAATATATATATTAAAGTCAAAAACAGGAATACTTAAAATGAATAACTATTAAGTAGGTGAAAAGACTTAAAAGAGTTATCATTTTTAAGCAGATAAGGAATATTTGTTTCTAACAATGAAAACTTGTTAATAAGTAATAATTCAAGAATATCTATATTTCACATATTATTAAAATTAAATAATGGTAGGGACACATTACATAAATAAAATGTGATTTTTATTGCGTAGTCTTTCAGTTTCAAGTAAACTACATTCATTAATAAAATAATGTACCAAACAAAATTTAATCTAACATTACATAAAAAATTTCAAAGCCATTTATTTTTCTATAGAGCAACATTTTTTAATACATTGTAGCATCTTATTTCTACAAGATCATATTTTCAGTACTATGTACAAATATTATATAAAAAACGAACTTAAATACAGTGCTATATAAGTTACAGGAAATATAATATTAACTGATTTCAATATGAATTATTAAAAGATTAAGATATCTTCAATGATGTTGATAATTTAGATAATGTTGAAAACCTTTATAGTAAAAACTAGTTTAAATCGTAAAAAAGTTTTTCCTTATCTGATTAAGTAATAGGCAAATTTTACATAATTACACCATTAGTTTTTACTACTATTTTAGATAAATCATGGTTATTACTGTATCTACTGTCTGAAATATCATTAACATTTACCGTGTGTTTCATACATTCATAATCTTCTACAAAACTATCTCGATACATCATGTTTTGTGTGATTTCTATATCCAGCTTATTTCCTGGGAAATATGGCTCGCTCCGTGTACGAAAAAGCGTAAACGGCAATCGCTCTCTATTTGTATCAATAGAGGAATAGCATTCAATTTCAGACAAACTTAAACAGTGTGGCATGAGAGATAAACCACTTTTTAAACTCTCGCAAGTATCATTTACTCTCAATTTTCTTTGATAAGGACGTTCATATTGTGACTTTTTGAATTCATCTTTGATACAAACATCGTCACAAGAATAGAAATGTCGAATATGATAATCATGATCGCTAAGAAAACTCGATTCATCTACCATCATGTCCAAGCTTGTATTTAAGGTAATGGTACTTAGTACCTTCTGATTATTACTTACTTGTGCATCTATAACTTCCCAGCATCGTTGCATAAGGTCTGGTTCTTCGAACAGTCGAGATTGACTTAGAAGTAAACACGCATTCTTAGCAGTCAAACTGGTTTCCAAATAATTGACGCACGCACGTGCTAAGTGTGGAACTATATATTTCTTAGCGACATAAAGAGTCGCTAAAACTGTATCTGCTTCTAGTTGTACTTCGTCGCAATACATATACCTAAAGACAAAAAAACTCGTAACAACAGTGTAAATAGATCGCCAAACTCATATTTATCATAACTATCGCGTGTTTCCGATATACGCACCTTAAAAGAGCAAGGAAAGCTGCCGGTTCTACATCTGGCACTTCTATGTCTTGCTTATTTTCCGCTAATCCACCATAAAACATGGCATAAAATACAGAACTACCGGTAGCTAGTACATATTTGTGCGCAGGGATAGTTTGCGTATGGCCTGTAACAAGTGTTATAATTTTTTTAATCAATTTAATATCAGGCTACCTTTTCAAGGAGCTTATGATACTTTTCTGTACATTTTTATCAGATAACTATATAAAATTTGGCAAGAATAGTTATATACCTGGACTACCGACAATAAAAATTATGTCAGCCATGAGGTGGTTATTGAACATAGCTGCATTACGTTCGCGGACCGTAGTTTTTGTTGCCTGCCAGTTTGGATCCTGCGTGCAGTCTTCGGGTGATGAAAGGTTAAGATGAGTTACAGGCGATGATAAGGAAGACAGTGGCGATGTAGGAGCGCTAGGAGGCTGATTTATTATTCCCTCTCGTTGTAATACAATGGAAGAGGAGAGGGGGCTTACCGATGGTGGAGAATCTGATACATTGCTTGGAGATTCCGCTAAAACACCCATAAAAAAATTCTTGCTACACTTTCAGCTTGAAACTTTTAAAATTAGTAATTTGACAGGCTTATTATTGTACTTTCACATAAATTTATAGCATATTTTGTTAGATAAATTACACAGATCCTCACGAAACTGTTCTACAAAATCGTAGGAAAGAATAAACGTATCTAACGCGCACAGCATAGAATAACGCGTTATCGCAAAAAGGAACAATAATATTTCTTATCAAATGACATAAATGAGAAAGTCAACGCGTGGGAACAATATAAAATATTTACCGTCTGTGTACATTATTTCGTCAATTTGATCTTAATTTCAGTGAAAATATTTTATCTTTCTTTCGACATAGCAGAAAAGGGTGTCACCAAAAAAATTCATGAATTTCGTGCAATATCTTGTACCGTTACGCCGCGAGGTACTGATCAAAGCGGAACGTGTATGCACATCATCTCAAATAGCAAAAACGTTTTGTGGTAGCGGATCACCGAGAAACGTTCGTCTCGCTCCGCTTTTGTTCGGGTACGTTCGTATACCTCTCGGCTGCACGTGATGCACATCGTGTGAAGATCAGAAGTGCGAAAAAAAAATATCAATGCATCTTCTTCGTAATAACAGCAAACCAAATATTCGATCACCGTTCACCATTATACGAAATCGCTCTGTCCAAAATACACTAAACTTTCGATATCTACGTACTATATGTCATCGATTATATTCAACGATCGTAGTCACTATTAACGCGAGGCGGTACTTTTTTTAAATAACATCCTAATGATTGGCGTAGTTTCGTGCCGGCAACAGGAACTATCCAATCATCGTGAATGCGTGTCAATGTACATATAATATACATATCCGTACATGTGCAAGAGAAAAAGTGCACTTGTTAAATTTATTAGGACATGTTTCATTTCCTCGTTGTACTTGTTGTACCGTAAGGTCTTGAACAACGATAAATTTTCTACGACATTAAATAGCATGCGGTGTAAAAGACAAATGGATCGAACGATAGAAATTTCCAAAAATATTTGTCGGTCGAGGTGCCATTGTTTATCAATAAATTTTCTTCGATATAGAACAAATAATAATTTCCCGTAAAAGAACGACGACGATATATTTTCAAAGTATCGAATCAAAATGCACCATCTTGTTTATTCATATATAACTCTCTTACCGTTCACCCAAGCATTGGTTTGCTTGACCGTAACGTTATCTTGATACCGTTGCAACGGCTTGGCGGTGATCTTCGAGTATAAGTTCGACATCTCTACTTCGTGGGAGACGAGACGTCTCTCTTTTCTTGTATTTCCTTTTTCTTTCCCTTTCTATTTTGAATAGCGTTATATCGTTGCCCGTGTCGAATCAAAGAATCACGAGAATTTAGGATAACGTAGAAGCGTAGGTCGAGGACCGAGGCGCCATGCCAGGAAGACGGGCGCTGGTTAGGCAGCACCACACGGTGCGTTTCGCCTCCGCAACCGGTCGATAATTCGCGTTAGAACGCGCACGCCCCTTATTTGAACCGTACAATATCTATCCTATACCATTTTAAACTCTTTTTACAATATTTACGATTCTTTGTTTAAAAAAAGGATTCCATTATTTATTTGAATCGTTCATGATAAGCCAATCGAAGGGCTTCTTACTTTTTTACGAATTCAAATCGTAATGTTAGAGATTTAAATTTGGCGCGTATCAAACGGTGCCCTGAACAAATATAGATTATCACGTTTGGATGTATATAATTCGTTTTTTATACATTTTTAATAAATTTCATTTTTTAAAGAATACAAGTTAAAGAAAGAACTATTTTGGTGATAAATAAGGTCGGGTATATGAGTCAGGGTATCTGATAAAAAACGACCGAATATGTGCGGTACGCTATAATGAAAAAACTCAAATCGCATTGCCGTAGCATCCGGTATTAATATCATATGAAATTCCGACCTTCGGTAATCAGATTCAATAACATGATGTATGTTGCCAGTTTAATAGTTAGGTACTTGAATCAAGATAGGATAAAATGTACATAATACGAGAGGAAAGAACAGATATTTATAATTCTAATTTTATTTATAATTCTTTCAGAATAAAAGATACGGAAGGCTTCGTTTTATATTTATAGACTTTAAACTTCTTATGTCTGATGGTTACATTCTCGTAAATATTAATAAACGACATTTATAAACGTTTCAAATGTAATCTGACAAATAGAGTGCCGGTCATCGGTGACCCCCACGACACTCATCGTGTTAATAATAAGATCTATCGTGAATGACCTTGTAAATTACGTACATCTGGTGCAAGAGAGCACGTATCGACAAAGTTATTTTACCATTTGCTATAGGATATACAGGGTGTTAGCAAAAGTTCCATAATCGTTTAAAACGCTTCTGTCTTTTCTATGTAAAATAATTATTGAATAATTTTTATACTTACAGATCCTTGTTTATACATAATGAGATTCTCGAACCAACTGGAATTTGGTGAGAAAACTCACGAAGTATCAATGACTGCATTACGAGTAGTTCAAAGAATGAAAAGGGATAGTATACATAGCGGTAGAAAACCATCGGGATTATGTGGAGCGGGTTAGTTTCAATTTGAATACTAAAATGTTAAAAATATACAACTTTGTAAAGAACCGTAATGTATTATCAATTTACAGCTTTATTGATTGCCGCACGGTTACATGAATTTAATAGATCCCCCGGTGACATAGTAAAAATAGTAAAAGTTCATGAATCCACGTTACGTAAAAGGTAAACACATTGCATTGCATTTGTTAAAATGAATTGATTAATGATATTTATAATTCTGACTTCTAGATTAATGGAATTTGGCGATACACCGTCCAGTGCCTTGACATTGGAAGAATTTATGACTGTTGATCTAGAAGAAGAGCAAGATCCACCTGCGTTCAAAGTTGCTCGTAAAAAAGATAGGGAACGATTACAAAAGGTATAACAAAAATTTTTGTTAAAATGTTCGTAACGGATATGTTTTACCAGCCCGACTGCATAATGTATAGATAATGGATATGGGCATAAGAAATGGGCAAAGGATTAAAGTTATGTTAGAAATATAATATAAAATCTTTTAATCTGTAATATTTTCTTAATAATTTCAGTTGGAGAATATCGATTTAGAAATAAATGAACTTCAAGCTGAAATTGATAGGCAAATAGAGGAGCAAAAGACAGGGAAAGGAAGAAAACGAAAGGATGGTAATTTCAATAATATCATCGCACGTCTTGCGTCTATTCCATCATTTTTTATTAGTAATTTCCTAAATGTTATCATTTACAGAGCAATACTTGGAATGTGATTACGCTGATAGATTTATTAAAGAAACTAATTTAAATATTATCAAGGGCTACATTGATTATGAACACGTGGATTCAGACATTGAGGACGAATTATTAGATCGTCGCAACGATACGTTATTTACAGGGCTTGGTGAGAATAATACATTCGTAACATAAAGGTCACGGTATTTTTCATAACGAAACGATATGTTTGCAGGTCCAGATATTGCATCGATGGGATTGAATGGAACAAAAGATAGAAGCAAAGAAGCCAAAGAAAAAATAGATACATATTTCGAAAATGTAAGTGCGTTATTTATTATAAAACAATTCTACATTCGAGTTTCTAAACATAATGCAAATTCCAGTACTCGGGAGAAATACACACTTCGGATTTTGATGACGATGAGTTGGATGACTACATTTTGTCAGAAAAAGAAGCTGCATGCAAAGATAATCTTTGGAAAAAAGTAAATGCGAACTATTTGACTGAACAGCAAAAGAAAGAAGAACGACGGAAGAAAGAGAAGGAAGAGGGTAAGCCGGAAAAGAAGAGAAGACGGACTACAAGACGAAATAAGAACCAATATCCTGCTAATAGTGCAGGTAAATTAAGAGGGAACATTTAAACGGAAATACTCATTGAAACCTATTAAATTACATATTTTATTTCAAGGGGAAGCCATAGAAAAAATGTTGCAGGAGAAGCGCATATCTTCTAAAATCAATTACGAAGTACTGAAAAGTTTGAATGTCACAGGGCCTAATAATCAGTTGCAAAAAGAGCAAGATTTATTAATGTTGTCATCGTGCAAATGTAACGTGGAGATTAAAAAGGAAACTAAACCAGCGTTAGTTAACATATCATGCCAATTGTTATGTTTTATGCTATCTGTTTTTACTTAAATTTCCTTTATAATTAGGGTATCTACTACTACGTCACCAAAGAACACAAATCCACCGTTATCGCAAGAAACGCGTTCTACAAAGTCTAATAAACGGCGTAAAGTGGAAGCAGCTAGTCCACAAGAAGTGGAAGAACCGGTGGAAGAAGATATGGCGCCTCCCACACCACCTGCTCTCGATGCATCAAACGTTGGTACGTGTCGTATCTCTTCACTCTCCTCGTTAACCTTTCACACGTATTCATTTCCGATATAATTCTCCTCTTCGCAGTGGACGAGGCTGAAGATTACATAGATGACGCCGTAGAAGATCCTACCGAAATGACGGTAGGGCAGATGCTTGGACGTCATACGACCAACGAAGACGACGACGACTATGGATATGGTTACGACGAGGATGATTATTAGTAATATCTTTTTATCTATACATTTTCTTCCAGAAAGCATTTCTGCTATCTTAAGAAAACAAAGCCGACATGATGCGTTTATTATTATATTTAGCTCGTTGACTTCTACACATTCTTCTATCTTATCGAATCTACATGTATGTATAATAGTACATGATTATGTAATTTTAATGTGTTTTTTTAGATTAAATATTTTTTATTTTTCGTAATATTTAAAGTTTCTTTGGAAGATTCAAATTTATTATTTGAAGTTTAAACTTTTACTCGTGAAATAATAAACGTATACTTTCGCGATCAAAAGTAATAGATGGAATGATAATGTGGAAAGGTATGTGGAAGTTAACATTGTATACATGCGTAATTATTTATTTAAAAATTGTTTCGATCGTATTTTATATGTGCCTGAAATTAAAGCCACAATCGCTGTCTTATTAATTATTGTACGTACTTGTATATTTAATATAAATTTTAATAATATACCATTTACATACTTCCCTGCTACCTACTGGAAGAGCGAATAGAATGTTATTTATTAATTTTGTCCGACGTTAAAAAATATATTTAAATAGTGGAAACACAACGCATATTTCATTCTTACGTCTTTGATAACATTTCTTTCTGCATCCTCGTAGCTCTTGACGTCCAACGCGAGCGAACGTATCCACTGATCTGGTAAGTAAGTACTTGGTGTATCGTTCAGCTTCCTTGAGTTCATCTCAAAGTTCAGCAGTTTCTCCTCACCCAGTTTGTAATCTATTAAAAAGATTGTATTAGTACGTATCAAATATAAAGACAGGATAGAGTGCTACAAAAAGAGTGGGCTTTTACTTTTTTTTTTTTAATGATAAATTTCTGTATGATATTATACTATCAAAATTCTCATGTAAAATAAGACGAATAAGTGCTCTGCAATAAACGACTGATTACGTGAGCTAATAAAACAAAAAATGTATGGAAGCATGAATTTTAGTAACTCTGTTACGCACGAAGAGTATAGCACTTATACGTGCACCAATAGTTTCCTGCATATATACAATATATATTTTAAACTAATAATAGGAATTGTTAATACGTAAAAAACGGAAGAAATCTTTTTGTTCTGTAAAAGTTAATTCGAAGCTTCATCGATACTTTTTATTCTTAGAAGAACGCTTCCTAAACTTTCATACGTACGTCTAACGTTCCTAAGTCTTCAAAGAGTGCAAAAAGAATAAATGGTGATAGCTGCTTTGAAAAACTAATTCAGTTTTAACCGACGGGAACGTTAGAATAAAATAAAATAAAAAAGTATGTTCAATTCACGCTTCACATTCATTTGCATAGTTAGCGTTAATTCCATTTTTAAAGAAGAATAAACGCAGTAGATCTGTAGTAGTTGTTATCAAGAGATAGAGACGCGCTAACGGCGCAACGAATATGTGACGTTGTTACGATAAAGAATGAAATACATAGAGTTGCCCGCGTATTAAAATGATGCACATAATATTACTATTATAATTGCATTTGCGGTGACGCAGATATATTGGACTCGCGACTACAAAATGATTAAAGCTTACAAAATTGATATGTGAATACAATAATTATAATATTTGCTAGCAATGTTAAAGAATTTCCAATTCTATGACAAAACACATTTGCGAATATTCGATTAAAAACGAAATTAAGTTGCTAACGTTTCTCTGACTCGGTATGCATAATGAAATCACGTATTTCGCAAAAATCTTTTCTATCCTCTATAAAAAGGAAGAAGCGAGCGCTTTATTTCAAATCTTTCGCAATATGGCACGTATTTTAACGATCGGCGGGTTTCGTAGTAACGCGAATATACGATTCGTTTTCACAAGCCGTAAGTAATATCTCTCTCCGTAAATTCGTATATATATATATGTATGTATAAACGTTCATCATATATGTATATATAGATATACATAGATATAAATATATTGACACACGCCCGGGAGCATGTGCTTATCTTTTTTATGTAGATAAAGAGTAAAGGGCGCACGCGTTGGACATACCTTCTTTTTAAATTCAAAGCACGCCAGCTTTGAGCGCAAACGCAATTTGTAGAATTATCCGCATATCGCAGGTTGGACTATTCACCAGAGAGTAGTGTCGCATCTACGGGCCACGCATAGGTAAGATCGTAATCGTTGAGAGACGTTCTTCAATAATCGCACGTTGATTCGCCATCGGACGTAGGTATTCGGTAAAAACCTGGTAAACGCACTTGTAACACACGCTGACATAGCGCCAACGGTGTCCATAATATACTTGCCCTAACTGATTGGAGGATTTTTATCCGAAGGCTGCTTAAAGCTATGCATCGTTTACTTCGTTTAATCCATATGTATCGTGGTCTCTTAAGCACTTTGCGTAGCCTTAAACCGCCAGAAGTTAAAGGAAATGAGGTAGTAGAGTGTACCGATCAAGTAGTGACATATGATCAACAAGTTCTCGATCACTTTCCATATTCACGGTGAACTCGAAGTTATCATAAGTATCTTGTCTCATCCTCGGTATCTTTAACTTGGAGCATGTAACGCCGTTGCTGAAAATATTCGTATCTCGAAGCTCTTTGAGCTTACTTTATCTCGTTTGACGGGTACATATCAGGAAGTTACATGTTCCTTATTCGACGGATACGTAGTAGTACGTAACTACGAGATGTTTGTTAAAAATAGTTTGTCGTTTATAAACTAAGTAATACGTGTTTACTATATATTATTTCATATTTTGGATTTAGTTAAACATTTCCATGGATATGGATCTTGGATAATTTTTTAAGTTCATAAGATGTGTGATCGTGACAAGAAAATGTCGAATACATTCTTATTCTTTTTTTTTTTACTTCGTACTTTATTTATTACTTGCTAAAAGGGTAATATGTTTCGTATTAAGTACAATGGAGGAATTTATTGAACGATTGAAGGTTCACTTCTTTTTTAATAATTCTCATTTTGCAAGAAATATTACATGTAGTAAAAATTATAAATGTTCGATTTGAATTTTTGGAATAATTCTATATCCCTCATTTTTCTAATATTTTCTAATCGTTGGAATGTTAAAGGTATCGTCGATTCAAAGACATATTTTTATAATTCATTGTGCATGCGAAGGAACAAAATCGTGTAGCGACGTTCGATCGATCGTAGGCAATCTACCGTTCAAGTATGATATAATTTTTCGTTTTCTTTTTCCATTTATCTTTTACTTAAGCTATAAAGGTACATAAATAACTCCCGGAAGCACGTTTTTTTGCTTTATTAATGAACATTCAAAACATTATTCAAGTTCTTATTTGTAAAAAAAAAAGATTATACAGCAATGCTTTTATAGCCTAAGTCAATTTATGTAGAACTAATGCTATAAAATATATAATGAAATCATCTAACCTACAGCATTATTATTATGTTGCTTAAGTTAGAGACAGGATATTGAATATTTTGTTTCATACTATCTAAATTCGGGCGATATATTATGGAGACAGCAAAAACAGAATAAGGAACATAAAATCATCGTTAAAGTGTTAACTCAAAATTATTCTCATGATGCCAACGATTTGCTCCGAAAAAGAAATTACTTCAATATCATATCAAATTTCGTAGCTTGTGTTATGCCTGTGGGTGTGTGCCTGTGTGTCGAGTGTCTATGTTATCATTTTTTTTTTTTCTTTTTCTTTTGTCGTTCCTAGTGCGTTCTTCGTTTCCATTGATGAGAGATAACCATTGTTTTATACTGAATAATTTACATCACCCATGATATTTCTCATTCTTACCACACCTTAAGTTATACGTAAACGTTAGGTCTATCATAAGTTACACATAGTATCATCGTAATTGTATGGACTCTGTGTCGGACATAGGGCAGTTCCTAGGTATTCGAGTCCGTGCGAGTGGCCACCACTAAAAAGGCATTATTTAAGCTGCCTTTTGCATGCGCTAGTATATGCATTAATATGTTTTTAGTACCTCGGTGGCATCGCATCTGCCGGACCTGGGAAGCTAAAAGGTCAGAAAAATGAAAAATCGCACAATTAATTTTGGTGATGGCATAGACGTCGCAAGGAGCTGGAAAGTATAAGATGTAACACTGGTACGCGCGAATATAGCTATATAAACTCCGCGTTATCGGAAAACTTATCGCTCGTAATGTTGTGTCCTGAGAGATATGTATGCATGTATACTTCTCACTCTTCTTTTTCAACGTCACAACGCATGAGTCGAACGCATCATCGAACGCCCAAAAGAAGACGATTTTCGAGTCTCGACGAGAATCTTAATCGACGATCTATCTTTCTCTAAATCTCTTCTCATCTATTTCCTTTTCTCTAAGCCATAAGTGATTGACGCAAGATTTGAGCGTTCAATGAATACGTGCTTCTCAAATATGGCTTAAACGATTTCTTCGTCTTTCGATTTCCATCTCGATTCGAGCCACGAAACGACGGCGACAATTACAAACGCAAAATCACTATAACGCATCGTGAAAACGCATCCCTTCTTTATAATTTTGCACCATCTAAGCTTACTGCGGCTTATTTTGCTACGTACGTGAAATTCGCCTTCACGTATCGTCGGTGCAGTTTCGAGACAAAGAGAAGAGCAAAAAAAGAAGCAGAACGGATACGCAACAACTCTTTTCAGTACGCTTTTCTCTCGTACGCAACGACGGCGCAATACATTTTTAACGTTTTGACGAACCGAAATCATCGCCCGATCATTCGCAAGTACGATGTAATTTTTATGTTTTTTTTTATTTATTTATTTTTTTTTTAATTTTTTCTTTTTAACGAACGCTCAATCATTTGTCTTCGTCGCGATACGCGTAAAAGAAGAGAGGTAGTATTAAGTGAAAATGGTGAGAAAAAACAAGCTGAACTTTAATCCAAGAATATTTAACGTAATTTAAATGTATTTCGTAGTCTTGCTTGAAAGATGTTTTTCAAAAATTTCTATCGACGTGTTAGAAATACTTCAAATAGTAGGAACATTTTCGCAGCCACGCTACCTCTGTTCTCCTTTACACTCAGGAGCTAAAACATCGCATAACGATATTCCACCGTGTACTAATGAGTTCAGTGCTCTGTGCTCTCATACACGGTGGCACGCCATGTCGGATCGAAAGTAATCATCATCGCGGTAAGTGTCACACCTTATACTTTTACAGAAATATTTAACCTGTGACGATCTGAATAGAAAAATCGTGTTGTTTACGGGAAAATCAAATAAAATTAAGTAAAGCATGTAGAGAGCGCAGAAAGGAACGAAGACGCTAGATCAACGATCAGTCATTCGCATATATTCCTTTCGCTTTTTTCGATCTTAATGCGTATCGTACAATTAGTTTCAAATTCGCAGTGTCGTGAACATGTATAATGTAACAGTAGAAATAAAACTTACCGGCCGCCGCCACGTGGAAGAGGTCCGTATGCATCAGGTCTGTCATATCCTTCAGTATAACTGCGGCATAGAATAAACAGAATTTGTTATTTAAATATGTAGAGTTATGTAACGATAATGTTTTATTAAACTAAACTTAAACTTACCCTCCACCTACAGGTGGGTATCCACCGCTAGGAACAGCACTGCCTGGTCTTCTACTAAACATATCTGCTTGTGGTCCTGGACCAGTGTTATAACTGGGAGCACCGGTGCTGTAGCTGGGACCAGTACTCATTGGCCTAATAAAAAAAAATATAAACAGTGAATAAAGGATCGTTGTTACAAACATAAAACCTAATTGGGTGTAGGTATCACGCATCGGTTGACAACCTGACGCCAGACAACCTGTTATGGCGTCCCACATTACGGCGTGAACATTTTGTGAGCCATTGTTGAAACGTTCAAAGCCGAAGGACATTATTCGTCATGTTATTTCCAACTTTTCCTGAACTCTATGGTTCTACTCAAGAGTCATTTCGCTTGATCGTATGTTAAATTGAAAATGCGTAAGAATATTTCATTGCAACTTGACAATGAAATTACATACCTCTGAACCAGCAGCACGTACAATTTTTACATCACCGTTCTGTTGTATATATGGCGTATCTCAGAAAACCCTTCTGCTTTGGCTTAGATTATATCATAAAAAGAATAGTAGACATCGTCACAACATAAGACTTGAAATACATAGTCCAAAAGTACCTGTGGTATAACTTCTCCAAACTCTCTACTACATTTTATTAATTTTCACGAAGCTATACTACGATCACTTCGGAAAATGGACGAGAGAAGTTTAACGTGATTCAATTGTCACATGCATTTACACTTATTTTAGTTTAATAAAAAGCTCGTGCATAATCTTAAGCGAATTAGTAGATAAGCAAACTTCTCTTGTTGAGACAATTGTTAAACTTTGTTAGATGCAAAAAAAGTTGATTGCATCTTTGGAAAAAGTATTTGCGAGAAAGTTCCAATGAAATAAAATTAATTATAATTTTAATTTTGTTACACTTAATGGCTCAAAAAGATATTCGCGTGTTATCGTCGATACGAGATTGGTGTTATCTTAATCATGCAACAATAAAGCTACACTTACACACTATAAATAGAAATATTTCTTTTCTTAAAGTAACCGACTGCTCTTTAAATTTTATGTGTCTTAACGAATAAGATTATAAAACATGTATAAAAACACAATAACTTTACCAATGACTTTCATCATATCCCACATCTGTGTATCCAGTACCATATCCTGTTGTGGCCACGGCAGCACCGCCATTTCTCATTGGTCCGGTCGCAGCCCGATCATAATCATTTCTAGCGGTATAATCAACTGTGCGACTTGCGCCGAAATTATCTGTGCGGCCATAATCAACCGGACCTGGTGCCCCGCGGTTAAAATCTCCAGCCATACCAGCTCCAACTACTGAAAATAAATATTTTATATATATATAAAAAAGCATCAGGCTTATAACGGTAACATTATTATTTCAACGAATTTGCAACTGATCAACGAGTAGTATATGAATTCTTATTTCAGACCAATATGAAAATATAGGTCATCAGAATTACCATAATCTGTTCTCGCTCCAAAATCTGCAGCACGGGTATAATCAGCGGTCCTACCATAATCAGCCGTTCCTGTTGGGCCATATCCTCCTACAGCAGCAGCCTGTCCATAGCCTCCACCCATCCCTGGCGCCGTCGAGGTGTATCCCATCGCAGCAGTCCCCACGTTCTGGCCATAGGCTCCACGGTCGGTATACCCAGTGCCAAAGTCGGTCCCTCGTCCACTAAAGTCCCCAGCACCACGATTGTAATCGGTATAGCCAGCTGCGACGCCACCTGCAGCAGATCCATCGTAACCAACGAGTTGGATCGGAAGAACTGTAAAGCACGCCGAATATTCCAGTTGGGTTTAAATTTGAAATGAACAAAGAATTAATGTCAACGTGCTATTTTCCCATTCTTGCCAGACAAATTAAAACAACTTTGAGAACTGCAAAAAACATTACAGTGGTTGAAATGCAAAGATAAAAAGTACAAGATGCATGAGAAAATAGCAACGTCAGAAGTATAGTATTTAGTCTAAAAGTATCACTCACCTCTTCTATCATTGTATGGTCCCGGACGAGCGTCTCTACCACCGTCTCGTCCTCCTCTACCACCTCTCATTGGTCCGCCTCTTCTGTCTCCATCCCTGCGTCCTCCTCCTCCTCCGCGCGACTTCCCAGTTGACTGCTCCACGTTGATGGTTGCCCCCTTGAAGTTGGAATTGTGAAGAGCTTTGATGGCTGCTGCTGCATCCTCCTCTCGTGCCATGTGTACGAAGCCATATCGATTCATAACATCACATTCCGTCACCTCTCCGAAGCGTAAAAATAATTGTCGCAACTCATCGTTGCGACAATTTTCTGGTAACCGGCCCACAAATATTTTTGTTTTTCTCTGCAAAAATGCAAAATATCATAAATAAAGTATCTTATTCTAGCGGGGAAATTTATCTATCGTTAAATACATATATGAAACTATAGTAATCATGCTGTGCAATGAACAAAGATATGAGACAGCTATCCTTGTATACATGTGTATGTTTCTCTAGGTATGATCATACTTCTGTAACAGCAAGCATGGTGTCTGTCAGAGAATTTACTATGGCTCAGTTCTTTATATTAAAGATTCACATTATTTATATGTTATAGACAATGCAAATTATACAGAGCCAACAGAAGCGTAGTTTATCATGGATTGTACAACACATGTTATATTCATAGAGTATAATATAATATTTGCATATTTAGATTAAACAAATGCATACTCAAATCTGCTGCGTCAGATTATAGACCGCTTTGACTTACCCATCTGTATTAATGGTGCTCAATAATCATTTTTTTACAACAATGGATATATGTATAATTTCCTTATATGTATTTCCTGTAGTTTGTGGAAAGTGTGTAATTATAAAAAAAAAAATATGCATAGCTTTCAAAATAGCATATTAAGATCAATTGGTAAATAAAAACAATTGATGCTTATTATTAAAAGTAAATAAAATAGAAAATCCTAAGTAACAAATGCGCTTACCGGTTGGTTAGAAGACACCATTTTCTGAAAAAAAGATACAATTATGTTTCAATATCGAATATGTTAAGCGATAAAATATACAAAATATAATTATTACATTACATGCTCATAAAATTGTAAGTAATTATATTTTACTTCTTTAAATAAATGTTTTGTCCTTTTATATATTTTTTAGCCTTAGTTATTATTTTATACTTTATTTCATGATTTATAGTTTATTCGTCTCACCTTTGACACTTTGGGAATACACGGAAGTGTTTGGTACAAATTAGAAAGAATATTTATAAAGACACAATACTATATCATGAAAGATGTTTTACTTCCATCTTTGAACGCATGTTGACCATATAACTTGGAAAAAACAACGCGTGATCATTTTTATGAATTAGCCGTAACTTAGAGTCTTTAGACATATATTAGTAAAAATGAGATTATCGAGAAGTCGGAAGGCTTGGCCAAAAAATGGTAGTATTGTGATCACGTAATTGTGTAAGTGTTAACCGAAGGACGCGGAAACTATAGCTGTTTAAACGCTGAAGAGCCTGAACTTATATTAACAATTTTTTTTTCGCTACATTCTCATAAAATTTAATAGAAATATACGTACAGCATTCATAAAGTTAAAAGCATGAAAAAAGCATACGCCTTAAGAATCCTATCTTCGTGTTCCGGTCTTTGCGTGTCTCTATGCAATCTACGCTACACTACGTTGCTATCAAAATAACATGGTCCCGCTCTTTTTCGGGTAAGCAAAAACAATCCAATTGTATAAAAAGATAAAGAATTTTCTTACTTACATGTAATTGCGACGTTTTGGCGAAATTAAATTAAAATAAAAAGGAGGAAACTTTCGTGACGCTATTCAGCGAAACGAGGCACAAAATGGCGTCTGTGGATTACAACAGTTATTGCCGCACGAATCCTTAGCCAAACCACAAGCTTACAAACTACAATCCGGTTTTCATAGTACTAAGATTTGGTTCTAGCATAAGAATATGGAATTTTCAAAGTTAGAAACACCAGATGGCGCCATGTACGTAACGGTCAAAAAGTGTTACGTGATTGGACGATAGTGGAAAATTGACTGTAACACTTGAGATCTAAAAGTTTGTATGAAAATGTAGTAATTTAGAACGACCTAGGTTTCTTGTCATTATGTTATACATTTATGAAAATAGTATATATTTTTGTACGTAATTTCTTAATATAATTAAATAGAATGATGATTCATGCAGATGGTGGAAAACATCTTTCACGAATTATAATTATTTCCTTGTGAGCTTATCCAAATCTCTGATAACGACCGGGTTACAACAGACTGCTAAAACAGGGGTTGAAAAATTTGTTTTTGTCGATAATTTTTCGACCGTTAATAAAATTAAAATTTATTTTGTAAATTGTAAATTATTTATTAGCTCTTTAGTTATAAATCACATACAGCATACCCAACCCAAAATATTTTTAATTATGTAAAAAGCAGGATTTGTTAAAAAGTTTACAAATGTTATATTGTCCTTTTGTTCACAAGGCTAAATGCAGTCATTTAATTTTATAAAAAGTTGGTATTATTATACAGTAGGTTCTGGTCCAATTCCTCCAGCAAATCTGTAGACAAGTAAAGATACTTCTGCTGCCAATTTTTCTACATCAGCTGGGTTTTCACATTCTGCATACACACGTACTATATCTTCAGTTCCAGAAGGTCTAACAAAATTTAATTCATGTTATTAAAACTATAAAAACTATGAGGGTACTTTATTTAGGTATTCAAAATACCTGATAAAGCTTCTTCCTTTCAAATACTTTGCTACAACTTTATCAATTTCATTTTGCAATCCTACTGGTGTAACACACTGTCTTTCTGCATTAGTTGTTGTAATAACGCTTCTATCCTTAACTTTAACTTTGACTTGTTTATTTGGTAAATCTGCATAACTTTGTTCCCACTCAATAATACTCCATCCTTTAGCATGTAAAATAGTTTCTATCAGCAACATGTCACTCAGTGCATCACCAACAGTTTGGTTGATTATATCTATAATATGTGATAATTTTTCAGCAGCGGCACGTTGATTTTCTGATAAACTGTGACAATAATAAAATAATAGCAGTAAGATTTGATAAACATGTGTACATGATATTAACAAATAAAGTCTTACTTAAGATCTTTTGCAGCATTTAAGATAGACTGAATAGCTGTTTTTTTGAAAATAACAGTCCCATGACCATTTGCTTCAAAGTAAACTCCAATATCAAATTCTGTTGCTTTGCTATGCAAGTGTTTCACACCTGTTGAAACGCATGCAACTGGAACTTTCTAAGTATATTTTTTTCCATGACATATTTAATTGAAATATTACTTTAGTAGTAAAGATTAGTAGATTAATATGTACCAGTTCTTGCGATATATAATTAGTTGAACCTGCATTAGCATATGCGGTTTGGACCAAACCAAGATGCAACTGCAAAGAACTTTCTTGAAGAAGTCCTTTAATATAACCTGCTACAAGAGTTGCCATGCGATCACCATCAAGGAGATGAAATTTTTTCAGTTCATCTACATAAAAATAAACAATTCTGTCTGCATCTCCATCTATAGAAGCACATCTAGCATTTGCTTCAAGTTGCATATTAATTGGTGTTGTTTGTTGTATTTTAACATAGTCAGCTCCACACTGTGAAAAGAGAAGTATATTTTGTTTTCATTTCTTGTCTCCTATTTAATCATATGTGATCATATATTGAATTACCATATGATTCAGTTCTCCATTTCCATCATTGTAAATGTGGACTTTAAGCAAAGAACCTACATGTTTTTGAAATTCTTTAATAGCTAGTGCCCCAACACCATTAGCTGCATCCAAATGTAGTTCTGCTATGTATTTATCATTATTATTTGAATTCCTATACTCTCTCATGTGTTTGAAAGCATTAGAAAATTTAATATAATAGCCTTCTAATGTTGGTTCTCCATAACTACCATTGGTATTTGTACAAACAACAAAGTAATGTAACTGAGGTGTAGTTACAATTCCAAAGTCTTTTATAATGCCATTCAAGGCTCTGATACCTGCAAGTGCAGCATCTAATAAAATAGGACTACTTTTTCGTGTATCTCTGCCTGTTATCACTGTTGCACTCACAGACGTGTTAATGTTTTTTTCATTTATAATACGTTGGATAACAGTTTTGACATCACTATCTTTTGCATTGGCTAAATCATCAGCAATCTTTTCCCAAGATGCGTCTAACATCTCACCATTAGGATCAACCAATTTTACACCATTATCTGATTCTACATTATGGCTAGCTGTGATCATCAATCCAATTGCAGCTATAACAAAGAATTTATTAAAGGTAGTAGTTTTAAAAATAATTATATTAAAATGATAAACAATAAATCAAAACTTACAATTACATGCTTTAGACCTAAGTACAGATAAAAGACCCATTCGAAATAGTACATGTTCCAAATAATCTGCTCTAAAATAGTAAAGACAAAATAATAATATAACATAAATTATTATTATTATTAATGCTGCCAAACTTTAACAATATAAAATATACAAACTCACTTTGTTCGAAAACCAGAAGTTCCATATTGTACAAGGCCATCATACTTTTTACTGTATGTTGTATTTTCTATATTTGTTATATACTGTAGATCCATGATGTTTTAGATATATACAATTGTGCCGGAAATATATTTATTTGTTAATACGCTTATTTTTACAAAAATAAAAGCGTCAATGAGTCAATTAAAGATAAGATTATACAATAAAGATTACTATAAACACTTTAAAAAATGAATCGAACTATTCAAAATGTAAACTACAACTACTTACAACAGCTTCAATCAGTTGACAATTGACATTTACTAAAAGCTTCGTATTTGCCACGTATTACCAGAACTAGAAACGCCATCTATAATGGTTGATACACAAAAAAGATCAAAATGCAAATTACATATAAAAAATATTTGAATCAATTTAAAAAGAGATAAATAGATTGAAAAATTCTAATTTTGTACTTTTATTCCTTACAAAAATCTAAATTTTGTGTGCATTACTTTTATTCGTTAATAGAAAACACGTCGAACCAATCATATCATGATGATATTTGAACATTTTTAGCGCCCTCGCGTAGCAGATTTTTGGAAATACAGAATTGCAACTTGCTTGTGTGAATACATAGAGTTTTGTCTCTAAAAAGAAGGTTCTCGTCGAGTTTATGGTCGGCATTACTGTAATTACAATTTTATAGCTGCACGTGAGGTGATAATCTTTTAAACTTTAAAAAAATGGCTCTACACGTACCGAAAGCGCCGGGTGTTGCGCAAATGTTAAAAGATGGGGCCCTTGTAAGTATATATTAATAAATTTATGACAATTCTATTTTATATTGTACGCTGATCGATTCAAAAATATATCAAAAAGCATTTCCATGGCTCTATCGACGTCATTACCTTTTATAGACATTTCTGGTACTTCATACGCACATGACCATAAAATATAAATATATATGTATAAATATTATATTTTTACATTTATACACTTAAAGTACTTTATATTATTTAATAAATAAAATAATACAATTTTAATTTGGATTTTTGTTGACAGTATTTCTCTGGGCTGGATGAAGCAGTATATAGAAATATATCTGCATGCAAACAATTTGCACAAACAGTAAGGACTGCGTATGGTCCAAATGGCATGAATAAAATGATTATTAATCATATTGACAAATTATTTGTCACTAATGATGCAGCAACAATTATTAACGAATTAGAAGTAGAGCATCCTGCAGCAAAGTTAATAGTCCTTGCATCAAAAATGCAAGAAGCAGAAGTGGGAGATGGTACAAATTTTGTCATCATTTTTACTGGAGCGTTGCTTGAAGCAGCAGAAGAACTTCTCCGTTTGGTATTGAATTATTTATATAAGAACATGCTATTCATTAAATATGTTGTATACATTAAGTTTTATGCATTTAATCAAAATTTTATATTTATAAGCAAGTCGTTTTCTGTTATAGGGTATAACTACCTCTGAAATAGTAGAAGGTTATGAAGGAGCACTGGGGAAAGCTTTAGAAATTCTTCCTACATTGGTTGTTCATGAAATAAAAGATCACCAGAATGTAGAACAAATGAAAGTAGGAATTAAAACATCTATAATGAGCAAGCAGTATGGAAATGAAGACCTTCTTGCGTCTCTTGTTAGCCAAGCATGCGTATCTATTTTACCAGAAAAAACAACATTCAATGTAGACAATGTACGTGTCTGCAAAATACTTGGAGGTGGATTAACATCTTCCCAAGTCGTAAATGGAATGGTATTTAAACGTCACGTAGAAGGAGATGTTACAAAAATGGCCAATGCTAAGATTGTTGTCTACACTTGTGCTGTTGATGTCACACAAACTGAAACTAAAGGAACAGTATTAATAAAGACAGCTGATGAGTTAATGCAGTTTTCGCGTGGAGAGGAATCACTATTGGAAGCACAAATAAAAGCAATTGCAGCTACTGGGGCTACAGTTATAGTGTCAGGTGGAAAGTTTGGTGATATGGCTCTTCATTATATGAATAAATATAATCTGATGGCTGTTCGTTTACCTAGCAAATTTGACATACGGCGTTTGGCAAAGACTGTTGGAGCAACAGCTCTTTCCAAGTTGGTTGCACCATCCAAAGATGAATTGGGATATGCAGATTCTGTTTATATTGATGAATTGGGAGACACTATCGTAGTGATCTTTAGATTAGATGGAAAAGATAGCCGTGTTAGCACTATACTTGTCCGAGGATCCACAGAGAATTATATGGATGATATTGAGCGGGCAATAGATGATGGTGTTAATACTTTTAAAGGAATAACAAGAGATGGTAGATTCCTTCCTGGTGCTGGTGCTACAGAAATTGAATTGGCTGCACAACTTGCCACGTATGCAGACACTTTACCAGGGTTAACGCAATATGCAGCACACAAATTTGCTACAGCCTTAGAAGCTTTTCCAAAAACTTTGGCAGATAATAGTGGTAATTTTGCATCTGAACTACTTTCAAAATTATATGCTGCACATAAAGAGGGTAAAAAGTCTTACGGATATGACATTGAGGTACGTAGTATTCTCAACACAGACTTTGTGTTCTTGGTTAAATATGGTATTAAATGTATTCTATGTTCATTAAAAATTAATCAATATTTAATTTTTAGGGTGAGGGTGCTGCTATTATAGATACAGTTAAAGCAGAAATTTTCGACCTGTTCCTTACGAAGCAGTGGGGCCTTAAATATGCAGTAGAAGTTGCTTGTACAGTGCTCAAAGTGAATCAAATTATCATGGCAAAGCGTGCTGGAGGTCCGAAAGCACCACCGGGTGGAGCTCGCGATGACGAAGATTAATAAACTAAGATTATATGGCAACTACTTGACATTTTCTATTGTTCAAGTCACAGCTGTATATTACATCAACTGTGTCCGAATGCTCACGAAGATTAATATGTTATAATTGTATCATCAATTTCATTTCGTTTCAAATTTCCATTTGAAAATGTGATATATACATTTTTTGAAAGTTCAGAGACTTCACATGGAGATATTAACGTTTAGATGGTTTTGTATTTTCATTCCGCATTTACATTCGCTTGATTGTAATGACGTATAAATAAAATATTTAATACAATTATACAACTTAATTTTTGCTTTAGGAATACATACAAAATATGGAATGTTTAGAATATTTCATTTTATAGGATTACAGATATCTCAAAGTACAAAAATATTATATAGACTTCATTTGTTGCATAAGTTCTTCTAAACTTGGACCACTGGATGTATTTGCTACTTCAGTTTGAGAATTATTTAACTGTAGAGGAACAGCATAAGCCTGTTTTAAGCCAGCATTTGCTAACTGTGTATTTTCTTCTTCCTGTTGTTCATATTCATCAACTAAAGAAATTCCTGCCAATAAATTATAGTAATAAGTAATCAGCCATAATTACCCAAGTGCACATAATTTGATTACTTACCAAATTCATTGTCTTCGTGCAAAGGTTTTGTATCTTCAACTTCTTCAAGTGGTTTTGCAATTTTTGGTTTTGCTTGATACTCTTGCTGTCTCTGTCTACAATAATTATCATCACAATTTGGATTTGGCCTTAAAATCATTGTTGGAAAGAAATCTTGCAATGCATTGTAGCCCAAATAATATGTTACATCTCCAAAGTTCAATAAGAATTTTAAAGTATTCTGCACTAAAAAGCCAGCCACTATACCCATAGTTGTCGGTAATGACGCGGCACATACTCCATCTCTCTTTAGAGTCTTTTCATCTATATTCGATGCTACAACCAGAGGTGGTGCACACTAAAAGTAAATGGATTAGACGAATTAGAAAATAAATTTAATTTTCTCATTGCTTATTTTAATAGCCTCAATACTTGTTTGATTAAAGTATCATACAGCAAAGCAAGCTGTTTCTCCAGGTATAATAAATTGAATATGCCCAGAAACTGCATTTTCTGAAACACCACTTTCGAACCATATCTGATCGAGCTCGTTACATGCAGTGTTGATTGCCATACGTGCCTCAAAGTTATCAACACAGCTTAGGACAAGGTCTACAGGGCCATTTGTTAAACTGGATGTGCTAGAATCAGTATTATAAGATAAATATCACATAACTAAATAATAAAAAGAAATTCTTTAATATATATTAAAAAATAACACCAACCTGATGGTAGACATAAAATTTTGAAAGTTATCAACAGTTGTAATGTTATAATTATGTGATTCAATTTCTACATCGGGGTTAATGTATTGCAAAGTTTTGGCTGCTGCTTCTACTTTACTTTGTCCTGCTTGATACGGTTGAAAAAATAATCTGTTCATATTTGCTAATTCCACTTTGTCATAATCAAAAAGAATTAGCTAAAATATATAATCCATTTGCATAAGTATGATATTATATATTTAACTTTATAATGTCCTATGTCCTTACCTTTCCTATACCGCATCTTGTTAACATTTCTGCAGCTACGCTACCAACACCTCCAACACCAACAATAGCTACCGTCTTTTTTCTTATATCTTCATAATTATTAACAATGCCCATACGTTTCAAAGCCATTAGACGGCTATAAAGTGAAAAATAAAACGAATATATTTAGTTGTAACTATAAGATACATGATACAAATAAGAAAATAGAATTATACGAAATATCTACCTGTAAGGATTGGAATCTACGACTTCGCTAGACATATGTTCAATTTTACCACGTACAGTAGTTGCATTTTTACATCTTTCTTGGTGTAATTCTTCTTCGAGCTCCTTAATTCTATTTTGTAGTTTTTCCATGTTTACTTTTATAAAAAATTAAACTGTCCTATTCTTATTTAAATGTCCGATAGAATACTTGTCAAAATTAGGTCCACGTAAACACAGCTGCAGACTTCGCGGTGCTATCATGCGGTTTAATACAGTCATATATATTACAAAATGTAGAAGAGATGTGGTAAATAATTTTCGGAGATGAAACTACTAACGCCATCTGTGAAAATATATAGGAATATACTTCCTGTAGGTAAAAACGTTTTTTGTAAAGAATTCACCACCAGATGGCATGTCAATGAATTTTAAAAAAGTAATGATGGATGCGTTGTTTTTTATGAATTATAAAATTATGAAAATATAAAAAAAAAATATAAATGTAAATGATGGTGTTCGTAAAACACTATTTATTTCTATTATAATACTTAAAAATGTGTAGTGTGCATGTAATTTTCGTACATCGATTACATGATACAACATATCATTAAATTGAATATATTTATGAACACGAAACAGTAATTATAAACGATAAATGATATTTAAATGCTACATCGTTGTATACACTTGCGTGTTCGAGGAGAAGACTCTCACAAAGCAAATTACTTTAATTACGAAATCAAACAGAAATAAATGTTTGTATATTTTGGTACAAGTAAAAACGAATCGAGATTAATATTAATTATTAATAATAAGATCAATAATGACTTAATAATTTCGTAAGAAATTCGGCACCATATCAGTGGAGATTGCACGAATAGTTTTGATTAGCATCGTTACGCGTTTCACCGTCATAAAATTGCATACGCGTTTCATTTTACTTTCTTACTTAATTTGTGGTCCTTAACTACTTAAATTATACACATATATATATGTATATATATATTTTACCTATAAACATTTCCTGCTAAATACAGGCGATAGATTATAAGTATATTGCAAGATGTATAAAAGGTACTTCAATCTTGCTTGTAAAAAAATACATTTCATGAAGATTTTTACATCTTTAAACCGATCAAAGTTAGTACAATAATTAACTTTAATACTCATTTAAACGCGGAAATATTATATTACAAAACAATAATATCTCTAGCGCAACGTCTACACCGCGATCTACGCATATGTAAATCTTATCCAAGTCTTTATGTTTCAATAAATATTCGTTTATAACTTACGCTTGATGGACGTAGAAAAAATACCGATAGTATGTGTACTTTTAATTACGTGCCCGAGAAAAAAATGGAGATTAAATAAATTTAAAGTTATCGAACGACGAGCGGGGGACATAGGATAGGGAGGGACTCGAAAAATAGGAACGGCAAGCTTTTTCAAAAAGCGTTATCGTTCTCTTGATTATTTTCGGTTGAATCTTTCTTCGCGGCTATAAGATTTTCCCATTGGGCGATTAGAGTACTTCGACGTCGTGGGTTCGGCTGGAAAAAATTGTTTTTAATCGAATATATCATTTCATACAGAATTCATTTGGCAGTCAACGCGTTAATTGAAAAGTGCTGTTTTTCGTGGTCGTATTATTTTTAAAACAAGGTACTCTTGGTAATAGATAAAAATCTTGATTAGATAAAACGATTGCATGTACGTGTAAAAATTTTTGAAGGATGACGTACCTTGTGCTTCCCTTTATTCTCTCTTTCTACTTCATCCTCGTTTAACGTGTTGGACGATGCACCGCTTCTTAACGAGCCGGAACCATCGTAAATATCGGAATCATTGTCGTTACCGATGTCTAAGAGATTTGGTTGAGATTTGGCTAACATTTGTGAACGCATCAATCTAGAAAAAAAAGGCAAGGTTTTAATTCATTCCATCCGTACCTTATCATCGGACGAAAGTTTAGGGTCCCTAATTCGGAGGGGCCTAATTCAATCGAGTCCTGTGCTTATGAAAAATTATGCACGTAGGTATATATTATTTTTTAAATTTATATTAGGTATATTGATTACTTTGATAACCAACGCTTCTTTAGCTGATGGCCTAAGTTGCCAAGAAACAAAACAAAATGATATAAACGAGGCTTCGATTTACACTTTGTCTAAGGCCCGCTGGAGGTTTAACCCTTTGCGGACGAGCGGCGGA
This sequence comes from Ancistrocerus nigricornis, assembly GCA_916049575.1. Lineage (NCBI taxonomy): Eukaryota > Metazoa > Arthropoda > Insecta > Hymenoptera > Vespidae > Ancistrocerus > Ancistrocerus nigricornis. Next base: position 3,207,813 of record OU696668.1, on the reverse strand, counting down.
TATATCCGCCCAAGCCTTTTTACCGTTGCGGACGAGTGTCGGATATATCCGCCCAACTCTCGCGCTGCGGCTAGCGTACGTCTGCCGTCGTAGGCGATAAGATACACATGGGTATACTAGCCTAAGACGTCAAGTGGCCTCTCAATGAAATTAGAGACTTTTGAACGATGGAGCGACGCTCGCCCGTCGAGCGTCTCCGTCCGCAAAGGGTTAATCCGGCTTATCATCCACGTTGTACCGTATTATTCAACCAATATTAATTAACATTGATCTACCTAAGTTCATTTTCGCGTTCCTTCATCTCATGCAGCTCCTTTTGAATCTTTTCTTCAACGGGTACGTAACCTTTTCTCGCAGGTGGCTTTTTAGGCTCGTCATCGGGTTCCAATTGTATCTTCAAGCTCCGATTAAAAGCCTTTACGCTTAAAGGATTAAGTGCGATCGTTGGTACGGTGGTGGGTGACGTTGGAAGATCATTCGCTGATGTTTTAGGTTTATAAATCTTTCCTCTCGTAGCCAGGAACCTGTGCATCAATCCCTTTTGACTCGGTGCCGTTGCAAAACGCAATGGTCTTGTAGTCGCATTGGGGGATATCGCACCGTTCGTCATTTTTGGTATGGCAGGTTGCGTCGAAGGTACCAAACTAACAGCTTCAAGAATTTGTGGCGTTGACGTTGCCCTTTTCAACTTGCTCGATGCCAGAGCTTGCGGCATTCGTCTCACCTGCAAAAAAAAAAAAGATGAATGAAAGATCTTAGAAAATGATACTCTCCTTCTTCTTACGCTTTCCTTCGTTAGTCACGCGCTCGTTAAATAATCTCTTCCGTAAGCGTGCCAGAAAGCTATCCGGTCGAAGTTTATTACACGAGCTGACGCTCGTAGATTCGTTAGTTCCGTTCTACTTGCCGAAGACGATGAACTCGTCGAGTTTCGAGAGTTCTCGTGAAATTAAGAAACATTTCGGACGATGATCGTTCACTCTTTCTCTCAGACTTTTCAAAATTAGTCAATTTAATCGATTTCACTTAATTTCATGGATAACGGAAAGAAAATCCATTTTTTAAAACCAGAATTCTACGTGTCACGTTCGTGTTTCTCGATTTTAAAACTTTAAATAAATCTCAAAGTCGTAACTCTTGGATTAAAAAATCTAATCGGAACGATCGTGACTGGCGTATAAGGAAGAAATCACGTAGCTACTTTTGTCTGTACGTGTCTACGGTTGATATAACAGAGGATGCACATTTTGGATCCTTATAAGTATCGCACACGACGTGCTCACTTTCCTTCGACGTTTGTACGACCTTGAGCGCGAGCACCTTCGTATGCACCGAGTAGTCTCTTTCTCGAGTATAAGCCACCGCCGCCACCACCTCTAACGTATACTATACCCACCTTGGAATCCACCGTCTCGTGGGACGTGGTTTTAATGCTACCCACGTTTCGTAGCTCGTGCTCCCTCTCCGTGACCTCTTCGATCTCCTTTTGTATTCTATCCGTAGCCTTTTTTAACTGTTCCAATCTATGCTCCGCCTGAAAACAAGATCGACTTCGTCACTTATCGAGATTAGACTATGTCGTCGCCTTTTAAAAATGCGTTATACACTTTTACGTAGGTAAAAGTAATGATGCAATTGATCTTGAAAGAAAGTAGATAGTAATTACAGTGGTGGTCAACAATTTAAGACCACCTTTTCAAACGGTATAACTTTTTTATAATTGAACCAAGCAATTTGAAGAATTTTTGTAAGAAAATGGAGGGAATAGTTTACCAGATATCGTGTTTTCGTTGTTTAAAAAGAAATTTCCGAAATTACAAAGAAAATGAAAAAAAGGCATTGTTTTCAACTTTTTAATCTGAGCCTATAATGATAATTCAAAAATTGCTTTTTGTAGAAATTTCATCCAAATCGGTTAATGTTGTTCCAAGCTACAAATGCTTAAATCTGACCGCTGAAATCGACCGAAATCACTGATTGAAACATTTGTAGCTCGGTAGCTCGTATAGAATCTATAAAAGGTAATTTTTTTAATTTTTATTACAAGATCAGATAAACAAGTTTGAAAAAATGACTTTTTCAATTTTCTTTGTAATTTCGAAACTACGTAAATACGATATATAAGAAACTAATTCTTTCATCCTCTTGCAAAAACTCAGATCATTTGTTTGAATTATAAAAAAATTATTCCGTTTTAAAGAGTGGTCTTAAATTTATGACCGTCACTGTAGGTACAAACGTTTCTGAAACGTTTAGGAAAATTTCTTTTTAAAGACAACTAGTATTTTCATTTTGTGAAAGAACGTGAGACACGGTACGATCGCACGGATGTTGTAATATTTAATTAACGCGATGCGTTTTCCCATCTGTCGAGCTTCCGCTTGGATAAGAGTTCCTTGGAAAGAAGAAAAAGAGGGAAAGAAGACGAGGACGATCAACGAAAGGAGGATAACGGCGAAATACCACGAATACCAAACTACCATAGTGCTACCGATCTTCCCGTGTTAACGGGAAATGAATTCCAAAAAACTGGTTGCGCTCTGTGGCTATATGATCGAACTCGATTGTCCAGGTTTCTTCGAGATGCACTTTCGAGGAACGTTTGTCGAATCACTTAATGAAGCACGAAAATGATAATCTACAAACCGATTCGAATCATTGATTTTATCTGTATACGTATTATTGACAGAGCACGTGTTACGTATGACTCAAATATGAATCACCGCGAGAACTTTTGTAGGATCTATCGATCGGAGTATAAATCTCTTCTGATTTCTAAAGAAAATCGGGAAAGATGACTCGTTGACTTTCTTTCCGATTAGAAACTTACTTTGGGAGCTAGCAAAGATGAATTCTGTCTAGGTACACTTTATACGTCTTTTTTTCTCTCTCTTTGTAAGTGCACGGTAAGACGGTACATCTATATATACATATAGAGATAAGAACGAATCCTTCTCGTAGAACTTCCGCGTAGGAACTGAAATATTTAGCAAGAGCGAGTTCCTCCACGGGTACGGATTCTATGCGAGCAGCTGCACTCGAGCGGCACTCAGGAATGCCGCTCGCAGAAAACTGAGAGACGGCTACGGTGTACGCCGGTGGTGTGCCGGCTTAACCGTAAGCCGGCTTGCTGCTTCCTTTCTAAAAAAAATGGGCCACGGATCTTCCTGACCACGTTCTTACCTCCTCTTCGTCAGCTTCCGATCGAGAGTATCGATCCTTTTTGTTTCTTCTTTTTTTTTTATTCTATTTTCAAAAAATGCACTCGTCACGCAACTTTCTTCTTCCTTCTTTTTCAATGATCCGTGTCTCTTATATCGAGTTCTAACATCGATCTTTCTTAATGATTTATTTTATCGCGTGAGTTAACACGATCCGTGCCTATGAAATAATTACAGTACCACTCAACTGGTAATTATGCTTAATGAATACTTAAACTGATGTTCTACGATCTTTCTTACGCTACCTCCGAGATTTCAAAAGTCGCTATATCCACTTTGCTCGGTACATCTCGTTACTCGATTCAACGTGGAAAGTTGATTTTTATGATCTCCAGTAAAGCTACTCGGCTCGATTCGACACGCGTTCCCGAAAGAATTGGATGATTCTTGCGACTGAAGTTACCGTGACCGTACAAAAGTATCACAGATGTTTCAACATAATGGTATACCTGTTCCGAAACATCTGTCACTTCTCTTGCAAGGCAGGTACATAGCAAGAGAGATTCGTCAGACCGTCCTAGATATTGTCGGATTATCTAAATAATTCGTTCGTTGCGTCGATGCGGCAATTTTGATTAATGGTTAAACGATACGGGATATGAGGAAAAAGAGTTACACGCGATATATACTGATTATTAAGCTATTAAAACTGTATTTTGCTATATCCCGTAAGGAATGGACAAGAAAAAATATGGATAGTAGGATGATTTCTAGTCATTCTACGATTGTTACATCGACGTATGCCGAAAAAACGATAGTTTCTCATCGAGACAACGCGGACACTTTCTAATGAATTTTTATTAGCGGTCACATGAGAAATATACGAGCACTCGTAACTCTTCCCCCATTGGAGAACCATTTCGTCGATGTGCACTTGAAAAATTTCGAGTCAAGTTAATTTGAATAGTGGCTCGACCACCTTTTGTAGAATATATCGCTGGTATGAGTGTGCGCGTGACGTGCGAATTTCTACGTTACGTTGCTAACAAAAACAACAACAACAATGGGAACGACCATCGTTGCGCGTTAAAAGCGCTTCAAGCGATAATGGAAAAGCGTGACACATATCCAGCGATTATTTTTTTTGCAACTATAATTTTGAAGTATCGTTGTACTAAAAGAACGAACTGAATTTTTTAAACTGGTATAGGTACAATTTACATGGAGCAAAATCGAATGATTCTGTTTCATCGAATGACACGTCCAATCGGAACTTATCTTGGAGTAGGAAACATTACGATTCCTAGAAAATTTATTTGCGATTCGTAAGCGTAAATGTGTACGTGTGTGTTACGATGACGCTCGTAACGTATATATAATACGTGACGTTACTCGTAATTTGCAGAATTCACTTGTATACGTTACATTAACGTAATCTAAAGAAATTTACAATCAGATGACCGAGTTTTAGATCAAATCTTACTTGTGTGACGAATGATTAATAAAAAATTCTACCCAAAATGTCAACCGCAGCTGCTCGATGTGGATAATACCAAACGAAGTTTTATCTATTTTCGTCGGAAAATGTTCATGTCAAAATATAAATTTAACTCGATGTATAATTTAGCGATAAGACACGACGGTCGCAAGAATGACAATAACGTTTGAGAATTAGGCAATCGTCGACTCGTTTCATATAATTAAGGAAAAAAAAAAAAAAGAAAGAATACGCTTACCTCCATTTTCATTGTTGCCGTCGGCGAGGCTTCGCCCAAACGAGCACAAGCAGAAACTGAGACTCTTTATCAGAGGTGCTCTCCGATATGGAGCGTCGATCGTGAAAATTTTTGTCGTGTCTTTTATCAGATTGCAAGTGTCTACCACGAGTGACGCTTCCTGCGATTATCATACCGTACGTTTGTGTATGGCGCGACGATAAATTCAAACATTTGAATGCGCGGAAAGTATAAAAATCTTTGATGCAGAAAATTCTTCTTTGAAAATGATTGATACGTGCGCGCGCGCGCACGTTCCTCTCTCTCTCTCACTCTCTGTATCGTAGATTCACGTGGACCGAGAATATACCGGAACACCGAGTACGTTTTTGACTTACTAAGTTGATCGAGACTTAGATCTACGATAAAAATTTAAAATTCATTTTACTCGCGTAAGAAACTTATCTTCCGCACCTGTTCCGTTCGTCGATGAGAGAACTAATATCGTAAAGGCGAAGTATATTCCCGTAAAGAACGTCGAGCTACGCGTCACTTCGCGAGGTTATCGTCAAGCCACGACCGATCTCGGTACTCCGGCTGCCATTTTACCTGCGTGACCTTGTTCTCGATCCGTTCTCCAAACAAAAGCAACAGGGTCGAAGGCGGACCACATCGTACACGGCGAATGGGATTATTTTAGTTTATTTCCAGTTTTAGTAATATCTTACGCAAAGAGAAATCTGTCATACAATAATACATTTATATATATAATTCCAAGTCTATTGTTTAAAAGTTAAATTTTTTTAATGTTACTTTTCCTTAATATTGTGCTTCAAAATGCTTGGATAATTTTTGCAAAATATTTAAAGTTCTTAATACAGCTAATAACTGTTACTTTGTAAAAAGTACATGTTCTTACATCAGATACCGTTTAAAAAGTTTAATTCATTGCTGCTATTTGTACTTCAATTATCAATTTCCGCGCATATGATTCTCATTAGAGTAGACTCACGTCGCCATCTATCGGACAAAGCTGTAAATTTGAACGTTACAAAGGATACTTCACTGTATATTGTATATTCCGTGTTTGTCTATCTTTTAAAATGGTTCTAAATTAGAATTAAAGAATTATGAAATATATTTGCAAGTATGAATCATATGTTTATTCGTTTAATATCATCATTGACAATGCTCTTATTTGTGACAATTACTCGTTTTCATTGTATCACAAATAATAATACCGACAGGAAATAAAAATAAGAGAGTACAAGCCATCACTACTGCCTTTACTACGGCATTTACTACATGTTACTATAGAAGGCTCTATAAACCTCCCATTTATAAATATGAGCCTCCACGGAGACGCAAGACCAAGTGTAGAGTAGATTCCTTCTGTATATTGTAGTCAGACAGGGTTCTTCCATCTTCTAACTGCTTGCCAGCAAAGATAAGTCTCTGTTGGTCAGGTGGTATTCCTTCTTTGTCTTGGATTTTGGCTTTGACATTCTCAATAGTGTCTGATGCTTCTACTTCCAATGTTATGGTTTTTCCTGTAAGGGTCTTCACAAATATCTGCATGCCTCCACGAAGTCTCAATACCAAATGTAAGGTTGATTCTTTTTGAATGTTGTAGTCAGATAGGGTCCTTCCATCTTCTAGCTGCTTGCCAGCAAAGATGAGTCTCTGCTGATCAGGAGGAATTCCTTCCTTGTCTTGAATTTTGGCTTTGACATTTTCAATAGTGTCTGATGCTTCTACTTCCAATGTAATAGTCTTGCCTGTAAGGGTTTTTACAAATATTTGCATTCCTCCACGGAGACGCAAGACCAAGTGTAGAGTTGATTCCTTCTGTATATTGTAGTCAGACAAGGTCCTTCCATCTTCTAACTGCTTGCCAGCAAAGATAAGTCTCTGTTGGTCAGGTGGTATTCCTTCTTTGTCTTGGATTTTAGCTTTGACATTTTCAATGGTGTCTGATGCTTCTACTTCCAATGTAATGGTCTTGCCTGTCAGGGTCTTCACAAATATTTGCATTCCTCCACGAAGTCTCAATACCAAATGCAAGGTTGATTCTTTTTGGATGTTGTAGTCAGACAAGGTCCTTCCATCTTCTAGCTGCTTGCCAGCAAAGATGAGTCTCTGCTGATCAGGAGGAATTCCTTCTTTGTCTTGGATTTTGGCTTTGACATTCTCAATAGTGTCTGATGCTTCGACTTCCAATGTTATAGTTTTTCCTGTAAGAGTCTTCACAAAGATTTGCATGCCTCCACGAAGTCTCAATACCAAATGCAAGGTTGATTCTTTTTGGATGTTGTAGTCAGACAGAGTTCTCCCATCTTCTAGCTGTTTGCCAGCAAAGATAAGTCTCTGCTGATCAGGAGGAATTCCTTCTTTGTCTTGGATTTTGGCTTTGACATTCTCAATAGTGTCTGATGCTTCGACTTCCAATGTTATAGTTTTTCCTGTAAGAGTCTTCACAAATATTTGCATTCCTCCACGGAGACGCAAGACCAAGTGTAAAGTAGATTCCTTCTGTATATTGTAGTCGGACAGAGTCCTTCCATCTTCTAGCTGCTTGCCGGCAAAGATGAGTCTTTGTTGGTCAGGAGGAATTCCTTCCTTGTCTTGAATTTTGGCTTTGACATTTTCAATGGTGTCTGAAGCTTCTACTTCAAGTGTAATGGTCTTGCCAGTAAGGGTCTTCACAAAGATTTGCATGTTTTTACAAAGGTGTAATACCAAGGTCAGGGGAGTTTTCTTTGCTGTATTCTAGCCTGAAAATATAAAACAAAGTACTATTTCAATCCACTATTATAAAATATGTGAATGTTTGGACGTTATACGTTAACGATTTGAAATTATCACAATGGCGTCGTGTCCACATTCGATATGTTCAGTGAAGTTCTTTGTTCGAAAAGAGGTCCATATTTAAATAACGAAAATAACGTCTACACTTCAAAATCTAATTGGAAAGATTATTATTTTTATCATACTTTCTATGTACGTGCGGCTGCATACGCATTACTAATTGGGGAAAACGAATCGACGTACAAATGGTGTCCATTATTGATTAGAAACTAGCAGTTGTTTAAGCATATTAAATGATATTACTTTACATTAAAGGAAATTTAGAATCATACAAAATTAATATTTATCTTACCTGAAGCAGTGTGAAACTGTAAGTTACGTACAATAAATTGCAACGCAAATAACTACAGAAAAGCAGGAGTAGAAGCTCCACACACTAACGTCAATACGCAAGTGACTGTCGTTTCCAGAAATTTACCCGTGGGAGCATTTTAGTTCTCTCTTTTGAAGGTAGGTGCGCTACAATCAAGGTTATATATTTAATTAAAAAATTTGTATGTTATTTTATACACATACATATCTGCTGTATATTGTTTAATATGAATTTAGTATTTATGATCCATTTTTATTTTTTTTTGTATTTGTTAAATTTTAAGTCTTCCAAAACTTTAGAAACCATACTTTTATTTAAAAAATTATTTTATATTGAAATGTGACATTGACGGAACTTAAAAATTCCTCAAAAGAATAGTAACAATAGAGAATCGTTTGTTTTTTGTACAAGAAAAAATGCAATATAGTTTTTGAAAACCCGGTATAATTAGAAACGCATATGACGAAGTCGACGAAGTTCTCAGCCGAATGAACATAACTGATTCTGTATCTAATACATTATCCATAAAACCTAAAATTTTCAAAAAAAAATATAAAAATCAATATCCTGGAAAATATGTAATGCGTAATATCATATACATAAATTTTATCATAAATTTGTACGGTTCATTGAGAAAAAAATATATCTTTTTAATATGCAACAATTCAAGCAAGGTTTGTAATATAAATTCACTAACACCTTTTACATATTTTGAATAATGCCTATCATTTTCAGTGAATTTGATAAATAAAGAAAAAATGGTGATCCATGCTCCAGATATATCAAAAAATTTTATTTTAAATTCAGCAGTTCGCGATGCTACCTATATATTACTCAGACCATATTTAACTTCATCAAGTCTTTCTTCATCATACCATCCAAATATTCACATTTATGCAAAAGGTGAGGAACTAATGGATTCAAAACAGGAATATACAGAAAAAAGTAAATATTTCTTGACACTAACGGCAACAATAGCATGGGACATCCTAAATATTTCCAATGTTTTTCATTGTAACGTAAAACAGCAGCAGATCAAAAGTGACTCTTAATTGAAGGATCGTATAAGAATCTATTTTTACAAGATTGAGATTCCTATCATCAGACTATAATTACATTTATAAGTTAAAATAAATATATATTTTTGTACAAATATTTTACATTATCATCCAACAACAATTTACTTTGTCATAAAGCTAGCTGACTAGCTTTTAATACTTGTCTCACATTTATATTTATTCTAGCTTCAGATATATATTTTTTTGCATGGTTCCAGTCATCTTCGTTCCAGGCACAATTTTTGGGATACTCTGTATCATCCGTATCCCAGGAAGGTGGTAATGATGATAAAATTTTAGGTACTCCATGGTATCTCAAACGTGATTTATCAGTCATTATTACTATATCACCATGTTTTAACAATATAGCATCTGCTGGATCTTCTTGAGAAAGTCCACCTATTAAAAATATCGCGGTCTGTCCAAAACTAATAGAAAAGAGTGGCGCTTCTACATTAGGTTCAGAGCAGTCTGCATGTCCTGCTAATGTAGAGTTCATTCGATAATAATTGACAATTGCTGCTTCGGCTCTAAATTCCGAAAAACGTAACACTCGAGCCAGAAATTGCGTTAATTTGGCAAGTTCAATGGGCATAGGTGTTTTAGAGTATTCAGAGTATACTTTTGTGTCCCAATTGTGATGGTAACCCAGCGTTGCCCACCTTAATTTTGGAAGTAAGTTTTCCGCTCTCTTTTTATTGTTAGATCTAAAAATAAGAAACAAGACAATGATACGTCTAAGGCAATTACAAATATGTACTTACCGAAAACATACGTCCCACCAAGTTTCATCATTTTTTAGAAAATTATGAGCATCTAAATTTAATTTATTCGGATTCTTCGAATAATCTTTCAAACATTTCGTGATCCAATAACGATGACCGCTCGTAGTAAATGGGTTTCGAATGAAAATAAGGCCTGCAGGTGAATAATAAATAGATTAGATAAACAAAAAAAAAAACTTAATGATATAAACATACCTGGTATAGTCAGTAATTCATAAATTTTCCAATCTTCTAAACATTTTAGTCCAAATTCCTGTATGTACAAATCATCTGTAAAATCCGCCTTGATGCTTTTAACCTGAAAATAAGCATACATATAATATCTACGTCTATTAACGAATATCACAATGCATTGCACTTACTTTAGTAATATCTGGGCAATTAAAGTCTATCACATTTGTTAGATCCGGTAACGGGTCTCGCGATTTATAATATTTAAAACTATCTTTGAACATTTTTCCTAACCGTGGAGGCTGCCATGTTCATTCATCTGTTAGCTTCATTGAAAAGACACCAGATGACACTTCATTCATTCATTACTTTTGACAACTAATAATACGTGTGGGTACAACTTGGGTCAAGTTACGATAAAACGTACGATAATTTATAAAAAACATAACATACTTTAGATCGAAAGCAATAAATCAATATTTCAAGTTTAAAGACGCTTCATATTTTTCGTTAAAGTTTTCGACTCTTTAAAGCTACTTCATTGCATTTTTCCGACTTTTTTATTTTTCTAAACAACATTTGGCACTTTAATCTTTGCCGCTAAAAACGTAGAAGATTTACGTTTCGCATTTGACACGATCGAATCTAACGTGCAAGAGCGTTGACATTAATAAAATCATTTGATCTCTCTTTCCCCTTTAAATAAAAAGAAAAATTGTCAAGATCAGAAGGGATAGCACCGCCAGCGCTAATGACTAAGAACTGTAAAATGTATTCGATCCTGCGCGACACGTAGAACGTGCATTGTTCATTAGCCATTACTCCATTCACTTTGCATATCTTCATCATCGCAAGGATCAAAGCGAGATTATGTCGGGAAAGCTGCGAGTTTCCCTGTAATTCTTTTTCCTCTCCCTATTTTTCATTTTTTCATCGAACCTCACCTATGCGTTGCCTGTCCCTTGGTAATCGTCCATGACTAATTTTAGCATGTAATTTTCATATAATAGTACTCCGTGGAAATAGCGTGATTTCATACGACAGAAAAGAGGCACGGCGTTAAGGCCTCAAGGCTTTTCGAAAGCTCCGCGTAAATTAATAGCACGGCGTGCCGCGCACGGCGCGTTAATGCTCCTTCATTACCATTACCTATGTGATCCATAAATAGTGTCTACTCACCTGAAATTCGATCGACCGTTCACCTATAGAAAAAGGAGCAGACTAATCCGATTTTTGAAACGTGCTATGCTCCGAAAGGATAACGATGGCCTTGACACTACGGCCGACACGCTGATCTCTAACGATCTAGCGCGAAGTGTCTGTAATTTATTAGCGTCTGGGGATAGACGTAAATACAAGTGTGCGCGAAGTAGCGTTACGCATTTCTTTCATAATTATCCGTAAAGAGAAAACGAAAGTAAAGCGGAGAACGGTATTCTCTCGAAAGGAAGGAGGATGAGAAAAAGGATTCGATCGAGAGAGATTCGGGTGCGAAGAAAAACACGAGTCGCGCCCAAAGACGACGGGCGCCGTTCGCGATCTCGGCTGTATTCGCAAAGCCAACCAATCGGAGCGTTCGGCCGTTCCCGTCGTCGTCATCGGGAACCAATCGGAACGGGCGCGAGTGACGGCGCTCGCTAAAAATAGCTTCCATATATCTAGGCCGGTCGCGAGCGCGAATTATCCACAGTCGCGCGCCGGCAGCCGACGAAGGCGGATGTTTTGTATGACCGTACGTACGTGCGTGCGTGCATGCGTACGTGCGTGCGTCTAACTCGCGTCTGACCTTTATATTATAAAACGTTTCCGTTTCTACGTTTTTTTATTTCTTCTGTCATTCTGTCTCACACCTCGTGCGTATCCTGCGTGTGTCCTGCGTGTGTCTTGCGTGTGTTCCGCGCTCTGAGAGACCACCGACGTTCCTCGTTGATCTTTGCCTCGTCGATGTCCTTCCCGTTTGCACCACAACTTCGATGTTTTTCGCTATCGAATAAAAAGAAGGTAGGACAACCTCCTTCGCATGTCGACTTTCTTCTTTCATAAATACGTCTCGATGCACGTGTCTTCTTCCATCCTCCTTCCCCTAACACCCCCTCCCCCACTTTTCAGTAATGCACGCGCTGAATTACATTTTTAGTGGCCAGGAATTTCATAAGAACGCAATGACCCTGATTTTAAGCAATAAATCGAGACAATTATTTTGGAGATTATTCAATGATTTTTTCATTATTTATCCTAGTTTTTTTTTATTAACCAGAGCTTATAATCCGAACATCGTTAATAACGTGAATTAATTTTCTTTACCATGCTTATTTTATACGCATGGAAATATACCTGGTTGCCGTCTTCGCGGCGTAATTACTCAAATTGTTGTTATTTTCATTATCGTTAACCTTACCGTTATTTTTATCTAACACGACCGTGCATTCGTCTTTTTGAACGTAACACTTAACAAACATTGTTTACAAAATTGTATATACATATACACATACGAACGAACGTACGCGCGAACGCGAAAACAAAAGTGGGCCGCTTACAATGGATTTCGGTAAGTATTTAAAAAAGCGGTCTCGCATATCCTGTCTCTCGTACAACAATTTTCGAGGAGAGATAGTTTTCATGAGAATAGAAATAGGAACGGTGCTCCAACGCGTAGCGATTCATGAATATGAATGCACAATGTCCATTTGCCTTTTGAAGTTTCCTATCTATTATCTCAACCACGAGATACGACCGCGAGCGATGGGTTTCGTACAGCGGTATGGCGAACTCATTCGTTCTTTAAGTGTCTTGAAAATCAAACACAATCGAACATGTTTTTTCCTTGTTTCATAAGACCAATCTATAAGCGTAGAAAGATTATTTTTTTTTTTAATGGAACAACACCTGTGCTTATCCATCAAAATAGTTAAAATAAAAAAGTCGTAATAACGGAGCATTAGGAATGTCGGCACGCAATCACTATGAAAGCAATAATCTTATCACGTTTCTCCACCGTACCGGAATGATCCGATCGAAATAGATGTTCGCTCTTATCAGTGATACGGAGCCTGCTGGCAATCGTAGATTCCTCGTTAGAATAGATCCTTTTGGTGGCCGTGACCCTTAGTGACATTTCGTCGTGGCACGACGATCGATCGTCGATGGCGCGTCGCTTCGGCGTAGTTTTCGAATAAGCTCTCGCAGGATACGCGCTTTTAATTCGAACTAAACAAACGAACAACAGAAATCGTACATACGCATCTCTGTGTAACTTTATTTCCGTGTATCGTATACAGAGTGTCCCCAACTACGTGAACTACCCAACATCTACATGTTCACATCGATAATTTGAGTCGAAAAGTCTAATACCATTGTTCGAAACTCGGTCTCGTTAACAAGTTATTAATTAACAAAGATCGGTCAATCACGAAGCGCAGAAGCGATAAGTGGCGAAAGGCGGTCATACTCAAGCTTGTTCATGCGTGAGGGACGATTTTCGCGGAAAACAAACTAGCAGAAGAGAGAGGAAAAGAGAGAGGAAGAAAGAGCGAAAGTCAACGCGATGCTACAGCGTTACGGGCCTCTCTGCTAGTTTAGTTTTCATGGTAAGCTCCTCCTTTGCTTTTCGCGATTGGCTGATCTTTGTTAATTAATAACTCGTTAACGAGACCGAGTTTCGAAAAATGGTATAAGACATTTCGACTCGAATCATCGATGCGAACATGTGGATATCGGATCGTTCGCTTAGTTTTGGACACCCTGTATACATAAATACGTACGTACCGTACATAACACGTGAATACACATAAATAAAGTCGTAAAAGTATAATTGCACGTACGTATGCAAGTACGTGCATGTGTAGGTATATATATAAATGCAGCACGATCTTCTTCTCGCGGAAGGTCAAGAGAGATAAAAGATAAAAAGCTTAAAGAAGCGGGTGCGCGCGTCCCTCGAATCGCCACGGATTAAATTTCTACGAGCGCGCGCGCTCTTCATCTCCTTCTTCTGCATCTTCCTTCGCACCGAGAACGCGAGAGGAACGTATAACATATACATATATATATATATATATATATATAAATATATGTATGAATGTACATGAGCAAAGGTGACTGCCGATTTATCGGCGGGCAGGATACGAATAGCCTTCTTACAGCTGACTACGAGAGATGATATAACTGGATTTACAAGTCGCGAGTTTGTCTCCCTCTCTCTCCTTCACTCATTCCTTTCGATCTTTCTCGCGAGGAAGAAGTAAGAGGTAGAAGAAGGTAGATGGTGTCAGGACAGAAATGGTGGGGGCAAAAAGAGAGAAAGATAGAAAGAAAAAGAGAGTTCATTATTGTTCAAGGGCGTCAATGTACCGATTGAATTTAAAATGCTAATGCATTGCGTACAATTGACAGCGTGCGCTCTCTCTCTCTCCCCTCTCACTTCACTTTCAGAAGCAAAGAGAGATTATTCCCGGATTTATTGGATACGCACGCGCGATCACGAACTTTCGGACATCGTATTATTACAAAACGAACGTGCACACGGTTATATCGAAGGCTTGATACGTTATCGCGAGCACGTTATCGCCATGACACTACCGTAATTACGATCTTATCCCTCGCGAACCTTGCATTTGCGTTTGTTACGCAATACAATGCGCTCTCGAAGGATGTGCATAGCGTGTAACGTACGGTTAAGTTTGTTTGTTTAACTTTGCTCCGTTTCTCGAACGATGGTATGCGCAACGAAGACTGGATAAAAGATTAGAAATGGATTAGAGCTAAGCTTTGTCTCTCTTTAGAACGATCTTGAACGTAAGAAACGCTTATGGTCGGTGAACATTTGGAATATTTAGATCGAACGGGTTGAGTTTCATGTTCTTAAGATCCGAGCACGAGTTTTCGAATTCTCCGAAGCAGAGGAGGAGGTGCGGATTTAGCCGAGAGGTTCGAAGCATCCTCCACCTCTTGTTTATTTGACGGCAAGCCGAGAGTCGCGCGGATAGTATTGCGAGCTGGCAAGCAAATACAATGTTTCGTTCGCGAATTATTACGATCTAGAGCAGTGGTTCTCAAAGTGTGCGCCCTAGAAGACATCCGGGTGTGCTGTATAATATTCCAAAGAAATATGTGTCGAGGTATAAAAATGAATATTAGTTTTCTCTGCAACGTTTAACCTAATTATTATAACATATTTGGCAGAAATTTGTATATAGTGTACCTAAAATTATTTATAGAATATTAAATGCGTCGTGACTATAAAATGTTTGAGAAACACTGACCTAGAGACAGAGAGTGATCTCCGTCGTGGTTAAAGATCAAAGACACCTTGGATAGAATAAGATGGATAAATAGATAGTCTATCTACGTTAAACATGCATCTCACTGAAGTTTATTTTTATTAATAGACACTACTCGCGACGCCCGGTAGAAAAATGTTAAAATCTTTCATCGAGCGCTCATCAACGTGCCATCGTACACACATGTATGTACGTTACTACGTTCTGACATTATGTAATCTCGCGTTGCTCCTCGCGATCGCTCGCATAAAGAACTACATGCATCGACGTATGTGCGTGTACGTACGCTCGCTCGCGCGCGCGCGCCTTGGATTCCAAAGGCACGATCGCACGTGCTTGGCGATTATAAACTTTCGACTCGCTTCGATCGCGGGAGAAACCGCGAGGAGCATCCTCCTCTTACTTTTCGATTTTTGCATCGAAACGATCGCGTATCGCGTTTTAAAGAGGTTTTTCTTTTCGTCACGGACTTTTCGTACGTGTTACGAAATAATGAGGTCTTTCGACGAGTTTAATTAAACGGAATGAATACGATTATGTAGGTATAATGTATGCAAAACTCGAATCGTTATGATGTAAATTTCGGATCTTCGTTTTGTACTCGTTGTTTTTCATGGACCAAGAAGATGAATAAGTGCATAAAGATCCAGTTCGATTTTACATGTAGACGAGAATGTATTATTTGAAGAGTATACAATGTTTCAAGGACGCGAGCTTTGAAGTTCGCCGCTTTGCCGGAAGGAACCGTGTTAGGGTTAGCACCGCGTGCAATAGGTGTGGGAAACGTTGTTTTCGTAGAATCCGTGTTATTTCGCGGACGATACATACATACTATATATAGAGTGGAGCAAAAGTAACTCTTGCTTCAATTCGTTTATAATCTTGAAACGAATGAAAGACTTCTTTTCTTCGAATAATGCTTATTGAAGCTTTAACGCTTTTGTTTGTTAATTTTGTTTGTATGTTGAAAAACAGGGTTGTGACGATATGTTGTTTTAGTAATTGATTCAATAAAATTGAATGCAATTTTTAGGATGCATATATCTACTGGAATCTATCAAAAGTATTTAAAAAATGTTTATTATAAGGTCAGATAAAAAAATGACTTTCTATTTTCTTTGTAATTTCGCAAATTCCGATTTTGTCGAAACTACGAAAATACGATATATAGAAAACTAATCCTTCTATATTTTTACAAAAATTCAAATTGTTTTGTTCAATTATAAAAAAGTTATTCTGTTTTAAAGGTTGGTCATGACTTTTTGACCGCCACTGTCTATATGCCACATCAGTGAACGTAGGCTATCTCACGAAAATTCAAGCGAGGTCGTCGTGCTTCTTTTTTCGTTGAATAGTTCAAAATCCAACCGTGCGTAAGTTCCACCTCCATAACTTTCTTACTTCGGCATTCATTCTCTTTGGCCCTCTCTCTCCACTTTCAAGGATAAGTACAGCATTGTGTAAGATCTTAGTCGTTGATACCGGCAGGAAAATCACACGGACGATTATTCAGCGATACGTCGAATAGCTATGCCTTTATACCAACTTGTTCCTTCGTAATTACCCCGTGGACGTTACTCGAAAATCCTAATTACGATCATTAACTTCCTAAAATACGACTCCTCGAAGCGAACGAAGGAATACCTACAAAGAGTTTAACGAACGGTAAACCACTTTAACGTCCGGTGCTACACTCCCACCCATCGTCTCCAATTACGAATTTGCAGCGGTAGAACCGGAGGATTCTCCTCGATTAAGGAACGTGAACTGGAGAAGAGAGAAGGATGATCATGCGGGCTCGGCTAACATCAATCTCCATTAATCGGCTCGTATTCTCGTTCTTTCTAAAACTTCTGACACTATTGTCGAATACTTATAACCCCTATACTAAAAAAAATACAAAAGACAAGATGATAAAAATTTTTAGCAACGCTATCATACTCATCTTTTATATATCGTACATAGTTACTTGGTTTTCGTTCGTGTGGACTACAAAATTTGTGAAAACTCATGTAATATCGGCTAGACAGTTATCCCGCGGAAAGCACTCGATGAAAAAGTTCAATAACTTTGCAAAATTTTAATTTTGTTTTTAATAAAAATTTGTAGGTATAAAATATGTTCAACGTATACTTAATAACATACCTTTTTCCGAATCCCAAATAAATAATTGAGTTACCAAAAACAAATTCGAGAAAAACGACCTTTTATAAGCACAGTAGTATTTGTGTCCCCCCTTAAAGCGTGAAGAGGTAACAAACAAACGCACTTTCGCATTTATAATATTACTTACGACATGGTATCGCATTTATCCAAAAGAAGAATACGGTTATCGTTTCTTATTTCTTAAATTACCATGCAGCTTCCTACGATCCTCCGGTATCTCTCGAACGAAGTTAGGGAACGAAAAAGTTCGACTCGCCAAGTTGACTTTACCGGTCGCTGTCGTAAATCGCAACTCGTATAAACTGTTCGGAAGACTTCGGAGTCCGTTTCGGAGACGCGTTGGCGGGTCTTACGGGTTTTCGATTGTCGCCTTTTTCTCACGATGCCTTCGTTAGGCTACAGGGAGAGGTGGTGGACTTTGCGAGGGCGGTTGATACGGGGACACGATGTGTTTGTAGGAATTAGGACGCCCACGTTTATGTCGGCGACCGTGCCGAAAAAGCACGATAAAAGCTTCCTTGCCAGATGGTCACCGCTTGCGCAAGCTCTCACTCTCTCTCTCTCGCACGCGTGCACTATCCGTGTCCACGTCTTACTCTTTCCCCCCTCTTTCCACTCCTCTTACCCCTTTCTATCGCAGTTTTCGTCACACGCGGCGCGAGATTTAGGGTGAGAATCGTAGCACATGTTCCAAAAGAACGAGGCCGACGAGAATCGAGAGAGAGATTAATTACCACTTGCTTCGTGTATGATACGTATGTATGTTGCATGTATAGGTGTCTCTGCAAGAGCGACCGAGTTTTGTCGCCGTTCCGAGAACTCTTCGAGCTTCTCTTTGAAAGATCGCTTCTCTCGTTTTCCACGTCGAACGATATCTTTCGTTTGTGTTTGGTCACGTTGATATCGATACGGTCGAACGTGTTTATTCGACTCGGTCGTATACTCGTCCAATGAAAAGGGTCCTTCAAAAAATCACGTTGAGAGACTTATGTTGGTATAAACGACTATGCGCCGATTAGTTCTTTGAAAAAGTCAACGAGTCGATAGGTATCCCTCTTTTGATCTTTTTTCAAACCAAACGATCGATTTTTGACGAACGTTCGAGTCGGAAGTGCGTGTATTCTTAGACGCCTACGCTTCTCCGTCGTACCGACGCACCTTGGCAGAAAATAAACCAGCCGGCATTTATAATATCTAAGCCAGCAGTCCGTGTACTCGTTTCTTCTCGGTCGTGCCGCACTGTCGAAGATCGATCGATCGAGCAATCGCGTTCACCGCGCCGGTGCTAGATCTCCCGCGATGATAGAAACGATCCTCTCTCGTAATCGGATCGGTCTCCAAGTTTTATATGATTTTATAATGGAATTTTATCGTGACGTTTTGTTTGTCTATTTTTCTTTCGCATCCAACTCGCCGACTTATTTTCTTACTCGGCTCACCTGTCGCTATAAACGTTCGAATTACGTCAATGACCGAGATACTTCTTTCTATTAGATCTGGGCATTTACGAAATGGCATTGAAATATTATTTCAAATAACGTATTATTTTATTTTAGAATTATTTGAAATAATTGCAAAATTGCTTTATAGTTTATATTGGCATTATTTGGTTTACTGTTTACTGCATCTTATTTTGAGGATTGTTTTTTTCATCAAACTAAAAAAATTGCTACTATTTCAAATGAATCGATAAATATTTTTCTTTTTAAATAATAGTACCGGAAATAAAGGTCCAATATCAATTATTTCAAACAGTTATATCTTATTTTTATTTCAAATAAAACTTCCCAGATCTGGTTTCTATATATTGATCATACAGAAAATTGGTTAGATTCGATCGAAAGGCAGAGAGGGATTCGTATTTCGAACCCTGAACGAGACACAAAGATCCATCCTCCACCGTTTATTTCTGTTTCAACGTAAATCTGGCTTTTGCTTTTGTATCGAGGTGGGCCGAGAGATCCACTCGATACAATCGAAAGCCTTGCGTCTCTCTCTATCTTTCTGGCCAGGGGATCACCCCGAATACCGAAGCGTCCCGACCGTACGTCAAAATCAAACGATTTCTATTTATAAGTTTAACGGCGCGCGGCCAGCAACGGCTTCGATCGGACACCTGTTCGTTTACTTTGAACAAATCTCGGATTTTTCACTGGTTCTTGTTACAATCTATTTTGCTACAATTTCTAGTTTTCTTCTTCTTCTTTTTTAGGGCTCCATACCTTAAAAGGAAAAAACGGAGCCCTTGTAAGATCACTCTAGTGTTCATCTGTCACCTAATTGTGGCCGGTTTTATTTTTTAATAAATCTCATGAAATTATCTTGCCACTTGTTTTGTGAAGGAATGCAATAATAGCACGATACCAAAATGGAATGGCTATCATGTGCGTTACAAGCGTGTAGCATATAGGTCAGTGGGTAGGGTCGCTAGCAGTGGAGCCTTTGTTTCGTTTTTACAAGGCTCTTTTTCGGGGCCCCACGGGAGAGAAGAAGACGAGCTGGTTGCTCTCGAGGAAGTTGACCTTTTTCTCGCTCGTTGAGCGTCCCACGAGAGAGTAGAAGAAGAAGGAGGTGGAGGAGAAGGAACGACGATGGAGGAACCGTAAATGGTTGAGAAGGAAGGAGCAGGACGCGCTTGGAGGAGGTAGCGATGGTGAAGGAGGAGTAGGAGGAGAGTTGCAAGGGCATTAGGCTCCGAATACGGAACGATATAAAATTCTTACGAAACGTTCGCACGCATACGAGAGAACACGCGTGTTCTCTCCGCTACGTTTGTCGTTGTGTTCAACGTCGTCGTAAATGGGCACGCTCACAGAAAGAGAAACAGGAACCGTGGAAAGAGGAAGGTTCTCCTCTTTCTTGAGCAACTTCTTTTAAACTACCAATCGCGAGAGAATTTGGTCGAGTCAGTGGTGAAATTCGATGGTCGAAAAAGTAAAGATGCGCCAGACCGAGACGTTCTCCGAGTGACGAGCGGTGGACGGACGTCCGCGCGTTTCGAGATATCGACTCGCGTGCACGAACGTCGTTCGGTTCTGGCGGTCGCCTTTCGAACGCGAGAGCTTTTCGAAGGAAATTTTTGACAGGCATTGACAACCTTTTAGTCCGCCCACCCACGTTGTTCCTCTCCGAGGTGAAGGTGAATCTTTTTTTTTTTTGTTTTATTTCGTCGACTCCTAGCGAACGAAAAAAGAATGGAAGAAAGAAAGAAGTCATCCTTCGAGAAATATTTTCTCGTCGTTCATTATGTATCGGTGCTAGAAAAAGAAAACGTCAAGAAGTTTGAGATATATGTAGTGCGTCATACATACCGCTGGTTTTAGAGCCGTTTAGTGGCTCGATTTGCTAACTTTTATCGATAAGACTTCTGATTACTTTTCTTTTTATACTCGAGTAATCGGATAATAATTAGAACGAGCAGGCTGGAGACAATCTCCTAGAAATGACCAAAACCGCAGGCAAGGATGTTGCTCCATTATCAACGCTCCCTGGAATTTCCGAACCGGAAGACGACCGGGATATGTTTGACTGATTTACGGCGAGTTATTTTCACATAGATATCTTGTACGTTACTAGTCGTACTACTACGTATAGATGAGGGTGTTTCGAAAAAAACTTGTTTTTTTCTTTTCTTTCGAAACAAGCTCAAAAGTTTAATTTTAGCGTAGAAAGACGCTTGTTAAGAGATGAACTCTTAATATTAACTTTTTACGCAAAAATGAAACTTTTGAGCTTGTTTTGGAAAAAAAACTCTTTTTTTTTTAAACACCCTAGTAGGGCGAATACAGATATAAAAATTTGTCAATTTCAACAATTTGCGATTTTTTTTGCGTTTGCGTTCGTTCGTATAATCTTTTCCACGTTTACTCGAATCGATAAATATTGCGATCGTGTCGGGTCTATTTTTTTAAGAACCGACTGTCCAAATGACGAGCACTGTGTATATACAGCCAGCGTTAAAATTCGTACGTTCTTAAAGACGTTATAACTTGGAGAAACTTTAAAACGTTTATAGCTTGTCCCAGGTTCCCTCAATTTGCATGATCTTTGTCTATAAATAAAAAAATAAATAAATAATTTAACGCTTCATGGTTTTTTTTTCAGGTTAGATGTTAAAGAGCAATCATGTACAACCTAAACGTGAACGTGAATCCTAGTCCAACGGCTGCCGCGGGTCTTCTCGGTGTCGCGGCGGCCGAGGTCACTCCGAGGACACCGGAAATCGTAAACTCCCTGATCGCCATGACCAATCCCTTCGAGGGTTATGCCAATGAGCGGAGCAGGGATCGTACGGATTCCACGAGCAGTGGCGAACCGAGTCCACCAAGTGTTCAGCATACCTGTAGTCAACTTATCAAAGAAGGTTCGTGTCTCCCTATCTCGTAAATCTTTTCCATATTTTTTTTTTACACACATGGATTCTAGATCTTACAAACGTTACTTCATTTTCAGGCTTGAAGTTGACGCTCCAAACGAAAAGAAGAGCAAACTGCAGCGGAGACGAGGGAAGGAAGAAGACGAGGAAGGAAGATGGTAGCGCGGATGACGAAGAGGAGGACGAGGGGAGCAATAACAATAACAGCCGCAGCGGTGTAAGAAAAAGTTCTCGCATACTGTTTAACTCATTAAAATGATAAAAACAGTCGTTGATATCTCGTACCTCTTCTTTTCGTTGATCACCATCGGATTATGTATTTCTAAAACAGAACACAAAGAGAAAGAGTTATTACGCGAAATGTGAGATTTTTCTTTATACCCTTCACCCACTTTGCTAGCAGTTATTTGAACTTGGGATAAACCTTCTTACAGTTGACACCCGAAGACGAGGAGAGGCGTAGAAGGAGACGGGAGAGGAACAAAATCGCGGCTACGAAGTGTAGATTGAAGAAACGCGAAAAAACGGTGATCCTGGTACAAGAATCTGAAACCCTGGAGACCCAAAATCATGACCTGAAAACACAGATTCAGGAATTAGAGATGCAAAGGCGTAGGCTGGTCGACATGCTGAGTTTGCACGGACCGACCTGTTTGAAGCAAGGTGGTGCTACCGATACCTCTTATCAGCAATACAACGAGCCGGTGCATCTGCCGAGTTACCAGGAGAACTTCGTTCAACCACCACCGGCCTTGAACCAACCGCAGAACTGCGTGACGGATTATCCGGTGAAGGTAGAGGAATACGAGGGTGACTTTTATAGACAAGGAAGTCCCTACGTACCCACCACGGATTCCGGTTGTACCGTGTAGCTTTAAGCCTCGTGCCGGTTCTCGGGAGAGCGTTAATATTAACATTCGAGCTCGATTTATATATTTTTTTTTTTAAACTTCAAACGATCTCTGTATTACCGATGGTTACCGAGATCGCGATCAACGGTGGAAAGACTACTACATATGCATTCCACGTACATTGATGATGGAGAAGAGAGAGAGAGGGAAAGAGACGCTAAGTACTTTTGGAATTTTTTCAAGGATTTCGCGTTGATCGCGTTGATAGCCATTCGGCCACCTTGTGTTTTCTTTAACTCCTTGCCTTATAATATCGTGTGGGACTCGTGGTACGGATGTTACGGCAAACATGTCAAGCACGAGTTGTACATGATTCATTTTTTGTATTTTTTATTATTCGTTAAGTCTCTGTTTGAGCAAGCTTGTGAATTGTAATGCTTGCAACTACATTCGTTTTTTTTCTCTCTCAATTTCTACTGTTAATTTCATTGTGTATCAAATTAAAGCATAGGGCAAGGAGTTAACATAGAATCGAGCCGATTTTTCTAATCATCTCGCCTCCCATTTCCGTGTCGCGAGAAATCCGTAGTATTTAAGTTCTATATTTTATTATAGTGTAAACGCGAACAACTTCTGTCTTTCCTCTTTCTTTTCTCTCCTTTTTTTTTAGCTTCATACTACTTCGTATACTTCTCTCGTACCTCTGTCTTCCCTCGCCCTACGTTACCTGTCTCTCTTTACTATTTTTTCTTTCTTTTTTTTAAATTTGTAACGTTTGTTCGATAGAGAACACTCGAAGACATTCCTTCGTAATAACCGTACTGTGACATTCTTGTTTATTGTAAATACGTACAGTAAACAAAAGATTCGATTTTAAAAAAACGCCACTCATGCGTAGCGCACGCTTGTCGTAGATAAGTGTCGCATTACGTTAGTTTATCGCTAAAAGATTTTTGTTTTATTTTTTTTTCGTTTATTATCGATGACAAATCAGATGCCTACCCAGTGTACAAGTTTTTTTGTTTTGTTGATATTGGCGTTTGAAAGATACTTATAATTATATGGATAATTAATAACGTTTACTATAAATATATATTTTATATATAAATATACCGTACGTACAGGCGCATATATTAACAGTTGATTGTTGACATACGTCTTGCTATGTAATAATCGACTGTTAAATTTGTTAACAAAATCAAAAATAAGTGCCTAACGATATACCTCAGTTGTGGGTAGTTACCCTCCCTAGGTGCGTTTACATTGAAATCTTTTTTATCATTTTATCGCCATCGATATCGTTAAACGTATCGAGTTAGACGTTTAAACGTACCTTGGGGACATATTACGGAGCTCTTGCAATTAACGTGATTGTTAATTCAGTTATTAGCAGAATCCTACGATTAATAATGAATATGCTTATAATAGACGAATCAAACGCTTCTCCTCGTTAGAGCGCCGCTGCCATAAAATCAAAGTGATCAAAGTGAGAAAGAAAGTCTTCCTACGCTTCTTGTAATAACGAAGCGAAGCGAAGATTTATTTTTATAAGTATGTTATGTACGGGATTGCGTATACAAAATTTTATTTCGTACTGTAAGAAGATATATTTAAAATAAGCGAATGACAGTCACACATATGGTGCTTTAGATATTTCTTTTTATTATTATTATTATTATTATTATTATATAAATTTTATTACGTTGCCTGAAGAGAGTATTTAATAATTTAATAGAAATGTTACAAGAGTAATAGTCTCATCGGTGTCTACTTTTATATCCAATATTAGTTATAAGTACGATTAATGTATAAGTTTGAAAAACGCATCTTAGAATTCACGCTAAAAAAGTATTTTTTTTACTTCTCTTTGCTTAAACAAAGCGAAAAATTGTTTCGTGATTTTTGTTTTTTTTTTTGTAACGTTTTGAATCTTCGAAAGTATTCGTCGTTGTCTTCGAACGTATTTCTGCGTACCGTCTCGATGACAGATGTATAAGTATTCGTATTTACGAGTTATTTTAGTAACACCTTTGGCACCTATTCTGTTTTAGTCAATAAAAAATGCATTACTGCCTTTATGAAATGCATAAAAAAGAATATAAATCTGTAAACTATTCGTCAAAACGTGTGGCTTATTCTTGGAAAATTGCCAATGTTACAAATTTCGATTCGTAGTTACTAAAGAGTAATAGGTTGGAGAAATAATATCCTGGGCAAACTTGTCATTATTGTGTAACAGATTTGTGCTGCAATATTCTTTTTTAACAGAATTTCCTATGACTATTTTTTACTATTATTTATACTAAAACTTCAAAGTTGTACGTTTTCATATAGTTTACACGCGATTTGTTCTCTCGCAAATAAAGAATATAAATAATGTGCTAACATATAATTAGCAGAATGGCTTAAGAAATTTACTATTGTAAACTTAGAAAAAAGCATTAATCTTCAAATAAAAGTGCCTTGGATACTAATATGTATTGACATTTTTTCTTTATGTATAGTCAGTTTTCTTGAAAACTTGCTAAAAAAAGAGGTATAAATTATTTATTTCTATTTTATTAGAAAACTCATTGTATTATACACATCTTACACGTCTATTTCGATCACGATCAATTTAATACACAAATTTTATTATATAAATAAAGTTAAGATAGAGGAGGAGGACGAAGCAAGTAACCTTATTAAACCTATAGCAATATTTTTGGAGCATCGGCTTACGAACCCCTGTAAGAATTAAAAACTTATTAGATTAAAAGAAAACATAAAGATCCATAAAAGATATTAGAAATACTACTTACACAATGATATTGTTGATAGGGATATGAATTAATTTTACAAAGAAACCTATGAAACCCATTATACAAAAACCAATGGCAGTTGCTATTGCTATTTTTTGGAATTCTAAAAAAGAAAAACTTTGAGTAAAAGGAAAAAGTATCTTCTTGCATTTATTTGCATTGAGAGCATATTTCTTCAAATACCTTTCCTATCTGGTTTTGTACATCTCTTTATAAGACGTATGCTGTCTTTGGCAAACTGACGGCCTGGCTCTGTTAGTTTTTTAACTTGATCCATGATAGTAAAGTCTCTGTAAAATTTAGAAAATAAATTATATTTCATCACCCGAGATACCATTAAATTTATATCTATAGATTAATGCCAATATAACAAATTTATTTGTGTAGTCGACTCTCTTAATTTCGAATACACCTTCCTTACAAAGAAAAAACATATGGAAATACTTAAAGTTTCTAACCTAATAAATAAAACCATTTCTTAGGTGCTTAAAATCATAAACAAACTACCTATACTTGAGACACTTTAGAGTTCTAATCTTAACCAAATGTTTCACCTTCATATCAATGAAACCTTCTTCTTAGAATAAAGCAAATCTTTGTTACGTACATGTAAATAAAATAAGCAAAAAATAGCTTTGAAATTATATGAAGATCGATGAAAACAAAACATACTCCAAGCGTATCTAACCTGTTACATCTATTGTATTAAAAATAAAGTTGGGTTATGTTAAAATTCCGAAATAAGTATAAATAATTAAAGTACACTTGAAATAAACGACAAGTAATAAAAAAAAGTACAAATTTTCTATGATAACAATACTCACGTTGTGCACGATCGAAGTACGCTTTACAAAGTGTCGTCGTTTGACGTCCGCGTTGCACGATCACAGGAATAATCACGAGCTACGTGGACGATACGTTCTCGATACGTCACTTCCGACCTCTGACGTTGCATCGAAGCGCCGTTATGGTGGAACAACGATGTATTACCGCGTAAATTCAAATTCTCGGACGTTGATGCACAAATTTTCGAAGAATAGAAAACATTCTTTTTAAATGTACTTTATCATCATGGTAAATGATATTTGACAAATACGTTCAATTTAAGAAAACATAGAATTTATTATTTTGCATAACCACCCTACAAAGTATATTACTCAATTTGATCTTACACGATACAAAATAAAAATAAATAAAATAAGTAAGGTTTAAAATATCTGATACCTATAACATCTTAAAAAGCCAAGTCCATGTGATTCGTCGACGACGCATTACCGATAGATGATGTACAAAGGGCAAGCCAATTATCGTTACAATAGCATTATCGCGTGTATCTCGTTTGCATATACTCCATCACGCGATCGTACGAATGCAGCTGTCGTGACGAACTTTCTTCAGCGATAACAAGACGAAACGTGATAAGTATCGGTTCGTGAGTCATCAATTTATCTCCCTTAATTTTTGCACGAAAAGCATCGAATTTTCAAGAAAAAAATTTTGTGATCTGGAAAACAAAAAATTTGGTAAGTCACCAGACATTATTAGGGAAGCAAAAAATAGAATAAATTTCGTCACAACATGACGTAATGTTTTTGAAAGATAAAAGATGATTATATATGTATCATGTATTTACGAGAAGAGGGGGGTCATGCCCTGAGACGAATCGTCATTTTGGAGGAAGCGGGCTAGGTCGTAATAGGACAAAAGGCTAACGATAAACTCGATTGTCACATGTTTCATTGTCGTCCCCTCCGTTCTACCCTTGGCATCAACCGTCGCTAAGCCTGCGTCCGTGTACGTAAATACGTGCCGTTGTTCCAAACTCGACGAGCGCCGTCTTCTTCGACGATCAGTGTTAATCAGCGCGGGAACACCGAAGAAGCAACAACAAGATGACACGATCGCTCGTACTTTGTGCCTTTCTTTTCGTTTCTGGCGTCGTTGAGATCTCCTATGCCGCTCAATTTCAAGACTGCGGTGAGTCATTCGATCTGCTTGTGTCTTTCTTACCGTATTAAGTTAGTAAATATCGTTAACTTCCTATGTTTTTCTTAATTTATTTCTATTCTCTTTGTCGAGATTGAAAGATTCAAGAAATTTGTTATCAAATGAATATAGATATTTCGATATTTCAAAGATTTGAACTTTTCGATATATCGATGACAATATATGACGATGTTGACAAAGCACGTAAATTTTTTTGTTCTTACCTGTTTTTGCGTCCTTCGAAACAAGAAAGTCAGTCTATTTATCACGGTCACCGTTAATGCTAACCGTTTCTATTCGAAACTTCGTGTGTATTTTTCCATATCAAATTTGCTGGGTTTAACATTGAAATTAGAGCGAAAAAATAAATCGATCATTCCGATTAAATTCATTGTGACCGATTGAACGACCGTGAAATATAACGTTCCCCTCTCGCATCTTTTGTCTGAAAATTCAGTTAGCTTATACGTTACAAGGTCTGACCATAAAAGAAAAGACGATTTTATTTCGGCAGCGCCGTTTTCATTCGTCATTAGAAACTAAAAATACTACTTTGTTAATATATCCTATCGCATACGATACGATAATACAATCTAATATTTTAATGATTTTCTTAATATCACGTGAAAAATAAATGAGAGAGAAAATTGGTATGGTTATCAAAGCGATATGTTGTCATATTTCATATCGTAATCACCATTAAAAAAAGTGATCGTGCAAAACCAGGTGAGAATACTCTGATTATTTTCCTTGTAATAAGCATGGTAAATCATGTTAGTCGGTTAAGCTCTACGAGTACTATAAATATGATGGTATTAACTTGATTACGATAGAGTAGTATAAACTCATCGAAATAATACTCGGTATTATTCGTGCTCGTTCGTTCGTGTAATTAATTCGATTTACTTTACGTGATTCATGCTTCTGACCATGAAACGAGATACCGCCCTCTTCCTTTATAACAGCATCTGCGCACTTCTAATTTCGTTTTTCCGTTGCGTACAATTTTTACTTAGCGATTCGATAATTAGTATATATAAATATTTTTTTTTTAATTCTAGGTTCTCGCGTGGGCCACTTCACGCAAGTAACTGTATCAGACTGTGATTCTACAAAAGCAGCATGTGATTTAGTAAGAGGCACCAATGCAAGTTTATCTATAGATTTCGTACCCTGTAAGTGAAACGCCATTTTGTTTCATTATTTTTAATAGATTTGGGTGGTAATTATTAACGTATATTTAATTATATATTTGTTGTAGCTGAAGACGTTACAAAGATAGAAGCAGTAGTTCACGGTGTGATTGCCAATGTGCCAGTACCTTTTCCCTTCTCACAACCTGATGTCTGTATGGATCATAATTCTAATATCCAGTGTCCTCTAAAAAAGGATTCTTCATATACCTACAAAGCTATTTTGCCAGTGAGACATGAGTATCCTAAGGTAATTGAAGTTGTTTAAACAAAAATACTTAGAAAAATAATAAAACAATTAATTTTTAACAAGCTCGACCGTTATTCGCAGGTGTCTGTTAAAGTGAAGTGGCAACTGATAGATCAGAACAACCAGGACATAATTTGTGTTTTGATACCAGCAAGAATAAAATAGAACATAAGGGACAGGGACATTATACTTTCATTAACGATAATTTAAGATTTGTAATCAGTTAGATTCTTAACGAGATAGTCGAACCAATTTGTTCGTGGAGATTAAAGTTGTTTAAATCATTTTTTGTCAATGTTTATTATTTCTATGTTTCAATCCGATTCACGCTACACCAAGTTTTCCTTGTACTTCAAGAAAATTTTTGAAATTAACAAATTGGTAAAAAAAGTTTAAAAATATATCTTTTTATGATTTAGCGACGATTGGTGTAAAGATGTATTAATACAGCATAATAAATAAAAGATTAGATATATAATATTATGCTTCCTAATTTATAAAACAGATATTTCTTTAAAATTACTTATAATTTACTTGCTAATGGAAATGAGTATGTTCTAACGTTTAAATTTACATAGTGGCTTATAAGCTATAGGAATAGCTTATGTTTCCTCCACATATTTTTGTCATAGGTCATTTTATTTTCTAAATCCGAAATATGCTATAACCAGCGCTTGGTTAAATGCCGGTATATTTGGATTCAATGTCGTTTAGACCTTCTATATTTCAGCTCTAGCTGAAATACAATAAGGTATAATATACTACCTTAGACTTATTTTTCTCGCTTAATATAAGTTGAGTCTTTTGGTAATTTTGGCATATCTTTACTTGTTATCAACTGTCCATCGCATCTCCCCTATCTTCTACTCGTTCGGTATCCATTTGATGGATCGTTCTTTTGCTTCGTTGTCTTATCGAACTTTGTTGACCGTTTTTCAACGTTTTTTGCGCTTGATAAATAGGCTCATATTCTCTTAATTGTGCCATAAATCCTTCGTTTGGATTTATACAAAACCTCCTTTGTTGGACTATGGTATACGCACGACTAAAATATTCATAGACTTTTAATAAAGTCCATTATTCCGACAAGAGATTATGGATATGTATGCCACAAGGGCAGCTTACGTTTGGGAGAGTCCATACGTTTCCATTACGTATGCTAAAACTAATGCGGCAGACCTTGAAATACCTGCGTTACCATGAACTAAGACTTGTCCGCCAGAATTTATACCTTCGTCTATAAACGCTTTCACTTTTTGAAAATGTTGAATTATATTTTCCGTGGCGGTATCGGCTATATCCAGAACCAGATACCTGTAACATTAATTATGTTTAAACGTTTCCAATTGTCATTGTAATGCCAATAAATATATACTTGAATGTATCGGGAAAATTTGGTCGTATAAAATGTGCTTCTATATCCTGTCTAACGCAGACAATGTGAGTGATGCCATGTTCTAACAAAGATTGTAGTTTGGATCGACTGGCTGCGCTGTATGGTCCAAGATACAAGCCAGGTACTACTTCCTAGGGATACATCGTTACGATATAATTCCAATATTCCATATATTATTATCATGAGAAAAGTTTACGCACTTGCATGCATCTTCTCATAGTGTAAGTCCACTCTTTAGGTCCGTCCAACGAGGAAATAGGTATTCTTGGATATTCGTCCGATCCATTTTCACTAGTATTTTCCTAAAATGTCATATTACTAAAACAATTTGCGAACTTGCACGGTGACATTAAATAATAAACGATATAACCTCAATTAAAAAGCATTATTTCTGAAACAACGATATAATCGATGAGGTAATAAATGTACCTCATCTTGAAGCTTTCCGTTGCTATCTACGGATAGCATACCACAAATTTGTTATTTACGAAAATTCTAAAAAATACAGATACATAGGAAACAACAAGACGATGAATTCTTTTTCCCGCTATCGTAATGTTATTTTTTGACGTGTCGGCCATTTAACAATTTCGATCAGCTTACGCGCCATCTCTCGATAAATCGAAGATTTAATTATCTTTTTCAAATGTTCGATTTATCGATCTCCTTGAGGCGCTTTTTTAAAATTTTTACAAAATTACATGCGTATTATAAATAAGTAGCAACTTACATTTAAAACGAAAAGATAAAAACGCACGAATACGTGAACTTAATAATGGAATATTACGTTTATCGAAAATACACATTTATTTCCGATCGAAGTATAGTAAGGAGCGCCTATAAGTCATGTGTATTAAATCGGTATTAGCCGTCGAAACGTTCACCCGCGTTTCTAAAGCGTTGCCGGATTCCGCGACGTAAAACTTTTCAGCGAGACGTTATTAGAGATATTACGGTCCCTTTCTAAAAATAATTGCACTTCTGAAAAACTCATTGTCCTGACGCGGTTTGCTATTCGGCCGCGAATTGCGCAATCTTTACGTTTCTAAGATCGACTACCAATTCTCACATCGATCGCCTTCTCTCTTTCCGTTCTAGCGAATTAAAAAGAAGACGGTTAAAAGTATAACCATCGTATGCTAAATACATTAATCTCACGATGGAAAATAAAACGTAGAGTTAACATTATAATTATTCCGATCAACGATACGTAACAGAGACTGAAACATTTTTTTACATCCATATACGCTTTAATTCGATAATAATTTCATGAAATATACTATACATAATCGAATTATATGCTGGATTATGCACGTATTTACAAATTACCGATAAAACCAAACTCTTCTACCTATCTCGTATCGGTTGCTGTGAGATTCTTACGAATCGAATCCTCGTTTTCCTTTTTAACATGCTTTTATTAGCTTCTTAATTAAATTTATATGCGGAGGATCTATTTTAAGTCTTCCGTATGATAGCAATTAACAGTTCGCCGCATATAGAAAGTTTTGTACGACCCTAAGAAACGCCAAATAATCGTGTTTCTAGTATATCTATATATACAGAGGTCGAAGAGTTGAATTAACTTTATAAAGTTTATTAGCTTCACTTGAAACTAACAATGTAAGCAAATTTTGGAAGTAGATTTTAACCTACTTCTAATTGTCGTATCGATTTGAAACTTTGGTATCATCGAGCTGATCCGAGTCAGGAAGTGGATAGTGTTTCGTGATCGTAATGGATAGCGTGTTTTTAAAACTATATCGTTATTCCTAACTGCAATCATTTCGATAACGCATCCAACATTGCGCAGGATTCTCGGATATCCTGCAGAGCGAGGAAAGATGCAATTTAGTTACGAAGTCGGTACGAGCTGTGCTTTACGAGACGGTAGCAGTACTACCACCATTCGACCAATTTTCTTCCGGGTCTAAGCTAATACGTTCCTATCAATCGTGCCGCTTTCGCGAGGAAAGTTTACGCGTACGCGCTCGATCGGTTTTGCAACTTATGTATATACGAAACGCTCGTCCCGTTGCTAATGGATCGAATCGCATAGTACGCAGAATCCTTTAGACTTCCTCGAGAAATTCATGTTCGTTCCGTCAACAAGAGTACGATCCAGCGTGACATAACACGTTACTCTCGATCGGCTCACGATTCCTTTCCCGAGATCTCTTTTTTTAAATAATCATTTGAAAATAGTTCGATCGGTGGTATTAGAAGGAGAATAATTAATAATACTGTCCCTGGGAAGCTAATTAGCCACACGGCGATCTATCCACGGGTGTCCAACGAGTGAACGGATCCGTTCCATTACGTGCTCGACTATCCATCGATCGAGATCTATGCGGATCGATGCACCGATGCAGCTCGAGGATCACCTTGTTTTCCCTTAAGGTATCGCACTTCGTACCAAGTTTGTCGTTCTCAAAGTCATTGCCCGCGGCTCTGGCACAACCCGAGATGAGATAATCGCGCCTAGTTTCTTCACTTCTTCTATCTCTCGTCATTCATAGAGTTTATCCTATTTCTTCTACGCACTTGCCTGATATTCTTATCGAATATTTGTCTTATATTTTTTCGGTTCAACTCTCAAGTTTCGAAGTCATCGTAAGATGACTAAATACGTAAAATAGGTTATCGTGTGAATCGGTTTAAAATTTTTGCGACATTCCACGCTTTCGTTCGAAAGATTTATTACATCGTTACATCGTATATCTAGTCGTTCGTAACATACGTCGCCTTCCCAGCGAAAGTCTCACGCTTATCATCGCGCAAGGTGTTTAAATCGTAGGTACCTACGGGGCTCGAATATTCCGTATCGTTTTGGCCGTAAAATTATAGATTAGCCGAGACAGCGAGCGTGCTTCTGTGCGTTCCGTAGGATATAATTGAACGATTAAAGAGCGTAACGAAGAAGGAGAAGGTGTGTAGCTCGTAGGTGTGCACGGCTTTCGATGCACGCTCGCGAGTCTCGGGTTCTAACTCACTTTCTAAGACGGTGCTGGCTCGCAGATATGGGAATCCGTGTAGCCTCCGGCATCTCGATTGTCGCAATCGCCATCCTTGGCTTCGAATCTGGAGCGTTCGAGTGGACAGGCCGGACAGGCCTTCTCTCAAAAAGCAAAGAAAACGTGCGACTTTTTTTTTTATTATTATTAAAGGTACCGCCTTCGATTTTAATCGATTCGAATAATTTGTAATCGATAGGTGGATGTCGATTGGTTGATAGAAGCGAGCCTGCCTTTCTCGTTACCTTTAGCGTCACGCTTCGATCCACGCCACGGTGACAATAACGTCCTATGATACGTTCCTCCACGCATCGAGATAGCACGCATATATACGTATTTACGCGTAATCTCCGTCACTTTTCAAATCCAACCTTCCTGTCGTTTTTCTTTCCATCTCCTTCCTTCTCTCATAGATACAGCTTTCCTCGCTCGGATCGAGTCACGCGGTATATGACCCCTTCGGAAATGTCCACTCGGGAGAACGACCAGGAACGCGGTCAACGGGGGTACAAAAAAATCGCATTCTACCGGTTCTTCGATCGGAAGAAATCGATAGTAGATAGATAGCAAATCTTATTTTCCTTAGTCTTCCTATAGATATCGATCGGGATAGATTCGTGAATCGTCCTAATTTATTTAAACAAAAGTACCCCCCGTCGTTGGATATGTATATTAGGGTGTTTCAGAAAATACATTTTTTCAAAGTTCAAAAGTATCATTTGAGCATAAAAAGATGAGCGTTTATATAAGATTAACATGGGAAAAATTGTATTTTTTGCATTTGAATGTTATTACTCGCCAAAAAATTAATTTGCAGATATGACGTCAGACGACAGAATAACGTCGAAACCTGTAGATTTATCAAGGAATGATAAGAGACCTATTTTGCAGAGTGTTCAATTTTCTTGCAAAAATATGTCTTAGTCATATCTGCAAATGAATTTCTTGGCGAGTAATAACATTCAAAACCAACAAATAACAGTTTTTTTTATGTTAATCTTAACAAACGTCTTTTAAAGCTAGAATGTTTTTTCTGAACACCCTAATGCTTATCAAAGAAAAAAAAGTGATCTAAGCATTATTGGAAAGCGAATCTATTCTTTGCGTATTACGTAAAGGGTGAAGAATGATTCATCCTTTCAGCGAGAACGATTGGTAAAAAAGAAGAATGCATCAACGTGGGTACTTACGCGTAATACCTGGCATATATCTAACGTTTCGCTTATTCGTTTTAAATTTTCATGAAACGCACGCTCGGTTGACTGGTTCTCTCTTTTTATTATTGTTTAGCCGTAGGGAGTAACGATCGACCTCGATTTTCGATCACCCCTGTGTGTGTGTCCGCAGGCGGTTAGAAATCGCCGCAGTTATTTGCATTTTGTATTAAGAATTAGAAGTGGGCTGTGGTTAATCGATTTGATAAAGGCAAATCAGCACGTAATCCGGATTAAAAACTGGCGTGAGAATTTCTTACCAAGTTATCACCCGATGTCTATAAAGTTTCCACGTTAAATGCATGGAACGAAGCACCGATGCACTTTGATTCTTCAAAGGACACTTCATAAACTTCTTTTTTTATTCTAATAACAATTTTTTGGCAAGAGGTTTCGTGAATCCGTTTGGCAACGCGGGTATCGACCGACGAATTTCCGCGATTTCTCGCGAATAATATTTTCGCTTCGTCATTGTCCCGGGCACAGTCTGTCTATCGTTTTATAGTAGCTCGGTTAGTGTGCGTTGTTGTTAGCGAGGAAGGCGGCACGCCCGTTGTCTAACGTCCATCTCTAATCCGGGCAGAACCGAGGCGTTACAAAATAATGGGAATCGTTAAACTTTCCAGGTTTTGCAACGGTTCCTACGAGCAAAAGCCGCATTAACATCCGCAAGACGGGGTTGCTCGCTCGCTTGCTCGCTCGTTCGCTTATTCGCTCGTATACCTCGTTGTACGTACACGTTTTACCTCTAGCTCAAACGTAGCGTGCGCCTGGATTATTGCGTAAAATCTCTCGAGTGGTGACTGGTAAGAGACTCGGTCCTTGGTAGGTAATTGCTAATCACTTGAAAAAAAAAAAAGAAGGAAAGAAAGAGAAAAAGTGTTCTCCTGCGAAACGTCGAGGAACGTATCGAAGATCGATCGTTCGTCTTTCTATTCCTCTTTATGATCGTTGAGATTAACCCTCTAGCGTTCGCCAAGGATTTCCAACATCATCTCGGTCGATAGTTCAAACTCGAACTGGAAATGGTAGCTTGCGAGACCTTTCGACAAGGTCGAGTTCACGGAGGACTAATTATGAAGATGTTTTCATGTTTTTCTAACTTGTTCTTTTTTTTTTTAATTATTTTAACGAACGTTCGTTCCGTTTTTCACTGCTTTTTAACGATGTCAGAGAGATTAAGTAACGTTCGATCGTTCGGACAGCCATGTAAAGGGCGGGCAGCTTTCTCGAAAAGGCAAGCTTCTCGTCGAAGGAGCCGAGAAGAACCGTTTTAGCTGAAGCGTGCCAAGGTGCAAACTTCGTCGATCCTTGACAACCTTCGATCGAGAAGATTCACGATAGTTGCATCGCAGGTGAACGGTTTTAAACGAATTGCTTATGCGTAGGTATGAATGTGGTATTTGGATGCAAGTCTCCGGAACGTTCGCGGAACGTCAAACATGCAAATTCCAAGTTGCGTCGAAAGAACGGAAGGTTGCCGGTATTACAAAATTCCTCTCGCTCCTTTTATCTCGTTATGAATGCACGATAAACTGAATTCTAATATTTTCTAGTCTGTTTATTTATAGATAATATAGTGACGGTAAAATGTTTGTGTCGCGTGGGATTAATTTACTCGATTAATTCTCTCTTTGTGTTTTTACCTCGATGCTCGGTGTCGAATTTCTTCGAGCATGTTTTCCTCGAGATGAACTCGAGATTCAAAGTATCGTTTCTACCGACTAGCTGCTCCGTATCGTTCACCATCGTCCACATAACTCTCTTACGAAATCGAAACTAGCCGTAAAACGGTGTTTTATTAGCGGGCAGAGGGTAATCGGGGTGAGCAAACAAAGAATTAGGAAAATTGAGAGCACCTTTTACTTTATGCAAATGATCCCAACGAGCGATGAGCTTCTGAGTCTTTGCTTCCGAAAGTCTCAATGATAATTCGAAAGTTAAGAATGAAAATGAAAATAATGGAATAAATATATGAGTCGTTTATTCCGAAAGTGGTATAAGTTCGTTTTGTATGATTCTAATTTTAATGAAAAAATAAAACGATCCGATTACAGCCATAAATATCATTAAAACTTTTTTTCCCAAATTTGGACTTAAACGGTCGATATAAAATAATATCACGAATGAGATAGATACAATGAAATTTTGTTTCAATCGTTACAACTTGAACGAAATCGACCCGAACAATCTAGAAATTCTTAACATAACCGCAATGATTTATATCGATCCAGATCAACGATTCCTAATACGTCTTAATTGGTTCTCGAAAAAAAAATAGCCCACTTTTAAGCTTTATAATTGATGTCAATGATTGAAAATCGTTTAGACATTTTTCTACCGTTAAAAAATACAATTCTACTTGCTAGAACAAAGGCTACGTATGGTCGAAGCATTGGTTCTTTGTTAAAAAATGGCGGTTACTCCTTCTTTGTTTAAAACTCATCGGACGTTTCGAAGACACCTACACGTTTTGAAAGTACGAAGGGTGAAGAGACGGTACCGGAAGTGACGGTACCAACAACGGTTCTAACCGTGTACCGAATAAGGGGTCCAAAAGGGTCGAACGCTATTGGTGAAAGGGGTCCGTATGTACTGCAATCGTCGTGCCCCCGCCTCATCTTGGGTACCCGGGCCTGGGCAGGGCACCGCTATAAAAGCATACTGCGTTGCCCCTCAGAAACGTAGTATTTTCCCGCGTACCGCACAAGAAAAACCGTCCACCACCATGAAGCTGCTCGTAAGTCCTTCTTACACGTACCATACAGTCGTCCATCGACAAAGTAGAGATAACGTTTTCAATTCACTGTGTTGTAATTTTTGTGAAATTGTGATTATTATTATTTGATTTTTTATTTAGAAATATGATTGCTCCACGTATACGTACATTTTCTCTTTCTATCCATTACTTTGGCATATACATGTAATATTCCCACTTAATTATTACATCGACGTAATTAAATATAATTTTAATGGAAATTACAGATCGTTCTTTTCGCCGTAGTGGTGGCCGTTACCGCTTACCCTGGACATCCATGGGCCGCACCGGTAAGTCTTATAACATACCTAATGAAACAAATCGAAATCTCGATGGTGCAGCGATCATCATAAGATCGTTCACTGTCTTAATTCTCATTGGTAAAAGGGCACATTACTAGTCATATAACTACATAATCCGTTAAGGATCGTTGCATGACGTGCATCGATCAGACTGCATACGTTGCGATCCGATAAGATCGTTCATTCGTAAAGGGGAGCGTTCCCTATGTCTTCTCTGCACGAATTTCATTTTTAATACGATCGATTATCTATCTCCTACTTCTCTCTCAAGTTCTTTTTATCGGAAAGTAATAATCTCTTAACGAGGGGCTCGAACGTGTATCCATCGTCGTAGACACATACACACGTTCTCTCTTGCGTTACCCGAGAAAATCGACAGACTCGGGCAAGGAAATAACATGGATAACGATCTTTCGAATCAACTTCTGTGGCTAACGATTCTTCGTCATCGTGACAAAGGAACCTCTCGATGGGCTAACAAGTGTCTCTCTATCTTTCTTGTTATCATCGTTTATGTTCTCTTTCTCTCTCCTTTTCTCATCCATGAAAACTATACGACGTTTTTCGACGTCGACCGAGTGACACTGGACGTACTCGGGCAATCAAGAGTGACTAAAAGTAACTCGACACGGTTGTGGTTCGAATCTTTGAACCGAAGTTTATCGTTGAACAAAAGTTTCTGAATATACCTCAGGTCGTCTCGCAACCTTGGCCAGATCCATGGCAAGCGTCCGCATGGCCCGCGCCTGCGCCAGTGCCAAAGTACATCAAGGTCGCCGTACCGGTAGCACAGGTACATGCACAGGTAATCGTAGATAATCTTGTAATGTAAGAACGAAAAAGAAAAGTGGACAAAAGATCGAAGGAAAACGAATCACACGATCTCTCAATCTTCCCCGAGCTCTCGGCTCAAAGTAGTCCTTCGTCTCTCGAATGTAATTAGTGTCACAGGCCAGATATCGCATCGCAATCGACTGGTTAGGAAATGCTCTCGGACCCGTAATCACTGGCTAATTGGATTTTATTCTAACGAGGGGACCTATGCACCCTGTGTCTGTTGAAATCGCGTCGGACTTGATCCATCGATCAAAGAAGGAGGATAAGGAGGTAAAGAGGAGATGGAAGTGGAATGATCACGACCGACGGTGATCGGACAGTTCGGGTACTCTCGAGTCACGAAATCACGTGTTCCGTGCCCATAGAAGAAAGAAAAAGTAAGAGAAGGTGATACTGATTTCGTAATCCATTTTCCAGGTCCATGCTCCGGCCGTTCATCACGTGATCAACGTACCTCAGCCGGCACCCGTTCCTCCCGTTCATCCCCAGCCCTTGAACATCAAGGTACCCCATAGCCAGTCCGTGAGAATACCATACCATGGTGTTCACATCGCTCATCCTCATCTTGTCGGCGTCGAGCACTACGTTCCGGAACCTGAGATCAAGGTCGTAGCTAAGCCGGTGGCTCACCACCCGTGGTAGACGAAGAATCTTCGAAGCGTCCTACCGAATTCGCCGGTCTAGGGTGGTCCAGCCAAGCTCGGAACATCCTAAGGGTATCATCGTGCAGCGACGACGACCACCGGAGTGTGAGATCCCATCGTCACAACGGATCACTCGTCATCTTCGATCTTGGATCCACGCCAACTCCAACAGTATTATATCGTCGAAGAATCCTGAGCAATCGTGGCAGGAAAGGTGGATCGTGTAAGGACGAACGACGTCGTCAACCCTTAGGATTGACTTCAGCTTCTTGGAACACCCGAGGACCCCAGACCAGGCAATCATGCTTAAAAAAATGTCCACTCTCGCATAACACACCTATACAGTAGACACAAATACACAAACATATACATACATACACGTAATTCACACATAAGCGCAGCAGCAACCTTTATCCACGACAAAGACCCTCTCGAAGCCCCGCGTCTAGCCCCCATCCCCCTGAACCCCCCCCCCCCCCCTATTTCTATCTCTCTTCTTATCAGCACCTCTAAATTTCGTGCGGCATGTGATACCGAAGAAGACGTCACAATTATTATTGGTATACATCATCGTGTATCTCTCTCCACCCCCCCGAACCGTGGTTCCCTCTTACCTCCCACCATACTTCTTTGCAGCAACACTTTTATTTATTTTCTAATAAAAGTTAATTTTTATGTCTTGTGATAAAACGTGTCTTTTTTCTTTACTTTGGCACCCAGACGCGACTACGTGGAGGAAATTTGTTACGAATCGATCCAACCGCAAAGCAACTTCCGTATACGTCAGAGTCGTCCAATCGATAGACACGAATTGGTAGATATCGAGAAAAGGGTGCCTTCGAGGTTTCTCGGTGTCCCTATCAAGGGTATTAAAAATGACGGAAAACGTACGTTTAATATCAGTCTGTGTTAGAAACGCTTAAGCCGGCCGATACAAATCAATTTAACGTTACTACGGCGACGGATCGTCCAAACATAGACGTTAAACTCGTTGGACGTTACCACGGACTTCCGTTTACGTGAATGGGACGAGTGCGAATGGTTTAGAGTACATTTGTGAGCTGTCCTGATTGGAGAACGCTAAGTCATGCCTTTACATTGCACGTGTGAACAAAAATCAAAGTAATGAAACTAAATAAAATAAGCGTATCTACGTAGAGAAAATAGGTAATGCAAATAAGTGACTAGGCTAACGCAACGAGAGATAAAGATCCGATCTTAGAAAGTCTTCTAGAACGTCTTAACACTCTCTCGCTCTCTTTTCACGTAATCGTTCGAAAACGAAAATCTCGCGTGCGCTCACCGATGCTTTCTGAAAGGAATCCGATAGCTCTCGAGTTAGAACTAGGAAGACCACTGGAGACCACCGTGCGAAACGTGTTACGCAACGAGAAAGCTCCCGGGCGGTCGGCCAGCCGATGTTATTCCGTCCAAACGATCTTACGAAGTTATGCTAACACATACATAAACGCTATGGAAGGGAAACGATGATCGGTTTTCCGTCAGGTTTCACCGTACTGACATACGCGAAGCGTAAAACACGAATGCCTCGAGACTTTCGTAATCGGTCAATCGCCCTCGTAACTAGACGTATACATGTTACATTGTTTTCTGAGCTGTTGTTAGGGTTCTCGTTAACTGATCGAGCTAACCATAGTTAAGAAAGAGCTATAAT
Source organism: Ancistrocerus nigricornis (assembly GCA_916049575.1). Lineage (NCBI taxonomy): Eukaryota > Metazoa > Arthropoda > Insecta > Hymenoptera > Vespidae > Ancistrocerus > Ancistrocerus nigricornis. Next base: position 3,167,001 of record OU696668.1, on the reverse strand, counting down.
CAGGTTCATCGAACTTAACAGGTAAATAAGACTTACGTCGATATGTGAGAGCTTAGTGATCGAATGGAAATTAGAATCCTTGCTTCGAGCAATTCCCCCGAGGGGACCTGTCATAGAAGGGATAGGGGGAGACTGCATACGTACGCAATTAGCGGAAATAGGTACATACATACGTTTTTTTAGTCAACATCGTTTCGTTCTCTACTAGTAAAGCCACCGTTCTCTGTCGCCATTCACCGGCCTCTTACAATTAGTAGAGGGTAGAAAAAGCATAACGACGAATTCGTGATCGCGGTAACGCGTTCGGTCGTAAAGGGGTTCGGAGAAATCGTCCTGGAGGTTTAAAGAAGGGGAAAAACTGGGAAAAAATGCTGGTCGATAAGAAATCGATCGTTCGTTACACTCGCTGTGATGAAATAGGAGGAAAACGATAGGATCTCTCCTGGGAATTTACATGTCGCGATAGTCGGGGGAGCGGAATATAAATTGTTCCGTAAATGATCAAAAACACAAATAACATTAAAAATCTAATTAAATGAAACTTGTATAAAGTTATATATAAAATTTTTAGTTAGTAGATTGTTATTTTAATAAAATTGTTTGAAGGAGAATGTGTAATTTATGAAGTACATAGTCTAAAGAACCAATGTGGAAATTGAGATTATAGATGTTTGATAAAAAGTTATTAATAAAGATGCGACGCATCATTGATTTAATATATTTCCCGTAAATGATCAATAAAGCGTCACGTTTAATAAATTGGTTTAAATCATTGGGAGATCGGATTAGCTGAGATCGATTTAAATCGTGAACGATTTGGGTAATCGAGACCTTCCTGTCACGCTAGTTATGATATCGTAATGATATATAATTAATGAGTAAATTGATCGTAATTGTTTCTTAATAGTTTCTCGCAAGTTAACGTAAATTGTAGAATTAATATCTAATAACAATGTAATCGTACGAACTTTGTGGGTCGTTTCAATTACTTTTTTGTCCTTAAGTTATTCAGCAATTTTTTTGCATCTCTGTGGATTTCATTGCTACAGCTAACTCACTCACGTCTATTATATCGATAAAATGTCGTTCTTGCGAAAACTAAAAGAACCGACAACCAATTTCAATAAAAAAATATAGAATGATGGTTATCCGATTTTCCAACTAACCGCTATCTCGACATCTCGTGTGATAATATAAATAGTTTACACGCTATTACCATTCGCTCATAGTAGTATGAATAATAGAATACTTGGCTTACGCAGTAAACGTGGTAGGTACATACTTTCTCCTCGTAATATGTTTTTCATCAGGCAAACAGGCAGTGTTTCCTCGATCGGCAATCGACTCGCAAACACCGTCATTGCCTTTCCGCGATACGCTCGTTGAATCCAACGGCGAATCTTTTGGTACTTCCTTCTATATATTTCTAACTCTAATTATACGCTTTCGAGTTATCGAGCAGGGTCTCTCGAGCAGGTCGAAAGGACACCGAAGCGTAACCGATTTGCGACCTCGTAAGTAAAATGAACAATTTATAAACGATACTTCGTCTACGTACATGTATTTTCTGAAGGTATAGGACGATTACGATGAATTCAGTAGTCGGCTCTAGCCAAAGAAGAGACATAACAGAATTGATTGCCATTTAATATTCAAGGAAGAACTCGTCAGTGAAATGATATTGCAATGCTTGCATATTTCATTCGAAGCTGGGAAAAGAGTACATAAATGAGACAACCACGTTGCCGTTCTCAAAGCTTCGTAATAGATCGGCAAGCTGTCCTTTGATAATTTAATGTGAGCCTTTGTCCATCGAATTTATTTTCCAAGTGCATACGTAATCAATAAAAGAAGGTTCGATCGCTTATCGAACAAGTGGAATAGATTTTGATTTGGAATGTTTTGCTCTTGGACTTAGATTTTCTTTCAGGAGTTTACACTGTTTTCGACTCGATGCAAAGACTGACGTAGTCTCAGGGGGAAAGGGCATAATGTCTTTTTATTATTGGAAATGTCGGAAATAACGACCAATCGGATAATTCCATTTATGGCACATTCGCATGCGATGGAATAAAACTCACTGACATTTTCTGATTACGTTTAAACATTATTGCAAATACGTGTAGGTAAACCTTGAAAACTTTTAATATTGGAGCGGTTGCAATATCGATCTCGCGTTTTATAAAGATATGCATACATCTAACATGCAAAATCATGTTGTAAAATATCGATTTAGACGAATCACATCGTCCAACGATGAGCAGTGTACTTTGTTATGTCGTATCTTGTTAAAATTTCACTCGAGTCAAATAAGAATTAAGTTAAAAGGCCACGAGAATCCACGAAGATAGGTCTTATTTCGTACTACAAATGTTAGAAACAAAGAATTGGATCTACCTTACTTATAATCAGTTGTCAATATTGTGCTATGAGAATCAGCATTTGTTCCGACATTATATCCATTTTACGATGGTATAAACAACTGGCTTACGATTGTACTTCGATTTTCTCGTTGAATTAGCCTCTTTGGCTGTTTGCGTTGAACAAAAGTTACATTGTCTACTTTTAATTGGAACTCTAATTTATCCTTATGGTATACGTCGGTATATGAATGTTAGATGATCGAAAGAAAGGAAAGGGTTGATAACGCGAAGGGCTAAAAGTCGCGTGAAAAGTCATGGAGAAAGGTTCGCCGCACGAGAACCACTGGTTGCCCAGGAAAATGTGAACGTATGGACAGCCGGGTGTCCCTCGAGGTTGTTCAGTGTCGTCAGTTCGATCCGGTCAGTGGGCCATTCAGCATGAACAACGAGCGCAGTGAGTATATGTCTATATACTCTATACTCTTTGTATTTTCCAGGGTGCTATGCACTTCCTCGCGCGAGTCTCGTCGATGACCTATTATTAAATCGCACAAGAATTTATAGAAAACTCTGATACTATTTCCATCACCGGTAGTACCTAGGTATCACCTCTCGCTCGTCTTTCGATTTCTTAACAGTTTTTCTAGGGTAAACATTTGTTACGCTTTACCGGCTTTTAAGATGAGCTCGCTCAAGGGCTTCGTGAGTTTACACGAATCGTGTCTGGTCTCATTAACGCCTCCGTCGTTCGTTCGTTCACCGACAACCGGATGTGTTTTATGTTCTTTGAAATTGTGGTCTAGGCTCGCGTGTCTAACGTGATTAGGTAAGAAACGATGAAAGCCTCGTGTGATTCGCCGGCTGATCGGCAAACCGAAGTTGTTATTGTACTTCCTCTCGTTTCGAAAACTCTTATAGTTGGGATAGGTCACTTTTGTTGATTTATCGATTTTTATTACCGAAAATTTATATTAATCAAAATCAATCAAATTTTCTTTTCTTGCTTCTAGAGGAAGATGAGACATTATCGATATACTCGATCAACAGCCAGAGGAACCTGGTGCCCGTCAAATCGAAACGTGCCTAGTAAGAGAATGTGGACAGGCCCGACCTCCTGTCCTGTCTGTAACCGTATTACATACTATGTTCTCGTTCATTAAGCAGCTTTATTACACATATCTAAGAGTAACTGGGTAGGAGGTCATTAATGCTAGAACGTAGACCAATCAGACTTGTCCTGCTTTTGTAGCTTGAAAAGGCGTACCCAGATATCCAGTCTCTTGATGATTATCCTGTTTGTTCTGGTGACTTCCTTATTTGTAGCGGTGGTGGTGCTTTCTATACTTTGTAAGTAGCTACTTATAGCGGATTACGCGTGTTAATTCGATCATTGATCGAATCCACCTAAAGTTTTCCGGGATATGGTATTTGTAAAGTAAAAAAACGCATCTGTAATTCAACCGTTTTATTAAGACAATTTTCCTTATTTGTGTTGGAATTAGCAAAGGGAATTTTTTGTGTAACCGATAACCCATCACTATTTTTAAATATATGTTTTGTTACAATTATCAATTGTTTGTTTCAGACTCTATGGTTAAACGCGATATGAAACTATGTGATTCCGAGGATTGCGTAAAAATAGGTAAGCATATTATGTGAATGATAAATTAAGTATCATGCAAATCGAGAGATGAGTGTACCTACTAAAATTTTTACTAGAAATCTCTATTATTTATGGACTAATTTGTTTCGCTTAGCTGCTAGTTTTAAGGAATCTATGGACACGTCTGTAGATCCCTGTGACGATTTTTATAAGTGAGTATTTTTTATGTAAAACTGTAGAGTGATGTCCATCATCTTTTTTGTTTAATGCACAATGCACTTTAAGGGGACCTGCAACTATCATTACATTTTTTAGTTTAGTGTCCATTTCTGTGATCGGCATGAAAAAGTAGAGCATGGAAAAAAACTATATTTTGAATTTCTTTATTTATAAAGTGTTTTTATAGCTGAAATGTCAAATAACTAAAAATAAAAAGATGTAAATGCTAATAATTTGTAAATTTTTAATTATAAATCATTAAAAATGCTCAACTTTTTCAACCTTTCAAAAGTTCGTATTAGCCCCTTAAGTACAAATTATAATGACTGATCTTTAGATACACGTGCGGGAGGTGGCCACGCGAGCATCCGATACCAGATTCAAGTCTAACAAATTCTTGGTTCAACGAACGAAGCGAGCGAGTAGCTAGAACGATAAGAGATTTGTTAAGAAAAAATATTACCGGGGAAGATATACCGTGGGCCGTGCAGCAAGCAAAAATAATGTACAAAAGTTGCTTGGACACTGGTACGGATTCCTAAAAAATAAATTCGAAAGTGTGAAAGTGTCTTTGTTCTTGAAAATTTATATTTTTTTTTCTTTTTTGCAATAATTCTTTTCTCAGACGCGATGGACGATTTGGGATTGTCGCCATTATTCGAATTGCTGGAAACGCTCAATTTACCGCCAACGCCAGCGGCGCTTACGAAGAAGACGAGAAATTACATCGAGCAAATGGCTAGAATCAAAAGAATTCTTGGAACGGACGTTCTCTTTGGTCTCGACGTTTTACCGGATCCCAGGAACAGAAGCAAAAACGTTATATTACTTGATACACCGATCTCGAGTAGTCCTTTTCCTGGGTAACTATTGTTACATTAAATCACTTTTATTTTTCAACTTCTTCGTATCACAGATACCTATCTTCAATTTTTTATTTTCAGCGACGAAGACTTGAAACATCGCTTGCAATCGATCAGAACGCGCATGAGAAAGTTGGAAGCAACGTCCGACGAGGTAGGCGAGGACCTCGATGCGGAGTTCCTTTATATTTATAACGTTATCAAGGAAGTTATTAACAATGGTACGTTGGATGCGTGCAACGTTAACAATGAGACCACGTTTTCTAAAAGTGACGATGTCAAGCAGCTTGTGTCGAAGATTTTTGAATTCAGTAGTACATTCTATTTGGTGAGTTAAATACGTTATATAGATTATAGTATACAAATTTTTCATTTTTCAAATCACACACTAACGATGATTGACAGTTGTAAGCAATACCATTATCATCATTATGTCAGTATTATATCAGTGTTTATTGAATGAGCGATAAATGACTCGATCGTGACTTGGTATTTTTCAATAAATGTCGTATCGAAACAGGTTTCACAGCTCGAAAGTAATAAAAGCGTAACCGAGGAGGATCTTAAAGACGAGGACTACATGTACATTGACGATCTTCAAAAATTAACGGATGAATATGTGATCGAAACTAATTCCAGTCTCACGCCGAAGGTTATTTGGAGACCTTTCGTCGAGACGGTTTTTAAAGATATCGTCACGTTAGATCTTTCTGGAAGAGACAAAGTTTTAATTGGAAATTTAGAATATTTGCAAAACTTAGCTTATATCGTCGCTTCGACGGACGAGGAGGACTTGGGTAAGATTTGTTAAGACCGAATTTCTTAACAAAGTCGTCCAACTTTTTTTCTAAGAAAAAGTACTTAATGCTATTTTATGTTTCAGAAACTTATAATTGGTGGTTAGTTGTTGATATCGTCGTTCCACATTCTTCTGAAACATTACGAGAGATCTGGTCTAATTATATTAATACTTTGATGAGTATCGAAGTGTCTACTTCCCCGTCTTTGTATTGTGCCGAAGCTGTGAATCAATTAATGGGTCAGTACATATGTCTGTTTAATAATTACACAAATTTACAAGTTTATTTTATCGATAGATACTTATATTAGGTATGGCAGTATCATGGCTATTTGTGGATCGATCATTTCACGAGAAAACGGCGCCTAAAGTGCGTGAAATGTTAGAAGACATAAGAGCGTCTTTCACTTCGCTGGTTCACAAGACGGACTGGATGGACGAAAATACGAAAAAGGTGACATTAGAGAAGAACAATAAGATGACCTCTGAAATCGGTCATCCTAAGTGGCTTTTTGAAAAAGGCGAACTCGACGAATATTACGAAGGTGTAAGGACGCTCTCTAATTCGTTTTATTTCACCTGAAACTTCTAAATTGTATTTAATGTTATTCAATACGTTTTTAGATCGATTTGTCGGAAGTCGACTATTTGGATAACATGATGCAAATCGTTCGTGTAGCTTCTACTGCCGCATTGGAGTGTTTACACGATAAAAATTTATACAACGAGACATAGTAAGTTAAATTCCACTTTTGCTTTATTGTGAAATAATAAATAAAAGGTAATCTATTTTTGGTTTGAAGTTGGGCGACCGATCCAACGGATGTAAACGCCTTCCACACCTTTCAAGTGAATCAAATAAGTAAGTACATATATTTTCCACCTATTTATTATTATTATTATTATTTCATCTTCCTCTATTAACACGCATGCAGCTATTCCCGCTGGAATTCTTCAATTTCCATTCTACGAACTTGGATTGGAGTAAGAATTCGAAGAATTTCCAACTTTTTTGGAGATAAATATTAACGATTATATTATTAATTATATTCAAAAATTATAATAAATTCCAGGGCTTTAAACTACGGTGCTATCGGTACGGTTCTCGGGCACGAACTAACTCACGGATTCGACAACAGTGGCAGACACTACGACGGCAATGGAAATTTAAGACAATGGTGGACTAACGAGACGATCTCGGAGTATACGGAAAGAACACAATGCTTCATAGATCATTATAGCAGTTATTACGAGGACGAGGTCGGTAAACTTGCAGTCTCAATAATTTTTCACTTTACTTTAATGATTCCTTAATTTACTTTCGCGCACGCGTCTCTCGTTAATCTGAAACAATTTAAATTAATCCTTCTCATTGTAGAAAGTAAAAATTTCAAAAATTGCAATAAAAAAAAAGGTTTAATTTTGTGGGTTTCTATAGTTTTGTTCGTTTTAAACAGTGTTGGGCATTACTCGATTACATTTTCAATGTATGCATTGAATACATCATGATGCATACATCAGAATTTTTGTCAAAAATCGATGCATCTCGAATTTGCCCGATCAAATACTCGTTCGAAAGGGGAAAGTCTCTAATTTACGAATATGGCAGTGTGGTTTCGATAGGATGACTGGTTAAAAAGTTACAGTAATTTTTCTCTTGAAAACGACCCATACTCCGACACTTAAAAAATTTATTTTTCAACACTCCGCAACGATATCGAAAAACGGACAACGGGACAATATTCTGCATGCTTTCTTCTTTCTAAATCTTGATGCATACATCAGGATTTTTGTCAAAAATCGATGCATCTCGAATTTGCCCGATCAAATACTCGTTCGAAAGAGTAAAGTCTCTTCTTTACGAATATGCAAGTCGCGTTTCGATAGGATGGCTGGTTCGAAAGATACAGCAGTTTGAAGCTTGAAAAAGACCCATACTCCGACACTTAAAAGATTAATTTCTCATCATTGCTTAACGATATCGAAAAACGGACAACGGAACATTATTCTGCATGCTTTTATCTTTAAAATGAGCCATTAAACATTGAAATCGGCGGTGGTGACCATTTTGGCAAAAATCATGATGCATAGGTCAGGATTTTTGTCAAAAATCGATGCATCTCGAATTTGCCCGATCAAATACTCGTTCGAAAGAGTAAAGTCTCTTCTTTACGAATATGCAAGTCGCGTTTCGATAGGATGGCTGGTTCGAAAGATACAGCAGTTTTAAGCTTGAAAACGACCCATACTTCGTCACTTAAAAAATTAATTTCTCATCATTGCTTAACGATATCGAAAAACGGACAACGGAACATTATTCTCCATGCTTTCTTCTTTAAAATGAGCCATTAAACATTGAAATCGGCGGTGGTGTCCATTTTGGCAAAAATCATGATGCATACATTAGGATTTTTCCTTGGAAACCTTGGAAAAAACCTTGTCCCATGGCGTGAGACAACTTACCCCGCAGCGGGGCAAGTAGTCCCAAAAAACTCGTTTGCTTAAGTATAATTAATATAATTATTCGGACAAATTTCATAACGAAAATAAAATCGCAATGGAATTCATTCATAAGTAATAATTAATTAATTCGTTAATCATTAATCATACTAATTTCATATTCATTTATTCGATTAATTGTCCAACTCTGGTTTTAAATGACTTTAAAAGATGAACAAGTTGAAGGACCGTTTTACGTTTTCGTCGGATAAGTCGATTTTATGTTCCACGATTAGGTAGACGATTACGTGGACGGTGAGTTGACCTTGGGCGAGAATATAGCCGATAATGGCGGTCTTAGGGAGGCTGTTTTCGCTTACGAAAGATGGAAGGCCAGACACGGTCAAGAGCCTTTACTTCCGGGATTCACTCACCTCACGCATCAGCAACTTCTCTTTCTTAGTTTTGCTCACGTAAGATGATCTCATACCTGAGATTATTGACTTGAGGATCGAGCTGTAAATCGCAAGTCACTTCTCTTTGCTTTCAGTTATGGTGTGAATCATATACAGCGTCGTCCTTGAAATGGATGTTGCAAGATTCTCATTGTCCAGGACACGTGCGACTTAAAGGGGTACTTAGAAATTCTAAGGAATTTAGCGACGCTTGGAATTGTCCTTTGGGCTCGAATATGAATCCAGTTAAAAAATGTCGACTCTGGTAGTATTGTTATAAAATCTAGCTATAAGCTAGAGAAACAGTGCGATGATAAATTCGATAATCCAATGTATCATACTCGCTTCCTTCAAATAGATCTCGCATGTAAATTTAACGATTTAACGATCAAAAGTCATAATTTCAATAATTAAACTGTTTATTTTGAAAATGGTATGAAAAAGTTCAGATTACAACCATAAATATCATTAATACATTTTCTCCGAATTTGGATTCATACCAATTTCAGAATAAACGGCTCAATTATACAATGAATTAATTATCGTAGAATTGTTAAACGGGTAGACTGGATCGCCTGTACAAAAATAATTCAAAATGTTTATAATAAAAGGACAGCATTTATTTACGTACAAAAGACTATGATACGGTTGATGGCACCTTTTACCGATAGATCCATCTAAAATCTTCGGTTACAATCGATAAAACATTGCCAAATTATTCCTTTCGTTATATATCTTAATACTACTTAGAAAAGTAGAAAGGTACTGGAGCCACGATTGATTATCGTGATGAGCTACTACCATAGTCATTCGCGATATTGATCGGTAGAGCCTATAAGTATATCGCGCGTGTTTACGAACGACATGTTAAATAACATGTGTAAATTTGTGTTTAACTACAAAGTGTTGGATAAACTTAGATTTTAAAACCTATCTAGTAAACGTATCCACCATTGCTGTCGAGTGGCTGGGTGTATTCCTTCGTGGTTTTCGTAAAAACGGTAGTTTCTTTCTTCGACGAGCTGTCAGCCAATACTGGTACGGATTTAACGAGGTGTTTATCAGATACATCCAATACTTTTTGTTCCGTATGTTTCTGAACTTCGACGTCAGTTGTGTCAATTGGGATGGTTGGTGTAGCTTGGGTAGGAAGCTGGAAGAATGAGCCCAGATTTGGGAACTGTGGAAGTTGAGGTAACTGAGGAAGTTGGAAATTTGGAAAATTCTCTTGGAAGAAGTCAGCGATTGGTCCGGTTTTTTGACTAACTCCACCCCCAACATTGCTGTCAAACGATGCAGTCTTGCTTAGGGCATAAGGAACGGGATGAGAGTAATGGGTTTGGACAGGTGAGTAGGCTTGCTGAGAGTAAAAGGTATGTGGAACGTTGTAAGACTGCTGCAGAGGAACACCGTAACTACCAGAGCTTCCAAATTGGTTAGCATAAAAGTTAGGATAATGGGTATCGAATTGGTGGTTGTTGCTCTGAAGACCGTACGTTGTGTCGAAGCCAGGTACATGGAATTGATTGAACCCTGCTTGATGGCCGATGGTGGGTGCCTGGTTGAAAGCGACAGATCCGGCACTGGAGAAACTGGAAAGATCGGCAGATGGAAAGACACCGGCATTCGTTCCGAGCAAGCGCGCGTCTATGGCCGGAGCGTCGTTTACTGCACCTGAAAGTGAAGAATACAATACGTTTGTTAATCATTGAAAGTTCCTAAAAAAGATGTTGAATGACGATCAAATGTTCATTTTATACTTGTAGGAAGGGGCAATGATGTTTTGACTGTAGTTTCGTGAATGGTTTTGTGCTCTTGTACGTGGTCCTGGACTTTGATTTCAGGAACATGAACTTTTTCGGATGTCGTGCCATGGAAAGTCGTGTCAACGTTCACTTGATCCAAAGATGGCACGATTGTGGCCTGAACAAATAGATTAGAAGATTAGATAGAATCGGTTCTAAATATTTGATGTTTTCTTAGCAACTAGGCTCACCTTGAACGATGGTACTCCGTAAGCGACGACTGGAGTTTGAGTTTTTTCCACGGTCTGCGAATATAATAAATCAATGGAAGAAGTTAATCATTGAAATTTCGTAAATCGTAGGAATTTTAAATGTTCACCTTAGTAGTTTCGACGGTGACTGGAGATCCGTACGTAGAGACTGGAGTAGCGACTGAAGGTGATACGTAATCCGTATGCAGAGTCTCTTGGTGTACCGTTGTCTACAGATACAATTTAAAGATAAAATTAAAAAAAAAAAAAATTGTTGAAACTACGAAATAGATAAGATACTATATTAATTTTGGTACCTTAGGTACATGGTATTGCTTCTTGGATTCTACAACAACAGGAGGCAAATATTCCTTGCCTACTTCTTTTACTGTCTGAACCTACACAGATTTTTAATCAAATGTTTTACACTCTTAATTCGTAGGTACTGGATATCATCGATAATTTGTTTTATTCATACCTCTGGTACACCATAGCTGGGTGATGATACTTCAACTTTATTCTCTACTACAGTTGGAAGCTGTTCAATGCTGATGGGTTTGCCAGGTTGATAATCAGGTGGACCATAAGCTGTGTTCACTTCGGGAACAGCATAACTGCCAACATAACCACCGAAAGATCTGGACACCTCAAGTTCATTCTCATGAGCCTTATGATGTTTATGATGGTAATCGGTTCCATAGCGTGGGTCTCCTGGCAAAATATCTCTCTTCTTCTTATCATCGGCAGATGCAAGAACTGCCAAGGAGCAAACCTGGAATCATATAATTGATCGATCATGCATACAATGATATAGTTGCCGGACATAAATTTGGAATTTTTAAAAAAACATTCGCGTCCTTCGTATTATTCGGACAAATTTCATAACGAAAATAAAATCGCAATGGAATTCATTCATCTGGTTTCCAAAACGAGGGTCATCTTTATTTATCGCTTATGACGTAATTTTGTCTCTATATATTCATACAGGTATGCGAGTATTACGAAATCGTTATTTTATGCAAATAATTGTTGGTTGGAATCGTACTAAATGACCTCGCCACTTTTTTTTCTCTCGTTCATTTAATGTTCCATTTATATTAAGAAATATTTTATTGATTACCTTATCAATAATAATCTTACATGAGACAAAGATAACTTGATTGCGAAAAGAACCAATTATGAATTTTGTATTGTTTTTCTAAATTTAATAGCGATTTTATAACAATTATGTAACGAGAATGTTAAATGTTGTTCCCTTTAAATGATATAATAATGGTTGTCACTTGATAGTGATAAAAAGGATCGAAGCACCCTTACCGCAACGAGCAGGAGGAACTTCATGTTGGCTGTACGAAGTGTGACGATCAGTTGACCATCTTCTCGAAGGTATTTCGACCTTTTATACCTGGCCGATGCTTCCCCCCCAGATGATGTCGCAATCTGGTGGCATTGGCAGAACTAGATTTTTTAATTGACTTCTCGCGACTAGCTTCTACAGATTCAAGAACGCTCTGCCCAAAAATCGTATGAATATAAAAGATCATCCTCTTGTACTTTCGTCAATGATCTATAATGTAATAATATTCCATATTATTTAAGTAAGACACCGTTTATTCATTCAATTGTAACTCTCTCGCCCTTTTTTCGAACCAATAAAAAATGATTGATATTAACAATGGTTTGTTTGTATTTAATAACGTTATTAAACATGAGATTAATAAAAAGGGTTTTAACAAACTTTTATTTTCAATTTTTATTTGAATATATTATGGTATATATTTCAACCGTCACTTTGATTCTGACTGTTCGATGACTCAACATCATCATCTTTATCGAGACGACTGAAAGAGCCAGGAAGCTTTTAAAATATGTTAAAGATAAGGGACGATAAATTTTCACGAGGTCTAATGGATCCATTTTGTAAGACGTATCGTTCGTATGATTTATGCATAACCGCATGTACGGTTTAGCTATTAAAAAGAAAGAAGTATTTATCCATTAAAAAATCGACGTTCTCGCTCGACTTTGCATGTTTTACGAGATCGCTTCCTACTTTAACTTTTGAACGTAGCTATGTAATGATGCGTCGACAGCTCGAAAAAAAAAAAATTATTATAGTTCGTCATTATTAGCTTTGATTATTTCAAGGACGAACAATTTAAAAAACATAGTTTTGAATTCTATTTATGTAACATTCTAAATTGATGGCTATTCTTATTTAATGATTGATTTATCGATTTATAATAAAAAATAATATAAGAATCATATCCTATACTTACAAGTTAGTGAAGAAAGAAGAAAGATTTTGTGTAAAAAAATGCGGTCCTCTCTTTACGAATTTATAACCTTGATGAGTAGTGAAATATTGCGTATTTTGAGATCGTATCTGGTTAAGTTACAGTCGTTAAAAATGGCTCATTCTCCCTCTCTTTTTCTCTTTATCTCATTCCGTACACTTGTTGATATATCACTGTTACTTGTGTAATTGTATATAAGGTACTCCCTGCGGTCGTGCCTAAAAACTATGAAATTATTCCGAACGAATTACTAATGCTAAACCTGAATTTCTCCAATAGTGCGCATAATTTAACAAGAAGGACATTTTGAAACGGCTATGTAAATTTAGAGTTGTTCTGTGATCTAGGTTAATCGAAATAATTAATTAAACTTTTTAAAAAGAAGTAAACTTATTACAAAATAGATTTTGTATAATGGGAGAATATGTACTATGCCATTCAACATTTGTGTTAAGAAATGTTACAAAGTATGTTTGATTTGAAAAGGATCCTACATAAAAATCGTTTTTTTTTCTATTTCGCTGCAGCATCCTTCCTTGGTCCAAAAACTGTATTATCGACCGAAGTGAACCTATTTTTTATATTAGTGATCGCGCGATTTCTATTCCAGTTTTGTTGGACTATAACCGTGGCGCTACCTTTTGACTGGAATATCGTGTTAAAAGATATCTTAGCCTAGTTGTACGTTTCCCATGAGACTTTCTAGTACATGGGTTGTCTATTGCCAGGCGTACGTATACTTATCGAAATGAAAAATGACGCATTTATTAAACTAAATTTTATCTCTTATTTATTACAATTCATTCTCTTATTTTATATTCGATTTTACAATATATTTTCTTTATTGTCCCTATCACTTTCTCACCTTGTATACACTCATTATTTTTTTTTTATTTTTGGGAAGAAAGAACATTGTTCATAAATCATTCACTTTTTCATACTAAACCCTGTATCAATTTTGAATTCATTAAGAGCCAGAGTTATAAGAATTCTTTGCCTGTCCCTGTTACCTTTTTTCTCACTTACAAAGGTTGCAACTTCCTGAAGTATATCATATATACACACGAGAATGTTTCCCGACATGGTATACGCCTTTAGGAAAGTGCCCGTTGTTTTCTTTCCTTTGTACTTTTGTGCCTTTCTCCTATGAAGCTTAAAAATGTAGCTATAGAATTGGTACCATCAAAACGAATCGATCCTTCACCTACAAAGCGAGTAAATGTTTCTGAAACGACTCGAGTGGAACGGGAGAGATCACTTTTGCTGTTCTACAACGAATAATATCATTCGATGGACAGTTATGTCAGAAAAAAAAGAAATTTCGTGATCGATGTAGAATCTTGAAAAATGAATTTCCGTAAACGTGTATCATCGTCTTCGAAAATCAGAAAATTTCGATATCACTCTCGTAATTTACATGTTCCTTTTACTTTCGAAGTTCCTTCGGACTTTCAGCGGTAATCCTTTCACCGGTTCCCTCCTTCGACGGCAAATCGTTCACTATATAGTTCGCTTTTGAGAATGTCGATTACTCTCTCCCATACTTATAACCGGAAATTGAGAGCGAATTGCAATAAAGTTTTGCTTCTCATTATGCTTTTTCCGTTGCGTGATTAGAATTATTAGAAGGCGAACTGTTTCAATGTTTTAAAGAAGAAATAACATGGTAGGGTACTTAAATATGTAAGAAAGTTTTAAAATATGGACTTCTTCTTGCATTTTTAATGACTCGAAAGCGTCGAAATGAATACACGATTTTGCACTTAAAGAATAACGCTGTTACGTAATGTTATTTGTTTCGTTCGAAGCATTAACACGTGGCTAAAGTACAGAAGATGTATGTATATCTATATTTACATACCTATATCGCTTAGCGTTGTGTTACATGTCACAGGTTGCGCTATTAGACCACGATACGGTATTCAATGAAATAGGTTTCACTTCCTTCGTGTCATGGAACTTTTCTCTCCGCAGTATCATCGTAACGTGTTCAACGAGAAGTGAATTGTATAATCGATCCGGTCAAACAGAGCAACGTTTCATGCTATTTGTGCGCGACAAAGCGCATCTTGCGGTTTAATAACTCAAAGTCATGGTTATGATTAAAGTTTGTTTTTTTTTTTCATGTATGTAAGTAATATCTCATCGAACCTATCGCACTTTTCTTTTTTCATTCAAATGCAAAATAAAATTCTAATAAAATTGTAAAAGTTTTTCGTGAATCAAAAAATTATCTTTTATGTATTCTTATATTGAGTGTCGGTAAGGTAGGGACCTGCGATAAAAGGGCGGGAAATAGCGAAAGAAGTTCGAAATGTTGAAAATTGACATTTAGTGGAATCTTTTGGGCGTGGGCAGATACGGAAATGATAGGAAAGAAGAAATTCACCCGTTCAATCCTTTCGAACGATCGAGCGGTCGTCGAACTCTCTCGCTCGCTCAGAGGACGTCGAAAAAAGGAAGGTTACAAAAAGGAGAGAAGATGGAGACGAGATTGGCGAACGCAAGCCAGTCGGAAAGAGAGTGCTTTCTTCGTGAACCGACGATGG
Source organism: Ancistrocerus nigricornis (assembly GCA_916049575.1). Classification (NCBI taxonomy): domain Eukaryota; kingdom Metazoa; phylum Arthropoda; class Insecta; order Hymenoptera; family Vespidae; genus Ancistrocerus; species Ancistrocerus nigricornis. Next base: position 3,151,418 of record OU696668.1, on the reverse strand, counting down.
TGAAGGTCTTCGTATATAAGCAACTGACCGCACTGCAATTGTCAGTGTGGTTCCTCTCATAGGCAACACAGATCACCCTACATTCAAAGACGTGCAAGATGATCGCGTTACGATTAGTAAGTTTGATGGATCATCTTCGAAGATTAGTGCATCATCTATAAAACGAAACGATGGATAGAATTCGTGCTTATCTTTGGCATTGTGAAGATTAGATATCGTGATTAACGTGCTTCGATCAGTGAAAGTCGTGAATTCGAGTTAAATAGAATAATTTTTGATTTTGTCGACTAAGAAAACCGATCTTTAATAAATTTCCTTTGTCCTGACAAGAATATATTTGAATTTAGTTATTCAATCAGGTTTGCTTGCTATATCATTAATTTTTTATTACACCTTTGCAGTTTTTACTGGTCGTCGCCGTGGTAACAACAAAGGCCTCACATTTCTCATCTTACGAAGGTCATGGTTACTCAGGCCACCCCAAGCTCATCTCCCAGTCGGTCCACCTAAATGAGGTACCCACAAAAATCATCAGAGTGACAAAGACGGTAGCCATCAAGGTTCCAGTTCCATATCCAGTCAAGGTAAATTTAAGAATATCCTTTAATTTCGTAATAATTTGTCGCTATAACGAGCCCCCGTGATCTTTGATGGAATGACGAGATTCAACGAGCGTAAAAATATTAATTAGAAAGTGCCAAAGCGAGGTTCGCGCCCTAATTAGCAAAAAAATGTCGCCTTTAGCGCGACACCCTTAACGAGGTGCGCTCAACAAAGAAAGTAGCTGCACGCGAAAAGGCGGCCGGTGAAATGCGAAACGCGATCGCAAAACTTGAGATTCGTGCGGTCGTCGAAACATGATCCATTATCCATGGTATTAATTATACACCTTCTTATACCAACGTTCAACCTAGTACCTCGAATAATAGGTAATGCCAGTAATTTTTCTCTATTGCAACTAATTGTAAGTGCCTAAATACGTTGATACCGATTAGCTTTAATCCATGTTGGGTCAAGTCTTTCTTCCTCCTTTCTCCACTATTCAATTGAACTACCAACCACTCCTCTATATTTTTCTCGATACTTTTTGATGATTCGGCAGAACGCGTGAATCGTTTTAGTCTGTCTGCCTGCCGTAGGGGGATTTTCGCGGTTGGCTGATCCTTTCTCTTCTGTAGGTACCGCATCACATACCGGTTCCAGTACCGGTGAACCATCCCGTGGCTGTTCCGGTTCCGCAGATAGTGAAAGTTCCTGAACACGTGCCGGTAGAGGTGGAGAAGCCGGTTCCAGTTGAGCTTCATCAGCAAGTGCCGGTAGTGGTCTCGAAGCCGGTGCCTTTACCACAGCCCGTACCGGTACCACATCCAGTTGCGATACCAAAGCCTGTATTCTATCCCGTACCACACCCAATACCCTATCAGTCAGAGGGACACTCAGGAGGATACTCTGGGGGATATTCTGGTGGTTATTCCGGTGGAGATGACGAACACGGTGGCCATGGCTCCCAATACAGTACTTACACTGTTCAGTCACCCGGAGGTTACGAGCAACAAGAACATTTCCAACCCTCTCAGCCTGATTACAGTTCCGAGCATCATTAAATCATTATCTTTTTGTCGTAACTGAGGAATCACCGACATTCATGTCTCAAGAAAGAGAAAGGATTATTGTTAACGATGTTGTGAAAAAAAAAAAATAGGAACGAGTGATCAGTTCCATAAGATCATTACAATGCCCCTAGGTTAATTATCGGTTAAATTTGATAGCTCGAGAGTCACGGTTCCTGATATCGTACGTGACATTCTTTTTTGTACATAGACGAGTTTACATAACCGTGTAGTTTATTTCAAGATCGCGTTAAGTTTTTGTTTGTTCGCATTTGTTACACATAGTTTTCTTGTTTTGTTGACCTAGATTTACTAGGTTAATCAGCCTTTTGTACAACTTTTTTTTTAATAAAACATTGTTTAAATATTAAACTAGTGTACACACTTGATCCTACATCCAGTCTACTTTTGAATACAATCCAACGATATATGCAAAGTATCATTTGTTAAAAACTATTTTGAGCGACTTGTTTCTAAATTGGTAAGTCGCTCGGATCCCGGTTGTTGAACCGTAGAAATGTGTCTTGTTTACGTATACGAGAAAATCGAAACTCGATCGTGGAAATGATTGGTTCCCCGTACCTTTTACGACTCGAACGACATTTTTCTCTCGTTTTAGCATACTTGACTTTTCTCGTTCGACTCAAATTATCTACCGGATCGCGGAAGGAAGGAAGATCGATTTACTCACGATTAAGTATGTTCCGGTGAACTCGCGGGCTAGAAAGCGCGTTTCTAGTATCCGGTGTGCTTTCATTTCTTACCGCAAGATCGTTTCAACGAGTTTGAAAAATTCACTTTTCGCCCGCGCATTCGACTTTCGATATTACGACCTCCGCAATAATTTATTTATAACTTTTATAATCTTCGAGGCTGATCAGTTGCAAGATATATGCTAAATTCAAGTCTACTAACAGTTTTATCATTTAGAGCGTTCTAAGCTCTGATCGTTTTAAAAGAAAAAGTATTAACATTTTTTTCATTCGATAAGGAGTATTATTAGAACAAAAAATATCCTTTAACAGAATATGTATAAACCTAAATTTATTTTCGAATGAATGTGTATAATTTATTAAAATCTAAAAATAATGATAAAATAGCTCATAACTATCACCTGCAAAAGATCCACGAGACTTCACTCCCTTTTTTACATATAATGTTTTCGCTGGTATTACTTTTTACTCAACTCAATAATATATCAAAAATTTTTAATAACAATTATCAGAGGTAGCAATCTTTATATTGCCATAATGGATATGGTGTAAGATGAATGCAAAGTAGCCGTTTCGACGATCGTTTAGAGTGTTTCTAAACAGCTTCGATAGATGGCACTGCTTCCTACGATCATTTAGATCCGATCGAGGATTCTGATAATTTATGTTAATTGCTACACGGAAAAGAACTATAAGTGTCTAATGTGAATATTCTACTTTCATTTTCCCCCTCTTGCTTCATGAGCAAGATGAAATTAAAATTTGTTTGATCTCATTAACGATTTTTTTTCGTAATAAACCTCGCGCCAATTTTTCTTTTCGTGAGAAATTTGAGTGTTATGTAAAGTAATACCACGTTGGATGGCCGGCACGTACATCATGCAAATTTCATGGCTCGTGTCCCTTCACCAACCTTCCTCTTTCACTCATGGCTTAATGAACATTTCACTCGAGTTCATGTAATCGCTTTTTATGGTGGCTCGCCACCGAATTTCGCTTTCGATCGTTACATTCACCTCTTCGATCCACTTTCGGGATCAAGTTTACGCATAATTCGTGCGTAACTCGCTTTCGCGCTCGAGTTACCAACGCTTCTCGTTTTTACAACGTAATCGCAAGGGTAGGAAGAAAAAAGTAAATGAAGATCAGAGTAGGTACACATTAAATGCATATGTATATTTAAATCGTAATAAAATATGGGTATGCGTATCCATTCGTGAGAGACAATTTCGAGGTCCTAAATAAAAGAAAATGTAATCCATTCTCAATTCAACGATCTACATAATTACATCGAACATTATCATTATTTTCTTGCTCACTCGAAAAGACACGTGCCACTCAGGGTCAGGAACACATTTAATGAAAGATGTCACGGGTTGGAAGATTGAATTCCTTTCTTAGCGATCGTTGGGTGCTTTTTCTTGTTGTAAATAATCTTATTTTGAGGATGGTTCAGCGTGTCGTCGAAATCACCAGGCAGAGTGACCAGAGTAGGAAAGACCAGAGGGAACGTAGTATGGTTGAGCTACCTTGACGAGGTACGGTGCTGGCACTGGAACCTTGACCGGGACGCTTACTGGAACTGGAACGGGACGGTCGACTGGGACAGGAACGTGCTTGGTCACTTCGACTGGGTAGGGCTTGGGTACGTGCACTGGGTATGGTCTGTCGACTGGTACAGCGTAAGGTACCTGTAAAAGGGATAAAAATTCAATTAGTAAAGAAATTATCACAAATTATCCATTCCACTTTCATCCTGAACCTATCAAAACAAAGTCGATCATCGCCAGGTAAATTCTAATCAAATGAGTTTAATACAACAAAGTATGAATCTATAATGATACAATTTCGAAATGAACGTGTCCTTGCCTAGTTATTGACTCGACTTGCTAATTACTCTTCGCGATCGTTAAAGTTACCGATTATCCTGCGTACCACAGTCGATACTTGAGGGTAACTAGAGCGTGATTACGAACGTCGAGGTCTTCGTTTTCTATCTCACCTATAGCGTGATCGATTTTACCTTGATCCACGCTCCGTGAGTGATGACGTCTGTGCATTTTTCATATAAATGGAATCGATTGCTCGAACCTTCCGTCGATTCGAAATGTCAATATAAGAATGTCTTTCTCTTTTCTTCTTGGGAAAGAAGTTTGAAAGTAGTTTAAATTAGACTTCCACGCACCTGTTAGTCATTCATTCGTAATTGACATTGATCATTGAGATCGACATTTTGATAAGGTAATCACACTTTCTTCTTTTATATTTCTTAGATGTATACGAAATGAAACATTTTTGTCATTATTAGGATTCGTACATACCTTGACCGGGTAGGGAACGTGTTTCTCAACAGGTACTGGAACTGGGTGTGGGACAGGTACTGCAACTTCCTTTGTCACAACTGTAGAAATATCATGGCTGATACCAACTGATGGATATCCTGTATAAGTACTGATCCCACTTCCTCCATATCCCAGACCATATCCACTATATCCTAGTCCATAACCTCCATAACCTCCATATCCCAGCCCTAGGAGACCACGTTTTTCTTTCTTGGTATCCTTCTCAGCTTTCTCGGCTGCGACCAACGCCACAAGGGCAAGAAGTATAACGATCTGCAAAAATATCAAAGAAATTAATTCATCAGGCTACTTGGACTTCAGATCACCAATGAGCTTGGCTATTCTTGATTTTCTTTGTTGCGTTATACTTCAACAATGGAACAATGCAACGTGGTCTTAAGTTTGAATGCGTCTATTTTGATACATTTTGGTGACGGTGATGTCCGATCGTGTTACCTTTGCGTTCATGATGAGAATTCGCACTTGTAGTTGCTTCGAATCGTTTTCGACTGATGATTACACCGTGAAGATTCCTGCTTTTATACGTGGAACCGACGAACCCTCGATGAGACGAAAGACGATGGCGATGGTGGTGGTACCAGCTCGGGCCTCCAAAATCGAGAAAAAAGAAACCGGGCGTGTAGGTACGACAAGTAGGGGAGAGACCGAAAAACCGAAGGAGAGACCGACCTACCTCTTTCTTAAAGCTCTTCTCGGTGTCCTTCTCTCTTACGCAAGTGTTTTTCGCACGCGCTAACACAAACTCGAGCTATTTTTCGATTCCTTTCTTCCCGAAAATTTATATTTCGCATTGCACAATATATGTATAGATACATCTACATGTAAGATGTTTAGTTTATTTTGGTTCTCTTCATGACTTCGTTACTTTTATCGATACAAAAAATTCTTCCGGAATAATGTTATTTGGTTCACAACGACGGATATTGTGATTCATGACTTATTTCTCAAGGTCAGTTTTTTCTAAGTTTTAGACATTCGTTGAATCACTCCACAAAATATCCTATATGTATATATATATATTTCTGTTTATATATTCTTTATATATGTATAGATATAGTGTTATATTATAAATTATGTAAAGCTACATTAATGTGTTGTATATTCTTATTTTTCGTAGCTGTTCAACAGAAAAAAAAAAAAAAAAAACAGAAAAGTAGATAAATCCATCAGTTTCCTCACCAACTAATCCACACCTCGCGTCACGTTTCGTAAATATGCGCGACGCCTTGAAGAACCGGATAGAACTGTATCAATAATTAACTAATCAAATGGCAGACTCAAGAGAAACATTATGTTTTGGGAAAATTTTATTAGTATTTTTTTAAACCTAAATATAATTTCAACACTGTCTTGGTTCCTACGGAAAATGACAGGGCCGAGTGTCGTGCACGCGTGCAGATAAGTTTCATGCTGCGTCTCTCTTACGTATTACTTCGTTTACGTGAATTCGTTGATTAAGGCGCGAATAAAATGTAGTAAAGTGTAGTACAGACTGCTGGGCCGCGTAAGTGACGCCATAATTATAAGGAAGTTCCAATGAAGTATATGTATTTATCAGAGATAAAAATCGTGACTTGTTTCGATCACTTTCGACTTTCGCGATGTTAGACATCTGTCTCTTTCTCATACTTTGACGAAATTCGAAGCCCTACCATTACCGAAATTGGTTGCACGAAAGTCCTTCAATTTCTGCCGCTAATTGGCCACCTGTCTCCATGGACAAGAATGCAAGAAAGTAACCGAAGGATCGATTCAGATCAACTGATCGATAACTCGTCGTTCTGGATCATTTTTTTATGTACGACCGTAGGGACTCCCTTATGGTGCAAATGAAGCGGAAAATGTAACAGACGATTATATCCAAAATGTTTATAGACTTTGGGGTACGTGTCTATTTCACTTGATTTCCGGTTTAAAAATGGCGAGTGTTTTATTGTAGATGGAAAACAGTTTAAAATATTTAGGAATTCGTTAAGTAATTTTCATGATACTACACTAGGTAGGATATTTGTCGTGAGAAGTTCAAGGGTCAGATCCCCAGGGCGGTCCAAAGGGCTGATTTCTTTATCTGTATTGACTAAAAGCTCTGAAAAGAACAACGGCACTCAATATGAATTCTGGATTAGAGTTTATCGGTTTGTTTACAGGTTCGTGTGGCGACGACGACCATAATGGACAGCATATACTACTTCTTTTTTATTTAATACTATAAATACCGCTATAAATATTAGGTATCATTAAGAGTCTTAATTAAGGTGCATGCCGACGGATCGAATGAATTTTACGGCTCGTTTACGAAGAATGCAATTAAAAAAATTCTTCAATAAAATTTCACAATGAGTATTCCGGTTAATCTTGCAGAATTTGAGACGATCTTCGATGATGCTCCAGAACAGGAGGAAAAAGAATTTCGACAGACTCCTGATCAAATTGACGTAAGCGTCGCTAGTTTTGTCATCGTCTCTTAAAAAGATAGTAGCTTATATTTCGCGTTCTGGTAAAGCGGCGAAAGTAGTTTACAAGATTCAAGATGGAGGAGGACCATGACCTGATCTAAGAATGCGTCTTCTTTTCAACCGCAATACGAATTTTGGATTAGCATATGACATTTAGATCGGACATGGAGATGAATCTTGGCGGCCTAGACTAGTTTCGTTTAGGCGGTCCAAAAACGATCGACTGATCTTTTTATAAATACCGTGTTGAGATCACAAACCCTTTCCAAGAAGGATTGGGAAACATTCGCGATGCTCTTCGTTTCGTGATCTTTAAGTCTGCAGAATCCGGAGGTCATGATTAATCTATTTTGATTCTGTTCACAAAATAAATGTTTACTGCATTAATCTTATAAATTTGAATTTGCCTCTTATGAATGTTTCAATTTCTATAAAAAAAATGACAGATTAACTCTCGATACAAAAAAAAGTAGCTATTGAATGGCAAGACAGTTGCACGAATTTACGCAATTCAGTGAAATCGCCAAAGTAAGGTTCCGACCATTGAATTTCGATCGTTGTTCGCAGTTCGTGATAGCAAGTATCGTACATTGTTATGAAAATTGATGCGTTTCGTGGTTTCGTGTTCGGTCTGCCTGCCTCCCGTTTTTTCTTTTTAAGAAAGAAAGAGAATTGAGTATTCTGTCGATGGAACTAGACAAGTGGTTGGTGGAGAAAAAGAGAGAAGACGTGTTTCTTTAGAAAAACATTTACAAAATCAATTTTTTATTTCATGAAGTTTAGGTACTACGATAAGAGAGAGAGTGGGGGAGGAGAGCGGAGGATGTCTTTTGTTTTTTGTGCTTTTTGGACGGCGCTTGTCACGATGTTTTTGCGATGTTTGGGCATTAGGCGGGGAGAGAGTTTTTCGGGAAGTAGGAGTGGCGAAGAATAGAGGAGAAAATTCATCTACAAATGGTGTCCGTAATCGTGGTGGCCGTAATCATGGTGTCCCTTAACGAGAACGGGAACTGCTTCCTTGACGACAACGGGATGGGGAACCGCAACTGGAACCGGATGAGCGACTGGGACTGGGACCGGATGAGACACTGGTACCTGGAAAGCAGAATAGAAAGATTATTTATTGTAATTCATTTGGATAGATGAGAATAACAGTATTTTAACTTACCTTGACGGGGTAGGGCGCGGGGTACGGCACTGGCACCTTAACTGGAACCGAGACGGGGTATGGCCTGTCAACTGGGACCGTCACAGTCCTGGTGTGTACTACGGGGTAAGGCCTGTCAACGGGGACTGCGACAGGTACTGGGTGTGGGACGGCAACAGGTACCTAAAATTGGGAATGTCAGTGTCCTTCGATTTCCATATTCGATGAAATACCAAAATTTCTATTCGATCTCAAGAATTCTCAGAAATCCATTTACATCTTATAAAAGTCAGAGTCTTACCTTCACGGGAACTGGTCGGTCAACGGCAACTGGGTATGGTCTTGGCACTTCGACCGGAACGGTATGAACTGCGACCGAATGATGATGGCCACCTTCGTAGCCACCGTATCCACCCCCATAGCCATAACCACCGTATCCATGACCACCATAGCCGTGTCCTAATGAAAGACCATAGAGTCCACGCTTCTTAACCGTCTTCTCATCTTCTGCTTTTTCTCCGGCGTACGCCGAGGCGATCAGCATCAAGCAAATCTAGAATCACACACAATCACTTATCGTCTTACGATCCTGATATTTTTTTTCTTGAAAATTCGATTTTCTTTCACGAAGGTGCAACGTACCAGAGCCTTCATGTTGTCCGGTCGTCTGTGTCGGGTGATACCAACTAGTCTTGTTCGCTAAATTAAATCGATTCTGTCGTATACGAAGAAAACCACCCTTTATATAGGGAATCGACTTTCATTTCGCGCGTGCACCCCGCCAATGAGAAGCCAATGGCCGTGCTCTAAACTATCGCCACACCTACCATACGCCTCTATTTACTCACGATGCCAACGCATATGCCCTGTTACATATTATAATATATATATACATATATATATGTACATAATATGGCATCGTACGGTTAGACGCAAGCCGGTTGTATAACTCGCTAAACGTGCACCAATGACGTGCACACGAATGCACGTCCACCCATACCACTACCGCTATATCTATGGGCACCTATGGCTATCGTGCATCACGTCTACGTGAGACTAGCAAACCGAGCGGCGCGGCCACTTTATGCAGATACGCGAACGAGTATCGATCGGGCGACTCTCTGTTTCACGATACTTGCAATGTAATATCGAACTCGTCGATCCTCGTGCATTTATTATTTTTGTATTTATTTCGTGAAAAATTGGAAACTGATGGTGCGAATCTTCTTCTTCTTCTTCGGGGGCGTAAGTTAGTAAACGGTGCATAAAGATTTGAAAAATATCATTATTACACCAAAAAGTTGTTCTCGTTGGGAAATTGGTATAAACGTACAATCTCGTGTTTCTTGACAATTTTCTTTTCTATTCATAGCTAAAACGCTTTTAACGATCGATAATTTAATAAAAATTTTAAAGTAAAATTAATAACGCGACATCTAGTTGTCTGATGAAAATCGATATTTGTATTATTAAAGTTCTTCGGGGACGTAAAAATAAACGTGTCATAAGATTAACTAGCAATTTGCTGTCGAAGTTCAAATCATCTCGGGGTACCCAAGTGTTGCGATCGATTACGGTCGTCCGCGGACGTAATAACGAGCTAATTGAGTTAATAACAGTGAATTGGTAATAAGGTATCACAGATCGACGGATTTTCATCTCTTTTGCTCGTTTACAGTGAGAACCGTTTTGCCATGATCGATCCACCAGCTTGATCCTATTATTTTCTATATTAATTACCGTAAAATCAAAGTAGCTAGCGTATTACACGTCTTGGTTACCCTCTCTACTCTACATTATGAGTGCGTGTTAGTTGGTTATAAAATTTATATCTAATTATTACGATACATTATCACTTTTTACGCATCGTTTATCTCATCCGGAAAATCGTACAGCTTTCTTGATTCATGTAAATTATTCAATCAGCAAAATAGTTATCATTTAATTACCAATCAATATCAACATTGTGAAATATAAATGAATACATACAAGTACCAGTTCGTATCATTTTTCATACAACTTAGGATTGGAAATAAAAGTATTTACATATCTCCGTACGTGTGCGTGAGACGTAAATTGTAAATACTTCCTGATCTACTCATATATGATATCTTTACTGTTATGATAACTACTATTTTTTATCATTCGTAATATCGATAGAAAGCTAGTAGAAAGGACATCAATTCATAGTAATCTAAACTTCTGCACTTTGGGAAATTGCTCCTTTGCGTATCACGTTACGAATTCATTTTTTTTAATATAAAAAACAAATTGAATGAAGAATTTATCGAACGTTTCTACTTAATGAGCGCTATGGTCAGATTTCTAGCCCGCATTAATGAGTTACCGCGCGTCCCGATGCAGTTTTAAGGTCAGCGCACATGACATTTCGCGTTCTTGTCGAGTTTCGATTCTTCGTACTACGTTAAAGGAGCATAGTGGGTTCCAAGTCCTTGAACTAAACTTTATACGAGTGGCAATAGTATATCGTGATCATTAATCACGTGTCGAAGTGGCTTATCTTTAGCCAACCTTATTTGAAATCGTAAAAGTTGAGATCTTGAGTAATACTCTACTTAATACAGTTATTAATCCGCGACAGGCATATTTTGAAACATTTCGTAAGTAGAATATTTCCACAAAACTGGGTTTAGAATGATTATACATCGAACGATCGTTTTTCGAATCATCGAGAGCAAGAAAAACCGGGATAACTTGATTGACAGGACGGTGATATTTGCACTAACCGAGTCCAACAAATAAAACTGTTCATTTCCCAGATATTTCCATCGAATTCGTATTTTTTTTTAATAAAACAAGTAGGTACTAATATAAAACAAGTAGGTATTTTCAAACTCTTTCTAGAAGAATAAAAAGAAGAAACGTGCAAACTCGAATGCACCGATAAAAGAATTTACGAATTCGTCATCAGCGACTTCGGACTTAGAAAGCGTGACATAATTCCAAGTTTCAACCAGGCTAGGTTCGTTAGTATGAAAAGTAGACGCGTTTGATTATCAGTTATGATCTTTACTTTGCGTTCGTCGAAATTAATAACGATTGAGAAAAAAAAAATTGCACCCAATCGAGACAACTACGCAAACATTTGTGTTGCAACATTTCATTAGTTTTTGCGATTTGTTGGCTAACGTACGTTTAATGCTTGCCACGAGATTAAATTCATATTGCGTTAGTCTTCTCCGTTCGTTCACGCCTTTAATGAGACTTCTAATCTCTAAACAGGAAAATTACTTAGCTCATTGTTCCATATGTTCAGCTATATACCTAAACGTTAGAGAACAATCACTCTTTCTCCCTCTTTCCTCCTAAGACCGTCGTTCGAATTTTACTCTTTGGAAGTAGTTACGTCAAAGGTGCGGTAACAAAATCTGCATTCGTACCGGCTGACGCACAGGCTCTCTTATCTCTTCTCGTGTCTCCCACTTAGTCGCGTGAGCGTATCGCTTTAGGAAGTCAGTCGCGTTCTCTCCTCGTCTTCTTTTACGAGCGCGACACGAGCATGACTTTCTATCTCGAAGGTGTAACGACTTGAAATTTATCCGTTTTCTATCACCGATTGTTCTGACTCTTTCTTTCTTTGTCTGTTTATCCTAGTATTTGATTAAAAATTGAGCGATCAAATTTTTATCTCGTTGGCATCATTTTAGGGTTCGGTTGGTTAACGCTCTCGGACAAATTAGACGTCAAATACGCGTGCAATTAGTACCGCGTGTCTGTGATGTTTCAAGCCAGGCCTAGTTTGAAATTTCCACACGCTAGAACGAGCGTGAACTCGCGTGCGAAGCGTAATTATCGCTTGACGAATTCTTCTGGTGCGGCAAGCTCGCACGCAACGACAATCAGAAGGACAATGTGGATCACTTTCGCAAGAAAACCTCTCTGTGTCGTGCCTGCCTGTCACGTATCTCGCAAATCTCGTTTATCCTTATAAAAAACTGAGATCAATATAGATAACAAGCAAATATGAATCTTCGATTCTTCGATAGATCGATCATATCCGATAATCGACTTTGACTTCTGTCGCGTGCCACGTTTCTTTACTCGCTAGCTCCCTTGCTCGTAAAACGTTAAATACAATATACTATGTAGATCGATCAACCGGAACGGCTGGTTTTTTTTTGCAACGCACACGACGAACTTGCGCGGTTTCTGAAAGTAAACAACTTGTTTCTTCGGTGATAAATGTTAATTACTGTTCGAGTCGATCGAGAAATCGACTGAACTTTCAGATTCATGGAAACAATTAGATTTTTAAGTTCACCCTACCTCACTTGTCACGAACAGGATTGGATATCGAACTGTGTGTAAATTATCAAGAACGAAATCATAATTACTCATGTATACGTAGTATGTATATAAGATCGATTGCATAAGCGATCCTGCCTCCATGGTTTTACGCTGGACCGGAAATGGTCGAGGGAGGTGTGTCACATTGCGGTAGACGGCGGCGGGCTCGCCACTTGGCCGTTCACGACAAAACTCGAATCTCGTCCCGCGTACCGGATCCGTTCTCATGGTGCATTACAGACGTAAATACGGCGAACCGTATCGGTATGACTTTTATCTGGTCATGCACGTGTGAATTTCATGCGAATTCGCTCATACCCGACGTGAGAACTTTACTCCCATTCTTCTTAATTCTAAGAACCATTCAAATTTTTGTTAATATCTTTGGAAGAATTCTACAGATACGTAAGTCATTAAATTTATAACTTACCTGATTTGTAATTATCTTATCTTATTCTATTTCTTTCATAACCTATATCCTTCGGGTCCTCCAACTATCCCACCCTGTGATAGTCTTATGCTCGTCTGTCAAAACGAGTGTTTTGAAATTGTCATTAAATTAATTAATATTCCTTATAAACCCTGACAGTCCTTGACTTAGGCCACGTCAGGTGTAGGCTTTTATAATAAATTATTATCGTCGATTTACGTATCTTGTCCGTCTGTCGTCAAGATACGCGTAATCGTCGAATTCTATTTAATATTTAAATTAAATAATTTCTAAATCGTAGAAAACGATATAAGAAATAAACGTAAAATAATAAAGCCTGTCTCAACATAGTTACACTAGCTCATGCTAACAGTCATCAGGATTACGAATAAAGATTTGGTAAGTATGCAAGTAGATTTTCTAATTGGTACCCGATAGAGAAGGATCAGGCGATCCATTTTATCTTAATTAAGAGGATTAACAAAAAATGAAAGCAGATAGGGTAGTAAGATATCTTTACCAAGCGTACAACTAAGTAATCGATAGAAAGTTTACGCGAAAGATCATTTCCTAGTCGTTAATCAGGTATTTACATTAGGTATGTGCCGGCTAAAAGCTTGATCAAACGATCTTAGGTATATCAGGACGCTCGGGACTACGTTGACTATACGGTTTGCTATCGATCGAATATTATCGAGATATTACGTACTCGAAAATATATGTATTTTTCTTGTCACCGTTGATCCTTTGCTCGCTACTATCCTGCATACCTTCAATATCTGCGGGATACTTCATTGCACGCGCCTGTAATTAAATTGCTCAACATTTTTCCATTCGGCAAGGTGGTTGTTTTCCTGCCTGTTGAATTTTCACCGAGTCCTCTCACTTGGTTCTCATAAAAATATCTGTATAGTGATATCATAATCTTTGTTTTATAAATACCCGCTCGAGAAATCGTTCATACGATTTTCAGACTGCTGTTTTGCATCTAAAGAGGGAACAATTTCTTATTGAAAAGAATGCACGGCCCAAGCTCGTTAATATCGATAAATTCGATACGAGAGTAAAGGGCCCCCTATACAACAAAGATATCGACTTTCGATCGACACCGTAATCGACTTCCGTCACTTTACGAACCGCAAGGTAGATCGGACGACTTCCGAAGTGAAAGAAAGAGACAGAGGGAGTGAAGGGTATAAAATCTTTCTCTTTTGACATTATATCCCAGACATTACGCAAGCTTTGGGTGCTCGAAGGGAAAGTTTGGCGTTTCGAGAGTTTTCATCTTTTCTGCCATTTTTTTTCCTCGGAGCTACTTTGAACGAAAGATTTGTACCAATCGGAAAGAGGATCTTGGAATTCTTGAATTGTTAAACAGATACGATAGGTACTTTGATCGTATACGGATTTATGTTTCTGCGTTCTCCATTGAATTCTATCGTCGTCGTGCCAACGTGCATATCCGAGATCCGTCTTACGTAAGACCGCGTGCGAACGAGTCCAGCACTGGATCCTGTACCGGATCAGTTTGGATCTACACGAAACGGGCAGGCGTGTAATCCAGGTGTAATCTAAATACCTACTCCAAATTTTATCGAACATCTCCCTTCTTTTTTATGTCCTCATTCCCGCTTTTTTTGCTTTTAGCCTTTCCCTTGAAGCCATAACGTGTCATGTTGACGCAACGATGCGTCGCATTCTTCGCAAGGACTTCTCGTGGTCGAACGCGTTCCGCTTTCTTTTTTTCTTTTACTCTGATACTGTTGACATAGATTAATTTATTTTATTATATTATTTACCCTTATTTTATTACATGAGTGTATTCATTTTATTACATATATGATGTGTAAAAATTTAGTGAAAAAATGATAAATAAATTCGTTCAAAAATACTATCACAGTATTGTAATTTGTATTATTACATATAGAAATGATTTAACGTAATGTTATTGTCGTTGAACACCCATTGCATATTCCTTGGAAACTCACTCACGTTGAGTCAGACTCGTGAACCAAAAAAATTCAAAAGAACTGGTTCTAACGGGTGACGGGGCTACGGTACCGTTGGTGAAAGTGAAAATAAAAAATAGAATCCGACTAACCGTCTGGAAAATATAAACGCACGTTAATTGTTCCTACGCATCAGATCTAGGCAAGTTTCATTTGAAATAATTGATTTTAGACCTTTATTCCCAGTTCTCTTATTTAAAAAGAAAAATATTAATCGTTTCATTTGAAATAATGAATTATTTCGGTATACTTTTAATTGTAACAATTCTATAATTATTTCAAATAATTATAAAAGTAAAATAACATGTTATTTGACATAATATTATAAATAATGTTATCTCAAACATAATCTCAGGCATCAAAATGATTCTAATCATTTTTATTATTACACCAATAAAACAGTATGAGCGGGATTTGTGCCTAAGTATCTCGTCAACGGCCATACCACGCTGAAAGCACTGGTTCTCGTCCGATCACCGAAGTTAAGCAGCGTTGGGCACGGTCAGTACTTGGATGGGTGACCGCTTGGGAACACCGTGTGCTGTTGACTTTTTTTTATTATTATTTTATAATAATCTTTTGTATTTTGATAAATTGTTTTTTTTTTCTAAAGTTTTCAATAGATTAAACATTTCTATGTGATTTATTTTTTATTCACCGTCTCGCTTAATGCAGTTTTCATATAGAGCAATATCTTTATAGACAGAACTCCGAAAATTTCTTTATTCCTACATGATTTTCAACCTCAATGTGAGTTTTTTTTAGCCTCTCAATAAATAAAGTACCGTTATTAATTTTCATCATTTATGATTACACCAATAAAACACCATAAGTTGTACTGCGTACAAATTTATATAGGGCGGGTACAACACGGCGCCATTCGGTATGCGGCACGTGAGAGATTTCGCTTATAAATTATGAAACCGGCTCCCATCATACACGTAGATACACGTTCGATAAAATAAAACATATTTTTAAAAAAATTGAAAGGCACGATCAACGACGAGGACAGGTATTTACGATGGTTAATGTATCCATACTAAAGATTTACACGTGTACCACCTAAGAAAATTTTGCTAAGAAAATTGTTCACTATACTTCGAAAAAAAGTGTAGTGGTGGTCGTTGTGTTTAGTCTGCCTGGTTACTCGACCAATACTTCGACACTTAAAAGATTAATTTCTCATCATTGCTTAACGATATCGAAAAACGGACAACGGGACAGTATTCTGCATGCTTTTATCTTTAAAATGAGCCATTAAACATTGAAATCGGCGGTGGTGACCATTTTGGCAAAAATCATGATGCATAGGTCAGGATTTTTGTCAAAAATCGAAGTATCTCGAATTTGCCCGATCAAATACTCGTTCGAAAGGGGAAAGTCTCTAATTTACGAATATGGCAGTGTGGCTTCGATAGGATGACTGGTTAAAAAGTTATAGCAATTTTTCTCTTGAAAACAACCCATACTCCGACACTTAAAAAATTTATTTTTCAACACTCCGCAACGATATCGAAAAACGGACAACGGGACAGTATTCTACATGCTTTTTTCTTTAAAATGGGCTATTAAACATAAAGCGATACCGTCTATCTCGATCATGGCATACTTCTAAATTGCATCTAATTCGCTTTTATCAGTTTGAGTCAGCAGGATAAAGAGAAAAAGAAGGAGAGAGTGAGTGTCTATCGTTTTATAAAGTGAAACCTGTTAACCGTCTCGTACGACCGTCCACGGGGTCAACTCGCTTCATGGGTGGAGGTGGGAACAATAGCAAGGTTATATGGTAAAGGAACGTGCAAGGCGTTAATCCAAGTTGGCCGTGACAGAGAACTTCTTTGCGATAGGTCATAGACATTCGATGATCTTTCTTTCTTACGAGACTTCAACCGTTGCTTCGGGCGTGTATCAGAATTGAGACGTATATATTACGTTTCCCCTCTCTCTTTCTTACTTTTTCTTTAAAACGCTCGAAGCGATCATTCAGGAATACGAGATTGAACCTTACCTTGAGAATAATTTATGTATTTTTAATTATCAGTAATTTATTAGACTTATAAGTTAGAGTCAAGTTGACAGGAACGATTTCGTTTATTTCGCGAAGAGTCTAAGAACGTGACGATGTAATTAACCTAGCTTTCTCATAAATATGGCGTAATCAAAATAATAAATTGAAATTCAACACGTAGAATTATAGACTCGTGTGTTTCGTCAGAGAAATTTCGTTAGTTCACACATTGTAACTTACAAATTCAATATCGATGTATTCTTGAACATAAATCCCTAGATGGAATCGTAAAAAATTTTGTCAAGAGTTCCACTAGCGAGTAGCAAGAACGTTGGCTAGTAGTCACGCCCGCTTTCGTTTTGTCTCACGATATCACGATGAAAATCATTAGTCGTTTTAATGATCTTCGGTACCAAGCTGCGGTACGATCGAATTACGATTACTTTTCGCATTATTCGGAGCACGGAGTTGGAGTAAATTACTCCTCGGGCTCGATCGGCGCGATTAAAAAGGCAGGGACTCGATTTATCTCACGAGTCGTAAGGAAAAGTTTTCATTATTAGTATCTCGCTCGTAAATCTGAGATAGCTTCGCGTTTGAAAGTTTCGCTGGTGTTTCTTCTTACGTGTGTATGTAAAGACACTTACTCCCGGAAATATTCGGATACTTTACAAAGCGGAATAACTATTCTATAATTGAACAAAACAATTTGAATTTTTGCAAGAAAATAGAATGATTAGTTTACTAAATATCGTGTTTTCAGAATTACAAGGAAAATAAAAGGACATTTTTTTAAAAAAAATAATATAATATTTTTAGTTTAGACTATTTTTAATTAGAATATTTCCGGTATGTGCCGTGATAATCACGTTCCATCAAAAAGCTCGTGGTAAAATCCAGAATAGGTATCTTTATTTATTTTAAAGAACAATTTCAGTTGCTTATTTAACAAAGGTACGCATTTACGTAACGTCGTTCGCACATTCGTAATATAATTTTTTCTATTCAATATCGTTGGACTTAGATGGAAACGCACGTGGATTCGTCGATCGTGGGTGGCTGCAGGATCGAACTTCCAGTGCGGATTACGGAACGTTAGTTAATGTTACTCAATGTTGTGTGGAAATCGCTAGTGACGTGTTAGATCGCTAATGAGCTTTTATATCGGCGTCGTAAAGTCGAAAGTGTTGTGTCGTGTAAAAATGATGCGAGTTGTTCGTTTACTTGTTTCTCGTGATCGAAATAAATGCATATTCATGACAAGTTAGGTGTCATTTCTCAAGGAAACAGAAGTGATCGGCATTTTGCTATCCTCCCACAACACGGTAGCCCGTTAATCATTGGCACGGCGTATGAGCAAGGCGTGATACGTTTCGAGATAAACCTCGTTGAAAGAGCTTGTTAAGTGTCTCGAATAAAGGCGTGCCCTTTTTCTCATGAAACGTTAGAAATTTGAGAAACTTGGTTAGGACTAGAATTACTAAACCCGTCAAATTGACGTGGATATCTCAAGTTTCTTATTTTATAAATACTGAAATCATAAATGTACCCTCGTTATTTATACACGAAGTCGTGCCCTCTCAAGTTTACAGAGTAGGGCCGTCGTATCCGCGTATTCAATATCCGCGGTTTTACTTATCCGCGACTGGCCACAGCTCGACAAATTATATTTAGTTATGTTAAAAATATTTTGAAAAAATATTTTTTACAGATCGATGTTTTTAGCTCCGTATAGCATCTGACAAAAAACAATCATCTTAACATCTAAATCCATATGTTTGTTTGTTTTAAAATTTATGTGCAAAATAGAAATTTTATGAATCATTCAAAGTTTTCGTTTATGCCTGCTGTCACGATTTTACATAATAATGGTAATACCATGAATAGCACGAATGATTCCTCGATGTCGGTAAATCAAAAGGGAAATCCGTACGCGCTGGGCCGGTATTTGTACACCGCGATCTCGCACTCCCGTCACGTTTCTCCGCGTGTCCGATAAATTTGACGAACACGCCGTTGTTCCTCGTTAGCCTCGACGAGTCGAGTCCTAGCACGATTTATGTGGCACGATCGTTGCCCGAAATGATATTGACCAACGAAAACACGTTGGTAAGAAAACATTTGATCAATATCACATATAATAGGAAATCTTTTCGATCGTTCGATCTATTTCGAAATATTGTATCATCTTTAAAATCATCGTCAGAAACTTGATTTATACTTCTTTTTCTATCAATATAATATCGTGCTAGGAAAAACGATAATAATTAACACGATCATGAAAGAGCTCATTAAAGTTCGCGATCCATATCGAAACAATCGCGTAGATGAACGAGCGCGATAATCGGTGTCGATTATGTAACGATGTCGTTAGTTACACGACCTCCTGTATCGCTAACCAGTGCTCGATAAGATCGTCGTTGATACATTTGAAGTAAAAAAAAATCTGAGATATCTCGTTAATTCTTCCCTGTGAAGAGGCTTGCGTTCTAATCATTAACGATATTTATCATTATTTATCATTGCACCACTTGAGTGTTGGTTAATCGATTGTGTTGAATTACATACGGTAGAACCTCGATTATCAGTAGCATTAGAAATAATCTTCAGAGGGAATGAAACACAACAAGAAAGTATTACCGTGGAATTATTAGCATATAAAAAAATAAGGAAAAGAAATTGGGGGAACAACAATGATTAAAGCAGATGCAGATATTTTTTCATGTGAAATTTAGTTATAACGTGAGTCGTATCCGAAAAATTCAATTAGCAGATTTTCATGAACACAATTAGTTCGGATAAATGAAGTTCTACTGTACTTCTCGATTTGACTACGAAATACATATTTTCAGTTTCATTTAGAACGTACATATACGAACGTGGGTACTGTCGCCTACTTTTATTATCTTTCTCCCTTTTGTTTCGATAAATTGCATAGACACTTTGCATCGTTCCGTTCCGTTGCGCTTCGCTTCATCGCGGCGTCCTTTTATTTTCCATTCTCTTAGTAGAGATTATAACGAGATCGATATCGTTGCTCGAAGACAAGAGAGGTTTAACGAAGAATAGGGTCATTTTAGAGTATATTTATCGGTGATCGTATACACTTTGGCGAGAGTGTGCATACATGCCTTCGTGTACATTATAACAGGAAAGTGTTTTTCCGGTACTAGTTAGTATAATTATCCCTCGAATCGTCGGATATTGCATTAAAACTGGTACTATGTTAAAAATTGTAACTCTCGTTAAGATATTGCTTAAACGTTCCGTAAAATTCCATGCTAAAACGTTCTCGTATACTGAAACCTTAAAGAGAACAACTATTGACGTAGTTCTCCAAATTGTTTATTTATTCGATTTACGGGAAAACCCATTAGTACCATATAATAATGACGTTATATTAATACGAAAAATGTTACAAGTGCGTTTAGGTTCGATGAAAAGATCGGTTTGTACTTTGCCCGATCACGTTTATCTGTTCGAGGAAAGAAAGAAACATTCATTGGATTACCCGCGTCCATTCGATTACGAGTTTCATTCAGAAACAATTTTCGAGTTCCTTTTACCGATCCCTTCCTCTTCGATTTTTTCTCGGTCCCACGATTGTCCCAGATAAAATATGGCCAGATACAAGAATCGTGCATTACTTCTCATAAAAAATGCTTATGAACGTAAGTGCGCGTTTCCCGTTCTCGGCGTTCCATTAATTCGTGGCAAAGCCGATTCCGATCGAAAGGTAACTCGATCTCATGGCTACTCCTCGATGGTTTGCTCGTGTTCCAATGTCGCTGTCGAGGAGAGAGAGAGAGGGAAAGAGAGACCGTGTAAGATTTTCACTACGGTCGTTAATCGATCGAAGAACGATCGGGGGAGTGAACGAAGTCAACGTGTTTTCTGCGATCGCGGATCTGGAATTCGAAGGGCGAGCCGATCGAAAGGGAAATCGTTAGAAACACATGGATTAGCAAAGACCTCTCTCTCTGTTTCTTCCAAGAAATCGATAACACGACATCCAATCGAACATTGACAATCAATGTAAACTCATCGAATAGGAATGTACGCCCACGCACCTTACCGATTTCTAATTAGGTACATTGTGCGTTTTCTCTTCAAGATTCGTATCATTCATTCAGTGGACTCGCTACTTCGAGCGAATTCGTATCGAAAGTTGGTTTCTCACGTTGCTCCTGCTTCTCGATATACCGAACGAAGGAGCACGATTGGAAGGGCGGACGTAAACGTTCAACGTGCATACGCATTCCGCGCGCACGCGTTCTTCGCTCTCTGATGTAATACGTAATGTGTCGTTATATTCGTTACACGTGTGTGCCGATAGAATCTGGGTCGTTTCGCTCTAGAAGCAACCAATCGATCGATGTTATTGATCCGCTCGATGCACTTTCCCCTTTTCCGTTTTCATCGATTTTTTTCTTTTTTGTATCGATCGGTAAAACAGTTCGAGGAAGATCATTTATAATATTTGTATTATTAACACGCTTATATCAGCTTCATTTGGAACTAACTAATTATGTAAGCTAATCTTGGAGGTCGACTTTACATGGATAACTGGTACAGTCATTTGTTTCTGGAGGTTTTCGAGGTTGGTGATTCCATTTTCAACCCTCAAAGGGGTGAAAAATTTGGGTTGACGCTGAAATTTTCAGTTTTTTCAATTGCAAGTTCTTATGCTATATTACATAGCACCTCTACGTTTTATAAGACATCAAACTTTTTATTGGAAAAAAATCATTCGGCACCCCCTTTAAAATCGGAGCTAGGGGTTGAGTTCGAATTTTCAATGGAGATTTGTAATCAGTGGCCTCAAAAACCCCTGAGTACCAATTTTTGTGAAAATCGGTTGGAAATTGAGAAAGTTATTCAAAATACATACCTATATCATACAATACTAGTCAGCTACTTAGGCTACTTCCAAATGTCCTATCGATTTGAAACTTTTCAAGTACCTATATGTAATCTAGATGACAATACAAAAATTTGGTAACATCGAGCTGATCTGATGGAGCCAGGAGGTGGATAGTGTCTCGTGGTCGATAGCGCGGTTTTTAGTTTTTCAAACTATATTGTTATTCACATCGAGGAGCAACCTTGACTGCCGTCCCATTTCCAATTAATTCTATAAATGACTCACTAGAGTCGATCGGAGCGTGCGTGGTTAAAAATCATCTTCGATCACGGTTAACGACGCGTATCTATCGATCTGTCGAGCGATTGATCTATTTTTTTTCCAATACGCTCTGATAATTTATTGGTATGCAAGTATTCCTGTACATCGTTTAATACTCCTGATGTCCTTTGAAGTCTTGAGAATAAGTAGAGCTCGTTTATTCCGAAGTCGAGGCTCGATCGATCGACGTCAGCAGGACTAGATCGATCCTTCGTGAAAGCGGAAGAGAATTCACGCGCGGCGTGCCTGCTTGTCGATCGATAAAACCACAACCGGTCCCATTGCCGATATCTCTGGGTAATATTTCTATGTACATAATGAACAAAGTTATAAATAGTTACGTATAATCGAAACAAATAAGAATCAGACTTTTTAAAATATTCTTCTAGTCGAATAAGCATGATATATTTGTTTGTTTTTTTTACGTTAGCAGAATATCAAGATTTGGGATGAAAGGATCTCTAAAAATATACTACTGGTTGTCTGACCCATCCAAAAGAATAAGAAACGAGTAGTAGATAAATGAGGAAACATTTGGATGAACAAAATGTACAGACACTTCATACTCTTTTCTCATATTTTCTCTTATGACCAAACAAGTTCTCTCCGTTTATCTCGTGCTTAAAAGCTTCCAAAAATCTGCGCAAACAAGGCTACGAGAAAATACCGGCGGAATTTCGCTAAAATTTTTGTCATCTCTCTTTTCCTCTGGAATGAATACGAAAATATTTTCACTGAGAAACGACCGTTTGCATACGGAACACGTAGATAGATACATTCATTTCAACGGCTTACGTGGACGTCGTGCAGGTATGTCCTGGAATTGCTGCCGGTTATAAACGAGATCGCCTTTAATTCCATCGCTTTGGTCGTTATTCGGGCGTGGAAAGCGGCAATTCCTCTCTCTGATGAAAGACGAAACAGGCGCCTGGTCCTCTGCTCCGATTACCAAGAGTATGCTTTTGCTGTGGCAACGACTCTCGAGGACTCGATTAAAAGCTGGCTATTACGTAAGTCGACGGGATTACGTGGGTAGCGAGCCCTGGATGCACGCTTCGCGTATGTATTATATTATACCTACCTATAGATGAACCCACTTTTGTATGTGTTCGCGTTCCTGTGCTCGCGTTAGCAGAATCGTGCATCGCGCATGTATGCACATAATACGTGGCTAAATCGACGGAGCGCGATCATCGAAGCGTAACGGCAAACGTATATGTGGTAGTTACCCCTTAGGTACTTGCATACACGTATCTTATGTATCCATATACCTTTTACGTCCTACCTAGCCACCGAAGGTAAAGTAACGATCGCGATGCAGGCGGATTTCGAGAAAGCGATCGTGGACGCGGAAAATCTGGGAACGTGCGACGCCCACGCACCACCTGGGGATAAATAAATAGGTTGAAGCTGTCTGCGGCTTCTTTTGTAAAACGATATCGTTCTTTTTGTATGTATCATGTATTTTTATACACATATATCTACACACGTGTTATTAAATATTTGTCGATGAAAAGGAATTTGATCGCAAAACTTTGACACCTAATCGTGAAAATGAATGATTAAATAAAGTATCGAATAAATAAGAATAAATAAATAAATAGAAAAAAATCAGAGTACGAAAGCTTCACGTCTCGTTCTCTACGTCATCTTCCGTGATCGGTATTTCGGTAGGTGCCTCTGTCGGCCATTTCCCAGCGGTTGCGGAAGGATCGATGGTCGATGGCGGATCAGTGATGACGATTGGACCCAATGGTTCTGCCGTTTCAGTTTCTTCATTATTATTTTCGTTTTCGACGTTCTCTGATTCGACAGGTTCGGGTTTCATCGACACTGTTTGTGGATTTATTGATAAATCGACTTCTGGCATCGGAGGCATCAGTTCCGTAGACGGTACTACTGTTTTGATTTGACATTGGCGACCCATGAAACCGA
Organism: Ancistrocerus nigricornis; assembly: GCA_916049575.1. Taxonomy (NCBI): domain Eukaryota; kingdom Metazoa; phylum Arthropoda; class Insecta; order Hymenoptera; family Vespidae; genus Ancistrocerus; species Ancistrocerus nigricornis. Next base: position 3,127,254 of record OU696668.1, on the reverse strand, counting down.
TTGGACAAATGCATCTGTAAAAATGTTTATTTATTGGTATATACATCGATGAATAGTAATACGAAGTATTGATATAATTTTACCTGTAATTGCCATCTTCCGGAATCATGCTAACGCACGTCGCGTTGTTTCGACAAACATCAGGATGATCATCGCAATAGGTCAATTTTTCATCGCAAAGATCACCCGCCCAGCCAGGATCGCATCTGCATTCCCATGGTCTCTTACAGGATCCATTGACGCATCCTGGATATGGCACGCATTCCGTACAATTTTTTCCAGTCCAGCCAACTCGGCATCTGCAGGTATCCGGACGACGACATCCACCGTGTTCTTTGCTACATCCAGCCGCGCAAATGGCTATAAAAATAAAGCATCGTTGATCTTGTTCTTCTTAGGAACGTTATAAAAATAATAAACATATGAAACTCACGAGTTTGACACAACAGCCCTGTCCAACCTGGCTCGCAACGACATTCCAATGGCCCTTGACAAGTCCCATGCACGCATCCTGGTAAAACCGCGCACTGTTTGCATTTCGGTCCTTGCCAGCCGAGTCGACACCTACGCAAAGTTTTTTATCTCTTATATTTTCATGAAAAATATTTATGAAATCTTTTTTCCGTGCACCCCTCGAAGAATGTTCAATATTTGTTTAGGCAGACTAGCATAACGAAACTATTCCACTACTCGATGCGGCTTTTTAACGAAGCCTCGAAGGATACGGTAGGGTGTTTCATTACCGACGAAAGATTTCTTTCATCGACTCGCGATCAAAGGAAACTTTTCGAATAGATACCTGCATTCTCCTGGTTTGTTGCAATATCCTTGACTCGATAGACAATCCTGAGCACAAATTGGTTCGGAACAGAACAAACCTTTCCATCCAGGATCGCAAGCGCACTCGAAGCTCACGTTACATCTGACAAAAAAGAGAACATCGATGATCGTTAGAGGAAGAAGTTACTTTCTCGATCGATGGTCAAATGTGGATCGATAGCCTTTCGCCGGAAACGAACGGTTCGGATTACGAGGAAGTATTCGGTGTACGAAGTGAAAGCAACACGGTTTGGCTCACGATTTCAATACCATTTTTAATGGAAGAGTATTAGGATCGGTATGCAATCTTACCTTCCGTGCTGGCAGCCAGGTAGAGCCACGCATTTGTCGCAGAGTTCACCGTAGAAGCCGATCTTGCATCTGCATTCTCCTGGACGTCGACAATAACCTTGAAGAGGGTCGCAACCTTTTCGACAGATCGGTACGTCGCATAGATCACCGGTCCAACCTATATACGAAATATTAGAGAATAGTTATCAAAAAAATGGTAGATCCTGTACTTAAAAAATTGTAAAACTTACCGGGTAAACATTTTACTTCACCCGCTTCGTCACAAATGTAATGAGAGTTCGGATGCTGGGCGGCTGGGATCTCGCAAGCTTGTTTCTTCCACTTTGGAACGTATCTACTTGATCGTTATAGAACATTTTTAGAGCCTTTCGAACTTAATCACGAAATTATCAAATTACGCAAACTTACCTTGGTCCAGCAGCGAATGCAAAGGGCAATGAAACAATTCCAAAGACAGTGGCTACTCCTACGGCTGGTCCATTGTTTGGAATAGCAAGTTCATGATGACCAATCAAGAGGCTCAGGCAAGCGAAAAGAGGTATCATCTTTGCTTGACTTCAGAGTCAAGACTGAGGACGAAGACGTTCAAGGCTTCGACTCGGATAACGGGACCTTGTTCGAGGTCACGGCACACTTTCCTGTGGCCGCGTGTGTGCCCGCATTTGTGACTGTGTGCGTGCACTCCAACACGGATCGTGTCGTCGACTCGACTGGGTTTTACTATTCGTTCGGGAAAGTTCAACGCACTTGCCTGGACGATCATCCTCGAGGGCGAGAACGTGTATCGTTCGAGCTTTGGACTACGGGATTTTTCGTTAAAAAAAAGAATAATTAAACGTATACCGTTTTAACGGCAATTGGAGAATAAGCATAACAAATTTAATATATGGTCTGGTCAGTTCATTAAGGAAACTAAATTGTTACTGTTACTATTATTCTAATCATCGTGAAGGTATTTAAAATTGATAGTCGAGTCAAATGGGATTATCAATACTGTATATTTCTGAAATTATTTACAAATATCGTTGATTATGTACAAATAAATACAAAGCTCGAGGCACACACTCCAGGTGCCTGGATTTCTTTTCTACGTCATAGGAACTCTCGTACAGTCTGTTCGTTACGCCTTAATTAGAATCGTTTTAAGTAACTAATAATATCTACGACGTACAAAAATATTGAAACATTTGTACACTTAACACGTTCATCCACGAAGATCGATTCTTCGTACGTTAAATCTCCTGAGTGATATTTGTACATTCTCCTGCGATTTCTTATCATAATCACAAGGTAGGAAGTATCCAAACATCGATGCAACGATAACCGTTCACGCATCACGATGTCACGTCCTGGTTAAAGCGAAAAGCGGTCACTCGCGCTGACTTTCGCGAAGGCGACCAAACCCTGAGTGCGAAGATGTCTTGAAACGATATTTTCAAACCTCTTCGACATCCGCGTTCTTCTTCCTTCTCAAAATCTTTACGAGGACGATAACGAAAATGACGATCGCGGCACAGGCGCAAGCCGCATAAATGTCCCAAGGATAATAATCTTCGAAATTTCTTTTTACTCTTCTAATTTGAATCGAACCAGGCCTGGTGTCGACCTCAATCGGGAAACTTCCAGGTCCCTCGTTCGATGCTATCCTAACGAGATACTTGGTGCCAGGAAGAAGCGAGATCTGAGCAGAGTTTGAATCGGTCACTTGGTTCCCCATCAGACCACCGGTCTCTGGTTCCCAGGATACCACGTAGGAGTCCTTTTTCCTGGAGGATTCGTCTCTACCAGTGTCGACATCATCGAAAGAATTATCGTTCGTCGATGGGCTGCCATCGGTCTCGAGAGATTCGTCGTTACGTTCGTCCTTCCTTCTGAAGAAAAATCTTCTGAAAACTTCTTCGGATATTTGTGAATCCTCTTGACTCCTCCACTCGGCCAATACTTTCTCGCCGTACTTCTCGAGAAAGAATTGTCGTACACGGTCGTTGAATCGCTTTTGTTCGAGCTCCTGTTGCTTTCTCAACTGAGACGACACGTCCTTCCACGTTACCGTCGCCTCGTACAACGCATCGCCTTCCTTCAACGATTCTAAAGTGGGCACCCATTCTTGCCAGCTATAGTGCTTCATGCCTTCCTCCATAATCACGATGATCCAAGTGTCAGGTCGGAGACCCGGTGCTCGTCCACCAGGGTAATAACCAGCTTCGCGCCATTGCTTGTGGACTTTGCGCATCACCACGGCTACGTCGAATTTTTCTAAGCTGACTGGTCCTTTCTTTGGAGCTGGTAACATCGATGGTAAGTATTTTTCCTCTACTCGGGTTTTTCGATAGGTGCAAGCGGTCTGACATGCAGGACACTGTAAGAAAAAAGATTGTTATTAGGTATTAAAAAGATGGATAATTTTGTGTACGAACAGTTTAAAGGTCCTTTGATTCATATTTGGTCCATGGGTTTTGAGCGAATGAGGTATTAATTAATGATTTTTTAACGAAGCCATGGAAAGTAACTCGAGTCAAGCTCGTAAAATTGAAAGGCAAGGAAAGATAAGAAGCCAATCTGATCGATCGATCTCTAAGGTTCGTTCCTTCTCTCGTAAACCGATGGAAGTACATAGGTACCCTTCGAAAGATTTTCATCTTTTCGAAGGTCCAACGTCTCTCCGAAACACGATTTTCTATCCAAGTTGCTCGACCTTCCATGAAAATCGACAGGTAGACGTTTCTAAGGATTCTAAGGTGCATAGCACGGCTAAACGGTATAAGCCTTCGGCCTATTTTTTTCGGAGGTGGATCGAAGGATCTCTTTGATTTCTTGGAACTCCCTATACTTCGAACGTTATCCCTCGTGGGACTGCTTTTGACAAGCATGAGAGATCCTTTCGCGCATCGTTGCTTTCCAAGCTTTCCTTTTTTTTTCCCCCTGTCACCCAGAAACCCATGGACACGGCAAATTTGTTTGGTGAAGTCAGCAAAAGCGAAAAATTGGTGAAGGCTATTTTTCGAAAACGAAAGAAACTTACCCGCGTGTACTGATCGCTCTCGCAAATGGTACTGCCGCTGCTCTCCCATTGATTTTCCACAGCCTCACAATTTTGCCAGCACTGTAACACAGAAGAAAAGTGGGTGTGAGAGATTCTGTTGCTACGAAAGAAGAAAGACCTAACAGTGTACGCATGCGAGAAGGATAAGAAAAGAATTCGATGGCGGAAAGGAAAGAAGAAATAAGAAGCATCGGGTGGTGGACCATTGAATCGAGCGATTTAAGCGGTTCGGCATTGCTGTTAGGAGGTGGACTAGGGGTAAGGGAGGACAAAATCGAGAGGAAGAATCGGGGGAGGAGGATGAGAATAAGAAGGTGGGGGTAGGACAGCTCGAATTAGCTCCAACCTGTTCCAAGCATAACAGGCACTGTCGTTGTTGTCTTTATATTTATTGGGGTACCCTCTCTCTCTTTTTCTTTCTTTACCTCTTAGCATCCTTCTCTCTTTAACCGTTTCGAGATTTCGAACTGTTTGTAGAAAAGAATTCCCTTCTCGTGTTAATGACGTTTCCAAAAAAGCACGGATATTTCGCGATGATTTTATTTAATGTCCCATCTCTTTTCTATGTTTTCTTTTCTTATCATTTTTCTCAAGAGATAAGAGAGAAAGAGAGAGATAACGTTGTATCCCACCTCTCCTGTCTTCTTTTAAATTAAAAACACAGAGTTCGCTTGTTTTGCGCTTTCTGGTCGTAGCTCGAAGCGGCTCGAAACCCTTTTTTTTCTTCTCGCTCGTTTCGTCTTTACGACGACGACGAGAACCCTTGCAATGATCTTTTTTCTCTTTCTCTTTCGTCGGGAAGACGAGCCGAACGCGTTTACGACTTCTCGATTATCGTTCCGCGATAAAAGAACTCGATGCGTCCGTTGAGATACGGATGCTGCGTCCGCTACCGTTACTTTCGGCTTTCGGTTATATACAAGGTGAGCACGAACAAAACGGTCAATCAAGAAAATCGGTTCTTAAGAAATGTCAGTTGTTGATGGACTTGAAGAATTTTTAAATAAAAATTATAATATTATAAAGTTTAATTGGTATTTGATAATAACTGGTCAGTAATTTCTTATATCTCTTTTATCTATTCCAAAGTATCAAAACTTAAGAAATGTATCATTAGTATTATAGTCATTAATTAAAGAATAGAAAAGAAGTGAAAAATGCTATTAGACGAATGTTTTAGTTATATATATGCACACCTGTTTTTGTGCGGTCTTTTTTGTGTGATTTTTATTTATGCAGTAGTTATTTTAAAGATTTAAAAAAAATGTATTGTGATCAATAGTTTTGTTAGCTACTTATGAAGTTACGGAATATATTTTTGTGCGTTTTCTTCGAAAAACAGGTTCGAGTGTACTTCATTGAAAAATAATCAATCGCTCATGGTTAACCTTAACGTATTTAATGATTCGATCTGTGACACGTGTCGGTAGATAAAAATTGATAAGATCGTACGTTATTAACGTTCGCTACGTACACGTACGAAGAAAACGAGAACGTGTACTCGTTAACAATTCCTAGAAAGGGCGGAACATGGAGGGGTGCCCGTGAAAATCGTCGAAGAAGGCGAGATAATCGTCATCACTGGGGCGTAGCTGACACGTTCCGTGAGGGTGGAGGTATCCCTTCGAGTCTCATCCCTCGAACGCATCGTGTACCTTTCGTTCTTCGTTACGATTGTTATTCTAATGCCTGGAGCCTACCCACTACCATCATCTCACCCTTCCTCCTAGCGTGTATAAATATGAATGGATCATAGTCGCACCCTGTTCGATCCTTCGCACGCGTGTGCCTGCCACATGCTTTTCTTTCTGCTTTATGTCTCGCTTGCACGCGTATTGGCATCGATTTTCCCCGAAATTAATGAGCGCTCTCAGACGTGTCCACCCCTCCCAAACCCCTTTCGTATTCTCATCCTTCTTCTTTTCTTAGTGCTCGAATCCACGCGAGTACCCTTCATGACCGTTGAAACGAGCAACGCCCTTATTCGTACCCCCTTTGTTCGTACCACGATACTAATTGCAATACGCTTTCGAAAGATTTCCATTTAAACGCTCTCTTTTCAACCTTTGCGAACAAGCGAGTAAATCTGGGTGAGTGAATAGGTATATCTTTATTTAAAAAAATTCCGTTTCCCTTTTGGGATGCTTAATGTTGCATTAAGACATTCGGTGAATAGGATGATGCTACCCGATTTGCGTAATCGAGCATATCAAGGTATGTTTTGTATCATCCTCTTTAAAAATGTTTCTCAAATACTCCAACCGAGTACATTTTTAATGTAATAAATTGTATCTCCCTGGGGTATGCTTAATGTCATGTTATGATATTACTTTGTATATAGGGTGATACAAAAAAAGTGTTCGTTACTGGAAGGACTTATAGTACCTACTCATCGAGAGGAGTAAAAAATGTTCTATAGACTTGAGTCCTAAAATCAACCTTTTCCCTGTAAATTAATTTTTATTATTAATGAGTGTTCGTTATCGTAAGTGAGTCCCTTGGTAACGTATTGAATGTAAACAGAGGAATTTGTTTAAAAATATACTAGTTCAAAGTTTTACTAACATCAACTATTACTATTACTAACATCAACAAAGATATTACTTCGTTCATACAAAAATATGAACAGATCTTTAGTAGATCGTTATTCTCACGTTATTAATAATACCCACTTATTATTATATCGACAACCTTAAACTAGTATATTTCTAAGCAAATTCCTCTGTTACGGTAACGAACACTCATTAATAATAAAACTTAATTTACAACGAAAGAGTTGATTTTAGAAGCCATGTTTATTAGTAATTTTTTACTCCTCTCGGTGAGTACTACGAGTCCTTCCAGTAACGGACACTTTTTTTGTATCATCCTGTATAAAGTGATTCTAGACGATGGATGCAATCATCTATACAGCGGAGTATATTTCACGTTATAGTGAATGAAACTTTCGCGTGCATACGCGCGCGCGCCCCAAGTTAATCGAGATTTCCATCTGTCCATAGATAGATAGGGGAACGATGACCGTTTCGAAGGGAGAGAAGAGAGGGAAGAGTCCAAGACCACCATGATTTTCCACGGCGCCCCATAAAACCGAACGTTGAAGGATTTATCGTTCCCTTTCGTACGCGAGACCCTATATCCGATTTCGTTGGTTGAGCTCTCGATCGAGTTGCAAGCATTCGAGTTCGCTTTTCTCTTCCCTTCGTTTCTCAAATTGTTTTCCCTTCACTTTGTCTTCGGCGCGCGACACTCCATTAACCGAGGAAAGCGTGAACCGCTTTTGGATTCCGGTATTAATGACTCTTTCTTTCTTTCTGTCTCGAGGAAGGAAAAATAATGTTGTATTTCGAAAGCGTGGAAAAGCGTCACGTTTTCCCTCCTACGAATTCGTGCGTGCTCGGTGATCCAATTATATCGCGTGGACGCTGATGGATCGTTTTGTGAATGGGCGCGGGAAGATGAATCGCGTTTAATTTGGTATCGAATTTTCCCGAGTCTCGCGTGAGCCCTTCTCTATACCTACGTGACTTGCGTTTATACAATAACAAAAAATCGAAGCTCGATGACACTTGTGCCGAATGCATTTATATAAAAAAAAAAAAAAAAAAGTCTGTATTCGATGACAAGCATTTGTTTTTTTTTTTTCCTTAACATATTCGAAACGAAGAATAAAAAAAGAACGTTAGATTACCTCGCTGCAAACTGTCTCTCGTCGACTGGAGTACCAATCGCACGTTCCATCGGTGCTATGTTTTCGAAGGCACTGCGATCTACACTGCGCGATCCTCACGACCGGTCCAAGATCGAAGCTGTTGATCAGACTCACGCACAAACTCAAAAATATCAAGCACAATGCGTTCTCCATGTTGAATCGATCTTTTATAATTCGCACACTGATTCACTTTTAAAGATTCTCTTCTTTCGATCGACTTTTCAAACGAATTGTTTATGTCACTAAACGAATGCGTATGCACTCTTGCGAGTTCGATAACGTTCGAGTTCGCGTTTCGAATACCTGCGAGAAAGAAGAAACGATACCCTTGAAAAATTCCTTCCAACTGCGACCCTTCAGTCGTCGGGAGCTTCCTTATGTAGCCACGGTCTCCCCACCACAACGATTTTCGACTCCCCCACCCTTCGCTGCCGCGTAGCATCCCTTATAATTATTTCTGGGTTGAACCGTCCCTCGGCATATGGCCGACCGTACGGACGAGAGAGAGAGAGAGAAGACCGTACCTATCCCAACGCTCTCCCTAAGGCGAAATTATTTTTTCCTGCTACGGAACTGGAACGAAACTGCGAAGGTTCTATCCTTTTTCTTCTCTCCTTTTCTTTTTTGATTCCCAAGTCACGATTCCCAATGCTAGTTATATGAATATTTGTTATAAATTTATTATTAACAATTTTAACACTAGATTTACGGACTGAGCCAATTTGACTCATTAAAAATTTGATTACTATATATTTATGCAACTTTACAATTATTTAAAAAAAATCATACGTGGCTTTTTAGTTAAGTAATGAAATATATTATGTAAATGTTGATTCCTCTTTTTTTCTTTCCTCTTTATATTCTTCTTTTTTTACTTAGGTAAAGATAGGTATATAAACAACATCCGTAAATCTAGTGTTAACATAGTTGGAAGTACCACGAAGTCGACATTCTAGTCCATGAAATTATTTTTTCTTCATTTTCTGTTATTTTTTTCCCAAGCACGAATCATAAGGAGTCGTTAAAGTTACGAAGTCTCCCCTCCTTCCGTTCCCGCGTTATACCTCGTATGCCACCCTCGTATTACGAGCGTACGGCATTTCTCTCTGTAATTATCCACGCTCGGTACGGGTCCCCGGCATATGGTCCAGAACGCCATCTTATTCCTCAACGATGCCCGCTCTTCCGAATGCAAAAGCAGTAGACGAAAGAGCAAGCGAGAGAGAAAGATGGAACATTCATGGGACAAATTAAATTTCAACTCCTCTCGATCGTGAAATCGCCTTCTTTGTGACGCCATCGAAGAATACTCTCTATCTTCTTCCTTTTTTTTCACTCTCTTCTTTATACTTTTCATCTTGCAGACGATGCCTTGCTGTAATTTCGTGAGGAGAAAAAAACGGGGAATCGGTTCTCGGTAACGAGTCGGAAATGCTAAACGTGAAACGCGAGAGTCATCCTACCCAAAAATGTATATATAATGCGTTCTTAAACGCGTTGTGCGAGTTCTAATCGACGAGGCACCGACTCTTTCAAATTCTAAAAAGGGGTCGTTATCCCGCGTGATCGTGCTTTCACGTTCGGCATGCTAATCCTTAGGTAGACAGGGTAAAAGCTACTAGAATTTCTCTTCCGTAAAAACGTCGAAAAAAAAGGTAGTCCTTAATAACCGGAGGTTATTGGATTCGGTAAATGGAAAATGCTGGTTAATCGTCCCTTTCCTTTTACTAAGTAAGCACGGGAAATAGAGAAAGAGAGGATGCTGAGGGGCCTAAGGGGCACGTTTCCTCTCGGTGTCCAAGAAAATTTGGCAGACGATTAGCCTCCGGGTCTTCCACGCTCGTTTAACATCCGGTTAGGCTTGGAAAAACTCGAGGAAGAAATGGAGGAAGAGAAAAAGTGTAGAAACGTAAGAAGATCGTATGATATTTTTTTTTCATCAAAGGACTCGTAGGCACGATCAAATAGATTTCTACCTCGCAGGTACGGTGCTCCACCCACCACCTCTTACGATTTTCGAAAATAAAGGTGAGGAAAGCTGAGGAGGAGTCTTCGAGAAGAAGGAGGGGAGGGAATACATATTCACCGGAAGTCGAGCACGCTCGCTGGGTGCTTCGTTCTACGTCACAATGCACAGGATGTGTACAAATAAGGGTATTTGTCTCGCTGGCTGATTGTGGGGTGAAATATACGTGACGTTAAACGAGCCGAGTTTCATCCCTGCTTATATAAGAATAGCAAGAGCGAGAGAGAGATCGAGACTTTGAAACGCGCGGTCCAACGCCCGTTTGTGCCCGGTGGCAATAGAAAAAGGCCCACCGAATGGAGATCCATTCATCTAGGAAGCGTTTAGGGGTGGCGCTCCGCCGGATCTCGTACTTTCAATGGAGAGTGACATTTTATTGTGCGCTAGGCTTTTCTCACACCTGGACACAGCTTCTCGCATACTCGATGTTTCACTATGTTTCTTCTACCTATATCTTTTCGATATAACTATCCCAATAAGTAGTAATTGTATAAATCAATTATTATATGTCATTTAAAAGTAAAATAGTAGACAACATTTCAATTTTATTTTATCGAAAATCAAAAAAAAAATGCGATGAAGGACATATTAATATTAAGAGCTCATCTCTCAACAGGCGTCTTTGTAAGCTCAAATGAATTTTTCGAGCTAGTTTAGAAAAAAAAAGAAAAGTGTTCTCTGAAATAACCTATATACGTACCTCTAAATAATACAAATCAAAATTGATACTATCGATGCTTAGAAAAAAATATACAATATTCTGTGCAAAAATAAGAAAGAGGATTTAATAGATTTCTAGAGCACGTCCATCGAACGTTAATAAATAAATACCACTAAAATGAAAAAGGGAGACTTCGGTCCATCGTTGGTACGTTTCTTCTCTCCTTTTCATTAAGCTCACGTCGCTGATCAAATATTTACGATCCACGTTGCAAATATATCCGTTCCTCGCGCATTGTTCGCGATAAATGTATCCGGCACGCGTTGTCACGTGATTCCGGGAAACTCATCCGCGGGTTCGAACGTAAAAGGGGATGACTGCCGAGCGAATCCCTAGGGATCATGGATCCCACACATCGAGTAGAAGAACGGGGGCTTGGGATTCCTTACTATATATTCAATAAAGTTACTCCACGTAGCACGGTAGATATAGATAGAGATTTTCCACAAGCACCGGGATAATGTCCCGCCCCATCGATCTCCCGTAGGATTCATTCTATTTCGAGAGCATCGCGTTATGAATTATTAATCGTGCGAGAGTAAAATATTCGTGAAGAAGAAAGTAGAGGAATAACGGGGGATCGAGCCACGGTCGTAGGTACCGCGAGCCGTGTGACATTGTTCTCTAGGTTTGTTCGAAAACGACACGAGTGTTTGGCGGCTTAGAATTTTCGGACCCGTCAAAATCCTCTTCGAAGAGATTTTCGTTGGACGAAGGAGCGAGGTGTTTTCGTAGGATCCGTAATCCGGAACGGTTTGTCGCCGCATTCCTGTCTCTTTCCTCCCTTTTCACTATCTCACTATCTCGTACTCTCCTTCTCTCTCTCCTATCGTCTCGTAAGATCTCTCGCACGACTCGCCTCCGTGTATTCACGAGTCTCCTCTCGTAAGAGCCTTGTTTATCGATCGTAATCCTCGCCGCGACGGATTACGTGCTCTCGGTTTTCCGTACGAACGCGTTTTGCCCTTCTTCCTTCTCTCACCCACCTTTCTCTCTCTTTCGTATCATCGAAAAAAAACACCCCGGACATACGGCCCGCGCCTTTTAACGATTAGAAATTCCGTCCGCGTTTCGAAGCAGCTCTCTTTGTCCTTCCGTCCACGTACACGAGTATACTCTCTCTTGGCGAGTGTAACTGGATACCAGGGCCACGAGATAAAAGTAAAAACAATATTTTTCTTTCGGAAGGCGTCACGAGCGCGCGTGCTCTCTCGAAATATCAAAGAAAAACTGTTAAAAAGAAGGGAAACGGGGATGGGAGTGGTAAAATGGAAACAAAAAACGAGGGCAAGGAGAGAAGAAAAATTAGTTATCGTAAAGAGGGAAGAGTCGAAGGCGTGAAAGGGAGAAACGTGGCGCAAAAATCGATCATGGATTATCCTAGGAAAACAGCTTGGCGGCTCGCACCTTCCAACGGCACCTAAAGTCGCCGGGTCTAACCGGCCTAACAAAGCAGAAAATTTTTCTACTTCCCCCTTCGTCCCATACCTTTCTTCTCCCTTCCAAAATGTTAGCCTCATCTTTCGAGACGCGATGCCGCGCGCACAGGCTCCTGCCACAGCTTTTCGCGCGTCAAATACGCCGCGGCGGCGACAAATTTTCATTGTTGGCTCGTTTGAAATCTCTCCCTCCCTTCTTTTTTTTCGTTTCTCTCCATTCTTATGCTCGAACGAAGAAATTTCTCTCTAAACGATTCCCTCGGGTGGGACAGGTGGTAACCAGAGGATCCCTGGATCGCTATTGAGCATCTAAGATCCTCTTTGCTGGTCCTCCTCTATCCGACGATACCCTAGCCTGACAAATTCCCGAAAAGCAGGATTTATTGCCAGGACGGTGGTTGCAACCATTTCAGAGGCTGGACTCTCGGATAGACGGAGATAAACATAGTAAAGGGAGACAGAGATAGGCAAAGTTTATAGCATCCGGATCTTCAGACTTTGTTTCAATTCTTACAACTTTAGACTCGATGTCTCGTAGCCTTGGTACCGAAGGAAATGGGGTTAGGGAATTGCTTGTGGCTAGGGACTCGCCAAAATGCGGTCGAAATACTAGGATCAACTTTTACGACACTTTTTGCTACGGTGTCTTCGTAAATCACGCGAAACTCGAAGTCGTTGACTCTTTCCTTCGACTCTCTTCCCCGTTTACGACTACGAGAGTTTCGGAATTTAGATCTCGGTACCGAGGCTGTATAGGTGGTAACTTTTTCTTTTTTGAACAGTTGCCTTGTTGTAAATCAAACCTTACTTCCGTCTCTCTTTCTCTTACGTAGGTACACGTGCTTGCCTTCCTTCTTTTGCAGCCACTGGTTTTGTATTATAACTCAAGAAAGTTTTCCTTTTGGCTTTTTCTTTTGTCAATATTCCTAGATCCACGATAGTTGTTTAATTTACGGTAGCTTTCCATATCTTTTGTCCTTCGTTGCGGTGTACCTTCGAACTTCCTAATTGGTTTGACACCCGTGGTGCCAGCTTCGAATTTTAAGAGAAACTTCCGTCATTTTCCACTACACCTTTTCTAAGAATTACCTCGAAAAGTAACTCACGAAGGATCGTAAAATCAAAAAAATTTCCTGTCCTCTTTTTCTCGTTACCCCAACACCGACTATTACTTAATTTACATCGTACAGTGGTTAGCCACAGCGGGTTGCGGTCCACCAACGAAAGGTTTTTGCAGCTTTCGTGTACTTTACGACCGGTACGCTAGAGACGCTCACCTTTCAACAACAATTGAGTTGTTCTTACGAAATTTCGAAATTCCTGTACTTTCAATTTTTCTCAAATTGTGACGGACTTTTATCGGTTACTATTATTTTATTGAAAAATATCCTTTTTTTCTAAGGACCACTATATGGTCAATGACAAGTAACATAACTACTATAAAATTCATAGAAAAAAATGTCAAATTTTTGCAATTTCTTTTAACAATTTAAATTTCGGAATTTCATGAGAATTACTCAATTAAGCGTCAGCGTTCTCGTATTCGCTTAAAAGTTTGATGGAAAGTTCTAAAACGCTCATACGAAAGAATAAACGCGTTCGTGCTTTGGTGTATCGCCGGTCATTAGCTTTTGTGCGATCTATCGATGGTGGATGCGCCCGACAAAACGCGTGCATGAAATTAGAGTGCCCTGTCAAAAGACTGAGACGAAAATTTCGAAGCGTTTCGTGCGGAATCATCTCGCGTGCATATGTATGTATATAATACTCTAAAGAATACACCCTATAGAGATAATTGTACAAATTACTTCTTCGATTTCATGGAATTACTTAAGTGGAGACAAATTATTTCACGCGAATTTGGCAATAAAGTTTTTGTAATCAAGCTCGAGGTCTCGAATCGTTCGAGTTAACGAGAAACGATTTATTATAAAAATTCGTAAAACCTTGCGTAGAAAATCGCGAAGATCACTATTTCGTAGTTTCGCTCGTAAATTGGTTCTGGACGATCATTATATTTCGCTTTACAACATTCATGATACGTAAATAACAACGTTGGAGCCCGTTTCGGTGGGGGCGTTTTGATACCCCGAGCGTTTAGCATATTTTATAGAAGGGGGATAGAAGAGAAAATAGTAAAAAAAGAGTAAGGCATGCTGTATCCTTTGCATCGAAAAGAAGAAAAAAGCGTAGGCGAGAGCATCGTAAAGTTTAAATTAAAAATCCAGTATTATGAAATTAGCTCGAAAAGAAAAGAGGAAGAAGAAAGAAAAGCCGACCCATCGAGCAATTTTCGGGCAATTTCGTGGCCGGCCGCCTTTCCCGCTCCTCCTTCGAGGTTCACCGAAGGGAAAGGAAATAATGACCTGCGCCGTCGGCGACCATATGGTCGTAGCACAGAGCGAAATGGTCCAATGGCCGAGACGCGAAACCGTAGTAAGAGAGTTTCAAAAATTTCTATCTCGCTTTGACGTACTCCAGATACCGCCGTTGGCGGGCCCTCTTCCGGATGATCGATCGAGAGAATCTAGAAGCGTGCCATACCTCTATGAGAAAAAAGGACGGACTCTCCTTTTCGATATTCCGAAAATAGATCTCGATGCGTGACGGTGAAATTAAAAATGGTTTTCTTCGATTTTCTATTCTTTTTTTTTTTATCAAAGAACAGAGATTGTTTTTTACAAAAATATTAAAATGTATAATTATTAGGTCGAGCCATAAATAATTACCCTTAGGTTAAATTTATATTTTATTGATAAAAAAAATTGATGTGTTTCTAATTTGCACTCACCTACAATTTAATTTTGTACATCAAATGTTTTACAACAAAATTAAATAAAATTATACAAAAACGACTTTTAACTTTTCATAATATTATTAATTTCTTGGTATCTTTTGTTCATACATATGGACAGTTCGAGTCTCTTCCTTCTTATAGAAAAGAAACTAGTAGGTCTCATCCACCTCCGGTGAGGAACTCTCCTCCTCCCCGAGCACCGTCTCTCACCGGGACTCAATATTTCCGAGACTCGTTGTGGGTTCTTCTTCTCCTCGATGGCGCGCCTGCCGAAAGTATATTTTTTCCTCGAGATAAAGTCTAGCCGCGTGCCATATGTCGACGGTCACGGGAAACGTTTTCCGATTTCTCGCTCGCGCGTGCAGCACATGGCCGGTATCTCTCATCTCTTTTCTTTTTTCTCATTCCGAATTCTGGAAATCCGGAGTACCAGGAGCAGAGGGAGTAGCAGCCGGCGCGATAACGATACTTATCCTTGTACTCGAGTAGCTACGAAGTGGCACTTTCAGATAAGCCAACGAGTAAATTCCTGGTGCTTTAGATACTACGAGAGAGCGAGAGAGAAGCTGTGCGAGCTTTGGAGAGATCGCAAAATTTCAGTATACTAAGTTCATTATATCACTCTAAAGAACTAAAAAAAATTATAATCGTGTTAGTAGTTATAAACGTTTAAACCGATAGCTGCAGATGTTCTAAAGAAGGCATTAAAAAAAGAAAAACCATTTATTTTGTTGCAAAGGATTAGGATTACAAGAGACAGTAATTTTATAATCTCGTAATGTATGTATCGAATTACAGATACCTACAAAGATATGACGTAGTAATACTGTGTGTATGTGTTGGCAAATGAGTCGCCATCTGGCTGTTTTCTAATGTAATAATAGCAGAAAGTTCATTTTTTTTTTTTGTAAAAGGTACATTGTAGACTCCACGTGTTATAAAGCAGATATCAGTAAAATAAATGTACATCTGATGATTATAAAGTCAGATGATATTAGAAAAGGGGATTATCATTCGATATTTACAAATCCTTCTTCGCGAGAAGAATATGGCGTTGTCTCTGTCTCTCTTACACGGGTGACGAAAAATTTTCTCTTAAATGAGAAACGTAAGAATTGAAAATATGAAATAAATTATGAATTTTTTTTTCATATTTCAAGGGGTAGGGGGCAAGTGCCCCCCTTTGTCTCCCTTTAAGGACGCCCTCGTCGGGATCGTACGAATTTAAAGTCGAATTTGAAATTTTTCTCCAACGAAAAGATAAATGTCGGTTATATATCAGAAATATGATTGCGTTAACGTCGGACGGATTCGGCTCATTAGTTCGCAAAATACCTTTGTCAGTTATTTTCTGGTCCGCCTTCGCAAAAAGACGAGAGCCAGCGCGGTCTCGGCCCCTCAAGGTTATTTAGTCTCGAGATGGGGTGAGGTAGGATGAGTGGAGACGAGGGGGGAGAGGAGAAAGGAGAGAGGGTTGATCTTGGACGTAGGAAACAATTTGGGCCCAGGATTCGGAGCCCCGGTGCCTTAATTAGTCCCACGTTGGATTATCAATCGGCTATTTTGGAATTACGACGCTGTGATTCTTCAAATTGCCCCGGCGGCCTCTATCTTATTGCCGGTCCACCGGATAGTTTAAAAAGAAATAAAGAAAAAAGTGAAGAAGAAATGATAGAGCGAAGCTGCAACGAATTCTCGAAAGACGGGACATAAAATGGGTCTCGTAAAATCGCGGGCCCTTCGGCGAGCGACAAATTTCGAGAAAATCGATTCGATGCTCGGAACTGGGTCGACGATCCTTTTTGACGTTCCATCGATTGAAAGAGATGAAGAAGAAAGTGAAGCCAGCCGAAGAAATTTCTTTTACCCCCTTAAACCGATATCCACCGAGGAAACTGTTAAATCTATTATGCCTTCTAAAGCTCGATCGTGATCACGGAGCCGAAAAAAGAAGGTTCGCGGTTGGTCGATGAGAGGAGGAGAGAAAGAGAAGGACGATAGGCTCGTACGAGAAGAAGAGGAGTTGGAGGAGAACGCGTTTTGTAGTTTTCGTGGGTCAGACTGCAGGTAGGTAGGTAGTGGTCCTTTCAAATCGCTCGAAAAATGAGGGGGTACGCGGTATACTCGAGGACCGCCGTGTAACGTCCCCGGCCATCCTTTCACGACCCCCTTCTTCTTCGTCTTCTCCCCCTCTTCTAAGATGCTTCACGATAAACGTTTACCGTGTCCTGTCGTTCTATCTGTAGCCGCGCCGAGGTTGGAAAGAATCGAGGAAGCCTGGGATAAAAATGTACGCGATCATTTGGTCCTATCATTACGTTTTTTCTTTCTTTTTTTTTTTTCTTATATACCCTTTCAGCGTTCACTCGACGCGGCAGTTTTTATAACGCATGACCCATAATCTTGAACGATGTTCAATTATCTAACATAATGTCGTTGATATATAAAAAGGGTAAAGAATCATTGTAAAAGTAAGTTTCATTATTTTAGGTACATTTCCATTGACCCTATCACGAAGCTCCTCACGTTTCATAATAATGGACACGAGTACGGTCGGAGCACGTTGATCTTGGCAAAGCCAAGGACGAGAATGGATCATAAAGGAAGACGGAAGAGTTTCGTGGAAAATTCTTATCGCGGTCGCGTCCATCTTACGCGAAGGCACCGTATGAGAGACAAAGAGCGATATATTCGAAAGGGCGCCAACACTTATCGGAATATTAACGTCCTTGTCCCTTGCTCGAAAAAGAACGAACCCTTCAACGAACGAATACGGCTTGAAAAAAAAAAAACTGACTCCTACGAATACGTGCTGGTTGTCGATTAGTCGAGAAAAAAGAAAAAACTAGACTCGATTGTCAATTATTTTTCTAACCGGTTCCCGTCTAGACGAATCAAAGCAGAGAGTGTTGTGGCCTGTTTTCAGAAATTAAAAAATTAATAATAAATTTTGTTAAGTTTTTTTCTTTCTTTTCACAAAATAAATGTAAATCTTTTTACGATTACATGTCCGCTCTCTAATATTGCAACTTTTTCCTTCGAAGTTTTTGTATACAATTTTTAATTACACAGATATTTAGGTGATCCCATTTAGCTGGGACACCCTGTATATTTGTTTCCTGTTTCATATTTATTTGTTTGTTTAATTGTTTTTACGCATTAAGTAGATTCAAATAAAACTATTACAATGAAAAACTGATTTTTTTTATACTCCTTACATCGTGCATCGTTCAGGTTCGATTAGTTCCACGTTTTTGCTCCAAAAGACACCGGCACGCTGTAATTTCGGACTTGCGATCATTTTATAAGAAAAAAAGAAAAGTCTTCCGTTATATTTCAATAAAAAGAGTGGCAGCGTGCTGCCCGTCGCGTGAGTCGGCGTTAAAACGTGCACCAGTGAAGATGCAAAGAGCAACGTCACGTTATTTCTCACAGCGGACGGCGTTCGAAGATGTTTTACTATCGAGAGGAGCATCTGTGCATCGGGGGGATTCATTGGTCGGTCGCCGAAAGACTACGACCGATTTTATGGCTCTAGTGAGACCTTAGCTTTAGCTTTCAACCGCCTCCTCCCTTCTGGCTTTTGTCAGTGTTGATTTTTTGACTTAACGTTAGACGGCTACCGTTCGCTACTCGGTAGAATGGATCCTTCTTTTTTTTGACGTATTACCTGCCCTGGCCGATAGGTTTTCTTCGTCTTTGTCAATAGCAAATAATAGCGGTTGAATGTTAATTGGTGCGTGAAAGGATATTTTCAACTTTATTTCTATGTGCTTCAAAATTTAAAAGCCGTACATAAATTTTAAGTAATATGAATTTGCAATTTTTTATCGTTTTTTACATTCACCGATATCATATCGCAGTTAGGTATGTATGTATTACATTCCAACCAAGAGAAAAATAAATTCACGGGTTATGGAGGGTTAAAAAATGGGTAGCATTATACCAGGAAGGTGAAGTTCGCTAACAGTGGTGTCTCGAGTGAGCGTGCTTATAAACTTTCCTCGGTAATAAAATAAATCCAATCGTCACGCTCGAAGGTACGTCGAGTGAGAGATAATGGTCGAAGAAGTGGCCCGTTATCGAAGGCCTAAGTCTATCTTATACGTTATTTCGCGGCTCGTTCGTCAAGACGACGCGAGTATCGCGGATATTTTTTCGAAAGGCCTCCGGTCCGATAATACGAAGTTATATCTTTAAATTATGCCCATTTCTTTTCGAGTGCTTAAGTATCGTCCCTTCCTTTAATGTTTTTTCTCTTTCATGTTACGATAATGCGTGCCAATGGTCACGTAAATAGTTTCAAAACCAAATAATATCGTTTTGTTCCTTGAGCTTTTATTTGTGTCGTTTCATTGTACATAATTAGAGTTTGCAATTGCTCGGAAGAACGATATAATTTTTTGCATTGTTTTTGCTATCATAACAGTCTCGCAGTCCACTATACTAATTTGTAATAGCTCATTTTAGGAATTCTACTCATTTAGGTGCGATAATGAAACTTATCAAGTACTTATGGTTACACACAATGATGTTTTACAAAAGTGTAAAAATTAGCTGTTTCAAATGTTTGCAAAATCTGGCTGGCTCTTCTGGTAAAGTTTTATCTCAAATTTCAGCACCAAAAATTAACAAAAAGTCTTCTTTTCTCTCTCTTTTTATTTCGCTTTCTTTAATTTACTCGCTAAAATTAGTAGCACTATTCTACAACGAGGAATGGGAATCTTTGACAGTTGTCTGGTCGACTCAGATTGTCCGACTTGTCTTTCGACCGATGCATCGTCGTCTTCGTCGTCGACGACGACTCTGTCATTCTGTCCAGGTCGACGTAATAAAGGTACCTCGCTGCGATGCAAAGCAACAGTATCTCGATTAGCATCAGACTGTTTTGCGTCACTGAAATTTTCGGAGAAGTCACGGCGAAAGTTCTCTGATACCGAGGAGATGAAAAAAAAGGAGAAAGAAAACGTGAAACGTTCATTCCCGGCACGTGCGAAGAATTTGACGGGCTCGTTTTTCGCTTTTAAAAATGAGCTCGTTCTTTCTTTCACGAAAAGGTAGAAGCGCTGTCAAAAAAAGTTGTAACAAAAAATACAAATGAAATAAGTACGAAATAATAAGATAAGAGAGATAGAAGATAGCATATGATAACAAATAATGTAATCAGTAAATAAACATATCGTAAAAAAAATTAGTCGTTCCAAATGTGTATGAAAACGTGCTGGCTGCACTGGTAAGGTTTTCTTTTTATATTCGCAAAACATTTTTTACATTCATTTCTGGCCGTTTTGATACAAATATCATGAAAAACTTGATGTCTAGAAATTTATAAAAGCAAGTACACATAAATCTCTTTTTATGCGAATTGAGATGTCAAAAATAATTATTTTACGCGATTTTTATTCACTTTTATTCACTAAATTTTTTTTACGCGAATTCTATTTACACGGAATTGTCAGGAACGTATCTATCGCGTAAAAAGAGGTTTAGGAGTACTGAATTCGCGGAAACACGATCGCAGCGTTGTACACTGGAGCGTCAAATAATACACGCGTATAATCGTTTTTGCACTTTACCCGTACACTTTAACCTGCTACAAGTGAAACGAAGTTTCATAAACGTAAAGTAATTTTTTTTACATATTATATTCCTTTTCTCGAAAACTTTACTATAGATTTTCGTGTTTTTGGTTTGAGTTTTAATCAATAACAGTTATACAAAAAGGAGTTCTTTAAAAATATTCGAGACACTATCAAATTAGTGTTAATTAAATTTTACCAAAAGTGCTCGTTAAACGCTCGTCTACCAGTTCGTAAAGTTTTGGTAATTTTAAATAGAGAAAAAAGGAACATCAAAGTAGAGTACTTTCTCCATACGAATATGGAGCACAAAAATGAACAAAAAGTCTCTCTCTCTCTCTTTCACTCTCCTTCTCTAATACACTCGATAAAACTAGTACGACGCACTATCCTACAGTGAAGAATAAAGTCCAGGTCTTTTAGGATACGGACACAACGGAGATCTTTGAAAGTTGTCCGGTCGACTCGTTGTTATTCGTCAGGTCATTCGGCTTGTCTTTTGGCCGATCTGTCGTCGTTTTCGTCGTCGACAACGAGTCCTCTATTCTCTCCAGGTCGACGTAATAAAGGTACCTCGCTGCGATGCAGAGCAGCAGCATCTCGATTAGCATCAGGCTGTTTTGCGTCACTGAAATTTTAGGAGAGATCACGGTGAAAGTTTGCTGACGGCAAAGAGATGAAAAAAGACGGTAAAAGAAGAAAGAAGTGTTGTCAAAAACATTATAGCGAAAAAATAAAGATGAAATAAAATACGAAATAACTTGAAAATCCAAGCAAACTTGAGGTAGAAGAAAACATATGATTAAGTAGGTACATGTTATAACAAGAACATAATGAGTAATAAAACATCGTAAAAAGCTAAAATCAACAAACGGCATTACTCATTCAATTTTGTTGTTTTGATCAACTCAAAAGCTATTTGATGATTTTAACAGATTTGGCAGAAAGAATTTACCGTTCGCATAGATCGTTGGTGTCATTGGAGGATTGCAATGAAACAGCCCGGTGTATATTAAACTCTTGATGACGCCTGCTTGGGCTTTCGAAAACATCAACACCATCTGGGATATCGACGTCTTACGGTTCACCTTGGCTCCTGTGGAAATGGCCATAGGTCAGAAGCATTTATTTCCATTAGCAATAGGCACGACATTTTCTAATGGTTTTTGGGGACCTTTAAAATTACTTCCTGTCCTTCTGTGTGGTCTTTGTGCCACTAATCTCTATTGCATTGAATTTTTATTTACATCTTACTTTTTTTTTTTTAAACAATAATAAACTTTATTCATGTTAATCCCACTTTATGGGATTTAAACATTTGTGTTAGTTAGAAGATTTAATTACAACAGCTTATTTTGTATCATAATTTTGTAATGGTTCCCACCCCAGACGAATCTTGTTTCCAGTGACCCAGGATCGTGGAGTGGAGTTACATCTTACTTTTAGCTAAATTCTTTTGCTGCAGCTATTACCCACATTGAAAATCACAAACACGAAGTGCGAGGATAGGAAGTAAAATTAATAATAATATCAAATAGGAAAATTTACCTGGAAGTGCTGTGTGTACAGTTTGTGTTACGATTGTAATACCATACAATGCTAGCAATATACTAATAATAACAAAGGGCTGTAACCATATCGAGAAAACGGGAATAGTACTTTGCTCATCCGTTGCCATAATCAACATAATAAAATACAGCAACCCCTAAAAAAAAAAAAAGATATTCTTTCATAAGAAAAATATATAGAAGAAAATGTCATCGAACCTGACGATCGAATTTGCCTGTTCCACCGAATTTTAGTATTCAGGTACGTACATACCTGAATGAAAACCTTTTTTTTTTCTTTCCCGGCAGCACATTAGACGCTAACAAGCGTATCTCGCATAACGAAGGAGTCGAAGCTTAATGTAATACCTACCTGAACGATAGGAAATTGAAGGACTATGACTCGGATCCAGGACAAATTGGCGTCGATCATCTCGAGGGTAGGAAAGGGCAGACAGGGCCAGCAGCAACAGGGGCCGACTTTGAGCATCAACGTCGGCGCTTTCGTGACCTTTCGTCGACCCATGTCTACTAGCATAAGATAGAGCCGATAGAGAGACATCGTCAAGAAAACTTGAGTGACCGCCTCCGATAATAGTTGGGCTCTGAAACAAAAAAAAGAAGGAAAAGTAAAAAATGGGAAGACGAACATGGCGGTGCTGCTGGTGGGTTCTTTCAAGGATCTCATGAATCTTATTCTCAGAGACGACGAATCGCGTGACAAATTACTCATCCTCTTCTCTCTCTCCTTCTAGTTTCGTGTTCGAAAAAAATTCGACCGGAAAGATCTTTCCAACGAGATAGTTCTTTCCTCGACGTGGAAAAATATCTCGAGCTGACTGATATTAAGTTTCAGTACTGTCTCGATTTCAACGCTTATCAGTCTTTGAATTTCTCAATTTAATTTTCCAATGTACTGCTTATTCTAGAGAAATTTTATTTATGGCATCTTATCGCTTATCTTTTTAGCTTTTTAAAGAGTTATAGATTATTAAAAACTGTTCCGATTTGTGACCTGTGAGAGTGTTCGAAACTAGAACCACTTCACACGTTACTTCAAAATTAGAACGAAGCTGTCATCCAACCAGTCGATATCTATAACAGTTTTTGAGGAACATGAATTCTTCATTTACGGCTAAATGCAAGAGTGCTGTTTTTGTATTCCCTTCATAAAAAAGCACGGTATCTATATTTATTTTTACTCGACATTGTTTCCTGGCATTTATTAACACGACCGACCGCAGAAAATATTTTATGTTCTCGATGGAGCGAGAAGTATAACAAATGATTACCTCAGTATGATTTCGTTTCGATTCGACTTCTGGTATAAAAATGGCGGATATTTAAAAAATTAAAAATTTTATTTATAGAAAGGAAATAAGTAGAACTAAATAGTGCTAGCACAAGTTAAATTTTTTATCGGGAAAATAAATAATAGCCAATGGATAAATATTTAGCATCTGGACTATTGCATAGATTGATTTGAAATTTATATATAAAATTAGATTACGTACAATGAGTAATCACCAATAATCACCATCTGATTCGACCAAGTTCCGGTTTGAAAAGTCCTGATAGTTTTCAAAGTTTTGGTTTCATTACCTCGGTACTGTTATCGCTGTGAGACTGCAAAAACTCGCGATTGGATATATCGACAGAATGCTGATGACGTTGGCTTTGTAAGCGTTGGTTTCTTTTTGCGAAAACACATTGCAGGCGACTTCGATGGCGAGGTATAACGTTAGCGTGGAAATTATCGTGCCGACGGAGATCAGGCCGATGCCGAAATCACCTAAACCTGAAAAATAATGATGAATGTTAATTAAAACGTTGCATGTTTGTCCGACAAGTAGATGAATTAATTATAAAAAAAATATAGATGCTTTAAAAGGTCTGACCATCCTGGTCACTCGGAAAGTGGGTATATTTTTTAAAAATTCATAAACTCATAAGGTTAAAACGAAATATTTTTTTAACAGAGGATAAGAAACGGTTTTAAGAATGCCACAACAAAATTTTAGTTGAAAATGTTAAAAGATAGGGGCGCTGCTGAAGTTTCCGCGAAGGCTCTCCACACGACACGAGCGTGTGTTGTCCAAGGCGTATCACTGTCATGTTGCATCTGAAAAAAATAAAAAAAAAATTAACTTATTTGTGAATAGTGTCGCTACAATGTAGCTTAGTGTTTTTTTTGACCATTAAGAAAATTATGGTTAGCCAAAATTTCGGTGAAAAATACATATTATTTTTCTTCGGCTAACCATAATTTCCCTAATGGTCGAATAAAAACGCTAAGCTACATTGTAGCGACACTATTCACAAATAAGCTAATTTTTTTTTTATTTTTCTTTGTTTTGTAATTTTTGCTATCATAGATCGTGAAATTTGATACTTGTTAAAAGATTATTGATTACATTAAAGCTTCCATTGTTCAATAGTAATGACGTATCCTAACGTTAGCCTTTCATTAGCTGGGTAATTCTATACCTAACACCGCATAATTCCGGTTCTCTTTTGCTTACAATGAGCTTCATCAGAAGAAACTGGAAGTGCCGTGTAACGTGCATTTCTAATCATGTATACTTAACGAGAGTTAAGAATTAAAAAAATACTTATCAGTAGCTACAAAGAAAGAGACTGATAAACGGCGCATTCCCAGCATTCGTTTAGATAAAATCTGCACGAGCACTTATTATTTCCGTATTTTTAACTGGAACGACATTATCTTTAGCTTTTTATGAAATAAATGCAATTTAAAAATATTATCATTAAGTAATTCCACAATATTTTTCCAATGATAAAATTATTTATGAATAAGACAAATTCCTTTATGTTACAACTATTTTTCACTGTATGCACATTTTCATATTTTCTTCCATTACTTTTTGCCAATATCCGTGTCAGGGATTTCTTCTCTGTCTTCTTTATAACGCATAAAGTATAACGCGTACCTGTGTAAAGTAAACTGTGCGAGTAAATGTAAAATTAAGTACAAACTCGTGGCGGAACTTTCACCGATGCTCTAATGTCACTCGCGCACCTTCCACGGTGCATCGTCGTTCGTAGAATTCATTTGAATATCAGATGCAACTGGTAATAAAAAAAGTTCAATCATTTTAATGATTCGCTCGGGTAGATATACGCTTCGATAGATCGCTGCACGTTGCATGTACACGTTAGTAGACCACATTTTCTTGTTACCTTAGAATGTGGGTCGTTCAGTTTAAATGATTTGGCAAGAAACTTTCTACAAACCTTTTATCGTTTATTGACACTCGATATTACCACAACGACGTTTCAGCTATATGATTTTTAGTAAGATTACTTCGAGTAATATTACACTTTTGATGCGTAACGCAAGAAGACGTTTTTTTTTTTTAATTTAATAAAATAAAATCACGTCGTTATTGATTTCTAACGAAATAAAATAAGTTGGATGACTCCATAGCGTTTCGAAAGGGAAAGTAGCGTCGAGAAGAGACATTTCTCGCGGTTGTTCGAAAAACAGGAAGAAACTCACTTTCTATATTCTCGATCGCCGAAGGCACGTAATTTGGATCACAGGTAACGTTCCAGTAATTAGTCGCTTCGGGCTCCATTGTTCAATTGCACTATTTTAATTCTTCGATCCTCGCGAAAAGACGAGTAAGCGAGTGTTGAACTTTTTCACTTTGGTGTTTGATCTTCGTCGATCGGTTGGTAAGTTCGACAAACTCGGCAAGGTGAACGCCAGCGTTTGACACGATCGAAAAGGCAAGTTGGTTTCACGGACTGGGACGAACACCAACGGTGAGAGTGACTCCCCACTTTTACTCGATGTTAAATTGCGATGTTGTAACAACTTATCTTAAGTAGGATATAGTTCGCATCTTTTCTTTTATGGTTCTTTGCTAATCGATAAGTTCACTCGTTTAGAGATATGCGAACTGATTGAGTAAATGAACGTTATTGAACGGAAACGGGTTCACGTTTTTTTTTTTTTTAATTTTATCGTTTATTTTACACGGTGAACTTATTTGAAATTTAATATTGGAATTAGATATCCTTAGAAAGTTTAATCTATAACGTTTGATGGGTACTTGTTATATAACGGGTCCTTCGAAATTAGTTTTAAATAAAAATGTGTTTCAGGTGACGCTATAGAAGTAACGTGTTACTCTATTGGTAATTCACTTTCTAACTTATCGACGTTTAGTGTATCAATGTGAGGTTATACATTTTTTACAGTGATTTGTATTATCAACAGTTGGTAGATATAAATTGAAAGATTCTGAAATGTCGATGGTAGATAAAATAGAAACTTGTAATTCAGAGTTTTGCTCTTCGAAATAGGTTGATGCAATTTTTGTATGAATAAAAAGAAACATTATTTATTATTTCAGTTAATTCTATTGTTTATTTCAATACAAGTATATTCCTATTTCTAACTAGGAACGAAAACTTTCATCTTCTCGTAAAAAGTGTAAAAGAATGTAAAAGTAAGTGATGTCGTGTGAAATTCCTTTCGATCTCGCTAACGGAACCGAGTAATCTGTAGATCTTGGAGAGAAATGCTTCCTCGAAGAAAGGCAGAGTAGCTTGATGCCTTTGATACGTTTATGGAACCGCAAAGAAGACGAGGTAGTACGGGATCGTCTTAAGCAGAGGAGACAGGTGGAAGGTAGTAGATACGAACGACAGTCGAACGTGCGTGAGTGAGCCGGTAGGACGAGCGAAGAGAATTAAGCGGCTAAGTTCGAGGAGAGAGTTCGAAAGTAGGCCTTAAGTCAGGTTCGGTCAGTCAACGACTGCGTCTCCAGACGATCGGTCATAGCAATGGTGAGTTTTCTATCAATTTTTCTTTCTGATCACTCTTACCAGTCACTAATAACATCAACCATTCACCAAGAACAGAAATTTTTCATTATTGTCCATGGGCTTAGAGACTTTTTAAATAAAAAGAAAATTCATTATTATTACTTTTATATTATTAAAAGGTTGTTAACAAACTGTTCGTTTTCATTAAGATTTAATAAGAGATCTTTAAGATATAATCGTTTGTAGATTATCAATATAATGCAAATGTTCGATATAATATCTGTGTATTTATTAGAATAAATGTAATTGTGTTAATGAGTTGTGAAAATGAAGTATGTTACTCGGTCATTCGTCGTATTAAAATCAGAAATGATCGAGTAAATGTGAAATTGTTTTCATAGTCATCGTCGATATCGCATCGACCCCTGTCTTTTCGAGCGAAGACATGGTAATGACACTTTCCGAAAAGAGGTAGCCACGGTTGCGGCATCGAGAATACTATGTTCATCGAGGATGAAAGTCACTTTCGTTCTCGTGCATCCTCATCTTCCGACTCGTGCGCCGTGTCTAATTTCATCGTGGGTTTGTTACGTTGTTCAACTATCGTATCTCGTTATACCGTGTGCCCAATTTATGATTTAATAAAAATGAAACGTCGATTTGAAAATCGAGAAAGTTAAATGTCTATTCCGAATCTAATCGAGATTAGCGAGTTAGACGTTAGAAGTATTTTTTTTTTATCCTCTACATGTGTGTCATGGACCTAGAGCAAATAATCTAGCACAGAAAGAAAAGAATGAAATCGTCGGCTCGCATACGCGTATAATTAACTGTGTCGGTCCAAGGATCAGATGCTGGATCGACTAACAGTACTTTCTCAATTGGTCTCGGTTGTTCAGTCCAAGGATATTTTGCGAGTGGATTTTATGAATATGGAAAATATTGCGGAACCGTGAGTAAAATTCGTCGTACGCACGGTCATTTGGTAATAAACGACATGTATGTAGAATGTAGGATATCTCTTTTTACACAATTTCGTCATATTTTTCATCCTGTTTTACTAATAAATATTTCTAAAGAGACATAATTGCATTTTGGTTTTTTATTATTGATGATAAATCGTTTTACAGATTCGAGTTTTGTGTACTTTGCTACTCCTGGGCTTCCACTATGGCCATTCGGAAGAATTACCATCGATCTTCGAAGTGGAAGGTTCGATTAATCGAACTATCAGCGAAGTGGAACGTTTAATAAACGAGAATCCAAGTTTACCTAGATTATCTCGTCATCAGATCGTTGATATCCTCTACAATATCACGTCCAAAGATTTAGAATCCTACGAAGACAAAGGCACCATTGAAAAGGCAAGAAAAATGTATCAAAGAGCACTGATGGTTGTCTTACCCTACAAAGCAAGAGAATCGTCAGAAAGTTTAAAAGATTTGTATACCAAACCACCGATCGTTCAAATGATTTCTGATTCTGCTAGCGGTGAACGGCTTCAGATGGTTTTGGACGATCGAACGAGAGAGAGTAGCGCGTCATACGAAGCCATATCATCGGAAACCGAATCTCCGATAGACAATTTCGTTGTGACTCATCCTGTGGAGAAAACGAGTTACAAGACAAGCTTACCTAAAAATCACAGAGAGACTTACTCGGATGTAAGGTCAGGAGAATCCTTAAAAGAGTCATTGAGTCCTGGTTCGGCACCCGTTAAATTTAGTTTCAACTTGGATAATCTGCAGAAAAATTTGTACACTACCGATAGGACGATCAATGACCCTGTTTTTCTATCCAGTACGACGGATAACGTGAAAGTGCAAGATATTAACGTGGTTTTAGATTCATTGGATAATAATAAAGATGGAAGTTCAGAAGAATTGACCATCGATTTGACAAGACCGAGTGTAACTACTTCAAAATCCAATCAAAATGTTCTTTCTTCCGATCAATGGCGCTATCATCCACCCCCACAACAAAAAATTGTCGAAACGTATTCGCAAACTCCATCCTTCGCTCCAACAACCATTAAAATGTCATTGGAAGATGCGATAACTTCAGGGTCAACGAATGAACAAGAAGCAGAGAGTTTAATCGAGATGCAAGATGATGAAAGACCGTCACCAATTTATGTGACTCCGCTTACGTCGACATCGACCTCTGAAAAATCAAAATATAGTTCCACGTTTGCATTAAACTCCGGTGGGTTCAGAACAGCTACGACAACAACGACTGAGAAAAATTCGGGTGAACCAATGAGACAAGAAGTAATGGAATTGTTAGCCTCGATTGGTCTGCGTCCTAACAATCAAACCAACGTTGAAGAAGTATTTACAAAGAATAAAGAAATCTTGGAAAACAATTCACAGATTGCCGATACCAAAGGTTTGATTTATACGACAACAGCTGGGTTAACCGATTCACCGTCCATTGCCGAACAGAATACTTTTGAAAGTGGTGCTTTCGATTTGAAGAAAGGTATGCAGAATCTAACACCCGATGTTCAATTGTTGTTTCAAAGATTTGGTCTTCAAACATCGAATGATCAGCTCCCGTTCGTGTCAGCTACAACACAAACGTCTACGAACTCGTATACGAACTTTAAGCCATTTCCAACGTCAAGCGTGAAGGATCAAGATATGAAAGAATTTCTCGCGAGATTTGGACTAGGTCTAAACGATAACAGACAACGTAAAGCAATGAAAACTGTAACGGAGGCACCGTCAGTGATCGAAGCGGTTCCTCTTAACATGAGGACCATTTTAGAGAACATCGGGCTCATTTCTAATTCTCATAGGAATGTCAAAAATATGGTTAATTCGAACAACGATATGGAGGAGACCGAATCGACTAAGTATCATGTTTTTAAACCTCACGAAACGATTTTCAAAGACGAGGCACAGAAATCGAAGATCAATGATTTATTGGATACCGTTAAATTAGTTCAGGAAGGTAAAGCCGATGCTAAGGATGTTCAGAAAGCTGCTAGTGATTTATTGAAGACTACGAAGACTCTGTCAAGTGGTCCAGATCCTTTAAGCTTAGAAGAGATTATTAGAGTTTATAACGAGGATCTCAGAAATGAGGTGAAGAGACAGCAACAGGATGCAGGTGGACAAAATTCAACTGAATCGTCTGTAGATTCAAATGCAGGTATATAAACGTTCCTTGATTTAATATATATATATGTAATATAAATAAATAAAAAAAGCCCAAAAAATTAATTTAACATTTAATTGAACTGATCTCATTTAATGCACATTAGAATCTACTGAAACAACGGAAGTAACAACAACAGTGGTGTCAACGATGACTGCACCACTATCAGATTCTGCGAAAGCTGTAGGTGAAACTGTTTCAGCAGCCACAGTATTAGATACAACAACGACGACAACGACAATTAGTCCAAACTTATTGGACTTGGAAAATTCTTTCGGTGGAACCACAAGAGCACCGGATCCCGAGTTGCCACCTAAAAGAAAAAGTGGGCTCTACTTTTTGGTAGATTGGAACAGTTTCCTCGAAGTTGGTGAAGAAGGCAGCGAGAAAATTAATTTAAGGTTTCAACCAAAAGTTGGTGACAGGACGAGGTTCTTACCGGTGACGGTGCCTTAAAAAAAATTTAATTAGCGCGAACGAAACGATCATTTCGCGTGTAACATACGTACGTAACGACATTTAGCTATACAATGATATATATGTATGTGTGTATACATGTATGTATCGTGTTTCGTTCTCACAACGTATCAGTTGAAACGGACGTTATGACACTAAGATAGAAAGTATATTATCTCTCTATTTATTATTTTCTCTCTATTACGTTGAAAAAAATTGTTACCTGGGGTATTCGGAAGTAAGAGAATGAGTATATATGGCTTATGTAATACCTTTTACAATTTCTCTTATTTTAATATCGCGGTGATGTGATGCTGTATATAAGGGAGTGAACCAGTTAATATATTATTTATGTATTTTGTAAGTTCTTATTAGAATAAAAATATGCCTACTTTTTAATTTCTATGTATTGTTATGGATTTTCAATAAATGCCAATTAAAGTACATTGATATTAAATTTTGAAGTAATATAGACAGTGACTTACGAAAATATTCGGACACTTTATAAAGCGGAATAATTTTTCTATAATTGAACTAAACAATTTGAGTAAATGCATATATCTATAGTAGTATATATATATCTTACCCAAATCTACAAAATGCAATTTTTAAATTTTCATGATAAGCTCAGATAGAGAAGTTGAAAAAATTACCTTTCTTTTTTCCTTGTATGTACAAATCATGATGCATGCATCAGGATTTTTGTCAAAAATCGATGCATCCCGAATTTGCCCGATCAAATACTCGTTCGAAAGGGGAAAGTCTCTTCTTTACGAATATGCAAGTCGCGCCTAGATAGGATGGCTGGTTCAAAAAATACATCAATTTTAAGCTTGAAAATAACACATACTCCGACACTTAAAAAATTAATTTCTCATCATTGCTCAACGATATCGAAAAACGGACAACGGTACAGTATTCTGCATGCTTTCTTCTTTTTAAATCTTGATGCATACACCAAGATTTTTGTCAAAAATCGATGCATCTCGAATTTGCCCGATCAAATACTCGTTCGAAAGAGGAAAGTCTCTTCTTTACGAATATGCAAGTCGCGTTTCGATAGGATGACTGGTTGGAAAGATACAGCAGTTTGAAGCTTGAAAAAGACCCATACTCCGACACTTAAAAGATTAATTTCTCATCATTGCTTAACGATATCGAAAAACGGACAACGGAACATTATTCTGCATGCTTTTATCTTTAAAATGAGCCATTAAACATTGAAATCGGCGGTGGTGACCATTTTGGCAAAAATCATGATGCATAGGTCAGGATTTTTGTCAAAAATCGAAGTATCTCGAATTTGCCCGATCAAATACTTGTTCGAAAGGGGAAAGTCTCTTCTTTACGAATATGCAAGTCGCGCTTCGATAGGATGGCTGGTTCGAAAGATACAGCAGTTTGAAGCTTGAAAATGGCCCATACTCCGACACTTAAAAAATTTATTTCTCATCACTCCGCAATGATATCGAAAAACGGACAACGGGACAGTATTCTACAAGCTTTCTTC
Organism: Ancistrocerus nigricornis; assembly: GCA_916049575.1. NCBI lineage: Eukaryota > Metazoa > Arthropoda > Insecta > Hymenoptera > Vespidae > Ancistrocerus > Ancistrocerus nigricornis. The sequence goes on along the minus strand of OU696668.1, from coordinate 3,095,334 downwards.
TTTAAAATGGGCCATTAAACATTGAAATCGGCGATGGTGTCCATTTTCGCAAAAATCATGATGCATGCATCAGGATTTTTCCTTGGACTTACTCCGCAGCGGGGCAAGTTGTCTCAAAAAACTCGTTTGCTTGAAATTTAAAAAAAAACGTGTTAAAAGCTTCTCAATGCAAGCGAAAAGATTTTTATACCAAAAAATTCGAAAATATAAGCTACAGAAATCTGTAGAAACAAAAAACCTAAAATTGGGACAACTAGCCCCGGTCTCCCCTATAGAGTGTCTAAATATATCCGTGAGTTACTGTACCTACATCGATTCCGTTAGAAATCAATCTCTAAATATTATGAGTCGTCCAGGACGATTCGTTGATCGCTTATAAAAGGAATAGATCGTACGTTTAAACGAGAATACCTTCAGTTCTCGTGAACATGCGTCATCTATCGATTCTTTTTCTCTTTCTTCTCGTTCCATTAAAAGTGTCAAGATGTCAGAGTGTCCAAGAAATGTTAGAAAAAATGAACGACCTGTTGGGTATTGGCGCCAAACCATCACGACGTTCGCGAGACTCCGAAGAAAGTTCGTTCGTTTGGCAAGAATATGAATTTGGAACAGGCGCTGGAAATCGAGAAGGTAGAAATATTATTGAATGAATTCTAATTTATTCCTCAAAATTCTTTCCATTATTTTGTTCAAATTGGTATATTCTTTTAGTTTTCCACTTTTCATAATTTTATTTAATAACGAAGCTATAAAAGAATTCCTTTTTTATTATATTTCTCATTAATAAAACCTCTTTCTTATATGACTTCGGCTTAATACAACTCTAGTCACGCGTTAACTCTTTTCAGAGGTCATAATAACGAATCTTTCCATCTACGAAGACCCGAAATTACCAACCACTGATTTAAACTGGGTATTTCTCGAAAACAATGGCACCAATTATCTTGCTTGCGTAAAGGAATCGATATTCATGTTGTACACCTTTCATACCAATGATGTCGTAACGGAAAGTAATTTTACCGAGTACAAGGTTGACGGTCGAGTCTTAACGTTAGCTTTGATCAACGTGGAAACAACAAGATTACACGAAGAAAACAATATTATTGCTATTTTGTGTATCGAGAAGAACGGTGTCCATACTTTACAATGGTATCGAATTTTGGAACAAAGTTTAGACCCGTTTTGGATCTGGGATATACAGGAACCCATGAAAGATATCAAATATGTCCGATATGGCGATCAAAATAAGTTGTTGCTGCTTCGGAATAAAGAAAATTATATGGGTAGAAATACCTTGCCAGTTAACATTTATGGTTTTAGTCTTAATTTTGCTAAAAGAGATTACGACTTTTGGTAATTAATTATTAATATTATCCACAAATATTCGTGTTATTTAATGTATTATAAAATAATAATTTCGTAGGTTATATCAGAGGATACCGGCTCCGATAACGTTCGATATACAAATTTGCAAAATTTACGAGCACGCCTTGCTCGCACTTCGTGGGACGAATGACGTTTTGCTTTACGAGCACGTAGGTGGAGATTACGTTCACGGACAATTCAAATACTCTCAAATTATCAAATCTAACGGCCTCAATAATTTTGTTTGCTTCGAAAGTGGTTATATGCAATACTTGGCGACTTCTGGACCAGAGTCAGCTTTGTTTAATTTCTTCGATAATGAATTTCTATATAGTTCAGAAACCGAAGATTTTTTTAACGGTAAGGTCTTTATTCTTAAACATTATTAGATGAGATGATAATGACGATACTTATAATAATTAATATTTTTAATAGGTTTTCCAGAAGTTGCATGGGTAAAAGATCTTCGTATCGATAGTTATAGAGACGAATCGTTGTTGCTGGTTCAATTAAAAAATTCAACAGTTTTTGCATTAGCTTGGCAAGGTGACAAATTTAAAGAAATATCGTTACCTAGTAAATTACTCGATAATTTCGATCTCTCGAAGGTCACCAGTATTCCGAGGTATGGATTCGTGTCTGGAAATAAATTTATCAGAATTAAGACAAGATTGAGGGAACTTTCGCGACCGATCGAAGAAAGGATTACTGGAATAATTAAAACGAAAGCGTTATTAGAGGTACGTAAAAGATAATTAATTTTTGGTATTCCTAATAATTAAGTGTCGAATCAAATGTTTTTAGGATCTATTACGTAAGCAGGAAAGCGTTATCAATGAGATCGATAAACGGATAGATCTTATAGATCGTATTAATCATACCAATGTAGAATCATTGAATATATCTAAAATAATGACAACAAATTTAACAATAGGGGATAATGTTTATTATACTATCAGCTTGGGTGCAAATAATCTAACATACGATGACATCCTAACAAATATTAGCTCGGTCGAAGGATCATTAAATGATTTGCAAGAAAAATACAAAAACTTCGAATTCGATCTAGAAAGATCTTTCGATGCAAACGCGACAGAAGTCGATCTAAATGAGCTTGATATCAATGCAAATTTGAATATTAAAGGAAATTTATATGTCGAACGATTCTCAGCTGACTCGATCAATAATCTGCCAATGACAGATATATTAGAATATTATGTAGAAAAACACGATGGCAATAACGTTATCCATGGACAGAAATCATTTTCCGAAGTTGATGCGAAAAATTTAAATGTCCATACGATTAATGGTATACCTGTAGAAAAAATTATTTTTGAATCATCCAATGTGGATTACTCTAACATCGACTTCTCGAATATCAATGAAATAGAGATCGATGAACACTTGACATTCTCATCAATAAATAATATAAACTGGGATCGTCTTGTTTGGAAAAATAAATTAGCCTATATACCAGGAAAGACTATCGTTGAAGGGGTATTTAATTTTTAAAATCAAATAAATATCGATCATCCTTGATATTGTCAATTTTTATTTTCAGGAAGTCAAAGCGAGTGCCGGAAAAGTGAAAAATTTGAATGATCTGAGCTGTCTTTACGATTATGTTTTAGAAAAAAGCATATCACCTATCCTTGTCACTGGTGTCAAGAGTTTTGATAGATTAATTGTTGAAAATTTAGTGGGAGTCCAAAGTATCAATAATATTAGTATAAACGAGTTTATTACACTCAATAATGATCAAATTTTAAACGAAGAAATTATCTTTCACAATATAACAGTTCTCGGACAATTCAACGTAAACAAAAAAAAAACAATTTTATTAATAACAAGATAATATCAATTTAATTTGCTACTTCATATTTTTATTTTTCATTTCAGATCAGTGGAAACGTGACCGGGTTCGATGCAGCACAACTCGCGCATGAACCAATGATCAATGAGATATCGACTACCTTTTCTGATGTCAGTTTTTTGGAGTTGACCGTCCTGGGAAACGTTTATCTCGAAGACTCGATAGATAATAAAAACTGGTCGGACTTTGACGACATTCTATCGAAGAATGATTCCAACGTTAGGATCACTGGAACGAAGACTTTTACGGGCAACGTTAACATCGGTTCACCGTTCCATCTCACGTCGAACTTGATCAATGAACATGATCTTGATGAATTTGTGACGTTGGATACCGATCAGGTGTTTTCTAGTGAGTATCTTCAATTTAAGAACTTCTTATAATATCTTAAACAATTTTTTTTTTCTTTTTCAGATTTACAAGAAATATCTGCGGACATAACTTTTGATAATATCACGTTTGGGTTCACGGAGAAGTTAAAAGCCTTTTTAGAAAATAATTTTGCTAAAAATTCAAGTTGTCTTGATAAAGCCATAATTTTCAAAGATAACTTAATCGTCGATGATGTATCATTCGATACCATAAACAATAACATCAGTAAAGATTTCTTCTTCGAAAAATTAAATCAAGCCCTAAAAAATGTTTTCTTTAACGGTGTAACAATTAATAGTTTAAATGTCCAGGAAATTATTCCAGAATTCGTAAACGGTGTTGAATTTTCCAAATTTATAGACAACGCTGTTACTTTATCTTCGTTACAAAATTTTACTGGAAATTACACGTTTGATCATATTGAAACAAAAATACTGCACACCGATCGTATAAATGGAATTTCAATAAATGAATGGAATGATCTAATAGACCACCTGCATCGAGTTTATCGAGATATTTTTAATGGTAACATTACAGTCGATTCTGTCAGTGTAAAAGGAACAATTAAGACTCCTTCGGTCAATGGAATTTTATTGGAGAAAATGTACGATCTTGAAACAATGGGAAGAGTGATTTACCAAAATGATCTATTTGTGGAAAATCTAACGGTTCTTGGTTTGGTAAATGATTTTAATCTCACGGAAATGATTAAAAATGCTGTTTTCAAGACGGACACCGATATTTTGGTGACTGGTCATAAAGAATTTGAAAATGTGAGTTGCGAATTTTTGGAAATTGAGCTACTGAATGGTCATAAACTTGAAACTCTTCTTGATCCTCATAAGGATCAAAATCTAACTGGTCCTGTCATAGTAAATGGTAAGACTTAAACTTAACATAACGTAAACTTAATATAAATTAATATCTTTCCATACTTAGAATTTATTATTATTTTTTTGTAGGTTCCGTGAACGTTCTTGGAACACTCGATACCACAGGAAAAATAAATAATGTTCCCTTTCGCAATTTGATGAACAAAGTTAAAAAACTAAATAATGATACGTTTCAACTAAATGATAATGTTCAATTTACAAACAACATAGAAATAACCGATCTTATAATAAATGGAACCATAGATAGAAAAAATTTCAACGAATTTACAAAAGCCATAGTATTTAAGAACGAAGACAATGTAACATTCACCGAATCAATAACATTTCTTGGCTCGGTAACGTTCGATGATTCGATCATCATCAAAGAAAACTTAAATGATATAAATTTAAAAGAATTTTATGATAATGCCATTTACATTGATAAATCTTTCACAATTGATTCAAGTGTAATTTTCGACGATGATATTGTCGTTCAAAAGGATCTAGAGATCGTGAAAAGTTTACAAGTTGAAACGATCGGTAACGTCGATATAAAAGATTTGACCGATAGAATCATATACGTGGATCGACCTTCTTACCTTGACAGTAAAAATCAATTTAAAACTATTTTTAAAATCTATAAAAAAGAAAGATGCAAAAATTATACTAATTTTTTCTTGTCTAATTTTAGCTCCAATCACGTTCGCAAATATTACCTTCGAATCGAGCATACAGGTTGATCATTGGAACGATGTAGACATGAGCTTGTTAATTACGTTGCACACTGATCAGCTTCTATCGACTGACATGATCAAAGCTTTCGATATAACTGTCGGAAAGGTCGATATCCAAGGGAAAGTAAACGAACACGAGTTGAATACAATTTATAGGGATACTTTTATGGTATCTAGTTATTTTCTAACTTTCGCTTATGCCAAATACCGAAAGAATCAATAAAAAACAGACGCTTTTTTTTTTAGAAAATCGGCGATCAAAATATTACTGGCAGCATAACATTTCTCGGGAAAGTTCGTGTACGTCGTGATTTTAATCCACGTGTTCTTAATAACGTCAGCCCAAAGCAAATAATACTTTGGAACACCAACGAAACTATAACTGGTAAACTATAGAAATACCTTAAGTAATTAATTAATTTTTTTTTCAAACAAATAATAGATACATGAAATATGCTTGCAGGAAATTTCGAATTCAAGGAACCTATCGTTCTAAACGGATCTCTAAGAATTTTGGGACGTCTAAACGGAATTGAACCGATCGGTTGGGAGGCTGTAGCAATTACTACGATTTTCCCATTGAAGCAAATAGTCTCTGGTAAATGGACAATACGTGGTAATGTTCATTTAAAGAAAGCTGTTACCGGTGATGGACTTTTGAATGGCATGGATTCCAACGCATTGGCTAACATTTTCATAAGAGATCGAATGACAATGGAAGCTATACTAACAGAATCAGAGGTAAACTACTTTATTTGATAATAATAATAATATTTAATATCAATATTGAATAATTATAATATGTCTTTGTAGGTGAATCGTGCTGTTTTATGCAAAAACGCACGAAATTTACAATATTACGCCGAAAATCAAATCTACTCATTCGATTCATTCGGATATCTGCAAATTCTAGATTCTCGACAACGTATAATAAGTGTTCATTATTTCGAGTTAGACGATCACGATTTTCTTCTAATTAATTACGATACGTGTCACGTTAATGTCTTACAATTTACTGGTAGTAAATTTAGATTAATTGCCAGCATTGCTAATTTCGGGTACGTCGAACGTTGGATCAGTTTGTATCATGAAAATTTATTGTATTTTGTTGCTATCGGAGAACAAGCTTGTGGGAGAAGTTCGACAAATTTGTGGAAACTCGAGGATGACGAATTCGTTCACGTTCGTGGTTTCGATGACGCTCTTGATGTTAAAAAGTTAAACAATGATACAATTTTGTTGTTATTCGAGGATCGTTTAGAATATCGAAGTATTGGACAAATAAATAATCAACCTTTGGAATTTAATCGATACGATGTCGTCAGAGATAAGAATCTGAAATTTATTCCCAATACGGATAGAATATTGCTGGCTAATCGATACTCGGTTTATGAATATGATAAACAGTTCTTTAATCTTACGTCTTCTATAAAGTCTATTGTATCTAATGAGATCGTTGGCTTTAAAGTGGGAATTTTTGAAAGAGAAGAATTTCTTCATTACGATGAAAATACATCTAAAGATTATGTATTTGTAAGTAAAAATGTTAAGCTAATCAATAGTATTTGATTTAAACTTATCCATATTTTAAATTGTTCTTTAGATAAGTGACAATAATTTGATGAAAAGGAAGATATTACAAACTATACGGACTCACAATCCAGCATCATTTTCGATCATCAATTTTGAAGGGTTAATCGAAACGTTGCTAATCTTCGTGGAAAATAATAGAAAACTGCAGATGTATGAATACAAAGGTATAATAATGATTGTCAATTTTTTATTTTGCTACGATACTAAGTCTTTGGGATTTTAGGTATCGAAGGGTTTGTGCATAGAGATACCATTAAAATGAAGGCTGAAAAAATATTTAAATTAAAAATTAGAAGATATTCCAATTTAGCGAAAAGGCATTGCTTAGCCGTAGTGCAACATAATCGATTAACGATATTAGAAGCTAAAATGCACGGTGAGAGATTAGATATGCCTACGTTAACATGTACGTAACATGTACTTAATGTATCAGATGTTAATTACCTCATAATAATTGCGAAGAATTTTGGTAGCACGCTAGCTTGGCTTTTAAACTAAAATATTTTTGAAGAAATTATTTATAAATCTTAAATTATTATATTTATTGCCATTATGAAACTAAATGTCATTATAAATAATTTATTAACATGAAATAAATCTAACTTTATCTTAAAATTATTTTTTTGTAAATAATTAATAAACTCCTCCAGTTCGTTTCGCTTTATAAAATGCGACGATTTCTTCATCGATCTCTGGATCGCCAGTCAATGGTAAATTTTTCTCAAAATCGTAATCGTCTTTGCCGTAGTCTATACTTTTTTCCAATTTGTCCTTGTTTGATTGATTATTATCAACAATGGAATTTTTAATAAGAGCATCATTCATTATTAAATCAGGAAATTTATTTGTCACTGTTATATTTGAATTTAATTTAGGCGATGGGATTTTATCATTTTGCAGTGTATCATTGATGCTTTTCGTCACTGAGTTTTTTTCCAATTTTAATGTTTCTATTTTAGTAGGATTATTTTTTGATATTTCGTCAACTTTACTAGTTTCTAATATTTTATCGACTTTATTAGTTTCTAATATTTCATCAACTTTATCATCTTTTAAATTTGGAGTACTCTCAGAACGGTTTAATTCATTGTTGAAGCAAACTTTTGATTCATCGATATCTTCTTTCTCCATTTGTCCATCATTTTTAGAGTTCACGAAAATTTCTTCTATTTCGAGTGATTTCTTGTTCTTCTCTTCGTTAATTTTGACTTTATCTTTCTTAACTTTTGCTTTCTTTAACAAATTGATTAATACAGCTTTAAAAACAAGTTAAGGACTAATAGAAAAAATAGATACTATGGAATAATGTTAATTCCCAAAAAGGATACAAATCTCTTTGTCTCTCTGCTCTACTAAATTCTTATAATATTCTAATTTCTTAACAGCATCTTTTCTACTTTCTTGCAGAGGAAGCATATTTTTCAAATTTTCGTTTTGTATAGCTAATTCCTCGACTTGCTTTCTAAGTTTCTCAATCTCCAATTTCAAAAGGGTATTCTCACTATCCACATCATGCTCCATTACCAATTTAGCATCGTTTCTAACCAATGCCACCCTTTGAGCGAATCTACAAGTCGATATCGTTTCCTGTCAATTATGAAATTTTTCAATTTTTTAAATAAAAATTTCATTCAACTATATTACCTCGATATTTATAGAAGATACACTTAACGTTGCCAACATCCTTGTCACGCAATTACCACCTAAGCTATCCCTTAGAATAGCAGTTAATAAACAATTTCTATAAATAAAAAACAAAAGTTTGTTTGGTTAAATGTGTCCTATTTAGTAACAAACGTATGTAATACCTGTAAGGTATATGACCAGTGCTTTCCTGACCCAAACAGACTATAACTTGTTCCAAGTAATGCAGACTCAAATTAATATGCTTTGCCTCGTTTAAAATTGTCCCGGTAATCGCACATTTATAAACCCGTTCAGATCTGAAAAGACACGAGAGTATCAAAAATTGCCTACTCTAAGGCACACGAAATACCGATCGATAATAACTTACCCAGCGAGATCGACCAAATGCATTTTAGCTTTCTTATAACGATTAGCACCCAACTGTTTGACCGACACGACGATAGTCAAAATACAATGCGATCTCGACGACTGTGGGTTCATAGGCGTGTCCGCGGTGATCCTAAAATTATTTCAACCTCGAGAGAGATGAGTAAAGTTAGCCCCGGACTTGAACCAATCTTAATTAATTTTATTTCAAAAAATTGCTCGCAATTTGCTCATCATGATTATAAAATTGCTCTAGCGGTAGCAATTATTAAAAAAAAGTTATTAAACAATTTCGTAACAAACACTATTTTGACGATTTCTAAGTTATCCGTGTACGAACGGGATCTTTTCTGGGCTCAACAAATTGCGATCAATTTGCTCATCACTGAGTGAGATGAGATTTCGACATCGAGATTTCGACTTCGACCGCGCGAACTCTTCTACCGTGTGCAATTTATGGCCGATCTGCACGTTCTACGGCTCGTTCGAAAGCTAAGACTTCAAGCTACAAGAACGTGTAACTATCATTTGGCTATAGAAATTACTTGAGGAGATATAAGCGTCTAAAGTTGAAAAAAGGAAAGTGAAAAATGCGCATTTTTGGTGCTCACTTAAACTCTTCTAGCTCTATGAATTCTCGGTCGATTCTAATGATTAGAAGTGCGTTAGATAGCTAGAAGTTCAACCTACAAGACGATACCCGCATGGTATGGCTATGACAATTAGAACGAGTATGGCAGACTTGCAAACTTTCGGAAGCTTAAACAACGATGATGCTGATATGATACGGGAAAAGCCCCTATCCTATCGGATACCCTGGATCGTTCCCTTTCGAACGAGCCATCGATCATGCCATTCGGCCGAAAATTGGGGGGTCTAGACTAAAATTTCCAAAGGGTCGATCCCAAAAATGTGTGTCGGTAAAAAATGTCATTGTCGGTAAAAGAAGGAAATGTCGGTAAAAAATGTCATTTCGGTAAAAGAAGGAAGTGTCGGTAAAAAATGTAATTGTCGGTAAAAGAAGGAAATGTCGGTAAAAAATGTCATTTCGGTAAACGAAGGAAGTGTCGGTAAAAAATGTCATTGTCGGTAAAAGAAGGAAATGTCGGTAAAAAATGTCTTTGTCGGTAAAAGAAGGAAATGTCGGTAAAGAATTATTTTTTACCGACATGACTTTGATTTTTTACCGACATTTCTTTCTTTTACCGACAATGGCATTTTTTACCGACATTTCCTTCTTTTACCGACAATGACATTTTTTACCGACACTTCCTTCTTTTACCGAAATTACATTTTTTACCGACATTTCCTTCTTTTACCGACAATGACATTTTTTACCGACATACATTTTTGGGATCGACCCTTTGGAAATTTTAGTCTAGACCCTCCAATTTTCGGCCGAATGGCATGATCGATGGCTCGTTCGAAAGGGAACGATCCAGGGTATCCCATAGGATAGGGGCTTTTCCCGTATCATATCAGCATCATCGTTGTTTAAGCTTCCGAAAGTTTGCAATACTGCCATACTCGTTCTAATTGTCATAGCCATACCATGCGGGTATCGTCTTGTAGGTTGAACTTCTAGCTATCTAACGCACTTCTAATCATTAGAATCGACCGAGAATTCATGGAGCTAGAAGTGTTTAAGTGTGCACAAAAAATGCGCATTTTTCACTTTCCTTTTTTCAACTTTAGACGCTTGTATCTCCTCAAGTAATTTCTATAGTCAAATGATAGTTACACGTTCTTGTAGCTTGAAGTCTTAGCTTTCGAACGAGCCGTAGAACGTGCAGATCGGCCATAAATTGCACGCGGTAGAAGAGTTCGCGCGGTCGAAGTCGAAATCTCATCTCACTCAGTGATGAGCAAATTGATCGCAATTTGTTGAGCCCAGAAAAGATTCCGTTCGTACACGGATAACTTAGAAATCGTCAAAATAGTGTTTGTTACGAAATTGTTTAATAACTTTTTTTTAATAATTGCTACCGCTAGAGCAATTTTATAATCATGATGAGCAAATTGCGAGCAATTTTTTGAAATAAAATTAATTAAGATTGGTTCAAGTCCGGGGCTAACTTTACTCACCTCCTCGAGAGGTCTCTGATTCCATAAAACAATTTACCGATAAAGACGAAACGCTACTTTACCGACGAGAATCACCCAAGAGAAACAATTCCATCGCCTGGTCTTCGCTTTTTACATTGTGGAAGGTCAGATTCTTGAGATGCAATCTCCCCTTTTCGTCTTCCTGAATGATGACCCGCCTGGTGACACACACACGATGAAGCATTAACCAATGGCTCATCTAACTTTACGTCAGTTCATTGAGTTCGAAAGAGCAGTAAACAGGAGGGAAAGAAATGGGTTAAATTCGTGACTATCGATCGTTCGGCACTTTGCCAAGTTCTCACAAGCAACCCAAGGATCAAACTAGAATAAAAAAAAAGAAATAATAGCTGGAAAAAAGAAGAGCGTTCTCCTTTCCATCGTAAAGGAATTCCCGATATTCGTCACATAACTCAGAAGGAAGCTGAAAGGCGCATACCAAGCGTACCGGTTGCTCCATATTCATACTCGGAATCACGATCGAACACGTTAGATCTAACGACACCTTAAATGGAAGCCCACCAAGACAACTTGGTTGGTTGGTTCTTACGGAATGTGGATACGGCGAAAGATGCCTAAAGAGAGGCGCCCTTTTACGAGCTGTGCCGTACTTACGGTAAATCCTCCAAACGCATAGCCTGCTGCTGTTGCACCTGCTTTCGATCGAGCAAGTCGTAACCATATTCATTGTAGATTTCGAGATAAGCCATGTCCACGGAGTACACGTTTTCCGGATGCTGCGAACATAATCGTCTTATTATAGGATATTTTAAAGCTTTCTCTGTGTTTATGTACCATCTTGATAACGTTGAAGAGGTAACGCAGTGTTCTTGGTATAATCCCTTCGCTGTCACTTGTCCTTCCTCCCCCAGTTATGCTATAAGTCTTGCCACTACCTGTCTGGGAATGAAATATATTTGAATTAATTAGAGACTGGATCAGTCGTGGCAGTAATTACAATTCATCCAATCTCAAATTTGTATTATCATTTTTTACCTGCCCGTAAGCGAAGATGGTACCGTTGTAACCATCGAGAACGCTTTAATAAACGAAGATTCGTGCGTGAATAGGATGATCTATGGAATAATAGAATTCTCTTCACCTCTCGATCACCGGTCGACCAACATCCTCGAAGACTTCGCGTTGATTCGCCTTCTCGTCGATGATACGATGAAAGCTAACGAAATCGACGTTCGTGATTACTGTTCTCTTATGGCGTGTGTCTTTCGAGTTACTTACGAAAAATTCCAAGATTCGGGACGGTGATCGACATACTCGTCTAGTTTGATCGATGCACGAAGTACTAAGAAATCTTCCTCGGTGTGATCTTTTACTTGACGATGAATACGATAATTCTAATGAAATGACAAGTTGATTTAAACCAACGTCGATGGTTTCTAAATAAATGAAGTATACCGTAACACGATCGCGATCTTTCTCTGGTTTGAGTCTGGCGTAAACTTTGATGACGTCCGTTCCCATCTTGTTGAAATAACCACGAAATTGGAAAGAGAGATTATCGGCAGATCGATTCTATTGTTTCATTGTATGTTAGTTATTATTTATATAGGATGATCCATTTAAATAAGACCACCTAAATATCTCTTCAGGTTATTGTGATGCAAAAAATGTGCATCGTGGCAGTGGGCCGATATCTGGTAAGAAAATATTTGTTTATATCTAGATTTATATTTAATTTTCCAAGATCAAGGCCATTCCAAGATTATGTTCAGCTACAAGATGCAATAAAAAAAAGCAAATTTACCTCTTTTTCGAAATGGCGGAGAAAACTGAAGGAAACTTTCATTAGTAGACTGCGGATATTTATGCAAATACATATTTTTCTTATTGCGTATGTTTTTCAAATTTTACATGTAAGACAAACCATTGAATATGTCACATGTATCCTTTGTATTTTACATATTTTTATTCAGTTATTAGCTCTACTTGTAATATTTGACGAATCATGAATTATAATTCATATGAATTTGCATAAAGATCCGCAGTCTAATCATTAGAAACAAAGAAAAAATATTTAGGTGGCCTCCATTAGCTAGGACACCCTGTAGAATGACTGGACTATAATAGTTTCGCTATCGATACGCCGGATCCCGTAGCTACCGTACGATGATACGAGAAGAATGGTCGGGGGTGGGTAGATGAATAGGAAGTTACGGGGTCGCCCGGGCGACGACGACAGTGGCGTCGCGACGACGGCGTCGGCGTCGAGTTTTGGCGTCGGCGCATTGAGAGAACTTTCCGAGAGACGCGGCTCGACGCCCGGTTCTCGCGAGTCAGTGAGCCTCGCGCGCATCCGCGCATCCCTTCTCGACATCGCAAGAAGGTTTCTCGCGGAGAAGCCACCGGGACATGTGCCTTTTCGTCTCTTATTGATCGGTGCGCGCACACGCGAAAGAACACGAAGGAAAGGTTTCCTAGAAAAGAAAAAAAAAAGAGAGAGGAAGATAGAAGGAAAGAGAAAGAGGGATTTAAAGGGATCGAGAAGGAGGAGGTTAGGAACAATTGTTTGGAGATACGTCGAGACAATTGGCGAATGGATGCTCCTCGAAAGTTCCTCAACACCGCGGTACGCTCGCTAAGGGCGGATACTCGCCTACGCCCGCGACTATTCCTGGAGGATCGCGCTACTCCGATTTTATTCTTCTCCTCCTTCTCTTTCTTCTTCTTTTTCTTTCATTTCTACTTTATGCGTTCGTTCTCTCTCATCTCGATGGGGCTTCGCCTTTAAGCGAGCTTTTAAAGGGAAAGCGAATCGTGGACGGGTATCGTGGACACTCGGAGGATCCAGGTAGGCAAGATTCTCTTCTTCTTCTTGTTTCGTACTCCACCCACGGATTTACTTTTCCCTCTCTCAGAATCTTTGAGCGAATCGTCCTGGAACGTTGCGAGAGGCTCCCGTTGACATTTCAAAATGTCACTGACTACCTACGTTCGTAATATATATGTATACATACAATACATTTATGTATACGACACATGCATGTATGTATTATATGCATGTATCGGTAGGCTCGTGCCTTAACGCGTTGCTCCGCTCGTGGTTCACGCGAGCTGCTCTTTTGTCGTTGCTGTTTCGAGACACAGAAGCTTGAGAGAGCGAGAGAGAGAGAGACTCTCCAAAGGAATCCCGTTTCGCGAGCAACGGCCGCGGAGACCGGCCGGCGAGGCTCCCGGCAAATGGGAATGCAAAGCCGGCGCGAAAACGACTCCTCTAATTAAGCCGCGCCTTCCCTTCTTTCTTAACTCTTGTTCGAGACACCGTGATATTGTATTTTATGTTTTTTACTTTAAACCTTTTATCGATCCTTCGTGAAAGACTCCCTTCGTATTCCTAATTCTTGTTGAATTACGCGTTGCACAGTGACAAGTTTCGCCGAAAACTTGGCAAAAAGTATAAAGACAAAAATTATCGTAATTTTCAAGATTTATTTATTGCATTTTATTTATGAATTATCAAAGTATCATTTACCATTAATACTATGTTTCATTATACAATTCTCTCAATTTTGAACATTAACGCTTTGAATTACGATTTGAAGATTTCTGAAGGAGAATTCATTGTATTTTTCTGCAATAAATTATGATTCTATGAATTATTTTATTATTTGGACACAGTGTCAAGTTACACCAAAATTCTGCCAAAAAGTAATATTCTGAAAAAGAACATAAATTAAATACAATCACCGAATTGGGAGAAGAAGAGGACTATTCTGATTAATTAAGAGGTACTAAATATTTTACATCGTTTAACAATATATAACATAATTTATCTTCTATTTGAGAATATTACTTTTATCCAGGATTTCAGTGAAACCTGCAGTCGTGTCTATCGGATTAATTTTTTATTAGATTTAAAATAACAATTTTTCCGAGACAAAAATATTATTTGCTTCTTTATGTGTCATTTTTCGCAATGATTGGTGATCATTTTTAGGATGTTAGGATAATATTGAATAACATAATAGAAGTTACGCGATAATGCGCCAACGAGGCAGAGCGTTGCAACGCAACACATCGAGTGCATACCTAACTGTACATCGCGAATCGAACGTATGTACTATGTATGTATATATATAACCGTTGCTCACTCTTTGAGATGAGTTTCATGTTAACACGATGTATCCTAGACACCTAGACACCGTTCCGTATGATCGTTATGTAAAAACATCTCTGGGTGTAAGCTGAAACTACTGAAATGCAGTTTATGAAAAATGTTTCGCGCGATAGTGCGATCTCATGTTGATAACGAGCATGACCTGTGTTAAAAATTCAACATCGATCGAACAGTCGTGGAATATATACGTGTGTATGTATAGTAACGACAGATATCGCGCGTCACACTCTATCGATTTTACGGATTACCAGTCGGCGAGACTCGCGCGATAATAAAATTCAACCGGATAAGGCATTCGTTGTTTCCTGTTTCGCGATGGATGGCAGGATATTTCTAGAGTTACTTTATTTTTATCATGGCCCTGATTCTTTGGAATTCATTTTCTCGGGTTAGATTTAATCGTAGGTTTTATTGATATGGAGCAGTTCTTGAATTTAGGGTCAAGAAATCACTTTACAAAGTGTAGAAGATGTATAACAGAAATATGCATGTCTGAGCTAACTAGGAATTATTAATCACTGTTCTATGAATTATTTATGAACAAATTTCAAATTAACTAATTTTCAATTACTTGCATTACACAGGCCAGCAGCTGTTTGGGTATTTGGAACTTATTTCATATGAATTTGATGCCCTGAATTCAAATATGGCATTAGTGTTTGCCTAGGAACTCAAATTTCTAAGATATAATAATTTTGAATAATTTTTTTTAAATAAAAATTAATTAAATGTTTGTTTCTTTTTTACAAGTTCTTGTAGATAGATGGATGTGATGAAAATACGGTTAACGTCTGTATTAAAGTAGACTAGGTACCTGTAAAGTTTTTATATTAATATTTAGAATACAAAAAAATTATTTCTGCTTTTACACTGAAAATATCTAAACCTAAACGTGTGATGTCACGCTAGCTCGAACGATCGAAATTTTAAGGGCGTGCAACGCACGATAACCAACCGCATTCGCATGTAGAAGGTATAATACCTAGCCGAAAATAGTTTTTCGATGGAAGAGGTTTTCCTTAGACCTAGACGTGGAGGAATAGATAGACGACCATTCAACCATACCTTCTTTCGAAGAGGGAGAAGAAGATCGAGGAATCGTAAATCCTTCCATATTTCCATGGAACGACCTGAAAGTTCGTCTTCGTCGTTTTCATTCTCGTCGTCGTTGTCGCCGTGGTTTATAAGACGAGTCGGTGCAAAGACTTTCTCTAAATATTTAGAATGACTTAGAGTCGACACAGATGTTCGTTCTGGTAAACGAAGATGTATGAAAAAAGGTTTTCCATAGAAAATACGTACTGTAAATACTTTGCGAATTTCAAGCGGTTTGCTATTATACTTAAAATACACGTATAAATGAATGATTAAAGTACTTAAAGAAAAGTTTTAATTACAAAGGTCACAAAAATCAAGGATATGCTAGAGAAAAAATTACGGCATTTTTTTTCTAAAAGCAATGGAAGCACGTTCCTTCGCAAAACGGTAATCTTCTTAACGATCTTCGTCTCGATCGCAGACTCGTAGATCGGTTCTTGCCCTCCTATTTGCCGCGTTCCTTTACGCTTCGCGGATTTTCGAAAGAAAGAAGCAACGATCATCCGTCTTACGCTATACATCTTTTATAAATGTATACAAGTAACCCTCGTATAACGCTCTGATGAAATTTTTATTAAGAGAGCGATAATGCACACGAATATGAAGTTGCTCTAAGCGACGATCTTAGTAAAATTCCCTGTTCCAAGTATATTATACTATCACTTATTTCATAGTTCGTATGTTAACTTACATGAATTACTTGAATTAGATAAATAATTGTTCATATAATTTCAAAGAAAAACCTTAAAACAATTTTAAAAAGTAGATATCCAACCTAATCTCCGAAATTTTTATAGAATTGAATATTTTACTTTATACTTGAACGAAACAAAAGGAATTATTTAAGAAATAGATACCGACTTCGAAAGTAGCGAAGATGAAAAATAAAAAACAAGGGATAAGTAATTCGGAAATTCAACATATTCAACACGTTTAGAGTATTCGGGAAAAAGATAGACAAGGTTTAGCTCAAATTGGTAGATCCGTTGAGAGGATATAGTCGAATAGACAAATGATGGAGAAAAATATAACAACGAGCCGATAGAGGAGTTAAGAGAGCGATTTGTAGAGACGATAAACAATCTCTTTCCTTTCTTTCTCTAAACTTGATCCAAGGCTTGAGAGGGTTTGATTCGAAGTAGGAGGACGAGTCAATAACTATCGGCCGATAAAACGGTCGTGCCCTCTAATCAACGAACCGTTCGTTCATTCGTTAGCGAAACGACGCGATAAAATCGATAGTCCTCCCTGCATCTCTCTCTCTTTCTCTCTCTGTCGACGCGAGAGCAAAGAGCGCCATGTGGCCTATCCGCCAGCAGCTGTCAGCTCCCTGCCTCGGCGCCTTCTTAGGCTTCCTTCACAATCGTAGAAATCTTATTAGAATTAGAAATCATTTTGCAGAATTTAAAGAAACATTTTACTAACAAAATCTTTCCACTATTGTCCCCGTTTGTCACTTTATACTTAATAAATAAATTTATTTTCAAATACAAATAGCTACGATTTTTGTCTAATAAAATACTTGATTTCTTTACATAAAATTGAATAAAATAAATCAAATAAATAACAAAAGTAAATATTTAATGATAGATTGAGCTATTTTTTGAATCAAATTATCCAATTTCATATATGGGAGTGTCATACCCACCTAATAGCTCGTGTTTCAAATTTTCACCTCACTTACGCCGGGATAAATTGTGTTTGATCTTATACGTGCTTTAGAACAAGTTTATTTAAATTGATCAACACCTGCTGAAAATACATGTATCGTATAATTAATTTTAAACGACCTCGAATGACCAGAGATTACGTGGGATCATTGCGTTTATCGTCGCGACGAAACGTACGCCTTTTGCAAGAACTCTCGTGGCTGTCCTCGAGCGAAAGGTCGAGAGGTTAAGGTCAGCGCGGTGGCTTCGTGATTCATTCATACTTTTATCGATCCTGACGCGTGTCTGGTCGTCCCCGTGTGAACGCACCCTTAAAGAAATGGACCGCTGTGCGACAAAACGGGCCGAGTGTTTCTCCGGAGTGAGTCACAGAGTTTCGGCTTCGCGAGGTCTACCAAATATTGTACTTTGCGAGAACGTACGTGGTCCAGAATGATAATGGTAGCGATAAGCCTCGGGAAGTGATAATAATTTCTCTGTGGGTCTCTGTTTCGTAAACCTTCGTTCATCTCTATCGTGTTAAAAAGATTTCCTTCGAGAAAACTGACACCTTTAAGGTCAAATTCATTCGCAAGACTTAAATGTACGAGTCGTGTACAGGCGATGCTGAACTACTGGACGGCGCACGTTGGGGGACTCTATAGTAACGTTGGACATTTGGACAAAAGATAAAAGCTTGAACTTGACAATTGCATGCTATTGGCGAAATACTATTACTAATAGTACGTAATAGTTCACTATTACGTTCAACAATGTTTTTCCATCTAGTGTCAGTAATTATTTCATAATACTTAATACTAAATACGTTAGTGGAACCAGTCTTTGTCTTAATATGTAAGGCAGTAGCTCTATTTTATGTTTTTACCTAAAAGATGTCTAGTGTCCATATTGTTACAGCTATAATGTATACAAAAATTAATGAAAAAGAACTTTAATTGAAGAACGGAGTTTCCTTACACGTCATTACATTATTTCATACACATTCACATTCACACATATACATTACAGATGTCATGGAAACGTTATGTAATTTTTTTAATTTGTTTTTTTAACAAAATACATGCAATTGTCAGGTTTAAACTTTAATGTTTTGTCCCAATGTTTAAAGTTCCTATATAAGTTGCCCCACTGTGCGGCGTCGAGCGTCGTGTCCACGTGTTCATATTTCGCTAGTAAACAAATATTTTTTTCGCTCGATCGAATTCCATGTCGCGTGACTCACCCGTGACTCCGTCTTACGTTTCACGGTGCATTCGTAAAACGAAGGAGAAGAGAACGTTAAACTTCGTAGCATGCGTTTACGAGAACTCAGCCAGTTTGCTGGTTGGTTTCTCGAGAGAGAGAGAGGAGACGCATGTCCTGGGAGTATCGTTCGTGAAAAATACATGAGTGATACGAAAAAAGCTCTTGCACGACTCTCATACAAGAGTTGGGATTCGAGAAAGGAGAAAAGAGGGTTCGTTGGTCGATAAGGAGGGGCAAGTTCGAGTGAGCCTAGGAAGAGTCTCGTTCCTCGAAAAGCGTCTTTCCTTTGTCTCCTTGGCTATAGCAACGAAGGATTATTTCTTCTTCTTCCTCGCCCCTTCTTCTTTTTCTCCTTCTTCCTATGGAATCTCGCTTTGTGATTTCTCGGAAGCACCGATCCCCGTTTATGGGATCGAGACATCGTACTTGGTGAAACGTCAACCCTTCTTAAAAGAAATTACCGGGAAGGACGTCGAACCAATGACTATTTCCATCCTTTACATCGACAGTTAGAAGATAAGAGGAGCTTGAGTTTGATTCAAAGGCGTTTGCCAGAGTGACTCTCGGCAACGTGACACGAAATCACGGATCGGCATAGCCACCGAGACCCTAATTGTCGTCAATTGCTGCCAATTGAGGGAACTGTGAGTCCCTCGAGAGGGACCAGCTGCAATTTAAGGCTCGCTTGCCTCCTCTAACAGACCGTTACGCGTTCTTGTGGACCTTCCTTTGAATTATGACGTCAGCGATATTATATACGTATTATTTAAAGACACGCATGCTCTCGGTGTAACCTAGTCAAATTGAGAAACTTGAAATCGAGAGGAAAGGCCTTCGGAGGTGACCTCTTTCGTCCTACCTAACCTCCATTGTTCTCTGATGTCGCGAGCAAGGAAATTCGCGTGTAGCCAAACGGCAGAACGACTGACCCGTCCTTAATAAACCGTGAAACCATTCCTATTACGATGCCACGCGTTGCTATGGGCACGAACCGTGCTCGATGCAGCGGCAAAGGGTGCGGTGCTGTGCCGTGTGCTAGCTGCATCGAATTAGCATCGAATTTCCGGTGAGGAGTAAGGTATATACGTACCTACGTATGGTCTGGTCCTCTCGATTTTTTATTCCTCTCGTAAGTGTGTACACTATGGTCCTACAAAAAAAAAACCTTGTTATAATATATATCGGTTAACTGTAGTAGTTTTTAAAATAAATTATAATATTTTTTTTAAAGCTTAATAGTTTTGCCACAAAAAGAAAAAATTCATGAAATTTGCCATAAATTCAGCTTTGACCTTGAATAACTTTGAAACCTGTAGATTTATAAAAAAAATGATAAGACATTTTTTATAGAGCGTAAAAATATGTCTTGGTCATATCTGCAAATGAATTACTTGACGATTAATAAAATTCAAAAGCAAGAAATAAATTTTTTCCCAGTTAATCTTATGGAAAATAAAAAAGTGCAATGAGGGACACGTTAATATTAATATTAAGAGCCCATCTCTTAACAGACGTCTTTTTAGGCTAAAATGAAACTTTTGAGCTTTTTTCGACAGAAAAAAAAAGTTTTTTTCCGAAACACTCTAGTATACACATAAGGTCTTCTTATTTTTCGCTTTGGACGTCTCAACGCAAACTGGGTTTTCACTATCTGGCACGGGCCGTCTGAGAAAAAAAAGGGAAGTTCGTACGCGTGTGTGTATGCGTGTATATAACATAGGGCTTTGGTAGGGCTTTGGTAGGTCGATGCCAAAGCAGTGGGGGAGGTCCTCGAGCAGATGTTTGGTCCACGAGGACGAGTGCCAGGGGTCCCTTCAGTGGGCCGTGGGGTGCCGTACCACCGACTTACCCTTCGCTCGCTCATGCGCGCGAGCGCGGAGCGGAGCGTGTTGCCGGATCGAGAGAGGAAGGACGAGAAACTCGCAGTCGAGATCACGAAGAGCCACGTGGAGACTCTGTGAGTACGCTCGAGAGTAACCTGCCTTCTTCTTACTCCTCCTCCCTTCGGAGTTTCTTGGGATCTTCGTCTGGGACCGTCGCCTTTGTGTCGTGACTCATCGATCCTCCTCCTGTTCGATTATTCGATCGATGCGTCCTCGTCTCGCGTGACGTCGGATCAGGCGGAAAAGTTCGCAAGATGACGGATAAATCTTTAATAAAAGTGTCAGTGCGTTTACCGTGTCTAACGTGGTGAGTTATGTTCTTGTTTGGAGTCTGAAATGGATCTACAACTCTGAAGTCAAACTTGAATATCAATAAATCGTGTATGTGTGTTTTTGGTGACGTTCGGAAGATAAGGAATAGTGAAAAATTACTTTGTTCCACTTGGAGTTGACGAAGACCATGCACGTTCCAGGACCTACCACGTTCTGAGGTAAAAAGTAGAATGCGTCGAGGTTAAAATGCACGGGTGCGTGAAAGAGGGGTGCTTGTGTACACGCTCAACCAATAGCCAATCGAGTTCGACCACTTCCAGCACTCTTCTGCTGCTACATCGGCTTACTCGTAATCGACGTTCCTATCGATACTCTTCCTCTTTCAAGAGAATCCCGGAATTTACGTAACGTTGCGAAAAGCAGGAATATGATGACGATGTGACGTTGCATTAATTAAATTCGACGCCAGTGGCGGCATGCTCGAGACGAAAAGGAAAGTTGGCAAGCGCGATTAAATTCGATGCAGGAAATCAATGATCGTCTTTTTCTCTTTAAAAGGAAGAGAGAAAGAGGAAGCTACGAGAACCCTCTACCAAGGAAACGTCGTTCTCTAATTTCTAATACATACAACGTGAACGGTATTTACTTTTAGTAGTCACTTTATAAGTCGGTCTGGCACGCTTCGATTAAATTACCAACTTATATAACGTGGAAATATCGGAATTCTTGTCTCGAGTCCACGAGAAAAGCGGATGGAAGCGCGTAAAGTACAATGAAACGATGATCTTCTCGAGAGACTAACGTTCAAGTGTTTTCGTCGATGGACTTTAACTCGATTTGAGAAAGTTTCACCGACATCGAGCACGCTCGTAAAGAGTTTACTTAAAAAGGAGTTACGTTATTACAACGTCGATAATTTCACATCCTCGCTTCGCGTTAATTGCGCTCGCAAATTCGGTAATGAAATCGGCGGCGTCTGTGTTCGTTTATCGACGAAACCTTCCTTTCAATGAGTGTTGATTTATTCGACTTTCCCTTGGCCCAATAGAAGTAGAAAGATTACAACCTTTCATTTTGCTTTCTTCTCGTGGTATTCGGCCCTTCCTTTACGGCGACCGGAATCCATGTTGGTATCGGAGATACTAAGGTGTGTCCGATTCATTACTATTACGCCATGTCATTATTAACGCGACAGATACGAAATAGAAAACTTGGAACTGTATTTAAGGTGTTCCAATTCTGTGAGTAATGGATTATATTTCGATGGAATAAATAGTTAATAGCTGTACAATATTAGATATTTCTATCTTAACGGAATCACTGATAGGTCTCGTTAAAAAAGAGATCTATGAAAATTTCTTTGTTCGTTTTCTATACCCGCCCCTGGGTAGGAAAATAACCCTGTAATGGTTTCAACTGCTTAATAAAAAAAATAAATAAATAGGTAAATAAAAAAAAAATTTGCTTTCTTTGTGCGATCGTTCAGGGGTTAATTCGGAAACTACTGCTTAGATACGTACCTATATTAGGTTGTCTCAAAAGTTTTTTCGCGATGTTTTTACGATTTTTTTATGATAATTAAAGAATATTTGTTATGACACTCGCTGAATTTGTCTCAATATCTGTTGCAAGATAGGTATAAAAAAATTAAAGATTTATCTATAAAAATTGAAGGTGAGTTTAAAAACTCTGAAAAAGATTGGTTAACAACAAATTTACTATAATCATCTTAAACTTTCCTCTCAACCATATTATACCAACGAAAAAATGTTTCAATTGGACCATAAACAACAGAATAATCCTTGTATACATAATGACACTGGTGCAATAGGAAATCACTTTTAAGTGCAGCTAGTTCGTATTATAATTCTACGCGCCACGATGACAGTTCTAACGCCAAGAAAATCATGGTGCTAGATACGAGACGTTTGAAAAGGAAAACTATGACAAATCGTTACTATGTATATATGTAAGTATGCATCTACTTGTCTGTACACATATACATGTGTAGATTGATTTTTTTTGGTCGCTTAGATCAACGCGCCACGTGTAACGCCGCGCGTAAATCAACGGCGGGAAGCGGCGACCCGGTCGCTTTCTACGTGCCCGGCACGATGATTAAGGATCCGCTTTTCAGGGTCTCATCTATCAGGGACGCGTTCCTATTCGATGGAAGCGCATTGCCTACATATCTATGTTTTGCACGAACGTTTATTTACATGTACGTGTATATATACAGGGTGATGAGTAAAAAGGATCCGTAACTTGAGGGACTTATAGTATTCTCCGAGAGGAGTAAAAAATGTCTAATATACATGGGTCCCAAAAGCAACCTTTTTGCTGTAATTTAACTTTCATAATTAATGAATGATTATTACCGTAAGTCTCTTGGTAACATATTGAATGTAAACAGAGGAATTTGTTTAAAAATACACTAGTTCAAAGTTTTACTAACATCAACTATTACTATTACTATTACTAACATCAACAAAAATATTACTCCGTAGATACAAAAATATGAACAAATCTTCATAATTCTTCGATATGTCCTCTTCCTATTTGAATTTTCGGTTATTTCTAAGCAAATTACTCTGTTTACATTTAATATGTTACCAAGAGACTCATGGTAACGAACATTCATTAATAATAAAAATTAATTTACAGCGAAAGGGTTGATTTTGGGACTCATGTTTATTAGACATTTTTTATTCCTCTCGGTTAGTATTATAAGCCCTTCAAGTTACGGAACCTTTTTACTCATCACCCTGTATGTACACATGTGCGTCGTAGAGAATTACGTGTAAAGTATACGCATATATGTACGTGGGCGTCTTGCAGCATCTTCGCGCGAAAGACCATCACCGATTTATCTTTACGCGTGTTCCGCGATACGAGAGTTACGTTTGCATACAAAAAGAAAAAAAGGTAAAACTTTAATCTCTCCTCGTTTCTTTTACCGAAGCCGGCAGACCCTTTTCTTTTTTATGACTCCGAAGTATACGACCCAACGACTACTGTACACGTCGAAACATAAAAGAGGCGATTAACGAGATAACTTGGTAGTGGTAAAGATGGGGTTAGAGAGTAAATGGCACATATTCGATGAGAGGATGAAATTATTCCAACGAAAATGATCCTTCTGCTCCGATTTCAATCGAATTTCGATTCTTACAAACTTTAAAAAAAAAAAAAAATGTTATACTTTGTCAAAGTTTTAACGTTCGCTGGTAAACGTTTCGGTCTGGTACGCGTGTAATGAGCGTGTTAAAATAAGAAAAGAAAAAGGTCGAAAGAAAATTAGAGCAGACTTCATTTCGTAAGTCTCGAAGAAGGTCTTAAGTAAATGCAATGTCGGTGAACGAAAGGCAAATCGGAGTTAAGATTACGATGTAACCGGGTTACTCCACCCGTCTCTTTCTCTCACGTTTCCCCAACGCAAATTGCATCGTCCTGGATCTTCGAAAAATCTCGACTCGAGTTATCGCGTCAATGATCGCTGTGCCAAAAATGGGAGGGGCTCTGGGAGAAGAAAGAATCATTGGAGAAAGAACAAGTTTGCGTTAGGAATAATAAATCAGCACACCTTCTTGTCGATGAAAGTTCCTGCTAAAAAAAACAGAGTGACGATGACGAGATTGTTTGTTGGTTTGTTCGATGTGTCCTCCTTTTGTGACGAGTCGTTACTTTGACTCGAAATTTTCGAGCACGTTTGCGAAGACGTTTCGAAGAACGTATTCAAGTATTCCTACCACGTTGCATTTTATTTGGAATTTTGGGACGATCGGAGATCCTTAAGGCAAACGGAAAAATACGGTGTTTCTGATTCGTAAATGTGTCCTACGAAAAACAAATAATAATCAAAAGAAATCAGTGTGAAATCATTGATTGACAATTAGAGTCGTTCGTTCGAGACAAAGCGAGATTATTGCACCCTTTAACGTCGGTAAGTTTCGTTCGCGAGAGAGGAATCCAATAATGAACGAGTAGGTAATCGTATACCGGATATCAGCCCTCGATGCCTCGATACTTCAAGGGTTCCCTTAATTAAATCATCGGTCGGTGAGGCTCGAACAGAGGCATCAAATCGATAAGCGAGTTAGAAGGAGATAAAAAAAGGTTCACTTACCTACAATATTCGAGACTTTAAAGGAATCGATCCTCTTTATCCAAGATATTTCGAAACATAAATAATCCTTAATCGTGACCAGTCATCGCTTAGCTCGTATATCGCCAATGTTTTAACGTTAGTTTAGAAATTCATGAAAATCGATCGATTTACCAGCTTTATCTCATTTATCGAGATATAAAATCGAGATTAATACGTACATGTCATATCGATGACAGGTATAATCGGTAATTACTAGCCGATATTAGAACGAGTTTAGCTCGGGTTTATTATTAATCGCTAAGACGGAGTCTCAGCGAGTAAGAAGTAAGTACATTATCTCTTGCGTTTTTTCAAGCAACAGATGATTACCGTTATTCGAAAGTAACGACTCTGCAATATCGCTACAGGACAGCGTCCAAAGTGAGAGCGGGCGTGTGCACGCGTTCCTGCATAAAGCAGCCGACACGAGTTTTCTATTATGTGTTAACTAAGATTCTTTCAACGACATTCTTCTTCCCTGATAAAGAGTTACCCGTTGTTTCCTAATTTCTAATCCTTTCTCATAATTTCTACTCGCTTTCTTTCTAATACCTTTCACTGCGAAATAGTAAAGATTAGACGATTAAAATGTTCCATAATCGAAATTGCGCGCTCGCGTACGAAGTAATTAATTTTTTGTCGTTAATATTCACTCGGGCGTATAGTTCTGGTCGTCTAATCGCATAACACGCTTAGAGAAAGGTGAAGGAAAAATCATGAAAGATAAAGAGTGGTACCTGCATGAACGTACAACATACATACGTCTCGGCGACGAGGTACAAAAATCCCGGCACACTGACCCACTAAAGACGATAAGAAGCAGTAGCAGGAGAACAAGAGGGAAAAAAAGGTTACGGCAGTCAAAAGCAACGTTCTTGATTACGAATGTTCGAGTCTCATGCCGTGCTATTAATTCGTAGACACATTCCAGGGTAGATCGGTGCAATGCTCTAATTCTCTCGGCTACTTTCTTCCACGTATCTTCGATCGCCCGTGATATTGCGACTTTGAACTCATTAAAGCGTTTAGAATGATCGATGGATTTAGACGATCGAGTTTCGATCTTTGATCGGTTACTTTAACCTGGATAGCTTGAAATTGAAATGTATTGGGATATAAAGGGACGTAGGGGAAACTTGCTTAAATCGTACCACAATCATCAACAGCAGTGAGTGCCTTTATTATTAGAAAATGTTAAGTACAATCTGTCATGTTAACCTATGCAAGTGACTACGGTTTGTTGACTCTCTATGATAAAATATTTGTAAAGTAAGGTTTGTACTTCATTTCTTGTAGTTTTTCTTGCATGATTTATAAGCATTTTGTTTAAATTGTATCAAATGATGGTAAATAAGACCGAAAAGTAATGATTAAATTTCAAAATACGATATAGGAACAAATGTTCTTAAATCATTCTTTTGTAACGTTTTGCAAAATTGTTTTTTTTTCAAAAATTTATGTTATTTTCTTTCAAGTTGATTACTCACTAAATAAACATTTGATTACCATATTTTAAATTAATTTTTCTCGAAAATATAAGCATTAGTTCTTAAGTGGTACGTAGGCAAGTTTCCCCTTATAAGAGTTGCGTGCAAGGAAAAGGGATTAGAGACGAGCTGCACGATCGAGAAATTGCTCTTTCCCGTTTCACACAATCGACGACGTGACGTTTATTGTCGTTGGAAAGCGACATGAAGTCGGAGCCGATTATGGCGCTTACGCGATTACGTCACTCGTAATAACGTTGGATTTGCTGTAACTACGTTAGTTGCAATTACACACGTAGTAAATACATTTTAAAGACATTTAACGATAACCATCGAAGATTGCCGAAAACCTTTTCGAGATCTTCAAATAAGTTAACACATCAACTGCTATAGTACTTTTGCATAAACCTGTATCTCTATCTAATTTTGTTTATAATTCTTTTCCAGAATTTATATGTCTTGCTATTAATTTGTTTCGACCTCAATAATTCCTCGGAAATATTGCATTTAATTATTTGAAGAGATTAGACGATGCGTGAGGTCGAGACACATTAATGCTACATTGATTACATTCGTGATTCCCAATGTTCATCTGGAATTTGCCGTTACGTTTGTGATTGTACAAATGGCAAACGAATCATTTATTATCTATCGAATGCTTAATATCTATCAATAATCATAAGACTATCTAAAATCCTTACAAGAGTGTTTGATGTAGAAGAGGTCAATGACGTGATCAACAGTAATCGCGATGAAGATGATGATGTTTCGTTGTTATTGTTAAGATTATCATTTAACAACTTGTATAACTTTCTGAATATTTCTAACGGTATAACATATTGCTCGATCTGTAAGAAGAAAACAGAAAATCGAGAAAGTATTCACAGTTCGCGCCTTACGTGCTCGACCCTTATAACGTTTGTTTAACTCGTTCGACCGACGCAATGAATAAGAAAAAGAAACACAAGCAGACAATGTCGAACGAACGGAGAAGACCCGACGCACGCACGACCTTTCATTCGCGTCTGGCAAATTAAAATGCGTCTCTCGATGCGCGAGGAGGAGCACGGAGACACCGTTAATGGCGGACACAGCTACGACTACTTAAATTTATTCTAAAACGCACCTCGGGTCAGTGTGCCACGATTTTTGTCGAGCAACAGGTGTACCGACTGTGCGGCTTGGCACGTCGAAAGGCACTTTGTCGATCGTTCGACGCGATGTCAACCTGCTCCTGCCTCTTTTTCTACAATATATACATACATGCTCATTATTATGCAAAGAGAAAGAAGGCGCGTCCCCAGCTCGTACTCTTAAAACCATCCACCCACCGAACACGTTCTGCCGTTGTTGCGTTATGCTTTTTTGACATTGTTTGTACAATATTTTTATGAGGTTGTCGCGATAAAGTTTAAAAAATATCAATAATTTGGACAAATTTGCTAGAGATTTAGTAAAATCTCGGAATATTGAAAATGTTGGACAAATTATTTTACTGGTCAGTGATATTGCAAATGATGACCAGATTTTTATATTGTATTGATAAAAAAACAGGAATTCGTTGAAGTTCGCGAGTTCATCGCCTCTAGGAAAAGATGTAACCCTATTATATACAATTATTAATAATTTGTATAATTCAAGACCTGCATTATTTTAGATACCTATTTAAACCGTTATTAATTGATTATTGTCTGAATAATCACAATTAAAATTGTTCTGATTCGAAAGACTAGGTAAAATAACCTAAAAACAAATAGAGTAATAAAGTTATTTAGCAATTTACTAAATTACCCTAGCAAAATGGTATAATATCATACAGATTTACAATATCACTGAATATACTTATGGACTAGATTACTGGTATTGATCGATATTCGATAAACAATGTCAATATTCTTAGATAATTACTAGAAATGTATCCAAATCACTGAAACAGAGTGTTTGTGAGATGTCCTTACACGATCTCTTTAATAAAAATCAATTTCTTCCGGATAGGAAATATTTATTCACTCTCTTGGTTGAAATGTTCGCACATGAGGGTGGAAATCGATAGGTTTAGTTAGGAAACACCGGAAGTAACAAGAAACACGGATGTCGAACACGACTGATGGAATTCAAACTTTCGAATACGTTTAAGTGCGAAAGTCTGCCAGCTCATTCGCAAAAAAAAAAAAAAGGAAAAGGCTCGTAGGTCGCGGCAACGAGAGTCCTTTGTTCCTTTGATTAAGAACCCGGTACGAGCTGCGAACGAGAGTGGAATAGAGGAGCGATCTATGAATGAGCCCACGCTCATTGGACACCTACGCTGAATACCGTTCGAGACTCGACACGGCATAACCGAGTCGTTTGAATTTGGCCCGATTCTTAGCTCGTTCTAACTCGAACATTTTCAGTTATTTACATGAACATTTAAGTTTCTTTTATTTATGAGCTTGTTTCTTCAACGACGGACCTCGAAATTCCAATAAAATGATCACTTGATCTAAGATGATATCAACGGACGAGACTTCGTCTTTACATTTTCCTCAAAAGTAATTTTCCGATCGATCGAATCCCTGGAAAGAAATAAGAAAAAAGATTGAGAGAAGGAGAATCGCACGAGGAGCTCGCGTTATCGCTCAGGAATGTGCGAGTTGTCTTCGAAAGAGGCAGGGGAAACCGGTGTGTCAGTGAGAGGTCACGCATCGTGTCCTATGCGGGTAAAAAACATGGTGGAGCAATAGGAGAAATTTTCCCATTTCCGTTTCCGTCTTTCTCCGAAATTCAAGAAAATGTACACACACATACACTAGGCTGGGTCGATTTTGATAATTCTCGAATTTTAATACATGGGGTGTCTACAAAGTTTCCAATTGTTATTAAAAAGAGGAAAACATAAAAATATTCGATATAATTTTTAGCACTCTATCGAAGTTGAAATTTTCCGGTACAATTATTTGAAAAGAAAAATATTTATCGATTCATTTGAAATAATGAATTATTTATTTATTTATTTTTAAAAATTTTAAGTTTGACAAAAAATAATCCTCAAAATAAGATGCAATAAACAGTAAACCAAAGAATAAACCTAATAATAGGTATCTGATATAATTTCAAAGAACAATTTCACAATTATTTCAAATAATTCTAAAATAAAATAATATGTCATTTAAAATAATATTTCAAATAGCTAATGTCATTTCAGAAATGCCCAGGTATGGATAAACCTACATAAATATCTCCTTTGGTAACTACATGACCAAACCTGTCATCATATTACAAAACCGTAATATCCAAACCGCATATTCGATACGAGCGTAATCGATTTCACTGACAGTACTCACCACCACCATCGACCTATGACACTTTCTTTAGCTCGTAACGATATCGCGTAAATAGACATACCGTGAACTCGTCTCGATCTCACCGTTATACTCGACCCATAAAAACGATCGCTGTAGAAAAGCTACGGAGATGTTGAAGTGAGGACCGAATGAAGCAAACAGGAGAGAGAGAGAAAGAGCGGTCGAGTCGGGTCAGGAGGACGTTCGTACGGACGTTTCGTATGGACGTTCGTACACGTATAAACGTGTGGCGAGGACGTACGCAGAGAGGAACGGATAAAAGGACGGAGGAGGAAGGAAACCACGTCGAACGGTTTCTAAATGGTGGGCCGTTAAAAGCCGTATACGAAAGTATATACTGGCATACCAAGAGTCTCGTGTTTCTCTCTCGCACTCTTTTCTGTTTCCAATTCGAAGCGACCACCCAAGGTCGAGAAGGGTCCCGAACGGTCCTTCGATGAGATAAGGGCGAACGATCGAAGACCTCCGAGTGAAAGGTGCCACTCTACCTCCCTCCCTTCCTCTCACTCTCTCTCTAGTTCTCTTTTGAATCTAAAAAAAAAAAACCAGAAGAAGAGACGCGTTGTCGCGACGTGGGACTTTGATCTCCCAAACTAGTCAACTTCGATTAAGTTCTAAAGCATTACGTTGGGATCGCTCGTCTATCCATTAGACCTACCAATTTCTAACGGGTGAACGCCTCGTGCTAAAACTTCGGTAGTAGGTATATACCCTAAAAACTTTGTACATAGTTGGTCGTCTCTATAAAGGGGGACTTTGTTCATAATGCTTTAGCCTTGGAATTATATTTGGAAGGAGGATTTTGTTACCGGTCTCTTGTTTCTCTTTTATGTTGTTATTTTATTCAGTTCTTCTAGTACCATGTTCCGTAATGTATTTAAGTATACGTATATACCGTTTGTTTTTTTACAATTTACGCAAAAGATCGACAAAAATCCATGTTGACCAACCAATATTCAACACCACCGCACTATTTCCTTAGATCACGGAAAAGATTGTGAT
This sequence comes from Ancistrocerus nigricornis, assembly GCA_916049575.1. Classification (NCBI taxonomy): domain Eukaryota; kingdom Metazoa; phylum Arthropoda; class Insecta; order Hymenoptera; family Vespidae; genus Ancistrocerus; species Ancistrocerus nigricornis. Next base: position 3,064,122 of record OU696668.1, on the reverse strand, counting down.
CTTCACAATGTGAATCGTCCTCAAGGTCGACGATCCACCAGAAGGAATGGCAATAAACTTCTCTCCTCTCCCCCTCGGGCGTTCCTCCCTCCCTCTACTCTCCTCACCATCTTCTAGTCCAAGGAAGGAAAAAATATCCCGACGGTCGTACGCCTCATTTTTCTTTCTGAAAAACCAGTCGTCCAGCGGCTGCTAGAAGAGACAAGATTGCATTCCGATGCAAGCAAGGCTCCTCTGGTATCGCGAGGCGAACAAGGACGATGATTCGCTAAAACTACTTTGTTTTATGTCGATCTAACGCTTCACGTATCACCTTTTACAAATTCTCGCCTTTCGGGACAATAAACTTTCATATCTTGGTCGTCAATTTAACCCTTTATAGGGCAAAACTTTCCATATCATTTTTTCCACCTTTTATGCTTTATTCTCGTTAATTAGGGTTCAGTGAACACGAATTAAGCTTGTCTAAAATAAGAGGTCGAAATATTGACCAGTTTCTTATAAAGAGTTAAACGACGTTCATATTTACATATCGCGGTACGATTGGAAAGGGTGAGATGCTAAATAGCTTCACTGATAATTATGTAGATAGATATATGTTGATAAAATATAAGAACCGTTGTAAATCAATTTCTAATCAGAATCAAGAAATATTTGTCAATCTCACTGAACACTCAAAGGGACTTCAAAAAGTCGTTTACTATTTAAAATCACTCATTACGTATATATAGACGATATGACAAAAAATAATGTCGTGAAAAAATATATTCTTTGATTCCAACAGAATAATAATGCTTACCGTATAAAAAAAAATTGGCATTAAACGGAATTCCGAAGCTGTTGAAAGTTTCGTTCGTTGTAGATACATTTTTGGAGTTCGATCGTTGATGGAAAGCGTATGTATGAGTCGAACGATTGCTCGATCGCCTATTGCATGATCGAAGGATCAAAGTATTCGCGGCCGAGAGTCCCTACAGGTCCCAAGTAGGACCCCCTTCCTCTCGGAGATGGCCGCTGCTCGGGAGAACCACCTGTAGACTGCTCCGAGAGGTGTTGTGTTTTCACCTGGCAGTCGTAGCTACGATCGCGAGCAAGCCGGTACCGTCCCACCGATATTATTCGCTCCATCATTTTTTGTACTTCAGTTTTTTTTTCTTTTTATGAAAAATATCGGAGATCGTCCGATCTTCAGCAATTTTTAAGAGAGCTCGATGAACCGTACTCGTGACAAAGAATTTCTCGAATCGTATAAGACAACGTTTGGGTGCCGATCGTAAATAGTGAAACTATTCCGGGTTCGATTTCGTTCGAGGAACTTATCGGTACGATGTGATTTCGCGAATAGAAGGTATAAAATCGTGAAGTGTGAATTTATTTAGGGATTGGACTTTTTTTTTTTGTGAATCGAAGGTTTAAAGAAGGCGTCAACTTTCTGGCGGATTCGAGATGGACACGGTGTTGGAAAAAATGGGAAAACTCAATCTGGTAACGTTATACATTCTAATCAACCTGTTCTGTGACGAGACTAAATAATATCGATGGTCACTATATACTTGATCGTACAAATCGAGTTTCGGTCGTCGATGGTACTACGGAGTCATGTTTAGTCAGGAGGCCGAAAAATGCATGATAGTTAGGAATTTTTTTTCTTGGAAACTATAAGTTTTCATAAAAAGGTCTCGTGTATGAAATAAGGTGAACCATTATAAACATAAATAAATTTTATTGCGAAAGAAATATTTCAATGATTTTCAATAAACAAATTTGGTGGTTTTTAGTTTATAGATATAACTGTAACTAAGCTTCGGAAAAACAAATCCTTCGATACAACAGGGGCTCCTTTATATCAGTTATAAACTAGTTCTAAGTGTAACGTACCCCCTGGATGCCTGTAACTCGGTTAATTTTGGCCAGATTTATTTGAAACTTTCAGAGAATATTGTCAAGATTGCATACTTAAAGAAAATGTAGAAAACAAAAAACGATTTTCTGAAATGTCTAACCGAGCGTGACCCTTTAACATATAGAAGACAAAAGTGTTAGATTCAAACACTTTTCCGTAAACTCATCTAACGCGTAACGTTCCAGTCACCGCGACGAAGTCGAATGAGATAATATCTAAACAACCAAGCGTCCTAATTGCATTATCGCATAACGTGCCATACGTAATTAAGCTTAACTCTAACTAAGGCTATTTAAACGTCGACACGTCCGAGCTAACAGTAACCGGGAAGAGGGCAAAGTACCGCAGGACGTCGGAAGCGCGTTTTGCATCATTTAGCAGAGATTGTCGAAGGATAATTAAGGTCAAGGAACAGACTCGTTCTTCGTATAACGATAGTGCTCAATTTTCTTGTCAATTTTTTGTCATCTAGTCGATCGATTCGATTCGACTGATTTTCCACGGTATCATCGGAATATATCAAATATATTTTTCATAGCTGACATCGTTGAGGGAACGAGGACGCGTACGAGTCAGGAAGCTTCTCGCATGCACGCTTGGCCAATCGCAAATTACGTAAAAAATCACGGTGCTCCTTCGAACGTGCGAAGCCGAACGGTGGCCAAGTCCGTTGCACGTACTTCGTGAGCACGTATATACAGATATGTATATACAGTAATGAGCAAAAGTGAGTCCACGTAGTTTAAAATAGAAATACTTTTTTATAATTGAACTGAATGACTGGAATTATTGCAATTGCATAGACGAATACGTTTGCTATATATCGTAGTTTTTTTTTTTGTTTTGAAGAAAGCAGAGTCTTCAAAATTATAAAGAAAATAAAAAAGATGGACTAACTGCATGGACTAACTTTTACTCTTTACTATACATACATATACGAACCAGCGTACTTAGGGATGCGTTACAAAACGTACGATTAATATACAAGACGAATATGAGGAACGAGTCTCGCAGGAGTCCATTGTTTGTTAATAATTATCGATGAGCACGCACGAGCGAAAGTTACCAGGCGAAAATGTGTCGTCGTTCCTTTCGAAAGAAAGCGAGTACGTTGCGTTTCTGATGAAAGAGAAGAATAAGAACAACAAAAATGAGCTAAGGTATTCGTAAGAGCCCGAAGGTACGTACAGGACTCGTGTATGGCTCGTACGTTGTATATACTTCGATTCTCTCGATATCTTGAGACTTTCACTCGCAGTCTGGCGAAAAAGTTTGCATTGTATATATGTATCTACCATCGTTGATTTTAAACGAATGTTTGATTTAAGGCAGTATCCCGATTTGAACCTTCAAAATACTCTCTTGGGAGTTTGAGATTAAAATTGAAGCTTATAGAATAGACAAAATTTATCTAAATTTATATTTTAATTTTTTGTAAATGAACTAAACTATTTGAATTTTGGCAAAAGCAGAGAAAGTTGTTTATTATACATCGTGGTTTTTGCGATTTGTAAAAAACCACGATGTATAGTAAACCACTCCTATGTTTTTGACAAAATCAAAGTAGTTTAATTTATTTACAAACAAAATTATTCGATTTTAAAAGGTGTACACTCAATTTTGTGAGTAACTGTATCGTGAATAAAATTCAGTTTCAACCTCCAAACGCAGTTATGTCTGCTTTTAACTATTGAAGGGCCAAACCGAAGTTAAAATTTCGACTCGAGATCTTTTTTCATTACTTCTTTGTATAAAATTTATTAATTATTTGCTATTAACAAGTTATGTTAATACTAATTAAAAAAGATGATTAAAAGTACTTAATTATCGATCCCGTTGCGACGGGATATCTCAAATTACCTTTCCGCCATTCAACCTATCTACTCGAAGAGAGAATACTTCCACGTAATTAGCTTAATCCATTAGAATAATTATCGTAGGACGAGTTCGTGGCGCAGGTCTCGCATGCATTCTCGAACGTTCGCCTTCTCAGCTGGTTTTCATCGTTGGTTCGTACCGTCGAACATCGATGTCAAGTAAAACGAGAAGGAATCGATTGTAGTCGTGCAAAATCGACCGTTTCAATTGACCTGACAAATTGGCAAAAATTTTTGGGATACCTTCGGCCGTCTCGTTCTTTTGTTACTCTCACGCTTTCTTTCTTCTCCTTCCTCCGGCCGTTTCTCTCTCTCTCTTTCTCGCGAGAAAGTCGAGCGTAGGGACCCTTCTCTTATCGATCTTGACTTGTGTCGTCGATCGATCGATCTTTACGAGCAGGTGTTCGTTCTTTCAACTTTTCTCTTTCATGGTCATAGATTTATGATTGAAATTCATTTAAAATATACTACATCTTTTTTATTATTGATAATGAATTATGGTAATTGGCATTCAGAGTTTTGTCTAGTAGCCAAAAAAAAGATTGATAATGGATCTAGTTGTATTCTAAACTGGCTACGTATAATATAAGGATAAACGTGTAATATATTTAAAAAATTGTCACAATCTTGGTAAAAAAAGAACGTTGTCGTAAAAATATCTCCTTACTTTTCTATTTCTTTCTCCTCATTTCTCTTTCGCAAATAGAAGAAACATAAAACAATAGCGTAGGAAGATGATAAATGTCGACGACGAAGCCACAATGGAAAATGTCACTCGTTTTTTTTCTTTTCCTCGTAGAATTCATCAACGTTACGCGCTATCTTTCACTTGTTCCATGCTTATGTTTCTTCTATACGTATTTCCAGTCTCGCTTATTCGCTCGCTCGTTCACGAGTTCCGTGGCGCGTGACAGGCAACCGTGTCGCGTTTCTGACTAGTCTCGTGGATTATCTCGCGAGGAGGAAGCGATTCGTAGAGGCAGGGCCGTTCGTTAAACCGCGAAGCCTTGGAAAGTGTATTGCTAAAGTGTGGAAAGAGGGGAGAAAAACATACCTAGACGGTCACACCGTTCACTAGATTCATGTTTGATTAAGAAATTCGAAGGTTAGGCTAAATCGATCGTTCAATAATATCGATCATACTTTTTCAATTTATAATTTATACAATTTATAATAATCAAATGTTTAGTTAGTGATTAATCAACTTAAAAGAAAATGATATAAACTTTTGAGAAAATGACAATTTTCTAAAACGCTACAAAAGTACGATTCAAGAAGATTTGTACTTAGAAATCTAATCATTACTTTTCAGTTTTATTTACCATCGCAAGCATTTTAATAGTTCCTAATATATTCTTTTCTCTTTTCTTCACATACATTACAAAACCAATTTTTTTCTTCGTTTTCTAATTTAATTAGAAACTTTTTATTTATTTAATTATATTGTTGTTTAACCATGTTAGCCTAAAATAAAAACAAACGTTGAATTTAGATTAAATAATCTCGCTATTACAAATTAGTATCGGTACGATTTAAGTCAGTGCTTCGAGTACGAAATAAGCCTCCAGGTCGAACGCAATTCAAATTCATCGTGTACAAATTTGACAGCTAGCTTGCACAAGTCACAACCAAGAACGAATTCGAAAAGATGTGTGTTATTCGATTACATTTAGTTAAAATAACTTTTATTTGATAAAATTTAAACAGAATGCTTATAAACCATGCAAACAAGCTACAAAAAAAGAAGCGCAAATATTTTCTCACAGAGTTAACAAACCGTAATCACTTGCATAGGTTATGACAGATTGTACTCAAAATTTCCTAATAATAAAAGATTTAGGCAAGTTTCCCCTATATCTTCGTCTCGTCGAAAATTATTTAAAAGATCGATGATCCGTTTACATTGCTAAGAGGGTTTAAAGTTTCTCTCGGACGATATAAATGCACCGTACAAAGTTTCCCTGCAAACTTTCCTTCGGTAATGACTGTAGCACGATCGACCCGCAATCCCGGTAAGTCTCTTACTAAATGATACGGCCATTGACAAGTTAGCCTATTAAGTAGGTGCCGAGTATCGAGCAATTTGGCTCAAGGACGTCGTCGTGGTACCGGTGCGACCATTATCTATCTCGATATGCATACTAACGATATAACCGTTCGACTAGACGTTTGGTTCTTCCTTCTGGCTTTTTTTTCTTCTCATATATATATTTTTTCAGGAGATAAGAAATTTACCGCGATAAGCCGCGAGGGCGCTTAAAAACGGTTAGGTTAGTTGGCTCATTGTCGCTCGGGCGCGCGACAGCACGCGCTTGAGTCTCTCGTGATCGCGAATGGCTTCGAATCGGGAAGCAGATATCGAAAGTTACGCCGAGGTTGCGACGCCTCCGCGTCGATGGATTTCTTACTTGGTAGGTGTACTCGATCGTGATAAATTGAAAGAAAAAAGAACTCTTTTCTCTCGAGTTAGATATATAACACTTACGCGAAAGAAAAAGTTAAGATAGAAAGCCGGTTGTCAAAGCTTGCGTTGTTACCGTGTTGCGTCATGGAAGCTAACGCTATGTTTATGGTACCGTAGCGTTGTCATCACGTGCATTTAGTTAATTTACTATATTCTTTCTCTCTCTGTGCTCCACAAACTTTCGTGACGTAAGAGTTACGTGAACGAGAAGACGCGAGTGTTATGAAAAAATGTTTATCAACTGCGACGATTTAGAATGTAGTTCCGCTTTTTACCACGATTATAATTCATGATTCGATCAAAACATCATAATGATTCACGTTAACGAATCACATAATTTTTTATGATATTATAAAATGTTTGTACGGTTGTTTAGTTGAAACGTGATATTTTTCTCTATTTTTTTTTTGCTTTAAGTTGAATTAACGAGAACGAATTAATAAAGTTTCTCTCCTGTCTTGTTTTTCTTCAGAGGATCCCGAGTTGTCCTGTAAAGAGTCCGCAACCACTGAAGGAGTTCGTCGGCCGCTGTCAAACGATGCCATCGAGAGTGAAGAAGTCTTTTTGCGGTTGCCTCCAAGTAAGTACACGAGTATCTGTCCCGCGTTGCGGAGACGAGAAGAGCGAGTTTACAACACCTAACAATTTACTTTCCTTTGGTTTAAACGTTTGTCGAAATTTTTCACTCGCGAAGCTTAACACAAATAAAAATGTGATACAATTTTTCTATGGTATGTCAGTCGTAGGTAACTAAAGTTTATCGTTTTGTATACTTGTAATTATTACGGTATACAAGATAGCCACGTTGATAGTGGTTAACTATCGTCTTATCAAGCTACTGATCAAATCTAATACTAATAAAATCTTTTTACTAGAAAAAATATTCCAGAGACTAGACGACGATGCACGTTATCGATACGAGACCTTATCTCGAGCGTCCTTCGAGCTTTCTTCGCGTCTCTCCGCTCTTCGAAAAAATCAACTCGAGTGCAACGTGTTAAGATTCTTTCAATACCCAAGTGTTCTTCTTTGTATCCGTCTATTTTCTAGAACGCTGCCGTATCGTATCTAAGTATGCATCTCCGCATTCCTCGGTTAAACTACAAACTATGCAGTCTTCTATTACTCCTCTCTCGCCTCTTTCTTTCTTTCGTTACGAAGAATAACGAATTATCATCGAGCCATCGTACTGCGAGATGAATCGTCGAAAGGCGTGTACAAATGATTAATAATAAGAAGAAGAAAAATGAAAACAAGTTGTACGAGACGATTTTAATCTTATCTTGAAAAAAAGAGCGAGACTACGGCTCGTTAATTACCATTCGTATCGAAATGAAAAGCACGATGTTCGGTGTCTATCTTGAAATCGGGACTGAATTTTGGTGCTGAAGTCCTATTCGATATTCTTCATGTATATATATGTGTGTTTATACGTATGTACGGTTCCATGATAAATAATTCAATGTACGACCTTCTTCTCGGTCGAACGTTCAAACGAACGGATAATATCGAGTATTCGGCGCGCGGTTTCCGACACCTTGGGAGGCCTTGCAATGTCACGCGGCTTTGGCGCACCTTTCTCAATCGAATTTTATGCAGGAAACATCTTGAACGTCTTGCATGGAAATAGAAAATGTATAGGTATGTTGGAAACTTTGTTTCGAGACATGGACGCTTTAAAATTTAATACGTTTTGTTTCGAGCTTTGCGTTGTTCCTCAAATGTTGTCACTGTAGGTAAAATTGATTTAATCTAATCGTAATGATAATATTCAATAAAATGAGAAACATCGTACAGTTACTTAGTTATGCATAATAAAATAAGTATTTATGTATAAAATCTATACAAAAACAAATAAATAATACGAAACTTCATATTCATAAGTAAGCATAAATAACTCTAACTCTAAATTCAAAAAATCAAAGGTTTCTGAAATACTTTCTATAATGGGATTAGATATTTATTTATGTAATAAAACTATAAAATTTCAATTAACTTATTTATAACAATTAGTAATATTAAAATATGAATTTTTGTCCCAATGTCCATTCAAGTCGCATAAAAAGATAAAAAGATATTGTATGACACGGTATGCTTCGATCCTACAAATGTTAATAAATATATATGGACAAATTTCCTACACTTAATCGTTCCATTATATACAATATATTCCTTTCTTTTACGATCATCCACCAGGAAAATCAAACGATTCATTTCGCTCGATCGACAGACACGCTCAATTACACGCTTCATAAAATCGTAATTCGTGGTGTAATAAGGAAAAAAAAAAGGAGGAAGAAGGGAGGAAAGGAAGAAAATGTTCAAAGGAAAAGGGCGTCGTTGACCTCGGTAAAAGGCCAGTCGTCCTTGAATAGATCCCGTGTGATCCAGAGATTCCATTAGATCGATGCACCGTGGATTCGCCATAGCCAAGTGCCTCGAGGCGTGTCCACCGTAGACCAACCAAGCAAACGATCGTATATCCTTCGTATCTTTCTCGTCTGCGTCCTTTTATATTTTCTTTTTTCTTTATAACGAACTTCCCGTGGATGAATATGAAAGTATGGTCGTTGGTGGTTCTCTGGAGGTGTCATGAAACTTTCATATTTCTAGAAATTAGACTGACAGGGGAAGCTTGGTAACTCCAAAATTCTAAAAAAAAATTTTAAACTGACGTTTCTCATACTATCATGAATGTTTAATTATATAAGAATTATACAGGAAAAAAGTTAAATTAAAAGTTGTAGTGTTTTTTATAATCTAAATTATATCGGAAAATGGTTTATACTATCGTATTACTGGAAGCTTGTACCTTTAATTTAATATCGTCAGGTTGAAATATTTTCCATCGAGTCGAATACTAAACGAGTCTAGAGATGGGTACAAGAAAATCATTGGGGTGAGACTTCTAGGAAATATAAACATAAGAAAGACTTTCGTTCTTGGAATTACTTTATACGTGTAGCTATAGCTTCTAATACCTTCTCGCAGCACGGAGATTTATGCTAATTCGACGTAGCAATGTGGCAGCCTAATTACCGTAATACGCTCGATACGAAGCGCATCTCGAGGCGCGCCTCGCGTCCGTTGGAGTACCGCTTCTAGCACTTCTCTCTCACACACACATACATACACTCTCTAGTCTATCTTCCACCTGTTCCAAGCCTCCGCCTCCTCTTCCGTGCTTAAACGTTCTACGGAAGAGATATTAATCGCTGATAATTACGCTCGTATCTCTACTTCTCTTTATTCTCGCGTTTCTTGCATTTTCTACGAACCCGTCTAAGCCCGTGCCGTAAATCGAACGGTGAACAGACGTATATGTGTATGTAAATATATGTATAATATATATATTAGTAGAGGTTGTCTGTAAAATTGAAACTCACGTGGCTGTTAAATCGTTCCACGCGTTGTCCTCCGGCGAGTATCGTTCGGATAAGATCTCTCAGCCTCTCGCTGGGCCCAGCACGTGAGTTCTAACGCGACTCATGTTTTTTTAACAAACTCACGTGCGCGTAGTTTGTATAAATGATTGGTGTAATAGTGTATGTGTTGTTATTGGAAACGCTTTGAAAGGTATGCATTTAAAAATTACTTGATTATGATAAAAAGAAGAAAAATTTGGAGAAATAGAACGTTTTCAATTATACGAGTATATTGACCGTGCCTGGTAAATCGATATTTCCAAACGATCTTTCATTCGATTCTTCTAAACGCTGCTTAATCGGGCGTCTCTCGAACGTTGCATTCTAACGAGAACGTGTCTGTAACAAGCTGTTCAATTACGAAGTCATTAACTATTCGCTCGTTCGCGTAGAAAATCTCTTTCCAGATGCACAGAGGACGGTGTGCGACGTAATCGAGCTCGCACGAGCATACCCGCGAGTGCGTGTACGATATAAATCGAGGAGCCGCGAATGGCCAATGCGAATAGGTAATTTCCTAGTCACGTGTGAAAGTACCTTAGGAATTCAGCGCCCAAGCCGGTCTCCTGACCTTTGCCGTCCCGTTCGATGGAGTAGGACGCGCGCGCGCACGCTTCCACGACGAGACGATCGGAGAGATGCTACACGGCCACCATCTCTTATTGCCCTAGCGTTCCATTTAGAAAGAAAGTCGACGGGAGTCGGAGACGACAAAGACATGGACGAAGAATTACGGGTTTGAGACGTTGCGCGCTTCATTATTATTTCTATACGTCGTTAATTCGATTCGAGATTGTCTCTTGCGTTACTTGAATTCTGTGTTTGTGAGAATTGAATTTCATTGACTCGATTTAAAATCGATGCATCTCGAATTTGCCCGATCAAATACTCGTTCTAAAGAGGAAAGTCTCTAATTTACGAATATAGCAGTGTGGCTTCGATTGGATGACTGGTTAAAAAGTTACAGCAATTTTTCTCTTGGAAACGACCCATACTCCGACACTTAAAAGATTAATTTCTCATCATTGCTTAACGATATCGAAAAACGGGCAACAGAACATTATTCTGCATGCTTTTATCTTTAGAATGAGCCATTAAACATTGAAATCGGCGGTGGTGACCATTTTCGCAAAAATCATGATGCATACATCAGGATTTTTGTTAAAAATCGATGCATCTTGAATTTGCCCGATCAAATACTCGTTCGAAAGAGGAAAGTCTCTAATTTACGAATATGGCAGTGTGGCTTCGATATGATGACTTGTTAAAAAGTTACAGCAATTTTTCTCTTGAAAACGACCCATACTCCGACACTTAAAAAATTTATTTTTCAACACTCCGTAACGATATCGAAAAACGGACAACGGGACAGTATTCTACATGCTTTCTTCTTTCTAAATCTTGATGCATACATCAAGATTTTTGTCAAAAATCGATGCATCTCGAATTTGCCCGATCAAATACTTGTTCGAAAGAGTAAAGTCTCCTCTTTACGAATATGCAAGTCTCGTGTCGATAGGATGGCTGGTTGGAAAGATACAGCAGTTTGAAGCTTGAAAAAGACCCATACTCCGACACTTAAAAGATTAATTTCTCATCATTGCTTAACGATATCGAAAAACGGACAACGGAACATTATTCTGCATGCTTTTATCTTTAAAATGAGCCATTAAACATTGAAATTGGCGGTGGTGACCATTTTGGCAAAAATCATGATGCATAGGTCAGGATTTTTGTCAAAAATCGAAGTATCTCGAATTTGCCCGATCAAGTACTCGTTCGAAAGGGGGAAGTCTCCTCTTTACGAATATGCAAGCCGCGTTTCGATAGGATGGCTGGTTCGAAAGATAGAGCAGTTTTTAGCTTGAAAATGGCCCATACTCCGACACTTTAAAAATTTATTTCTCATCACTCCGCAACGATATCGAAAAACGGACAACGGGACAGTATTCTACATGCTTTCTTCTTTAAAATGGGCCATTAAACATTGAAATCGGCGGTGGTGTCCATTTTCGCAAAAATCAGGATTTTTCCTTGGAAAACTTACCCTATGGCGTGAGACAATTTACCCCGCAGCGGGGCAAGTTGTCCCAAAAAAACTCGTTCGCTTGAAATTGAAAAAAAAACGTGTTAAAAACTTCTCAATGCAAGCGGAAAGATCTCTATGTATTGCTAAGAAGTTGAACTTTATGATGGTCACCAAAAAATTCGAAAATATAAGCTACAGAAATCTGTAGAAACAAAAAACCTAAAATTGGGACAACTAGCCCCGGTCTCCCTTACTGTACGTATACCTTCTTTATAAATTTGGCGATTCATCGAGATAAATTCATCAAATTTATTATTATATTATTATTTTACTACATTTTTGTCTATATTAAATTCGGAGACCCAAACCAAAGAAAACCTCACATTATTTGCTCTAAATTCTCGCTTCGTTTTCCTGAATCGTATAAAAAGACTGATTCCGAAAGATTAAAACAAGAAGGGCAACCGCAATACTCACTCTTTTCCGTGCACTCTGTCAGTACACATAGATATCGATCGTAGCCGGCATCCTTTTCGACTGACTTTGCGGTTTAACGCTCGGGCTTGTACTCAATAAGGTCAAGACCTGGTTACATACCCTCGATTTACGTCACCGTTGTTCGTAAACTCTTCGAACGGTGCCTACCTCGACAAATTCAATGACTTTGCATCTCGATACCTCAACCCTCTTTATCATCTTCATTTTTTCCATTCAACAGGATGACGAGCCACCGGAAATCACGTACTGCGTGGTGGAACACACTGGTACGCTCACGCTTCAAGCTATGACACCGACCTTGCCGATGCCTGCCGAAGAGGAATTGAACAAGATGTTCCTGGAGTTGGTAGACGAGCTCGATTTGACGCAAGCCAATCGCCAGGCGGTTTTGGCACTTCCGGCTAACAAAAAGTGGCAGATCTATTGTTCGAGAAAGGGTAATGGAACGTTGGAGAACGGTGGTTTGAGGACTACCGACCTTAGCGGGGATCCGGACGACTATATCGATAGAATTAGGGCTATAGCAGTCGTAAGTGAAATTAATTAGACTATCTTCAGCCTTATCCTAGAATATGTTCCATACTTTAGGTTTTTTTTTTCTGTAGAGTCAATTTCCTGAAGAAGGAGAAGAAGCAGCGATAAGAATGCGTCAAGTCGAGGCCCTTAAGACTGCCCTAAGAACCCAACCTCATAGCTTCGTCCTCAGATTCATCGAATTGGATGGTTTAAACGCACTACTACAGGTTCTCGAGAGGATGGACGTGGAAGCGGCTAATAGTAATCTTCATACCAGCGTGATTGGTTGTTTGAAGGCTTTGATGAACAATTCGGTGAGTTCTATACCCATTCTAGACTTAGCGATTGATTAGATTCATTGGATAAGAACTTGCAACGTTGTCAATTTAATCCTGGCTGTAGAATGGCAGAGCACACGTATTGGCACATCCGACAGCGATCAATACCATATCTCAATCCCTAGCGACGGAGAACATCAAAACGAAGATCTCTGTCCTGGAGATACTTGGTGCCGTTTGCTTGGTGCCTGGTGGTCATCGTAAAGTCCTAGAAGCCATGTTACATTTTCAACAATATCATTCCGAGAGAACGCGCTTCCAAAGTATTATAAACGATTTGGATAAAAATTTTGGTATATACAAGGATAATCTCTCACTGAAAACGGCCATCATGTCGTTCATCAATGCCGTGCTAAACTATGGTCCAGGTCAAGTGACCTTGGAATTCAGACTTCATCTCAGATACGAATTGTTGATGCTGGGAATTCAGCCAATCATCGAAAAGCTAAGGAAGTATGAAAATGAAACGTTGGATAGGCATCTTGACTTTTTCGAGATGGTCAGAAACGAAGATGAGAAGGAACTCGCGAGGAAATTTGAGAAGGAACACGTGGATACTAAAAGTGCTACAGCTATGTTTGATTTGTTGAGGAGAAAATTGAGTCATACCGCAGCTTATCCTCATCTTCTTAGTTTGTTGGAACATTGTCTCTTGTTACCACGTAAGTCTCGCGATGATCGAGCTTTTAAAAAATTGGAGCACACGAATGATAACTTTTGTGTACTTTTTTAGTGGATTATGGGTCACATCCGCAACACTGGCTGTTATTCGATCGAATTGTCCAACAGATCGTCCTACAGTCCGAAGCAAATGAATCAGGAACACCAAAAAATCCTGATGTCGCTCCCATTGATATCAACGTGAAAGAGATTGTCCATCTCTTGGCAAAGGAAGAGGAGTTAGTGGCTGCTAGGAAGAAAGCAGAGGAATTGGAACGTGAAAATTCTGATATGTCAACAAGATTGGCTAAGAAGGAGCAAGAACTAGACTTGAGAACTCAAGAAAAGGTAAGACGATCGTAATACAGGTTCAGAGTTAAATGAGATTTGGGATTGTACGATCAGGTTTGCTAAAAAAAGGAACTTTTTTTCTCATGTAGGAAGATATGGAGGCAAGTTTAGCCAGGGTCAAAGAACGCTTAGAAAAGGAAACGTCGATGCATATAGAAACGAAACAGAGGATATCCGAACTCCAAGACAACCTAGAAGCATTATCGCGTCAAATAAATAATGAAAAATCCGAACGAAAGCGCTTGGAGCAGTTGGTAGCGTCGGGAAGTTTGCCAGATGATGCAAAAGCTACATTAAAGATCGTAGATGATGAAGTCCTTGAAAAAGTAGAAGCAAAACCGATGCCCCCACCACCACCACCACCACCCTTGGCACCACCTCCGCCACCTTGTTTAATGCCAGCTGCTCCACCTCCTATGAAGGTATACAAAACTAAAGGTTTGGATTTACAAAATTGTGGCTATCTAAAATAAAAGATAATCAACATATATTTTAACATCACTCAAACAGGTCGAAATAGTAAAGAACGTTCCTCAACCAAGTAATCCTCTAAAATCCTTCAACTGGTCCAAAATACCCGAGCAGAAACTTCAAGGTACCATCTGGTCCGAGTTGGACGACACCAAACTTTACAACGTCATGGATCTGGAATCGATCGATAAGATCTTTTGCGCTTATCAGAAGAACGGTGTCTCCACTGAAGGATCCATCGAGGATCTACGTACTTTAGGGAAAAATAAAAAGACCATGTCTGTGATTGACTCGAGACGAGCACAAAATTGCACCATACTCTTGTCCAAATTAAAGATGTCAGATAGTGAGATCACTAGGACGATATTATCGATGGATCAGCAGAACATATTGCATATAGATATGGTTGAGCAATTATTAAAATACATTCCGTCGTCCGAAGAGGCGGCCCTTTTAGATATACACCATAAGGAATTGCAAAATAGAGCGGATTGCTTCTTATATCAAATTTCCAAGTAAGTCGATCGATTCGAACTATTTTCTTTGTTGCAGAAAGACTGTATTTGATGAGACCTAAAAGAAAGGAAAGTTAAATGAATAAAAAGATAAAGTTAATATTAATATTTTAGAGTACCGCACTACGAGCAAAGACTGAGATCGTTGCACTACAAGAAGAAATTCTCTGCTAGCATAGCGGAATTAACACCAAGAATGCGAGCTGTTCTAGAGGCTAGTCGTCAAGTGGCAAGATCACGAAGACTCAGGAAGCTTCTGGAACTGGTTCTAGCGCTTGGGAATTACGTGAATCGCGGAAACGCTCGTGGTAACGCTTGTGGCTTTCGATTAGCCTCTTTGAATCGTCTAGTCGACACCAAGTCATCTTGCTCAAAAGGCACAACTCTTTTACACTATCTCGTGCAAATTCTTGAGTCAAGGTTCCGTGAGGTTCTTGATATCGAGGAAGACATGCCTCATGTTAGAACGGCTGCTAGAGTTAGCATGGCTGATCTTCAAAAAGAAGTAGCCAACTTGAAGAACGGCTTGCAAGATGTTCAAAGAGAAATTGGTAAGTTGAAAGCAATTTTCTAAAATTTTAATGGTAAGAGCGATCTTTGATGAGTTTTCTTCTTTTTCCACAGAATTTCATCGTGGTCAGTCGCAAGTATTGCAAGGTGATATGTTCTTACCAGCTATGAGAGACTTCCAGGCGCAAGCCACATGTAGATTAGCTGAGGCTGAAGATTTGTTCCAAGATATGAAGACTAGAGTAAGATAAAAGAAATCTTTTAGCTCGAAACCTATTAATTTTTCATTTATAATACGTTGTTATTAATTGACACAGTTTGATCGAGCTGTCAGACTTTTCGGCGAGGATTCAGCAGGTGTCCAACCTAACGAATTCTTTGGCATCTTTGAGAACTTCCTTCACGCACTTGCCGAAGCCAGGCAAGACGTCGAAAATATGAGAAAGAAGATCGAAGAGGAAGAACGTCGAGCCAAACAGGAACAGGAGGTACATTTACAATCCTGCTATCTCTTCCCTCAACTTCAACCAACGCCTCTCTCTCATTCTCTCATCCAAGAATTATTTTTCTGAACCATCGTTTCATTTCCAGCTCCGAAAAAGAACAATGGAAAGAAAAAATTCGCGCGAAGGCATCCTGAACAGTATATCCTTAAGCAAGAAGAACGAAGCCAATGGTAATCAAGGAGACAACAAAGGCGAATTCGATGACTTAATCTCAGCACTACGTACTGGAGACGTTTTTGGTGAAGATATAGCCAAGTTTAAGAGATCGAAACGTAGACCAGTCACACCGTGTGGCCAGGAATCTCGTAGACATAGCGCTCATAGGGAAGATTCACGAGAACGACATTAGACCGTGTCTAATTATCTAATTTATTCTTACCCGAGGATGATCTGAGAGAGGAGCTTATTGTTAGGACCTCGAATCTTTTTGTTGTTTACAACGTAAGTCTACGTTGAAGCCGTGACTCGAAGAGAACTTCCATGCTAATGACTAAAAGGGAATTTCTGTTTTCCCTTTATCAAGTATATGTACTTGTGATTAGAATATTTGAACTACCGAGTCTTAATGGGAGTCTCGCGCGCGATCGGTGCTACAAGTTCGTTTTCCTCAAACGATATCCTAATTCACAGACTGTGTAGATAGGACGTATTCGCTTTTCTAACGACATTTTTTCTGACATTGATGTATCTTCGTTGATGCGGGTTTTCGAACTCTTTAATGAAATTAAATATCGTCGAACGAATTTTTGTAAATAGGTGATAAAGCTTCGTCGCGTTTGTTTAGAAACAACGTTCGGACCAAGAGAAATCTTTGACGAGCTGATAGCGTTTAAAAATCAAAATAAGGATTCTTGATGTTGAACGACCACGGTTAGGTTGATACTAATCAAAAAACGGACTGATATATTGTATCCACACCGACGTTATTCGTTTAAATGAAACATAAAAACTGGGGCCTAGAGTGACAGTTTTATATGCTATCACGTAAACCCACAAGTCTGATTTTTGTATTTGCCTGATTAGAAGGAAACACCGAGAATCATCGTCGTTCGTAGATGCGTTTTAGTCCTGTTTCGGAGAACGCAAAAATTATACCAATAGAGTTCGATGTGTAGAATGAAGGGTTGAAAGGGTTGAATTGGGGGCTGGAGAATACGGAGAAGGATTAGAAAAGCGGGTGCTGTATAGAAGTCGGTGTTTTGTAAGCTTTTGTACTTTTGTAAATATACACTTAATATCGATGTCAGGTTTTCGCGAAGAGCCGTAAAAATAAATAATCTTCGTCGCGGGGATCGATGTCCGATTAATATATTATATTACGCGTCATTGATATCACATGTATTAATATATGAGAAAAATATATCTAAATAAAAGTAAAGTACGAACTGCCAGCCGTATTAATTGCGTAGATTTTTGGTTTATTCTTTGATCTTACCGTTGTAGTCAATGATTTTTGGATGCTTGAAAAAATTCACTCTCATTCATGATACCTACAAGAATGTCGGTAAAAAATGTCATTGTCGGTAAAAGAAGGAAATGTCGGTAAAAAATGTCATTGCCGGTAAAGGAAGGAAATGTCGGTAAAAAATGTCACTGCCGGTAAAAGAAGGAAATGTCGGTAAAAAATGTCTTTGTCGGTAAAAGAAGGAAATGTCGGTAAAGAATGATTCTTTACCGACATGACTTTGATTGTTTACCGACATTTCTTTCTTTTACCGACAATAGCATTTTTTACCGACATTTCCTTCTTTTACCGACAATGACATTTTTTACCGACACTTCCTTCTTTTGGCAATAACATTTTTTACCGACATTTCCTTCTTTTACCGACAATGACATTTTTTACCGACATACATTTTTGGGATCGACCCTTTGGAAATTTTAGTCTAGACCCCCCAATCTTCGGCCGAATGGCATGATCGATGGCTCGTTCGAAAGGGAACGATCCAGGGTATCCCATAGGATAGGGGCTTTTCCCGTATCATATCAGCATCATCGTTGTTTAAGCTTCCGAAAGTTTGCAAGTCTGCCATACTCGTTCTAATTGTCATAGCCATACCATGCGGGTATCGTCTTGTAGGTTGAACTTCTAGCTATCTAACGCACTTCTAATCATTAGAATCGACCGAGAATTCATGGAGCTAGAAGAGTTTAAGTGAGCACCAAAAATGCGCATTTTTCACTTTTCTTTTTTCATCTTTAGACGCTTATATCTCCTCAAGTAATTTCTATAGCCAAATGATAGTTACACGTACTTGTAGCTTGAAGTCTTAGCTTTCGAACGAGCCGTAGAACGTGCAGATCGGCCAAAAATTGCACGCGGTAGAAGAGTTCGCGCGGTCAAAGTCGAAATCCGGATGTCAGAAAATCGACTTTTTGGGATCGACCCTTTGGAAATTAAAGTCCAGACCCTCCAATCTTCGGCTCGATATATTCATCGCATTTATAGCGTGCAATAATTTTGATACAACAGATGACGCTATAAAACTAAGAAAAATTGCAAAGCATCGAAAGTATTTAGCAACAGGTTCAAGTAGCGTTCACCATTTAAAATAAAAAAAATAAAATAGAAGGACTTATAGATGGCGCCACTATGTTGTTGACGCTAGGCATCGTGCGAAGATTCTTTCGAGCTATGTGCATTAGTAGATGGCGCCACGGTGACTCGATGGATCCGGACAGCCTCAAAATACGGAGATCGGGCAATTGTTATTATTATATAATTTTTTTTTTTTCCAAAATGTAGATATCTACTTATTGGTCTTAAAAAAGTTCTAGTTTGCTTCTTAGTAAAAATAATACATCGAATGAGAAATATTTGATTAATAATAAAAACATTTCCTCATTAAATTAGATTATTCATTTTTGACAACGTTTAATGTTCAAAATCAAATATTAACTCTAAAAAAAGGTAAAACTTTGCTTAGTATTTCAGTAAAAACAAAAAGAAAGATCGACAAGAAGGTAAATAAATTGATATCTATCATTGTCGAAGAGGCATATCATATTTTTTAGGAAAGATAAAAACAATTTTTTGTTCAGAAACTTTATTTATTACGTACACTAGCCGACTACTATGCATGCGTTGGGGCAATCGGATACAGTGAGAGCTCGCTCGAGATCCGAAGCGCGTTGTCTCGGAGTTTCCTTTCGCGATTTGAACATTTGCTGTCGTTTTCTTTTCGTTTTAACGAGTCCCTCGACACCTACCCATAACTGATTTTCTCTCTCTTTCTTATTCGCCATTTTCTTGCAATTAAATTCTAATGCGCTTTTACACACGTTTAAATGAAATGACGTTTGGTGATCTTGCGGCTCTAAGGCGGACGAAACACGCTTTACTCGGTTGATTTCATCCGCGAAATATATTATCAGATTTATCTCAATTTTTTTTTTTTCTTCTTATCATCCCTTTCCATCGTATAACACGCATAAATCGTCGCAAGTATCGCAGGAACTCTGAAACGGGTTCGAAAGTGTCGCTGGTCGTTCCGCTTGAAAATCGAAAAAAAAGCTTCGTCCGACTTGGCGTGCCTCGCAACCACATATATTTTTTTATTTTGTATTTATATCTATATATACCTTTTATATATATGTATATATATATATATACCTTTTGTATTTATATATTTATATACAGTGGGTACAGGAGAAAGGTATGACGTTCCAAGAACGACGCCTTTTAAACGCGCCCCCTCCTTTTCAGGCTCGTACATAATCTACCGATTAGAAGAGGTATCGAGATGGATTAAATCTATAAGATCGATCATGAGAAACATCGCGGTCGTTGGAACGCCGACTACTCCCGTGGCCACCACGCGTAGGTGTGTATCCATTAATAAAGTATAATACCTTACCAAGCTAGAACCTTATATCGATATATTGCACATTTGACAACAGTTACGTCTTCTTTAAGTACTTGGGTATAGGAAGTGTTCGCTAATAAACGTTTCTTACGTGCATCTCTCTCTCTTTTTCTCGTTTTTGAATCTCTCTTCTCCTTAGAGACACGCAGACTCCGATATTGCATCCTGTTTTAGCTCTCTCTCTTTCTTACATTCACATACACTCACACATACATGCACTTGTCTCAACACCCGAACTATTTCGATGTGACCTACGTTCTCTCTTCCACTCCTTTTTTTAACTCCTACTTAACATTCGTTGCGAATCGTTACTTTGTGAATCGTTAAAAGGCGAAAAGTCTTTGTTTCTCATACATTTTTTATGTGTTTATTTGTTCCTTTATTCTCAATTTGTTAGATTTTCTCATTCGCTCAGCTCACCCTCATATCTCCATTCTCTCACACTATTAAAAGCGACTATTAATTCCTAATTAGGTATTTTCCCTTCGATCGACCGATCGATCGGTCGCTTATGCGAGATTCATGCTCGTTCGTTCGTTCGTTGTACGCTCGAGTATCGATGCGAGACGGCCAGTTAGGCCACCGATTTTTTTTCGTTGATGAGGATCGATTTTTTTTTGTAAACTTTACTTTCCTTAGTTCCTTTCTTCCCGTCTTCGTCATCACGTTCGTTGGATAAAGACCATCGACTTTTTGAAATTCGTTGATCGGGTTATACATACAAAGGAGGTTGAATCGATTTTTTTCGATCGAAAGTTCGACACTTTCGTATCTCTTTCGATTTATTCGTTGCTCCGTAGATATTTTTTTCTCTGGTATCATGTCCCCGTGTGTATTTTTCTCACTTCGTTTACCCTGATTCGCCCAATGTCACTCGTCCTTGAAACTTCGCTAAAGAAGATCAGCATGACGATCTATTTCAATACTTTTCAAAATACTCCATACCCTATCGTATTATTTCACGTGTCTCGTGTAAAAAAAGTTTGACTTTTGAAAGATCTTTTGAAAAAATTGCCTTTCGTCATCATCATCTTCCTTCTTTCGAAAGGTATACTCTATCGAGATTCGATGAATCGTCGTCCCTGGTGATTCGTGGAAGCCGATCCTGAGATCATCGTAGATGAAAGCTCGATGAGTTGGATTAAACCGAGGCATGGAGCGTGCTCGATTGCGGTCCCGTCTGATAGGAGCTGCCTGTCGGAGCAGCCGCCGGTTGCAAACTCAGTTGCAACTGATGCTGCTGTGCTTTCGCCCTCAAGCAGGCGATGCTCTCGTTCCTCAGTTGTTCGGTATCTTGTACAACACCTAAACAGAACGATAGAAAAGGGATTTTTCTCTTTATCTCAAGTTTACTTCTCAGACATCGTTAAGATTTCATTTTTCTTTGCAAGATAAAACGTTCGTATAGCTCGAATATTCGTATGTTATTCTCACGTGACACGATGAAGTGCCAGTGCAATGAATAAGCTATGTCATTTATAAGAAATATTGGGTTGGCAAGAAAGTAATTTCTGTTTTCATAAATAGATAGCGTTATGTTTCTTTTAGAGAAGTTGTGTCAATGTTATGATTTCTTTTGTCTTGAATTTTATATTTTTATAACATTTATATCAAAAAGTTGAGTTTCATTTCACATTACAACATCGAAATTGCTTTCTTGTCAATCGAATATTTGAATATTAACCCATTTTTATCATTACCATCATTTTTTTCTATTAGAATAGAAGTATAAATTTTAAAAAGTATTGAAGTAGTAATATTTCAGTGCTTTCTAACAAAGAGCAGCTAAATCATGCGTATATGTACGCTCATGATTTGATTTATTTTCTATTTGTAATTGAGTTATGTTTGCCATTTTAATTTTATATTAAAGCTTAAAGACCACATACTAATATAAGATCAGAAATTTTGTTGAGAAACATTACTTTTACAAACGATTTCCCTTAGCTATCCAGTTTTACCCCACTTTCCCTTATAGCAAGACATCGTTATAAAATTATACCACAAGCTCGTTTAATTAAAAATCTTGTTAACAAAAAAATAACTTGCCTGTCGAAGATGACGGCCCCATACCGTCTTGACTCTCCTGTCCGCTCTCGGAACTGGTAGGTCCACCCTGGTGATGATTATGATGAGGGCTACTTCCGCTTCCATTATGGTCGTTTCCGCTGTCCTCTCCGCCCGATTTGAGATGTTCCGCCGCCTCGATCGACTTTCGATGCATCCCTACGGGCCCACAGTCAATCAGTTCTTGATTATTTTCGAAATCTTGACTAAAGCCGCTTGTCTTAGACGATTGCGCTGATAGAGACGGACAGAAAAAAAGATTCGACATTTTTCGAGATTGCTTAAATTTTTTTTTCCTTTCTTAATTAATTTATTAAAGCTCGCCGCTTTAGCCACACCGTTCGATCGATCGATAATAAATATATCTTTTCTTTAAAATTCGTTCTCGTTTTTTACTTCTTTTTTTTACAAGAACGGGTGGTAACATATAAGAAAATAACAAATAGTTTACGCTTACCGAGCAACCACGGTGCAACCGACTCGTTCTCCTTGGCACTCTTCAAGATGGTCTCCGGTAGTGGCAAGGAATGCCGCACCATCGCCCCGTACAACCCGTACTCCGCCATTATGGTACTTCTACCCCAGCACTTTTCAGTTTTACGCCATTTGGCTCTCCGATTTTGAAACCACACCTGAAACAAAACGCAAATACCCGAAATGTTTAGCAAACATCAAAACCCTAATGCATGCGTTGGGTACGATACCTAAGTGCTCCTAAATCATTATAATCGGAAGTAATTGGATTACGGTGTGCCGTCGAAGGAAAAAGAAGGCCGTAATTACGACGACTTAATTGCGTCTTCAACGATCGTCGTAGTGCCGCGCGGTCGTGGTAATCGTTAGCAGGTACCACGATACTTCCGATTTCGAAAGGATCGACTATCCAATTAATAGCGATCGAATACCTCTTGCGGATACCTCTTTGCGGCTAACTATCGCGCTTAAACGGCCACCGGCGCACCGCCAACCTATATCCTATTTTTCATGCTCGAAGATCCCGTTAGGCTACTTGCTAACGATCCGGATGATCCGACCACCTACGGTGCACGCGCGTGCCAGATATATTCGCGTTGAAGAATAGTGTTGTTAGATTTTAACGAGCTCGATTTCCACGCGTTGACACGTACATGCGTGTGTGTCTTTAGTCCGGTTGGAAATTGTGATGAGTCTTAATTTGAGGCGACAAATCTTTTGGACGGTAAGATGGACTGATTATCGGACGGTTATGCGTGCTTTCTCGTAATCGTTAAAAACCGTGCGAGTCATTTCTTACTTGATGTCTCTCGGTTTCTTCAATTTTCGGAGTTATTTGCTTAATAGCTTAATTGCGCGTTAATAATCGTGGGCTAAGTACGGATACGGTGAGAATCTCATTTATTTTATGATGAACGTCGAATTTATGTCCCTCTTCTAACTCGTTATCGTACTTTATGTTTTCTACCATTCCCTTTTTTGATAAATATACTACTCTCTGAAACTGAATTAGTGGAAAACCACTAATTGAGAGTGTATATTCGCTATTCTGAAATGTGCAAAGTTGATCGCTACTAAATAGGGAATATTCACTGTTCGAAGTAGTGGAAAGTAGCCACATATTAAAGTAGTGAGTTTCGCTAATCGAAATAGTGTATATTCACTTATTGAATATGTAAAAAGATAACACATATGTAAAACATATGTTGTTACTGTAGTGACGCCACTTGCAGTCGCCATAGCACATGGAAAATCACTAATTTCGTAATGAAAGTTCACAAATCTAGATGTAACCTTAGGGAATCACTAATTTACTTGTAAATTCAAGCAGAAATATTATTTTTATTGCGAATTAATGACCTACTACTTGAATTGGTGAAAAATTCATTAATTCAGTTTTAAAAAGTAGAGATAATATTCGTAAAATTTGTTCAAATTGCGATCACCCATCGTACGGTGATAAGAATGACCGATACGCGATTCGATCTACGGTTTATTAGAATTCCGTTAGAATTTTCCCGTGTTTTCCGATCAGATTCTACCCAAAAGAAAAGGACCATCGATTAGAGAAAAAAATTGAAGCTCCATTCGGAAAGATAGATCGTTATCGAGTCGATTAAAAGCGAGATTAGGAAAGGAGCGTTTACGTCATTCGCATTCGTCTCCTTTCAATACGGCTTTCTCCCTCGCACACATACACACGATTTCGATCACTGCAACGTATCGTGGATGTTATTTAAAAAGCTCGACAGCGTACGCATCGTGTGTGCGAAAGGCAGAGAAGGTATAGCTGGTAGGAGTAAGAGGAGGTGGAGATGGAGGAGTGGGTGGAAGAGAGAGAGGGAAAGGCCATTGCCGGGGGGGCCAGGGCGTGTACCAATTTGTAGCAACAATGCTAAAGTCACCGCCAGAATTGGAACGTAATTCGAATGAATGGAAACGCGTTGCCCTGTCAATTTGCGCTGCCACCCCGAAATTATCTTCCGCTTAGATTCGAACAAGCTGTCGCTTTTTTGGCGATTTATCAACGCGAACGTTAACATCATCGAACGCGTGCGTTTTCTCCGAGTCTCTCTCTCTCATTTTCGTTCGATCGAGATGCACGTAAATAATAATAAAAAAAAAGGACATAACGATAATGCAGCCCAGGATTAAAAGAAAAAAAAAGTGAATGTCGAAGAAAAGAATAGTAACTAGATTTTTTGAAATCGAAAACTTTCGGAATATTTAACGAAGAAGTAGTAAAAGTAGGCGCCATATTTCCTGCTACGCGAAATGAAAAAGATATCTACGAGATCGAATAAAGTTTTTCCAGGATGAAGTTTCGCGAAACGGGACTCCCAAACGCCTTCGGGAACCGATCGATCGATCGAGTGCTCGAGTTGGTTAGTTAGGCGCTTCCCGATCGGAAATCGCGTATCCGCATTATCCTTCGCCGTCCTGGAATATCTTGGACGAGATTGGGGTGAGGGGTTTGAGAAAACGAGAGAGAGAAAGATAGAGAGATAGTGAATCGTAGAAGGCAACGATAGCAGCAACGTCAACGAGTAAGAGCTTCCTTTATGACGGCGCGTTCGTCGACTCGAAGGAACGAGCTGAAGGCAACCCCCACCTTCTCCACCTTCTTCTCCTCGGTTCTCCTAGACCTCCCCTCCCGTTCATCTCTTCTACCACCACCACCCCCTTTATTGGCACACCCTGTGTATAATAAGGAGCGAGTTTGTATTTAGTCGGCCATGCGCAGTACTGCCTGTTGGCGTATCATCGATCAGACCGACGACTGACTATTGGACCAAAACAAGAAGATGAGAATGGAAATGGGAATAAAGAGAGAGAGAGAGAGAAGGAGGGGGTAGGGGAGGTGAAGAGAGAGAAACGGACAGAGAGAGGGGAACACAGCACGACTGCAGACACGAGACGGCCTGCCGGGTTGCTTGCCGAAGGGTATGAGGTCTGGAAGAGGGGGCAAACGGTGCTAACAGGAAGCCGTAGCGCGTGAGTTCCTATGGATCACCGATACGAAGTCGATGAACACGAGCCAGCCCCAACGACGATGACTCCCACCTGCCCGTTGATGAGTACTCAACGATACTACCCAAGAACGGTGTACATGGTATGCGTACATGTACATGAAATACGCTTCAAGTCGCACTCAGGTATATCAACCAGGACACACGAGGACCCTCGAAGCTTCACCTAACCGAACGATGACTTTTCCTACCCAACGAAGGACCACGTTTCTCCCCGAACTACCTACCCACCCCTTATCAACCCTGGTTACCATTGTTTTTCGTTATTTGAGCGTTTTCCCTACACACCGAAGTTACTTAAGAACTTGCCTGGCCTGTTCCTTCTGTTTCTTCGCGTTTTATAATGTTACTGGGAAGACACAACGTAAATAAGTACGATCGAGACACTGTCCTGAGGATAATTGGAGATCTCGTTACTCACCAACGGCGAGTTTCGTTCAATCGGCCGATAATGAGATATCGAGTGAACCCCTTTTTTGTTTTTTTTCTTCTTTTCTGTCTTGTCAACCCTCCTATCTCATCGTTCCTTTCAATATCTTTTTTTTTTAGAAGCTATGAGAAACGGACATCTTTCGATTTACAAAATGTTTCGAAAGGTAAAGGTCGCACGCTGAGTTACTCGAACCGATGCAAGCAACTCGCTTTCGTATTTTCACGTTTTCACTCGCGGCGGGGGATAACGACGGATGCCCAGTGAAATCCGATTATCGCCAGTAATCCGATATTACACGTCGAAACGTTCTCTCTCAAACGTATTTGATTTATAAATACACGCTAACCCCGAAGGTAAGGGGGGGAGGGATATACGTAACGAGTGTGGAACGAGTGTGCGCTACATTGTTTTATCGCATTATCGTTCATCGCGGGAGTAATCGGCTGCGAATTTACGCTCAACTTTCATATCGTGGATCGATAGAGTAAGTAAAACGGCAAATGTCGTGGCAACGCTATCTTTCCTTATTAGATACGCCCAGTAAAGAGTTTTCTTCGTAACTGGATTTGATCATTTAATTTGGTGTATAATAAAAAAATATATATAATAAATTAATAATGGACTTCTATTCCTAACATATATTATCGATATTAACGTAACGTGAACTTTTAAAAAATGTAGATATATATGTAAGCCTTACAACATAGCTACGTTATAATACCCAAATGATTGAGAAATACTTAGTACCTACGCCTGTTGAAATTACAAGTCTAATTTCAATATATAGAAAAGATGATTTAATGAGCTCATCGTCGAACTCAATAAAGACCAATGACTGCACCCTCTCGACCCCTAAATTACACTCTAATCGAATTCGGATTAATAACTTGAATCCCTGAGAAGGAGATAATAAACTGGTGGAAAACAAGCACCAAGCAATATCGTTTCTCGGCTTTCGACAATCCTATGATAGGGATCGCGAGCCAATTAATCTCACGGCGTTAGAGAGGGTGCAGAAGCAAACCGGTGGACTTATTTGGCGCATAATGCGTGCACGAGTCATAGAACCCTATGCCCTCGCCCCGTTTCCTTGCTTAGCGCGTTCCCGGTCATCGAGTGGTAAATGGTCGAGTTGGACGGACCACGCATTTTACCAAACCTTCGGGGTCTAACCGTGGGCTACCTACCCCATGCTGAGACGGTGGCACGCGTCGGGCACATCATTACGTGGGACACTTGCTTATGGAAAGGCTAGGGGGTTGTCGTTTGCCCCCTTACAAAGGAGCTAGCTATGCGTTTTAACGGTCTAACTTTGGAGTTTAAGTAAATGGAAAAGTTGTGGATGGATGGGTTCATTAATGAACGGTTAATAATGGGTACAATGGTATCAAGGATTTCTAACGAAGCTAAATAAATAATGGTAAGCAGTCCCGCTGAAATGAACGAGTTTCATTCAAAGAAATCTCGTTTCTTCCATTCCAAAAATGCTCATTTTGTGTTGAAGCATAAGTAGTAGCACCAGTTTGAGATAACATATGAGATCGTTTGTCCCGTATCCAGGCTAGTCTTTTTGCGAAAGCTAGTCGGGTCGTTGGCGAGTCTCGCGGTTCCCTGGTTTTCAGCACGCAGACTCGGTTTCGATAGCGTTTCATCGGCGGCAAGGGCGTGGCGAAAGTTCGGTCCATACTTCCAACTTAATTCGGTTAGTCGAGATTTATATCCCCTTTCTCAGGTTTCCTCGCGTGCGAGCGAACGTGCTCGCTCACCTAAAGTCTCCCACCCCGCGATGAGCTTTACGAAAATTTATAAGCGGTTCCGTTGACAATCGCGTAACGCCCAAATTGCTTGGATATATGTACTACAAGGTATACTCTCCCGCTTCCCCGATTTTCGCCGACGCCCTTATTTATTTGCCACCCCGTAAGTCGAGCTTCCCAGGGCCTCCAGAAGACTCGAGGGATGATGCGATGTGCATTATCGGTCAATTTTTAGGGTGGCACTCGTCCATCCGGAATTTATCGCTTTGTTTGTCGGCGGCCTTTACGAGCCACAACGAATCCCGTTTCACCCCGAATGCTGAAGTCCACTTTGTTATTACCTATCTACCCAAGAAATTTTCCTGAAACTGCATGAGACCTAACCGTCGAACCTACACATTGTCCTTCCATATCTCGCGCATAGCTCGAGGAGTCACGATGCAAAGTCAAGAGGATAATCGAGAGTAGAATGATTAGCTCGGTCGATTAGGTAATAAACGCCGGCTTTTAACCCCTGTCATTAATATTCAAGGACGTAAAGCACTCGCGCGCGCATCTTCTTCTCTTCCCACCACCGATTCTCGACTACCAAGCATCGGGGGTGGGCGGAAGAAACGGGGGTGCCTATTAATATAAATAATAGATGATCGCGTTAGAGGAGGGTTCCGAACGGCACTTGCCAGTGTCACGTTAGACACGTACGAATCGAAAGGGCAACCCCTACTAACCATCCACCCTCTCTCTCTCGCTCTCATTCACATAGAACGAGGATCATTTAATCATTTCGACGAGCGATAGAAAATTCATGAGGTCGTAGTCGACGACACAGCAGTCAAGCCAGCCAGTCAGCCGCAACCCTGTTGTATCCTGGGGATTCTAGGACTAGGAACGAGTGGTAAGAGTAAGGAAGAGGGTGAGACTTAGGATGTACGATCTACGTCCCGCCTTTATGAGCGCGTGAGAATAGTTCTACGCTGAATCACACGTAAAAACGGCTCTAATACGATTTTAATTCGATTTCCATCGGGTTCCTATCTTGAGAGAGAGAGAAAGAAAAAGAGAGCAAGGAGAGGAGTGCTACGGATCGATCGCCGAGTGAACAACAGCTAGTTGGCTCTGGTGGTTGAGTGGTAGGTATAGCCTAGTCAAATAGTACAAAATTAAGGCCTAACCTCGGAAAGAAAATCCAAGCGAAGATTTTGAAACGGAATTATTTTCATTTTTGGACCATAAGAACATAGTCGAGGGTCTATAACAACATTGCGTTTGCAAAAATAGTTATCAATGGTCAAAGGTCGAGAAAAAAAGTTTTTCTCAATTATCTCGTAACCTATTGGTTTTACGTTAATAGAAGTTATTATTAAATTTATTCTTTAGCTAATTTTATATAAAAAAGATCTTTTACAAAATTTACGTAGAACCTATAGTTCTCGAAATATACGGCTGAGAAAAGTTAGGCGTAACGATACGTTAGGAATCTCGACACATAAAGATACATGAAATCGGTTTTTAAAACCAACCCTAATAAATGCTTCACAATTTTTTTCATCATTCTTTCATCTTTCTTTCCATCATTACAAGCCATCAACCGTTAAAATTGATTTAATTTTATTAAAGTCCCATTTAGCATATCATATCCAAGATATATGGAGTATGCGCTTCCAATTTTTCTCAGCCGTATATCCCGAGAACTATAGATTCTACGTAAATGTGATGAAAGTTCTTTTTTATATAAAATTAGCTAAAGAATAAATTTAATAATAACTTCTATTAACCTAAAACCACTACTTTACGAGATATTTGAGAAAAACTGATTTTCACGACCATTGACCATCGCTTACCATTTTTTACAAACACTCTGTTTTTATGAACTTTCGGCTATGTTCTTACGGTGTGAAGAGAATTCCGCTTGAAAATTTAACTTGGATTTTTTCCGAGGTAAAACTACCATTCGACCGGGCTAAGTAGTAATATCTTGGTCTTGGGCAACGCGTTTGGGAGAGGAGAAACGGCTCGTCAAACGAGCTCGCTTTGCCAAAGGAAAGTGAGTCGCACGACGAAGAGACGTAGGGTGATACTGAGAAAGAAGAGTAAGTGAGACACCAAGAGGGTGAACTGAATGAGAATAAGAGAAAGAGTGAGATAGAGTAAGAGAGAGAGGTCGAAAAGCTCTTCACAGCAGGCACGTATTTTCCCGGGACGAAGAGATTCATCGACGATGTTTCCAAGTCCCGATGGTTGACGTCCTAAGAGCGAGGACGCGAAAAGGCGAGAAAGCTCGTTAGGTTTTAGACGCAATCAATTTAGGCGCCTTCCTTTGTCCCTCAGCCGGCGCGCGGTTTCAAGCGCGGCAAACTCGCGCTCGCGCTTATATACCATGCTTCTATATGTATGTATGTAATATACGAGGAGGACTCGTCCGAGGACATCGCGCATCTCGAGTATTTAATGCGTTTCTCGTAGCTTTGTAACCCCTCGTTGCTCTGCCCGGCTTGGGCAACTGAACGCGCGCGCGCGCGCGCACCCACACGCTAGCGCGCATCTCTCTGACTCGCTCGAGCGCGCGTTCCGGCCTGCTCTGGCTGCCTTCTCTGCGTGTCGCGGCCACCCAAAAGACAAAATCAATAATCGGCCAGTGACTAACGCCAAAATATCCGCTGGTGCTTTATGCGAGACCACGAACAGAGTCATTTCGACGAGTCACGTACTTGTGTAGGTATACGTCTATTTTCATTTTAATGAAAATTTTCCTATATTCTTAATCGTGGAGTGTAGTGTACTTGGTTGAGGTTTTTGGATATAAAATTGGGACGATTTAGGGGTCGAAATAAGTACAATGTACTTTCAGTTCGAAGACACGATCGAACATTTCCATAATCTCTTAACGACGTTGGGCCGACGTGAAAATATTTATTTTACCGTACCCGAGAATGGCTAATTTTTGGTCTTGGGTGTGTTTACACAGTTCGGCCTTTACCGACGTGTTAACGTCTGGAGTCCCTTTTCTTGGTTAGACCTACGGAATATAGCCACCTGTCAAAGAGAATTGAATTTTTTTCTCGAAAATGCCGATCATTTCCTAGACCCGTTGCCCGGTCTCTCGCTAAAATAACAAAGGAAGAATTCTAACTGGCAGTTGTTCGATAGAAGCAACGAAAAGTGTTCTGCTCGTTATGAAATTTTCGCGGGAACCTTTTTTATAAGACACTTGTCTTTGAATACAAGTATATAGAGTTCACAGGTTTACGAGCTTCGACGGTGCTACAAAATCGAAAGGATAACGAGACTATACGTTCTTGTCCTCGAATGATGAAGAGATGTCTGAAAGAGTAGGGGGGTAGACTAGCAAATTACCATAAATTCAGCTTGCAAATGGTAATATCCTGGTATAATTCTGGAGGACTTACGACTTACGGCCGCCTACTAAACATAAACACGGAGAAGGAAGTCTTCGTCTCTTGCGAGTCTGAAAATTCGCGGGTCATTTGAGCCGTTTCCGCGCCATTACCTTTTCTTAGCACGATTCCTTCGCGAGGAAGGAGGAGGACTGCGGAGGACGATGCCGAGGATCGAAGTCGTGAAAAGGAGGAGGGTAAAATGGTATGGAGGGGTGGGGGTTTTGAAAGACGAAAAGACGAGAAGCAAGGATAGCACGAACGTGACTCGATTCCTCGTTATCTTCTTCCAAGATTATATCCTCGAACAAATTCTCTCTCTCTATCTCTATCCTTTTTCCTCTCCATCGAACCGAACGATCACAGCGAAATACCTTTACTATCTCTTATTTTTTTCCTTATTTTGTAGTATACGTTAAGTCTTTGTAATGTACTGTCACTTCGAAAGAAAAGGAATCATATATTAAAATCCTAATATTTAGAAGAATGCAAGCCAAGCATAATTATAAAATTGACTTATTCTACTTCATCCTACTTGCTTTATTGTATTTTTGTATTTTTATTCCTATTTTTCTACTCTATGTCACTAAAGGGTTTATCCCGTTTACTAAATAAATGAAATAAATGAAATGAAATTACCAAATTTATATAGTACATTTCTGTAATATTTAAGCGTTTGCTATGCTATAGTATCTTTCACGTTCCAAGCTAATGATTTATTTATCGGAATCGAAGCGAATTGTAAAATGGCGGAACAAGCCTGTGTTCGATATAGAACGAACCAAACGTGACTGGATTTTTTCCAATTCCTATTCTCGATCTATACATTGTTCACGCTTGCATGGAGCTCGTATGAAAAGTAAAACACGCAAAAGCTTTAACGATCCTTACCGAAATGCGGGACGATGCAGGATCAAACGGTAAGGAGCGAGAACGAAAAACGTCGTCGTCTACTTTCTCGGTAACTTATATCCTGGCACGAAGAACACGTTTTCCACTTCCTTCCGCACCATCGATTCCGAACTCGGACGAAACTCACTCGAAAGCACCGACTACCTTCGTACTACCGCTCAATACGTTAACTCCATTTTCGGTGGGATGACGCGAAGAGTATCTTCTCTCCTTCTTTTTCTTCATTTCATAGTCGTTCGATGCACAGTTCGTTCGATTTATCGTATCGCTTTTCAATGCAGATATTTCACTGTGCATGGTATTCCAAAGTTTTTCACAGAAACTTCGAAAAATAGACTTTTGTCTTTATTCCATCGAAAGAAGAGTAGGTCGATCACATAATGTGATAGAGAAAATCGAACGATCGTTACCATTTTGTATTATGTATGTGCTTACATGTATATTATACTTACATAGATAGGTAGTGCCGTTCGACTGAACATTTTTGTAAATATTGTAGTAGCAAGAAAAGGAAGAAAATGCATCGGACTGAAGAAAAAGTGGTAGAAAATAGTGAAATAGGAAAAGAAAGAGGCTGGTAGGATCGAAAAAGATGCTATATATGTTAGATAGGTGATCTCTATCCGTCGGGGGCATCGCATCGAATCGCGAATGCTACATCTCGCGCGATTTTACGAGCGGTGCTTTTGTGGGATACGCGCGGAAAGCATAGCCACAAGCGCCATTTTGTACGACACGAGTCGGTACTCGACGACGCTGCCGTCTCTTTTTTCATTCTTTTTATACCGACGTATACTCAAGCTAGAGCATAAAAAGTTTCAACAATCGCGTGGCTCGAATATAGTTGCAAAAATAGAATTACTTTATAAATAAAACTTTCGTTCGAACTATCCAGATTGAAACGAGAACACGATGGTTACTTCGTAGAGCGTTCGTTTAGGTCATTAAGTTCTTTTAATAATCTTAATCCAGCTTAATCGGTGTTTCGAAATAAGGTAAAAGAGAAATGAAAAGCAGAGCTTATCCTGGTTATCTCACCACGTTAAAAACGCTAACTAAAATAACCTCTCGGTAGATATTCCGGTACGAAAAGGGATTATTATCCTCTTACCCTTCCTATACCTTCGAAAAGAAATAAAAAAAGCAGAATTTTCGGTTCGAATTAATTAGGAAGAGGGTCGAGTTTTCAAAGTTACTTATTAACGGCATCCGTTTAGAATCTAGGTACCAAACACTAGTATTTCGAATGAAGCGAAAAGAAAATGTCGAAGGCTTCCTCCTCCCACTCTTCTTCGAGGAGGTTACGTTTCTCTACCTGGCAGACCGTTCTAACGAATTCTCAATGGCGCCTGAAGTTAAACGAGGCTTCGGGAGAGGGGGCCAACAATGGGTCCCTGTTGTCAGGAAGGGGCCTTCCTTCGGAGGAACCTTTGTCATGGAACTCTCGCGTGGAACCCGAGAAGAACTCTCTCTCTCTCTTTCGAGCTTTGTCGATGACTTGCTCCTCGCAAGGCATTCGCCGCTACTTCAACTCGGTTCTTTCCCCTAGGTCGACGAAAGGGCTTTCCATCTTCTTACCGCGCGTACAAACCTAAGCGCCACATCAAAATTCTTCGCTAATGGGCGGCTCGCTTGGCGTGGTAGCGCCACGAGTAGGTTATACCTACCTATCCTTTGTATTTTTTTTTCTTTCTTATTTCTTAACTTCTTCAAAGCGATTAAAAAGTCACGCTTGTTTAGCATTTTATTAAGGATTTATCAACGTTAACCATTTCTCGAATCCTCCCTGTTACCCTTTTTATACAAAATTAGGCCTACTCTCGTCTAATAATTATCTACAACGAGGACGGAACACGAGACAAAAGAATAATTAACGAAAGTACCAAAGACCCTGGTGCGATTCGAAACGATTCAAAGTAGTCTTTACCTGCGTAAGAAAACACGAATCCACACCCAACGATTTTACGCGTCCGTAGGTTAGACTAGCTAGCACGTGTATGCGGTCGAACGCTTTTACAAATGAAAGTCTCGCGGTTAGATTTCTTTGGCAAATCTCCTTAAAGGGTAGGTAGCGAGAACCTTGCAAGTTTTGCTGTGTTTACTCGATCGCGAAAGTTCACCGATTTCAATGTAAAAATGAAAAAAAAAAAAAACATTTTTCAAGAACCCACGAACGTCCTACGTCCTATTTGATGATATTACCCTCATCTGCTTCGAAATCGATAACTCTAACGACGCACCCGTGACATTTTAACAAGCCGAAGCGTGGCCGGGTGCGCGGCGCATTATCTAATGACCGCTAAAACCATCGATTCGCGTGGTAGGTACGCAAGCCCTCATTAATATCTCCCTATCGTTCGCTTTCGAACGCGGGCGAGGTCGCACGTGACTCGAGCAAATTCCATTGATTTAGATATTAGCAGAATTATTATATCGGGGAAGGTTTTTAAAAAATAATGCCATCGTGATAAACGCGATCGATCAGAAAATTGGCTTGTTCTCCCTCCTTGAGAAACCAGCCGCTTATTGTACGGCTTTAATCGCATAATGAGCGGACGGGCCGATGCCCGGTGTAATTTCATTTCGGTGCTGGCAATGCGAGAAGACGGTTTAGGAGGATGAGAATGTGGGGTGTCCCCACCTGCATATCGATCCTGTCGAAAGGACGCGTGGCAGGGTGTAATTTTCGCACCCCCGTAAGAAGGCGGGAGCCCCAACCGGTAGTCCTACCAGCCGAAAATTACGTCCGTTTGTGCTTGATTCACGTACCAATCAGAAACGTACTACCTACGAGCCCTCGTAGGATCGTAGTGAATCGAGGGCGATCGTGATAACGGCTAGTCGAGACGATCTCCCGAAGTGGTATTAAACGTGCACACGTCTAAACGTACCTACGTGAATAGATATATACAACGGAATATCATTTGAATGATTATATGGTCTATCGATCGAGCCACTTGCTGATAAAATTGTCGTTATTATGTAGGTACCGGATGGTAAGAATCTCTTTTTTGATCAGAGCGAGGCAACTCCCGTCAAATCTGCCGAAGACGTTTCGATTAATCTCACAGCGGGTCGCTACGATTGGATTTCTTTCTTTGACTCTCGTATGGGAATAATAGAAGAACCGTAAAGGGGAAACCGAATATCTAGGTAGTAGGACATAGAAGAATGTGCACGCGCGTACGATCTTTAATAAATTCATTGTGGTAGCTCCCGTTAATGGGGCTGGTAGGTATTTCTTTCTTCTCGCTCGCTTTCTCTGTTCTTCCTAGGTGGAATAGTTTCTTTCTAAAGAGAATACCAATCTCTTCGAACGTCGTACCGGAATACGTCGCTCCTTTTATAATAATTATCCTCCTCCGAGAGACGAAGCACCGCTACTCAGACTGATAGGACTTGGCTCCGAGCGTGAATCGGAAGGAGAAGAAGAAAGTGGGAGAGAGGAACAGAAGAAGAAAAAGAAGAAGAAGAAGGAGATTCCAGAAGATTAGGAAAAACACGGGAGACGTAAAGTAATCGGAGAAAGAGACGGAAAAGAATGCAGGGGGTTGCGGAAGATGACGAAGGGGCGGGGGGAAGAAATCGTCCTCCGGCGAAAGGAAGAGGAGCATGCTGGACGTGTCTGATGTACGCTAGGAGTGGACCACGAGGATGAGAGAACGGTGAGTGGAGGGGGGGGGGAAGAGCTCGCGCAGAAAAATATCTCCGTTAACGATTACCAGCCAGGCTCCCCCTCCATTCTCCTACTCGTTATGTCGCGCGTCCCGTCGCGCGCGCGAATTTAGAAACAAAAGACGGGTGGAAGGCGCGAGCTGATTGGCCGAACGGTCCGCGGCTCGCGTCTCTGATTGGCCCGCGGGACCGCACCCATCCTGCAATGGCCGCTTTGTCGTTCCTGCACCGCGCTCCTACTCTCCTTCTCTCTCACTCACTCTCTCCCTCTCCTCTTCGTTCTCTCGCTTACTCTCCCTCCCTCTCTCTCGCTCTCTCTCGTTTTCTCTCTCGGTCTCCTCACTCCGCGTACGCGCGTCTGCACGAGCACCGAGTTTCGACGAACCCCACCCCACGAATCTTCCCCTCTTGCTTTTCCTCTTGCCGGTACTCCTACTCTTCGCTCGTCTCTCCTCTTTCTCTCTCACCCTCTGCCCTTGACGCGTGCACCCTCCTTAAGTTATATCAAAATATAATAACTACGCATGTCGCCCGTGTCTGCATCTTATTTTTTTTCTATATATTTTTATATGTATCTCTTTTATCTTTTTTGTTTGTACGTAAGTCTTCGTAGTCTAACTTATCTAATTTTAGTTTTATTAGTTCGAGAGATCAGTGGGCTCGAAAAGATAGTTAAATAAAAAAAAAAAAAGGATGAAAAAGACTGCCTTCTCTTAATTTGCTTCGGGCAGAAGGAAAAGAGGGGGTGGCTCTAACGCATCGTTGAAAAGGGAAACGGACGGTCCAAGAAAGGGTCGCCGAGGGTGGCAGCGAAGAGGGAGAGAGGAGGTTCGCCGTGGGCACGGTGGCGAAGGAGAGGACCTTCTTCGTAGGCCGCCATGCGGAAACCGATCTCAGCCTACTGTTTCTCGCGAATCCGCGGTAACTAACCGTCATACGCACACACAAAAAACGCACAGACACGCGAGCCTCCGTAGTTCTCCCTTTTTTTTCTGCCCTCTCACTCTTTCTTTTCTTCCTTCTTTCTTTCTTTCTCCCTTTTTTTTTTTTTGTTGTTGTTGTCTCTCTCTCCCCCCGCACGCTCTCACCCGCGCCTTTTGCTCGCGCCTTTTCGTCCTCCAACCACAGCCGTCGAATCGCGCTTCCTCCCTATCATCCCATAACGGACGGCCCTTCTTTACACCGACGCCCATCTAAACCCTCCCAACCCTCTCTTTGCCCTCCCTTCAACCCTTCAAGCCCTAGAAGGTGGTAGAGTTTTATAAAATACATTCCCCCCTATGGACACCTCCATAAAATACTAATTTTATTTTTATCAACGATAAAACACGACAATTTCAAAATTTCCTTCATCGAATCCCAATCTTAAATTCGATTTATAGAACCGGTAGATCATTTTCTATTTAACAAAAAAATCCTCAGGACACGTAGCGCAATAGTAAGAAAAATGTACAGTGTCGCGACAGGAAGGTCGAATTTCGCTGAAGATATCTCTCCAGCTCATTCTTTTTTTTTTCGATTTTCCTCTCACCTGTATCCTGTCTTCGGGCAGATCCGTCCTCAGGCTGAGCATCTCGCGAGCATAGACGTCGGGATAATGGGCTTCTTTGAAGGCTGCCTCCAGCTCCTCCAGCTGCTGGGACGTGAAGATCGTCCTGGAGCAACAACCACATGAACCTAGTTATATGCCATTACAGCTTTTCTCTTACAACTATCTAACGTTCGGAGAAAACGATTTGCGATATGTGTATTTTAGATCATTTTTTCGGAAGAGGAGAACAATTTCTTGGTTCGATTATCAATCTAGAAACGTGGTTTATGCGTATCAGCGTTTTCAGCTTTCCATCATCGAACCCAACGCGTTTTATTATTATCAACCCATTTTTCAAGCATCACATGTTTATATACCTAGTCTCTCCGTTTATCGAGTATCGATCTCACAAATTCGACGTAATACGGGCGAGGGCAACGATGCGAGTTTAACGACAAGACAGTCCAATTAGTCTCGCGATTCGACAAATTGTAGGTTGCACGCGAGGAACGAGCTTGGCATCTGCCATCGTTGCTGCTGCTTGCTTGCTGGTGGTGCTGGTGTAGCTGCTGTTGCTGCTCGAACGAAAGGCTCGAAATTGAAAGTCATTTCCCGAACGATCGTCGGCTCGTTAAGGTGGACGCGCGAAAATCGTTCAACGTTTGCTCTCGCACGTTGCTCGATCTAAACACGACGTGTTACTTGATGATTTTCTTTCTCTCTCTCTTGTGTTTTTTTTTAACAAGTTTCGTGTGGTAGATCGAATTCGATTTGTTTTTATATCGTTTTATTCGTACGTTGATTTACGAAAAATCGTTTGGGGGATACATAGAAAAAAAAAGACCGTTTGAATCCTCGGCGTAACATACGCGATTAAAAGTGTCAATTTTTTTTCTGCCTTGCGAACGACCGAGAACGGTAGCATATCTAACGAGCAATTTTCTCCTCGATTCGTAATAACGCGTAGCAATCATTATCAATGGTCGTTGATTGCGTTTCCGAATCGGTCGCGGTTTCCAAACCGATCGTCGTTTGACTTTATTTTCAAGTGGACTCACCCGTGACGAACGAACAACGAGATGAAATTTTATAAAAGCCCTCGTTTCACGTTGATTCAAGCCGCAAATAATTTTCGATGTAGCCGAATACGCGTGGTAATTTTTTAAGAAGCAAAAAAAAAAGGATACGCAAAATAAAACGCAATTCGAACGATCGGTATAGTTTTCTTCGATTTGAATATCTTCTTTTCAAATACCTTCGAATTCAAGTTTATACAAGAGACTCACCTATGACGGCGCTTCTTCTTCTTCTTTTTACTAAAACCGGAAAGCCCGTCGACCGTGAAGTCCTTCCCCGACTCGATGTTATGCCCGACACCTGGAAAGAGCGAAGAGAATGATCGAGAATGAAAACGAGGGATCGATGGTCGATAGACGGAGTCAACGATGGGTTATTAATGATTATTATTAACCCCCCTGTGCATTCGGTATATCCCTGACTTATACTATCTGAAAATTTACCGATTTTTTAAGCAAAATTCTTGTTGTAAAGTTTCTTTATTTTCCGATATGCAATTGCCGACAATTAACACTAGATTTACGGACTGAGCCAATTTGACTCATTAAAAATTTGATTACTATATATATATGAAACTTTACAATTATTTAAAAAAAAATCATACGTGGCTTTTTAGTTAAGTAATGAAATATATGTAAATGTTGATTCCTCTTCTTTTCTTTCCTCTTTATATTCTTCTTTTTTTACAAGTAAAAATAGGTATATAAACAACATCCGTAAATCTAGTGTTAAATATGGATGGATATTGTCTAAGCTACAAATTCCGCGATCGAGGGGTCGAAAAGAATGAAAAACAGCGAAAGTTTACCAGAAATTGGCTAGAAAACTCGTCATCGCGCATTTTAGACCAATCTCGTTTGGACGAGATATCTCGGGGTTGCGCACAGGAGGGTTAAAGAACACGATTCGACGTTAACGCACATCGACGAGCTCCTACAGATTCGTGTCTTATTTCTGGTTACTCGTAACACTTTTCCAAAGTACTACACAGATACGAACAAACGCATACACGCTGAGGCTCGTGCTAACGCAAATTACCACGGTCGTCGTAATATATTCCTATATATCCTCGAAGCCTCGGAGAAAGATCCATAGTGAGTTGGCAGTAATATTTCATTGAATTCAGAGCTCATTATTCCCTGGCACACCGGCTGTAATTGATAATTACACGGGCTCTTGTGTGTTCGAGCCGCTCACCTACGTCGCGTATCAAATTACCCATTATACCTGACTTGCCAATGAATCGAGAATATGGGTACCTAGCTATCTCCTCGAAAACGCGCGAGCGCACAAGCGTGTACTCGCTAACAAGCCCTGCGGCGTTTCAGGCCTAGATTATTCGGAAAGTAATTTAACGCCATCGTCCTTAGCCGTTATACGCGGGTGTATGTATGTACTATGCTGCGTTACTAAAAGCTTGGCTTGGAATATATATGTATACATACATATATATATATATACATATGTATATTCCAATACGTTCACAACTTTCCATCGGAGCACGTTCTCCGCTTTCAAGGATATCTCGCTCGTTAATAAAACTTTGCGCCCGAGATCGACGCGATTTTAATCGGATTAACTGTATATCCTGTTAACATATATCGCTTTACCACCATGGGCGGCATCAAATGAAAGAAAACTAACAACATGGATTCTAGAATGTGTTGATTGATCGCGTGATTAGAATTCATGAATTATATGGAATAAAAAAACAAGATGGAGAGACTGTGAGAGTTTTCCGGAATTGAATTTTCTAAACGGGAAATTCACGTTCGCCAATTAAGGGGTTGCACCGGAGATCGTG
Organism: Ancistrocerus nigricornis; assembly: GCA_916049575.1. Lineage (NCBI taxonomy): Eukaryota > Metazoa > Arthropoda > Insecta > Hymenoptera > Vespidae > Ancistrocerus > Ancistrocerus nigricornis. The sequence goes on along the minus strand of OU696668.1, from coordinate 3,024,039 downwards.
GAAGAAGAGAGAGAAAAAGAGAGGGTTGATGACGGGCTCGACACGAAAATTCGTTTGAAACTCGCGTCTGACGTTGGACCGGTGCGTGCGCGTCGCGTAAACGGTAATTTTCCGCGCGCGACGAGTGAGTTAGGTACAAAGGAGGGTAGGTACGTGCGGCAGAAGGGGTAGGTAGCAGACGACGGCCCGGATCCGCGGCCCGAAAATAATTATCAATTATACATTAATTTCGAATTAACGAGCGAAAAGCGGCTCACCGTGGCTCAGCGTGTACAATGAACTGCGAGCCCTTTTCCCCGGGGCTAACTCTCGTTACCCACCCATCTACGAACTACCACCGGCAAACTCGGTTGCTATTGCTACTGCTTCTACCGGTACTGCCACTCCTAACGCAACATTTCTGTTGCTTCTTGTTGCTGCTGCTTCTACTACTACCGCTGCCCGTACGCTCTACTCTAGGCTAATTAACTATTAATTACGGCCTTGATACCAGTTATACGCGTTCCCCGACTAATTGGACTCCGAAACCTGCCGAGTCGCTGATGTCGCTGACGCTGATGCGTTCGAGGAGGTAGGTACATGACTTGGCTGACAGCTAGGTTAGCTGCCAGCCAAGCTAGCAGAAACGTGACGCTCGTTTGGGACTCGCGAGTGCGTCTCTGGATTTTGAGAGAAGCTCCAAACGTTATCCATAATTTTCTTATTTCTTTTCTCTCTTTTTACTCAATCGTAGCCATCTTGAATTCATTCGGAACAGTATCCCGATCGGGAAAAACGCGAAGAAACTCGACTATCCAAACTTTCGTAATAATAACTGAGTTGAAGAGGGCTGAAGGGAGAAGAAAAAAGGAGCGAATAGCGAGGTTAAAAAAAGAAATACTTGGAATATATGGAGTTCCGCCCAACTCTGAGTTCGTGCGATCTATTGTTTTCCCGCTTATAAAGAGGGCTCTCTTGCCCACTCCCACCCCCTCGCTTTTCTCCTTCTTACCTTTTCTTCGTGCACTAAAGTGCACTCATTCGCGCCAGGCAATCAAATCAATCAATTTCGAGTTAAGAAGAAACGGAACTGCTGCTACTCGGTGGAGGAGGATTTCGATGTATATTTGACGAATGTTCGATGCTGCTTCATGAACCAGATAGGTAAAGGACTCGAGTGGATGACGTACGTATCAGTATCACCATGAATATCCAAATGTATGAATTATATATATTTTATATTTCCTTCTACCTCCCCATATCTACCTATCTTTATCTCTTTCCTAAGGATAAAAAAAAGATATAAAAGAAAATAAGTACGAAAGCCGACGATCCTCGTCGAAGGAATGAGGCTTACGAAAAAAAAAGAAAGTAAAAAAAAATAGCAGGTCGACCGGGTGGAAAAGCAGTCGGCAAGAAAAGGAAGGATTTACTGAATTCTAGCGAAACGTCGGTCTCGACGAGAAGCAGACTTTATAGAACTCGGGGAGAGTCGAGCTCTCGAAAGACCCTCTCTCTCTCTCTTTCGTTGCAGCACGAAAACAGTGGTAGTTTCGCCACTAAATATATTCTCGCGACATACACGGACACGCGTACTTTACTCGTCGTTGTACGAATAGAGAGAGAGAACACATCGGTACATCCCGTAGAAGAGGGTGGTGGAATGATGATGGTGGTGGTGAGGGGGTGTGTGCGGTGGTTAGGCGAGGGTGTGCGTCGCTCTGTCACGCTACACACGGCGTAGTTGCCATCGGTGCGCCGGTGGCGGGCCGGTTACCAGGCAACCGGCTATGAAGGAGCCTGGATAGCCAATGGCGGCCCTCAAAATACCCCCTTCGTCTAACACGGCTTGTTTTCCGTGCTTAAGAGCGAGACAGAAGGAGCTTTTGCTTTAGTAGCTGTTAAGGCCTTAAGTCCGTACCTCTGCGACGGACTGCTGAACGAGATCAAGAGAGAGAGAGAGAAAGCAAGAGAGAATGAGAGAGAGGGAATGAGAGAGGGGGTGAGCGTGCCGTGAGACCTACCTTCTTCCTTCCTTCCTGCATTCCTTCCTTCATTCTACTCGATACTTCATAATTCTCCCACATTTTTCTTTTTTTTCATCCTCAGTATACCTCGAAAGCAAAGAGAGAAGCTTTTCTCTTTCGAAAATGCAAGAGACGGTCGCACATTGAAAATAAAAGAGATAGAGAGAGAGAGAGGGAAGAGAGAAATAAGGGAGGAAAGGATAAAGTTTACATCGAGCAAATGGAAGGACGGACGCGCGTAAAGTGTTAGCCGTGTTAAGAGGGTTGTGATGATGATGGTAGTAGTGGTGGTGGTCGAAGCATCGCTGCGCTCCGTGTCCCATGGGGTGGGACGAAGGTAGCGCGTAGCACACCCCTGGGACATCTTCCAGCGTCACTTGTCCGTATTAAGGCCGGGTACTAATCTCGAAATTTAATTTGAAAATCTTTTCACGGAACAACCCGATTCCCACCCAGCCACCACCGGCTCTTCTCCTATGCTTAGAGACAAACAGAGAAGGACTATGCTCGAGCAAGACGTTTTAAACCGGGAATTACCCCCCTGGAGCCTTTGTAACGCGGTAATTGAAAATTCGGACCAACCAGATGAACACTTTTCGTCCACCAACGATCGTTATCTCTTCCATGTAATTAATTATTTTTTTTCTTTCTTAGCTTTTCTAGCTCTGCCGATTTCTATTGGTTGGTTCGTGTAAGACGTTTCGATAATTTCGAAATTGCCATTCTTTTTCGTCTATTTCATAAATGATATAAAAAAAATACTGGAATCAATTTGGAAGTGTATCTACTCGTGATACACACTAAACCTACCAAGCCTGTCAATTTGACCGGTTACGTGTTTCTTTATTTCTCGATTATGTTAATAATAAATGTACTTTCATAGATAATTGTTATCAATATTATTTATTAATGACAGCAAAAAGTATATTTTTGTACAAGTATCTGTCAAATAGATAACTGTGAAGAAAATAAGTATGCGTTTAACGTCGGTAGGTTTAGCGTTAATATCAGAATTTGTGCAGACGCGCGTATTTTCCAGCATCGCGACGATTTTCCATACGATTTCGCTCGTTATTCGGTTCGTGGCAGATCGCATTCGGAAATGAGCCACTTTGCATAAATCGATGAAATCCGAAGAGGCGCGAATCATACAATAATTCTGATCCAAACGATATAATCAGTTCTCCATTTTTTTTCGACGATGGTAGAATATACTAGGAAGGATTAGGGAAGAAAATACGTAGGTACCTACGCGAGGTCGAGCCCTTTGCCTCGAATGAAATAACATTATTCGTTGATTCGACGCGGTAGTCTTGAATTTAGTCACGCCTCCCTGTCACCCCTTTTCATCGATCGTACGTACGTTCCCTAATCAAAATTACACTCCTAAAAACGCATATTCAGGAATATTCATTCGTACATTCTACTAAAAGTATCGATTCTTGCACGTCATAAAATCATTAAATAAAATTTAGATAATCATTGACACTTGATATCAGATTAAAAAAAAAAATCGATTAACTATTTAAATTTTTATGAATTGAGATACGAAGGAAGTATCAGGAAAAAAAAAATAATCGAGAGGTAATTATTTATAGAGCGAGTAGCACAGAATAGTGACACGGGCGTTTACACAGTCGATAGGGCGAATGGTGCGTGTCCGAGCGAAGTGGAGGCCTCGAGAACATCGTCCCTCGGGATGTTTCGCTAGATTAAAGACCCCTCCGTATCCGATAGTTTCGCTACACCGTGCAACATCGTGTAAAACACTTGTAACGGACCAGTCAGCGGCTAGCTTTTGGGGTGCTAAGCTGGCAATGCTTTCACGGTGTTTTTGGCGATCGAATTCATTACGTCGATCGGATCGTGAATTCCCCAGAGAATTCGTGAACTCTTTCAATCGATTCTAATTCAATGAAAACGTGGAGATCGATGATAATGAACATACGTAAACAAGTTGGTAGGGAAAAAGATAAAGAAAGAGAGAGAGGGTCACTTCTTGGAAGCACGTAATCCCTTTTCTTCTTACCTCTTTCTGTTTTTTTGCTTTCGCCTCTTTTACTCCATCTCAATCGTTTCTTCTCCTTTTGCAAACTTCACACCTCTCGCGCGCACGTACAACGTGGGTACATACGCTCGTGAACGTGTTTTCACGCGCGGTCCATTCTCCGTTCGCTCGGTGGCCATGCTAGAAATCCGAGACCCAAGGAACGGTGTGAATATTATGATGGTCACGCATTGAGGTGCCAGCGAGGAACAAAGACGAAAGTGTTGATTGCCCAAAAACAAGACGCTTCTCTTCTATTTACTTTTTCTCTCTATCTCTCTCTCTCTCTCTCATACACCCTCTACCTCCTTCAGAAATAGAGGACTTTGTTCCAGAGGCTACCACGAGTCGCGTTCTAACTTGCGAGCCGTGCAGGATGTTCAAGGACGAATCCTTTCTTTCGGGCCTCAGATTCATGAAAATTAGTTGACGTCCTCCCGTTCGTTCATTATTGTCCACGTCGATAGTACCGTTTATCGACAGGCCCTAATTCGATCGATACACCGACGACGATAACAGCTGGATAAGCGTAAAACGTTCGAGGCAAGCGAAAATGCTATTATCCTACGAGGATAGACGGGTGCGAGGATGCTAAAGCGCCCGCGGCGACTTTAAATCTCTCGGTCCGTCGATACACTCTGTGTACACTCGACGCGAACCTCCATCCCTTTAAAATTCTTCTAACATTCCTATGGAACTTAACGAGAACCGAAAACACTCAGCCTCTCGCTTTTCGATTCTTCTTGGAAATCTTTTTTCGCATTCGCGCATCGTTAAGCCAGGACGACGCCACTGATATCATTGTAGGAGACCATTAGCGTTGGAATAAACAAGGATTCCGCAAAGAGCTTGGTAGAAAAGAGTTCTAAAAAAAAAAAAAGAGATGGATATCTAACCTGTCCGTTTCAACGGATAAAAAGCTGCCGGTCTTTGTGACGAAACGGACAGACGTATAACCTGATTTTTAATATCCATTTCTGTGGTTTTCAGTGGATTGTTCTCTTGTAATGGACAATTGAGATTCTTACCAACGTTCACCAGTAGGTATATACTCGAGATATAAATGCTTAATCCATAGAGTGCATAACGTAAAAACATAATAAATTCCTTAGGTAAAACACTTATTGGGTTTACCATTCGTAGGAGTTCATTTTAAATACATATTTACAAATCCAACTGCGTACCTATACTTGATACTAAAATCTCGTAATTAAAGACCTTTAATTTGTAGAAAAAAAATCAGACACGTTGCCTAAAGAAATTATCGACTTTATATAATATGACCTGGAAGGAAACTCAAGTGTATAACCTACGCTTAGTTTTTACCGAATCGTCTGCCAGAAAACGAAAATTTTCTCTACACCTCTCTAACACACACATTCTGTCTGCTGCCTTATGGGAACCTCTAACATACATAAATTCGTTTCCAGTATGCCAGCCACGATGCGTACGTACTCCAGCCCTTATGTAATATTCTGTTGGAAAGACAAGTGGTAGAGGAGAAAGAGATAGATAAGGTAGATAGATAGAGAGAGGGAGAAAAAGAGAGGTAGAAGGAGTGGATTTGGAAAAAGGGACGTTGTGAGAGAAGAGAGAGCAACTACCCCTTTCGACTGGGCAGTACCGGCATAAGTCAGGAATTCCTGGCACGCGGTATATTGCGCGGGGGTGGAAGCGTGGCGGTTATAAGCTATAGTCCCTGCCATGGCATGGCATGCACAGCCATTTACTTCATTATGTCATTAAGCTTAATGGCCTGGCCCTAACACGGCTCTAGGCTACAGCCACTTCTAGAGTCCGTCCCCATTAACCGCTGTCTCTTTCTCTCGTGTTCGCTCGTGAACGTACACACATACGTATATAACTCCCTCCTTTTACTCGTATCCACCTTCTGTCCACCCACCAGCCGTGCGAAGGTGGTATCCACCTCCACGATGGTACGCAATGAGCATCGGCTTTACGCCGATGACCGAGAACGCTCCCACCGTTCGTAAGCTGGAAAATTGATGACGTTCCTACAACGTACGTAGGCATATACGCATGTAGTTATGGATATGAAAAGGTTTCCATATATCTACATATACAGGGTGATAAAAAAAAAGTGTACTTAACTTAAAGGACTTATGGTATTCACCGAGAGGAGTAAAAAATGTTTAATAGACATGGGTCCCAGAATCAATCTTTTCGCTGTAAATTAATTATTATTATTAATAGTGTTTGTTATCGTAAGTGAGTCTCTTGGTAACATATTTAATGGAAATAGAGGAATTTAAAAATTACTTCGTACACGCAAAACGATCACTTACGGTAAAGTTCATTTACAGCGAAAGGGTTGATTTTAGGACCCATGTCTATTCAACATTTTTGACTCCTCTCGGTGAGTACTATAAGCCCTTAAAATTACGAACCTTTTTTTTATCACCCTGTACACTTTAAACGATAGAACGACGAATTATTTGCGTTTAACCAATATCGATCGAAGCGATCGTTAAATTTTCTCAGTGTTGAATTAAACAGAAATATCATGCTCCCGAGAAAAACGATAATTCAAGCGGATGGAGTCACTTTCTTACGTCTACCGGTATCTTCGAGTGTCTCTCGATTTCTTCCCTTCGAAAAAAAAAAAAAAATTACTGCCGATTCTGGAGGCAATTCCTACGTAACACGAAGGAAGAGATAAAAGAAAGACGCGAAAATCGGGGAAAGCTCGAGTACTTAGGTATGTATCCACTTGTAATTATTGGCAAACGTTTGATACCCGATAGGAATAACTGAACAACTCAATAAATATATAAATATCTAATATGTGTATGTCTATATTTATATTATACATATACATGTATCGGTTTTCTTTCCCGACGATCGACGTAATTTTCGATAATTCTACGAACGGCTTTTCCTGAGCAGAAAGGCAAGCCGATAGCACTTTTAATGAAGTTACCGGCTTGCGCAGCGTTGGTAAGCGTAGTTACCGCTACATTCCGTTCCTATTAATTCCTCTCGCACCTTTTATCTCCGCGTCCTACCCTCGCTTCTCCTCTGAGGCTGTTCGAGGGTGTGAGTGAGTGAGTGGGTGGTGGTACTGCTGATGTTGGAAGGGAGTAGAAACAGGGAGAGAGGGAGAGACAGAGAAACGTTGCGACCTATCCTTAACGCCGAGTTACAACGAGCATCGACTTTACGCCGATGGTCGGTAAAATTGCTCGCACTGTCGTCGAAAATTTACGACGTTCATAAAGGGCCGGTTGCACGATCGCTTGCATCACTACTACTACAACCACCGATGCTTTTACACTTCCAACCCTCTCACACTAACTCTCTATCTCTTTTTCGTTCTCTCTCTCTCAGTTCACCACCCCCTTGCTCCCACTCTTCTTTTCCTGGCGCTCTGCAAATCTGCGCTTGATGGAGACGCAAGGGTTGCCGGTCCTACCGCGCGCTGGTCGAGGATGTAATAATTGAATTGGACGAAGCTATTGTTCTACGACTTCTGGAAAAGCGCTGGAAAATTTGCAACTGGCGTCGTCTGTGGGCGTGCCGCAGCCGGTAATAAGCTGAACGCTCGTGCGCGCGAACGAAAGAGAGAGCGTCGAGCCCGGTGGATCGCACGCGCTAATTGCTGTTAAAATATGAAACGTGCCAACTGACTAATTAGCGTCACTCCTAAGACAGAACTTCGCGTCACTCTCCCCCTTTTTCTTTTACTTGGATTTTTTTATCGCGTGTTAGCTACTGGACTCTGTTTTTTTTTTTGCATTTCTCTTCCGATCGATTCACACAATTTCTGATCATCCCGATATTGTCCCGTTCGCGTCATTGTCGTACAAAAATTTGTCGAGGTTACCTGTGAAGGTGACGAGGAAGAAATGTCTCGTTTTATTAACGATTTGTTATCGTTTTTCTCGTTCCTTTTGTTACTCTCTTTAGAGAAATAAACAGTGAGAGAGATGATGCAAATAGTGGAATATAAATTAGCCGGTAGAATTTTGCTTGCGGGTGTAGCCAAAGTCCGAAATAGACCGGTTAAATATCGAGAATTAAACGAAAATTGAATAGCTAGAAATTGCGACGTGTTCCACGAACGAGTGCCCCCGTAATTACTATCGGCATCCCGGCTTGCCCGGATCGGCCGACTCGATTTAATTCGATTATACCGCCAATATAATTTATTCGATGATGATAATCGTAACGACCAACGTGATTTTGATGAACTCGTGAAAGTAGTAAACACAAATTCCTAGTAGAAGTTTAGTATCGTTTGGAACATCGTTCGATTGTTCGCTTGTAACGATAAGATACGATATCGAAATTTTTTTTCAAAATATCTTTTCTTCGACGAGTCGACTTTAAGATGCTTCTAGTGGCAGGTAGGTGGGGGTGCGAGGGGTAAGAAGCGGATGTCGCTAAATACTCGAAAATCTCTCGAGGAAGCACGTGGAACGTTTCAGGAAGGTGCTGACTGTCGGGCTGTTTTCGAAGTAACTCTATATTTCTATGCCGCAGACGCGTACGTACTTTGCTCTTTGGCGCCAGACAAAGTTACGTTCACACGTGTCGTCCTAAATATAAACCCTCGACACCACCCGCTCCGTTCTCTCTCTGTGTATGTATCTCTCATTTTTTTTCTGTTATGCTTTAGACCAGGGAATCTAGAACACGTTCTCGCGAATTTCCCGACGAAATATTCGATCGGTGGATTAACTCGTCTTATTTCCAACCCCTCGTCTACTTTACCATAAGGTCTCTTTTATCTTTCGATACTCCTTTCCCACTTTATCTCTCACTTTCTATCACCCTATCTCTTTCTCGCTTTAACCGACTTGGCAGCCCTTCCTCGAGCCCGCTCTTCCGCTCAATGGAACGCGCGCCCATCGTGGAAAATCGCAACACTGAAAAGGTGTGAATCTCCGGCACTCAAGAAAGGTTGACAATGGGCATGGTAGCGTGTCTCACAATGAGCCTCGAACCCACAATGTAAGCACTGTATCCGCGCGAAGGGCACGAAGATTTCTCTCTTTCTCTATTTCTCTTTTCGTACAGCTATCTCGCTCGTTCTTCCTCCTTTCTTCGATCCTCTCGCGACTGAGAGAAGTCGAGAATGGCCGGATTCGCTCGTTCGAGCATTCTCAGCCCGTTGTAACGTTTATCCGTGCACTGGTCTAAGGTATCGCTTTAAAGCGACCTGGTGTGTGAAATCTAAAACGGTGCGTGGCCCTTGAAAAAAATCGTCGTGTCGCCACTACAACAACACTACCACCACGCCCATCCATGTCAAAATATTTCGACGAGAGAATAAGAAGGAAAGAGCAAGAGAGAGAAAATTGTACGAAATAGGCCGGCCCCCTTTTTCTCGAAAGCCCATCTTCCCTTTTACGCACGTAACTCGCGCGTTACTCGCACGAACTAATACTGGTCTTACCGATGGTGGTTGTAAAAGGGGTTACCTAACGTTCTGCGTATATATATATACATGTATGTGCTCGCGTTCAAGTAAGCGTCACGTGTGTACGTAGGACTCCGTAAGCGAATCATTGTCCATTGTATTAACGACCGTCGCAGGATATGGCGTCCTACCATTCGAGCCTTTTGTCGCGACCAGCTGAGCCAAAATGGCCTCCCGGCACACGTGACGTCACAATTTCACGTGCTCCACGCAAACCGACGCCACGGCACATAGGTATAGCCCGAAATTTTAACCTCGGATTGGCCCTCCAAAGGCTACTTTCCTTTGTTGTTTCTGTGTGCAGCTCGAATTAAAATTCGATTTTACTCTACGAGATGGTATGGTAGGCTTAGGAGGTTCGAATCGAAGTTTAGAGAGTGATGTAAACTTTGGTTTGACCCTACAAAATGCTCGGAGAGTGCGAGTTTGAGCTAAACGAGGTTTATAAACTTTGTTTTGATCCTCAAATGATTAAAAGCGGACATACGTAACTGCCACTTGGAGGCTGAAACCAATGTTTATTCACCATATATTTTTCTTATCCCATAAGCTTCACTTTGAATCTCAAACTCCTAAAAAGAGCATATACGTTGGGTATACATCGATCCTGACCCAAGACATTCAAATTTGTCACGTAGCTATCCATGATTTTGTTTATTATTTAAATGGCACGTATAAGACAATGGTCGAGTTTTCGTTGGGGTAGATTTAATTTTCAGATATTTTTCTTTGTAAAAGTCTTCCAGGTTTATTAACCGGAAAACAAAGCTCGGTACAAGCCTGCAAGACTTTCTTAACTTTATCTCAATACGAAAGGGTAACTTTCTTTCTTTACACGAGAAACGAGAAGAAATATTTCCCCTTCGTTTGTACCTTAAACATGTTTTCTTCCTACTCTCTTTATTTTTTAATTCTAAACAAAGCAGCACACGAGCGCTCGCGTAAAAATACAACTCGGTGGGAAAGCCAAGGCGTTCGTTACCACGCCAAGTACCTACCTACCCGCCCACGGCCGAGACTTTTTAATATTATAACCATTATTTAATTCTTAATATTCTCCTTAGCCTCCGGGGGAGTCTTAGCGCGTCTTAAGAATAAAATCTCCGGAGAAACGCTCCGGCCATTCTTCTTTTCTTTTTTCCTACCCCGACGCAACACGAAAAAAGAATTCTCGCAGTGTGTAGACCTTGGAGACAATTGAAATAACGTAATAATCCTTCGGATAATTAGAAATAATTTCTATGCAGGTAACGTGGCGCGAGGGATCGTGAAAGAACGCGGAGAAACAATTTTTCGTGACAAGAAAGCGTGGAGGGGATAGGGTGGGTTGAGAAAGTACGAGGCCTATCGATCGGAGAAGAAGTAGAAGAGTTCTAGAATCAAGAACCTATCGAAATGATTATTAATTGAACTTCTCGTAAAGATAAAATAGATTCTAAATAACACAGGATCTCGTAGAAATCACTTGGATGTCCCGCGGTATGTTTTTTGATCGCGAACTCGTCGTTCCCCGCGTTTACCCTCCATCTCGAGTGAATCGCCCTGGCGACAGCCAGTAGTACAGGTCCGTTGCAAACAAACTGCTGCTCCAGGCGCTGACTGTTACTAATTAAGGGTGGTTTCAGTACGCGTGTTAATTCTTAATTAATATCTTTGTCGCCTCCTCCGGCGTAGCAGCTCTCGGCTCCCTTCACCTACCCCCTCTTTTCTATCTTACTCTCTCTTTCTTTCTCCTGATCTCGCTCACGCGCTCTCTATTTATATCTCTCCTTTCACCTCTCGAACGACACCCTCGTCTCGTCCATCCACTTCTCCTCTGGAGTCTCTCGAATGAAAGGAGCTGTATGGGAACACACGCGCATCTCGAATCACCGCCGGTTACAATCGCGAGGTTGGAAGGAAGGAATGAAGGAGGAGAGAGAAAAATAAGGCAGGAGGAGAGGGTTAGAAAGAACGAAGGAGATCGAAGAAAAAGAAGAAAGGAAAGAAGCATTTACGAGAATCGCCTTTTCCTAAATCCTCCGTAAATCGGGGTAGGTAGGTAGGTACATACGAGTTCACGCGATTCGTCCAAATACAAGTTCGAATCTTCTCAAACGGAACAAGAACTCAGGTATGTATGTACTTGTGTCTATCTTGTCACTATGTAGGAAAGGGCGACCGCAAGAGGAGGCACATGCCCCCTTTAAATATTAAAAAAAAAATGCATAATCATTCTCATATTTTCAATGCCTACATTTCTCATTTAAGAGAAACTTTTCCGTGGTTACGCACATGTGCAATTAACTTTCGACGTCACCCGCTTAAAAGAGACAGAGAAGACGCGATATTCTTTTCGGGAAGAAGGATTTGTGAATAAAGTTGTAGATAAATTCGGCCAGAATGAAATAAAACTGGTTACTCTTTTCGATGAAAATTTACTTAAATACTTGCAATTTACTTTATAATTTCAAACTTTAAAAAACTGAATTATTTTTGTACTTTTATTCTATAAAAAATGTTTAAGTATCGTAAACATTAAAAAAAAAATGTTAAATATCAAAAGACCAAAAATCTTTCATAATTGATATCTACCTTATCGAGTTGAGAAAGAATTAATACTAAAAGCTGTATAAATATCAAAGCATACATTTCAGTCAATTCGAGTAATATTTTGTCATACCCTCCCAACCCCCCTGAAATAATTCTGCGGACGCCCTAGCATGTAGGTGCACTACCTACTCGTCTATCACGATAGAAGGTTCCCACGACTGGTTCGCGCGTGCGCGCTAGCAAAAAGATCTTTCCCTCGACAGATTCGCATCGAAAGAAATAAATTTCACCGGTGAACGGGCACTTTGCTTCTAACGACCACCGGCAAGCTAGCTCGCTGCGATTCTTGAGATTTCAAACGAGGCTCCGTCGTCATAGTCGTCATAGTGCATCGCGAATAGTCGGAGGAAATTTGATCGGCGCGGGGAGCCCTTTGAAACGGAGTCCTTTACGACAAAAATCTCGGCAAAGCCACCAGCAGCAGCCTCAAGCGGCTCTAGTAATCAAGAACGGGCTTGGTCTCCTTCATGGTTGAACGCACTTCATTTTTCATGGAAGAAAAATACTCTCTCTCTCTTCCTCTCTTTTCCTTTCTCTCCCCTTTTCTTTCTTTCATTTTTCTCGCTTCTTCGGAAATTCCTTCGCTCGGCCTACGATTTTAGTCGGCCGGACTACGATTTTAAACCTTTTATAGAAAGCGGCTTTTCTACTCCTTTCTTCCGCTGCTTCGTGACTTCCACCACCTTTTCTTCCCTCTTAGCCACCCCCTTCTTTCTCCTCCTTCGAGGCTACCGTCTTACGCGCTTCTTTCACGAAAAGCAAGTTTCCAACGAGCGACGAAATCGATACCGAAGGAAACGAGATGATTGGATCGGACGTCGAGCGAGCACTTCGTTCTTCTTCCTCGCTCGAATCTTCTTCTTTATTCGAGACTACCAACCCCTACTCTTATTCTTCTCAGCCTCTCGATGTTACGCTTAACGCGGGTTCCGTCGAAACGCGCGTGGCGAACGTAATATCTCTCGATTCCCGATATTACTTAGATAGATATACCTGTAAAAAGATTGAAGGGTGCCCGCAAGTTTTTCTTATCGTCCTCCTTACCCCTCCCACTCTTCTTCATCGCGATGTTTCCCTCGTTTCCAATTTTCCAGACGTCTTTACAGAGTGCCACTATCGCCTAGCTTCGGGCGAGGAGGTAGAAGAAGAAAACGAGGAAGAAGAGGATTGGGAGTGAGGGTCGAAGCTCTTCCTTTACTCTCAAAATCTTTCGGTATTTTTCTTTGCCAACAAATTGGACTATTACGCTCGCAAAAGCTGCTGCTACTACCGCTGTTACTTCGCGAAAACCGTCAGCCGTATTTTCTCTCTCTCTTCCTTTTTCCCGTCGCTCCATTTCGTGTCGCTCGTACCTGAGCTCTCAAAGTACCGCACAGTTGTTAAAACAAGCAATTCTGACGGAAAGCTCGTTACCGTTCCATCGCCTTCTCCTCCCACCTCACAACCCAGACCCAACTCCCTTCTCAGTCTTCATCCTCCCCTTTTGCCTCTCTTGTCCTTTTTCTTACCCTTTTTCCTTCCGAATCCTTCCATCTTAGCTGAATAAAGCTTCGCGATAGAAATATATCCGCAACTTTTTCATATCTTTCATTCTCCTTAATCTATTTTCTCCTCAAATCTGATTAGATGAATAATTTTTTTACTCATAGTCGATTTGTTTTGTGATTTCGAGGAGCTGCCTCATTTCACATCCCTCACCGTAAGTCCATTACACGACAGTTTTTTCTTTTTTTTTTTTTGGAACCTCATAAGAAAACAACAGATGCAGATGAACTTGTCTCGATCAAAAAAAAAAAATGCTTACGTTTCTTGTCAAAAAAACATGTTTAAACTAAATTAACTGAAAGTAGCATGTGTAGTTAATTATTGGAAAAATCTTAGGTTGAAAATCCCAGTCCGTGGGATCATCAATGATGTAAGTCAAATTGACGTTACCAGTAGTACGTTAAAGCTCGTTAGGTGGAACCAAAAAAAGGTACCAAATAGGAAGTATAATAAGGAGAAATAATTTTCTACCAATCGCTACGCAAGAACGTGCCACTCGAAAATCACTGGGGAATTACGGAGTATCTCGTTTCTTTTCGGGGAACACAAACGTTTAGGAGGGGTTGGAGAATGAAATCGCTGGGACGATTTCGAGTCGAAGTAATCGGGCCCGTACTCGAATTTCCCGAGAGAGAGAAAGAGAAGGAAAGTTTCTCCTTACCGATTAGCGTTTCAATGTGGCTTGAGAGGTGAGGAGGCGTGGTCCGGCAAGCAGCGATTTTCGAAATGTTTTGACAGGACACTCGATATCGTGGTAAGCATCGAAACCACATGAAATTTCTACACGGTATATATATGTACAACAATAGAGATCACGTCCGCCTTTTTACGTCCACTTTTTTCCTTATTCAGGATTCAGTGCTTTTGCTCAATTTTAGTCGAGCACGCTTCCGTCAAAATTTTCCTCCCTTAATCTGAATCATTCTGAATGTTGATATCTTTTTTAACAGGGACAAGTCAGATGATGACTATTCGTTTTTTCCAAACATTGTTAAGGAAACTAACAAAACCTAATAAACCGAAATCCTACCGAGTACTGCCGAAAAATAATGTAATGTAAACCAAACACGAGCGCCATTCCGTCTCAAAGTCTCTTTGTTTTGGATCAGAATAGATCCAGGCGTATTATTGCGAGGATTGAAGTACAGGATTCAATCTCTTCAAGGGTGCTGACACACATGTGTAAGTTTAGTTTTAATTTACGATAACGACGATTATCCATGCAAGTGGATATTATTTTCTAGTAATATTCTTAATCCCTTTCAACGTATTTTTAGTTAATCGCAATCGATTGAAAACGAATAAAATATAACTACACAAGATATTTATAGCCAAAATCAGTTCTAAAATCCTAGGTATCAAATAAAAATTTGCTTCTTGTAGGCCTGTGTAATAAATTAGTACGAAATCTTCCATCTCAAAAAGGTAATAAACGATAGAAAAAGAATGTTACTGTGAGAGTTAAGAAGAATTCGTCTCTAAAGAGTTTAAAAGGTATATTCGAAGAGGAATTTCAAGATTAATATTTTGGTTATGAAAAATCGATTAAATCGATGAGCATGCGCATGAAGAAAGGAAGGTCATAGTTGGTGATCATTTTCAACCTGTCGTTCCTCGTTACATGTGGCATCGCTTTGCGGGCCAAGCAAGCAAGCTCGTTCGCTCGGAGCTTAATGGCTTGGAAAAATCGGAATCATCGCGCGACCGAATACAAAATGAGTCTCTTTCCCGACTCGTCTTTCGCGTCGCATGACGTCATCCTCAGAGTAAACGGCACCCGGGCCACCATCTGTATGAGAAGGGACGATAGAAGAGACGACGATGACGGTAACGAGGATGAGATTTTAAAAAACGTACAGCTCGGTTGCGAAGTGCTCGGGCGAGCTAACATCGTCGTGTCTTTTTTTTAAAGAGAATTTTCTTTGGAAATTATGAGTTTTGTGAGGATAATAAAAATGTCTGAATTGTCTCACCTGGACTGGCGTTCGAGAACGAGCCCTTCGTCTGAGAGAAACCTGAAACAAAAAAGAAGAAATGATAAATTGATATTTTAATAACGAGAAAGAAGTACTTTTGAAAAATGATTTCTTATTAAAACATTTTCTTGTACTTCATCGGGATGAAGAATTTCGTCATTACATCTGATATTCATAGGATGATTCCGATAGAATTACGATTATTATTTCGTTATAGCACGGTAATATACATTATTTTTTCATTGGAGTAACCCCCCCGTGGATTTCCTCTCCTAACGACTCCGAGTAGGAGTCGACTGCGATTCGATTAATTAAAACGTCGTCGAGTTCCAAGTCGAGCGTTTCACGTTTCTTCGTTCGTCCTCGCGTAAAGCGAGTCTTGACCTATCGTGCATCTTCTAAAATCAATTAAGATACCGATGATATGACAGAGAAGAGCTTAATTACGTTCGTTTCGATCGATGAACAAAATGAAACGAGATCGAACGTTGGTAATTTATTTAATCACGATTTTTGTTATAACGAAGGTTTTTAGCGTCGTTAGTTTTTTGCGTGTCGTTAATTGCCTAGTTCGAGAAAAAAAAGTTAGCCTTTTAAAATAATCACATTACGATTCGCTTTGATAAACTAAAGGGGAGAGAGGGGATGTATGCATGAGCATGTGTGTGTGAGAAAGAGAGAAATTCAGTTTGGTCGCGAGAACGAAATAAGCACGGAGCTTTTCCTTGGGATGTTTTGAAATGCGAAAGGCCGAGAGAGGAACGCTAGATACGCTGTCCTTTCATTCGTCTCAGTAAAAAAAGGATGGAAGAAAGAGGAGAAAAGAAACTCATTCCTGCTCGAGTTAGTGAGGAGGTTAAGTCTTGCTAGTGGTATTAAGACATTTCAACCACGGCCATTTTCTAATAAAGTCGTCTTCCTCGCTGGGTAACGCCGAAGAAGCACGTGGGGTTGAAAAACAGGGGTTGAAAAAGATTCCCCCGTTTCTAAGAAAGTTAGGCCTTCGTTCCCGTTGGTATATTACTGGTACTGGTAAAGTAGTCGTGGTGATAGTATCTGTGCCTGTGATATTGGTGACGGTTCTAGTGTTAGTGCCGGTGAAGTCACCGTTTCAAGACGGGGCTCGCGTATATAAGCTCGCGGGGTGGATAACGGACCGAGGGTGGGAGGGTGGGTGGGGAAAAGTACGGAGTGCGGAGCTCCACCCTAAAACGACTTTAACGAGCCGTCGTCGTCTTAAATTAGGGATGCCGAGCTTGAGCCGAGTTTGCACGTTTGTTTGATAAATTAACCCAGAAAAGAGTGCCGTTCGACCGAATCAGAAACAAACTAACGATTTAACAATTTCATTCGAGAATTTAATATCTACCTATCGTGCCATGAACTTTAAAGTAGTGGTACACTTTTTTGGTCACCAGTCTCCCCTATCTCGTGACACGTGCACCATAATTATGGCTTATACGATAGGATTTTTAGGAATAGGATGTTTCCGGTATTTTCCTAACGAAACTGTTCACTTGAATCACGCGTGTCGCTGAAAATCTCAGCCGGCATTCCGGCAGCATTTGGCATTCTTTCCCCTCGGTCCCTTTTTTCCCTTCGAAAATAATCGGTCGGGCCACTCGAAATCGGCACTCGGTGTAAGAAGGACCACGTAGTGAAATTTAAACCTCGATCACCGTGTCAGCTTTACCGGCTGCGAAGGTCCGGAGGTTTCAGATTTTTTGAAAACCACATAATGCTCAGGCAATGGCCTTATACCAGAAGCAAGAGGAGCAAGGTAGAGAGAGAGAGAGAGAGAGGGAAGACAGGGACAAGTCCATTGAGAAAAATCCACTTCCTAAGTCTCGTGTTACCGGCGCGTATTTTGACAGGATCTTATTGTCGTCGCACGGCTAAGCCCTATTGACCCTATTATGGCCCTATTAGTATTATACTAGGATTTGCGGTTACTCCTTGAAAAGCGTGTTCCTCCTCCCTTCCCGTTTCCTCCTTCATCTCGTCAAGAACACGCGCCTGTGTCGAACCCCTATTTCCACCCATAATTTGAGCTTACCATCTACGATCATTTATTTTATCCCTAAAGTAAGAAGAAAAACTTTCTTCAAATATTTCCTAAAAGAATACACTATAACTTACGTTTCGAATTCGTTAATACCGGCACAAACAGAGAATTGCAAGCTCTCTTTTACCCTAGAAATTGCCAAGAATGGGATGCTGAAGGAGCGAGGTAGGGGACGGTGAGAACAAGAAGAAAATCGTTTCCGCGTACTCGCGCGCGCGCCCGTGTTCTCCCGAGTTGGAACGCGCGCGCGAGAGGCTACCTTCGCTTTCCAAGTTGCAAGCAGGCAACGCGGAATGAGCTGCTACTTAGAGAACGGCTGGAAACGTATTCAGAGGCACGCAATCAAGGTTCCTCTCCGTTTTCCGTGCTTGACGCACTCGCGCGCGCGCAAACGTGCCTTCCCGCGCCTGCGTCGCATACATACGAATGAGAAAGAGTAAGTTAGCGAGAGAGAGAGAGAGTGAGAGAGAGAGAGAGAGAGAGATGAAGAGGAGTAAGTGCGAACGCGAGCTCGTGCACAGACGACGAGGTTGGCGCGTGTGTGTTCGAGGCGTGAATTCATGTATGCTCGCGAAGTACTCTTCACCAGGGGACAATCGAGGTGTTGGACTGGAAATCCATACCAATTTGAGCGACTTACGCTCGTTCGCTTGAAAGCCCGCCACGGCATACAAGAACCTAGCAGTCGCGACACGCTCGCACGCACACGCTTGGCACATCGAAGAATTGCGCACACGGACCCGCGGCAAAGCTTGCTTATTTGCTTGCTTCGACGTTGGAGATAAGGAGATGAAGAAATTCATTACCATTTGAGAATTTAACTTTTAAGTTAGAAGATACGAGGATTAAGATTATAATCAATAGACTCATCTGTATGTGGAATTACATCGATAGAAGGGTGATAAAAAAAGGTCCGTAACTTGAAGGGGTTATGGTATTTACCGAGAGGAGTAAAAAATGTTTAATAGACATGGGTCATAAAATCAACCCTTTCGATGTAAATTAACTTTTATTATTTATGAGTGTTTGATAACGTGAGTGAGTATCTTGGTAACATATCGAATGCAAACGGAAGAATTTACTTAGAAATATACTGGTTCAAGGTTGTAGGTTTATTATGAAAATAATCAAAAAGTATTACTGAAATCAACAAAAATTACTTCGTAGACGTAAACGTATATGGTTACCTAATATGATACAAGTTATTGCATTCTTTTACAAGTTATGTACGTAAAAAGACTAATAGGAGGTTGATTAATGATATTATATAAATAATGATAGTGATACGGTGGTGTAGATAATAATACAATCCAGCTGCAGGTGCTTTTTCTTGTTGTCTATATTGTTTCATAGAACTTTGGAACAACCTGCAGTGATCTAAGATATCAGAAGTAATCACAAAGTGTCCATGTAGGCAGGCAAACGTCACGATAGACGAGATAAGAAATCATTCACGAAAATCTCGCAATTCGTTCAGTTTCCCGATAATCAAGCCCTCCGGAAATCGTTGGACTTCTCCAAGTACCGGCAGGGAGGGATCGCAGTGAAAGGACTGGGCTCTCAGTGCCTCTGGTGGGGAGATGGTGGTGGATAGGGGAGGTAGAGGGTTAGGCGAGTTCGCCGAGACACGCTAATGGACATAGTTTGCTGCTAATGTCCGAGACTAATTCCCGTGTTATTTCATTAACGTCCCACAGCTCCCTGTGGGGTTTAGCTCTCTCTGGCACCTACTACCACGGCGCTTTAACACCATCCCCGTAACGGCGTTCCCACCGGCTCAGCTCTGCCCAGTAAACGCAACGGCCTACTACTAGTTCGTGGCTCGGGCCTTCTCTCATCCATCCTGGACTCGACCTCGACGAACCACGGCCCTACGTCAACCCCCCTTGCCAGAAAGACCTTTACTCAAATGCTGATGTCAAAGGGTGGAAATTTACGGGTTGTATCACCCGAAAACTCTAATCGTAGGTTTAGCGTAGATCTCGGTATATCTAGAAATTTAATACAGTATTGTACACGTTGCCTATTTTGTGTGTTTTTATTATTTATTTTATCTCTTGAAGAAGATACAAGGGACTTAAGGCAAATTCAAGACAAACTTTTATAATAAAACTATATTTGTATAGGTATACCTCGGAAGCTTCTTTTCCGTGACATTCTTGATTTTTATTTTTTCCATCTGGTGGATTTTCCTGGAACTAACTGGACGGCAGACTGACAATAAGGCAAATATTCAGAACTAAATCTTGTTCCATTTCGTGTAAAATTGCACGTTAAAAAAAAAAACACTGATCTAAAAAAAGTAAAACAGATAGAGAAAAACTGATTTCATATTTAGATTCAGCACTCCAAATATAGCTAAAATCAGTTCCAAAATCCTAGGCACCAAAAAAAATTTGTTTCTTGTAAACCTGTGTAATCTATCTCTAATTTTATCTCCAAAAAAAAAATCGGACACGTCCATCTAAAAAACTAATACTTAATAAATAATTAAAAAATCGGTACAAACTTTAGAGTTGGTTTCATCGAAGAATGTGCGAACAACGAATTTGTAGTTTCCGCGTGCTGCTATAATTACCAGAAGCTCCAGATGAGGGCTTTTGCTGGTATAGTCTCGGATTGATTTGTTGGAGCGCGTTACGCGATTAGACGATTGGGCCAGCGAGTGAGAGAGACAGAAAGAGGGAGAGAGATAGAGAAAGACTGCAGCACGATGAGGGTCAAATGATTGACACCGCGACGAGAACGTAATGAGAGAAAATCATTTCTGATCGAGTGGGGAAAATTCGTGGCAAATCAATCGCTTGGGAAAATGGCTCTTCCCTATTTCGTGGGTTACGTCGATAAACAAGTATAGTCACTCTATCACTATGGGAAAACATAATCAGGGGTTGAACTCACTCGTCTTTGTGTTCACGATGTTGCTCTTTTTGTTTCCCCAAATTTACCATATTTTTGTATGCTTTATACTTTTTATCGTGAATCCCAAAATAATAATATATTAATTTGATTAGCATAAAGTTTCCATAATTGTCTCTTTCGGTACGCGTGTCTAGAGAGTCGAGAAGCTTTTCGAAAAACGTGTCCGTGACTGAAGACAGAATTTTCTCGTTTTCCCCGTCCGGGGTGAAAGCTAGAGCTTGCACTAGAGGGAGAGAGTGCTAGGTGCCCTCGGTAGTGTTATCCAATTATTCTAAGTTGTTAAGGCGAGTTAGGACGTTTAAGGGACTAAATTAAGACATTCCGCACGACAAATCTCCCAAGAATCTCAATTAACTTCTCCGAGGGCGGCGGTGCTTTAATTAACTGTTTAATTTCGTTTAATTTGCATTCGCGATTGCATAAGCCTCCTACCGGCCTCCTATTGGCGACCACGGTTAATCGTTTCTTCTCCCCTCTCTTTCTTCTTTCTATCTTCTTGAAATCGATATATCTCCACTTTGATCTCATTGAAAGCACTACCGCAAGAACCAACGAAAAATCAATTTCCTTTCTCAAGTGAAAGTGAAACAGAGATAAGATTTCTTGACATATACAAGAGTGTTAAACTTGAAATTAGCAATTTAGTGGTAGGTGGAAGAGGGATAGGGGGGGTAAAAAAGAGGTAAAGAGAGGGGCAGAGAGAGAAGCATCGAAGAAAGAAGGAACGAACGGTGGGTGCGAGGGGGTGACGCGCGCGCTGCGATATCGGATTTAACCGTAGGAGGCTAATTTGAATTGCAAGGCACTTACGCACACGCGTGATCGCGCAATATCGTGTGCGGGCACGTAGAGAGAAAGAGAGAGTGAGAAAGAGAGAGAGAGTAGCAGCACACCAACAGCGTGTACGCCTAGAGTGCGTGTAGATTGCGCGCGAGAGTAAGAGAGAGCTGAGAGTGTTAGAAACGAGAAGAGGAAGAGAGAGAGCGAGAGAGAGAGAATTGGATTGTATTACGAGTCTCTTACCACCGACTCCAGGCACTTTCTGGAAAACAAAGCCCGAGCGAATTCATAATTCGCTAATTTGTTCAAGATTTTTTGCTCGAGTGCCGTCGCTTGGCACCGGGCTTTGTCGCAAATGTCGGCGTGTTCGAACCGTGCCCGGGGATGGTTACGCGTTTCGAGTCGCTTTGAAGTACTAATCAGTATCGACCTGCGCCTATAGGCCGCACCCTCCGTCTCCACCTTCCTCCTCTATCACCCTCATCCACCAACACCATCACCAACGGCAAATCCACCCCCGCAAGGCCTCGGCCGCCACCCCCGTAGCAGGCTGCTGCGCGGAATTTAATCCCCTCTCCGTAACACCCCTCCTCCCCTCTCCCCGCGAATGTCTCCTCACTCCTTCTCCCTCCTTTTCTACGTTCTTTCCTCTTTATTCCTTTCCTCCATCTCTCTTTCGCTTCCTTCTGCGATTTTTCAATTGAAAAAACGGCCACCACTCCGGGGGCGTGACTAAGTCGATACTAGACTATTCGATTCCTTTTTCCTATTCATTTTCTAAGAAATATAGTTCCTACTTTCGTTTCTCGCGTTCTTTAGTTTCGTGCTACTTCTTTCAGCCCCTTTTACCATTCTCTTTCACCTCAAAGCCATACACTGGGTTTAAAACAATGCTTAGCGCTCGGTGATACACTTTAGAGAATTTATTCCGGCACCCCCGTTAACGTTTTCTTCGCTAAATCGAGAGTAAGTTGAAAGGTGAAGCACTAGAAGTCTTCTTTGAGAGCACTCAAAAAAAAACAGTTTATAAATCTTTTATTTTGCTTTCTATATAAAAAGATTGAGAAGTTAATCGTACTTAGCTCAATCCCATCCCTAGTTCCATACACGTTTGTATCGTTGAATATAAACGGGAAAAAAGTCCTCTCTCTTACTGGTGGAGGCGTAAACTTTTTCACTCGTAGGTCAGAGACATAGTACCCTATCCTGCCTCCTTTCTCTCTCTTTCTTTTATTTTTTTCTCGTTCTCCTCGCAATGCAGAGAACGGTAGAAGTAAGGGTTCCGCGATTATACGACGATTTGTTGAATGGTTCGTCGAGAAGCGTTGGTAGAAGCAAGTCGTTCGCGCGAGGGAAAGAGAGGCGACAACTAAGTATGTGTCCTCCTCCGGGCGTTGATAGGCAATCTAGTTGATTGCCAACTTCAAACGGACCGAAAAGCACGCTGCCTTGTGGAGGCGCGATCCTTTACAAGCCGATGATGCCGAGGCAAAGAAAAGCGAGAATCGAATGCGAATGAATTCACGGATTTTTAAACAATGCGCGCTTTCGAGCATCACCTTTTTTTTACTCCCACCCTCTCCAACGCCTCGTTCGAGTCTTCGTTCTTCTTCAAACGCGAGCAAACGGTCAAAAGTAGTCGGGCTTCATCGATTTTCAATCTCCATCGTGTTCGATCAGCACCAAGGATCATGCAATTCATTAATTATAACGATATGTACATAACTATTATTTCGATAATGCCATGATCGAGATATCGCAAATACCAGTAATCCAATCGTTATTATCGATCGTTCTACAATCGATACGATTATCGTCATCAGAAAGGAATCATGAGCGGGTCGCTGAGGTCTTGCCCTGTACTTTCTTCTTTAAGTCTGCCCAAGATTTAAGACAAAAAAAAAGAAAAAAAAAAGAAAGGTTCGAGAAGCGCGGCAAATAAATGCTCTACTGTAAGACGAGGTGCCAGAGTGACGTTTGAATGGAAGGTCTGATCCTTTGTCCCGACCCCCAACGGGAACCCGATACCCGAAAAGCGTTCTCAAAATTCACTCCGAATCGTACCGAGTCTCTTCTCTCCGGCGCTCGTGCGTTCGTTTCCTCCAAAGATTAGCGCCCCACTGTAATCGAGTCATCGTCTTATAAGTGACTTTCTAGCGCATCGCGAGTACTCGCTGATCGGACCAACCCCACTGCTACCCGTTTCTTTATTTCGTTCCCTTTGATCTTGAAATTTGAAAGACTGGATCCTTTATAGCCCAACTAATTTAAATACGCGTATGAGTATAGTCTTTGGGTGTTTCTACATTTTATTTTTTATGGATTAATTATTTTTCATTAATTATTATTATTTTTTTTAATGAGACGTTTAGTCGAACAATTTTCAAACGTGCATGCATCGGACCCTTTCGTAGGAGTACAGATCGTATCGCAAACGAGAAAAGAAAGAAACGTCGCAGTTAAGTTCCATTTTAAGTCTCGTTGGATCAATGGAAATTAAGAGTAGGGGTTCGGTATGGGTTGAGAACAGTTTGCGCGCGCGCGACCATTTTTTCGATTCATCGAGGTTCTTTGTGTTTTGGTGAGACATTGCAGGTCTATCCAACACTCAACTCATTATACCACTAATTATTCATAACGTTGAGGTATTATTCTGGCAGAAATATTCGATTCCCACAGTAGGTACACGAACAAGTTCGGGTACATACCCTTCCAACTTCTGCGCTCTTTCCTTTGCTGGTTTATCCTTAATCACGACGTTCTAACGTTCTTAACTTCCACGATATTTGACTAAAATCTTACCGGTTCAATTTACTGGAACAATTGACTCCGTTATTATCGCACAATTAATATATCTTTCACTTTTTGGCGTTTCTTCTTACCAAAGCTCGCGTAACAAATAGAAACCGACCGTTCGAAGTGAAAGAAAACAAGCAAACGTTTATCGAAGATAATTAGGGTCCGATGGTATCTCTTGTTCTCGCGTGGACGAACCGTGCTTCCGTCAGGTGGCTATAAGTGAGAATTTTCCGAAAAATCCCTCAGATTCGTGGAGCGAAGATACGAAGTTAGGGGCACACGCAACAAAGGTACGCTTCACGCACACAGTGTGTGTCGATTTTCGGTAACTCGATCTCTCGAGTAGGCTCAGGGCGTTAAACGATAGCCATAAGTGGCACGTTAAGTGCTCGTTTCACGGGAGAACGATGATACGACGCCTATCGATTGAGTTACGCGGTAAGTTTGTTGCCGACGGCAAGCGACGAGCTGTGAAACTTCGAGGATTCGCAGCAGTAAACTATGACATCTTAATTTGCTTTTCCAAAAAATTCTGTGGATTACTTACCGTGCGGTGGTGTGTGCTGAGTTGGACTATGCTGATGATGATTGGCGGTGACCGCGGTCCCCGGAAGTACGTGTTGCGCGTGTGCTGCTGGGTGCACGTTGACGCCGGCCGGTGATGCAGGAAGCTGACCCGGTTGGTGTACCTGATGATGAGGTACGTGATGCGCGGGATGAGGATGCGGAGGCGGTAGAAAAGCAGCCGCGACGGCTGCCTGCGCGTTTAGGTAGGCCATTCGCGAGGCCGTCAGATTTCCAAGATTCCCGAGATTCCCGAGGTTACCGAGATGATTCGTCAGGCTAGGCATGTAATCCCAGAGCTTGTGATGTGGCGCGGTCGGCGCGTACGAGACCGCCGAAACACCCGCGGGTGGCGAGCCCTGAGGCGAGCCACGATCGGTACCGCTGCCATTTCCGGTACCGTTCAGGCCCAGCAACTCCTGGATCGCGAACGGCGAA
This sequence comes from Ancistrocerus nigricornis, assembly GCA_916049575.1. Lineage (NCBI taxonomy): Eukaryota > Metazoa > Arthropoda > Insecta > Hymenoptera > Vespidae > Ancistrocerus > Ancistrocerus nigricornis. The sequence continues at coordinate 2,998,862 of OU696668.1, read as the reverse complement.
CGCTGCGGCATCTTCGTGTCCTTCGCCGGAATCTTTGACGATTCTTCAAAAGGCCATTCTATGAGTGATAAGCGTTGATGCTCGACACTGGCTTCTCGATTTTCTCGTATTTAGGAACTGTTTTTTTATTATCTTCCGTTATTTGACCGATTCGTTGATTCAGCGATTTTATATATTGGTTAGGTTATACTTTCTTTTTGTGTTTCACAAGAATTCTTAAGTTTTGTACGCGACGCTTTAGCAATAGTCCCCGAGCTCGCGTCCAGTCACCATCCGACGCTCCGATTCGTCCTCGTCCGATACGCACTCTTCTTCCACCGTCTTGAAAACTATGTTTATTAATTGTTTTTTCTTTAACAATGCTCTTTCTTATTTTCTCTCTATCTCTTCCTTTCTCTTTCTATACTAACTTTCGTTGAAGTTTCGTTGAAATTCACGATGCAACGTCAACGCGTCATATAGCTATCCTTCCTAAGTGTTCTCATAGATCTCCATAATGAAACAAATCTCTAGGTTAATCTTCTTAGTAAATGAAGTTTCTTCCAAACCCAAATAAATATACCTCGATCTCAACTTATCTTCGATGTATCGGTCCAGAGGGGAGGAGTTTGCCGGCGCGTGAGCCTTCGGCTAGCGACGGCAACGCGATGGGCTCGTCGAGCTCGCGCTTGGAGACCTCTGCTAAACAAGAAACCTTAACCTTCTTGCTTGTTCTTCTTTCTCACGCATTTATCACACTTTAATCATTTAATTGGGATAGTAGTAGACGAAGAAGAGTCACTGGATAATTTCCTGCACAATCGATATCAGATACAGGTATTTCTTGGTGTAGTTTTTTTTTCAAACTTCCACCCCCTCTCTCTCTAAAGAACACGTCTATCGATGATTATGGGGTAGAAAGACAGTTCTTATCTTGGCTGATACACAAATATAATATGGAATGTCCAGAAGACAACTCTTTCTATCGTTGTATCCACTCGACCAAAGTCCCGTTTCGCGGAAAACGTAAAAGTAATGATTATTCTTCGAAGATTGAGTGCGATGATTTCTCAGGCTGCGTGCTGGGGTCGTTGGAATGATGCGGAAGAAGCGCACTCGCGAGTTCGTCGTCGGAGCGCAACCGTGTCGTCGTCGCGGCGATGGGCAACTGAGCTGGCTCGCTGGCGGCGGCACGGGGTTGGGAGCCCCCGGGGGCGGCCGCCACCGTCGCGTTTCCCTTCGCTTAGTTTCGTGTTCGCTTCGTCTCACCTCTCCTCTGGTTTCGCTCTTTTTCTCTCCCTCTCTCTCTCTGTTCGTTCCCCTCCCTCCTTGCTCGGTCTCTCTCACTCTCAGTTGGGTTCGTGTCTGAGTTCGTCTCGCTTCGTCTCGTTCCGCTTAGGTTCGTCTCGTCTTTCTCGTGTGTACGATATTTGCGCGGGCGCGCAACCCACCCCAGACAGTGAGAGAAAGAGAGGGGTGGCCGCGCCCGCCGACAGTGGCCCTCTCGCTTCGCCGATTGGTCCGTTTTTTCAAGCTCCCAACCGGGCAGACATAGCCCTAGTTACGAGAGTGGAAGGTGGGCTCAAGCTACGGAGACGCCTCGACGCCCAGGCCTAGGCTACGCCTACGTACGACCGCTTCACCAAGCCGAAAACCTTTACTAACGTTGAATCATCTTCTTTCCTTTCCTCTTCCACTCCGTTCATTGCTCCTTCTTCTTCTTTTTTGCCATTCTACCTCCTTCTCAACCGGATCCAACTGCTCTTTTATTTCAACACGATCGCCCTTTTCTTCGGACCGTCACCCACTCTCCGAAAAATTCTTATCTACGTGATACAGAACGTAGCCTACCAATTTCAACCCCCAGGTAGTCCTGCTGGCAAAGTTTTCTGAATTTTCTACCTCTTACGAAGATATCGCGAACTCTCAGGAATTTATGGTAGGAACTACCTTCGGTTTTGGTGGTTCCATCAATTCGATGCATTTATGGATTTTGTTTTTTGGAATAAAAATGTTATGAAGCAACCTAGCCTAACGTACTTTCCTGATCATTTTAATATCAATCATCGTTCAATAATTTAAACTTTATGACATTTCATTCTTACTTGTCCATAACTATGAGAACAACCCCGTCATCGATATCATCATAATTTTTTTTTTAACTACAGTTTATGATGTCATAAGCCTGAATATTTATATGCTCGTACGTATGAGTTACAGGGAGAAATAATCCAGTATCGCGTATCAGAGGCTAATCGATCTCTGTAACTGGTCCAGGGAATGAGCAAACGTAAAGTTCGAAAGCCAAGATAGAATTGCGGCGTTGTGAAACGGGCTCCACGCTCGGAGGCTCAACTAACGAGGTGGGAGTGGTCTGGGCAGCGGCCAATCAGAAAGCGCCACTTTCAACCCTCATTGGCCGTGACGTAAATCGATTTATAACTCACCCTCTCTTGGCGGTCGCGTATCGAAACACGCCCTTAAGGCGGACTGCCTTAAGGTCGCGTCTCCTGCCGTCGTCCTTCCTTCGAAAGAATGACAAGTTAGAGAAAGGAAGATAGAAAACCACCCCATTTCCTCGACCCCACTTCCCAATCCTTTGGAAAGCGAAAGAAAGAATTTTTTTTTAAATTGTCGCTCATTTCTAAAAATCAAGTGATTGTTTTTTTTTTTTTAATTTTCTTTCTTATCATCTATCTGACTTTTGTTCAGCCGAAATCTCATATTTCTTTTAAATCCATATCTCAGCCAAGCCCTGTGCCAAATACCTCTGCATTATTTTCTATTTTCTTACCGATTATAAACATTCATTAATTTAATATTCAAATACATTCATTTTAACTCATATCACAATATTCGTAGGCTAGACACTCATTGTCAAATAAAATATCTCTACATCTATCTCCATTCTCCTTTTCTTCTAAATCTCATGGATTTCTGACTCTTCGCAAAGAATTTCACAGTATTGTGCTACGTCTAGGAGTAGGTACTTCTACGTACGCATCATCTTTCCGTAGCTTCGATCTTCTTCTTTTCTCAACACTCGTCCCATGAAATTGCACGATCTTTTTTTACACCTCATCTTTCACAGTTTTCTTTCTCACTCGTGACAATATATGGTTACCGATGAATATCATCGAGGAGAGCAGTAATTATCGATAGAGAAAAGGATCGAATGTCCTCGTGATAATTACGCGCAAGAGCCGCTGGGGAAAAGGATAACGCTCGCGTTATTTCAATACGATAAGAGTGAGGGAGACGATGCCATGCTGATATAGAATGAGTAAATGAGAACGAGAGAGATAGAAGCGTCTTATGGGTCTTTGTGCAAGAAGGCTTCGAGCTCACCGGTATTGTCTCGGTCGTCGAAAAAAATCCTCCTCCACCTCGCGAGTTTCTTCTTCAGCCCAGCATCATCGTCGTTGCGAGCAAAGGAAAGCGCAGAAGCAGCCCCTTCGTTTTTAACCAACCCCTTGTTTGCTACTTGTGTCGAGAGATTATTGTACTCTCTCTCTCTCTCTCGCGCACATGCGAAGGTGCGCGCTGTATTACGTAAGAGATTTTCTAATGGCGATACCCACCCCTTGCCTACGCTCTTTTTCTTTTTTTTCTCTTCTTCTCCTTACCGACGGTCTTCGTGGACGGTTCCTGAATTTTATTATACTGTGCGTAGGTATATGTATTATTAAGTTTGAGTATTATGGTGAGAAAGCCGGATGAGAAGGGTGGTATTAATGGTGAGGAGACGAGAAGGGTGATGATAAGAAAGTATTCTTTTTATAGGAATATGTACGAATTTGAAATAATATACACCCAATTCTATTTTGACACAAACTTCTTTTACACGATTTCGATTTAACACGAATTAGAAAAAAAATTTAATTGTCTTTTTACACGACTTACTTTGATTGAATACGATCGACCCAAAATTCTTAGAAGATAATTCTGATTTATTTTTATAACTGCGTGATTGGAGACAAGGAATGTAATGCAATTTCCATTTGTGAGAATTCCCTGAATTTTATAACCTTAATATGGGATTTTGTCTGCTTTGTCTGCATTTTAAGTTTGGTGATCAAAGTGCAAAGTACTTTTTTGATGTTTATAAAATTTAATAACAATTAAAATAAAATTCGTTAATAAATGGTAATATTATTCGATAGCTCTTACATAATGTCACATATTTCACCTTTTAACTCGTGGTTTATGGTATTATTTTTGCTGATTTCTTAGGACTGGAATCAATATTCTATTTTTCCATAGATGCAATATATATTTTTTTACACATATTCTTCGGGAACGTATCTATCGTGTAAAACAGAATTAGGCGTATATCGTTTATGCGTGTACGTTACGTTGTGTAGTCGTTGGTATGGATGATAAAATAACAGGATCATTTGAAAATATTTAGTAGACCCGTGGGCCGTAGCAGTCCTTCAACGGCAACCGAAGACAACGTCTTCTCTTTCCCTCTCTTGTGAGTCGTGGGACAAAGAAGTCGAGGCTGGCCTTCCTGTAATTCCTAACAATTTTGAATGAGAGGTTGGATGTTCTGGGGATTCTTATAATTTTTACAAGCATCGTAGGCAATATATTAAAAATTTCATTTATCTTATTAATATATCATAATTATTAAGCCGGATCGGGAATAATTTCCGTTTGGTAGTTTATAATAAACAACAATTATATATTCACCATTATTTTCAATGACAGGTTACCATTTATCAAGTGTGATCATCAAATCAAATACTAAATGCGTTATTACAATATATTCTCAGAAACAGAAATTATGTATGATTCGTCCTAATATATCGTTATTCGTTCACTTTTCTATACATGTATAACATCGTACTGTATTGTATTCTATATTCTCGTTACCACTTAGAACGGTTTACATATACTATTTCCAGCTAACATAACGAATTGAAGCAAATAATGTAATTTCGTTGAAAGCAAAACCTTTGTTTATTGCTGCAATTGAACTTACAGATATTATTTTATTAAATTTAAACACACTGTGCAGTATGTATAGAAACTGAATCATCGATATTCATATCGCTTCTAAAAAAGTGTTATAGCATAATACGGAAATAGAAATAATTCTTACATAAAACATACCGTTAGAAATGTCTAAAATATCTAACACGATCGTAGCGATTCATTAGCCACACGGTAGTAGCAGTAGTAATAGTAGCAGTAGTAGTAGTAGTATCTACTAGTTAACCGTAGTTGAAGCACCTACCATTTCCGGAGACGCCTAAGAGACGAGGCTTCGCGCGAACACGATGCCCCGACTCACGGTCTGTTAATTTATCTAATTACGATAGCAGTCGGGATAATTTAGCCCCCACACCGCCGGAAATTCGAGAGTGACGGTACGCCGGGAAACACCGAATTAGTCGCGATGCTTCGGAAACGTTGAAATTTCACGGGCTCGATTCCGTAATAGGCACTCAACGATCTAACGTTAACTCAAACCCGTTCGTTATTTCAATTCTCGATATTAATTTGTCGTATAAAAAAAATCTATGACTTCAAATAAATATCGTTCGAGTAACGATCTATCACTTGCGTTCGGAATAACGTAGGCGTCAAATTTTTTAACAAATCTTCCTGGAAATCTTTTTTTTTTTTATTTTTCTTTAATACGACAACATAATCCGCAATCTTACTTATTATTCGCTCGACACGCGCAAGGCCACCGAGAGTTAAATATCTAATTCTCAAAGGTAATAATTAAGACATTCGAGCAAATCGTTGCTCTTAACCAGAATCTTCAATATAATCCCAAATTGAATCTCGATTCCCATTATAAAGAAGTTCAACATGATTCGACTTGGTCGTACGAACGCTCGCTTTGACATTTATAAACGAAATTCTTCAATCGGATTTCACGGAGGTAAGAAACTTACGAATATAACTGAAGCTTTTGCTATGTTCGTATTTTCCGTATCCTGCTACTTATACCGTTACCTAACTTTGCGGAAAGGACATCAACGTACCACTTACTATCTATCTAACTCTCTTTCTCATCATAAAGAACATTTTCGCATAGTCTCGCAGAATCGTTAATCCGCAAGTTTTCCAATTAAGCCACGTAAGGAAGAAGAAGAAGCCCTTCACCGTCCGTTCGACGGCCCCGTTCTCAGCTGCTGCTGGCCCTCTCGCGTGAGACGAGCACTCTCGCCCTCTTTCCGCTCTTTGTAAGCGAAAATACTCAATTCGGACGTTAAATTCGATTACAGTATTCCTGATTAATCCTCAGTATCCTTTTCCAAAGGAAGGACTAAAACCCTCTCTCTCTCTTCACTCCTTCTCTTTCTATCTATCTATTTATTATCTATCCATCTATCTGTCTTTTTTCATTTTCAGCAAACGACAGCTTCCTCGAAAGATCCTTGCTAAAAGATCTTCTTCAACTTGTCCAACTTACAGCACGCGGTATTAAAACCTGCTGATCTCGATCATCGAATATACAATTCGATTTTTCGCATATACAAGACGCAATGATAAAGAAGTGTCCTCGTTATTCGACACTACCTTTATCCTACTCTCCCCCACCTCCTCTCTCTTACGTGTTGGGATTATATTCTTAATCCTCGCACGCGGTTTTACCCTAACGAGGGTAAAACCGTATATTGAATGAAAGCTCCGGGTGATTCTCGCCTACCGGCTTGTAGAATCGTATAATTTAACTAAAAAATAGGTTGCTGATCTTTCCATCCCTCTTTCTCATTAATGTTTAGACTCTTAAGAGAGAAAAAGATAGAACGAAATTTATTGTGCCAGGGAACGAGATTCGTAAGAAGTACCAAAGTCCTAGCAAGTATATTATAGGTGAGAGGGACAGAGAGAGCGTGTGTCTGAGAGTAGGTAGCGTTGATAATTCCGTATCTCCTCCTCCGTACGTTTTAAAGGAAGTTCGTTAACTTTGTTCTTATTTCAATGATTCCAACTGGACGGTGAAGGACGAGGTGGGAGGAAAAGAAGAAGAAGAGGAGGAAAACGCGCGAGGACCACCCAAGGCTCGTCGAAAAGACGACAAGATAATTCTCGGCTCTCAAAAAAGTCAGCCAGTCATCGCCTTTAACTAGTAGTCTTTCTCTTAATCTTTGCTCCATGAAACCTTAAGTATCCTGCGGCCACTCGAAAATTTTCACAATGCCATCCTCTCCCCTTCTTCTTCTACCATCTTTTATGTATCCCTCTTCGGTTATATCCTTGTGTTTTTCTTTTATTCAGGATGCAATCAAGACGCACAAGATAGAAAATGTTAAACGCATCTCGGTGTTGTTAGTCGATCAAAGGTGCTTCCTCGAGATCGTGAGAATCGTATAAAAAAAAATAGTGAATTTTATAACAGTTATACATGTAGAAATTTGTCAAATAAATAAGTTTATTTCTCAAGATGTCATCGGGCAATCGTTGGACTTTTGGTTTCTTCTCTTCTGGTATATTCTTTTCAAAGTTTTGCGATACAATTTCGATTTCTATTTCATTTTTGTATCATTTAATCGACATACCGAGTGTTTTAGACGTAGATAATCGTTCTCGTCGTTTACACGCGAACGTAAACGAGTATCTTCTATAAGAATGAGAAACGTCTTCAATTACAAGAGAAATTTAGTGTTTTTCTTTCCTTGATCAAAGATCTCGTTGCAAGATACTTCAATTATTTTGTATTTTGTGTTTCCAGCACTAGCAAGCATCTGGAAGAAATAATAAGTAAGATTTTCTCTAGCTGAATTTTATAAATATAGTAAACAGTGACCGACCTAGATTCATTTTTTTGATGCTGCATCGTATGAAAATCATATTTTTTATGATTTTATGGAGTAACATCTGAAACATGCAGAAAATAAAAAAAACTTGGATAATTTAATAAAAATTGAATAATTAAAAAGTGCTATACAAGAAATTAACCGAACGATTTTCACCCTATCGTTTAATTTCTTTCGTCAATTTAATTTTAATTTTTTTTTTTCACAAGGAAAGTTGGAGGGTGAATCTTTAGATGGCAGCAGACGTATCGTCGGTAATATTGGACGTGCTGCCCCCTACACGGTCAGAATCGAACCAACCCCTCGTCGATTTTTTCCTCCCCTTTCAATCCCGTCAGCACGTCATTGAATTTCCGAGAACTTCATTTATATTCAAGTAGTTTACGCTTTTCTAAGGCGACCGTACGATTGCAAAGCTTTTTGTGTCGTGTCTCATCAAAAAAGTAACACTATCTTATTTATTAACTCTTAATCTCAAATTATCCACGCATAGATGATAAAACAACAAAAATACAATACCCGATCTTTCTTTATTCATTCCCTTATATTTAAGCAATCTAATTATATTTAATATCTCCCAGAAACGACAAAGCGTTACGTCGGAAATAATCTCGAAGATGATACAAGACCAAAGAAGTTTATACTATACCAAGAAAAGTCGTCTCGTTAACTCCACGATTTACCGTCCGTAAAACGATTATCGGCTCGATCCCCTTTACAAGATACTCGACATCTTCGATATCTTCTCAAGGCGAGAAGTAAGAAGATCCCTCACACAGGGTGGGAGGATCGGTCGGATAATTTGAAATTTATCGGAGCTTTATTGAGAGAGATCGTGGCTAGCGTTAATGGTATACTGGATACGGCTTCAAAAGGAATCACGTAATGCGACTTCTCGTTGGTCGAAGATGAGAAAAAGGAGGATGAGTAAAAAGGGTAGAAGAAAAAAGGGGGTAGGTGGGAGACTCGTTAAATATTAAACTTTAAGACTCCTTTCTCGACGGAGTCCTTTTCTCTGCCTCGCGGTCTCCTTGTACTTCGTGCGAACCTACTCGCATCTTTTCTTCTTATTTCTACTTAGGTACGAACGATCGCATAACGATTGAACGCGATCCAGCGCGATCTCGCGAAACGAGACATTCCGGAGATTATGCCAATTCAAAGCTAGCAGGAAATCTCGTGCGTATTCCGCCAAGCGAAACGATCGTTTTCTTCGTCGTGGAGGCACATCGTGCTACTTTTGAAGCCGAGATTGTGCTCGAAACATCCAACTTCGAATCTTCGTCCTTTAATCGGCAGAATGCCACTGGCAAACGAGTCGTATCTCCAAAAGTTCCGTTAAATCGTAAGAAGCGATATTTCAGAAATTTATCTTACCTCGTCAAATTTAACGAAACGAGTTTAAGAAAATGATCAAGTATATGAGTTATGCTACTGGATTTAAAAAATACAATTTTCGAAAACGGATCGTTCCAATTCCTGTTTTGTGACACTATCAATTTTTTTGTATGAGATTTTGTACCTTGATTATTCGTCGAGGCAACTCAAACATTTCTATCAACTTCATATTTTAAACGTACACGTTGAATCATTTACTTCTGACATTAAAAACAATTTGGTAAGTATATAGATCCTATTAATTGTACAAATGTGTTATATTACGGGCAACCAAATAATCATGTTAATGAACAATTTCGTACGAACCATCAGATTTAATGTTTTCGATGCTAAAACCAATGAAACGATGTAAAATAGTATTATACAATCTTATCTATTTACTCTTCTATAATATCAATAAAAGAACAGTGTTATATATCGAATCCAAAAGAAACAAAACTAACTAAGATTCGATTAAATCGAATTCGGTCGAAATCGTGTCCACCACCGTCGAACGAAACGTTGTCGTGCAAAGTTTCTAGGGTACATCGATGGGGAGTGAAATTGGGCCGATTTGTCGTTCGCGTCAAATCTCGGTCTAAGCACGTCCGGTATTGGCCAAGGGTCGTCACGTCATTCGCTCATTATACGATCCAATCAAGGATGTGACTTCGATACGGCAACAGTCAGAATCCCTCGATTAGCCCTATTCGGAGACAACGCGTTCCTACAATCGCCTCCGGCAAGAGAGAGAGAGAGAATGTACGTTCATCGTCGATGAGACAAAGCTCGATTTCATGATGGTCACGTTGCTCGCGCGTTGACCATCTCGACAAACAATCATTCCAACTGGTAAATTAACTTCAGAATCTTTTCGCAGCATCCACAAGATTAAAGGGAAAATCTATTTCATTTTAGCAGTGACGATTGTTTGATATAAATAGTAAAAGATATAGAAGAATGTCATTTAGGTATCCGTACGTAGAATGTAATAAAGATACTATGCTATTTTTCTGTTTAAGTGTATGTTACAGTACAGGTAAAAATGCAAACATTAACTATATCATTCAGTCAAAGTATACACAAATAAATTTATGTACATTTTCACTAGATAATGTATGTTAATCAAGTGTTGACAAGACAATTTTACTGTATGATCTTTCTTCATATGTTTTGTAACCTTAAATGCGTACGTTTTAGAATTTGTAAATCGTTAGATAGATGCAACCTAGACGCAACCTATCCGCAAAAATTATAAAATAATCTGTGTTGCGTGTGGGTTGGGTCTATCTAATATAGATCTTGAATTTTGTTGGTTATCACTAAATACATATACTCTTCCATTTGTATATGGTATAACCTTACATTCGTATGTATGGTTTTGCATCTTATACGTAACTTTGACATTTTTAGGATAAAATGATGTCTATAAATATTCTAGATATAATTAACTAGATAAATTATGCATTTTATTATTCAATTGATACTTTGATTAAAAATTCACGTAAATGTATACATTAACTAGTGTTTATACTTGGACTGTAACATATATAAAGTGAAATAATCTAGATTGTGAAATCGAGAGCTTAAAGAAATCGACATCTCTTTCGTTTTTCCAAGTTTTGCAGCTTACAAGTGACTTACACTCGACCAATACAATTGGAACCTTCTGATATTTTTCCTACGCTTAAAAACGAAATATCCTCTAACCCTTCATAGGGTACAACTTTGCACATAATTTGATCTACTTTATATGATCTATTCTTGCTAATCAGGGTTCAGTGAACACGAAAAATAAGTGTAGAAGTGATCGAAATATCGTCCCACGGCCGTTGACGCGGGTCTCACAGACTCGATATAATAATTAAAATTATTACTAAACTATACTCAAACTAGCTATAAAAAATTCATTTCAATCGGTTCTTTGTTTCTATTTAAACAAATCAAAATAATAAAATAGAAAGATAAAGTAAAAATGAAGCACATTATTAATGTTTCTTAGAGATGCCGAGAAAAAGATATTATGTTTCTAAATTGATTCGGGTCTCTAAGACCCAACGGCGGCGCTGGGTTAAATTTCCATTATTTTCTCGGACTTGTGACGCATTGTGAATAAAACATCAAGAGTCCAAGATGCCTGTATAAGTATACAACATAGATCAACCTTTTGATCTCGGCTAAACAACGAGCCACAAAATATTGGTGCAACGTGAGAGCTTTTAAGAGAGCCTGCACGTTAGGGTAAGAAGGAGAAAGCGAGATGAAACTCAACTCCTTGGAGGCTGACGGTAAAGGACAAACGGGCAAGAAGTAAGAGGTGGTGGTAGAATAATTCGGGTGCGAAATAAGTCAGGCGAGGATTCACCGCTTGCGCGGCGTGAACGACGATATCTAATGAGACGGCGCACCCCGAGGCGTTCGTCCCAGCCACCCCCAGCCCACTTCTCTCTTCTCATTATCGCATCTAGCGTCTCTTTCTTCGAGCTTTTTAATTGCTCGCGTCGCGAGCCTGCTAAGAAATAATTATGTCCGCTCTCGCGGCGAGACGGTCTCTCTTTCTCCCTGTGTATACCTTTTTCTCTCTCTATTTCTCTTTCTCTCTCTTGTGAGTAAGCTTGAACCTAACCGACGCTCACGGTACGCGAGGGCTCACCGAGGACTCACCAAGGGCTCGCTCACCGCCAAAGACCCCTTCGTCGCCCTGTGGACACGCGTGCCACGCCCCCTTAACCGCGACAAATTACCGCGGCCATGTTTGCTCAAGATCGGACTCCAGGTGCTAACGCCTCTGTGTGTCTCTTCGTCTCTCTCTCTCGTTCTCTCTTCGCTTTAGTTTTTCCTCTTCGCAACCTTTTCTATTTTCTTACCTATTACTTTTGTGTATTTATTATAAATTCTTATACAGTCTGAGGTTTCTTGCAAATTGATATGTCATTGAAGCTAGGGAATTCAATTGCTTAGTGGATGAACGTGTGACATTTTTTTAAAAAATGGAGATTTCCGGCTCGAATTACATCTTATGGTCAGCTTTAAATACGAAACGTTCATTGGTCCTGCCAAGTCTTCTAATAAGGTTGTTTTCAATGGAAGGAAGTGACAGTAACAAGGCATAGCATGACATTCTAATAACTTTAAAGCTGATTTTCTCAAATTCACTAAATTGTTACTTAACATGTTCATCGACTAAGCTCTTCGATCGTTCTAGCATGGTAAGGATCATATAAATGGTACACGTTTTAGATACATGATAGGAATGATTATATTATAAATTGTATGATTCGTTTTGGGAGACATTTTTTATACCAGACGATTCAGAATTCTTTTTTTTCATACAGTATCTTTTTTTACCCGTAGGTATTCATCTTTCCCACGGTTTTCTTATTGTACCTGTTCGTTAAGATTTCCTTTCTCCTTTGAAATTAGATAATCGATTTCCGGTTGACGCGTTAACTAGAATGGCCGTCGTTCGACAGAAAGAAAACGATTACGCTACTAGATTTGATAGATCATTAAGAAGGATCGCGCTGTCATTCGGACAGCTGCGATCTTTCGAACGAAACTAGAAGGAGAGTGAAGAAATCTGACTACGGTGTCTTTGCAAAGCTAACATGGCGGTTGATCGTACTAAAAACACAATTTTGTAGTCAACTAATGCATCGGGACGAATGGTTTGAAATCAGAGTTCCGTTTTCCGACATTTTTTTTCACCCTTCCTCGCTCGCGAGGGAATCCAACTCACCTTCCGTAAGGATTTTTCAGCGTGGCCCGAGGCTAGCGAAGATGCAACAGGCCTCTACTAACAAACCCGAAGAATCTTCTGGCACTTCTACTCTAGTGGACTCGACACGTGTAGTGTCATACATGAGAGAACGCTAGTTAGGCAGGCGACGCTGTTTTCGCCCTCGCTACGTTCGCCGTGTTAGAAGTGTCTGACGACGAAGAAGAAAACGGAAAAACTCGAGAAGAAAAACCAGGAGAACACTTAGAGTTAGAAGATTTTTCTGAATCGCCAAGTTCGTGGATTCTATTTATTTCTTGGTAGAAGTGATGTATCGTAAAATCGTTCTAACTTGGTTTCTAGTACCATTCGTTCTTAACTCAGCCATGTATTAGATGCTGGGTTATACGAATACGATCATCACCTATATTCGAAGTTACAAATTTATTTTCATATAAAACTTTTATCATCGAGAAAAAATACATGTATCGTTGAAGTGGGTTTTTAGAAATTTAGTGTATAAAGAATTTCTTGAAGACTTGTAAATTTATCAAAATCACCTATAGATCCTCTATTAAGGATCCCTAGAAGTTTTAGATAATTTAAGATTATCAGTTTATTCATGTACAGTTATGTGCATACGTAGTACACGTCATACATTAACAATGAATAGAATAAACTTGTATAGTTGTCATCGTCCGACCGATCGTACATTGTGCAGGTATATCGAAGAAGGTAGAACGAACAATCAACAGGACACAAACTAGCCGTACTTCGCTATTCCTCTCAAGTAAGAAAATCGTCTATTATCGAAGCAACGGGATACCTGGCTTCTCGCGTCCGAGAACTTTAGGAGACGTGCCTTAACCCTCTCGACGTCCATCCCGGGATCGTTTCGTTCTCTCGTCTTCACGGATCGAGCGGATCGAAGATCCCTTTGGCGAGGGATCCTCCTCCTCGAGAAGGTTTGTCGAGGAGGTTCGATCGTGCGAATCTTCGAAAGGTCCTCGAAAGTATTAAATCCTTGCTTGTCTCCCTTCCTCTACCATCATTCCTCTTTCCCCCCTTGTGACAGGCCAGCAATTTCACCGGGTCTTCGTAAGAAGAAGGAAGGTATCGTGTTTGTTCTATGCCGATGCTCGAGAAATTTTCAAAAATGCAGTTTCGCCTAGCGTCCCATTCTTCCTACGTGAATGACGATGGATCGTACGTGGATCGTACGAGGAGGGAGCCGATTGCGAAGAAGGAGGAGGGAATCACGCCGGGAGGACATCGGGAGGACGACGTCGCGACGAACGAGCCCGCTCACAGCCTCTTATGAATATTAATCTTGCTGAGCCTGCTGAAAAGACAAAAACGAGGAGAAGAGAGGGCCCTTCTACGACGCCCGCTATCTATTAATTCTCGACTCGCGATCTGCATCGGGAAAGATGCCTTTTTCTCCAGATACTCTCAAGATATTACGAAATTTTACGATCCCCATTTTTTCTTCTACTCGACCCTACCCATCCCGTAACACGTGTGCCGATGAAACCGATACAGCGATAACGTAACGTTTTAATTGTTTAATAACAAAACAATCAATTTCGATCGCAAATATTATTAAAAATAATATACATCTAATTCTGTTTTTACACGATATATACTTATGTTCTCGAAGCATAAGTGTCAAAAAATATATTGCATCTATGGAAAAATAGAAGATTGGTTCCAGTCATGAGAAATCAGCAAAAACAATAAACCACGAGTTATCATGTTACGATTTATTTTAATTGTTATCAAATTTTATAAACATTAAAAAAATACTTTGCACTTTGAACACCAAACTCAAAATGTAGACAAAATTCCATATTGAAGTCATCTAATTCAGAGAATTCTGAAAAATGTTTTTTCTAATTCGTGTAAAAACAGAATTGGGTGTATTAGCATCGAGTTAGGACACACTCGAAGGATGCGAATTCGCATGTGGCGTTCCTTCGGGAAATGCCGTGAGCGACGAGACTCCGTGGTGCCTTACGAGATAGGGAAGAGAAAAGGGGTAGAAGAAACGAAAGGGGGGTTGGAAAGAGAGAGAGAGAAGAGGGCGAGAAGAGCTTGTCTATCGAGAGACGGTGGAAAAATATTTTTCCGTTCGCAGCGCGTGCTTGGTATAGGTATAGATACATACGAGCTATGGCAGAAGATGTGGAACGCGGAAGAGACTCCGGCGAAGGTTCCCCCCTAGCCAAACCCCCTGTTTTCAGCCCGTTTCACCCCCTCTCCCTGCAGCACCCGCTCGCTTCGTCCCGGTGCTCTATTATGCGCTTTACTCGCGGCTGCCGCAGAGGGAGCGAGTACGATAGAGTATACGAGAATAAGAGACAGAGAGAGAGAGCAAGTGCGTAAGAGTAAAAAAGAGAGAGAGAGAGAGGGAAAGAGATAGAGACTCGCACTTAAGTGTATTTTATGCATTCGAACGAATGCAAGCTGGTACATCGAAGGGTGAGTCGTCGTCGTAGTCGAAAGGTAGGGTGGGCCGCTATCAAGAGGCTACATATAAAATCATAAAGCGCGGCCGACACCACGCGGCCACGCCCACCACCCCGGTGCTCCGCCAATCGGCAACGAGTGCATTTCAATCGCGCCCTCTCGTTCTACCCCTCCCCGTTTTATCATCCTTAACTTACCCTTCTCCCCCGACCCATCACACCTGCAACCCCCTTACTCGTAGCCCCTCTCGCTCATCCCCCCTACCCCACACCTTGGTGCATTGTCGACTTTTTTTCTCGCGGGCGGGGTAACTTGTCCCCGAATTTCTATGGAATATTCATATTCCTCGCGACGAGTCCAACGGCGTACTC
Organism: Ancistrocerus nigricornis; assembly: GCA_916049575.1. Classification (NCBI taxonomy): domain Eukaryota; kingdom Metazoa; phylum Arthropoda; class Insecta; order Hymenoptera; family Vespidae; genus Ancistrocerus; species Ancistrocerus nigricornis. The sequence goes on along the minus strand of OU696668.1, from coordinate 2,983,167 downwards.
TCCCTCCCTCTTTTGTAGCTTCCTATCTCTTTCTATCTTTGCCCAGTCTATATCTCCTTCGTCGTCTCCTCTCGCTCTTTTTATCTACTTCTACCGCACTTATCCACCTGTCTCCGCGTCATATACCTGACGTCGATCGAACCTTCCATTCTACGTGCTATTCCAGTAGCTCGATGCTTGCGTTTACGCGTAGTAAGTGAGTGGGTGGTTAGGCGGGAAAAGGGAGAAGGTCTTTTTGGATGGTTTTGTCGTTGGGTTTTACGTGGTATTGGGGAATCGTAGGTGTCCCTTTCGCCATTTGGTACCAGGATGCAGGATTTAATAATACGAAAGTTTCTCGTGTTCGTGATGGTTCTATGTCTCTTAGTTAAGGACTAGGAAAAGTTTGAGATCGATTTGGGTTCAGTTTGGTAAGGAGTAACGTCTGGTAGTCGAACCTTATGATTTGATAATAAGAGTAATAAGAATTTGGAATGCTTAGAAAGGTTGGCTTCTCGGCTGGTTGGCTTGCGGTTTAAACTCGTTCGATATCACGTGGTCTGATTAGAAAAATTGATCGTAACTTTAATTACTTAGTTTGTTTTGCTATGTAATAATCGAAAATACAGGTTAAATATATTCTTCTAATTCAACATCGGACTGTAATCGAATGATCCAAAGAGTCAACCTATTTGTTCTACGAAATATTTCCTGCCAAGTCTCCCGCGGTAACAGAAATATAATAATCCAAGCTATTCAAGGAAAGGAAAATTCATTAATAATAATTTTATTACATTTTCATTACACTCGGAGCAATTTTGAAGAAGATTAAGACCTCGGTAACATTTTGTAAAACGACTTGAAGATTCACTAAATAATCGTAATACCCGAAGGTAGCATCGTTGACTAGGGGACTTTGGGTGCCTCTAAGCGCTTTTTCGAAAGGGAAACGATCCATGAGAAGAGGAGAGCAAAATAGAGTAAGAGAGAGAGAAAGAGGAATAAAGTTGTCCTGTCGAAAATCGTCGGAAGGGTGTCGGGGAATCGCCGAAGGGTGCCCTTATCCCTTCCTCCTTGGAAGGGCCTATCTTCGGAAAGCATCTCAACCCTCGCCCCTAGGAATTCCATCCTTCGTTCATTTGACTTCTTCTTCGCGCGGAAACGGCTTAGCAGCCATTCGCGCGAGACTTCCGGCGGACTGGAGATAGAAATGGAGTCCCCGCGATGAAAAAGGGTGGGCTTCCCACTCTCTTTCTCTCTTTTTCTTACTCCCTCGTTCCACTCTCCTCACATTTTAGCCGAGCTAGCGTGGCTGCCAAGGGGAAATTGCCGTTCACCGAAAATTGATAATAAATTTGATAACGGTGCAACGGTAGAGCGTGCCCCGATAATCGCATAAGATAAAATACCTACCTCGATATCTTATAACGATATACGTAGCATTCACCTTTTCACGTAGGTACCCTAGCAATAATCGGCCCTTTCCTCGGTCTCCAGAATTCTATCATTCGTCTTTCTATAGATTCTATTCACTTATATTACGCTTTTCTATCTCATAAGCCAAAAGAAGGAAACATTTAACTCGATACATCGAGAAAAGCGTTATTTTTTGTAGAAATAATCGAACAAAAAATGAAGTAAGGTCTTTCTCATGGTCATGCATTAAAAGTCTCGAACTTGGTACTGAATTCAGACATAATCAATTTTCGTAGATCCATTTAACACGAACCATTCATTTCGTATGACACAAGAAAAGAAAGAAGAAAATGACTAACGAGCAGAAGCATCGACATCGAAATTACTTAACGCGATAAACGTCGAGCTTCGGTTTAGCAAATCGAGCGATTCGCGGTATCGAGTAAATAAACAGATTTACCGATTATAGTTAATATTAAAAGGGATATCGATATTCGTGGGAAATGACGATGACGTAATTCTATCGATGAGAATTAACGCGAAAAGAGATTATCGATAGAGGAGAACGTAATTACAGAGATCGCAACCGGTGCTCCCAGTATTTCGGTCGGGCCAACCCTCTTTTCCTTCCCCACCTTCCTGATACCCTCCCCCCCCACCCCCCATCTCTCTCTCTCTCTCACTCCCTCGAGCCTTTAGCCGAAGGCATTTTCGTGCGGCCGCCATTTTGCCACCCTTAATTTCTCGATCCAATCGAAATGACTCATGCGACTTTGTAAGGCAGCAAGGCTCGACCCCAACCCCCCTCGGGGCACAGCAGTTACGAGTGATGCAATTACGTTAAAACGCTAACGAGCTAACTCTCCATAGAAAATGGCTGTATGCTCCGTTGACTGCAAACAGTAAAGCCATTATGTTTTCATTCGTTCTACTTCTCTATCTATAATGTTCTATCGTTAACAATTTTGCAATATTTCGCTTTAACGAACATCCAACGATACACTCTCCGAATCCTTCTTATTTATATCTATCGACTCTCGAAATATTAATCCAACGGATAATATTGTATTCATCCATCATCGATGGCGTATCTCGAATACAACAAGCTAGAGAGAGATTGTTCGAAGCCCCTTTAACGAGCTCCATAATAATCGAGGAAATACGTCGATCCAAAAACGTCTCTTTTACAAAGATTTCGAGCCTCTCTTCTTACTTTCGATAGAATTGTATCGTACGGGGGTTCGCGACCTCGTCTTAATCGACGGCTCGATTTCTCGATAAGAAAGAACCCATTTGGGAAATTGCTCGAATTTCTATCGACAAGTATGAGAGAGAGAGAGACTGAGTGGGAAAGAGGGAAGGAACAGCAGCAACCTTACACGCTTACCAACTCATTCGTCCATGTCAAAGATCCGACGCGGAAAAGTCGTTTCGTTCTCGCTATTGTCACGTAGTCCGAGGAAGCTAAGAGCAACGAGAGGAAGAGAGAGAAGTCTTCGGACTACGATGTCCCGTTGACGGCACGTAGTCCTTATTCCATCGCAAGGAACTCTTCCTGCAGGAGGGTTTGAAGCTGAATGCTTGTCAGCACCAGAAGACGTCTTTTGTAGCGGGTTAGTGGTCCGAAGAAAATTGTGTGTTGTACTCTTCGATATCCGACGGACAAGAAGACCCAACACCGACACTACCAGTACCACAACATCACCACCTTCTCACCCACCTCCTACGAAAAGAAAGAAAAAGAGAGACGTTTTTTCGATTTATCGCCGATGTGATTCTCGAATAGTCGGTAATACGAGGGAAAAGGTTTCCACTTTTTTTTTCTCCACCACCTTTTGCATCCATAAGAAAAAAAGTCAAGATATCTACCGTGATATTCAATAACGTTATAAAGAGATTTCGTGAGTCACGACACAATAAATTCGAAAAAAGAATACACAGTCGTACCTTCTGTTTTACGATATAAAGAAAATGACGAGGTTGAAATTGAAATTTTTGGAATCGTCGCAAGTATCTAGGAAATGGTATAGGGGGGGTTTGTGTCTAGTCTCGCGAGCGAAATGGCGGACTCGGGAGTTTACTTCTTTTGTCGCCCTGCAAAGCTTTGCATTAACGTTAGACGTCAAGGAGAAGTACAAGAGAGAAAAAGAGAGAATGGAGAATGGGAGAGCAAAAAACTAAGGGACGCTCGTAGGTGCGTCGCGTAGGGGGTGCGAAACACAACCGCCTACGTGAGTGACGATAATAGCTGTGATTAGAACTTCGATGGCATATGGATGGTACGATTTTAATGCGCCGTCGTTCCTTCCTCGCGACGATTCCGCGGAGGCTCCATATGCACGGGCGAATAGGGTCCGAGATAAAATTGTTGTGCGTGTTTCTCTACAACCGGCATCCCAACCATAAGAAGGAGAGAGAGAGAAAGTCTACAGGCTGGGCTCACAAAGAACGTGTATTTTAATAATGGATTTATGCGCATATGTTAAGACCCGCGCCATTATTATTTCCAGGCTTGCGCGCGCGCACGGAAGTGACACCCTCCATGGATAATTCTATCTTTCGCAGGCGGCTTTTGCTGAAAGAAAGAAAGAGAGAGATGGAAATAGGTATGGCGTCGAGGATCGTTAGTCGTGCTAAGCGTTCATCGATATAGACGATAAAAACGATATACCGGGCTTTGAACGCGCGTCATTCGCGCACCATCCTATCTCTTTGCGAAAATATTTGGAAAATTCATTTTTATTGTATGGATAAAAGGCATCGATAGTTTTAGAAAGCGTTAACGTTGTCACGGGAATGACGAAAGAAAAGAAGTCATTTTTTATTTAACGAAATGTCTCCTGAAGAAATGGTGGACTTGGCGCGCTTTCTCTCGATTCGCGTGGGTGGCCATAACGCGAGATCGTCGGTCGCCATTTTGAGATCGCACGAACCGCGCATTCTGGGTGTTTTCGGAACTCCGAGGAAGGGTTCGTTTCTTTATTATTACGAATAGAATAGAATGATTTTGATGCAATCGCATATTTTAATTTGTTTGTCACTCGGTTGAAAATTAATAACGATCGATCGCTAAACGTTAAGAAAGTATCGCAATTTTCAAGCTTCATCTTTCGGAAACCCGTCGGACGTGACTACCCGAACAAAATGGTTTCTCTTGTCCCCCCCAAACATCGAATCATCGTAAGATCAAAGAACGTTAAGATCGTGGATAGCGACTTGCGATCTTTGTTAATGATATGAGAAAGAAAGAAAGACGGGTGGATATAAAGGAACGCGAGAGAAAGAGATAGGGGTTGCTTAGACGCGAAGCTTTCTTCACGTTAGAAAGAAGACATTCGTTAGCAGAGAGACGCTCCTCTCGCGATATGAGTTTTACCTCGAGCATCTTCCTGCCGTCGCCATTTTGTCATTAACGTTTCAATCGAGATTCCTAAGTCCTTTATGACTGCCGGTGCGCGTTACAGCCCTAAAGGGTTTATGCCGGTAGCACTCGAAGGGGCCCCTTGGAAAACATTTTTCTACTAATGGCTTCGGTCCACCAACCCTCGTTGATGTTCTTCCTCGTAGGTGCGTGTCTTTCCTTTCCCCTCTCGACCCTCTCCCACTTTCTCTCTCTAAACCCTGTAAGTAATTGAACATAGTCGCGCGAAGCAGCCCCTAGCAAGGGAGTAAATGCAAAGACGAGGGTCGTAATTCGGGGAACGCGTTCCTCTCCGGAAGGAAAGAAGATGGAGGATGATGGAACGCCTCCGATGGAGTCGCGAGTCCACTTCTTCGCGCTTACTAGTTTCTTCTTACTTCCTGGATAGTTCCTGTCTCTTATGCTTGCAAATTCTAGATAGTCATGGTCCAGGAAATTCTAGAACGACTTTTGCTTCTTCACGGGTGAGACTCTTCGTAACGATGTTTCGCCGAGTTCGTGGGGATGAGGGTACCATTTGAAATTTTCTTAGATTTAGACGAATTCCATTTCGTTTCCATCATCGAACGTGGTGTAGTTTAAGAGAAGAAGTAAGGGTCCTCTAGAGGTTATTAATCATTTTTCCGAACTCTGCCACTCGGGAACTGCCGTTATGCTTAATTTTTTAATTTATGAAACAATTTTTTTAGACATTAAGCTTACCCAATGCATGGACTCTTTGCAGTAACAACCACGATCGAGCCCCTTCGTCGAGACCATCGTCGCTCCATGAAATTTAAAACCCAAGGGATGAAATTATCCGATTACCGATACAAAAGGCAGATCCCCTCGACCTGGTACGAAGAAAGAAAACTTGCTCGATGAAACTCGATTTTCCATTCGTTTTCCAAGTAAGAGAGGAACGATTTAGAAAGGACAGAAAACTTAATGGCGAAGTCAACGAAGTCGCGGCCACGAAGAAATCCCTCGCAATTCGGCTCGTTAGCTTGTCATTTAGAACGGATTTGCGAGTCTCCATTCGGCGGAGGGGATGAAAATTCGCGGGGTCGCGAGATTTGTCATTTAAATCTGCGTAATCAAGTTTATGTAGCAGTGCCGAGACTGGCAGCCGGTAAGACCAAAAAAGATAACGTTACAAGAAGAAGAACAAATAGGACGAAGACAGTGAGCTCAACGAAGGAAAAAAAAGGGAAACACTTACCCAAAAAAACAGTACCAAAAATATTTAAAAAAAAAAACAATAAAAAAGAAAGAAGGAGAAACTCGCGAGCGGGGCCAAGCCGCCATCTCTTTGCGTCCTCACAGCCATGTTGATTTTCGCGGCCGGCGCCCGGCTGACGGCCCGCCGCGAGTGCCACCACATAGAATCTCTCTATGGAAAAAGAATTCTACAAAATTCCTAAAATATCACACACGCTTATCCCGTCATATCTCACCAAAATGACTTCATATTAAACCCAATCGATTGTTTATATAAAAAAAAATCGTCAACTTCCATCCATGGCGTTAGGAAGATGGATAAAAAGGATCCAGTCTCTAGCACTAAAGGGTCTCTACCGCGAAGTTATCGTACCGCTCGCGTACCCCTACCCCACGTGTTCTCTGGTTCCGTTTGGATATCCCCACCCCTTCATATCGCGAAGGGTGGAACGCACAAAGGACGCATCTACCCCATTGCGGGTACAGTCCTCGCGAGAAGTCGCGAACTCTTCCCCCTCTCCCTTTTTTCTCTTTCTCGCTTTCTCGTTTTATCTCTCTCTCGCTCACACTCGCGAGAGTTCGTACTTTCGCGATCGGTGGCCGATCGGTGGCCCTCGTATCGCGTTGTATGCTGTTAGAGAAGGAGAGGGAGAGCTTGAGGGAAGGAACGAGGGGGTGGAAGGGAGGACCACGCTTGTTCCATCTCACTCTTTTTACCATCTTTTTCTCTCTTCGTTCGCTCGCGCCGTTGGTACACCCCCCACCCGTTTCACCACACACACGTACACCGTAGGTTTTTTGCATTAATTAAAAGCTCCTGCCTCCAGGCTGCCACTAGTACGGCCATCTTGGCTAGAGGCACGCCTCTTTCCTTTGTTTTCGAATTTTTTTAATGATTTCTCCTTTACGAGCGCGGCCCGTCTCCATCCTTCTCTCTCTCTCTCTTGTTTTCTCAGTCCCTCTTTCCACACCCCCTCTCTTTAACTCACTTCCTCTCTCACTTTCACATATACTTCCTCTCTCTCTCTCTATATATATATATATACCTATCTTTCTCTATATTCGCTTTCTACCTCCAACTCCAGCACATTCAGAGCGCATTAGCGACCGCCACTCGAGAGTATGCACACATTTATGTGTATATGTGTGTGTGTACACTGTTTCGTCTCTTCTCGCAAGCGCGTTATTTCTCGAGCCTCGAACACCATAATACCAATTCCTAAAAGGAGAGAAGGAAATAGATCGATAGCTGCTGGGTGCGAGGGAAAGAGAGAGAGTGGAGTAGTGGAGGAGGGCAGAAACAACGGGCCGTACTTTTCGAAATAGTGGACGAACCTAGCGACATGAGCCGGGGCCCTTTTCTGCGTTTAGTTTTTTGCCACCGGTACGTGGCGTCAGGTTACTCTACTACGCGTTTCTCGCACGCCAATTTTTATCGCTTTTCTTTTCGCGTTACTCCTTCCACCTCCTTCTATTGACCCCGGTACCCTTCTTCCGCGGACAGACGCTACGTAAACAAAAGGTCATCCGCAAAAAAAGGGACCTTCGAGGATGGACGATCGATGATCGATGCTCAGGGAATTTCGATCTTCGGTATGTCTTCTATTTTTTTTTTTTTTCTTACGTAGCTTTTTTTAGAACGATCTTTTCGAAAAAATCAGTGGTGTAGTCTCGGTTTGATTATCCGTAAATACATGTCGCAAAGTTTGATTCATTTGATATTCATTTGTCATTCTCATGAAATGGGACAGAAATTGCATAGAAGGTAGATGCCATGAAACTTTGATTATTGTTACTACGGTAAAAATATGATTTTGTAAGACTCCTGAATCTTGATACGATATATCACGTGATATGGTTCTAATAATAAGTACATAGGTAACCAAACTTCGTTAAACCTTGTATTATATCTTACAAAAAAGAAAACAAGTCCGTGTCACGTTGCATCTCGTTACATCGCTACTCGTGACTGACAAGTATATTTTTTTTCTCCAAAAACGGAGGAATCTCGTTACGAGCACGACGATGTTAAGATGAATAAGGTTTTTTTGTAAGAGTAGAGGCGTGCCGTTTAAAAAGCTAGTCCCGGGCGTGGTAGCTGAGAGGATGACGGTAAAAATATTTTTCGTCGGGTTTCATAAAGTTTTGGCATAACCCGGAGGCATTGTGAGACGGACAGTCTTCGCGCGTTAAAAGGGCATCGGAAACATCTGCGCTCGACAATGTTTGGACACGTCGTCGTCCTCGTCGTCGGCGACGACACGAAACTTTTGTCCATCGGGATTTCAATGTACAGGGCCGACTCGTTACGACTCCACAAAACTATAATGGAATACCTCGCGAATATAAAAATGTAAAATATTCAGCAGCATTAATAGAAGAGGGGAGTGGAGTCTTATAGATCTTATGTTACGTTGTTATTTTTTTTTTATATGAAGCATGCATTTATCAAATACCGATCACGTAAAGAAGAAGATATTTTTTTTAAAGAAAAACTACGTGTCCTAGCATAAACGGAAACATTTTGTTTTCTCAAACATGTAAAAAATAATAGAAAAGTGTTCTTTTGAGTAACGTGAAGAAGAATACGATTACATAAGTTTCAAATTTAATGACTTCTGAAATTACGAAGGAATGTCAAGCACGGTGATAAATTTTTTACCCCAATTTTCTAAATACCTTAATTACAATACATAGAATATATCTCATTCGCACTCCCTGTTATTAACAAAAGCATTATTTCATCTTGTCCCATACAATAACACCAGGATTTTTTCTCAAAATCAATGACAACATCGAGATAAATGCAAAAGAAGAAACAGCAACGCGTTCAGCTTGCGACGGAACTCGCCCGACACGATCCGTCGGCTCGTAAGCCTACGCATCGAACACTTTTATTTGCACAGAAATTAGAAACAACTAAAGTAGGGAAGTGTACGAACAACGATCTTTCTAATTTTTCTCATAAAAATGAAAAACGTATTATTATCCCTTCGATTACAATTCTCTTCTCGCAAATTGTTGCCTATCGCGAAAAAATATCAACGTCTTCGAATATTCGACCTGGTGTATTACTTTTCTCTTATTTTGTTAGCAAAGAATTTTATTTACTCACACTAGCTTTTCATTTGTTTATCCAACTTTAATCGCGTATCCGCTAAAAAATTATCGTTTCGGAAGATAATCAATTTTTATTTAAATTTAATCAATCTTTAGTAATTCTGATCTCCTAGGAAAGAAAGATTCGATAAAAAATATTCTAAATATCTATAAAAATGAAGAAAATTATGGTAATTTAAACAGGATTAGTAATTCGCAAAAAAAAGGTCGGATCCAATCGAATCGGCGGAACGAAAATGTATGCGGTCTATGGTATACACCGTGATATAGTTTTAGCAAAGTATTAATGAGGAGTTCGTTAGCGGCACTTGTATTTCTTTATCGCAATTACTGGTGTGCTCGTACATTTGCTAAGAATACCTCTACGTCTCTCTGTAAGCGTCAAGGGAAGAACTTCGCCGAGCGTCGTAATTAAATCTTTGTGGCTCGACGCTTTCATTATTTACGAACTCGTCCGGCTCGCGACATAAAGCGAAGGTTTTCCTTCGAAAATTATTAATATTCAAATCCAACTCGCGACATCGAATGCCATTACATTCTTCATAAACAACTTTATCATTTCTATTACGAGCGTACTTCACGATCCTTATCGTTCTTCAAACATTCCCTATAAAAGAATATAATAAAAAAACGATTTATTTGAAGCCACCGCTTCTTAGATCAACGAAACTAATATACCAGCGATTGAAAACATTTGAGACGAGTATACAGTCAATGCTTCCAAATTATTGATTACAATTAGATATTATAAAAAAATAATAATAATATTCGTTTCGTTCTTGTTCATTAGTCGTATTTCATACATTGCAAAGAGCCACTTGAATAGCATGGATAATTAAAAAGAAATGAAATAGAAAAGGAAAATTCGTCTTTAGGTACTTCCTGCTAAAAATTTATCTTTTACTCGAACATAGGTATTTCTTTTTCTTCTCTTTTTTCTCCATAATCAAAGGTGAGAACTCGCGAATACAAGAGAACGCAAGAAGGACCAACGAAAAACTCGAGGCACGTCCCACGAGCAGGAATAATCGAGCGAAAACCCGTGCTTTGGTTTCACCACCTCCTCAACAATGTCCGAGCTAATTTATCGAAGAATCGAGTTTTGAAATTTGAGAAGAAACCTCATGGGCTCTGCCCACGAGACAGCGGCCCCTAGAACTTGTCAAGACGCCTTTACAATCTTGCTAGCCCACTCTACCTCTGTCCTTCTCTTTTACTCTCTCACATCCTCTACATTTTACCTCCCTTTTACCTCGAGACCTCGGCCTAAACTATCCCAACACTTTGGGGTGATATTTTTGAATTCGAAATCGACGACACTTTAAATGTCCTTTCATTGTAAGTTTAGACATCTACGCAACCACATGGTTTTTCTTATTGAAACGTCCATCGCATTCATTGTACGTCATTTTTCGCTATCGTTAGTTTAGATCGTTTAGCTCGAGTACCAGGAAGATGCGGGAGATGAAAATCCAAAAGGTGCGATTCGAGAGGTATTGTTAAGCTGTGTCTCTGTTTGGTTAGTCGTTGAACACGCGATGCAACATCGGATAGTTTGCAGAAACGCAGATAAACGTTGTTGGGATCCTTGTAAAAGGTTCCCGTCTCGTACGATTAATATCATCATAGGAAAAGGAAAGTTTCTTTATATCGTAGGTAAGAGAAGTTTTGTATTCTATGATCATGCTTATCGTTGTGACGATGAAGTGTATAACGAATGATCAGGATGAGTGATAAATTACTTAGAAATCCGTATAGCCTGCGAAGTAAAATAGAAGGATTTAATGAATGATCGGCAATAGTGATCGAGCACTGATCACTGAAATTATTAAAAATTTGCGAAATACATAACATATCGTCGGTTGGATCATAAACTTTCATTTTCAATGAACAATAGTACCCCGATCTAAGTATTTTCAACGAATCACCAATCTAACCATGCTTTTTCTTTAAAAAAAAACGATGGTTCAGACAGCTACTAGAAGGCTCAGAAAAGCTCATCCCTTCGCCACAAGAAAAAAAGAGTAACATCACAACGGGAGACATAGAAAACTTTGTTCTTAGTCCAGCCTCCTCGTTTTCCGGTGTTTCGCGAAAAGGGGACGAGCCCATTCGTTCGCTTCTAACCGTTAGAGAAAGCGTAAAGAAAAAGACGCGAGTCTGCGGTATAAAAAAAAGAAAGAGAGAGAGTAAATTTTCGCAGTAGGATGAGCTCATTCGCGTGAAGCATCGCGTAACATCCCCGACGCACAATGAGCTCATACTTTTTGTCGCTGGCAAGTACGAAAAATGGCTATTATCACGGGGCCCTAGGCATTGTCCATTGGCCCTCGCCGCTTCCACGTATCCCCCTTTTCTCTTCTTTCGCCATTTTTCCTCAAGAACGGTTTCGTCGAGAATAAAAAAAAAGGGAAGAAGAAAAAATGCTCTCACTCCGACGGCAACCAACTTCGCCAACGAGAAGCACCATCGCGGTTTCGCGAGTAGCTAAGACTAAGTTTTCTACTATTAAGAAGAAGAAGAAGAAAAGATGTTGCGAGAAAAAGAAGAAAGCTCATAGTGGTCCATTGACGGAGACCAGCGAAATGGCAAGGAAGAAAGAGAAGAAGAAGATGACGGGTAAGGTAGAAAGAGAAAAGAAGCTCTCGTTGGTCACGCCGGGCGCCGATTCGTATCGATATCGAATAGTGCGAGGAGTCTCGACGCCATTAGTCTCTTCCGGCTCGGATCTTCGTTTTCCTCCATCCTCTTCCGCGATCATTTTCCATACGCTTCTTCGTGCCTTACGCTTCTTCCAACTCGTTTCAACCTACCCATAGCGTGTAGTCTCTTTTCTCTCGGTATCGACGATCGAGTCCTGTGGGAGAGGGCGGGAGCCGACGGATTTGAGAACGAGGTGGTAGAGGGTTGGGTTCAGGAGGGTAGAAGAGAGAGAAAGATACGAAAAAATGTCTCCGTGTGTCTGTCCGTGTCTCTTTCTCTATCTTTCTGTCTCACTCCCGTGTAGAAGTATGCGTGTATGCGCGCACGCGCTTTTATATTTGTGTGAGCGTTCGCGCGTCGAGCTATTCGGCTCGTGGGAGAGCTCGTTCGATTCTCAGTGTCTGGAAATAATTAGAGGCCGAGGTGGCCCGGGTGTTGCCACGGCAACCGCCAATCAGAACCCAAAGAAAAGTTTTTCCTTTTATATCGCGCATTTTTCTCCGCTCTCACCGCACTCTTCCCTTTCCCGTAGGTATATATGGGCGTCCCGCGAAAAAAGGGGCTTCTACGGAGGTGGGGGTTTCTCTCGCTCTCTCGCACACCCACCCCTACCCGACAGGACACGAAACCCTCTCTTCTCCTCCTCCCTTTCTTCCCTCCTCACCACCCTCTCATTCTAACTCTTTCTCTCACACTTTCTGTTCTCTCCCCCCCTCTCTCTCTCTATCGCTCTCTTTTTCTTTTACTCTTCCACTTGGAGTCGAGATAATGTATGCGGAGGCACGAACGCTATCCGAGCTACCATTGGGCTCGACTTTTACCACACGGGCCCACGGACCCATCGAATCCAGCTAGGATCTTCTACTACTCCTTTTCACGTTTCTTTCTCTTGCTAGAAGTATTACCTTCGATTTCGAGTCCTTCTCGCATGCCTGATCCTTATCACGAATCTTCTGTTTTCTCTCTCTCTGTCTTAGAATCGATCGCAAAGTTTTCTCGTGACAACCGATAAGAATAATTGCAAGCTCCATGTTCTCCTTCCTACTCTCTCTCTCTGCTTTTTTTATTAACATTTCGCATGCTCTCGTTATTACAGCAGGTACTCTTTTTTCTTCTTGTAACGAGGTTACGGATTTTTCACGAAAAATATTTCCAACGCCAGTTTTACTGTAGACTTCCCTCTCTCTCTTATTTCCTACTTTCTTTTTCTCATTAACGCGTTGCGTTTTCTCTAAAGATTGTTGCTTCGACGATTCCTCCCGGTCATTACTTTTCGTGCGCCGCGCGGCACCAGCTAAAACTTATGGAAATTTTAACAGAGATTACTTTCCAGCTGCACGATTCTAATACGGTTAACCTTAGCGAATACGCGTCACCGAAGTGAAGTCGTCCTTCCAAAGCTTCGCGATTTTCCTGGCATGGGTGAAACATTAATTCCCGTGTAACGCCGTCTTCAAAAAGAAAAAAAAAACAAGGGAAACGCACTTTTTACAAGAAATTTTAGGCTATCAGGAAAGAAAAGTAAATTTTTTAATCAGGAAATTTCGACAAGTTTTCCCGTAAAACGGTAAACGATCGAGTAAACGTTAGTAAATTACATTTGATCGACTTTACAGGATCGTTTACCTGATAATTCGTGTTTATATCAGACATTTGTTCGAAAGAAAACGTCTTGAAATGAATTTCTGTGCAGTTTTGATGAATTCGTTATAAGAAGAGACGAATAGAGGAAGTAGGGGGGATCTCGTTGCACGTGACTTCTTGACGCTATGTATAGTCAAATATATGATAATACGATGAGTTTCAAGTTTGTCGATACTATGGCTTTAGGTACGCGTCCTGTCCAACCATCCATCCCATTAGAAAGCGTAGCGTAGTCTTTATTATTTCGTTTTCACGATGACATCGCGTGGGTCGAAAGAAATCTCTTTGATGTCCCGTCGCGTCTCGTTGCATCGGCTTTTTCAATTAATGCGAAAAGGAGTGTATCTTCGTTGCATTCGAAAATGGCGTGCGTACGTACGTATACATATATATACGTGAGTGCAGTGCAATGCAAGAGAAAGAGAGAGAGAGAGAGAATAGAGGGTAGTTCTTTTCTTTCCTTCGGAGTGCACTCAAAGTTCTTGCACTCGTGATGGGGAACGAAGCGAGGGAAAACTAGAATCGTCCGTCGCCTAATTTTCATACGAACCACCAATGTTTTAAACCCAATATAGAGAAAACTTTCAATATTTCGGTTATTCCTTTATATTCCTGATACCCATAAGTGATTCATTCTGGATCCTTTTACGAAATGTCAGGATCGATGATCATAACGGCTAAAAGAAAAATAATAAAAGGTTCTTTCGTAAGAAAAAAGAAGCGTGGGTGTCAGCAGCAGCAGCAGGACGGTACCTTCTTGAATGGTTCTTATTTTGGTTAGGTTTGACAGTGAGAGCCTTTGTTTCGAGACAAACTAAAAGCCCTACCTGTTCTAATTAACTTATTCAAACGATACCTGGCCGGATATGTAATGTCACGGGCGTGAGAGACGTGCGGGGACGTTTTAAATGGACCTCTTCGAGAGCGAGTGCCAGTCCTTTTACTCCTCTTGATTCGTTTTTTTTTTTTCTTGAAATCCTTCCTTATCATCGATCAAGAAGAAATTCGTTCCCTATTTTTATCGGTTTGCGATTTTTATCCGTATCGAGCAGAGTCGTCGAATTCGTACGCCATATTTGTTTCTACTCTTACCTTCGGGTCTTTCTCCGAATAAAAATATGTCGCTACGTTTTGTAGCAAGCCAGATAAATTCACTTGGTATTTCCAAACCAAGAATCATCGATGACACCAGATATTTCCGTTTTTTGTAAACAGAGATCGAAAGCTGTGCTAGAATATTAAAAAAAAACCTCTGAATTTTCTATAAGAAAAATTTGGAAACGAGAAGGAGGAAATTGACTAGCTTTCCGGTGAAATGTCGAACCTTCCACGAAGAGATCTCGAGACACAATGGAACCAATGACGAAGAGATCGAGAAACAGTGGACGAATTAATAGAAGAAAAATCCTCAAGATCCACCAATTCATTCGATTCCGTTTCGGGTTTCGGTGGTCCCGGTCAAAATTTCTTCCGGTCGCGGTTCGCGGTTCACAGAATGGCGGGTAACACGACACGTATAGGTTGGATCCCTTCTTGGTGTAAGCACGTGGGAAGAAACCAGCTCGTAAATACGCTCATAGAAATCATCGTCGAAGAGAGCGACGATGAAAGGGGTGTGTGTTCAAAACATGTCACCTTCAATATCGGCGCTGGCCATCGATCCGATTCGCCGGACGCGAGTTTCTTCCTACCTCTTCTTCTTTCTCCTCTTTCGTGATTCAGAAGCTATCACGAAGCGATCGTTAGAGTTCGAGGAAGAAATCGGAGAAGATCTCGTTTCCTCTTAACGGATACGCGATACTTCCTGTTTACGTTCGCTTCCAGTGATCTCGAAGTAATCGAAAGTCGAAGCCATAACCCGATCGTTCTTTTATAAACTCCATATCCCCCTCTCAAAATAATCTTCCTACTCTCGTAAAGAATTATACGAAGAAAATGGTATATACATATAGATGAAGAGTATAAAAACGAGAGAAGGAAAAATAAGAAGAAGAAGAAAAAAAAAAGGAAAAAGTAATGATAGGGAAACACATTTGGAAGAAACGTCGAAGAAGCTAACGTGGAAGGCTGCTGCGGCAAACAACAACGAGAGGGTAGTCTTCGGTGTGCGCGCGCCCACGGCCGAGTAGAGAGAGGAGAGCCGCCCCTCCGTCGGCCGCTTTTAAACAGTAAATACATTTTAGCGGTGTTGCGGGTAATGTGTAATATTTTTAATTGGATCTCTCCGTCTCCGTCTCGCTCCCAGCTGCGTTTCTCGCGACCGCGAGGCTCGCTGCCTTCTCTCGAGAACGAAGAATAGCGCTCGAACTTTTTCCCTCGCACCCTCTCTCGTTCGCTCTTACACACATAGGTACACACACATATATATATATACATGTACACACGTACGTACTTTCGCACTCTCTCTCCTTCTTTGGCTTTCTCTCGCGCGCGTCGCTCGCTCGGCGCTGACGGAACCTGCAATTATTTTCCCGTTCCTTGTGGATTGTTGCACTGTAAAATTTCCACCCCCTTCCCCCTTTCTACTCCTCTTTCTCCATCCTCTTCTACTATGCCACCCCCGTCGACGAAGTCGTCGTCGGCCATACGTAGTCGAGGCGCGCGCGTGTACACGCTTGCTCTCTCTTTTTATCTTTCTTTTTCTCTCCCTTTTTCACCCTCTCTCTCTTCCTTTTTCCTCGCGGGCCTCGCGCTTTTTTTTCGCTCCCGCGTATAATCTCCCGCTTTGCGCTCGTAGCATAGCCTCCAGGTGGCATTAGACTCCGCGCGCGGAGAAAAGAACATTGAGGAATTAGTGACAGTGTTCGGAGTGCCGGGAGAGAAAGAGAGATATATAAAAAGAAAGGAGTGCTAGATAGAAAAGGAGATAGATTGATGGGCGACCGTAAAGAGATGACTAAAGGGACGACTATCATGGCTACGCGCTTCATCTAATTCATCGGAAACCAGGCTGATCTTCTTCCGTGGACCAGCCTCATCCTGGATTTCTTTCGAATGATGCTACATTTTTCTATCTTTATATTCTCCGTATTTAGGCTGCTCTACAATATTATTTTATACAATTCAATGATCTTGCTTCTTATTGGTAGGACACGATTGGAAAACTCGATCGTTTTACTGGATCGTTCGAACGAGTTAAGGGTATATGATCGTGTTACACGATCATGGGATTCGATCGTGCTTCAGGATCATGAAATAAGATCATATTGCATGATCACAAAACTTGATCATACTACAACATGATCGAGCTACACGCTCAGAATCATGTTACGGCATCATAAGATCGTACTACTTGAACATGAGGTATTATCATCCAATAAAACGTACATGATTTGAATACAATTCGAAAATTCATCGTAACAAACTTTCTAAGATTCTAATCAGCTGATATAACCGGTCCAAACTATGGTAACATACTATTAACACGTCGTTAAGTCACATTAACTTTGTAAACTTTATTTTAGACAGCCGTGAACGTTCTTATCCCAAAGGGGAATCAAACCGCGTTTAACTGAACGACGAAGCACGTAGATCGGAATCTCGATTGTCCTTCAACGTGAGAAACCGGACATCTGTTAACGCGGAACGTACCCGTACGTTTCTACAGACCAGCTCGAGGAAACTCTTGTTTGGATAAGCATCTCCGGCGGATGACGAAAAATCGAGTTATTATCTCGTACCGGGTAAAGTCGATGGATGATAAAAATGAAATAAACGTTAGATAAGGATCGGAAAACCTGAATCCTTTTTTTATTCTTTCCCTTTTTTTTTTTTTGTGGGTTCCGGTTTCACGCGATATTTCCATCCAGCCCGTGTAAATTCTAATGGTGCGATACCCGTAACGTCGTTATTTTAATTTTAGTCGATACACAACCAATAGAGTACCGTCGTTTATTTTTGTATCAAGGAGTACGTGGCAAGGCAAATTATTTTTGAAAGGATCTTAGCTTAAGTAAAACGTGGGGAAATGAAATATGTTTCCAAATGTACTAAAAAATTATTAACAAATCCAACGTTGACCAAAAATCAATTATCTATGAAAACAGATAAACCGATGACTTATAGAACTCGTTTAGCGACGGCAAACAAACGAACCTTCGTCATGAATGACTGAAATATTTAAAACTATTAATCCATTCATTTTTGTATTAATTCGGAAATAAGAAAAATTTTAAGTGATTCTCTAAGGAATATATCGATGATATCAAAACGATTAACAAACGATCGAGTACATAACTACATTTTTTTTTTCTTCAACACGTCATGTTTCGAATCTCACGAAAAGAGAGAGAGAGAGAAAGAAAGGGATTCAAATTTCCTTTTTATTATTCTTGGTGTCGAATGCGAAGCTTCAGTCGGGAGCCTCCATTTTGAGTGGCGCGTAACGTTGCCTCTGCTTTTTAGGGGGTTGGACTGCCGTGGTTCGGCCCTTGTCGCAGTTCCTAGCCGCACCCTGACATTTACTTAACAACCTAACGACGTTACGTTTGTTACGCTAGATTAGGGGATCCCCCGATGCGAACTCGAGTGGCTAACGACCAATAGAATTTACAGTACGTGGCTGGTAATAGGTACGCATTCGACTCGTCCCTTTTTACGTAGACTAAGAGTAACGGCTCTTTCTCGCTGCATGAAACACGAGATCCATTGGAACTTCTGTTTCGGATGTGTAGGTATATTTTTAGTATTTTTTTTTTTTTCGTATGTCTCAAGTTTTATTAACACGTTGAATGCCATGGGGGTCATTGATGACCAGAATTTGAATCGTCATAGCGTATTTGAAACATTTATTGGTATTATTTAGCAATATTTACGAGAATATAACAATTGATCATAGAAAGTGTGAGGTTTAATAGTAAATTCTTCCATGTATTTATTCTGAAAAGAAATATTACCAAAATTATATAGACCCGTGGGTTTATTCAGAATTTACTAGGAACTCAACGAGTTAATATTATGATATTTGATGAATTGGAAAGAAAAATGTGTATTACGTACGTGGACTAAATTGTAACTTTTTGTTACTAGGTATTAAATGTTGCAGCCAGTATGTTTGAACTATTTACACGCAACAAATTGTCTACGAACTATAAAAATCTTTTATTATATACATGTTTATCAAATTTCGACCGAATAAACTTTAGCGTAATACTACTACGTTATATTACAATAAATAACTGGATTATGTATATAAACTATATTTAAATTGAAGTTACTGTATATTAAAACCATAAAAAAGGATGATTTTACGTAGAAAAATGAATGAAGCGATCGCGCGATGCTGGTCACGGTTCTTCGCCGCCATTTCAAAGCCACCCTTGCACGGGTATCGCTCCTTTTTATTCTTCTTCTCTTTTTATCGTGAAGCTATTTTCCTTTTTCTTTCTAAAGATATTACTAAACCATTAATAACTTGGGAAAAGAGGAAACGCGATCGTCAACGACACATCCGACGATTGATTTGCATACGAAGGATAAATCACGAACGTCAAAGATATCGCGTAACGTGCGCGATATCGATGATCTTTCTCGCGTTAACGAGGAATACGATTTATGCGAAAGAAAGTCGAACGGAAAGTTTGTTAAAGAGAGAAAGAGAAAATGGAATGGAAGAAGAATTTTCTCGTTGACGCGTTGTACCGCGCCTATTTCGTACCCTGCTAGGGATATCATTATCATTTAATTTTCACGTTCGACGAAACGAATTTCTGATTCTATGCTCGTTAACGTTATAGCGAGTCTCTCTTTTTCTCTCTATCGCACAGCTTTTTCTTCGTAGACCGTCGAATTTAAATATCCCAATCGATCACCGATCGTGGATCATTATTTTTATGGTCGCTTCGAGCCGAAAGTCTTCCAATAAATTGGTACCCTCTTATTTTTTATCACGGGAACGTTCTTCCCGAGTTCGTGAATATTTCAGAACGTTTGGATATGTCGGAGTCAGGGGAGATATCGGGAGACGCGAACGAAAAATTCGAAGCATAGTGAAAATTTATACCGTAAGAGTTCGTAAATGATGGATATGCAAAAGAATGGAGAATATTTCTTTTGAAAAAAAACTATTTTAAAAACAGTCTTTATCGTACCTACGTTTTATTTGGCGGTGTATTCTTTCACGAAAGAAGCCCTGCGAGTTCCTTTATATAACATGCGATTGTTTGGAAAAAAGAAAAATGTTCTTGACGTCATTGGTGTCTTGACTCGTATCATTACGATCGTTATAAAATTGAAAAGATTATTTAAATATATAGAAAGTTTGTATCGCGAAATCGTACAAAAATTTCTCTTCGCTCGTGAACGAATTCGCGTTATAAATTTTTAGCACACGCTCGATCCAATCCATTTTGCTTCGATCGGGTGTCATCATTAATTTCCATATAAAAATTAATATCCATAAAGATGAAAGAAAAATATGGGAATATGCGAAACAGTATTTGTGCGCCATCGCACTCGCTTAAAAAAGCGTTCGAAAAGTATTATACGTTTTAAATTCTTTTCGATAAATGTGTTTCGATGCGTTGGTAAAAAAAAGGATTATTTAAGCTTAACAGCCAAACGCGTTTTAAATAATAATAGATCGAGTCGGGTGCGAGCGAACGAAGCGATGCGAAATGACAGCGAGATATTTTAAATCGTTATCAACCATCGTGCATTATAGTTTAATAATTATTATTACGGTAAATTAATAATGCAATGCGATAAGAATTTAAATCATTTTTCTTGAATCTTCGAAGAGTGGCATAAAATATTACACAACATTTTTTTAATATTTATCTCAAGCTTTTACAGATTTAACATTTTAAAAACATGATTTATGAAATGTTAATAAACTTTTACATTACGTCCTGAAAATGTAATAATTTCAAGTACATAGAGTAATATATACGGTGACTCTACCTATCGCTGGAGCATAGAATAGAACTCTTTACAATTTACCCTTTGAACATCGATAAAGTAGATTCCACGACCAAACTAGGGTTGCTTAAAATCCTCAGCAACACCTCTAAAACATTTACAATTAAAATTAAATCTAAATAAAAAAAATTCTTTTAAACCACAAAATTGTATTCAACATCTACAAATTTCTACATATACGACAGTCGATAAAAGAAACTCACATTTTGTTTATCAAAAAGCTCACTGCACAGCACTGCAAACGTCAAGAATTCTTCGTTACCGATCGAATCATCGACATTTTCCCTCTAGGTTGCGCTGTTTTCTATTTTCCTCTCTCTCTCTCTCTTTCTCCCGTGCCCATTTTCTTTCCTCCTTCTTGCTCCCACTCGACATTACCACCGCCTACGTGCCCGAAGCTCGGGGCTCCTCGCATTGACCGCGGGTCGTAGTCGCGTTCGACTCTCGTGGTCTCCTTACGGAAGGTGCATGCGTGCGCGCGCGCACGAACACCTAATGTCTCCACGAAAGAGAGCCCGATATGGAAAATGATCGGACAATACGAGAATATCGGTGGATCGTTGTTATTACCAAAAGATACTGCTTGTAGAAGACAAAGCCGCGAAGGAAGGCAGGATGAACGGCTCGCAGCAAGAAAACGCAGCGACTATAGTCTGCAGGGAGGTTTTCGATGAGACGTCTCACCCCTCGAACGAAGGTACGTGAAGAAGATATGACGTTTTGTACCTAACAAATATATGTTTCTTTGTTTGCAAGCAAAACCCCCCGAGCATCTACGCCTTTCCCCGTTAGCATTATCTTATCATCACCTCGTTGTTCTCTGCATACGTTGCGTACTCCCGGACAAACGGGTTGCGCGCGATGATCGTTCTCTTCCTGTTCTCCTCACCCCTGACTTTCGCCAGAGGTATCCTGTCCCGCGTCCTTGACCACGAAGATCGACCTGACGTGGCTGCACCAACCCTTAGTAGTAGTTTCTTAAAACCCTCGTGGAACGCTCGATAAAAAATGAAGCAACGTAGCCTTTAAACCTCCCCTCGATCGACCGCGACCTTTCATCCTCTTCTTTCCGTCTCATAGCATTTGACATTAAAGCCTAACCTTACTTCCATTCTGCCTTTTTTGTTTCTTCTGCTAACCTATCTAAAGCTGGTTTCCTAGACGGAAAGCCGTGCAAAAGAGAGACAGAGAGTGTCATGAAAAGGGCACGCTCGACGCTTTCCTTGTTTATTTACACCGCGAGCAGTAGCCTCGACGCAGGGTCGGCAGCGCAGCACGGCGAGTGAGTGAGAGAGAGAGAAAGACAGCCGGCTGCACCGAACCCGTTCCCCAACCAACAGCGTCCAGGAAAATCAATAGCTTCCGCAGTGCGGCGAAAGTTTTGTCGTAGCTCCTACCATCTTCCGACAAGCCAGAGAAACGTTTCTCGTGCCTTCGGGGATCCCGAGGGTACTTCGAACAACCGCTGATCCAATCAACCAACAAACCCTGTAAGATTCGAGTCCGAATCTTCTCAAATGGCCCATCGAAGGCTAGTTCAGGGAAACGTTCGTAGATTCGCTGGAAGCCTAAACTTTGGCCAGCGTAGTTGAAACCCCGAGACCTCCCGATGATGTATATACATACCTATACCCATATGTATGCACGTACAGATGATGTCGACCGTAGTAGGCACCCTCGACGGTCACCTGTCAAAGACGCTCTCTGATGGAATTTTTAAGTTCTCCCTTTTGTTTTATCCGAGTCTCATTCCTGGGTAATGGGAGATTAGCCTGCGACCAGACACTATAGATACCTATACCCTTAGCTATATATTTATACATGTTGTAACATATACGTCATACAGAATCAGTTTCTTACGTCCATGCAACAGGCTAACAGGCTTATTTTCGAGCTTGACATCAGCGATTATCGATATAATTACGCCTCTGGCGTTCTTCGATTATCATCCTCATGGAAGAACGCGTTCTGTCCTACGTACAATCCCACACTGATTTTTATTTTTAGGAAACGTCTTTCATTAATCCCGTTAAACCATTTTGTTGCAGAGGTACTGGACTACGCTAAGAGGCTAGGAATAGATCCAGATGGCGAACAACATCTATTACCGCTCGCACGCGAGGGACTCATGGCAGCCTTACCCAAGGGCTGGGTCCCGTGTTATCACGAAGCCAGCGGGGCCTGGTATTATTATCAAGCTTCCACCGGCACCACCACCTGGGAACATCCATTGGATTCCGTTTACAAGGAACTCGTTGATCAGGCCAGAGCTGGTAACCGCCAGATGAGCGTTGGTACGATCGATCATCGTAATATACGATCGTGATCAAAACATAAGATCGTTGAGTTAGATTACGCCGCGGTGGATTAGATTAGATGTTCTCCTTTCTCTCTCCCTCCTCTTCTCTATCTTTCTCACTTATACTCTCGATTGACGTTACATAAACAAACTTAACGCGCGTATCTTGTCCTCTTCCATCTTACTTACAGCATAGCTTATAAGTATTCGACGTTCTTAACGCAAGTTTTTGTCGCACTTGGAACGGATAAAATGTGCGATTAGAAACAAACTCGATGACTGCCGGTATTCTTGATTCGGTTCGAGCCAAGATATATAGTGAGTTATATTAACGATCCGATGATCGTGCCAATTTTGTCTAATATCTCACCTTTATGATCTTTAGATACGCCACTTAATCTTTATAGGAAAATTAAAAATAACTTACTATGACATACTTGCTGATATTTATGACACGATTGATGATCTAAATAAATCTGCGTAAACTTATATCGGGTCTCATTGAAGTTTTAAATATAAAATCCGTCGAGTTAATTTTCTTATTACATTCGATGCGTGTAATAATACTGGAAAGAAGAAAAATCGTGCGACTTGGCAGAGTCGTAAGGCTGGCTACTCGTCAAGCTTTTCCTTCGATATATAGGAACGAGTCTCGGTTGGTAGCCGAGAGACGATTTATCGCAATTCCGATAACCGTGCACTACCACATATAGCACATATCGTACATGCATATGAACGTACGAATACGAACGTTTCTTCTTTTTTCTTCCATTTTGAACTTTTCCCGAGCAAGCCACCGCGGCGTATATTGGACCGATCTCTCGCGATGCGGTGGCTCCGGGCTTACATAATGTCTCGCAATGCTCGTTTCTTGGCTCGTTCAGCCTCTTTACGTCTTTACGTAATCTTTTTTTTTTTTCTTCTTCTTTTTGTTCTTTTGCAAAGCCTTGCCTCGTTTCCTATTACGTCCAAATCGTTGGCTTGGGTGGGGGGGAGAGGACAGGAAACGAAAGAAAGAATAACATTTGCGGTTGGTGCTTTTCGGGAAAAGCTTTTCCTCGAGAGTACAGTACTCAGCTTTGCGCGTCGCGCTCGGTTGGATAGGATAAAAAGAGCGAGACACAGATAAAGAGAGAGAGATGGAGACAGAAAAAAGCGTGAAAACCTGTCGACTCGTATCCACTCGAGAGAATGTTCGCTCCGTCTACACTTTTCCTCTTGAAAAAAAAATATACCTACGGGGGTGAGGAAGCACCAACGATGAAAGATAATTTCAGCTCCCTCGTCGTCTTTCGACCCCCCGCGCCCCTTCCCCAAACCAAGCAAAAATCTAACTATATTTCTTTCGTAAGAGGATGACTCGAAGACAACGGCAAAAGATTTGGAGTCTCACGAGGAGGCCACCTTGCCAAAGGAAGCGACCACGTCGAAAGAACAAAGCACAACTTTGAAAACGAAGATTCCCACTAAGCTGGCACCTTTAAGGAAAATCGAGAGAAGCCAAGATGGTAGCAGGAAGAAGGAGGAAAGAATTCGTGCTCGACGCGAGAGCGACACCAAATCGGATGTCGTGTCTTCTTTGTCAACCGATAGGGCTGCCAGGGATTACACGAATCTTAAGTTCCATGACCCCAACTTTTTCGAGTGTCCCAAGTTATTGGAAAACGTTCCAGTGGCTGCTAGCCATGCCGAGATTACAACAAATACCAGTACCCCAACTAGCAATACACCTGTCACGACACCAAAAAAAGAATTGGACTTGAAAGAAGTTCTGAAAAGATCGGAATCGCTTAGTCCGAGGCACGAAAAAGATTGGGAACAGCTTTCAAGTAAATTCAGTTCCGAAGAGAATATTATAGATATCGATAAACTCAGTGCCAGTGCTCTGGCTAGGTCCGACAGAACCGAGAAATTTGATAAAGAGAAACATCCTAGTCAATTGGGTCAGCAGAAGGAATTAACGCTCAGCGGTGGTGGTTCTATGTTTTTGAAGAGTAATAGAAGTAGAGACACCACACCTAGTCAAGACAGTGCCAAATTGGAGGACTTCAAGGTTACTGCTGAAATCATTGTACCGGATGCTTTGAAGTCGATTTTGAGAGAGAAACAATCCGAAGATGGTGAGCTATGTTCTATGATTTATCATAATCGTTTCTATTTTCTTTAATAAGTTAATCTTATAAGGTTTCTGATCATTTGTTTAACCTCTTAATTGGGAATTAATCGAGCAGAAGTTTGAGAATGTCTCTTTTATGATGGATATTTTTCCGCAAAGGTAGACAGAACTTGATGTCATGCCACGGAAATCACGATTGTGAAAACGATAGATATAGGAAAGAAAAGTTTTTTTCTTACCCATTACAATTAAATCAATTAAATACAAATATAATCGAATTTTACATCATGCCTAGTTAAAAGGTTAATTAACCAGCTTCCTATTATTATGTCTAACAATTTGGTGATTTTATTTATTAACAGATGAGAGACCAGTGGACGAGGAACGCAAAAGCGTAAGATTCGACTTAGAAAAAGAAGTCGATATTAAATTTACTTACTCTGGATCGGAAGACGAATGGGATTCCGGCTCAGAAGCACACAATCCACCAGTATCGCCGATCGCGGCCGTTGATCGAGCTCCGATAGGTTCTGAAACTTCCTCGTGGCGTAATCGTTCCTTCGAGGAGGATTCCGAAAAAAAAGAAACCAATTCTGACGGTAAAAGCACAAGAAAAAGCATGAGTCTATCGAGACTGCAACCTTTACCAAAAAGTACGAAAGTTGTTGGCAAACGATTCGTCGTACGAAACGTTTCCGAAAGTGAACATCGTACGCAAATGTCGAGCGACAAGCCGGTAAAGACTGAAGAAACTGGTTCCGATAACGAAGACATCGATTCGAACAATAAATTCGAGAATATCAAAAACATCGATTTGGTATCGAAAAGTGAAACGGACTCGAGCATCGCGAGAAATACGGAATCCGCTAAGTTTCCTGAGAGAACTTGGAAAACAACGATGAGACTTCGTAAGAATAGCGAAAATGGAAGTTTCGATTTATCGAGAATCGAACGTGAACTCGAAAGTTCGTTCCGTCCTGGGAAATCAAAACTCGAACACTCGAGAAGCTTGGAGGACACGAAAATCAGCTTGGTGAAGGAACACGAGAGAGAGATCGAGATGTTGAAGAAGGAATTTGAGGAGAAACTTGATCAGGCTAGAAAGGAATTTGAGGAAAATCTTCGAATTGAAAAAGAAGCCCTGAAACGTAATTTGGAGGAAAAGTTGGCCGAGTTCAAGAGGGAATTGGTTGAGAAGGTAACGTAGCTCTTTCCGTTTTATTCTTAATTTACTTCTGGATTGTTCTAATTTATTTATTTTATATAACAATACTTATATATACGTATATATTTGACAAAGATTACATAGTAGGTTGTTTAAGGAAAAACTTTTTCTTTTTCTTTCGAAACAAGCTCAAAAGTTTCATTTTAGCATAAGAAGACGTCTGTTAAGAGATATAATAATATTAACATATCCCTCATCGCACTTATTTATTTTCGAAACGAAACTTTTGATCTTGTTTCGAAAGAGAAAAAAAAAAAGGTTTTTTCTGATGAGTATTTTATTTCATATAAATTTCTACAAATATTGATTTTTGGTATTTTTTCTTTTCCAGGAGGAACAAGAGATTCAGAAACTGATCGCAGAAATGGACAAATCCCGTGCAGAGAATTTAAAAAAGGTAACGACCGAATTAGAAACTTGCTACGAGAAGGAGCGACAGGAGATCCTGACGAACTTAAAAGCTGAACTAGTGGAAAGAAAAAGGGAACTGCTGGAACTAAGAAATCAAGAAATGGGCAAACTCGAAAACGAGCACGAACGCGATCTCGATGAGGAAAAACTCGCTAAGCTGAACGAATTCGAGCTGAACAAACAGCACAACGAGAGAATCGAGGCGTTGAAGAAAGAATTGGATAAAGAGTTCGATGAAGTGAGAACCGAGCTAAGAATGCAGCAACGGGAGAAGGTAACGAAGCTTACGGAGGATCACGACAAGTGTCTAACCAAGATTGTACGTGAGTTTAGAATCGACGTGAGTACCTGACGATGCTGTCTATTGTTTTAAAACACTTTAAGACAAAAAAAAAGAGAAACAATAAGCGCACTTACCTTGTTTTTTCCTTCTAAGTGTATGAAAAAAAAAAAGGAATAGTAAAATATTTAATCGCCTAGCTAGGGAGTAAGGAAGCAATGGAATTTTTCTAGGTCTTGATTAACACGCATAGGATAGATATACTTTTTCTCTTGAGGTTGTATAAGAGATTTTATATTATATTTAAAAAGAATGTATATATATACATCTATATATGGAAAAAAAAGCTTTCTCTCTAAGATATATATATACAAGAGAAGGTTTTTTTCTCGCTACTTTCTTCTAGTATTATATAAAAGTAGTTTAAAGTTCTTAAACACTGATTGTCCTAATATAATAGCTTTAAGAGCGTCAATAGATACAGAGAGAACACCTTTAACCATAGTGTTATGTGTCAAGAGAGTTTATATTTGAGAAAACGAATAAACTTTTACGTTTCGTTCGTAACACAGCGGACACTGTGTATGTGTGTGTGTGTGACACGTTTCTACTTTCTCCCCAGGTAACCCGGGTTCATGTTTTCACATTTCTCTTACAATCATTATTAAATTATCATTTGATCTTTATCATCGAACATACACATATGCATATACCTCATGTGGTACACATAATTCATATAAATTCGTTATAAATCAATTTCATCGGCTAATATAATAGATAGAAATCAATCTTGATCATTGATCGAAAGAAAAAAGCAGGTGGACCAGAAACGACGTCGATGTTAACACGGTTGTTTTACTAAAAAGAGACAAAAAAAAAACTTCTCGCGAACGTCGGATCATCGATCATTGGTGTCGTGCCATTTCAGGAGGGTCTTGCTCGTAAGATGTACAAACAACAATTAGACGAAATCCGTGCTGATTTCTCGCGAGACGTCGAGAAGGAAGCGAGAAAGCAGACGGAACGTGCCATTCAACAAGAGACCATGGACTTCGAGAAGATGCGTTGCGAGAAGCGACTGCTCCAGGACAAGTACATGGCATTGAAGGAGAAGTACATGAAATTAAAAAACGACGTACGACACGTCGTCGAGAGAAGGAATAAAAGTCGGGAGGGATATACAACCGCATCCGAAACGGAGAGATCGAAGACCGAGAGGACCGAATCGTCAGATCAAAAGTGAGTCCTGTTTGTAACGTTTCTTGGATTGTTACATAAAAAAAAATGAGGCTAATCGTCGTTAAAGTTTTATCATTTTTATTTAAGGCTGTTCATGGCCCAATACGTTTTCTTTGTTCCCTGGTCACAATTTTTGACCGATTTTGACGAACAAGGGCTTATTCGAAAGCTGAAAGACTTATTGTGAGAATGATGGTCTCCACCACCACCTATTTTCTCAGTGAGACTGTGACGATCTCTATCGATAGTCATAGTCTTATCAATGATAAGAATATAATCTTATTTAACTATATTACACATAATTTATTATTACATACTTGAAATAATGAACATTTTATTATAATTACTCGGTATAAAATTTCTACAAAATTCGCTGGCAGTCAGCGTGTTAAAATTTTCCACAATGTTTTTTTTTTGTCAGGAATTAAGTATTTTTTGAAAATTTTGAAGAGATCATCTTCACCAAAAATCTTTCAGCTTTCGAATAAACCCTTATACGTAAAAATCGGTGAAAAATTGTGACCAGGAGAGTAGTCGCGAAAACGTATCGGATGATGAACAGACAATTGTTACGCGTAACAATCTAAGAAAACGTGACAAGGTCGTTTCATTATATTTGTTTGTCGGTAAACGTTCGATCATTTCATTTCATTTTGATATCATCGTTACCTTCGCAATCATCGACACCATCTTTCAGATAATAAAAGTGACCTGGTGTTGATATAGCGAAGGTATCTCGCTCATATTCATGCGATTCGCCCTAATATCTGGCTATAGGCCTTAAATCGTGCCCGTAGTACCTCGCTGAGGAGCACACACTCGACGAATTCCGTTGCGAACGCAAAGCCGACGACGACGATGACGACGAAGACGACTACGATAGAGGCTCGGCCCACGAACGACAAGAGTCTGAATGATACGGAGGATTCGAAAAGCGCGGCTAAAGGTGCCTCGGGTTTCCGTCCTGCCACTGGTACCATCAATAACGCTCCTTCTTCGAAGAATGCCGCGAAATTTGAATCCGATGACACTACTACGGCGAGCGAAACCAATGCGAATACTATGAGAAGGCGTAAGAGCCTTGCCAGAAAAACTTCTGTCAATGGCAAACAACAGAGTGTTGCTAATACTGGCAACAATACGAATAATAATAATAATCTTGAGAATCCTGTTGAGAATATCAGAAAACAGCTGGAGAAGTTGGAACATCTTGGTGATCAGTTACCGAGCAACGAAACGGCCTACACGCTTCGATATCCTTTTCAGGACAAAGGTGATCATTATTATGGGGTTTTATATGGGTTGAGCTTTTTTTTTATGACTTTCTTGGTTTCTTCGTTCTTTTTGAGTCATTTTAATGTTCGGATATCGTGATCATTAGAAGAAGAGGATCGTATTTGGTAATTTTGCATTGCTAATTTATTATTATTCTTTATTCACGGATATCACCCTTTGATACGGATTCGTAGAAGAATTTAATAAATTAAATATAATGATGGGTAGCCAGTGTCATCCGTAATACCAGAATCAGTTAAGTGAATAAACATAAAAACTATCAATTCGTTGATTTTGTATGGTATAACAATTGAGAATTGATTCATAAACGAGTATTATGCGGGACACAGTTTTCACCAGTCGAAAATGAATATTTATCGATAAAACTTGTTTGAGCATACGCAAGTATAAGCACTCTATCTAAGGTAGCAAACGCACCAGAAATACTATCACGATATCTAACGATTAGAAGTATTTTCAACATTTTTTTAATTACCGTTTTATCATTCTCCTGTGCTCTTTTTCTCTGTCTCTATCTATCTATCTCTTTACCTATCTATGTATATTTCGTTTACGAATTAAAAGTACCTATTTTATGATTTTTCTCCTAGGAATCTATACACTTTACTTTGGTTAACCACTTACGTCCCTTCGTCTCTTTCGTAAGTCTACTTATGTGTACATAAACTTTCATTTCCATGATTTATTTTCATACACACTCTCGAGATCGCACTATTTTTAACTTTGCTTTGATCTCACAGGATCTATATTTTTGCTCCATTTTTCTCTTCTTATTCTTTAGCTCCGATTGATTCTTCGAAGCAAAAAAAGGAATATCATTGTTCTTATCATGTTTTAGCACCAGCTAATGCCTCATCGGAGTTGGAATTCTTCCGTCATCGAATACACGTCGAGAGGGATTCGGTAAGACGGGCCAGAGAAGCATTGAGACAACAGAGGAGTGCTTTTCAGGGCAGGCAAAGGGCTTGGAAACAACGAAGCGCGAGAGCGACCCTCGAGCAGCTCGTTCAGGTAAAAATAAAACAACCAATTGATTAATTCATTAATTATAATACGAAGATAATTTCCCGAATAATTATATTATCGTTTTTAGGAGGAACGCGAATTATCCGATATGGAGGTCAGTCTACATCGGACTAGAAGTCTTTTGGGTGAAAAGGTGATCTACTTGAGACACTTGGAACAATCCTTGGAAAGGGTAGCCAATGCAAAGAAAAACGAAAATGATGCGGCTTCAACGAAGAACGACGAATTAACCTTGAGCGATATGTCCAGCGCTAGTAGCGGCTTCAGTTCGACCGATCTTGGAACCGATACCTTTATAGGTGAGATTAAGCTTCTAGATTGAGCTTTGAGATCAAATTTCCCGATCACCCGAGAGCCCATTCAAACTATAAACTCTTTGTTCTATTCAGACAAGCCTGATCATTATCAAGAGTCGACGGAAATAATCGCAAATCTCGAGAACCTTAATTCAGAGATACGTGAAATATGGAGTGTCCTGAACAAACGTCAGGACAGTAATATACCACCACCACCGACCTTGATGTACTCGTACCTGAGATGGCTTCGACTTCATCCACTCCCAGCTTCGTCGAACAATATCCAAGGTTGGAAAATTCTAATACTTTCACACAAATATTATCTAACAAGCTGATTTGTTTTTCGTTTGAAATAAATCCTACAGGAACCTTCGGCACTCCGAACATCCAATCGAACATCTTATCACAACTGACCGCGACGCAACCACCCACAACCACCACCCAAAACATAATCGCCCAGTATGGGCCCAACAGTGGGTTCACCACCAGCGTTGGGAACACGGTTGAAAGAAGTTCATCCAATTTGGTTGATAGAACTCGACATCTCAGGGATTGGCTGCGACAGGCTCGCGCTGAGACAACCGACATGATTGGCCCGGGACAAGCAACTCTATAAAAAAAAGAACAAATCCAGAAAATGCCTCGAAGATAACAACGATAGGACATTTCTAAAGAATGAGGCAACAAATGCCTGTCTCCTCATCTTCCTCGTGTCTCTCTATCGATAAAAAGAGAAAATTCCTCACTTCGATATCGTTTCCGAGCGTCTTGCCTCGGACCTCGTCTCTAATTAATTAGTTTCTCGGCAACTTCGAACAAAGACCTCGTTTAATTACGAATATTCGACAATTTATTAGGCGCGACTATTTATAGGGACTGGCATTTCACTATTTTATGATTGAAATAGACGTAGTAGGATGAATGATGTCGGTTTTCGAGGATAAAGTAACCTTGGAATCATTGTTCCGATCAATGGTTACGTCACGAAACGCGTTATACTTTAAGACGATACTTTGTATTAATTAATACTAGTCGATGTTAAAAGGGAGGCTGTAAATAACCAATATTTTCGATTACAATTTCAATCCTGAAATAGAGTCTTAACCGTACGTTGGAGAAAAAATCGTCATTACCGACAAAAAAGACGATACGAACGTCGTTATTTATTTATTTATCGTATACATATATACATATACAGACATACAGATACGCGCGCGCGTGCGTATAAAACGATGTATAACGAATTTAGCTCGTAGCGTTCACTGCTACCTCAGTCGTGAATGTAGAGTCTCTTTTTATGACTGTCTTACGAACGTGGTGCCGATAAATTAATTCCTATACTGAATGACTTTTTTTGACATTTCCTCTTTTAAAAAAAAAAAAAGTAGAATAATGAACGATCAAAATCGCGATGATGTAAGAATTTCCAATTTTGATTATAAGACTGGATGTTCCATTGTTTCGAAGATTTTTATAACGAATGGTTAATGGTTGATGATCGATGACGTTGCGTTGTAAAAGACACACGAGACTTTTTTTACAAATATTATTAATATATATGTATACATATACATGCATATATATATATACATATATATTTTTCTTAATATCACATCCTCGCTCGTATAATCATGTTCCATTTTTTGAAGGACCCGTTCTTTGTCGTAGGATACTTATAGAAAACGTGAAATTAGGGATGTTTAGATAATAATATATGAGCATGAAGAATCGATAACAAAGGTCAATTATGTTCTGATCATTTTACAAAATCACCATTTCACTCTTTCTTCGTTTAGTTACACGAGTTAACAATGTTATGCCGTTGCATATCTACGATTAGAAAATCAAGTGCCTGATTTTCCTAATTTGGAAAAAAAGAGAAAAATCAGCACGTAGTTCGAATGATCTTTTTTCTCGGTTTTTCTTATTCGATCGTGCTAAAAGAATTTCTACGACCGTTTTTAACTTGTAAATAAGAAGACTTTGCGGAAGGATCGTGAAATAGATCGCGATCCGACGACTCCTTTTCCTATAGAGTATTTCTCTTGTTATGTATATATATTTTTATGATCGATTGTTTCCCCTACCTCTCCCCCCTCCCACACACCTCGTACATTGTTGTATGTAATATATACGTAAGTCGGTCCGTTTGCATGTCAGAAAAATCCAACTAAATCTGTTTACTCTATCGTTCGATTCTTTCCACTGTAATAACAAATAACGTTTGACCATTACATTTTTTATATTTCACAAGTCTCATTCCATATTTCGGGTTTGCAAATCGAGCGATGCACTGAGCGTGATTAAAAAAAAAAAACAGGAAATAATTTTCATATCGTAGCAAATATCCAAATAAGAAATACAATTTTTGTTTTCTTTTTCCCTTGAAAAAGAAGTAAACCTTTTTAATGATTTTTTATATATCTAATACCGATCGCTCGAAACGAGTAGCTGACTTATTATACTCTGACCGTAATTAACCAAAGCACGTCTCAATTGCCAAATCGTAGCGACTAGGAAAACTTCGATATAAATAAATATATCGATATTATGGTGTCTTAATCGTTGGCGGTTGACGCATTAAGAAAAAAAAAAAATAAGAAGAGAGAAATAGACACAGCATACCCAGGTGTTATATGCCAAACATGTTTTTTCTTGGTCGATCGAGTTCGCTCTAATAATTATCATTAATAAACGACGACGACTAACCTTCGATGTACTGATTAGAATTCGAGCTTAGAAAAAAAAACCGTTTGATAGTGCAAACCTAAGATGCGTAGATCGTATCACATTTTAAATGTGATTTCACTAGGCGTATGTAATGCGTTGAAGTAATTTAGAGATCCTACACTTTGGAATGCCAATGAAATCAACGAGTAAGGGAAATTGATTGGAAATAATAAAATAAGACCTTCTGACGGATCTCTTAAAATGAAAAAAAAAAAGATTCTTTAGGTTCTTCCGAACGAGTCGTAGATCGGGTCCGATTTTCCTAGTAGCGAAGAAAATATCAAATGGTTTCTCTCTAGGTCGTTTATACGTTTATATTTCTACGAATAAAACGACAAGTGATCAATGATTTTAACATCATTATTGCATATTATAGTGCAATATTATTGCATTTTTTATTTAACGTACAAGTTCCAAAGTGTAGTGCCATTATACCAGCACCGTCCTTAGCGTACCCAACTTATATAGTATCTTGTAAACAAAATAAACATTCTTTGCCCCCTGTTAGTGCAATTTATCATGCACGATTGCATCTTGCAATTATCGCATGATTCCTACACAAGTAAATCTGCGTCCCCCTTTTTTCGTAAAACCTTCGGAAGATATACGTAATCTTTAAATTCTTAACTGTCCCGATTTATGTGAAGAAGCATGATGAACCTGATGATTCGATTGAAAAATTATGTACAAAGTGAAATATGAAACATAACGTCCGTGAAAATGAAACTTAAAAGTTCTAGAAATTCTTGAAGCCTTATTTCTTATTTCCTGCTTCGTTCGATTTACCGAGGAATCGTAGCTCTCTTTCTCTTCACTCCTTCTCCATTCCCGACCCTCTCGTTCTTCTGATCTTCCTCGAACTCACGATTCCGGAAATAATCTACAATCTGTGTATTTGTCCTCGCACTCGTCGGAATTGCCCTCGAAGTCTTCTCTCGACGGAAGCCACGCGGTGAACGAATGAATCCCGTTCGAGTTTGGTTTCTTGTTCTTCAGTGACTCTTGAGCGGCTCTGATCACGATCGAGGCTTTACAGAATAATAATCTGATACAGCCGGAATCGAAACCGTCTAAAGAATCTAATAAACGATCTGGCAATGCCTCGTTGCGTGCTTCTTCAATTAATCTCTTCATCTAAAAACAAAGGAGAGATAAATAAATATCAGTGATTTTTGTTATCAACATTCTTGACAGATTGGTCTTACTTTCTCGTTCTTGTTCTCTAGAATAAATTGTAACGGATCCCACGGTGGTTCGACATCGTCCGTAGCTTGATCAACTGTGTCATTTTTCGCAGGTGGTAATTCGAACAACGAACTTATCTAAATTTTCGAAAAAAATACGATTTTTAGAAACATATTATATTTTATATTTGTTTTTGTTATTATTTACCATTTGTGCAAGGAAAATGGCACTGTTGACAGCAATTGCAGCAACTTTTTGAGAATCGAGACCGAGTAATCTAAAGAACCCGGAAACGAAATTCGATGTACCAAAATCTCGATTTGCTTGTTCTTCCGCACGGTCACCGCGTTTATCTGACTGCTTTTTGTCAGAGTTCAAACTTTTTGCTACAAGATTAGCCACTTCTTTAACAGTCTCTAAATAATCGTTTGCGTATTGAAAACCTGCTTTAATTTTATCTAATACTCCTAGAAAATAATTATTCTTTCAAAATATTTAAACATGCAAATATATTGTTACGATAAATTACAGCATATTTGTTTCGAAGAAATACAATATGTAACTATATATAAAATGGTTAGAATACTTTACCATCGGCATGTCCTAATGAAAGGAATGTCTGAAAAACTATAAAAACTAAAATGCATCGTAAGATCACTTTGACACTCAACATTTTAACTCTCAAGCAGACTTCTCGAGACTGAGACGGTCCGTCGCATCTAACGGACATCTTCACGAACAACGTCCACCTGATTCCACATCTTAATTTACGCCCTTTTCGCTCTGTCAACCAAGCATCGAAAGCCCAAAACCATGACAATTCCAAGTAGAAGCAGAAACTGGTGTAAAACTTGGTACCAGTCTTAGTTAGACGATCGAACGAGATGAATTCTCGAGGTGTACTCCTTCTTTTGATATTGTTTCTGGTAAAATTCGTGCCAGGAAATTTCTTTGATCTTTATGACGATGAGATCGAAAGTTTGAGCGAGTTACCATTAGACAAACTGATTAAAATAAAATCGTCGCTTACATCGGAATCAGGTCAGTACAAAAAAATAGAGGAGTTATTAATATAGAAAAGAGACTATTAATACGACAAATTGCTTAAGATTCAATTTTTTTGAATTCATCTTTCGAAGTAAAAGAAAAATAAATTCATTATAGAGACATCGATGGAGTCAAGAGCGTTAGAATCGAACGAACGAATAAAATTAACACTACCAATAGCTTTGCCATTAAAGAGAAATGGAAAAGGACCGATGAGACGTCACGGTGGCGATCATTATGACGAAAAAGGCAAAGACACTAAAATTTCCAAAATTTTCCAACTGGCTGTCACAGCACTCTCTTTCTTGGCCTTTGGTGGTTACCTTCTAACTTTGATCATTACATCGATTAGACGGAACTCTGGTACAACGGGCACCGGGAACGTCATAGTTATTTCGGTATATTTAATATCACGATTTTCTCTAATTTCACGTGGCAAAGGTCACAGGAGTAACAAGTTTTTCACGAGCTCCTTGGTTTGATTTTTTTTAGAATCTTCAAACTTCACAAAAATATAAACGACCGAAGAGAAATCTAATTCTTGATCCAATGGAGAATGATTTCGACACAGACAGGCTTTATCAAGGAATGATCATGCTCTCGCGTGTTTTCGCAAGATACGATTAAATTTTTATCTGAAATAATATAATAAATAGTACGTACTACCACGGATCATGGTGATTCTTTCTCTGATCTTCTTCCCTCACTTTTCCCATCTACAGTAACCCATCTACGTTTAAAGATTGTAAGGTCGAAAATCGCTGAAATTGGCCGAAGTCCCTGATTTTTAAACTTTTCTGTAAAATATTTGTAGCTCATAAGAACGTTAACCGATTTGAATTAAATTTAGAATATGAATATATCTTACATAAATCTACATAAGGGAATTTTTTAATTTCTATTACAAGCTTAGATAAAAAAGCTGAAAAAATAACTTTCTTTATTTTTCTTGTAATTCCAAAAATGTCGTATTTAACTAATACTTCTATTTTCTTGTAAAAATTCCAATTGTTTGACTCAATAACAAAAAAGTTATTCCGCTTTATACAGTGTCCGAAAATTTCCAGGAGTTACCGTGCTTACAGATCGTTAGATAGAAAGAGATTTTTGCTACGTGCCTTGCTAGAAAGCATCGCTCGTAAGATCGAACATCGATTAGCTCGACTCAATCGAAGCTTTGATTATCACGAATCCGGCGGATCCTCGAAAATCCTAAAACCTAATAAAATCGAATAGAGGACCGCGGTGTGTACATATCCCGAAGAATATTCTTGGCGTGTGGGTAGAGGCTGCTTCAAACATGGCTCTTCAAATAAACACCTAAGTGACTGTATACTCTAAAGGCCCACGTACAAAGATAACCATATGGCTACCACCGGAGGTATCATAGACCTTACGTCTCTTTACTATTTCCTTTCTTTTTCTTTTTTCAAAGAATAGACATGAAATTTGTCATCTATGTTGCTAGCGACAAAAACTCTCCGTTCATATTTGAATCACTACGATATCATAAGATTCACAGTTTCACTCTGCCATATAATCTTCGATGCTCTAAGGATATTATTATAGCAATTTTGATAGATCATATGACTATGATTTACGAATGATCGAGGTTGAATATGTAAAATACAAATTAAAACTATAATTATATCTAGGGCTGCTTTCATATTAAGTGATCTTAAGAGAGCCCGTAGGATGCTGCAAGATGATTCAAGAGATCATCTTCGAGGGAGGAAGGAATTTTCACGAGAGCCACGCCTACGACATTGCCGTTGGACCAATCGCAAAGACGAAGTTGCACCGAGTCGGCGATGATTTTTACTCTCCACCGAAATCTTGCTTCGTTGGTGATCCGGCTTCGCGATACGCTCGACTCCCTCATGCACTTTTCTCGATCTAATCTGTATCTCCGTCTCCTCGCGTGTGACTATCGTTTTTCGATTATAATTCATGAAGTTTTTTTTTTAATCAAAAATGGCTTAGCTTCGTGAAAAATAGTGACGAAAAGGAAACAAAAGAGAGAGTATTAATACATCGGTGTTACGATATAAATATTAAATAAATACAAAAATGATGAATGGTGAAAATACTAATGTTTTGGAGAAGATCAGTCGGCCGAAGGTGTTGAAGTTTGGCGTGGAACGGATTTTATCAAATGAATTTGCTTCCAAAAGGACAGGTGAGCTTGTTATAAAAAAGTGCAATTTCGTCCAAGTTGTTTTAAGTCAATTATTTTATTTGGCTGATTTCTTCCGAAGCTACCCGTCCGAATTCAACGTCGATGACTTCGACGCAGGATGTGCTAAGACCACTGGCAGTACAATTTTCCACGGTAGCGTGCCCCTGTCCCGGAAGTTGTACCAGTTGTGATCTTCTTCGCACTTGTTCCGCGTACTCCTTCAGGCAAATGCCGATGGAAACTCAAACTATGATAAATTATCAAAGAAGTGCAGGCACTGAAAATTTTCGGAATTTGTATCGACCTGCCGCTGTCCGAGCAATTTCAAGAGGTAAGATCAAACCAGATTTATTACAACGATTACAATTCATTTCTTCATCCTTTTTGTACATTCTTACTTTTCTTTTTTCTCTCCTTTTTCTTTTCATTACCTTCCACGAATGGTTCGAGTATCAGAGTTACGTCATTAACAAATGCCCACCATATGGGCAAGCCGTTTTGGCTTTCGTATAGCTTGTAGGAGCAAGTAGGGCAAAATATTTACGCGGCAATGTATTCTCGTGTTTCCTGTCTGTGTTTAAACGACATCTTAAGTGGCACCGTACGTTTACGCGACGTATAAACAGCGGTTTCACCGCGTGTGCCTTTCCACGCTCGAGTTAAAGCCCGGTTGCTTCGATAATTTTGCTTACAGCCACTTCAACCCCTTCCCGACCCCGTCATTTCTTTAGCTTTTGTTCGAATTACGAGGCAAGAGGGAGAAAAGAGCCCTCTTCGTGTTGTAAGTAATCTTAAGTAATCAATTTTCGAGCTCGTATTTCATGTTTTATCGTTTTTCGTTCGGATTCAACGAAATCGATAAGAAAATTTCGTGTGTTCTTCGAAGAATAGAATATGCGAATACGAAAATAGCCACGACCTTAAAAGTGGAGGGCTATCGCGACGTTTAAATTCCTACAGATGTTGTATGCTTTTCATGAGATTGTAAATCAACCCGGAGGGGGGGCTTGGCTCATCCTTCGAAGCTTCTTTCGACGATTTTTGGTGCAACGTATTGCGAAAGAGCGTACAGACGAGTCATTAGAAATAGATGGACTGCGTGCTTCGATAAAGATATTTTTATTGTATTTTATATGTCGATTTGGAATAACAGGTGACGTTTCAATGCCCACGGCACCATCGTCGACTCCCGGTAACTCGGTAGAAACAAATACAAGAAGAAAGAGATCGTGGTCCAGAGCAGTTTTCAGTTCCCTTCAACGAAAAGGTCTCGAAAGGAGATTCTCTTTGCAAAAGTATATTACCAAACCTGATAGAAGACAATTGGCTGCTACTTTAGGACTTACCGATGCTCAAGTATGAATTATTCTCAATTTTGTCATCTTTATTAACTCTAAACGTACCACGTTGTTTTT
The DNA here is from genome assembly GCA_916049575.1 of Ancistrocerus nigricornis. Classification (NCBI taxonomy): domain Eukaryota; kingdom Metazoa; phylum Arthropoda; class Insecta; order Hymenoptera; family Vespidae; genus Ancistrocerus; species Ancistrocerus nigricornis. Next base: position 2,944,022 of record OU696668.1, on the reverse strand, counting down.
ATAACGAATCATACCACGATAATTTTGATATTATGACTAACTCCAAATTTACAAATACTTAGTTTATTAGTGTTAGTTGTTTATTTCATGTAAGAGCCCATAAAAACTGTTGGAAATGCAACATGAAATAATTTAAAAATTTCAAATGTGACTCAAAGTCACATCGTGGTCCGATTAGGCTTAATAACTATTATATGGAATAATTAATAAATTATTAATAGATACAACAATATGTTAATCTTTAGGTAAAAGTATGGTTCCAAAATCGACGAATGAAGTGGCGACACACGAAACAAGTTGAGAATAATTCCTCGGTAGATCCGGACTCAACTCAAAAAGAAATCCCTCAAAAAATGATAGAGGATTCAACGAGGAACGCCGAGAAAAGAACACGCGCTTCGGACGATGAGGAAGACATGGAAATTGAAGTGGATGTATAAGTATTTGAACGTCTGAAAAGTGCCTAAAAACGTCCTGAAAAAATTTCTAGTATCTATCTATTATCGAAAGTGTATATTTTAATATTAATTGAGTAACTATAGATAGCTGTAACGACTTTTTTAAGCAATTTTGCAATACGATAAAAATTGTGATGGAGTAGGTAAAAAAAAACGGATATAAGTAAAAAGCAAAAAAAAAAAGAAACTGATTTAAGTAAAAATAAAATTTTATAGCATTATGCGATATTTACAAAACGATATATATATTTTTTACTTGTATATAAGTCATAATCTATCTATGTGTACGTACCATTTTTAATAATTTGCATTCTGAAGCGCGGAATTAATTTTAGCTAACAAATTGATCGGTTCGTCGTCTCCAGAGATTAATGTATAAATTGATTTTTCTTTAGCATCCGCGATAAAATCTTCTAACACGATCTTTAACATTTTCAAATCGAACAAACAATGATTTTTCCCGAACTCGTATGTTCCAAAAGAAGTCGCACGTGCACCTTTTGTGATAACGTCTAACCGTTTTATTGCGATAAACGTTATAAAAGAATAGAATTGCATATAATCCATTCCATGGGAGACTTTCAACATTAATTGACAATGCTCTGCCCAGTTACTCATATCTTTACAATCTTCCACTTCCTTCATGACGGAAGACAATTCTTGTTTTAAAGTAAGCCATATGGTACGTATATTACAGCCATTGATCCAATTATGATTCACAGAAATGGTATCCTCCTATCAGACAACACATTGTTCGTATTAAAATACTTATACTCTATTTCTATATCAAGAAGTAGTTACCAAATTCCAAACTTGATGATGCCATCCTGAAGGTATAAACACTACTTCTCCAGCCTCTTGCGTTAAATCCAAATACTTTACATTTTCACTATCATACTTTCTATATTTGGTTTCGTCATTAAGGTCATCAGAGAGAACGTCGTATACCAATTGACCATAAGTATCACGAAATTTGTTTTCTTCCTGTGGTGGAAAAAGTATCCATTTCTTTCTACCGACAATGTTTGCGGACCAACTGTACGAAAGAAACACATCTGCGTGCAGCGGTGTCCTAAAAGTGCACAGTGCATTTAGTTAAGTTTAAAATAATTGTAAAAATAAAATGTACCATCTCGTTTACCATGTCCCCTTTGGACCCATGTAAACGAACATGTAGTCGTCGCTTAACTTTGGCTTAGCTATATAATACTCGTTCAGCCAGTCAGATGCAAAATAATGCGGTACTTCGTAGTAAACTAAATCAGGGAAGTTCTTTGCGCAATGCCAATCTTTAAGATACAAAAGTGGCATGTCTGACATATAATTATTCTTTTTAAATGTAACCCAATAATTTATATATTCCTGCATGGTCATATCATTTTTAGCTTGTGAATTATAATATCTCTTTTTACAATCAGCTATAGGTACCGTGCACTGCCCTACAAAACAATAATAAATATCTTAAATGGCATGAAAAAGAAATGAAAACGTAAATTCTGTTAAAAAATTCAACGCTCACCGAAAAGTGTTCCGAGCGATTCAAAATTTGGCGCGTTTTTTGATACCCACTGCTGTCTGCATGGCCAACTTTCGGTGATCGCTTTACCGATGATACATGGTTCGTTGCTAATTAAAAATTTGTTGAAAAAGTCATCGTAAGTTAACGCGTGATTAACTCGCGATATAGATTCAATCGTTGAAACGCATTCTTCGTTGGACGGTACTTCGTTCGTCGTTATTTCAACGATTTTATACATAATGCACACTCGATTTGCACCACTTTACGCTACTGACATCTCTTACCAAATGTTGCTACACTTAAAGGAAACACACCTGGGAGTTTAAACAAGAGTTTAAATTATAATGCGTTAAAATACGGTATAGAAATACATATGCAATGGTTATACGATGCGTACGTTAAGAAATAATTCCCAAAAAAAGAGACCACTTTTTTTTTGACACTGCGATTTTCAATGGCCACACAGTCGACAAATACGAGGACACATTCATTTTTGGCACACGACATACAACGTGCCAAAAATGCGATTTTTTAACGGATTATGACGATAAAATAACCAAGTAAAGGGAATTCATGGAAAAAGACGTTCGATTACTTCGAACCTCGCTGTACGGCGCTAACATCGAGATCGGCAGTGCTGTCCCCTAGTACAGAGACGTTTGTACCAAACGAACGCTACGCACGCTAATTTAAAAATCTAATAGAGCATGTGAGAAATAATACAATAGCTTCGTTTAGAAACGAAGCGAATGTAAATACCGTCTTGAAGATGAATTAACGATGAGACATTTTTACAACAAACTTCTTCCCTCTTATTAAGATAATTATCCTTCGACGGTATATCTTTCTTCTCATAGATCTAAAATAGGTTTTCCGGTGAGTAACGCGAAGCGCGAAATTATCGTTAAAGATTCATCGGTAATTAGCAAGATAGTATCTACGTTTTCAGACTCTAAAGCACATAAAATAATGATAGTGGTATATACGTGGAACAGACAGCATAAGATTAATTCAAGATCGAGGAAAGTCACGCGAGCGCATTTTAGATAGAGATAGATCACTTTTAATCGTAGCACCAGCTGTTGCTATCGAAGATAATTACCTTCATGATCCTTGAACTTTCTCGCTAATGATTAATAAACTATCGATTAAAAGCCACAACCTACGTATCATGGCTTTGATGGAGATGGTAAGTTTATAGCTGCAACGGTCCTCTTAGTTGCATTTCGATAGAATCCAAGATAGTTGTTCGCAAAACTTTTACGATGCCGGTGTTTCTTATAAAACCACAACAAATGTTTCGTATATTGAAACTAACTGGAAGTTTTACCAGCACTTGGCCGCCATCTCGAAATGCAGGACGCTTGGAAATCATCCTACGAGACCTCGGCTGGATGTTCGGGATGTTGAACACGATTTTCATAATGTTTGCTTTGTTATACGCTGATTATCATCATCGAAACGACGTTGTCACTTTGATGAAACCTTTTTGCGAGACGGCTACTCTTTTGGACGTGATGCTTGCTCTCATTCTGTGTCGAATTAAAAGGGCTCAGTTTCAGGTGACGCTACTTATTCAACATTTAGTGATGGATTCAAGACAAGAATCGGACATACTTGACTTGTCTTGATTTTTTTCAATCGAGAATTAGTATGTCTTGTTCTCGACAATCAATGTCTTACGTGTCGCAAATTCTTATAGGAACTTATGGGAGAGGTGGAGGACTTTATAAACAATTGCGAACCCGAGGAGGAAGCCATCATGCAAAAGTATATCAATCGTTCGGAGATTTCAACGGTAATGGCAATTTCTAACGTCGGCGCGGCCATTACGTTCAGCTTCACACCGGTATTCACAGATTCCGACATCCCTGGCGACGCGATGTTCCCATTTAGTATAAAAGCATTATACCTCAAGTGTCCCATATACTTCTTAGACGTAATAGTACTCTTCCAAACTGCATTATGCGTTTGCGTTGACTTTACGATCGCCATGTTGATGTGGTACTCTGCTACCAAGTTAGAAATTTTAGGATTGAAGCTTCAAAAAGCTACGAGCAAATACGAAATAAGGGAATGCGCCAAGGAACATCAAGAAATTTTGAGGCAAGTACGGAATACTTCTTCGCGAACTAAGTAGGGGAGACCGGTCATAGTTTTTTGGGACAACTTGGGCCCCGCTGTGGGGTAAGTTGTCTCACGCCATGGGGCAAGTTTTCCAAGGAAAATTCAGTCCTAATTAGTGATTTAAAGGCTTCTATGTCATCAGAAATTTAAATTTCAATCCTCGTTAAGAGTTATCATGATTCATATCATGATTTTTGCGAAAATGGACACCACCGCCGATTTCAATGTTTAATGGCCCATTTTAAAGAAAAAGGCATGCAAAATATTGTCCCGTTGTCCGTTTTTCGATATCGTTGCGGAGTGTTGAAAAATAAATTTTTTAAGTGTCGGAGTATGGGTCGTTTTGAAGCTTAAAACTGCTGTATCTTTCCACCCAGCCATCCTATCGAAACGCGACTTGCATATTCGCAAAGAGGAGACTTTCCCCTTTAGAACGAGTATTTGATCGGGCAAATTCGAGATACTTCGATTTTTGACAAAAATCCTGACCTATGCATCATGATTTTTGCGAAAATGGTCACCACCGCCGATTTCAATGTTTAATGGCTCATTTTAAAGATAAAAGCATGCAGAATAATGTTCCGTTGTCCGTTTTTCGATATCGTTAAGCAATGATGAGAAATTAATCTTTTAAGTGCCGGAGTATGGGTCGTTTTGAAGCTTAAAACTGCTGTATCTTTCCACCCAGCCATCCTATCGAAACGCGACTTGCATATTCGTAAAGAGGAGACTTTTCTCTTTCGAACGAATATTTGATCGGGCAAATTCGAGATGGATCGATTTTTGACAAAAATCTTGATGTATGCATCAAGATTTAGAAAGAAGAAAGCATGCAGAATACTGTCCCGTTGTCCGTTTTTCGATATCGTTGCGGAGTGTTGAAAAATAAATTTTTTAAGTGTCGGAGTATGGGTTGTTTTCAAGAGAAAAATTGCTGTAACTTTTTAACAAGTCATCCTATCGAAGCCACACGGCCATATTCGTAAAGAAGAGACTTTACTCTTTCGAACGAGTATTTGATCGGGCAAATTCGAAATGCATCGATTTTTGACAAAAATCCTGATGTATATTAAATTGTCACTTTCTTATTTAATAGTTTCATATTCGAAGCTCAGGATGTTATCAAAACGTTGTTATTCAAATCGAACGTGACCATGGGTTTGACCGCCATCGGTGCAACGTTTTCCTTACTGCATGTAAGTCGTATTTGAAGAATTGTATTATCATATATTTATCGTTCATGAGTACGAGCAAAAATTAATTACAGCGCGAGCCAATAAACGTACAGCTACAGTTCGTTTGTATGGTGGTTGCTAGTTACCAGAGATTATACGTCACTGCTCTGCCTGCAGACGATTTAAAAGAAACAGTAAGCCTTCGCAGCAATCTTTTCCTTGTGTTCCCTTGCTATTTTTCCTATTAATAACAGTCATAAAATACCCTTACAGAGTGTAATACTCGCGACATCGGCGTATAGTGCAAAATGGTACGAGAATCACTCAAAAATGGCGGTGGATGTGCACATTATGATATTGAGGAGTCAAAAACCTATTCTAATCTCGATGGGTGGTTTACTTCCCAGTCTTACCCTCGAATACTACGCTCACGTAAGAGATCATCTAAAATAATATACACTAGCCCCAAAAATTAAAGCATTACTAAAATTTCGTTAAAATTTTATCGATACTTTAATTTTCGCAGCCAACGTATTATACAGGCACTTCCAACATAATACTTACAATTAACCACTTTAATATAAACTCTTTTCTTTTCCTTTACAGTTTTTTTACACGATCTCGTCTTACTTTATGACGATGAGACAAATGATCGACACTTAAGGCTGAACTTCCTTGTCTTAAAACAATAAACGCATTCTCTGACCGTTCAACTTACGAGATATCGACATTATCTTTCAAAATCTTCTCTTCCTTCGTTCTCGTGCATATCTTTTACGAATAACACACGAACTCGTATATGCCGATGTAGGGAGAGTGAAGAAAAAGGGGTGCAACCCTTTCGATACGTTAAATGCAACAATATCTCATTCCAACCCTAGAGGCAACCCTATCTCGCGAAAGAAACCGGCAATTCAACGGAGTTAACGATACACGATGATTACACGGTACTCAAGCAGCACGGTTAACTTATTAATCGATAGACCCTTTCAACGAGCCGCACGTGCCGTAGTTCACCAACTCTCATAGCCGTGGTGAAAACGCTACTCGTTAGATACCGAATGTGCCTGTGAATAGATTAGAGATATAACGCAAGGCAGGAATTTAAAATCAAGCGAGGAACGAGGAAGTCGAGCAAAAGAAGCTAGTAGAGTGAAGAACTATTCTTGCATTCTTTAATATCACGGAACCCTCTATTTCTCATCGCAAAAACCGAAGAGTTTTCTCGATAGTTTTTAGCGCGTTAAAATGTTCCCGAAAGCCACACCGGAAGTGGCCCTACTCTTCACAAAAATCAGCGTAGGATTGGCTTCCTCTTGGCCGCCGGCTACCGATGCAACACGATTTCAAGTGCTCGTTTTTGATATCTCGTGGTATGCGCTATTCACGAGTGGTGTCTTTCTTCTTTTACCATTACTAAATGCGGTTTACGACTTACGTGAGGATTACGTTGTCATGGGCAAATCGATCTGCCTATTTTGCGCCGTCGTTCAAATTCTCGTCAAGATGCTATTCAGTCGGCTTCAACGTACTCAATTTCAAGTACGAACAAACTCATGGATTATTTTTGTCCCATTTCTTTATCCTAATTTTCTTCCTTTCATTTATCTACATTTCATTGTTTTGCCTTCTATACGCGCGAGTTTGATCGGTCGATTCGCCCTGTTTTATCAATTTTCGATTCCGGACGATAAGGTCGTCGTTTTAGGAGTTGTTCTTCGAGATGGAGAAATTTTGCAGTAACGCGAAGAAACAAGAGAAAGCGGTGCTTCAACGATCAGTCGACAGGTGTAAATATCTTCACGCGTCCTACACGATGGGCTGTTATCTGACAGCCCTCATCATAGTTTGTGGTCCCTTTTACACGAGTCAAAGTTTACCAACCGATGCGAAATATCCTTTCTCGGTAGACCGTCAGCCAATGAAAACGATCATATTTCTCCATCAGACTTTGGTCGGATTTCAAGCATCTTCTGGGCTGACCATCGATTGTCAAGTGGCTCTCCTTCTTTGGTACGTTGGTGCCAAGTATGAAATCCTGTCGGAGAGATTGAGGGGGATTAGAAATGAGAAGGAATTGAATGCGTGCTTGAAAACGCATCAGGAGATAATCAGGTAATTAGAAATATCCGATATCAAAGTGTTACGAATTTTTCCATAAAAATAATTTTTATTCGGTATTCTCTACTCCTTTTTAGATATACGGAGCAAGTGAAAAACGTGGTGAAGTATTTAATTTTAACGATCGTAACTACGACGAACGTTGTCATTATTTTTGGTGGTTTGAATATAGTTGGCGTAAGTAATTTTTATTCGTCACGTATGTAGATTAGGGTGTTTAAAGAAAAACTGTATTTTTTTGTTTTTATTTCGAAACAAGCTCAAAAGTTTCATTTTAGCCTAAAAAGACGCTTGTTAAGATTTATTAACATATCCCTTATCGCACTTTTTTATTTTTCATAAGATTAACACGAGAAATATTTTTTTTTACTTTTTTGAGACTAAAATGAAACTTTTGAACTCGTTTCGAAAAAAAAAGTTCTTTTTTTAAACATCCTAATGTAGATACGATGAAAGATAATAAAAAAGTGAAATGTTAGAATATAGTCATCATTTTTTAATAATAGCAACAACCATTCGTCGTCAAGGTCCAGTACATTGTTATTGTAATAAGCGCGAGTGCTGAACTGTTCATTTGTGCCTGGCCAGCAGACAATCTCATCACCATGGTATCTAAATAAATTTCTACGAATTCTTGAGTCAAAATTTGCATCTAAGTTCTTATTTACCCTTTTTCTTTTTCTTTCAGAGCTCGAGTATCTCCTGGAGTATTTACGATTCCAATTGGCTCCTGGCTAATCCCAAAGAACGAAGAAAAATATTACAGTGCATCATGAGATCGCAGAAGCCTGAAAAAGTTCATATAGGAAGCGTACTTCCAGCCTTGTCGTTGGAATACTATGCATCGGTATGATCGTTAAAATGGCCCAAAAAAAAAACTTTAGAAATGGTCTTAAATCTCTATCGTTTCAGTTCCTGTCGTCTTGTTTCTCATTCTTCACCGCATTACGAACCATGATCAACGACACTGATGCAGAAATTGTATAAAAAGCTTCTACCCAAGTCTAATGAAACTATCCTTTATTCGTTATACTCGAAAGGCATGTTCATCGTAAACGTTTTGGTATTGTGTCTATTATTGCATTAAATACATAACATAAAACAAAAGGTGCTGAAGGTTCTTTTATATAATTAGTAAGCTATCCAGCAGTAAAATAAGTACTCACTTCTCTATACCTTATGGAGACGTTAATCTCGCAAATAACTAGCTTCCTTCAAACCCATAGTTTCTTCTTCAACGTTCCACCCATCCTGAGAACACGAACGTTTCATTTTCTTACTACACACTCTGCAATACATTTTTCACCTCGAAGAAACCTACCAAGAATCCGCGACCCTTTGCTTCATCGCGCGAGCCATCACACGAGGGATAATATTTCATGAAGATACTCTGTACTTAACTAAAAATCGATAAAAGCCAAACCTACTTATTCCCGCACGATTAAAGGGTGAGTCGATATGTTGCACGCTGCAGCCGGTAATACAACGATTACGTGGAACTTCATTTATTAATTGAAACGGTTACGAGGGAAAGAGAAACACGCGAAACGTGCAACTCGCCAAGAATCGTTAATAAAAAATTTGTAGAAGGAGCCACGGCCCGCGTGGAATGAAACCAAATGGCGCACATTGTATAACAAGTACGAGTAAGGTAACTACATGTAAGAGTATTATGGTGTCGTTAAAAATATCACCAGAGACTGCCGTATTTTTTACGAAAGTGAGCGTGGCCCTCAGCTTTTGCTGGCCACCCTCGCCAAAAACAGCGAGCTGGTATATATTTATTTACAACTTTTGCTGGTACACGTTTCTCGTTAATTCCTTGATACTTTTATTTCCATTGATACATGCAATTTATGAGAATCGTTCAGATCCCATTGTTTTGACCAAATCGATCTGCCTTTCCTGTGCAGTAGCGCAGATAATGTTTAAGATGGTACTGTGTCGACGCGAACGTTCCCGATTTCAGGTACTTGTTTAACAATTTCTTTCTCGGCAATTTTGAAGTATTTCACATGTTTTTAGATACTCCTCTTCGACTTGGAGAATACCTGTAAGAAGGAGAACCAAGATACTTTTAAAGAGAGAGCCGTACTTGAGATATACGTCAAGAAATGTAAATACGTGCACGTGGTTTACACGAGTCTGTGCTACTTAACAGCTATCATCGTTATCTGCAGTCCGCTTTACACGAACCAGAGGTTTCCCACTAATGCGAAATATCTCTTCCCGGTGGATTACCATCCAATTAGAGAGATCATTTTTCTTCATCAAGCGTTGGTCGGCTTGCAGGTATCCGCTGGCATGTGTATCGATTGTCAACTGGCAATTCTTCTTTGGTACATTGGTGCAAAATTCGAGGCTCTCTCGAAGGAGCTACGTTACTTTAAAAATGAACAACAATTGAATGCTTGCTTCAGGAAACATCAGGAGGTATTGAGGTAACCAAGCAAGGCATCGTTGTACAGTAGGACAGAAATTTCATAAGTAGCTAACATAACTACGTCTGGGAACCAATTACCCGCGGATATGAGGGTCCTACTGTATTTTTATTACGAAGGAACAAGTCTGAATTTATTTTTAGGTACACAGCTGAGACAAAAGACGTCATTCTATATTTGGTTTTGACGACGATGTTGACGACAACTGTGGGTATTATATTTGCCGGTTTGAATATCGTTGTTGTAAGTCTATTATCGTTATTTTTAAAGATCATAGAACGTTCATTTCGAAAATGCTAAAAATTTTATATATTTCTTTTCTTTTTCCTTGAAATATAGCCACAGCCTGCGGCAGTGAAGGTCCAATACGCATTTGTCATGTGCGTGGCGAGCGCCGAGCTCTTCATTTATGCTTGGCCAGCGGATAATTTGATAAACACGGTATTCTCGACGAGAACATCGATCTAACGATAATTTCGTTCCACTTTTCCAACTCCTTTATTATCTCACAGAGCACGAACATCTCCTGGGACGTTTATCATTCGAATTGGCTAACTACGAAGCCCCGTGTATGGCGGAAGCTCCAACAATGTATCATGAGATCGCAAAAATCCGAAACGATTCGGGTTGGAAAAATCCTACCTCCTTTGTGTCTCCAGTACTACGCGTCGGTATGTTTTTGATTGAGAATTCTTGAAATTATGCAATATCGGTAAACGGTCCGCGTACTTTCAGTTCTTGACCTCGTCTTTCTCTTATTTCACCGCGTTGCGAGCTATCATTGGTAAGGACGAGTAAACGACCGATGTACGTCCAAAATAAGATGAAAAATAAAAGAAGATAAATATTCGCCAGACCCAACGATTTCTGTTCCAGAGAGAAAATCTTTTTATTTTCTTATAATACGATCAATTACATACGCATATCCTAATTTGCAAGTGCAAAGAGACGATACGCTCGAAGTCATTCCAATATTTTCTTCGTTTTTTTCTCCTTCCTCTCTAGGCTTCAGTAATTACTCGTTTTTCGTCACGCGAAGAGAATAAATTAAAAGTCTAGTCTCCCGCGCTCATCTTAAGCGGGGGACACCACTGTGGTGGACTTTTAAAAAAAGTCATTTTTCTCGAATTTTTTTTTGGTAACTCAATTATTCATTTGGGATTTGGAATAGTGGCATGTTATTAAGCATACATTGAACTTATTTCATATAAATTTTTATTAAAAAAAGTTAAAAATTGGCAAAGTTATTGAACTATAACCAAACCACTGTACAATAAATGTGGTGGTGGTTTAATAACTTGTCAATTTTTTATTTTTTTTTTTTTTAAATCAAAATATACATAAAATAAGTTCTATGTATGCTTAATAACAACCTTATTTCCAAATACCAAATAAATAATCTAGTTACCAAGAAAAAATTCATGAAAAACGACTTTTTTCAGCCCGTCGCAGTGGTGTCCCTCCCTTAAGATCATACAAAGAAAAAAAAAAAAGAAAGAAAAATAAGAAACGAGAGGTATCTAATTTCTTTTCTCTTTCTCTTTCATCGCTCGTACCACCACATCTCGAATGAAAAATCTCTATTTACACCCGTGTGCTGTGTAATCTTGGGGGGATAACGTAAAAATATAACGCGGAAAGATATGGTCTTGGAATATACATGCTTTCGATATACTTTACAAATGCATTATTTACAATGTTTACACAATCTCGTCGCTCTCCTTCCCATCGTTCTATCTACTTTACACATTTTACAAGATACGCATTACTTATCAAGTTAACACCTTTGTACAAAATATACATGTGTCTCTGGTTCTTTTGGCAAAAATAAATAGTAATCCTTAGGCAGGTACAATTTATTTGAGGCAGCGGGATTATCATGTGCCTACGTATTACGTTCATTTTTGTTCTTTTTTCTTTTTATCGTACACACGCGCGACGCTCGTCATGGCACACATTTTGTCATTTCATTTGCTCCACGTGTTTTCTCGTCGTCGATGTAATATCATTACTTATTATTATTACTATTATTGTTAATTCACAACTCAGAAATTTCGTCATGAAATTATCAACGCGCTATAGTACTAAAACCATGTATTACATTACTATGTATACTAAACTTAAAAAAAAACGTCTCTTTGAATCTACACTTTTTAACTTTACATTCTGCCACCACGTTCGCTTAACGTTTCCCTACCACGAAGGACGGAATGTTACTTGTTATTAAAAAAAAAAAACAAGAAAAAAAAAAAAAAAAAGGAAAGAACGGAAAGAGAGAAAAAAAACATTTTAGGTACACGCACTCGTTATCTCCTCTTCCTTTAAACACTTTTATCCTTAGTCTTTGTCATTTCTTTATTATAATCCGCATAGTAACGCTACGGATTTGTTCTCAACGTTAAGGCGATATAGTTAATCGAGCGATGTTATCTCTTTACTTAATCGGAACCGCAAAGAAACGCGGCAGGGTCATACACGCACGCACATACTTGCACACACGTTCATATACATACGCACGCTCGTACTATCGTTCTCCGAAGAGAACTAAACGATTAAAAATAAACTATACAGGACGTGAATCTCTATACCGACAGTCTCTCACTCTTTTCTAACGATATAATCCCGTCATTCTTTCGGGCACCTAAGTTCAAAGACGTTACACACTCGTAACATTACGTACGAGTTCCGTTATTTGGCAAGGCGACTCTCATTCTTTCGTAAAACAAAAAAAAAGAAATATCTGGACAATAAGAGCACAACGTTGGCTAACGACAGCCGCAACCCAAGACCGCCATGTCCTGATAATTCTTTAGGACAACTTTGTTCTCCTCGTCGAGATACAGCATGCTTATCGAGCTCAAGGCCGTTGGTACGCAACAAGCTTTCGGCACCATGCTCGGCTTCGTCGAGTAAACCAAGTTCTGGACGATCGCGTGATTAGTCGAGTTCAGATGGTCCGCCAAAGGAAACGGGCAATCTCCGTGGCAGTAGAAGGCGTCGTATCCGGGCGGAGCAACGATCCAATCGTTCCAGCCGACGTCTACGAAGTCAACGTAGAGCGGATGTCGTCGGCAATTCTCACGACCGTCCTTCCGTCTGTTCTTTCGCAAAGCCGCCCGTCTAGCGCGTCGATCCAAGATCTGTTTTCCGGACGTCATCTTGTACCTACCGTCGTCCATGTAAGTGAACAACATCGGCCGGTTGATCACCCACGTCTCGTTTTGTTCATCGATGCTACGTTTCAGTCTGACGTGCTGTTTGTCTAGCTTCTTCGAGCCGGTTACCACGTGTACGAGTAAACCGTGATTGCTTTTGTGATTTTTCAGCCACCTCTCTACGGCCGGATGCACGTCCAAGTTGACCGTCGCGTTTTTCCTTAGATCTATCACCTTGCTATCAACGAGTCTCAGTATCGGCATTATTCTGCCCTTTATTCCGGGACGCACGATATCGTAGACGAGTATTCGACCACGTTTCGGAATACTGGAGTCCTCGTCCGTTATCGCTGTCCTGGAAAGACTCAGCTCGGCTGCTTGCAACGTTTCACCAACTGGTATTCTTCTCAGGTCGAAGGACAGACGAAATCGATTTGGTAGTCGAAACTTCTCGTCCAGCTCGCTCTCTGTAAAGGAAAGCCGATGATTATGACGAGATTGGGTAATAACGAACGATCGTTAAAGTGTACGCTCTATTTTTCATTTTTGGGGTGTACTTCCGAAAAGTGGAAACCTAATTTCGAGCTGAAATTTTGTTCAGGACTTGCGTTAGTGATTACAACATCACTGTGAAATTGATTTTTGGTGATTAGCATTTTTTCGCGAATTATGGCATTTAATATCTTTAGGATTTAACTATTTTCATGGTTTTTTAAAGTCACTAATTACAGATTTCTCTGTTGTGTCGGAGTTGAGTCTTTTTTTTTACGTTAGAGTTGAGTCTGGGTTCTGGTCACTACTAGAAGGTCTGTATAAAATGTTAACCCTCCAACCGTGCTAAATAATAACTTTTAAAATTCAATATCTTAAAAAATGCGCCAAACATCCGTATGAGGGAAGTCCTATAGTATTAAAACGAAGCCGTGTGCCAAATTTCAGCTCGAAATTCGTTTTCCCCTTTTCGGAAGTTTATCCTATTTTTGAGTTCCGTCATCGCGTCTCGCTCTTTTCGTCTCTCTTTTCCATGCGTGAAAGTTTCTCCACTTGTATGTACATGGATATAGTTTCACGATAAAAGACTCGACACGCATCGGGAAGCTACAAATGACTCATCGTCGAAAAAGCACTTGCCTGACCGGTATATGTTTTAGCAAAGACTTCACGAGTCTTTTTTGGGTCTTTTTACCTGAATCATGGAACATGCCAGCCGCGTACAAGCAAGTAGCAACCAAGTAAATTATATTTTTAACCCTTATCGCTCGAAGAATATTATGGAATGATTTTTAGCCAACTCCAAAGAAACTTTGTTCATTTCAAAGTGCTATGAAAAGACAGCACTAATACTGTAGGGGTTGAACGCTGGCTTACGCTTGGCAGTGCTAGTTGGAGCGATAAGGGTTAAAAATAATAAAAACAAAAATAATTGATACTAACCAACGTGATAGAATGAACGAACGGTGTTGGCCGATCGCGCGTGAATTCCAGGCTTCGCGATATCTGCCATGCCGATGGAATTCTGCCGAACGTAAAGCTTTCGCAGAGATTCCGGCACGTAAACCGGACCCTGGGGTTTAGGCCTCTTAGAGAAACCCAAAAGGGAAAGGAGACTGGCCTCCATACCGGCGATCACTTCCTCGCGATCCTGGACGCCTAGGTTGTGTTTCCGAGTTTTCGAATTAACCTGCACGTGTACCTTCGAGTTCGCGCTCGCGATCGAATTCGCTAGCAGCATGCCTGCTGCCACTAACGTCAATCTTATCAGTAGCAACATGCGCATCGTGACGACGTCACTCACCTGACGTTACCTTCTTGCCTGGAACACAAAGTTTGCTTTTTTTTTACAGGTTACCACTTTGAAAATGGATTTGATAAACGGAAACTAGAGAGATATAGAAACATGAGGGGAGATGAGAAAAGATTGTGCAGTTTATTATAAACCCTAAAAAATACACGTACATACGGTAGGGGGCAGAAGTGAGTCAACGCTCTTTAGAATGGAATAACTTTTATAATTGAACGAAACGACTTGAATGTTGGCAAGACCATAGAAGGATTAGTTTACTACATATCGTAGTTTTTTGACTGATTTTGACTGTTTTTTGACTGTTATAAATGGTAACAGACACAATTTATATATTTATCTTTAACGTGATTATAAAAATAATCTTTTTCTAGGTTAAAATCAAGAACCGACGTTACAAAAGTTCCCGCCATTTTAATCCTATAACTACCAAAGGCATCAAAATGACTCGTTTCATCATTTTTCTAATAACAAAACGACTTTTATACAGATTTATTATCTACTTTATGCATTGAATATTATTCATTAATAATAGGAAATACAATGGTTCTTTTTTTATTACTTATCAAATAGCTACATGCGATGAAAATAAATATAGTTTTACTGCCGGTAGTTCTAGTGTTAAAAATATCGTCCAAAAACATCGATGCACGGTCCAACGAAGAGCAGTCGCGTTCCCAAGCAGAAGGGAACGTTCCGGGTGGTCCAACAAATCTCACCCTGAGATAAAAATCCTTTTCTTTTTCGCGTGACCAGATCATTTGGTGAAAAAAAAGGGACAGGCATATTTCGGCGCGACGGATTCGCGCGCACGTTTCTCTCTTCAACGTTTGGCATGTTGAAAGCCGGTATATTGGTTTTTCAATAACGAGGCACGAAAAAAGAAGAAACAATGAAAGAAGATCGTAAACAGAAAGGCCGCTGCTACGTGTAAAATTTGCGTAAATCGCATTAGGATGACTAAGAGCGTCTACTTATACGCGTTGAATCATTCGCTTTAATAAATATCTCTTTGTAACGTTGAAAAACTTAAATGTTGTTTCTCCGATAGACGCCAAGGTTAACATTTCCATAAGATTGCGAAATATCTTATTTTCAAGTTGCACGCGAACGCGTAACACTATCCACTCGTCTCTCCCTCTCTTTTATCTTACTTCCACGATGGTACACCCAAAATTTAAGGGTAGAATTTTTTCCCAAAAAGAAACTTCTTATTCACGCCTAACGAGACTAACGGTAGAACGTAAAAAGTTAACAACGCGATCTGTTACCGACCGTTCGCAGAGAACCCCCCCAAAAGAAGAGAATGCAAGAGAATAAGAAGATGTCTAGAAAACAATGAAGCGTATCGCAATGGGAAGAATAGAAGAGAGGAAAGAGGGAAAAGATCGGAAGGTGACGTGGTGGTGGTGCGGTTAGGTGTAGAAAGGGATATTTAATATAGCCTGCTTGAAGTTCACGCGTGCGTCTGGAAGAGAGAGAGATAAAGATGGAGAGGAAGAGAGAGACCGAAAGGAGTGGGAGCAGAGCCAAGCTGTCTGCTGACTCTCGCGATCTCCGAGCACCGTGGTGAGCGCTCCTACAACGACATTAAGTAATATCTCTCTCTCTCTCTCGTCTCTCCAGAGTCCTTTCTTCGAATGGCTTCGAGAGTCGTGCCGCCGACTCGTTTTTCAAGGACAATGGATTTATCTGCAAACGCATTCGCGCGGAAAAGTCGTCGCGCGCGCTCGCTCGCATTCCATGCGTTGCATTTTATGCCAAACCATTGGGTTTGACCGTTCGAACGACCTGCGAAAAGTCGTCAACGGATAACAACACCGTTCGACACGGATCCCACGCTATTCCATGGTATCCCACGAATGGCCTAGTCGAGTCAAGCCACTCAGGTAAGCAACCCAAATGGGGAAAGGAAAATGCGGCACACGGGAAGAAGGGACTTTCGAGAAGAGGACCTCCCACGCGCTCCGAGTCACAAAATGCCTTTCTGCTTTGTGGCCCCCCCTCCTCTCATCGAATTCCTTATATTTGTCCTTTTTTTTTACTCTCCTTGACATATCCACATAGAAGTATAACGCGCGTCTCGAAATCTTGCTGATTTCCGGTGATACACGTCGAACCCATCGATGGATCGAGGTTCGTTGAAGAGAAGAAACGCGGTTGGCGCGAACTCGCTGTTGAAGCGGGGGGAGGAGGATCGGTAGGAGCAGGAGCAGCAACAGCGAGCACGTCATCGTCCAAAGTAATCGGGCCGCGAGTAGGAGTACACGCCGCCACGATCAACGCGATGAAGATGAAGACAACGATGATGATGATGATGATGATGACGACGAAGGAAGTGGGTCGTAGAAGGAGATAAGAGTGCGAGACATTGGTGGAATGGGAAAAAAGGGATAAGGGAAATATTGAAAAAGAGGAAGAAAGAAGGTTCACCTATCGTTCGCCCCCCTTCACCTTTCATTAATTCTAGATCCTCAATCTTCTTTGATTATTCACAAGCGAGTGAAAAATCGTTCGCTCACCTAGCTTCAATCGTAAGTCCGTAGTTTGAGCAGCCACGACATCTCAACGAGTCCCGTACACCGTGACTCGTAAGAGCTCACTCTCTCTCGCACTCTCTTGTATACAGTAGCCACACTCCAGGGTACCACCACTGCCGTTAATTCCTCTCGTTTCGACGCGAATTTTACCACGGGACCGAATTAAACGTGAAAAAAGCGCGAAAAAGGCCACTTTCGAAGTCCAGCCAGAACTCAACGGCTAGGCTCCTTCTTCCTTTTCCCCTTCTTCTTCGCTCTTCCCCCCGTTCCTTCTTAGTTTTCTTCTTTTTTAATCCGATTACTCGAGATTCTTCGAGTTTCGAAATTATTTATATTCCACTCCCTTTTCTCCACGGAGCAGCAGCAGCATGCTACTACACAACTATGGGTTTTCGAGCCGTTTCTCAACAGGTATCTCTCTCTACCCCTCTCTCGCTCTCCCCCACCCCACCCCGCCCCACCACTCGACCAATACAACACACTGGCACGCAGCACGTCGATTATACTCCTCTGCGAGTCCGAACGCTTAAGTTCTCTACGTACGTGTATTATATGTCGTGTGTATATCGCGAGAATCAAGAGTCGTAACGACGAACCTGTCGTACCCGTGCAGCCATCGCGATTCCTGTATCTCTCTTTCTCTTTCTCACTGCTACTCTTACTCTTTCTCTAGTAGTCTATCTCTATCTACCTAACGCGTTTTCACCTGCCTCCGTATAAATATAGATGCGTAAGTCGATCTGGCGGCCCGAGTTTCACCGCGAACGCGTGACCACGCGCGCGCACCTTTTCTATGCGTGCATAACACAGAGAGAGAGAGGGCAAAAATGGGAGGAGGGCGGCGGGAGACCGAGTACGATGTGTCTCGCGATGTCTCAACAATTCTAACCTTAAGATTGCGATCTTCGAATTAAATAGATTTTTTTTCAAGTCACCGAACTCGACGAAAGGTCGATCATTTTTGCGATTCGATGCGTTGAAAGATGTCGGCTGGCCCTTAAAATCTTCTTTTTTTTTTTTTATTCGTTCTATCATGTGGGCCCGAACGCTTCGTCCTCATTGCCCGTCCTTTCCTACATTCGGTAAACTTCGGGCGTTGCCGGCCGGCCCGCCGAATGCACCCGATCCCCTCCCCAAACCCTTCACTGGCCACACGCCGTCTCCGACGTTAGCGATCGTCTTTTCTTTTTTTTTTTTTCTTTTTTATTTCTTCCTTTCTTCTTCTTCTTATTCACTCACGAACTCTTCCTCATCTCTCTCCCACGATTCCTGAGAGACACTGATCTTAACGTCTGCTAAACTTATGTATGAATCATCTCTTGGTTTTGAGATGTAAAATGGTCGAACTTGTTCTCGGAAAAGAGTAATTAATGAAGATATAAAATGAGTCTTTCTTCGTCGAATATATCTTATGCTTTCTAAATGATTTCCTTTTTTTTTTTTTTAAGGTACTTGTGATTTACTTCTTAACTCGTGAAATTTAATACTTATATTAGGTGTTATATCTTTTTAGTGTTTTGCATAAGTTATTATTTATTTAATCGTTTGAAGGAAGGATGTTAAAAGAATTTTGACTTTCCTACTGTCAATGCAATTTTCGAAATTAGAAAGCAATTACTATTCGCAGATGGCGATACTTTTCTATTGTCGAATCCACCAATAAGATTTATGTGGCATTTCCTGTGCGGACTACTTTTTTTGTTTTTGTGGCTCCATCCCACGATATACGAGTGTACTAATCTGAAGCTTTTAACAAGAATGTTTCTTTTATGACGACCTCGCGGTGGCGGATCGCGTGTGTGCTATGTAATTGACGAACGATCGTTTGATGAAGTGTGACGCGAGAGGAGGATGAACGTGATACACGATTTTTAGAATTAAAGTCATTATCGTGTCATTTCGAAAATAATTTATCAAAATGGATCATCGTAGCCTTCAGCTGATGGATGATGTAGTATTGGAGAGTAAAAGTAATGCTAAAAGTAATTTGTAAGTACAAGTTTTTCACTTGTTTCCTTTCTAAGAATGTGCTCAGTAATAAATTTAATTGTTTGTATTTGCTAAATTAGCAATTCACCTGCTAAAGGAAGTAAGCCGGAAAAGAATTCTAAGCCGGTAGTCCCCTTCCTTCCTAGAAAATTGAAAGTAGAGCTACAAACGTTAAGACTGTCCGACGAATGTGAAAAACAACTTTACGATACTCTCAAGCAAATTTATGGATCTGTAGGTACACGCAAATATATTCTAATTATTCTTTTATAAAAGAATAGTCTTAGATATGAGTTAAGTATTTTCTGGTAATAAAAGGAGAATTTTTACAGAGCTTCAAACTTTACGACTCTTCGGAATTCAAAAACAAAAAATCCTCCTTGGGAAAGCAATATTGGATGGAGCGGGGTAATTTGGTTGTGAAAGGAGTCGTAGATTATTCTTCCAAAGATAATACCCCAAAAAGTCATGAGCAAATTGCAAGGCAGTTCGCGACGTGTAGGCTGGAAACTTACAGGTATAGTATATTTGCGAGCGCCTCGATCGACTTTGTTACATATTCTTCGTTTATGTAAAGTAATTCCATGATTTTAGCTTTCACACCACGCATTGCGTAGAAGCGTTGATACACGCGAACGGCGACATGGGTAAAGCGTTAGAAATTTTATTTTCTAAATATTATGGAATAGAAAATGAGCCCACAGATGCGCAGCAACTTAAAAACCTTGATGGGAAGGAGTTATCGGAAAGAAGATTAGAGGAGAAAGAAGCGTTGGAATCTATTTACGCGGATGCTTTCTGCGAGAAGATCAGGAATCGTATTTGGACGTTTCAATTGACCTTGGATTATTTAGTAAATGCTAAACAAGATAATGACGTCCCGAAAAAAGAAAGGAAACCAGAAAAGGAAATTTGCAGATTATTTCTTCACAAAAAATGTAGATTTGGAATAAAATGTAGATTTCTACATCAAAAGCCAGAACCACCGAAGGTAGTCTCGAAGATTGACCCTGCTTTTACCTTAGAAATTAGGTTTCCCGAAGGTATTGTATCTATAAAGTCTTTAAAAAACATAAGCTAATCACTGAGAATTCATATCTTGTTTCTTGGTAATTGCAGGTTGTAAATACCCGTACGAACCGCCTTATTTATATTTCTATAAAAACGATGGCACGTACCCAAAAATAAAATGTTTACGAATAGCCAGGAGATTGCATGACGAAGCACGGCAATTGGCGACCGATGGAACACCATCTATTTTTTCGTTAATATCTCTCTTAGAAAATGAATTTGATATAAAAACGTATTTGGAAGAAAATTCCGAACAGTTCATAGATCAAAATGAATCTTTATATCCGCAATCATCCATAAATGACGAAGACGCCGATGTTTCGACGCATCATAAGATGGGTTCTACGAGTAAGACGAAAAGGGATAAAGTCTCGTTGGAGGAAGTAACACGAGAGGACGATATTATTGAAAGAAAATTTAAAGAAAAACAGAGTAATCCAAGATACTTAAGAATGAAGGAAGCCAGAAGAAAATTGCCGGCCTGGTCCAGAATGAATGAGATTACTGATACCATAGATGCTCATCAAATTACTATAATTTCTGGCGAAACTGGATGTGGGAAAAGTACTCAGGTAAAATATCAATTGTATGTGTTACACGTTAAGTGAACAATGAGTAATACTAGTATAATTAATATTCTGATTCTGAACATATTTCTTGTTATCGTTAGGTGGCACAATTCTTATTGGATAATTGGATTATAAATAGAACCGAGAATAAAGAATATTTAAACATAGTATGCACGCAACCTCGTAGAATAAGCGCTATCGGAGTAGCCGAAAGAGTCGCGGCAGAAAGAATCGAGCATGTAGGAAATACAGTAGGATACCAAATTCGATTAGAGAATAAAATGTCGAGTAGCACCAGGCTAACGTTCTGTACTACGGGAATTTTACTTCAAAGACTAACAGCAAATCCTGACTTGGATGGTGTAACCCACGTTATCGTAGACGAAGTGCACGAAAGAAGTGCCGAAAGGTACAATATTTATTTTATAATACTTGTATATATATATATATATATATACATATATACTGATTATCCTTTTACTTTTAGCGATCTTCTCCTGTTACTACTCAAACGGGTAATGATGAAACGATCCGACTTGAAAATAATACTTATGAGTGCGACACTTAACACCGACATCTTTTCTTCATATTTTGGAGTATGTCCTATTCTATCTATTCCAGGAAAAACTTTCCCAGTAACGCAAGTTTTCCTCGAAGATATAATCGAACGGACCAATTATGTTTTGGAAGAAAATTCCACGTTCACTCGAAGAATCAAAGGAGGATGGGAACAGCTCAATATTGAGTTGGAAACGGCGGACACGATGGGTCTGTCTGGAAGTACTCCTAAAGATTCGATTTTAGATGAGAACTTAACGCTAACACAATTAATCGCTCGATACCAGAAATATTCGAAGCAAACGCACAAAGCGTTGTACGTTATGGATCACGAAAGGATCAATTACGATCTTATAGAAAAAATAATAGAATGGCTTGTATTCGATGACCATGATTATCCAAAGACAGGATCTATTTTGGCAAGTGGAATGACAATGTTATCATTTAATAAAAATTCATGGAATAATTGCAGAAATATAAGCTGATTCGATTTTGTAACAAAAAATAACATATATGCTAAGCGAGACCACGAATGTTTTAGGTATTTTTACCAGGATTTGCTGAAATTATTGCACTCAGAGATCAATTAAACGATAACAAAAATCTGTCGTCGAGATCTGGAAAGTTCGTAATTATCCCGTTACACTCGAGTCTCACTAACGAAGAGCAGAGTCTCGTTTTTAAAACGTTTCAAGATGGTATTCGTAAAATAGTCCTCAGTACAAATTTAGCAGAAACATCGATAACCATAGACGATTGCGTTTTCGTTATCGATTCGGGAAAAATGAAAGAAACTAGATTTAATTCTACTCAAAATATAGAAAGTTTAGAAACGTGTTGGATATCACGGGCAAACGCGATGCAAAGAAAAGGTCGTGCAGGACGTGTAATGCCCGGAGTTTGCATTCATCTATATACGTCCTATAGGTCAGTATTATGTTAATAAGTAATTAATTACATTAATAATAGATTTATAGATGGTTGTTAAATTATTTTTTAGGTACAAATATAATTTCTCGGCACAGCCAGTACCTGAAATATTAAGAATTCCATTAGAGCCTCTACTTTTACGAATTCGAATGATACATAAAACAAAACGGATTGATTTACACAACATTTTAGGTAATACATAACCGTATTATAGGAAGGATTGATTATATGTTTTTTTACACGAATAAGAATATTTTTATTAATTATTAGGAAAAATGTTGGAGCCGCCTAAAACGGATAGTATTTCTACCGCTGTAAAAAGTTTGCAAGATGTCGGTGCCTTTGATGCTGAACATATGTTGACCCCGCTAGGACATCATTTAGCGATGTTACCTGTTAATGTACGAATCGGTAAATTAATACTTTACGGGGCAATTTTTTGCTGTCTCGATTCAGCGCTCACCATAGCGGCTTGCCTTTCTTACAAAAATCCATTTGTTGTGCCATTTGAGAAGAGACGCGAAGTGGATGCTAAGAAGGAATTTTTTACCGCCAATTCCGATCAACTTACTATCCTTAAAGCTTACAAGGTAATATTCTCATGTCATTAATATAAATATCTCACGCACGCAAACAGAATAATTGAGCGGTTGGTTAACAGAATATTTATCTTTATTATTCAGAAATGGCTGGAAACGTGTTCGCATAGCTCTTACGCAGGCCGAGTGTTCGCAAACGAAAATTATTTATCCGTGCGAATATTACAAACGCTAGCCGATGTAAAATATCAGTTATTAGAATTGTTGGTATCCATCGGTTTCGTTCCTGTTAATTTACCGAGACGACAATCGAATACGGACAAGATCCTAGACATCACTGGATACGGCCTTAATGTCAATAACGAAAATTATAAGCTGTTGCAAGGACTTTTATGTGCAGCACTCTACCCAAACGTTGTAAAAGTTTACACCCCAGAAAAATCATTTCAAGTGCAGTCGGCTGGTGCGATACCGGTGCAACCAAAACCCGAAGAACTCAAATTCCAAACTAAAACCGACGGTTTCGTTAACATTCATCCTTCCTCTGTAAATTTCAATGTTGGTCACTTCTCAAGTCCTTATTTAGTATATCAAGAGAAGATCAAGACTAGCAAGATATTTATTAGAGAAGTATCGATGATCCCGATTTTATCGCTCGTTTTATTTTCTGGTTACGAATTAAATATAGAGCTACACGATGGGATATTTATTGTGTCGTTGGAAGATGGCTGGATCATGTTTAGCGTTGAGTCACACAGAGTAAGTTTATTCATTGCAGTGAGAATTTATGGATAATTAACGATTCTAATGTATTATAATTGTTTTAGGTTGCTCAGCTTTTACAACTAATAAGAACGGAATTAGCTAAATTGTTAGAAAAGAAAATGCAAGATCCTCTATTAAATGTATTAAACAATCTGAACGGCAAGAAAGTCATAAATACGATTGTGAATATAGTAACAAAAGAATAAACTTATTAGACGAGATTTATTGAGAGTATGTATCTACTAAGGGAGTGTACAATAGCTATGACCATTAACGGTGTGTTCAAGTTTGAGTTGTAATTACGATTGTTTATGCTTACAGAGTAAATATAAGTTTTTATTCTTTGATTGAACTACAATTTCTCACGAACGTTTCGTTAACCCCGTCACTCGTACTTCATTGGGAACAACAATTCTAAAGTTTAATATATTGCCTATTTTATTTACAATCATCATACTTTGTTACATGATTTTACACGTGATCTTTTAATCTTGCAAGTACAATATTTTATATTATATATATGTATATATATATATAATTTTTCGAGTGATAATAATATATAATGCCTATGCATGAATATAATACACATTTTATATCTGATAAACAGAGCACGGTGTATTAAATGTGAATCTATCTACAAATGCATACTATATCTTTGCATATGTATACTCGATAATATAGAACGATTGGAAACATAGAATATTTCATATAAAGTTAGAAATGCAGTTGGAGATCAGGATATCTCGCAATGAAGATCGCAAAAATCGGTGTGCCTTAATGAAGTATCTAATACGATTGGATATTCCTTTTAAATAAATAATTGATCTAACTTTAGTTTTCGTGCACTTTGTGCACTTTCTTGCAAGTCATACGGCATTAAATTCAAATAATGCCGAGTCTCGATATTTACTAGAATTATTTTTAATAATGGTTCGTTTAATAGACGCCATTACAACGAATGATTTTTACAATAATCAATATGTATTGATAAACCATTAACGTACTCTCTCTCTCTCTCTCTCTCTTTCGATCGCTCTCACACTCTTTCTCTCGGGAATAAATATAAAGAGGAAAATAATATCGACGCGACAGGATATATCCTAAACGCGGATAAATTAATAATTATTAATGATTATTGACGGTATTCAGGCAGAAGGACGATAAAAAATGTATATTTCTCTGTTTTCACCGAAATCGTTAGAAGCATCGAAGTAGGAAAAATAGTTTATAAACCCGTTGCAACGCATTTCAATAAGGTCTCCTTAAAACGTATGGTTGCAACGCAGAATATATGTATTTATCGTGTAGTCATTTTACATGCTGCATTGCCTTTTTGTAACTAGTTGCTCTAAACATACTAAAATTCTTCAAAATGTGAACATAGTGGAATCTCTCCCTTGACGTTTATTAATTCAATTTTCTTACGAGAGCCCAACAAAGGTAATCGTGAGAAATCGAAAATATTCATTTACTTTGGTCTATTAATATAAACGAGCACCTACAATTCCTGTCATTATTATTATGTTATTTATTCATTCATATAATGATTTAATAAGAAAAACGAATCGATGAAACCTATGAAGAGAGTCACATTAGAAACGCGTCCACTGGCTGGCGCGTCCACGCGCGTACACGACAGGCACACATGAGATTTTTTAGCATTAGGCAAAATTGGTTACAGTTGTAATTTAATTGATTTATTTGGCGTGACCGATCGGTATAAGTGATAGGCTCGAGAATCAAGACGTTTACACGTAAGAATCGAAATAGGTATAGATATAATATGTACGTGGTCACTATTTATATTATACAAGGTGTCTTACATCGACTACCTCAGCCGTAAACTACATGTGCACAAGTATGACTTGAGTCGAAAAGTCTAATCAACTTTTTTGAAATTCGGTCTAGTTAACGAGTTATTAACTAACAAATATCAGCCAATCAACGCTTCGCCTCACATCTAGTATCTCCTGCTCTCCGTGATTCGCTGATCTTTGTTACTTAATAACTCGTTAACAAGGCCGAATTTCGGAAAAGTTTATTAGACTTTTCGACTCAAGTTATATTTGTGCACATGTAGTTTTTGGCTGAAATTCTTGATATGGGACACCCTATATAATATATTTCCAACTAACTCGAAAATACGTTAAACGAGAGTATTAGCCTATCAGAAACTCTTAGACTGATCAGGTCGCCGCTTTATCACGAATGCATTAAATCGTTCGATAAGTTTACATTCATTCTTGACAATTCTGCAAAATTTTGGAAAGATGAAATTTTGAAATTATCACATCGAAGAAAAAACATTTCCTCTTGAGAAAAAAATCTACTTTTGTAAATATAGCAACGTAGATTTCAAAATCAGCATTAACTTACCAAACGACCCAATACAAACGTACATATGTGTATATAAGGAAGTAATAGCAGGAAACACAACATTTCCCTGCATCTTCGAATTCACCTCGATTAGTTCTCGTGATTAGTTAATATGTATGTATGTCGACAAAAAATTGTCCCCTTCGTAGATCTCATTTTGTTTGTTTTAAACCGGCATCTACAGTATCCGTACATTTGAAAATAATTCTTCTTAGCTTGTACCCAACAGTTCTAAGCTATTATTTTCACGAAGAGGGCAAGTTTTTGACATTCGCTTTTCCTGCTTTGTTTTTTGCTCTTTTGCATCATTTAACGCGTTTATTATCGTAATATGTAACAATAATAATAATAGCAATAATAATATTAATAATAATAATTCGCCTGGTACTAATAGTTTTGTTATCGTAAAACCATACGATACTCGATTACTTGTTTACATGTGTAACATCGAAGATACTTATGTTTTTTTTTTCTTATTTTTTGTTAGAAAGAAATATACATACGTCGTTTGTCTAATAATCTCATTCTCCTCGATTAAAATTTAACGTAGTAAATGTTCATCGTCGGCTCTTCGTAATTAACTAAAGAGCGGAACCACTACGTGTCGTTTCTCTCGATTGAATTTTCGCATATGGCACCATAGGCATTGTCTATTCTCGTTTTTTTTTTCTTGCTGTTTCTTCTTGTTACACTATCGTCCAACTACTTTAAATGAGAGTTAATTGTGTCTTTAAAGATCTTCGCGCGCCGAATTCGAAGAATAATCATTGCCTAATGGAAATTAAAAGTTTAACAGGATTTTGGAACAAATTAAAGACGTGCGTTTAACAAATTTGTGTGTCTCTTTTGTGTTACGGTTGGAGAGCGGCACAAGAAGCATCAGTTTCACGTACACAAATAATCGAAGGAATTTTTTTAAAAGAATAACGCTTACATAGTAAATGGAATGTACCGTTCAACAGTACAAACAATCATAGTACAATAATATGGATTTTTTCTTCTTCTTTTCCCATCAGACATGGTCACACGCGAACGTACGTCTAACATGGTCACAAAACGCACGAACATCTAATACGATTATGAAACATATTATTAGAAGGATACAGAGATAGATATTGGAGAACGAATAAATGTTTGATTGTGAAAACATTTCCCTCGAGGAAAGGACACATTTCGTTTCCTTCTAGGAATAATAACGTCAGCGAACTTTAATATTTATTCGCTTATTTTCACGCGAATTTCGCTTAAAACACGCGAAACGAACGAGAATTTTCGGACGTCTATTGTATAATACAGGGTGTGACATTAGATACGAAATGACAAAAAATGGAATACAAATTTCACTATATCTCGCAAACAAGGTCAAATGGAACGTATTTTGATATGAAATTTTGTTTGTCGTTTTTTAGTGTCGAATCTATCCTTTATATATTCTCCACTTGTCATGATGCACCCTGTATATTTAATAGACGTATTGATTAATTAATAATAATAATTATTATAATAATAATTACACACACAAAGAATTACGGAAAACACGCAGGGGAAGGAAAGGCAATTTTTGAAGGAAGAACGACCATAAGCGCGTTCAATCTTCTTCTTCTTCTTCTTCTATCTTCTAATCTTCAAGAATCTCTCAGCAAAAGAAAAGAAGAGAAATCGTTTGCTTTTTGTAATAAATTAGGAGAAATACATAATTCCAGACGATTTTAGTTTGGAATACGCAACATTCTGCGATTACTGGCGCTCGAAGAGATCTTCGTATGGCGTCTACCGCAATCCATGGCTATACGTTTTCTCTATTTTTCGATGACTACCATTTTGTTGTTCCAGTAGTAGCGCTTGCTCCAGTGGCTGGTGTTATGAAAGGATTCGTAGAAGCGGCTACGAGGAGAAATAACGTCAAATGTAACAGACTTGTCTTCGTTACGACGATAACACAAAGAAATAAAGAGAACGTACATGAAATTACGGAGGAAAGCTTTTGGATGAAAAAGGTCGTAATCAAAATACGGACGAAGAAATAAATCCGTTTAAAAAGCTGTCTCTTTATAAGATTTTTTCGTTATTTACAAACTAGTTGATGTAACAATAAAGTAAATATTATTAGGAATGATTTATTAATCTTTACTTTTTACTTTTTAAATATGGCGTCATGAAAATAATCTAACGTGACCTATAAAAAGGAAATTAATGTATTTCCGTTCTATTTTGCAAACCCGATTTGGTTTCTTCAATCACTAGTTATGTAAAAACAAAAAGGTTTACGTGCGAAACAAAATTCGTACTAGGCACACTGGCAAATGTGATAACTTTGCATAGTAAAAGTAGAATCTATAATGTGTGCAATGATCATCACTTTTTATCGGTACGGTTTTTTATATATCACAATGTAAAGCTACGTGCACGTATGCATATAAATACAATAATACACAAAACATAATAGTGCATTCACCAACATATTGTTTTTATAAAATTCAAGCGTGAAATGTTCGCAAATCATTTTACGTAATTTGTACATGCGTACATATGGGTTATTGTTTAACGAACTTCTAACGTGACATTCGCATTCTTTAGATCTAGAATTCTAGATCATGGCCACGTAAAAAATCAAAGGAAAAAAAATTATCCGTATTCGTATACGAATATTTTCAGCTATTCTACTCATCATCTCTACTAAGTAAAAAGTAACAATAATAAAAGTTTATCATACATATTTACATATAATTAAAGAAAACTTAGAATAACGCAGCAAGAAATGATTATTGTCTATGAATACATGAAGGGAAGAAATAAAAGGCTACGAAGGAGCGGGAAAACAAATATTAGGTAGCCGGATAATATACGCACGCTTTCTAAAACGGACTACAAAACGCAAACGAAAATTCGTGATTTTGCTAAATTTCTTAATATTTTCTTAAATGTTGAATAATTGCAAACGGTCATCAAATTTTGTTATTTTACTATTTAAAATCAGTGATTCGTTAAAGTTCTTGAGTATGTTTAATGATATTGTAAATCTGTGTGATAGTAGGTGCTTTCCATTCACACTCAAGTGATACTCAGCTACTCAGTTTTGTGAGTCTATTAGACTCAAGCTATGACGTCATTTTATCTACTGTTTCGTTTAGCATAAGTTTAAAGAAGTAATCAATCAACAAATAAAATCAACTTCCAATAAAGATAATATACATATATTTGCAATGTCACTACTTTATTAAATAAAATAACAAAATTTGACTATCGTTTGCCACAGTTTAGCATTCTGCTAAATCGCTAAGATTCTATTAAAATCACGAATTTTACAATATCCTTGTGACATATATAAATATAAAAGGAGCATATACATAAAATGAGCGAATACGCAAAACATAATCAGCGATTTATTAAAAAAATGAAAAAGCTATCAGCGTGAAAAATACGCTGCGTGCTTTGCTTAATAATTTAATAACGTTTAAGAGTTATCGTTATTATTTCTAATATTACTATTATCAACGTAACGTCGCCCTAGTAGAATACTTGGTATGTATCAATGAGTTTATTGACGATTTACAGAAACATGTTCATTTGCCATTTTGTTTCTAATACCGAACATATCGTTTTATTATGGTTTTGTTTTTTCTATAATAAAGTTCTTAATATCGCAAAGGAAAATTCTAACAAAAATGTAAGCATAGGTTTGACATCGAAAACGAGACTCGAACATATTTTAATATCGATATTCTTGATCTTGAATGATCTCGTAAGAAGGCATCTTCGTGTCTCGTTTTCTATTTGGCGCATGTCAGCCCTTTTTCTTGGCTCGATTAGGAGAAGCGATAAAAGGGGGAAAAGTGAGGAATATCGAAACCATCGTTGGTAACGTTGAGCAAAATAAGGTCTACTTTCTCTTTTCTAAGCTTAAGAAGTTGAAATACCAGTAGTATAAATCACACGTTCTCCGCCACTGTTAAGGTTCGTACTCTCGTTCGCCGGTGCCGAAGATGGGGGTGGTGGCATGGCAAAGACTTGTTGCGGATTAGATGTTGCACCCTGCGATGCACCACCCTGGGGTTGAACGGTCACAGGATCCTCATCGCTTTCTTCCTCCTATCAAGAAGAAGAAACATTTTAAAGTAATTTTTAAAAAGATGTATCTTCATAGATTAGAAGTATTCAAGAGAAGTTATTGCTATTCGGCACTCTATAGTCTTCAAAAAAAAGCATCACTGTTTCTTCTATGGATATGACCTGTTCAATAATTACAAGGGCTAGAAGAATAATTACTTTTGCTTTTTTTTAAATATAAGTATATTATTAAAAATCTATATCAATCACTTCCAGTACGTGTCTTAAACATCAAAGAGTATCTAACTTACTATGCCACATTTTGCCTAACAGTACTGTAACATTGGATAATGTTAGAATATTTCTATACTTTGTTTGATGTCTTTACCAGAGCAAGGTATACTTGTACTTTGTATTTGCTATTCAGAATGATGTTAAAAGTATGTTAAAATTTTGTGTGCTGGTGCATGCTAAAGTATTAAAAGTATAGCTTGTAATTGAACGTGCAATGTTATCTGACAATGACATAATGTGGTAGATCATTTGAAAATTTATCAATGACTTACACTTGCCAGTTGTTAAGATGTTTAGTCCAGAATTTACAGAGTGTATAAATTTAAATTCCATGGAAATATAATAGCAAGCATAACAACTATGTTTAAATCATACTGCATTTATTTAAGGATCGATATAATGTTTAAATATTAATAAAAAGGGAATATTGTTCAAAATGATAAGAATGAATCTACCATGTATATTGTACACGAGTGTAGCCAATGTTTCTCCAAAATATATGATAATGATATTGGATACTTTGATGAGTCATGCAGGATGACACTTAACATATGCTAGCTTTTGATTGTTTTTTATAGTTTAATAAAAAAAAAAAATAAGAAGCAAAATAAGGTTAAAAGAAAACAATGTCTCACCCAAATACAATCGCATTTTCAAGTTCAAATTATGAAATGCAAACTTTGAAAATACATCTAAAATAATTGAATTAAAATATATATATATGAACTTGTAAATGAGATTAAGTTGAGTAAACAACCAAAATATCTCCGTATGTTTCCAAAGAAGAACTTACCTTTGAGAACCCTAAAGGTTGACTTGTCACAACATTGACCTCCGGATTCTGGTCCCGCTATAATACAACAACAACATAAACAAAACCGCTAGTCTATGTATGCCTTTCTGCAAAACTAAGCAGAACCTCGCATGCTTGGCAATGAAAAATGTTCACGTGCAATGTAGAGTCGGCATCAGATATGACTCCCCAGTGACTTTGCCGCCGTGAGGAGAAGCTTCAATTTCCATGACTCCCTCAAAATTCTTATAGAGAAAGTATGACTGTATGTCGAAGATCTTTTTATGTGTTCAAGACGCAACACACCGCCGAGACACGACGGACGGAGGGGGCAATTTGGTCATCTTGGCAACGGTCGCACGCGATAAAAAGGCAATATTTATCTGAATTGAGAGCCACTCTTAGCTCATCGGTGGGGCTTCTCAACTGTGCTATATTGTTCTGTGACGTAGTCACCTGTCTTTCTTCCTCGCTTTGTCTATCTTTCTTTCTTTCTAATCGGGGCAGGTGACAAGCAGCTGTAACAGTTGCCTCCTCTGTCCGTGTGCCTCGGCGGTATGTTGCATCTTGAACACATAGAAAGAACTTCGGCATACAGTCATACTTTTTCTATACGGATTCTGAAAGATGGTGCATGAGAAGGAAAGCTTCTCCTCACGACGGCAAAGTCACTGGGGAGCCATATCTGACGCCGAGTGTACAAATAGTGCCACTTTGCGACCAACAAGCGTAAATATGATGTTTTACTCGAGAAATCAAAATGCATCTACCTTTATGAAGATGAGAGATAAAAAGAATGATCCATGAGAGCTAAAAGGTACCAAAGTCCAAAGAAATTAATATGGTCTCAACTGTATAGATACAAATATGATATGGAAAGTTGCTCTCGCAGAAAATGCACATACAAAGATGAAAATTGCTTATTTATAATGACCCTCCCTATGACTCATGGCTTGCTTGTATCACCTTATAAATAATGCACTTTTTTGTACAGACTGTTAAACAATAACTCTCTATAGTACTAAAGAGATTTAGTACTCCTTTAAATTATGATTTTTATGCTATATGATATGACACGCCCTGAAAGTGTTAGGAATACTCAACTTTCAATGTTATGGATACAATATTTCTGCAAATTATTGCTGATAAACTAGATGATTGGTTTGAGGTGCGACACATATTTCGCTATGCACCCGTCCTTTGATTTACGCAGATTATCTGTTTTTCAAATTACACGAGTTTTTTCTTTTATGCGTAAATAAACTTTATCACTATGCAAAAATACTAACAAAAAAAAACAAAACGCGGATTTTGTTTATGAAAATATTCATTTCAGACATTTTAACAGAAAAATTTTAATGAAAACTCCGAAAAATCATAATAAATTTTATTCGTTGTCAATCAATCTACTCTTTCTAATTGGCATAAAATTACTAACTTTGTTGACCGAGTTAAACTATTGTTTCTTACAAAGTATAATCACCAATAGTGGAAGAGAGAACACTGCGAAAAATGGAAACGGTGTATAATAAGTCCGCCTAAACGGAGGGGTTATTCACCGAATAAAAAGGGAACCCCGTAAATCGAGGGACGGGTATACTAAGTACGAAACGTTGAATTTGTCACGATTTGACATCAGACTTACATTGCACAATGTACATCTTACAAAAACGTTATTTTTTGTTTAGTGCAAGACATTTAAAAGCTTGTATACATTGCCAATTTTCTCATAGAACAATTTAAAACTCACATTGAATTCTATAGAAAGCTGTAAAATATTGAAATCTATTTTACGTATTTGTTATAGTAATTTGAATAATTTAATATTTCTATAATGGAAGACATATCGTTGACCTAAATATTCATCCGAAGTTCGAACTTCTGTTAATGGTCATATAATTGACCAGAATGAAAGACGTATAAGTAATATTACCTGTAAGTTATGATATTCACGGCAATCTGCAGTCGTTGCCTGTTTGCATCTCCCGCAACAGCAGTTGCAACAGCAACAACAACAGAAACAACAATAACAAGCGGTGACAACTGCACAGAATGCCAATAGTGCCTGTAAATAACAATTATTTTAAAAATAATTTACTTTATATGAAATGTTGCATATCTAATATGGATTTATCAAATGAATTATACTTTGCACCATCCAGAAGTCACAACAAAGTAAGCATTAACATTTTCTTCTCCAAACTGCTCGGCGACGTACAGGCCAAGAGATCCATAGTTGTCATATATATTGCGTTTTGTTAAATCCGTTAAGATGGCATGTGCTCTATTTATTTCCTTGAACTACAAAACAGAAACATTGCTAATTATTGAATTTAAAAATACTATTAAATGCAAATAAAAATGTAATAATAGTCCTGCATAGTCCTGTTCCTTGTAGCTAAATTGAGGATTAATTATAGAAAGAAAATTTGCAATATTCAAAGCACCTTAACCTAACATTATCGACACATTTAAAAAGCAATACCTTTTCTACTGCTTCAGGGTTATTTGGGTTCTTATCAGGGTGATATTTAAGCGCTAGTTTTCTATAAGTTTTCTTTATTTCTTCGGGTGTTGCTGTTTTAGGAAGGTCCAAAATTTGGTAGAGGGAATCCCCCGCGGTGCTATGAAAATAAGTATTAAATTAATAATATTTAATATGTATTTTCAGAAGTAAAAGTTTATATCTTGCTGCCACATCTATTTTACAAATCTACCTTTGAGAATCTTCATGATAATACATCACGGTAAATGTAGCATGAATACGAAGAGAAATTATACATTACTTCCAGAGATAAAAAAGAATTAGTCACATTTCCTCAGAGTAGGCAAGATAATCCCTATTTTATCTCTGCAATTATATATAACATGATACTCGGAAATATCAGGAGATATCATAGGCTTCCATTGCAGCAAACACAAAAAAGATATGAAGTACCATGTCAGATACAATTTTTTGTTTCTATAAAGTTATAAGAATGACAGCAAAACATTTATATATTCTAAAATAGCAAAACTTTGAAAATATCTACTGTATCATCAGTTTTATTTAAAAGTAAAATTATTATTGCAATTTTGTGATCATTTCTAGCTATTGTTTAAAGTTTCTAAAAAAAAGTATAGTATCATACTTCGAACATAAAAGCAAAAACATTTTACTTTCGTTTTTTATGGAAAAAACTATTAATTCTAAAACATAAATGTTTGGTAATGAATTAAAGGCGGATTTCGTCAATGTTTAACCGAGAACACGTTCGTGTTACCGCGAAGCATAACATTTCCTGTATCATAATAATAATGTTATCTTTCCCAAAGTATTATATAATTTTACATGAAATGTGTTATCAGTTAATAAAAATTAATTTGACTAACCTACGAAAAAAATATTTTTAGATATTTTGTCCGATTCGCAAATGATTCGCGTAAACGATCAAGCAAACTAAATTCAAATGTGACAATAACGATGGAACGTCAAACGTAGTGCATCATCGTAAGAGACAAGACATTGTCAATTTAGTATGTCATAAAAGCGCATCAGAAATTGAAACATCGGTTTTATCGTACCACATAACCTATGCAGCCTCGTAGTTACGAAGCTTTTATCGATTTTTCAAATAAACGAAGACGTAACGTGCGACAGTGATATTCTTATATGTAAGAGAAGAAACAGAGTTCTATTAGAAGGAAAAATCACGAACCGCCGTTATCGCGTTATCTCATACCCTAAGCTTTATCCCTTGACGGGACGGGTGTATCATTTACTTACGACATTTTTCTCTTATCCATGGTGTTTCGTTAATGTTTTCTACAAAATATCTTAAAGAATGCAACGCGGATTATCTTCGCACGGACTACCGACACGCAGGATTATGCGAAGGAACGACGTATCACTACACGCACATTTTTCCAACGGTTTCTCGTCTACGAGGAAAATACGCGCACTTCTCGGTGTTACGGCTTTGAGCAAGCATCGAAAGCGATTCAATATTTTAGTACTGAAAATGGACACGCAAGCGTTAGCAGAAAAGAGCTTGCCACGACACGTTTTAGAGGAAACAGGACCTCTAACCGAATTCCATGATGATCGAAGCGCTACCTGGTAGTAAGTTTGGTCGGTGAGTGCGGCCCTATGCTAAAAAATTTAAATTTAAAATTTATAAAACACCCGACACCATCCCTTAAAAAGTACAAAATAATAGCTTAAAATTATTGTTGACCCTTACATGCGTTGGAGGACCGCTAGGTAAACAAAATACAGAGTTAACTGTGGGGGGACTTAGCGGGCCCCCGATGTATTTAAGAGTCAACAATAACTATTCTTTTTTATTTTTTAAGAGATCGTTTTGTGTCTGGGTTTTTAAAAATTTTTAATTTAAGTTTTACTTATATCTTTTTAAACTTTATTTTGTCTATGAAAATCCCTAACCCATTTCGGAAAAGAGCTCATAACTTTTAAACGGCTATTTTCATTAAATGCAGCACGCGTCAAGATAACAGAGACACTATGGTTGCGTTCAGCAGATGCGTGATAGTTGTAACGAGAGGACGTATTTCGTCCAACTTCATTTTGTATATGGGTTTTAAACTTGCGCAAACAACTACGCCTCATCTGGACGCAACAAAAATAAACCCGCAATTCGAAACACCCGACTCGTGTAAGCTCCCAAAGATTCGGGAGCTTTAACAACGATGATGTCGAGATGATGCCGAAAAACCTCAAATTTTATGATTTTCCTTGGTCTTTCTACTTTCGAATGAGCCATCAACCATGACATTCGGCAAATATGCTAAATTATATAAGTGGATTCACGTCTTTCATTTTATGAAAGTAGGGAAAAAGCCGCCATACCGAGGTGTTCTCTGGACTTTCCCCTTTCGAACGAGCCATAGATCATGCCATTCGGCCGAAGATTGGGGGGTCTGGACTTTAATTTCTAAAGGGTCGATCCCAAAAAGTCGATTTTCTGACATCCGGATTTCGACTTCGTCCGCGCGAACTCTTCTACCGAGTGCAATTTTCGACCGATCTGCACGTTCAATGGCTCGTTCGAAAGCTAAGACTTAAAGCTACAAGCACGTGTAACTATCATTCGGCTATGGAAATTACTTGAGGAGATATAAGTGTCTAAAGTTGAAAAAAGGAAAGTGCAAAATGAGCATTTTTGGTGCTCGCTTAAACTCTTCTAGCTCCATGAATTCTCGGCCGATTCTAATGATTAGAAATGCGTTAGATAGATAGAAGTTCAACCTACAAGATGATACCCGCACGGTATGGCTATGACAATCAGAACGAGAATGGTAAGCTTGCAAACTTTCGGAAGCTTTAACGACGATGATGCTGAGATGATACGGAAAAATCCCCTATCCTATGGTGTACCCTGGACCATCCCCTTTCGAACGAGCCATCGATCATGCCATTCGGCCGAAGATTGGAGGGTCTAGACTAAAATTTCCAAAGGGTCGATCCCAAAAATGTGTGTCGGTAAAAAATGTCATTGCCGGTAAAAGAAGGAAATGTCGGTAAAAAATGTCATTGCCGGTAAAGGAAGGAAATGTCGGTAAAAAATGTCATTGCCGATAAAAGAAGGAAATGTCGGTAAAAAATGTCACTGCCGGTAAAGGAAGGAAATGTCGGTAAAAAATGCAATTGTCGGTAAAAGAAGGAAATGTCGGTAAAGAATCATTCTTTACCGACGTGACTTTGATTTTTTACCGACATTTCCTTCTTTTACCGACAATTGCATTTTTTACCGACATTTCCTTCCTTTACCGGCAGTGACATTTTTTACCGACATTTCCTTCTTTTACCGGCAATGACATTTTTTACCGACATTTCCTTCCTTTACCGGCAATGACATTTTTTACCGACATTTCCTTCTTTTACCGGCAATGACATTTTTTGAGTATGGAATATTGTTTCTATTTCGTTGCTTTTATTGATTAAATAATCTTGAGGAATTATAAATGAATCATTTAACAGTTCTTCTAGTTAATTATAAAATTTGTTAAATATTAGCGCTCTTGATATTTTTCCGGTGATTTACCAATGGAACAGAACGTTTATAGTAAAGATGAAATTATTATGATATTTTTCAGGAACTATTTTCGAGTAAGTTACAATCAAAAAACAAGACATTAATAATTATAAACTATATAATCTATCGATCTGAAAACTCTGTGTGCATTATGAACAAAGTATTCGACAACATGCGCGTGTAACATTTCAAACGGAAAGATCACCTACATACGTTTTAATTTCTAGTCTCATGTTAACGATCAACTTAATTATAACGAATGCTTAGTTATAACACTGTTACGAAATCGATGTAATTCCGTCTATAATGAAATCTGCATAATCCGTCCCACGGCTGCATCGAATACACGTCGAAGCGTGAAATTGTGCGAGCCTTGCGTCGCTATCGAGATAACACCGTCGGAGTAACGCTGATTCACGAAAAGATTGATGATCCTTTTTTCAAAATTCTCCCCCGACTAACCTTCGCGCTTATTCAAATCTTACCGACTTTTCAACAGGTTAGAAAATATCGATCGCTGTAAAAACATTCATCACTTTCATCCGTCAATCGTGATTCGTGGCACGTGTCTTTTCTCTAAGGCGCGATAGCGTACCGCGTATGCCTCTACGATTGCTCGTCAATCTTTTTCT
Source organism: Ancistrocerus nigricornis (assembly GCA_916049575.1). Classification (NCBI taxonomy): domain Eukaryota; kingdom Metazoa; phylum Arthropoda; class Insecta; order Hymenoptera; family Vespidae; genus Ancistrocerus; species Ancistrocerus nigricornis. The sequence continues at coordinate 2,906,087 of OU696668.1, read as the reverse complement.
TCAAATTATTCTTACGATATTCTATATTTCCATATTTAAATAGATATATACCTACATATGATACCAAGAAAATAAGACACGCAAGAGCGATCGAGATATTTAATTTTTATCGAGCTTGATAAGAAATAAAAGAAGTCTTAATACTCGCACATGCCTTCGAAGAATTTTATAGATCACATAAATCACTATGACAAGTTTTATGTATATTCGGTGCTTAGATTATGACGATGGGTCAACGATAAAATTGATTTGCGTGCGAATCGCGCAATCGCGAGCAGTGTCCCCCGTTAATATCTATAAAAGGCATTCGCAACTCACAGAGTTTACTCGAAGCACGCGCGAGAGGATAATTCAATAAGTACGTACTTGCGTCAAATTGCGTTAATCGCGGGGATCTCGATCGTCATTAGATTTGACGCGAAACGATCGACATTCCAGCATCCTATTTGCCTTCCTCTATACCGATAATCATCTTAGGAATCATCAAACCCGGTGAATCGTGCCGGCCATCATCGATCAGCCATTTTGCTTTTACATCAATATTACTTCCTTACAAAAGATCTTAACGAAGAAACGAAGAAATAAAATGAAAAAAAAGTACAACAATTTTTTGTAAAGAATTTTCTTTACATTTTCCTTAATTTCAAAATATTTTAGACAATCGACCATCTTATTTCTAATCCTCGTTTATCCTCTTACCGAGGATTTTAAATTCCATCCTGCGAAATCCTCAAATTATGAGATAAAACGATGAAATAAAAAAAGAAAACTTTATCCAGGGAAGAGAGTTTTGTGATATTTTTCAATATACGAAAAAAATTCGGAAATCCTGGATTTCGTGAAAAGTTATAAAAAAGCCAGTATGCGTGCTGACGTTAGTGGTAGTAGTACCAAGTGATTTGGTAACCCCTCGTAACGCGCCATTTGAATAGCCCTTGGAGAGTATCGACGGAGCAGCGAGAGAGGTGTCGAGGGTGGCCAAAGAGAGAGGGTGGGACTTCAACGTTAATAAGCATGCGCGAACGCGCCATCTATAAGAGGGTAAGCTCGGCTCGGTCCGACTCCAGTTTTGCCCGCGGTACCGGGTATCGCGCACCTCGTTCTTCTTCTTCTTCATCGTCCTCGTCGTTTCTCATTATCGTTATCGTTCTCTCTCTATATATATATCTCTCTCTCTTTATCTATCTATCTCTCTTTCTCTCTCATTCTCTCCCTTTCCCACTTTGTCATCCGCATCATCATCGACATCCTACCACCACCACCCCTTTCTTACACCGCCCCGTTCTCATATTTTCCTTCGTTGCTTTCCCTCGAGGACGATATTGTCATGATGATGCTTCCCGGGCTTACCGAAGTTTAAGGAAGAAGAAGGAAGACAGAAAACAAATAGCTTCTTCTTATTCTTATCCTTCGTTCATCCCTTCCCTTCTTTTCTGACACCACGAGAGCGAATCATCGGTGTCGACGTCAGCAACATCGTCCTCGTAGGATACTAACAGTAACTACTCCTGGATACAAACGTACGCAACGTTCTTATAGTGATACTCGATGTTTTTTGATGTTAGTTTCATCAGCCCTAAATCGTTATCCGAAATTCACTTTATTTTCAATTGTACTTGAAATTGTTCACCTTATCTATTCACTCCCGTTTAATCTCTTTGACAATTCGTTTCTTTTTATACAGTAGGATATTTGAGTTTACAGGGGTAAAGAGGGATAACGGGGTTGTTTTAGGACGCGATAAAGAGAGCTGACGACGATTTTATGCTCACTTATCGCGAGATCGCGAGCTCTCGGCGTTGACGAGGAAAAAGTACGGGCTCTTTATATAAATTTTTTTTTTTTTCTTCTTACAAGGGGGAACAACATCGTTCGACGTTGTCAACAGGCTCGTTGTCTCCGGAGTAAAGAGTGAGAGAGAAGTTCGTCGGCAATTCGTGATCCTTTTTTCTCCCTCTGATGATAAGACGTGGAACGTAACGTGGAAAGAGCCTCGTGACTGTTTTTTACGATTGTCTTGGGTGTGAGGGTGATTTTAGTGGACCACAAAATCACGGAGCACTATAGAACAGTTTAAATGGGATTACAAGGGCAAAGTTTTTTTTCTTACGGATTAGTATACTCCCCTTTTTCTTAACCCTTCGTTTGTTTAGTCTCACAGATACATCTCAATTAGTTTGACTTTGTTTTCTTAACTGGTTTCCCAATCGACCGATAGAGTGAAACATCGAGTGGTAGTGTTCCTTATTCCAAGTGCGAATCAGATGTGCCGTACGTTTTAATTGAACGGCAAAAGGGTTTAACCTGCATGTGTGAGTGAGTGCGTCTGCATGTGCTTGGTCTTACCGATTGTCTCGTAAAAATACTTTATGAAAGTGCCGCCAAGTGTCAAAGTGAATGTTGTAGTATCGGTAAAACGGAAGGTTTATCGGCTCGTTGAAACTTTTAACGGAGCGTTAACGAGTACCGAAACTCTCCTTGATCACAGCCCGAACGAGTACTTTTTTCAATAACGTCGACTTTTTCTTCAAAGTGTTTAATATGTACACACATATATACATATTTTTGCTTATTTTTTTTTTTTTCCTTAGAGCGAATTCCTGCCCTTTTGCCGATCGTTAACACTTTGACTGCCACCGAATTTTGTAAGAATTTCACCCCGAGTAATCGTAATAAAATTTTCATTATTTCAAGTATATAGTAATAAATTATGTGTAATATGGTTAAATATTCTCTATATTCTCATCACTAGTGCCTTTATATCGCTGGTAGTTATCCATGATTATCGATGGTGATCACCACAGTGTCACTGAAAAAATAAGTGGTGGTCAAAGTCTTAATTAATGTAGAGAAATAATTAGTTTGGTATTTTTGCATGTTAGATCGATGTATTAGGTAAGTACGTTCGAGTTAATACGTACGTATTAATGTATTGTGTATTAACCTTTAAAAGCAACCATCATCGCTCATGAGTTTCTCGAGTTAAATCAAATTTGAAACGATTAATATTTTCTCGTATTTGAACGTTTCCCTCGTTATGTCGAAAGCGTATAGGCGCATAAACGTACGCATATATTAACCTTTATCATTTTGGATCGCTTTTATTGATATATACGAGGGAGGCTGATGCACTCCGAGCAATTTCGAGCGTAATATAAGGGCAGTGCCTTTCGAAAATGAACGAGCTCACGAGGGAGAAGGAAGCGAACAAGCACTGGTACGATTTTAATCCTGGCTACTTATGCCGTTATTTCGATCGTTTTACTTTATGTTCGTTAACGTACGAACGCGCATATACGGTTATTCCCAGACGTATTCGGAACCCTATAAAGCAGAATTACTTTGTTACATTATAATTTAATTAAACAATTTGAATTTTGGCGAAAAAATTGAAGGATCAGTTCACTAGAATAGTGGCATTATTAGAATGCCACTATTTTCTTCGTAATTTCGCAAATTTTGATATTTTTACAAAATAACGAGAACACGATATCTAATAAATTAATTTTTCTATTTTCCTACAAAAACTCATTTTGTATGGTTCAATTATAAAAAAGTTATTATGCTTTAAAAAGCATACACTTACTTTTGGTTCTCACCGTATGCACGCTATCAACGAATTTCGCTTTTTTCTAACGGTTAGCGGTAGCATTTGATGGATACAGAAATTATACGCGTACTTCCATAGATAATCAAAGTCTCGCGGTACGTTGATGATCATCGTGCATATATCAAAGGATAGTTGGAAAATAATGCAAAGATGAGATCGTCGCTGTGAGATGAGCGCGGCGGTTCAACTTTTTGCTCTATCGAAAAAATTTGCATTTTAGATGCAATCCCGTCTAACTGCAGGTAACTGCGAAACTAAGGATGAATTTGAATGGGCAGCCTTTCCAATCTATCGTTCTATTTAATATTAATCGAATTTTATTTTATACATAGTCTTTCATATTTTTCTAAATCATGTGACCTGCTGCGGGGTAAGTTGTCTCACGCCATGGGGCAAGTTTTTCAAGGTTTCCAAAGAAAAATCCTGATGTATCCATCATGATTTTTGTCAAAATGGTCACCACCGCCGATTTCAATGTTTAATGGCCCATTTTAAAGAAGAAAGCATGTAGAATACTGTCCCGTTGTCCGTTTTTCGATATCGTTGCGGAGTGATGAGAAATAAATTTTGAAAGTGTCGGAGTATGGGCCATTTTCAAGCTAAAAACTGCTCTATCTTTCGAACCAGCCATCCTATCCAAACGCGGCTTGCATATTCGTAAAGTAGAGACTTTCCCCTTTCGAATGAGTATTTGATCGGGCAAATTCGAGATACTTCGATTTTTGACAAAAATCCTGACCTATGCATCATGATTTTTGCCAAAATGGTCACCACCGCCGATTTCAATGTTTAATGACTCATTTTAAAGATAAAAGCATGCAGAATAATGTTCCGTTGTCCGTTTTTCGATATCGTTAAGCAATGATGAGAAATTAATCTTTTAAGTGTCGGAGTATGGGTCTTTTTCAAGCTTCAAACTGCTGTATCTTTCGAACCAGCCATCCTATCGAAACGAGACTTGCATATTCGTAAAGAGGAGACTTTTCTCTTTCGAACGAGTATTTGATCGGGCAGATTCGAGATGCATCGATTTTTGACAAAAATCCTGATGTATGCATCAAGATTTAGAAAGAAAAAGGCATGCAGAATACTGTCCCGTTGTCCGTTTTTCGATATCGCTAAGCAATGATGAGAAATTAATTTTTTAAGTGTCGGAGTATGGGTTGTTTTGAAGCTTAAAACTGCTGTATCTTTCGAACCAGCCATCCTATCGAAACGAGACTTGCATATTCGTAAAGAAGAGACTTTCACCTTTCAAACGAGTATTTGATCGGGCAAATTCGAGATAATAATGTTTTTTTAAATTTTACCGTATAAATTATGACAACGATGTAGCGAGAGTAGCGAGTAGTGGAGTGAAAAGAACCAAGATCAAGTCAAGATCTTGAAAGTCTTCTCAGTAGCGAAAGTCCATCGCTACTAAACGTATACAATCGCGCATATTTGCAAACGCGCGAACTCTTAATGCACGTTTTTACTTATTATTCGGCCCCGTTGCAAAAAAGAACAGCTACGGCAAAAGTGTCCAGAGCTAGCGCGAAAACTTTTTCAATTTGGTGTTGGTTTCAGTGGTCGGCATGAAACGATGGGAACTCTTGAATCGATTTTTTGATCGTTCCACGCTGCCGAGAGTAGCTTGCACGTTCATTGTATACGAAACAAATCGCGTACTCGCTTTGCTCGAACTGTTAAACTCACTCCTCGTAAGCTGATTGTGAATCACGGAGTTGTGCGAAGGACGATCTCGACGTTCGTTTAAACTATGACGTTAGACAAATAGGAGGGAACTTGTAATTTATTCGGTACAATTAGTCCAGGGACTCTCTCATTGCTACTGGACTAACGAGTTACGCGATTTAGCGTTAGTAGCTTTTTATTATTTTTCGTGTTTGCGAGCCATAGACTTTTACGCAATTACCATTACTCGGATTAAGTAACGCTAGGTTATACTTTGTTTCTTTATTCTCTCGGTACACGCTTCGCATATCACGAAAATATCGCGATGGCGACTAAACTCCAGCTACTAATCTAATTTTCTCATCCCCTTTACACGCGATCGGATCGCGTAACACATAATTTAACGCGATGGCATCGACGACGGCGATGACAGCAACGACAGAATGATTAGACGAGTAGAACGATTCTCCGTTGGGTAACTAGAACTTTTCGCTGAAAACTTTGGAGAGCTTCATTTGTTCTCGGAATCCTTTAATCTCCTTGTAATTTAATGCACGTTCCACCTGGGTGAGAATCTTGATCTTGATTTCGTGGATCATTTGTCGAGAATCGAAATTCACGCGATGGTTGGAAGGTATGTATGCTGTACATATATACTTTGGGTACATATGCGCATATATTCATCTTCTTCAACGAAAGGACACCATCTCGAGAAGAATCTCCGTCCATTTAGACCGATTCGATCAGATTCATCGAGTTTTCCTCCTTCTCCAACTTTCATTCTCGACTTTGACGAAAAGTTCTCGCGTAATAAAGGAGAAAGATCGTGAAATTCAAAGAATCCAATCTAACGAAACGATCGAAATAACGTCTTTATCTTACTCTTTCTCTCTCTCCTCTTTTAGACGAAGCGAACACCCAAGCGATTTATTTAAGGAACGCGATCTCCCCAAGATAACTCGACATTTCACGGGGATCATCGAATTCTCACGTCATTTAATCCTGCGCGTGTTGCGCGTAATCCGATGGCTCGACGTATTTCTACCCAACCTCGCTCAATACACTCTCACCTCTATTTCTATGCTTTCCATCCACGTTCTAAGCACGGGGTCGAGCAAAATGTATAATAAAGATAAAAAATATGGTTCAATGCGCGGTCTTCGAAAACGAATGGCTGAAAAGTTCCCTCGCCAGAGATATCTACCTGATTCACTTGCGAAGTAAAATTTATCGGCTAACGTATATTCCCATATACCTACACGTGGGAGTTTGGGTTATTTTCTCGACTGCGAAATAACTTTAAACGCGTTATCGTTCGCTATTAATAGTTGTTATCACGTGAGACGTAATTTTCGAAACAACGCGATCGTTTTGCTTACGTGAAAAATATCGACTTTTCGAACTCTCGTAATTTTCCCGAGAACTTTGCGTGGGAACCAGGAAAACGGATATAATAAACTTTTGTTACAATATTTTCACGTTACTCGTAATTTTTCATCGCGTTTACAAAGTCGTCCGATCAAATGGGGAACAGAAAAAAACAACGTCGTTTAAGATTTGATTTTCATTCGACAAATGTGTCGTTTATTGTAAAAGTGGTTTAACTCCGTATTTTGAAAATATGCATTTTATTGCTTAAATGGAATCTCATTCAGTTACATATTTTGTTATAAACTAGATAGTTAAGGTTGGAAAGGAATCTTCTTTTAGAATTTTAATTAAAAAAATTACTTAATTCTGATACACTCTTTTATAAAATAGATTTATTTAAAAAAAAACAAGGACGACAGATCCACTTGTACAATTTTCGACAAAACCTACACTCTACACATCAAGAAGAGCAGTCACTAACGTAAAGAAGAAAGATATGCAAAAAGCTCGTTATTTCAGAATTCAATTACAACCACTTTTACAATAAATATTCACATTTTGCCGTATTTAATCTAAATTAAATATCCTTTTCCCAGGAAAAATTTGTTATCTTTGGGATGGAACCAATCGTAATTAAAAACATTCTAGCATATTCCTTATAAAAGTTACGCGATCTTTCTTTTTCTGGATTATATTATGTCAAAAAAAAACACAATGCGGCTCGTTCGATTTTTCGCCAAAGAAAGAATAAAAGCGGCATACGCGAAGTTCTCACAAAGAGAACATCCATATTTTCACGTCATTTAGTCGGTATCACGTCCCATCCTTTCCTAAATCCAACCTCCAACCCATCTCTCCCTCATCCACCTCTTTCGCTTCCGCTTCCGTACATTATCGCACGGTACGTCATAGAGAAGACACGAAAGGATCATTTCTGGATGGTCTAATCTCCAAGCGTGAGGGAAAAGGCTCGAATGAACGTGTCATTACATCGAGAATGAACGTGAAATTAAGTGAGAATACAACCAAGGGTATTCTTTCGTGTTGACGAAGAAAATCCAAGTTCGTGTTATCTTTTGCACGTTTTTTCGCTTTTGAAGTTTCCCTAAAGGCAAGTAGTTTCGTGTAATATCGAGTGGTGAAAAATTGCCAAGTGATTTTACCGAGATATAGATGGACTAATCTACTTATATACCCTTCATCTTATTCCACTTCGAACGAATATCCTCGCTTGAGTCACTCGAATTGGTCTTCAACAGTGGTCCCTCCACAAAATCACCAATTTAATTCCCTTATGGAGCAAATAGGTATCTGTTGCTGGGTTAGTTCCCTCAAACGGAGGGACTTTCTTCTCGTGGCTAGTTGCCAAACGATCTCCATAGGTACGTCGGGGAATACGATGGATGCGTTCTCGACAAGAAGACTACTACCGGAAAGAGAACGTAGTCTCGTGCCGTTAAGTATGCCCTAGATGGAACTCGACAATTTCTTCCGGCTAATACGTTTCGTACGACAATGTTCGACGATTTCATTGATGGGAATCTATTTCCTAATTTATTCGAGAACGTTTTCCACCCTCGAACTTTCTATCCTCGATGATTCGACTATTTCAGGCGTCGAACGTACAAGTTTTTCTCTGAATTCGGAAACAAACTCCTAGCGTGTATTCTAAAGTCCAGGTTCAACTTTTTAGAAGCACCTACCTACGAATTGAGGGGGGTAAGCAGGGCTTGAGTGGGGTGTAAAGTTAACTCGAGTCAATCGCAAAGTTCCCGAAGGTAATCGCTTGGTTCTCGCAATCTTCTACGTCCGAACGTCCATTTAGTTCGCGATTTCATTAGTAAGGTATCGAAATGAATCCGTGATCGAGAAGAGTGAGCAAGGGTAGAACGTGGCCCCATAGGTGTCCTCATTAATTTCGAGGTACACGACAAGTTTCCTTAATCGATTCGGAATGTTCGTGTCGTTCGAACGCCATTGTTCCGAATCGATATAACGTTATAGGAAACTCGTAGATACTCGAGAACCTCTTACCCTTCAAACGTTAAAGTTCGCTCTTTTTCGATAGGCGAAATTTCAATAAACGCTAACCCAATCCCCATCTCACCACCTTCCAATCTTCTGCTCGTTCCAATTTCGGTACGAATTCGAGTCTCGTGTGAGATCTCGATATACAGGGTGTCCGGTTCTGGGTGTTCAAGGGGAAAACTACATGTGCACAAATATGACTTGAGTCGAAAAGTCTAATAAACTTTTACGAAATTTAGTTTAATTAACGAGTTATTAACTAACAAAGACTGGCCAATCACGGAGAAGAGAAGCGATCGACGAACAAAACGGCTCACTCGAACTCGATAATAGGCGAGAGTCGAAGCGGTTTTTTATGGAATTTTACTTATAATGCTTCGTCTCTCGCCTAGTATCTGCTACTGTTCTCCGTGATTGGCAGATCTTTCTTAGTTAATAACTCGTTAACTAGACTGAATTTCGAAAAAGTTTATTAGACTTTTCAACGTAAGTCGTACTTGTGCAAATGTAGTTTTCGGCTGAGGTAGTTGATGTGAGACACCCTGTATATAGGAATACCCTCGTCGTCGAATTTTCAACGTTTTTTAGTAGGTAGGAACTATTCGTAAAAAGTAATACGTATTTTTCTTTGAAAAAAACTTTCGTTTCTCTGGTAAGATCGACAACGGCTAGAAAGGGGTATAGTAAACGTATAAGAGTTGAAAATATGTCTGTACAAGAAAACACGCTTGTCTTCAACGTATATACCTACATAGATGTATTGCGTACCTACGATGTTCTCGCGGTTAAGCTGACGTTTCTTGTGCGCGTAAATCCACCACGGGTTTATTCTCCGTTTTGTTCCATTGTTCCTCTCGAAAATGTTTGTTCTCCCCTTTTCCTTTAGCGATCGTGTTCGCCTTTCCTTTCTCTTACCTTCGGTTCTTCCTTTCTTCATTTTATTTCATTTTAGTTTAAAGGGTCATGCTCGGTTGGAAATTTCAGAAAATCGTTTTTTTTTTTGCATTTTCTATAAGTATGAAATCTCGACAATATTCTCTGTAAGTTTCAAATCAATCTGGCAAAAATTGACGGAGTTACAGGCATCCAGAGGATACGCTGCACCCGAGAATTAAAGTAAACTTGAAACTTCAAACGCGTTTATTACGAAACTAGGTTTTCAAATGCGGTACCCAGGATGCTTTGAAAACTATCGTATCGATTTCCTTCAAATTTTGCAAACATGTAACAGATATAAAAAGCCCGTGTTGGATCGAAGGATTTTTTTTCCGAAGGTTAGTTACGGTTATATAGACTAAAAACCACTAGATTTATTCAATGAAAATCGGGATATTTACTTTGAATGTCCGCCATTTCGTTATAAATCCAAATATCGAAAAAGCGAACGGTCCAGTGTAGGATCATTGAACATAGTAAATATATCTTTTTCCTTTTGTTATATCAGACCTTCGTCAGACGTCATTGTCAAGATTTGTACCGGACATACAAACATACAAGCCGAACTAATTAAAAGCTTGTAACTTGTAAAAGATAGAATAGTGTGAGCAAATTCATATCCAAGTTTAATGTGCAGCTAATTCATATTAAACGGGTTATATTCTTTCGTGCATGAAGATTAGCCATGATCCGAGACTAGAAACAAAAAAAAACAACAGATGACTAATATATGACTGCACGCATTTGCTACCGCACGATCGAATATCGTCGATGTATATTTCAAAAGAATGTACTTACGCGTCGTGACAGCCGGTCGATCCTCCTTCCCCCTAGACCCTTCCTCTCGTTTTTCCATTTGACAGTGATGTACGAAACTCGTGCTTTCGATCAGGTTTCCATATAGAAAGAAAAAAAAAAAAATAGAAAACAGCACGTCCGATATGTCTATTTGCTATAAAGGTTCTTGGATCTCTTTGATATTGGTTGGAAGTATCCTAAAAACAGTGATGCTATGAACCGAAATAATCGTCTTCCGAGCGATATACGTGCTGGTTTACTTAAATCTAGAGTTAATAACATAAATTTTATGCTGAAAAATATGAGGAAATTATGTGAAGGATGTTAAGGATGATCCCTTGTATAATACGTTTCTTTTCAAGAACACGGTCCAATGATTTTTATACAAGTAATGTCATGTGTCCTACAATATAATATCACGTTGTTGTTTTTTAACAAAAGTTTCGATTTGAGGACAACGTTGAAACCAAGAGTCACGTCAATTAGGAAGGACAACTCGTTCGAGCGTTCGTGCCAAGAAAGTTTTTTTCCCACCTCGCTTTCTTCTTTTTATTCTGGATTGGCGACCCTTACGATATAGAATACGTATACCGCTCGCATCTACTTTGCTCTCGAGCGATTCCAGCGGGAACGTGCGAGAGGGAAAAGGCGCGGAAATATGTCGCGACGAATACGGATGCCGATGAGAAATTTGTCGGTTCGATGGATTACGTACTTCCTCTTTCTCACACGTTTTCTCTCTTTCTCTCTCTCGATAGTTCTTTCACCTCTGACCTTTCGTCCTTTCTCGGAGAAGAGATTATGGAGATTGTCGCTTCAAGTCAATAGAAAGAAGAGAGATGAAAAGAGAGATTGAAAAAAAAAAGACGGTGAGCTCGTAGAAACAAATGAAATGCGCATTAGGAGTGTTCCTTAGCCTCCCTTAGCTGCATATATGGCATCATGAGTTCTAGCTTTTCCTCTTTTTTTTTTTGTTTTTCTTTTTTCACTCTCACGAACTTCTCGAATAAAGCAGGATTCTTTGCTGCTCTTCCATCGGCCGAAGGATAATTGATTTTCGTGGAAGGACTTGCTTGCATTTACGTACATACGCACGGACACACCTATATACATGTACATGTATGCAGATACGCGTAAGTCGTGGTGGCTCGTTGGTTTTTTTTAAATGAAAGAGCTTGCCTGCTCTTTCTCCACATACCGAACGTACCAGCTTCATTTTGTTTCTTTTATTTTTTTTTCATAGGAAGGAGAAAAAGCCGATGGACGGATTTTTCTCCGGGAAAATAGATTCGTCGTTGGGAAAGAGGACAAAAACTTCGCGATAAATCGAAGGGAATTATTGACTCGAAACTTCCCTGCGTCGATTTTATCGATGCGTTACCGATAGAAATCACGCTTTCCTTGTAGCCGTGTTCGTGCACTCCGTTTTACGTCAGACAGGAAAAGTCCTCTCGAGTTGGTGTACGATTTAGAAGACGGGATCGACAAGTTATTTTTCCAGCTTCCCCCTTCGTATTTTTCGAGGCAACATCGTACATTCGTTTTACGTAAATCGCGTGGCTTCGATTCGAGAAATCGAACAAGAGACGGAGAAACGAAGTCTCTTTATTTTCTTCTTATTCGCAGGCTCGCCCTCTGTGATCTTCGACGCGAAACATAGCTTAGTGGCCCTCAGGAGAATCGAAGATGAAGATTAAAAAAACGTTCCCTTTGATATCCATTCTGCCGTCAACTTATACCGACTGTTTACTACTTAAACTCGATGGGCTTTTATATCACTCGTTCGCTCTTTCGTTTAGACTTTTTCTTTTATTCTCTGTTTCCTTTCTCAATACCACTCAATACTCTCTGTCTCCCTTTCTCTCTCTATAGACATACGGATAGATATGAGTGGTACAACCGGGAAGATTATAATTTTATGTAAAAAGTCGAAAATAAAAAATAACATTTTTTTCGTTTTTGAGAAAAACGACTTTAAAAGTTCATGAGATATGCATGCACTCAACTATGTCTTCACTCAACGAATCGGTTTATGTTTGTAAACATTGCCGATGTCATGACTTTTGCTAACTACTTATTTTTGTTGTTAATATAATTGGTAATTAAGGATACAGAAGACAGAATTTTTTAATTGGAATATTAATTCTATGTACAGCTTTTAACATGTTTCGAGTCTTTAATTCTTTAAATACCGGAAAATCTTTTCTTTCAATTAAAATTTAAACATTCGTTCTTATTATGTATTCCTAATTACAAATTATAGTAACAATAAAAATTAGTAGTGAGTCATGTTATTGGCTATTAAAAACCTTATGTACTTTTAAAATCGTTTTTCTCGAAAACGGTGCCCCGTATGATAAAATTTTATTCCCAATTTTCGATGTATATAATATACTTGATGTGCGTATATACATATAAGACCCACGTGTACCAACTGAGAGGTAATTAAACGCGACAACGTATCCAGTAACGAATGAGTAAAAGTAGCGTACGGGGAATTGTCGCAATGCGAACGTCGTTCGGGACGTGAATAAAGCGTTAGCTAGAATGAAGGGATGAACACTCTACGGGCTAACGTAAATTCGTAAGCGCGAATTTATTTTCCCGCAATCGGGTTTTACGTATTCGCTCGAACACGAAGCCAAGAGCAAGCTGTCGGACGTTTTCGCGCGATCGAATTCGATGGATTACCGTTGAAAATTGAAGGGCAAAAAGGAGGCAGTTCCACTTTTACTCAATTTGGAAAAACTAAAAAGTTATTTAAAAAGTTTGTTTTAAACTTAAGTTCAAAATTTGTTATCCCAGCTATCGTTCATGTATTAATATCTGATTCAATACTATTAGCATGCCGAAAAATCTGTTCTATAAAGCAGATGTAACAGCAGGACTCGATTCTATAGTGTTATGAACAGTAGGCGATAAGTCCACGATAATGCAGCGTACACTCGAATGGAGTGCCTATTTTCGTGGACATTGGTAAAAACTGTCGATATGCAGTGCTATGATATCATTACGTATCATACAGCTGAAAAAGAAAAAAAAAGTGTTACCTCATTTTCGCTGCAAAGTCTTCCGTTAATCCTGATAAAGTATGCAATAATGTATACCTACATATAGTGACTAACGGAAATATTCGGATTATCTATAAAGTATAGTTATTTTTTTATAATTGAACCAAACAATAGTAAACTAATTCTTCTATTTTCATGCAAAAATTCATATTGTTTAGTTAAATTATAAAAAAGTTATTCTACTTTATAAAATGCCCGAATATATCTGTGAGTCACCGTATGTACCTATATCAAATACGGTTTCGAGGGATTTTATCAGTAAAATTCTAGAAAATCGATACAAACACGATACAGTTCTTTTTCTTCTTTGTATTCTTTTGATATCAACTCGTTGAGATAGCACTCAAAGATAAAAAGGGTCTCGCTCGTACCGTCAAACGCAAAGAAAGAAAAAAAAAGGTAAATAATGTCTAAGTAAAGTTAAGTGACGAAATGAAAAGCTATGATCCTTCGACTTTTTTCGCCGGTCTCTTCAAAAATGTTGACGTTTCTTAGCTGCTTGACATATCGTAGCCGTTGGCCATTTTCTTTTGAATCGCGAACATCACCACAGAAATGCAACGTCAGAAGGATAGTGGATCCTCGTATGGTATAGAGGAACGATAATGCTTGTCGCGTCTATCTTTCGCTCACCTTTATTCGAGAAAGAAAAATGGTCGTGCTTATGTACACCTACCTACAACGCGGCTTCTTCGTTTCTTCCATTTATCGTCGAGGACACCCCAGGCTTCTCCTTTTCTTTCCCTTCGTTAAATTTCTTTTTTTTTTCACTTCTTAGGTGACGACGACGGACTATTGAAATATTTTAATTGAAAGTGTCGGTAAAAAAATGCGTCGCTTGTGTTTATGGCTAGCAGGCGGAAGGAAGGAAGATAAAGTACAGAAGAGAAATCTCACACGAGATCAAGGTAGACAAGAGAAGAGGGAAGAGATGGATTTGAGAAAGAACACGATCGAAAAAAAGATATTTCTGAATGAAACGCGATGGTGGAAATATGATTACGAGGACTTTCACTCGATATCAAAATAAGAAGGACGGAGATATTACCGAGGGGAAAGAATTTCCAGGATCCCTGCGGCGTCTAATAAATTAAAAAACTTGGCTGAACTTTACCGGACGGTCTAGAAACCTTTTCTTTCTTTTTTATTTCTCTTACTTTACAGTTTTTGGCGGGATGCAGCATGATATTCGATAGATTAAAATATTCACTGCGAGTGTGGGGTTGAAACTGCTACCGAGTTTTTTCCTTCTCTCATTTATTAGATTATAAATGAAAAAATTCTACTGTTTCGAACAAACTCGATTATCTTTTGAGTTTTGCTATTTCATTAATATCACTTAAAACTTTCACGAAATCATGAAAGATTAGGAAACTATCATAAAGATTAAGAAGAACTCAAGGTATATATAAATCAATTTGGTGTTTCCATTTTGTATTATCATCACTTTCAGCGATGTAATGAAATCTTCGTATCACCTACCAAGTATATAAAGCATTTGAAGAGTTTAAGATTTGAAAAAGCTCGTGGAAGATTAAAAGCGGAGCTATAAAATAGTTGTAACGTATCATCGATCATGTAGAAGGACGGATTGCGGGTCTACTGCGAATCTCCATTTCCGTTTCCCGTAGGAAGCATTTCCCCGTCAGGTAACGGCCATCGCTCATAAGCAATTTCCAACTTGAAATTTCCTTCTACTCCTCTCGTCATCAATTCGCTTACTCATTCTCTTACGAACATTCGTTATCTGTTTTTACAGCCCCTTAACGAACACGAACGTTCTCCGTAACTTTTATCTCACCATTCTCGATTTTTACATCACCATCGCTAATTTCCAGATTGCTATGAACGTACCAACTACATTTTTTTTTAACATATCACACGTGCTTCGCCAGCGAATTTGACAGATGCCGGTTAAACAAGAGCATGAATAAAATCAATTTACGCTCACCTGCAACGTTACGCATTCGTGCTTTTATTTAATTAACAATGGTTCGATCGGATAATAACGTACGCCCTCATTTTGATTTGCATTCGAATTAATCATCTTCTCTCTCTCTTTCTCTTGCACACACTCACTCACTCATTTTCTCATTCTTTATTGCTACACAATTTGTTATTATAAGTACCTCGCAAATTCCTTCAACTCGTGGCAAAATTGGTATATTTACGAAATGTTTAACCGACTTCTACTTGTAACATTTAATACATCACAAAAGAGAAATGAAATAATATATCGTGCAGAAAAAATATTGGGTATGGGGAGATACGAATAGGACAGGTACTTTTCATCTTCCTCGGAACCAACGGACATCGTTTTAATGCAGTGGTTCTTAACCTTTTCAAAACGATACACTTTTAATTTTTAGAAAAAAAGGTATGGCACACACGAAATCATTAAAGTCTTAAAATTACTAATAACAAAAATTATGCATGAACGTATGTACCTTTTCTTGAAAATTATAGAGTATCTATAGATTGTATTAAGTAAAAGACGAAAATATTAATTTTTAAATAGCATTAAATATATTTGTAAAAACTGGTATACACTTTCATAATTCCTTGAAACACTTATAACAAATTTGTAGAACGCTGGTGTTTCGAGAGACATCGCTTAAGAACCACTGCTCTAATGAAAGATCCTCCAAACGTCCCAGACGGAAAATTTATCAGACTCTAGCCTTTACGCTTGTCCCGTATCTACCTACCTACTACATATCCTAAAAATGTTGTTACCGAATGTCGGACTCCCTCGTTGCGCACGATATTTCATTCTTGTTGCTTCTGTACCGGAGATATACCAGAGGAGCATTTCAAATACATACGTACGTATGTATCTCGTTACGCTTTGCTTGAAAATGTTTCGTATCTGATATTCTAGAAACTTGCACGGAGTTCCATGCATGGCATAACATTTGTGACGTGCTTGTGAAAATTGGTCTGTTAAATAAAAAACAGTTAATTATGGTTAATTATACATTCTGTTTATGAAAATTTGGATCTTGAATTTCATCGGTCAGAATTATACAGAATGTCTTGGTAAGACGACTAACGTGTACATGCCTAGCGCGTATGTACATCGAAACGTCTACACAATTTTCATCCAGCTTCCTTCTCGAGGAAAACACGCGCTGGCGCATAGCATGACTCGTAAACGGTTAAATTCCTCTAATCGAAGGCATTTCTACGCCGTGCAATGCGGAAAACGCAAGAGACGCGCGCGAAGCACACGCGACAGCGTCAAAACTTTGTTCCCACAACCTTTCTCCTTCCTTATCCCTCTCTTTTCTCGGAAAATAAGGGGCTGACATTTTCGTGGTCGCTGCGAAACTTCGTACAAATGCGAGACGACAACGAGGAGGCTGCTCCACCCCGTTGGATCTATTCAAATTTCACGACAACGTTTTCAAAAAGTTCTTAGAAAATCTCTGCGTGGTGGAAACATTGAAGAAAATTTTCCTTGAGATGTTGGAATATTTTTATATCATCTCTGTGAAAATCACTGCGTGAATTAATAATCGTTCGGAAAGGAGAGATCGCTAAGCATCTTTCGTAGTTACGTTTCGAAGAGATAGAAAATGGAGTTCTCTTAAAGGAAAAGAAGGTGAAGTTTTCTTTTTCACGCTTTTATCGCATCAACGAATTCTTCCGTAGATAACGCTACGCTGACGGAATATCGTTTTACGGATAATGGCCTTTAAGGAAGGGTCAGCTTCTAGGTTTTAGCCCCATATTGACTTCAGCGTTCGTTGGTAAAGGCGTGAAAAAAGAAACCGGTCTCTTTCTTACGTGTTCCATAAAATAAGAAACAGAAAGTGAAGTTTTGCAAAAATAAAAGGAAAAATTATTTTCTTCCCATAGAAAAGTTGCAATGAAATTCGTAACACGACTCGCTGTTGCACGATGAAAGTAGATAATAGTATTTATTTTTCATTTTGAACAATTTTCTTCTCGACCTCGTTTCTCCCGAAGATTCTTCCTTTTTCTGCGCGTCGACGATGCCCATCATTTTTCTTTTACCCTTCTTCCTCCTGGAAATATTAGTTCGATGATGCGGAGAAACCAAGAGATCGAGCTCAAGATTTATATCGAATCGTAAAAACGTTACTATAAGACTGAGTTTATTATTTTGTTCCTTTATCCGATATCTCGTGAAAATTTCTTACGAGTGAAAGTTGCATGGACCTCTGTTAAAAAAAGATGAAACAACGAACGGATTATTGAAAAAGAAAGTAAATGAGCGAGAGAAAGATAGGACGGAGTGGAATACGCATGAACGGCTTCATTTCTAACGCACAAAGTTCCTTTTCTCTTAAAGAGGTTCCTGCAAAAGATAGATATAAGGCTTACTCCTTAATTGGCCCGTCGAAGGACGAACCAGCCGGAATGATAATTATTCGACTTTTCTTTCGAAAAAGCTTTCTCTCTTTCTCTCCCTTTTTTTTTCTTCCTCTTGCCTTTTTTCTCCTTTATTCCGATCTTACGAAGATTCTAACGCGAAGCAGCTCGTTCGAAAGTCACCGAACTAACCCAATTAATAGCCGAGACGAAAAGTTACTCGAGCTGATTGAATTTTAGCCAATAGCTTTTTATCTAGCCACTGCTAACTTCTCCTCTTTTCTTTTTCTTTCATTCTTAATATTTCCTCACTTTCCCTCAATGTTTTTTACGCAATCCTTCCACAGTCTCGAACTTCGTGAAATTGGTCAACAGCTGCGTCCGTTTCTAACCGTGTCGGTACCTGGCGAAGAGCTCTTTCGTTCTTCTATTAATTTTTATATTCTATTTTTTTTATCTCCTGTCCTTGTACTGGGTAAGGCAAATGTAACTTTTTTATTTGATTTGTTTACAATTTTGAAAGAAACGAAAGATTTTAGTCTTTTTTTTTACAGGAAGGTTACTATAACTTTACATTGTATCTTTGTCAATTTAAAAAAAAAATTATATTATATACTAATATACTATATACTATATACTAATTATATTATATACTGGATCTGTTAAATCGGATGATCTTATGGGCCAATGCAAATTATTGTTAGATACTTTGACTCTACTTAATATATACGTATCTTTTATTGCTGTAAGTGGTGCATGCAAAACTACCAGCTTCCATTCTCATTCTAGAGTGCAACGAAAGAAGAGACAAGAACTAAGCGACTCCACAAACGTGACCTTTTCTAGTATAAGTAAATGTCACTTCTGCTTCGTCCTATAAATTTCGACCCCAACGTTTTTTATCGTCACGATTCTTCGATCAAACGATGCAACAACGTTCGTCCAATTCTCGTGCAAGAAACTTGCACTCGGCAAAGTTACGCTAATCGAAGGGACTCGAGGTTTAAGAGACTCGATTAGAAGGCAGTGGGACGACAAAGAGCAACCTAGTTATTCGCTCCTTTAATATCTCTTCCCAGTGAGTAATTACGAGCTGGAACTTCCCGGTTGAAACTTCGTCCAACATTTTTGCACGAGTTAGCAAAAAAAAAAAAAAAAGATAGAAGCACTTCATCGATATTTTTGCGTTGTCGTCAACGTGTAAGTTTAAGTACATACATCTAGCATCTCCGTGTGATAGAGAAAGAAGATCCAAGTTTTATACCACTTAAAATGGAAGATGCAGGACCATGTCGTAGTGACGGATATACCGAGCCGTATTTTAATTAAATCCTTCTTGCTTCGGTACTCGCAAGCGACAAGGGAACTACTCGACCTGTACTAGCCTTTACCAAGTTTCTGCACTGTCCTATATAAGTCCCAACGAGACCACTTCCTCAGATATTATTATTAATTCTTTTGGACAATGAACATATGTTGAGATAATATCAATCCCTCGTATTTTCGGATTCATTTCACTCGCATTCAGAGAACCGATAATCCAAGCCATACTTCGGGAAAAGGAATATCGAGAATGAAACTACGCGAATGCGATTGGCTAGTGGACTTCATTTTTCTTCATCCTTTCGCTCGTGGGCTTCTTCCATTGAATTCCGATATTTTTATTCGAACAAGAGTCTTATTCGAGCATTCTAGTTCTCGGTATTTAACTGTTAGATTTTACTCCTACATCTTTCAACGTATTCCCCTTATGTTCTACGTGTGCATCTAGACCGTAAAGCAAAAAGTTAAAAGCAAATTCTTGTAAACTTTGTTGAAACGTGTGAAATATGGTGAATGTATGGCTCGTAAACACGGTACGCGAACGACTACGGCAAAGTTGCTAACTTTGCGAGTTTTAGTTTTAGCGTGTGTACGTGTTCTCGTTACTAAGTTATTACTGATACTGGTTTTTGATTTTTGAGCAAAGAACGAAGGTAAGCATAAGATGATGTTGATCACGTTTCAGTGAAGCCTCGGCGAGCCTCAAAATGAACCTGCAAAGAAGCCTTCCATGGATTACATTGTGTTTCATATTAGCGAGTGAAGCTTATCAGAGGAAGGATGGAAGCAAGGATGGATCGAAGTTAATTCGGATCAACGCGGATGTCATTCTTGGTGGAATTTTTCCTATGCACGAACAGGTAAACATACCTACCGTTTTATCCTTTTTACTGTTTTTTTTTTTTTTTATTGTTTAATTAGGTATATCGAACTTATTTCGATTCTCTAGATCAACTAGATAAATTTAAAAAATAAGCATTTGTTTAAGCTTGTATAAACGATTTGCATGAAACTTTACATTATTTCCACGTATGCTAAATGAGTGAACTTTAAATACATAATCGAGATAAAACGAGAACGCAGTTACATTTGTCTTAAGTCATTCCACAATCCTTCAAAGTTTCATCGAACTCGTAAAATTTCGAATCGTCGAAACTCGGGTCTGTGCAAGACCTTCCTGAGAGAATCGATAGGCTCGAGTGAGATTGTACTTGCCGGGGGTTCATTTGTGTGTTAATTTACAATGTGCTGATATCAATGGGGGAAAACGAACGAACGAACGAATTGTAATGTTCTGTTTGATTTAATCTCTCGAGATCGAGCGTTGGTACAAGCTAGAGTATCGCTTTAACGCTTAGAGTGCTAGGCGTATTTAAAAAAGGGGAGATTTTCAGAGTTCCAATCACTGATAATAAACGACTGATACTGAAGTATAGCCCAGAAATAATAAAAAATAACAAAAAATTATCTACAGTGCATCAACAGTATGCTTAATAAGAATTGAAACAGTAATTGCAGCAAAAAGCAATCACGAAATAGTCGTTTATTTTTACTATGTAGTAATAATCGTAGACCAATTGGAAAAATTTTAATTTTTAAATTATCTTATGCCAATTTCACAATCCAAAGGTTCAGGGTAACAAATTAAACAAATTGCCTATTATGTTTTACGTTATCACGTAATATAATAAAAAATATGAGTACGCTCTGTTTTATTAACACAAATTATAAAATCACGTATTTTCGCAATGACATCAACGATATAAAATCATAAACCCCGGTAGACGACGAAAGGTTTTGTGTAAAGGACGCATAACGGAACGAACAAACGAGCTCTTCGTGCCGCTTGTATTACACGAGCAATCGTATATCACGCGAAATGGAAAGACGAGCGGAAGGATTTCCAAACTATTAAGCGTTATTCGCTTTAACGAACGTTCTATTTGTCGAATGAGACCGCATCGCTTCGGGGCTAAAACCTTTCTGACTTTCATTTTCATCGCATTCGCGGATAGGTCGAACTCGACTATCATTTTTTTTTTTTTTTCTATACAACCACGCTTTGATATCAGCACGTTTCCGAATACGATATCAGAATTTTTCGTGAATCACGTATCGATGCATGTATCCGGCACCATTTCTGGTACCTTCAAAGAGGATGAGATTCATCCTTTGATCTCTTTTGATATATATTTTTCTATATACACTTGGAACACGAGTTTTAACAACATCGTTACGGCTCAATTAGGATGTTTCTCCTTTGTCTTAGATCTGGGTAAGATCCCGTGCTGCAGGGACGATCGGCGAATCCCCTTGCGGTGCTGTTAAAGAGGAAAAAGGTGTACAACGTCTCGAGGCGATGCTTTACGCCATTGATGAGATCAACGCGGATATGGAGCTACTACCTAACACGACCTTGGGTGCTCTTATTCTGGATTCATGTAGCAGCGAGACTTATGCTCTCGACCAGAGCATGGAGTTCATGAGATCGTACATGAATCAGGTAAGTTCGTTGATCCTACATTTATCTGAGTAATTATTTTGATAATCTTCGGGAAACAGGTGTCCCAATTAAAAAAATTCAAATGGTGTAGCTGCATAGGTAATGAATTTGTTTGAAGATCACTTTTACCTTGGAAATCTCTCTCTCGAAAGGATAATGGAAGGTAAAAAGGGATCTAATACTCTTTGTTAGAATTATATCGAGCCATTGGACAACGGTTATCCGGCTTGGCTGGCTTACGAGGCAAACTTGCGCGCAGCTGGTCAGGACCAAGCACGATAAAAGTTTAACAGATTAACCGTCGATCCCGATTGGATAAGCGTTCTGTATCTCGATTAAATTTTCTCTCGGTAACCCCTAAAGGAATTACGTATCCCCAACAACCATCTCCCATTACAATGCCCATGCTCACCGCCTACTCCTAGCGACGGATTCACAATTTCATGCGACACGAAGCAGAAGGTGTTACTCATCCTGATTGCTCGAAAGTTACGAATCGATCGAATTCCGCACACCTCGAGTGTGAATCATCAGGTTCCCACAGTATGCTGTCCGATTTCTTACGTTCGACCCATTAAAACTTAGAGCTTCTTTGGAAAGCAACTTGTCGAAAGATCTAGCGTCGTTGTGTAAATAAAGAAACAAATTTCACTATTTGCGAACTATCCTTGGAAATACTGTTCGTAACATTTACGTTACAGCATAGCGTTCCAACGTTTGCTTGAACACGATAGAATAAACGGCGAAATAGCTTTCGAAGGTGGTGACATAGGAGTGTAGTTGGGCGGTATGGAATAGTCACAGTGAGAAGGGGTGTAGCGAGTAGAGCGCATGCCTCTAGTGCTTGCGTTTAATTAGCTTCCTTGGTGACACTATACCGACCTCTCCTCTCTTGGACTCTCCTTCAAGAGAAGCCAGCAGGACTAGAGCCAGGAACAGTAAGAACAGCAATGATCGTAGCAGCAATACCGAGATAATTTATGTGGCTGCTTACAACTATGTGTTATATATTTGAAACTTGAGAAATTGCCAAGAAATTTATACCAACCTTAGAGAATTAATTCAAGATTCTTATGGGTGATAACCAATAGATATTTCCAATGATTTTTCTTTCGGCACCATACTCGAATTTCTATTCCTGATTCGAGTTCGCCAGTAAATGTGACATTATTTTTTGCGTATGATCATCGAACCAATCGATAATTCGATGAATTGGACGAACAGCCTCGAACGAAATTGAAAATTTAATAATCTCCTATCCGATTTCCAGCATCCTGCATTATACTCCCTCCGCCCCGTCATTACACTCATCCCCTACCCTTCGCTTTGGTCTCCATTATCATTAGGGTGTTTTTAATGCACGTATCGGTGGAGTGCTATCGTTAATTTGTTGAAATCAGTTCGACGCGTTAAACGTTTCATGCGCCTGATAGATGCATAGGACTGTCCAAAACAATTTCGTCTACAATTCGGATTGGCTTTATCCATATAAATTGTCTAAAGCTTCCCTCCTACCCTCTCTTTCTCCCCCTTTGATCTACTCCCTCCTTTTCTATCTATCTCTCTTTCGGGACGAACACCAGCAGCGGGGCGAGAATCTGCCGTTCCTTATGTATTATTCATGCGATAAAAGGAGGAAAGCCGTATTCTCCAGAAGATAGTCTACAATTAGGCATAGGCGTTACGAATTACAGTTCGGTGCCTATTCTCTTTGAAATTTAGATTTTCGGGGACTAATTCGCGTTCGTTTGATCGTTAATTACGACTTCATTTCTATTTTGTGTGATTTGGTTCTTTGAATATGGCTAATCGATACAAATTAAATATGTTTTTAATTAAACATGATATTACAGCAACGACATTGCCAATTTTTTAAATCGAAATCATTTTTCTCATTCTTTTCGATACCATAGAGTACCTAACTTAAATAATTGAAACGCT
This sequence comes from Ancistrocerus nigricornis, assembly GCA_916049575.1. Classification (NCBI taxonomy): domain Eukaryota; kingdom Metazoa; phylum Arthropoda; class Insecta; order Hymenoptera; family Vespidae; genus Ancistrocerus; species Ancistrocerus nigricornis. Next base: position 2,882,491 of record OU696668.1, on the reverse strand, counting down.
TACGGATTCCTTCCACCTAGATCAAATTCCACAGATGATCCATAATTCCTCGATCTAACAAAGGAAGGGTCGGCCCATTTCCGATTTGGATGAAACTTTGTAAACTTTAGGAACAGGCAAAAATTTATTATAAAAAATATGAATTTATAGAAATCTTGAGTAACTTTAGCAGTACTATTAAAAGACTTACAACACTTGTTAGAATTTTTGTATTGTATTTTTTTAAGCAAACATGTTCGATACTAGTGAAATAAATTAAGTTTTTATTAAATAAAAATGTAGTTCTTCCTTGTTTTTCATAAAATTTATAATAGGACCATTTTGTCCGCACACCGTGGGGATTTTTATAACTAAATTCCACGCTTAACTGGTTAAACTTCAGTTCCTACAGCTTAAAAAAATACGTATCTAATATATTTAGCTGTTCTTTAAGTCTACAAAGTTTCATCGAAATCGGATCCGGATCGTTCGCGACCTTTTCTCGTAAGACAAACTACATGAAATATGGAGGTCAAACCAGGGTCCTCTAGTCGGGATATGATAGCACGACGAGCGAATGGCAAAACTTTCGAGTTAACTCTCGAGCCGTGACCAACTCAAGCCAGGCAACATTGCGACTTCTACGTTTCATCGTCCTAGGATGACTTATCGAATAAACTTTTTCTGTCTCGCTCACGTTACCAGAAGACTTATCGAACTTTTTTCTATTTTCTTTCACCTCCCTTGTGGAAAGAACATTTCTTCTTTCGCTCATTGAGTGGCATCCTGAACGACCATGGCAGGTTTCCTCCAATATTCACTCGGCTTTTGTGGAAGTACAAAAAGCAATTCGTTGTCGAAATCATCGATCTACGTAATCTTTTCAGTTTCATCTTCTCGATGATCACTGAAACTTTTCAAGGATGTCTAACCGTAACTATCGAGACTTCTTCTCTTCCTTCTCGTGAATCCACGAATCCTTGCTACGAATCCAATCGACTTGGACTTGATTGCACGGAGACACAGCGATACCTACAGTAATTAGAGCGAAACACGCGAATCCTTGCATCGCAAAGAGGTATCGGGTGTGCAAGAAGACGAAAGCAAACGCATTTTCCTTTTCCTTCTCTTCCTACTTCCCTTCTTGCTCGTGTCAGAAGCAATTTCCGAGCGAAGCGCTTTGCTCCCTTCGCAAGAGCACGCGCGGGGCTATACCCTTAAGCGTCATCAGGGTCGAGTGTTGTAAGCTTTCAGCGACGACGACGAGGAGCCCTCGGTTTTTGATCCAAGAATTTCGTTAACCTCTTTCCTCCTCGCGTGCATATAACCTTCTCTTTTCCTTTTGCCTTTATCTTGAACTCTCTTTTACGATCCTTTATATGAGAGGTGAGTATTGAAACAAGAATAAATTTGCGAAAGACTCATATCGATATCTCGAGATTAGATTTTCAAAGTTTTATCAAGGTTCTGCTTAGAGCGATGATGTACGAGTCAAATCCTTTCAAGGATTTTCTCATTCAATTTTTTTTTTTTCAAGCGCACATACATATGCGATGTCCAAACAGCGAATAATTTTCGTTGTCTCGATCGACAAGATCGATCGAGAGGAAACGGAGCGGAAAGGACCCATGATTCTGATCGAAAAGAGGGCGTGCTAAAGTTTCTAATCCAAGTTACGTAAGAGGCTTCCAGAGAAAATCAACTTCTATCTTATTCGTTGGACCAAAATGATCAATCACGCTCGGAGTAGGTACTGCTTGGGAAAGATGCTTCATTTTTTATGCGATCTTTCTCTCTCCTTTTTTTTTGACGTGCGTAGGTAACGCATAAAAATGAATTCTTATAAAAATAAACTAAATAAAATGAAATGTATTGTAATCGTGGATATCGATATAGGAATTGGATGGAAAATGGCACAAACCTTTTATACGGTACTCGAATGCAGTACGACTCGATGGTATCATATTGGATGATGCTGCATGGATCAGCTTTTATCCGAGAATATCCGTGTTGAATTTAGAACCTTTTCATAAATTTGTGGAAAAATATATATAGTGTTACATAAAACTGTAAAATCTTTGTAAGAAAGAGAAATTCTGATTTTAATATCAAATTGAAACAATGATAACACAGATAATTGCACGATAGTGAATGGATCGTGGTAAACAGTGGAGGACTATCGCGATCATGAGATTTCAGGCAATCACGGAACGGCTCGCGATACGTGATAGATCGTAGCTGGTGCATCGAGCAACATAAATAGAAGGCATGCGATGGAAACTAATCGACAATGCTAACATTGACGTCGAAAGCTGTTCATTGTAGATATACGTTAATAAGGAAATTTGGGAATGCTAGTGTAACTCATACTCGTAATTCGATAGCTTTTCTTTAAAATAATGCAGATTTATCAATATAAACGATATTATTTAGATACTAAAAAGTTGCAATAAATATTAAACAGCAGTATTCTTATGTTATATTCTGATTTTGTTTCCAAATTTTGATAAAATATAGCTGGAGTTAAATACGCAAAAGTGAAAAAAAACTTGTTTCGAAATTGAATGTAGAAACTTCGTAAAATAAGTTTAAATCTTGTCATCTTTTTCTTAATTCAAACACGATGACACCGAACATACCACAAAAGTTTGAGCCGTGGTAAAATGAGAACAACATTTATACCCAAATAGAGAATTAGAAAGTTCAAAGTTGATTTGCCTATACGGTTTTCGGAATTTTCAATTTTCCGCCTGTTAATTCGGACAGTAGGTATCCCGCCACCAGCACGGAGTTATTCCACCGTAGGAAAGCTGAACGTTTTCCGCGTTACACTTCTCTCCGGTACTATTACTTCTCAGGTTTGGCCCTGGAGGCTTCTAGGTACCACTCTTCGCTTTTAAATATTCCAAGAACTCGAAACAACTTTTAAACATACTTTCGAACCTTCTCTTAACTTAATTACCAATATTGTGAACTCGTTACTAACGTGATGAAGACTCACTGAGATTTAACTTTGCACTTTACTCGCGAATATGCACAAAATAAAATACTTTTCTTCGACGGAAAGTTATGTGCGTCTTTTTTCTGCTTTACTTTTTTTCAGTATTATTACCTACAGTAATTAACGTTTCTTTTAACTTCTTTTGTTACAGGATATATCGGAATACAAGTGCGAGGATAACAAACCACCGATCTACATGCCACATAAACCGGTAACCGGTGTTATCGGGGCTTCCTTCAGCGTAGTTTCTATCATGGTCGCTAATATTCTTAGACTCTTCAAGGTAAGCGCGAAATAACAAAAAAAAGATATTACGACTATTGGTAATCTTCCTCCGAACGCCAGTCACGTTTCTCCCTGATCAGAGTTCAGTTCTTTTCGGAACGATTCTGGAATAACAAAATTAATTCCTACTTATGGACTCGACAGCCGTTCGTTCTTCGTAAAATCATATTATTTAAGTCTCGCACGAGTCTAATCCAATTTTTAATCCATCTGTGTCACTTTTGTTGATAAATTCCATTGTCCCTAATGTTGACAAATTTTGTATTCATTTTAATTCGCCTTTTTTTTTTCTTTCAAGAAATCGATTTACATTTTTTAGAGTAACGAAGAAGTAACATAGCGTATCGTAGTTTTGGCACATGTATTCGCCTGAAACGATTACACGGCAATGGTAGGATCCTAGTCGATATAAGTTTCTTGCATGAGAAGCACAAGGCTAGTTCACTCGAGGAAGTTTCTCAAGGGATGGACGGCGTAGAGGATCTTGAGAACTAGCGCGCAAAAGCACTCGGCATCGTATTTTCCTCTTACCACGAGAAGAGCGCTCTCTCTCTATCTCTTTCTTTTTCATGCATACATACTGCTCCGATATACGTACACGAATTATTGTTCACCGGTCTCTCGCGCGTCCACCGGGCCAAAATCAAAGAGAGATGCCAAAACGAGAAAAGAGAGAAATTCTCCTATGGAAATTTTCCTTTATCGTTTCATCTTAGAGACTGGATGAGAAATAGTTTTGCATGCGGATGCTGTAGCATCTCTCTAATCCTACATAGAATGAATTGAATTTATTATTACTGTGGTCAGTCTTCAAAGTAATAACAAAAACTATACGCGAATCAAATAAATAAAGAAATATTTTTGAACAAAAGAAAGAAGATCCTTTAAAATGTTACTAAACATATTTAGAGTCATCGACAAATTTCGTTTTAATCAATAAAATAGCGAACTCTGACGCTTGTTATTCCGATATTTTGTCAAATTCCTACGGATTCCTTAAAATCTATGATTTTTCAATTTCACTACGACATTTATATATATAATATATATACATACCATGGAATAGAAGATAATAATCGAGTGGAGGAGGGGGTTAGCATCTAGGAAAATCAGTACGTCATACAACGGATCATTCGGGTCACTGGGCGTTCTTTCTCATCGAAGTGGAAACTACGTCGAGGGTTTCCTTGAAAGGATATCCACCGGTAGAATCCTAACTTGACCCAACTCGAATACGACCGTTAGAGGAAATTCCTTAGCGAACGATGGAGAAGAGAAGATCCATGCGATGATGGAACGATTCGTTATTCCTGCGAAGTTATTGCTTTCGACACGCACAAACTAGACCGTATTTACAGAATGGCTAAACGCGATAAAACGGATAGAACGATTTCGTTTTTATTAACATATTAATTAGCATTTGGTCTTTTGTTTAAATATTTCTGTTATGTCTTCCTTTCGTTCAAAGGGTGTATTCTGTCATGAAAAACATGATATTCATATAAACGAATGGCATTAAATTATAACTACTTAACATATTGAAATATTGATCTTAATGAACTATCACGTCTCTACGATTTCGCAAACAACTCACGTAACTGTTCATCAAAATGTCAGGCGCACTTGGTCTACGTATTTTGCATATTTCCCGTGTCCTTAGTTCTCTTAACATCGTGTCTTGACGTTCAAGAGATTGCTCGATAATGAGAAAAAACTATAAAAAAAAACCGATGCATCTATCAAGAAATTCGCGAAGGTTCTACCTCTATTTTTTTTTTTAACTCGAGAAGAAAATTGTTATGCCGACGGAGGAAAGGAGATACCCAGTATTTGGATTTCATTTGACTGGCTAGAAAAGGGAAAGAGGTAATAGGAGTAGTAGCACGAGAGAAATGAAATTATCAGAGTGTTTCAGCTTCTATCTCATGTATATTTTATGATTCCGTGTACAAGAAGGAGTTTTAACCATTTCAAGTCGTTAACGGTAATTTAGTCGTGTACACACACCTAATACCCCATCAAGAAATGATCGTGGACTAAACTTTTTTCTTCTTTCCATTTCGAAAGAGAACGAGCAATATTCAATCTATAAAATCAATATTGAAAGAAATTGAATTCAGACATCGAGAAATAATGTAGTGAATTCATTTCCGTGTACCATGTTGAAATTTGTATCGAGAAGAAGCAACGGACATCGATGCTTCGATTCACCTTTATCGGTTTTCACTGGGGTTTTCTATCGGATGATCGGGACCCACCGTTCCCCTTACTTTAGCCATTATGAAAAGCTCGAAAAGTTCGAAGGAGTTCGTATCGCAATTCCCATGGCCAAAAATGTCAGTCTTGCGAAGAACCCTATAAAATAGGACTTATCCGTAAGCTTGCGACGATAGCGCGTGGAAAAAGGAAGGAAAAGCGACGAGGAACGTTTCTAAGACGGGAAGGCGACTTCGTGATCGATCATTCGATTGACTCGCATCGACCTTTCAACCAAGATTTCTCATGGTCGGAGCTCGTGAAACCCGATGACGTGGGTTTTGGGGAAAGGGGTTGCGGTAAAAAAGGAGAAACGACGGCTCTTGATTTCTCATTTCTATCCTATCCCATCTCTCGTATCTGAGAAAACACTCATTTTCTTTCGAGCATCCAATATTTAAAATTCCACAATTGCCGGCCGCTCGAATTAAAGCTCTCTCTTTTCGCAGTGGTGGTAATCGATCGGAATGTTTTCAGGGCATTAGCATAGAAAGTGCTACGCTCTCCCCGAATCAAATGCATTTTCCTTCGGTTGGCCCACTAATTGGCCCACTCGATGACAAATCGCACGACCGAGTCGCACTTCGATTCCGTAGGTACCTACTTGGAAAGGTTCGCTTTCGAGTGAGAGCGGTTTGTGTTGTTCCTTGCGAGCTATACCAAGCTGATCTTTAAGGAACCATTTAACGCACGCACGCACAAACGACTTACGTAAACTTCATAAATACTGCACTTCGTACATTTATCTTACACATACGCTACACACGCCATTAACGAATGTACACGTATACAGGGTGTCTCTATCCGAGTTACCCACCGGGAAATTGCAGGTAGAGTGGTCGAATCTAAGTAGAAATATCGCAAATTTTTTCAATAAATTCCACATAGTTAACGAGATATTAACGAACAAAGATCGGCCAATCAGAGAGATCTGAAACGATCGACTGGTTAAGACGGCCCCTTCGATCTCGGCAATGGGCATGAAATGAAGCTTGTATACAAGAGAATTCGACGAAAAATAAAATCTAGGCCGTATTTATTCAAACAATTTTTGATACTTCTGCTTAGATTCGTCTACTCTACCTGAATTTACCCGGTGGGTTACTCGAAATGGGACACCCTGTATAACGCAAACCTAATCTCTTAAACCCTATTGCACGGAATCGGGCAGTTCTCAACAGCTAGTAGCTGAGTCTGTCGTTGACGTCGTGAACCGCATCATTACTTTCTTTCGCTCACTTTAAAAGTGGTACTCTAAAAGCATTCGCCTGTCGACTATTTACGAGTAAACTACATCAAGATAAAATATAAGGATGGGAAAGCGAAGACGTCACATGGCAATTCGTTGGCTTGTTGCAGATACCCCAAGTGAGCTATGCGTCAACGAGTACCGAGCTATCGGACAAGAGCCGCTTCGAGTATTTTAGCAGGGTCGTACCACCGGACAGTTTCCAAGCGCAAGCTATGGTCGAGGTGATACATCGTCTCGGATGGAAATACGTTTCTACCGTTGCCGTTGAAGGCGATTATGGTGAAAAGGTAAGTAAAAAAGAAACAGTGACAATTATTTAGAAATAAAAGAAACGTTTCGTTAAACGTATGAACGAAAACATAATTGAAATGGTTAAATCAGACGTTGCGAAGGGTAGGATTTCCTTTAGGTAAGCTAAGAAAACATCTAGCTTCCCAAGCTCGTTCTACCGTCTCTAACCGGAAAGATGGGAAAATCACGCGGTCGCCCTGCAAATAATGAGCCCCGCGTAATAGGTGCACACTAAAGACGCACCGGATTACTTAACGAACCTGAATTCCTTCGACGATTGCCTTCGTGGTTGACCCGGATTATTTCTTCTTGTAATACCAACGATAAGAACGTGGTTCTAAAACGTAGAATATTCTCGTTAAAATTATAGACGTCTGGCAAATGAGCTGTCAACGTTTTGCGCTCGACGATATTATCGTTGTTGTTATTATTATTATTACTCTTATCGTTGTAACAGTTCACACCTTCATTCTACCGTCGGAGCTATTATTTTTCTACCCTCTTCGCTGAATGAAGTCGCGAGTCGCTTAACGATAAAAGCAATATCCGTCTTCCTGCCTTTCCGCGAGTTATTAAAAACGAGTTGTTCACTGGTACGCTCGCGTTTTCTCGTCTTAAAAGTAAAAACAACGACAAATGGAATGCGTTCTTTGTTTGCAATACGTTCCTCTTCCGTTATATCCTTTACGGTAGATTGAATGAGAGTGAGAAACGTGCCGAAGGAATGAAACGATGGCTCGTACCGGAGATTAACATGAAGATGTGATAAAAAAATGATGAAAGCGTTCATTGATGTGATTCGTATTGGTATTATCGAAACATCGTTGATATTATCCTTCTGTTGAAAACAATAAGTATTGACTACGGTAAATGGAAAAAGAAAGGGAGAGAAAAGGGAAACCAATTTCTGTGCAGGGTATCGCCAGTTTCATTTCGTTATCATCGGAATACAACATCTGTGTTGCCGTGAGCGAGAAGATATTACGAAATTCAAAAACCGAGGATTTCGACAGGATCATCGAACGGCTTAGTGCAAAGCACAACGCACGAGGAGTCGTACTCTTTGTGGATGAAGACAATGTAAGGTAAGACGTAATTAGTATAATTCAGGATAATTCAAAGCCATCCAACTTGGATTATATAGGAACGTTTTATTCCGTATAAAGGACTTACACTGGTTTATGCGTGTACGTAAGGTATCTACCATCGATGTACCTTTGCTCGGACAATGAAAAAGTTCTATTGTCGTGCCGGAACAATGAGGATAAGAAAGTGGTCCAAGATAACGTTCTACTCTCTTACATCGTCATACTACAAGCAAGGGCGGGTGCATCGGTGGTTAGCCACCCTCTTCTCACCTTCAAAGACCCCTCTCTTTCTCTCTCTCTCACATAAACACACACATACACAATTACAGACATGCGCACATCTTTTCATCCTTTCTCGTAATTAATTTCTGCCATGACCGATCAAGTATGCCACCATTACTCCATTGATTTATGATAGACGATGTAAGTTAGTTCAGACAATGTCCCAGAGAACCGAAGTGGGGACCATTACTTTTTGTTTTCCATCCAAGGTTCCTACCCCTTTTACGAAGAAAACGAACAACAGTGCGCGCGAGTTTGGTAAAACCTACTGTTCGTTGGACAGCTCTCTACACCACAGAAATAAACTCTACCGTTATTCTGGGCGTCTGCAATGGTTCCCTGGATGAAAAAGAGATAAAGAATAAAGGGAAAGAAATAAGATAAAAAAATTTCGAGTAAATCTCCCTTGTTCAAGCGACCCCGCGATCAAGAATTATTAAAAAGTACTTTGTGTTCGTTTTTCCCTCCTTTACTTTGCGTTTAAATAGAGTTTTGAAGTGTAGTAGGAAAAGAAAAGGGTCGTTAAGGATGTTATTTCTTTGGGATTACACCTAAATTGATTCTTATCAGTAATTGATGTACATACGGCAAACTCATATGTTTCGAAATGAATTATTAATAGTTCATCGCAACGCAATTAACACTAGAACTACCAAAGGGGTCAAAATGACTAGTTGCGTGTTTCTAATTTCACCATTTCTCTTATAACACTACTACTTTTGTACACTTCTATTATCCATTTTATTTATTGAATATTATTCATTAATGATGGGAAATAAAATGATTCTTGGCTAGGATGGCTGGTTCGAAAGATACAGCAGTTTTAAGCTTCAAAACGACCCATACCCCGACACTTAAAAAATTAATTTCTCATCATTGCTTAACGATATCGAAAAACGGACAACGGAACATTATTCTGCATGCTTTCTTCTTTCTAAATCTTGATGCATACATCAGGATTTTTGTCAAAAATCGATGCATCTCGAATTTGCCCGATCAAATACTTGTTCGAAAGAGTAAAGTCTCTTCTTTACGAATATGCAAGTCGCGGTTCGATAGGATGGCTGGTTCGAAAGATACAGCAGTTTGAAGCTTGAAAAAGACCCATACTCCAACACTTAAAAGATTAATTTCTCATCATTGCTTAACGATATCGAAAAACGGACAACGGGACATTATTCTGCATGCTTTTATCTTTAAAATGAGCCATTAAACATTGAAATCGGCGGTGGTGACCATTTTGGCAAAAATCATGATGCATAGGTCAGGATTTTTGTCAAAAATCGAAGTATCTCGAATTTGCCCGATCAAATACTTGTTCGAAAGGGGAAAGTCTCTTCTTTACGAATATGTAAGTCGCGTTTCGATAGGATGGCTGGTTGGAAAGATACAGCAGTTTTAAGCTTCAAAACGACCCATACTCCGATACTTAAAAAATTAATTTCTCATCATTGCTTAACGATATCGAAAAACGGACAACGGGACAGTATTCTGCATGCCCTTTTTTTTAAAATGGGCCATTGAACATTGAAATCGGCGGTGGTGACCATTTTCGCAAAAATCATGATGCATACATCAGGATTTTTCCTTGGAAACCTTGGAAAACTTTGTCGACGGATCTTGCCTAGACCTACCAAGTGGAAACGCATGATATTACATCTCTGGAGAGGTCATAGGGACCATTTATTTAAATGATAACAAGTCATATGCATAGACACCGCGGTCGGGAACTCTGGTTAAGTGCTGCTATCGAATAACATTTAAAGCAAAGTCGAAGCGCACTCTTGATCACCCAAAGGATTAACAATATATTTATTCGATAGAAGCTGCATACCTTTGGGTAGAGATAACGTGCAGCAGCTGTGAAAGTATAGGAACTAAACTCGAGTAGCAGATAGGTATGCATAAGATGTAGAATGCAAGATAGTCTAAACATGAGATCAGCATATTCCACCTGATCTACTATATTGGGAATGGAGAGAACTGTATAACTAATGATCAAAGACGATTAGATAAACAGCATCGAGAATTTACCTCCATAAAATGACCTGGATTTTGATGGAAATCAATTACCTACTATAAATTAAAGAGCGTAACCGCCCAAAGTGCAATCATTGATTAAAATTAAAAAGTATTTAGATCGTCGTCGACTAAAACGCTAAACTAAAATCAATTGAAGGTACAGGACCCAATAAATTGCAGTTGGGATTGATTTATCCGTCATTTAATATATCTCATGTTTCCTCACCCAAATAATATTTTTCCCGACGACTCTCTGCTTTATCATCGATCTTTGACGCTCCATTATAAACTCGTGCACCCGTTTGGTTCAGGATCAAGAAATAAAACTTCAACATAAATCTCGCCTAATCCCAGATTACATCGTGTAGATGCTATAACCGAAGCTAGGCAATATAGATATATCCTACACGTCCGCGAGCGTGTTGATGCATGACAAGGATAAGAAAGAAAGGATGTCAGCAAGAAAGCTTTTTCTCTTCAACCCCAATGAAATTTCGCGATATAGAAACAAATGATATTGCAAGTAACTCGATCGAATTTCCCAAAAAAAGAAGATGGATTGGAACAGAGATCGACAGGAGTTTTAAATATTATCACTAATCTATAGGCTTTACTGCTCAAAATACAAATCACGCGTGCCGAATGCAAGCGTAAAAGATGACGTTTAGCTATATCGATTTTGAACGTCGATGTCGTTTAAACGACGTTATACGTGCGATGCTCTTCGACGTATCCGTCTCTCTCGATTATGATCCGAGGTTGCGCTATTTTTTCACGTCACGAAATAAATAAATAAAAAATAATCGATACATGCGAAAAAAATATTAACGACGGTAGTGAACCAATTTTTCATACAATGAGACGTAGACACACGATGTCAATAATTCTTTGTCACTTTTTATTTAAAAGATATTTTTCACTATTTATTCTTAAAGGGAGAAGATGTCTCCTACTTGAATGTTATTGTACGATGGTCTAAAAATAAAACTGTGCAACCAGTGGGTAGATAAAAATATCACTGTCTCCTCCCTGTTTACGCGTATTAATTAATTCTCGATATAAACGCTTACTTTTCTCGATTTTCTGTTATTTCCACTTTCTTTTAATAACGGTTTGATGTAGAAAGCTCCTCGTATAAAAACGGACATCGTTTCCATACGTACTATCCAAATAAAATACATTGCGAAGTATTGTTTCTTCTTAAGCAAATTTGTTCTTCTATGTATATTATCAAGAAGCAACTTCCAACACATAAAGACGTGCCCATAAAACAGACACGTGTATATGTATATTCGCAGGTGTATACACGTGAGCGTAAAAACATCGTAAAAGTACGATCAACAGTTTCGAAAGTTTGTCCGAATGGACCATGTCGTCCAAAATCCATAACTACTTTAGTTTTATGTGTTTTGTGTTAAGCGAAAAAGTCTCACTACATATCGAAAACTTACAAACCCAGAAAGCCCGTTCATTGCATGCATCGATCTAGCCAGCAATTCTGCAAAACCTTCGGTTTCTTTGATTTCTTTTATCGAACTTTGAAAATATTAAACAAACGAAACGTACAGTATAGAATAAAAAGCGTGACGTTGATGATACGGATCTCGCTCCTTTGCGATGCAAAGTTGTTGCATTCGTGCGATGGAATATCTCAGCTCGGCGCATAAATGCGAGTGGAGCCTTTGGGTGTGGGTGGTATGTATAAATAAAGAGATTTTTCTACGAGGGAAATAAGAATGGATAAAATAAAACGAGAAGGAAGAAAAGAAGTAAGGAGAGACAGACGTAACGGCAAAAGTGCCGTTGGATATACGTGTCGATACGAGCCTTTCGTGAGTGCCGAAAGTTTAAAGTCGATAGGCGGAAAAAGAATGCCGCGCCCTACCAGTCGGCTACGATATCTGGCCGGTTGCCAAAAATGAAGAAGACAGAAGTGAAAAAATGTGGATGCTGCTTCGTAAAAAACTATAATGCAATCGTGGAAACCGCGAATAACAAAAAGGTAGTTTTCCCAATGATAAAGAGGCTTGAGTATTATAGAAATTGGGTATTACAAGGCTGGGCTGTTTGTTTCCCGACGATAATCAGAAGTATTAGAACGAAATGGATAGTCGAGAACAGTTTCCTCGTTAAGGGTAAATTTCGTTCTCAATGATCTCCTCGTGGAGCAGACTGAACGAGGATAAATACACCTCGTAGAGTCACGTTAGACCATCCCGAAAAAAACTTCTTTCTCTTCTTCTCGGCACAACCCTGTTGACACTGGCTCGGTTTACTCGTCCACAAATCCTACTCGAGACTCGACACTGTCCAAACTCTGATCCGTTTCTTTTGACCATAGCAATCTAAAAAAGGAAGAAAAAAAAAGGAAGGACTAGTACTTCCTAGGGAAAGATGTAGCGGTAGTAGAAAGAGAAGATCGATGCTCGTAGTGTACACATGCCCTTCTTCACCCTTAACATGGCTCTTCTGTGTTACTCCCGAAGAAAACAATGGGATAGAGAAGATAGTACTTATTCCCCTTTACTCCGATAGTAATCCACTGACCCCGATATCGTCCTCCACCCCGTTTAAATCGATTGCCCAAACACGTCCCGATATACAAGCTTTTTCTTCTTCGTCATCCCCCTTTTCGAAAGCGCTCCCGACTGACTTTCCTTCTCGTCCGACGGATTACCTCGGTAAAGAGGCCTGTTGACGAAAATAAGACCAGTCTGTTTAAAAGACATCCACTTGGTGAATAAGAGCAAGGCAGACTGTTAAGAGAAAAGGGCTAGAGCGAAACCACCGACACTACCATCGATCGATCTCACTGAAAATAAATAAACCGACGGACCTCAATTTGTCTTCCTTGAGCTATGTTAGGATCCAATTAGCTAGACGGTATCCCGTGTATCTACCACGCATTTTGTACTACCACGCGAGAACCCTCCCACCACAAAGTAGAACACCGTTGAAGGGTAGACCCTTCTTTCAAATGTAATCCTCGTGCACACGCGTGAATGGTAGTCTTCTCATCCTCTCTCCGTAACCTCGATGCGAATTCTTCGAAAGTTTCACGGATATTCGAGCTTATTAGTCAAAGTGTCGGAATGGTAACCCAGCGTTATCAGTACCTACCCGCGTGAAACAAGCTTCTGTTTCCTCCAGAACGTCGATACGCGTTCAAAATTGATCTCATTTGTTGGCTCAACGGCTCTTATCCAATCCTACTCTCTCTTCCATCCGTCCATCCTCTATCTCTCTCCTATTCCATAGCTCTTAGTCTCACTTCGAGTTTCCAACAGTACATAATGTATAGGATCTTGAGCGAATTACTCGATTTCTACGCACTGGGAACAATAATGTTGTGATGTATGGTTTGTGTTTTGTATGGGCGATACGTTACAAATAAGCTTTCGCTCGTTAAAACACTCGAAGGTAATCTTCTTCGCTAAAGGGAATAATAGGAATTTTTTGTTTCGCAATTCGTCTTGAACTCATTTGTAAAGGTTTCTTTCTAACCATATGTCCTTAATATTGACTATCGGTGGTAAAAATAATGTCCGATATTTCCAAGAGTTATTGTACTCACCGAGAGGAATAAAACATGTCCAATCAACATAGACTCTTGATATCGAAGATCATAAATAATAAAAAATGATTGACATCGTCAGCCTTTAAAATATCATATTCTGTATATACTCAGATATATGTATACTTCTGGCAGTATCATCTCCGTGAACGAAATCATCGAGTACTCCTTCAATCTCGTTTTCTGACATCGTCGGAAGACCGTTGCGCCATAAATTCAATTTCGATGGGCCGTACTTGATAAGTCGATATCGGTTTGCAGGTTTCAAGCTCGTTGCTTGATCCGCCACGAATTGATACGATTGATTTCATTTTTATGTCTCTTAAAGCTCCAACGCCTATGAAGCATCGGTACGTTACTGCCGTTTGACCGGTTCGAAGAAGAGAATACAAATTTTGAAGCTGTCATCACTCCTGATACACGAATTTAATTGACCAAACAGCTTCTCGAACCGTTTTAGGATCCAAGTGGAGTTTTATCAATCTGTCGCCTTTTACGTACTCTCACTTTGATATTATTAAAGCAGCGACTGTTATCGGTCGGTATGACCATCGATAGCGCTTATTATACAAAGTTCGTATAGCAAGGGGAGAAGTTCATGGGATTCATCGCGGTGCAAATTGAGAAACTGAACGCGAAGACTATAATGACTAAAGTATACCCAGATGACCATACCTATGCGTACGTGGAGAGTAAGCTTAACACCGCGAGTTTCCATGGTAACGTTTTCCCGGTCTCCCAAACGCTAATGGCTGTTAACTCCCTGGCTCCTCGCATCCCGGATATATCGCATCGTTCCTGATGGATAGCGCGAGTCTCGTGCATATAGTTTATGGCTAATGGAACTTGTAAGAAGGATAAGGAAGGTAGACGATAAACCTAGAGAAAATTACGGGAAAACGAGCACGTTGCTTTTTTTTATCATATGTAACGATATCGTTTTATTCGTATATTGTGCTTCAGGAAGCTTCTTCAAGCCACGGTAAGAGCCAATCGCACCGGCCACTTCATGTGGGTCGGCAGTGACTCCTGGGGTGCCAAGGTTTATCCTGTCAGAGATCAAGAAATTGCCGCGGAGGGTGCCATCACTATACTTCCCTATAGGACTGCCCTTCAAGGTGATCTTGCCAACGTCAATCCCGCAAGACGATTGTCACAAAAATTCGCACGATTCTTCGTGGTAGTATTTTTAGTAGTCGAACAATTTTCACGAATCACTTTCGTTCATTAATCTTCTGATCAGGCTTTAAAAGAACAGGCTAATTCCGATCATAATTAATTGTACTCGCATATCTGCGTCATTGAGTTCAAGTTTGCCTCTTTTTAAAAGGCTTCGACGACTACTACCTCAGTCTTCGACCAAGAATGGCCGACGAATGCAAAGGACAAACGGAGAGCAACGTACCGCACGAGACGCTACCCGGGAAAATGGTGAATTGTAGAAACATATGGTTCCGTGAATTCTGGTCGCAGCATCATAAATGTACCTTCAGTACGAACGCTTCTATCGAGACGACAAGATGCACTGGAACTGAAGAACTTAAGGATTATGAGCAGGAAGGCCTCGTACCGTTTGTTGGTAATATATTTTACATACATTGATATTTTATATTCAAATAAAATCAACCGAATTTACCCAGGGAGTAAAAGTTTACCCATCGAGAGCGTCCGCAGGATTTTTTTCAGGGGTGGAGGGGAGCATGATATAAAATGTTACTCAAATTGACTGAAATGTATGCTTTGATATTTATACATCTTTTAGTATTAATGGTTTCTCACCGCGACTAAGAAGATATAAATTGAGAAAGATTTTTTGTCTTTTTTGTATTTTATTACTATTCATTTGTTTTTTAATTTTTTAAATATTTAAACATTTTTTATAGAATAAAAGTCAAAGAATAATTCAGTTTTTAAAGTAAGAAATAAAGTAAATTACAAGTATTCAAGTACATTTTAATCCAAAACGGGTGCTCTTGCTATCCATGTACATGATATTAAAATAATAGTATGCGTAATTATGATGAAAACACGACCGATGACATACCGCGAAACTTAATTTAACGAGTGCGAAACCTTCGTTTTGCATTTAATTAATGAATACTAGTTCTTAATGTACCTGTCGCGTACAACTTTGGATGCTGCGAATATTCGTATGGTATATATCTATATATAAAAGTATATATATAATATATAGGAAGAAGAAAAGCAACGTGACCTCCAGCATTGTTCTCGCGGTAGCTGTCTCTTTCGAAAACTTTCTTCCACCCGACCTACCTACGACTCAACGATTTCCATAACTTATCCCTTGGAAACACCCCCACGGTTCTAACGATAACCAACCAAGTTGCTCTGCTCGTTCGATGACTTCTTCTTCCCTTTTCCCTTTTTTTTCCTCCCTTCGTCCTATTTCATATTTAGTATGCCTTAAATCCAAACAGTCTGTGTAGTATAATATTATACGAGGTCTTTTGAAAATACTGGTTAAAAGATACTGACGGAAATGGTAATTCTATTTCAGAGAGTAAGTAACAAAAAATGTAAAGTAATACTTTTCTGAAGGTACGAGAATTTATTCTTGAAGATAATATTTTTTGGTTTAATTTGTACTGCGTTCTCGAGAAATGAGAGATGGATTTTTCTATAATAATAATTGATACGCTAATCTTTTAAAATATTGAAGAGAATGTATTCTACATATATAAAAAGAGAAATCATTCTCTTATGTAAAATTATCACATTTATAGATATATACACTATGAATTTAATGCTTTTTGAAAAATTTATTGAACTACTTGAAGTTAAAAAAAAAACGAAAGTACCTGGAGTATAGTCACGATTACCGTTTTTCACGAAACCGACGATTACGTTAAAACAAAGGTGGACCACGGTGCTATTTTTCGTCGAACAATCGTGCTCTTTGTCTCTTCTGAAATAGCCTGGAGACGCCCTTAACCCGACGAATTCTCGAGACCGGCACCCGCTAAAAATCTCCCACGATTCGTGACCTGATTTTTTTCCCCCTTTCCCAGATGTAGCAGGAGGAGTCGTTTTTCTTTTCCTTAGTCCTTCTTTTTTGGAAAGTGTCAGAGAAACTAGAGTTTGCGTTTAACCTTCTCGTTGCGTTAAGGACACACGTTCGTCTATCGATTATTTAATTGAACGATTCTATTTTTGCGTTCACGTAGTCGACGCGGTTTATGCGATGGCTCATGGTGTTCACAATGTAATCGAAGAAGAGTGCATGGATCAATCGGGTGGCTCGCTTGTTCTTTGCGATACTTTGAAACCTGCACCTGATGGACAACAGCTATTACAATATATTCGGAACGTTACATTCGTAGGTAAGATCCTTTGGAATTTGTTTTTAAACAAATTTATACACCTAGTTCTGTTTTTACACGATAGATACGTTCCCGAAGAATAAGTGTAAAAACAATTCGTGTAAAAAAATATATTGCTTTATGGGAAAATAGAAGATTTGTTCCAGCCCTAAGGAATAGGCAAAAATAATACAATAAACTAT
This sequence comes from Ancistrocerus nigricornis, assembly GCA_916049575.1. Classification (NCBI taxonomy): domain Eukaryota; kingdom Metazoa; phylum Arthropoda; class Insecta; order Hymenoptera; family Vespidae; genus Ancistrocerus; species Ancistrocerus nigricornis. Next base: position 2,864,938 of record OU696668.1, on the reverse strand, counting down.
GAGTTTTCATGGTTTAATAAATATGTATTGTGCACTATTATTATTTTAACTTTCATAAAATTTTCTACACATCAAAGGTACTTTTCAATTTGAACACCAAACTCAAAATTCGGGGAATTCTCACAAATGCCAATCGCATTACATTCCTCGCCTCCAATGTCGAAGTTATAGAAATAAAAATAAAGCAAAATTTTGCGCGGGAGTTTTCGTAAATGTGGACGTGGTCCACGCACGCAAAAAATTTATCCCACATTCAACGCACGCGTTCCGATCGGTGTCGGTTTTTTGACGAACGTCAAAGGATTTTCGCTGCAACTAGTTCTCGATGTCGACGCTTTCAAAATTCGGTATGTGACCGAACGGTTGAGACATTTGGCTTGAGGACCAACACACCGTACAACGTAAACATTTATTTGGAAGTAATTTTCAGTTTATGGCAAAAATACTTGCGCCGAACGCATTCGGCAAAAATTTTTATTAATGTGGAGCCGCCTTTAAATCAATATCGTCTAAAAGAAGTTCGTGTAGAAACAGAATTGGGTGTAAATATTTTTTTGTTCGTGATATATCACGAAAAGTCCACGTTGAGCAACAAATTAGGGGAGGGTGGTGAGAGTATTACTTCGAAAAATTCTGTTTTTCCATATACCAGTATCTATCTTTTCTGTAGGTCGTCAAGGTACAGAAATAAAATTTAATACCGATGGCGATGCCTATGGATTTTACAACATTTATCAATATCAACGTAACGAAGATAACCGTTTTGACTATACGTTAATCGGTACTTGGAGAGAAGAGTGAGTTTTGATAACGATTGATAAACTCGAGGCTTCCACGGTCCGAAATTTGATGAAACAAATATTCCTTTTCTCTAGATTATCCTTTGACATCAACATGACTAGATGGGCTACGGGAGCGGGTGAACTTCACATACCCAGAAGTTCCTGCAGCGACAATTGTCCTCTCGGCCACGTGCGAAATTTTCAGGTAATCAAGTTTAAAGGTATGTTTATTGAACGATGGCGTTCTCGAGTACGAGTTCACGAATCAAACGGAATTCTCGGGTGTTTCTGTAAATTGAAGCGAGCCTTTCGCACCTCCGTTAGAAAGGTAACACGCGTTAGCGGTTATAGCTTCGCACTGAAACCATGGAAAAGTTAAGCACTCGGAGCACGAAGCCCAGAGGGAATGCAAAACGAGTCATTATTTTCAAGCGGTGTGCATCTCTCACATTCTCTTGCAATAGCCTACAACTAATTAACCTCGTACTCTTCATCTTAGCGTACTTTCTCGTCATCATCGTTTCGTTTCTTAACGATGAAGATAGCTGAACTCAAAGAAAAAAAAAAAAAAAACACGATAAAGCTTTAATCTTTGATCCTTTTCCCGATTCTCGCTTAGGAGGCTTGCTGTTGGAGATGCGTCGCATGTCCAGAGGATGCTTACGTTTTCAACGACACCTGCAACAGCTGTGGGACTGGTTATGCTCCGAACGAGACCAAAACAAGCTGTGTTAAACTTACAGCAGAAGTTATATCTTGGACCAGCCCTTGGGCTTTGGTACCCCTGGTCTTCGCATCTATTGGGATTCTAAGCACGCTTTTTACAACATTCGTATTCATCCGGTACGTCATATTTCAGATTTTTGATATCTCGTTGAAAAAGAAAATACAAATTTCCAATTTATCGAACATAATATTATCAAAGTTAGGGGTATATTAAAAATCTCGACACGAAACGATATCAATTTCTTTGGTTACGCGATCGAAGCGAGGTACCCTTTTAACCGCGCGATGACGATAAATCAACGCGAAATCGGATCGGATAGCTGCACGAGATGAGATCCAATTAAGGTAATTAACTCAGGAGGAAGTGTTATGAAACGTGAGGGAGGGGGGGGGTGGTGTAGGGATAAAAAAAAAATAACGGAAGGGTAGAAGAAAAGTAAAGGTGTTATTTTAACGTTGCCATCACTCTCGGATGGTCATTAAGAATCGATTGAACGTTTTGTTGCTCGTCACCCAGTCCTGTTAATTATACATTTTCCCCTCTTCGTAATGAATCCTTGAATAGAAAGTCGCGATGTCCCGTTTCATACCGAAAATAAGAGCAGCAGCTGTTAATTAGAATTTTAACGATCGAGAGAACGTATGATCGGATATAGGGTTTTAAAATCCTTTTTTTCTAGATTTAATCGCACACCCGTGATCATGGCTTCAGGACGAGAGCTCTGCTATGTTCTATTGGTCGGGATTCTTTCTTGTTATGGCATGAGCTTCGTCATATTGAGCAAACCGACCAAGTGGAACTGCACGTACCTTCGTATCGGGTTGGGCCTTTGCCTGAGCATTTGTTACAGCGCCATATTAACCAAGACCAATCGTATCTCGCGGATATTTAATCAAGGTACGAAGAGCATCAAGAGACCTTCTTACACGTCACCGAAGAGTCAAGTTGTTATCGCTATCGGTGAGTACGTGCTGTCCAACGATTTAACGCATGGCGAATGAGTAATCTGCGGATAAAAATGGCCTTTCGATTGAAAAAAAAAAAAAATTGATCGATGGTACAACGCAAAACTGCGCAATCGTGATAGGTGGTGAACTCGTTTGAGCAAAATTTGACAGGCAAATTTTATCGGCGGATCCCGCTCGTTAAAACCGACCAAAAGTCTATTGAGCTTGTTGCACCATTTTGGCCATTCGTGCTGATCGAGCTTGATCCTGAATTACGTGGCTCCCGTTTGTGCAGGGATCACTGCAGTCCAACTGATCGGTGCCATCGTTTGGCTGATTATCGAACCACCGGATATCACCGAGATACATCCGTATCCACTTTCAGCTGTGTTGACCTGTCGCGTGTCAACCTTTTCTTTAATGATGTCTTTGGTCTACAATATGTTCCTTATATTGATGTGCACGCTCTACGCGTTTAAAACGCGAAAAATACCTGAGGACTTTAATGAAGCGAAGTACATCGGTTTTACTATGTATTCGACTTGTATCGTGTGGCTGGCTTTCGTTCCGATATATTTCGGATCTAAAAATGATTATAAGGTATTTAGAAATCTTGAGAGTTTGAGAATTTAAATAAATCCGCAGATAGTTGAGGTGAAATTTTAATTGATAGGTCCAAATAGCCAGTATGTGTATGTGCATCAACATTTCGGCGTCAGTTGCTCTGGGTTGTCTTTTCACGCCGAAGGTCTATCTCGTGCTGTTTCAACCGTACAAAAACGTGCGACCTGGTCCTAACGTGAGTAAGAAGAAATCATTAAAACTAAGTAAGATTCTAGATATACATATCTACGTATAAGGTAAACGTTACATATTTTTCTGAGTGAATTATTTTTGTTTTTTTAGCCAGGGGGCGTTCACAGTAGTAACAGACCACCGTTAACAATGCGATTTTCGGCTACCAGGAGTCAAACTATGCAGAGTATGACTTCCGGTTCGCGTAGTAGCCCACCCCCCTCTCGAGTTTCACGGAGTGAACAAAAGCATGCAAATGGTAAGTGAAATGATATTTTCTGTGATGGTGTAATGAATATTTTTGAAATTATTTTGAACTTTGTCACGTATGTTACGATACAGATATATAAAGAATAAGGAGGAAGAATGGTTTCAGTCCATGCAACCAAATTTTCCGGGCGACTAATAACAAAGTTTTTCTTTCAAAATATGGTTTAATTACACTGTTAGAAACTTAATTATAATTTTATGTCATGATAAAATTCAAACCAAAGTATTTTTAAAAGCAAATAAAAATGGCTATTTATACCCGTATGCCATATTTTTCTTCCTTTATTATAACGGACTGAAGGCATTTTGTCACTGGAATTTCACGTAGTTAAAAGAGACGGTACTGTGCTATACAAAAGCGCACAAAAATTAATTTTTTTTTTTACTAAAAGCGTTCTTCCCTCGGCCTTTCATATTATCCAATTTAAAAAATAAACAAAATCACAGTGCATTAGATAGAACAATTCTGATAAATAGCGATTTATGAACAATGTTATAATATATGTATATATGTATAGGTGAGACTCAAGCCCTAGCAAGCCCATCAGCAGACGAATCATCCGTTAGCTAGGTCGCTCTCATACACCTGCCACCTTGTCCCGAGCATCAGCCGAAGATGTACGAGACCGAGGTGGAGGTGTATGTTGACGAAGAAATTGCAAGCCCTCGCGAAAAGCTCTCGATCGTTCACGAATTACCAAAGTCATCAGACTTGTCGAGACTTGACGAGGATTGCGACCTTGAACAGGTAATATAATTAAGGGAGACTGAGTACGGTTGTAACATAGCGATTATATAAATAAAGTATTGAGTTTTCTACTGTTCCCTTTTTTTTAAATATGTAATTTTAAAAATCAAAGCAAGATTGTTACAACCGTACCCAGTCTCCCCTACTACCATAATCCACCATAAAAAACTATTGTAATTGATCCTAAACGTCTCAGGTTACTCTACCAATCAACAACATCTCCGAGAAAGTAGACAATTGTTCGCCAAAATTGAACGATCCCACGAACGACAAGGAAGTTGCACGTACCTACAGTGCATCGCCAACTTTCTCAGATTTCTCATCATAGTGCTCGACGTTAATGAAGTATGCCAGCCCTAGAAATGAAAGACAATTGATAAGGGCATATAAAATAAGTTTTTTCGTTACCCTTTGTACTTTCGACCTCAAGATTAGTATCTACGTATATGCAATAGATCTCTTTTCTATATCCACCAATGAGGTGCGTCAACGGATATCTAGCGAGGTGATGCCAAAAAAATTGGGCTCCTAGAAAATTTCAGCATATTTCTAACATGCGCGATCTACACACGTTCACCCGAAAGTCGCATTTTTTACAGCCCTTTTATATCTCATGCACTTCGTCGACGCGTTCGAGAGAGCAAAAATAACGGTTTAATGGACGATCGACTTCATTAATTTTTATATCGAATGTGGTTGGGTGGTGAGGAGGATTGGGAGAGTGAAAAAAGGATTGAAAAAAAAAATGTCACCGATCGAAATAGCGATTTTTCACCGTACGCACGCGCAACGTGGAACGTCCGTTTTTATTGTGCGTTCATAACGATAAAAGATGAATATTAAATGCCAGCGTTATTTTTGAATGGCCTCGGACTCGTAATTATTATTATCGCGTCTGCCACGATGATAATATTGTACAAAAGTTAGAGGAAAGGAGAAAATATAAAAATACCACTTGCAGCACGATAAGAATTGCTAGATAAGAAAAAGAACACAAGGTGTATGATGGTCTAGTCTTTAATAATAATGATATTGTGATCGTCTGTACTTCTGGTAGAGTATCTCGTAGTATAAGTAACTTCCAACATCGATTATTAGATCGATCTATCGATGCATCTACATATTTGCTTTTTCGGATCGATAACATTTTTATTTTTTTGAAACTCCTTGCATATCGAAATAATGAAAGGATCAAAAGAACACTCGAGTTGACTTTCTCATAAAATTTACGAACGTCGATTAAAATACTATTTTATTGTGATCAGCCGTATCTCTTCCATCGCGCGTCTCGAAAGCACTGCTGTTTTGTACGATGTCTTATTAGGATTACATTGTGATTCTAGTAGATAACTCTTACGTGAACTTGGACTTTTGCATAGGACACTGTAAATACATTCATAAAAAAAAAAGATTAGCTTTCTTTACGCAAAGTTCGAAGTCCTTGGTATAGCACATACCATCGGACTTAGAATGTTGTAAAAGGCACGAGGTAATCATTTTATATCAATGGACGTTCGTTCACATTTGCTTTAGCGTAACGCGTGTGCCAAAAACAATGTAATGGACAATGTCGATCTTCTTTGTATGGTCTTTAAATAAGAATGAACAGAATGAAGGATCACATTGAACTGTATAAACGGCAACGAAAATTAACAATGTGAATCGAATATTGCATGTAAATGTAAAAACGTTAAAATTAACTAACTAAATATGTTTAATCAAATTGAAGCGATGCACAGAACTTTCATCGATATAAGATGAGTAACCTAAGACAAGTTATCTGAATGATTTATATAATTTTGAAAATAGGAACAAAAGTTCTTTCGTTCTTGAGGGGTTGTAAAGGGAGGCACTATATGGTGAACAAAACATTTTTGTAAGAGTACTCAGAAAATTTGAAGGTCAGCTTAACTTTTTCTGCAAAATTGTATAAATTTTTCAAGTGACTTATCTTAAGTAACTCGCTCTGTGTATGTTTGCGTGTATGTGTGTGTGTGCGTGTAATTAACTGCCAGCGATAATAAAAGTGGCTAATCGTAGAACGAAAAAGATATAAATAAAAAATAATGATGGTGTAAATAATAAAAAATAGAGTCACGCTGGTAGGTGAATATGATATTAACTGTTGATAAATGTAGGATCGAAGCTACGTCACTTTTCATACAAAAACTCTAACACGAATCACCAAAAAAAAAAAAAATTATTACGAAATTTGTTGAACACTGTTGTACAATTTGATTGAAAAAAATTAATTAATCATAAAAAAGAATTACATTTTTAATCCTAATGCCGCTATTACATATTCAAAAAAAAGCACGATGTTTTTACCTTCAAACAAAATTGTGCCACTAGATGATATAATATACTCGTGATTAAAATATAAGGACGTGGACTTACGAAAGAAATTTACAAGTCAAAATGCCGCGTACGAGCAATCTCCGCCTCGTTTTAATAATAATAATAATTATTATAATAATAACCGAAATCAAATTTTATATTTATCGTGCCAAACAATCTTGTAAAGCTGTTTCATCAAAACAAAACAAAAACTGAAGAAGAAAAACCAAAAAAAAAAGGGAAAAACAACCCTATTTCCGACCTAGTTGAGACATTTTGCGTAAAATGAATTTACTGATGAGTAAATTATCGGTGAATACGTTTTGTATAGACAACATATTATTAAGTGCATATAATAGAAAGTGGAGTGCGCGTTGAGATAAAGATTTAAAATTGATGGTGTGATACATATATCGAATGTTGTGTAATTTTTGCAACAACAAAAAAGTCAAAGAAGGAGGTAAAGAAAACTCGAAGTAAAAAAAAATATATATATACATGTATTCGTTTCGAATGAAATTGCGCATAGTAATTAGCGTTAATGGAAGAAATCGTTATTAGGAAGAGCATCGAATCATCGGACGAAAATGATTGTTTAATCTAATTAATAATGACGTATGGATGCTACCAAAGTCTTTTGCCAAATCAAAGAACTTTACATATTCTAAACGATAACAATATATACGGAGGTATCCATTGGAAAAAAAAAAAAATACGCGCGAAGGTGTTGGAGAAAGGAGAGGCGGCTGAACGTAATTAAAAGTTATGTGATACATTTGAGCATTATGTATATCTATAATGTACCGTTAGTGTGACCACTAGCCGTCTCTTTTATATGTAAATAATACTTTAACGAAAGAACGAAAAAAGATAATATTCGAATTTTACATTGGTGGACGTATCAAGTTCCTTCGTAAATTAATCGTACGAATTTAAAAAAAAAAAAGAAAGGACGACGATTAAGCCTAATTGATTAGCCAATTACGTAGGTGTCGAAACTGATTTTCTAATCTTTTACATGTTTCATTCGTTGAACATCTCGCAGACTTACCGTTAGATCGTGGTGAAATAAAATCTCGCTCACGAGACACGAAAACTCTTATACGTTTTCGGTGAAAAAATATGTATGTATATATATATATATATACACACGAGCCGAAGACTTAAGGTATATAAATAAAATAGGATATAAAATATTGCTAACATGCTAAGAACAAATAAATAAAATTAATAAACGTAAGCGGCGATGAATCGTAAGAAAAAAATGTCTCGCTACGTTTGCCAATCAAAAATGATTAGGTAGAAATTGACAGCCTACGACGTTTCCGAAAATACTATAAATTTTTTACAAATCCTAAGTCCTCTGATTACAAATAACAAGATTTTTCAAAGTCTTATTCATTATAGTTCTTATATATTATTCCAATCGACCGGACAATATGTGTTACGACAGAGAAATCAAATTGTGTAAAGTAGTACAAAGAGAAATTCTCCTGTTAAAATATTAACATACGCATCGAAAAAATACTTTCGTTTTTTATTTGTTAATATAAGAAAGTTCACCGATTTTATTATTATGACATTGTTATGTAATGTAAGCGCAAACGTTATGATTAAAATAGCAACGGTATCGTTACATACAATTTTTATTCATTATATAATTGATGATATACAATTGTATTACAATCGACTTCACTTCTCCATATTCAATAACAAGTATGAAATTATTTCAAAGTTATCGTAAGCAACCATAATCCGTGTCTACGTTGTACGAGCGTATATTTGCGCTGGAGTCTTTATTATTCTAGGTAAGTATAAGTTAATAAAACTTAATATATGTGATTCATTTCTACTCGTATATGATTTATTATATATTGTTGATTAAACATTTATTAATCATATAATAAATGTTGTCGAAAAAGTTCACGGAAGCTTCTTTTTATCGATAACTCGTGAATTCACTAGAAAAGTAACTATGCGAGTAAAAAAAATAAATTGTACATTTTATTATCTAATTACTAAAGCAGCCTTCGTGTCGTATCATCGAAATGTACCTTCTTGCGCGCTTTGCAAAAATATTTATATACACATCTATGCTTACATTTACTTACTTACATACAAACTATATTCGTATCACGGAACACACTGGTCTCCCCGAACGAGATTTCCCTCGAAATTTATCGAGAAAGGTGAAATCATTAATGAAATAACTATACACAATGTTTAAGGTTTATTGTATCGTACTCTTTGCCGATCTTGATGACTATAATACTCGTTCAATATTAGTTTACAGAGAAACAAGTGAAATACGATTATGAGGAAACATATGCTAACCCAAAATAAAGTAGGTAAACCTCCAAGTTGATGACCGTGCTTATGCAAAGCCATGACGTGATGATCATGAGCTGGAGCTATAGAGAAAAAAAGGAATATATTCCATCGATTCGCATAATTTTAATAAGCTTTGAATACGTACCGTCATCTACCGCGTGCACATGTAAAGCATTCCTTAAATCCTGCATATGCTGATAATCCGACGTTATGTAAAGTATAGCCGTCAGTGGTTTGGTTAATTTTACTGGAAAGTTAGTATAAGTCTGACTCAAGGAGACTGGTGCATCTAAACAACCTGCATCGCATCCAAAATATACGCTGTCACTTTTATCCAAAGCTACTCCAAGAATTGCACGATTATCCTCTCCTACTGTCACCGATATATTTACATGCGTTACGTTACCGTAACTTATTCGCCTACGAATTTCAAATATATTACAGCTTTCGTAATATAGACTAGAAATATACTTTATATATTACATATTATTTGATACCTAAACAAATAATCTCGATGAAGATACTGGGGATCGATATTAAATTCCAGATGTTGATTGGTAAATCTTAAACCTCCGAGACTCAAAACGATAGCTTGTTGTACAGCGTGGGGACCACCGACCAGTAAATGGTGACAGCTTCGTTTTTCTAGAGTTAGCAACCACGCGTCAACTACCTCATTTACACCGTCGATGGATGTAGTATCTTTCCATAATTTTGGAGCATCTCTACAGAAAGCATACTTTTAATTATTTTATATTTTTACAGAGTATATGGAAACAAGGTATCTTACAATGTGTGATGACCATGATAACAGCCCTCGTTGGCCGTAATCTTTTTTTCCACGTTCGCTAAGCCACGTGGGATTTGCGAAAGTATCAAGTAGATCGTTGAATTTATTTTATGACCATTAATAGCGCCTGCAGCTTTGGAATCGCTTATTCTAAAACCAGTAGACCAATAACTTTGCCATACACTTACATGCTCTTCCTTTAAACCTTTTTGTTGTTGTAGTATCGCCTTCTTCATTATCTGTATTAAGTTATATATGTTAGTAGATGACTTTAACTATTTAAATTGTAACAAGGACTATGAATCTTACATCTATAGCTCTCTTTTTTGTTACTTCTCTTTCAATGTGATATTTCTCGGATGAAACTGGATCACTGTACTGTATACTTGTAAGAAATTCTAATTTTATAGAACTCCTTGCTTTAATTTGTATCACTTTTGGTGGATCTTTATAAACTATTGATATCACTATGACTTTATTCGAATCGGATATAGGAAGAAAACCGGTTATCAAATTGTATTCTTCGCTGAGTCCATCTACCTGTATCCTGAAAAAAAGGAGGGTTGTTTTATATAAGAAAAGTAAGTACAATCATAATATTAAAACTTACTTAATAGTTTCTAATCTTGAATTTGCCCAATGCGCCGCGGTAAGTGGCTTGATCGGCACCTCTTGCATAAGAGACGTAGGATTAACAACTTTCAAGTCTTGCACTAATATTGCATCTAAAACTCGATGAGCATAATATTGAAAACTCAAATGATAACCTTCTCTAAGGCATTGAAACTTATGCACAATTCCATTTGTATAATGAGTAACGATTGCTTCGCTATAAATACTGTTTTCGTACAAAGGATGAGAAACTAAGGGTTGCCACTGTATAGGCAGAAGTAATCCTCTGCCATGTCTGATATACATCCAACCATCTGGAGAGACTGGTACTCCGAACAATCCATTTCCTATATATGGCAAATACTGATGTTCCTTCTTTAAAGGTGGATTATGTAGTATATTTACATTATATTCTGCCGCATCGAAGTAAAAAGAAGCCAGCCTTTCGGTCATACAGTGATGCTCGAACGCTAAAAGAAAATAATCATTTGGTATCTTACACAGATACAAGTACTTTCTCTAATTACCTTCTATTGGTTCTCTCGTAGTAGAAAATAGCCATTGTGCGAATTGTGGACCAAAATACAAAAGTACCCCGCCGCAAATAAGAATGAGGAGTAAGATCTTACGATAGGAGTAGTTAGTATCTATCAAACGGCGTATGCGTTTCCCGAATTCACGAGCATCAAACATACCACCCGTTTTCATCGTACAAACGTGATCGCCCGAAGAAGCCGGCGATGCTTCAAAATTATGGGCGTTTTTTTCAAACTAGTAGGAAACATAACCTCCAAGTGTCGCAAGTTTTCACTCAAGTGAAAATGATTTATTCAGTCAATACTTTATTATCATTTCATGATTACTATCGAACTGAGAATAATCGATATAAAATAAATAGCTTGCTACACTCGACTGTGAAATTCGAAACACCGTTATTCGTGCATCGTTAATCGTAAACAATCAAAAACATCTGTGACACATAACGTAAAACACTAGATACTGTCAACTTCACACGAGCGAAACGATCTATCGGATTTTTAACTATCGATCGAAAAAGCGAGATAGTTCGATTATTTTCGAACGCACCAATCAAGAAACGCTTACTGCTGGTTTGTGCCAATGATTGGTTAATTTTTAAAAATCGATATAAAGTCGAATTGTTTTTCGAGAAAGGCGTCAAAATTTGCATTATATTATTACATCCTGTAATTAATTTCTAATTTTACTGCACATAAACTAGGAGTAAGAAACATTCGCGTACGCGATCTTCAATAATATCATAAATATTATTTTCTAATTATACAATACGTTGCTGCAATTGTGTAGTTACGTTTCTCTCGAAAGTATATTTTGTATAAAAATAAAATCTCCAAGCATATCGTCATCGCTACTTTACTCGAATTTCTAACGAGAAGAACGCTAACTAACGTAGTTCCCGCGGCACTTCCCGCACATCCTCTTGTCATTTGGGATACTCCCCTCCGTCCTACCTAATACCTAATATTAATAGCCAAACGGATCCACTCGGAAAGTGTAAAATTAATTTCAATTATAAATGAAATTTCATAGGATCTCTCTCGTACTAATTAACATTAAATGTCGTACGAATAAAGAGGATAACGTTTTAATATTATTATAAAGCGAATACTTTCATTAACGAGAATTTCCATCTCGGTTATTACCTCGGCAATTCGAAGAGCTCTATTATAATTTAATAATTACATATTTTTTAATCATCTTCTAGCACCAAAAAGAAATACGAAATATGGAATAAGATATTTTTGTGCAAGGTTCAAGTGTGTATACACAGTGTCAAGCGCTGCCAATCTATACGACAGACTGTACCGAGAACGGATGCAGGGATAGATCGGTGTCACGTGGACCCTCCGGATATACCAGCTTCCTAGTCTTGCTCGCCTACTTTATCATTATTTCGTTTCATCGGAAATGTTCGGATACCGGGAAGGACATCCGCACACCTTTCTCCGACATCTTCGACAATACGAAATAAGAATTTAAACATCATGACAGCGATGTCATGTAAATGCATTCATTCGTAATAGTAATCGGAATATCAACGAAAGAAAGAAATTGTCAATTAGAATTAAAATTGAGTCAAAAGTTGAATAAATTAAACCTCATCGTGCTGTAACAAAATTATATTGTTAAAATAAAACAACATTAATAGAATATTTCAAGTAGAAGGAGAGTAGACAATGTCGTGTCGGATTTATTGTGGGTATATGATAAAGAAAAAAAAAAAAAAACAAATAAATACTTAATTACACAATAAATATTATTATTTTTTTTTATTTCTGCAATAATTTCTACTACAGTTAAATAAATCAAAGTTACGTTAGGTTATAACTTAATTTACGAATTTAAGTTACTTTCTGTCTATCTATTTTTATTTTTCATCGGTACAATTTAAATACCAGTGGTACAATTTATCCTACCAGTCTTCTGTATTGTACCGAAGGCAGACCGTCGGGAAATTGATACTTTCACATGGATTCTTAAGAGATAAATCAATCATTTCATAATATATTATTGATAAGACATCAAACTATCAAATGAAACAAACATTGTGCAAATTTAATCGGTAGAATTAAAGATATCGGTGGTTTTTTTTCAAAGTAGTCCAATATAGTCGACTTTCCCCTATATGACAACGAAGTCCACGTAGGAGACGTCATTTTCCTGGTAGCAGCCGTACGACTCATAGTTCTAACGCATGATCTCCGTATCCCTAAACCTCCTGCCCTAAATCCATCCGGATTCCACTCCCTATCATGAACATGAAGCAGTCAACTACGGGCAATGCATGCTGGTGGATTGCCACGAAAGCAAGGTCGATTCCCGCGTTCTCGTTTCCATCGTTATGTTCCTCCCCTTGAAGAACTATTACCCCCTTCCTTATCAGAGATCCTTTCGATCACCCTCGTCTTCTTTTTTAAATGACGATTGCATGTAATTTACTATTGTCTTTCAGTATAATAAAAAGCATAATAATAATAATAATAATAATAATAATAAGATAATGGTAGGGGGTGAAAAATATTAAAAAGACAAAATTTGTTACAGCTTTGAGGTAGAAATATAGAGGATAGAAACGAGATGTCAAGTTAATAAATGTCAAGAAATTTGCCCATTTAAATTTGTCTATTTCACTATATATAAAATCACAATTTTATTAGGGTTGATCAATTGAATTGAGGATTAACATAAAAAATGGGGAAAGTAAGTGTACGAATTATGTAATATGTTAATGAGATACAAAGAAAAAAAAAAAAAAGGAAACAGAAAGGAAGTGAGTAACACGGAAGTAGAAGAGCTCGATAGCTCGAAAGGATGTTCTAAACTAGGAGGAGAAACGGATGAAGCCGGAGTCAGTGCGTGGCTATTGATACACGAAGCCACGAGGTGGAGGGCTTCGCACAGGCCCGTGGAGCGATGTCAACTTGATGATGATATACTGGATGCGAACTTGCCGACTCCCACTTTTCTCCTCCTCCCTTCTTACGTTTTCTCTTACGACGAGAAATATGTCTGAATTTAGAAACACTTTATTATCTTAATTACTAATTAACGTCTTGCTTATCATGATGCTAATTAGAATGTTTAAATCATTCCAACAGCATAAGATCTTGAATATAAATACATCACAAACGTAACTAACGGAAGATAAATTTGAAAGAAAAGCTTTTCTTTAAAAAAAAGGGATAAAAGTAAGATGGATCTATTTAGATCGAAACTAACAATAGGCTAAGGAGGAGAAGGTGAGTTTTATGGAGGAGGTGGAAATATGGATGTAAGGGTGCACGGAGGCGCGCGAATAGAGAGAGCAGGGATGAGCAAGATGAGTATGAGAGGGGGAGACAAGGAAAAGGGGGATCTCTCCCGGTTTTCTATCCCGCACGCCGATTTCAGTCGGTCAGCCGGCGTGCACCAAAGCTCCCCAGTTCGCATCGGAGTAGTCATCGTCATATTCGGGATAGAAGAAGAGCAGTAGTTCCTTGCGGACCGAACAACGCTTTGCACGTCGACTTGCCGAGCGCGGGAACCCTGAGTTCGAACGAATGATCTAACGAACTTGGAAATCCTTATTTTTCGAATTTAAAAAAAAAAAAAAAAGGAAAACTCGCTCGAAGATGAACCGATCGATCGACATTCGTTGAAACGATACCAGTTTTATCTTTATTTTCTTTGTTGAAAAAAAAAGTGTTACTCTCGCGTGTTACAACTCGAAAAAGTGCAGTGCCGATTCAGCTAAGTGAAGTCACCCTATCAGGATCGCGCGTCTATCTCAACTTTTCCCCTTTGAATCACGCTGCTACCTGTGACAGAAGGATTCCACTATCGCGAAGCTAAATATCAGGTTAGTAGTTTGAATTACGTTAGTATGCATTTTAACAGGTGCCATGTCAATTCATTCATACGTACATTCGATTTGTCAATCTCATCGGATCGACTATTGACACTGTACAACTAACGGTCTCTCATAATATCACGATCATGCAGGAATAAAGAATAAGAAAGGACATTATCTTCCGGGCAACTTCCGGATTACCTCCAAATATGTTAATAAATCTTGTCAAGTGGCAGGGAGTAAGTAAATGTATGATTCGTAAAGACGAAAGAGAAGGGTAGTGGGATTAGGTTTAGTAAAAAGTAGAGGGGAGGAATAGAGAAAGCTGGCAGGGCAAAGCAGACGACACGGGGTCTCTCAACGATACGGAACGCATAGCGATGCAACATCGGACACGCGGAACAGCACATCCTCGGCTAATTAGAATATAGCTGTTTTTTATGAGCGTGGAAGAGGAAGAGGGAGCCCAATGGATGGACGGTGGAAGTGGAGGGGGAGGGCCACCCATGATCGTGATATTTATTACACGGACCCCCTGCCGGACATTAGTATTTAACTCTGGTTCTGCGAGCTATGGTGGTGAAGCAGGCCTTCACCCTTCTCCGTCAGGTGGTTGGAACATGCCAACCGTTTTTTCTTCTTCTTATTCGTCATCATTCGTCTTCGACCACCGCGTACTCATGCTTGCTACAAAGTGAACGCGGCTCACGATACGTTTCTACTCGATTCGATTTTGATACGTTCTGTAAACAAAGAGAAATTCAACCGTGGAGACAAAGTTATCGAAAGGAAATTATGAAACTCTGTCCTTGATCATTTATAATAAATTCTATTATCTATACAATATAGAAATATATACATATATATTTATATAGATAGGCCAGGCAAGTTATTCCAAGTGTACCGTATGTACATATAATGTTTTTTCATTAAGATTACCAATCGGCTTCTTAAACCTCCGACCGATCGTGGATATCCCTTAATTCGAGTGACGCAGTGTCTTAATAAGTATATACATATATATATGGAGAGAGAGAAACAGGTATAGAGGTATACGGGCAATTGCGATTGAAGTACAATGACAAGCGTTGCGTAATTATCCAATAGAGGAATAAGAAGCTACTCTCTTTGGGTTCTGCCACCGATTGACGTACATACAAACGTAGGTACATACTTAGACGTCGTCAAGTTTTGACCGTGAAAAATTCTTAGTGCTTTCTTCAGTTTGGATTCATCCACCGTGTCGGTATCGTGACGCGACCCAGATTCCAATGACAATGAGAGTAACGTTTAACTGCACCTCGTTCGAGACCGCAATCGGATCCATTTTTTGTGCTTAGCCTTTTACCAAGAAACAGTTTCACCTAAATCATCCACTTCCCGTGAATTTGCACGAAATGAGACGAGAGGGTTATCCAGGTCTCCAAGAAAAAAGGATACTCGATCCAACCTTCTTCCAAGGTCGTCAAGGGATCGATTTTTTTTAGATCTAAGATAAGACGAATCTTTCAATGTGGGGTTTAAGAAATAAGTTCGATTGCACAGGTACGGTGTTATGTACGAGAATCGGCATCCTGCGTAAGAACGCTCTCAGGGGTCCGGCGAAGTGGTGAAAACCAATTGGAGAGTACATCGCGGAAGAAGAAAGCGATAATACCCCTACTGTTCGCTAACTCGTAAAGATGACGGAAACATCAAGAGAAGCCGAGGTGGCCGACTCGGAAAATCCTGACAATGCCACCACATCTTTGAATCTAGCCTGTACTTCGGCCACCAACGGCAAACCACTTCCGGAACGTGGATCGTGGAGCACCAAGTTGGACTTCATTCTAAGCGTGGTAAATTAAAAGCTCATCTCTTAACAGGCGTCTTTTTAGGCTAAAATGAAACTTTTGAACTCGTTTCGAAAGAAAAAAAAAAAAAGTTTTTTCTGAAACACCCTAATATGTATATCGATCAAGCTTAATATCATGATCTAAATATTCTTTTCAAGGTTGGACTGGCCATCGGATTGGGCAACGTATGGCGTTTTCCCTACCTCTGTTACAAAAATGGCGGCGGTGCCTTCCTGATCCCGTACTTCTTAACATTGGTCCTAGCTGGAATACCAATGTTCTTCATGGAGTTAGCATTGGGTCAGATGTTGACCGTCGGTGGTTTGGGCGTCTTTAAGATAGCTCCACTCTTCAAAGGCATTGGCTATGCCGCAGCCGTAATGTCCTGTTGGATGAACGTCTACTACATCGTTATCCTTGCCTGGGCGATATTTTATTTCTTCATGTCAATGCACAGTGGTTGGTAACCGATTACTTTCGAGATTAAAAAATTGAATTCTGTTTGAACTATTTTCCTATGTCTTTCTTAGAATTGCCTTGGGGTAGTTGCAACAATTACTGGAACACGAAGTATTGTGTGAATCCTTACGACAGGAGTAACTTACGCTGTTGGAACGAAGTAAGCGGGAATCACGGTGTTATCAGAATGTGTTCAGTTAATCAATTGAACGTCTCGATCAACGGACTTACCGACCCTGTAAAGGAGTTCTGGGAGTGAGTGTTACGACTCGCGTTATTACGTTCGTAATGATTAATAAGAAAGTAGGGGAGACCGGGGCTAGTTGTCCCAATTTTAGGTTTTTTGTTTCTACAGATTTCTGTAGCCTATATTTTCGAATTTTTTGGTAACCATCATAAAGTTCAACTTCTTAGCAATACATAGAAATCTTTCCGCTTGCATTGAGAAGATTTAACACGTTTTTTTTCAGTTTCCAAGGAAAAATCCTGATGTATGCATCATGATTTTTGCGAAAATGGTCACCACCGCCGATTTCAATGTTTAATGGCCCATTTTAAAGAAAAAGGCATGCAAAATACTGTCCCGTTGTCCGTTTTTCGATATCGTTGCGGAGTGTTGAAAAATAAATTTTTTAAGTGTCGGAGTATGGGTCGCTTTCAAGAGAATAATTGCTGTAACTTTTTAACCAGTCATCCTATCGAAGCCACACTGCCATATTCGTAAATTAGAGACTTTCCCCTTTCGAACAAGTATTTGATCGGGCAAATTCGAGATACTTCGATTTTTGACAAAAATCCTGACCTATGCATCATGATTTTTGCCAAAATGGTCACCACCGCCGATTTCAATGTTTAATGGCTCATTTTAAAGATAAAAGCATGCAGAATAATGTTCCGTTGTCCGTTTTTCGATATCGTTAAGCAATGATGAGAAATTAATCTTTTAAGTGTTGGAGTATGGGTCTTTTTCAAGCTTCAAACTGCTGTATCTTTCGAACCAGCCATCCTATCGAACCGCGACTTGCATATTCGTAAAGAAGAGACTTTCCCCTTTCGAACAAGTATTTGATCGGGCAAATTCGAGATGCATCGATTTTTGACAAAAATCCTGATGTATGCATCAAGATTTAGAAAGAAGAAAGCATGCAGAATAATGTTCCGTTGTCCGTTTTTCGATATCGTTAAGCAATGATGAGAAATTAATTTTTTAAGTGTCGGGGTATGAGTCGTTTTGAAGCTTAAAACTGCTGTATCTTTCGAACCAGCCATCCTAGCCAAGAATCATTTTATTGAGACTAAGAAACTAATGTGAAAATGGTACATTCGCAGGCGTAGAGCATTACAAATCAGCGAGGGAGTAGAGTACGTAGGTAGCATACGTTGGGAACTAGCTGGTACGTTACTATTGGTCTGGATTCTCTGTTACTTCTGTATCTGGAAGGGCGTGAAATGGACTGGGAAGGTAGTTTATTTTACCTCTCTCTTCCCTTATGTTCTACTTACGATTCTATTGATACGTGGGATCACCCTGCCCGGTGCCATGGAGGGCATTCGATTTTATATTAGTCCGAATCTATCGAAATTGAGGGAATCTGAGGTACGCTGAGAAAGATTTATTTAAACTTTTGAAACCATATATTGTACGATAAAGAAGAAAAAAAATGTTTTTAATCCAACAGGTTTGGATAGACGCGGTCACGCAGATTTTCTTCTCTTACGGACTCGGTCTTGGAACACTGGTAGCTCTCGGTAGCTACAACAAATTTACAAACAACGTTTACAAGGACGCCCTGATCGTTTGTTCGGTAAACTCATCGACCAGCATGTTTGCCGGATTCGTCATTTTCTCGGTAGTCGGCTTTATGGCGCACGAACAACAGAAGCCTGTTGCCGAAGTGGCTGCTTCTGGTCCAGGATTAGCCTTCCTGGCTTATCCTTCGGCAGTGCTTCAACTACCGGGTGCACCACTTTGGTCTTGTCTCTTCTTCTTCATGCTACTACTGATCGGCTTAGATTCGCAATTCTGCACCATGGAAGGATTTATCACTGCGATGGTAATTAAAAAAAGTCATACTTTTCTTTCTCATCTCTAACTCGATCGTCGTTATCTTGATGTATAAATTTAGGTGGACGAATGGCCTCAGTTGTTGCGTCGACGTAAAGAAGTCTTCATTGCTATAGTCTGCGCTCTGTCATATCTCATCGGATTATCATGTATCTCCCAAGGTGGCATGTACGTCTTCCAAATACTCGACTCCTACGCGGTATCCGGATTCTGTTTGCTCTTCCTCATCTTCTTCGAGTGTATCTCGATCAGCTGGGCATTCGGCGTGAACCGATTTTACGATGCTCTCAGGGACATGATCGGTTATTACCCTCTCATGTGGTGGAAATTCTGCTGGACCATAACCACTCCGATGATATGCGTTGTAAGTTCACATTCCTGAAGAACAGAATGCATTTGGACTAACTTTACGCGAATTAGCTCTCATTTGTCTTTTTCTCTCTGAACAGGGAGTCTTCGTTTTCAATCTGGTGCAATGGACACCGGTGAAGTACCTGGATTACGAATACCCTTGGTGGTCTCACGTATTGGGCTGGCTAACGGCATTATCATCTATGCTTTGCATACCGGGATACATGTTGTACGCTTGGATGACAACACCAGGTGATAGCAGTACGGTAAGCAACCTTACATCTAAATTTAAAGTTTGAAAAAAGCAGGAAGAAGACAACTTAGCCGATCTCGTCGTCTCTCTTTTTCAGAAATATAAACTGTTGATTCGAATAGAGGACGATGTTGCGAGTCTACGAACAAAAATGGGTCAACCATCCGTCGAATTAACACCGCTCTAAACCGTAGAGTCCCTGTCTATTGCAATTACATGGATTACAGGGATCTACATTATCGACTCAAAACAACGATCGGAGAAAGAACGCAACACTGCCGTTCTCGTTGCTTCAAAAAACAAAATTTCATGCTCTACGTACGACAACGACGTATCGGCTCCGTTCATTCACCGATAAATCGTACATACGTAGCGCGCGTCGATCTATCGCGAACACCGCGGTAAAAAAGTATAAAATATATAAAAAGGGACGAGAACTATCGATGCTTCTACCATTTATCGTTGGCGTTAAAACTCTCTTGTAAAAAGTCGTGTAAAGAAGGGAAGATAGAAAGGAAGGAAGAGTGTGTTTGTTATTTTACAAATACTAGATACGCGTATCTACGCGTGACAAACTCGACGCCATGTTAATTGCTCGTTTGAGTTACACTTGTACGCTGTGCAAGCGAATATTCGATAGCGTTAGAAAGATCGTATAAAATACGTATGAAAAAGTTATATATTTACATAAACGTAGGTACACATAGGATATACGTAGAGGTGTATGTATAAAAGAATAATATATGCCAAATGTTAGGGTTAGGATGCTTATATGATTCCAAGGTCAGTTTGCATAGCGTTATAAAAAAGGTAAAAGAGAAAAAACAAGAAATCGAAAAAAATCTATTCCTTATCGTATTACGTTAGTTTTTCGGTGTTTGAGTTTTAACACCAATCGAAACAATATAAGCGGAAGCAAATTTCAATGAAATCAAAGAAAAATACATACATGAAAACCTCGAACTAATCGTTGCATACAATAAAGAAGAAATGTGTCCCAGCACGCATCCATATGTGTTCATGCGTAGCGGATATAAATTTACTCGTTTTAAATTTCGCGCCTTTGTGACGTTTCATCTGGCCGAAGCGTAGACCGGTCTACTCGGATTATTGCACGAGGTATTATTTATTACGCTAGTACTAATATCATTGTTATTCTTCTTCATATTATTATTCTAATTATTATTATCGATCTTACGTAGTTACTATTTATTATAAAAAAAAAACATCACTTATACGAAACAATATTTATTATATCGTTGGTCTCCTTTATTTTTTATCTTTACCATTATGTTCGACGAACAGACGCGCGTAATATGGCATAAAAGCTTTGGAAGAAAGTCGACGCGATTAAAATATGTATCACTTAGCAAAACGGAAAGGAATTTATTATCGCATTTGCATTTAAAAATAACATCGTTTAGCACTTATAAATATGTATTCCGACAAAATGAAAAATAAAGACATTTATTCTAATTATGTAAAATATTGTTCAGTGGGGTCTAAGATCTTTGATCTTCGACAGAACGCATCAAGGAAATTACCGTACTTACCATAACATTATATCTTATTTTCATCATTTATATACGTATCACTCAGTCTTGCATATCGAGTATACGTCTGAAAAAAGAGTTTGATATACAAATTTCATATTTCCAAGCGACTTAATACGATTGTTTTACGTAAAAGCGGGTCCACATTAACCTTCCGGCGGTCGCGCCCCTTTTTTTATTACACGGCAGGTCGCGCTGTGTACAAAGTACACAATGGTATATCAGAGGAAAAAAGACTTTGTTATTGTTTTATTGTAACACATATATTATTTCAAGGGAGTATAACAATTATAAAATTGTAATTAATGTGGACCCACCTTAACTAAAATTGTACTCTACCGGTGCTATATCGACGAATACAACTTCGAATCATAGAAAATTTTGCGAACTACCGTACCGATGTTCCAACAACGTCGATAAAATCATTCAAATTTCCATCAACTCGAACACTATATTACAAAATCCTACACGTTAGTGATAAAAAAAAACCGAGAATTTACTATTCCCACAATTTTAATTCCTCTTCTCGAACAAAAGATTGATTTCACAAACCTTCGTACTCGATTGTAGGAAAAATATGAAAATATTACATCGAAGCGACGTTAACGGCTCTCGGATGTACTCGATTAAGTTCGGTCGAAGTCGGGTACGTTCGGCAGACGACGTTTCGAGGGTAGGCGGACTATCGTTGATAATTCGTCTTCGGGCGGGGGCTCTATTGATTTAAATCTGTTTGCCGGTGCGCGTGTCAACAGTAAAAGGCGGTTGTCGCTTATAAGAGAAGGCGGCACGAAACGGCACGAAGCAGCACGAAGCGGCACGAAGCCGACTGAAGCTGGCAGCGAGCGTGTCGTCTCTCGTTTCGCGTCTCGGCTACGGCATATACATTGTTTAAAGGGGTTAGCTTCGAACATGTCGAAGGAAGCACGAACCGCTGTTTCGTTGCAAGTGCCAACAGAGAAATTTGACGAGGTTGTACCGAAAAACAGGTAATTATAATCGTCCTCGTATCTAACCATTTCACTTAACTCGTTATCTCTGTATCTATCTACGTCTATGAGCCGTGTTCATCGGCAAAGTTGTATTCTACCAAGAAGTCATGGTACGTTCGTGAAAATGATCACGACTTGCCACGCCTCGGTAGCCTAATTCGATAAAACTAGAACTTTGAAATAAGTGTATTTCGGTATATTGCCATGCGTATTTTGATTACCCGTGTGTTATGTGAAAGGCGCGCTCTGTCAGCGATTCGCATAACGCATCCTTGTGTGCTCGAGGCTAACTTCAAGTCCTACTCGATACATCTATCTCTTTTATTTGTTTTTCATTGGTTGATCCTGCATACGAGCTACATCGTCTCTTTGAAAGAAATTCCTCAACGGATATTTCATCATCGGTGAAGTCATATGTACAAATATTTAAATCTTCAAGTTTCCGATTGTCGTGTTTAGAGTCTAATTGAAAAAGTTAATTTAAGTTAAGTTAAAATTAATATTTTTGTTTTAAACTTGTTTCGATATTTTATTATCGATCAAAATGAAACAACGTCCTCATCGTGGATCTTCGTGAATTTGTAATAACCACTTCCCGGCTATGTGGTTAACTTTCCATTTAACTTGCCTTATCACGAGGACGTGTGTCCTTGCGCGTAAATACACGTTACTATTTACGAATCGATTAATGGCACGATTAGCTTTCATCGAATTCGAAAGTTACGTTCCTGTATCGATACTTTGTGAATTTAATGAATAAATTTTAGTGAAAGTAATCGAAGGATATCTCGTCTTCACATTTTTGCAAACTCTCAAAAAATGTCATTTTAGTATATCCCCGTAGCACTAATGACGTTCGATCGATTTCAGCTATTTTCGTTCGTACGCAAGATGGAGGGCACGCCTCTTCGTAGTTGCGAACGATTCGTGCCGAATCTATCATTCTACTACTCTCTTCGTAAATAAATTTTCGATTGAATATAAACATTAAATTTTTATATTTAATGAAAACTTAATTTTTTTTTTTCTTTTAATAATCTATGATTTGTCTTTTTTTCAGACAAGACGTATTAAAATGGAACGGCTGGGGTTACAAAGACTCTCAATTTCGGGTGAACGAGAAAAGCATCATAGAATTTACCGGTGACAGGTAAGAATCGCTAAGATAAAAGAGACATGCGAACAAAAAATGCAAATAATGGCTTGGTAATGAGAGGGAGCGCGAAGGAATTGTGATCGCGTGCCGGCGCATACGTAAGTACAGTTTCACGCAGAAAACGAAGGAGTTACAAAATTTCACGTGGTATCGCTAATAGATGTATTACTTTTTTTAACTTTTACAACGTTTCAACTCTTCTTTACGTAATTATCGTTTCTCTCAGCCTCTATCCTACGCTAAAACTACGATTATAGATGCAAAGAAAAAGGAAAATTTAGTATGATAATATAGTTAAACGATCATTTATAAGTAAAAAAAAAAAAAACGTAAAAACGTAATTTAGCCGCTTTCCTCGCTGCATCTAAGAATTCATCATCTTTCTACTCGACTGTCGCCTCTGAAACAACATATTTCCGATATTATATAATTTCATTTTAAATGAGATATCACTGGCTATATTTCAAAAAATGATATCTTCGAGTTGTTAGTAAGTGAATAGAGGAGAAATATATGAGTACAAAAAAAATTGAGCATTGAGAAACACTCAACTTCGTATTATTTTCAAAATTGGTCTTGTCGACTCACACCAGAGACCCGAAATAAGAGTTATATTTAAATTTCATAGAAAAAAATCACTCAAAATTGAAAATAACTTAAAGTCATTATTAAATATTTTGGAGTAATAGATTTTGAAAATATTTGGAAAATCTATTACTCAAAAATATTTAATGATTGCTTTAAGTTCTTTTCAATTTTGAATAATAGAGTTTATCTAATAAATTCAAATATAACTCTTATTTCGGATCTCTGCTCATACTCGACACCGAGTGCAAAGAGTTATAACCTTCGCACGTTCCTCTAATACGTCAAACCACGTAACCGAAGTATCTTAGATCATTGGAAGAGCATATATTAGAATATGCTGAACGTGGTCTTAATAAATTTTAGAATTTCTAGACATTTTCCCAAGTATGCAATTTTCTATGCGTTCGACTAATAGCCTTCGAGTGTAAATAATACTGTTTTAAGTACCCCTCTTATGCAACGAAATGTGTTTTCTAAAGAATATTTAAATGAAAAAGAAAACGACGTTACTGCATCGTATCTATTCAATCAGCCGACTCCTTAAATTTTTTACATGTTTACGTACTTTTCGCTTTTTTTGCTTATCCTTTACAATCTAGTACATCATCATGTAGTTTTTTATTTTTGTAATTTACATTAAAAATAAATTGCGTAAAAGTTACCTCGCATCTAGGTTCTATAAACATTGCGATGCACGTGTGCATTCCACGGTTAAAGAGTAAAATTCAAGGCACGTATCAACGCTTGAATTTTCTATCTATTGCGCATATTCTAATGCAGAATTTATGTGAATTTATCAACTTCACTGAAAAACAGAAAGCACAATGCAAATTTGAGGAAGGTGTTCAAACGCAAAGAAACTGGGTCAGTTGGGTCAAGAGCACGCACGTTTGACTTTTCCCGTACATCTCGTTGAAACTAATATTATATAGATATTTGGAACACTTCGAAGCTATCACAAATTAAATCTACTTGACTAATTTAATATACTTTAAAATGCCAGTCACTATTTCGGGACATGTGTTTTAATCTTTCTACAATTCTAAATTCATACCGCTCGGTCAAAGTACGTACTCTTACATCGTCTTGCGGGTAAGAGTATGCAACCTTTTGGGGTAAAAGTTCGCAAGTGAGGAAAGACGCATTTATAATAACAGGTAAACTTGGAATAAATAATAAATAATCTTCGATTTGTTTTGTAAATCCATTTAATCCGTTTACTCTTGCATATTATAATTGTTACACACTTTTCCGTATCTCCAAAATATTACGAATGAACAGCTGTTTCTAGATGTTTCGTTATAATTCTATTAACGAGCAAGATTCAGTGAAAAACCATATAGCTTTCAACTGGCTCCGAAGAATCAAATGATCCCTCAAAAAGGCCCCTCAGTCCCCGCGGAGATAAGGGCAATGCGTACTCTTACCCAAAATGACTTTAATCATATCGATACTTATTTGTACAGGCAGTAACTCAAAGAAAAAAAAGAAAAGAAATACTTGCATTTTGGTACTCGACGAAAGTCACTCTAAGCTTTCTTGTATTCCAGCTTATACCAGAAGGAGATGTTTTTAACTAGTCGATCGGTCAGTCTGAGAACGGACAAGCATTCTCAAGTTAAACGTCCGTTTGCGGTAAGCGAACAGCTTGTAATTTAATGTTAAGAACGTTGCTGCCTCTACAAATAGTTTTTTGGTAGATACTTTTGCCTGAGAATTTATAATAAATATATAATAAATATCTTTTATCTACCTTATATAGAAAAAAAAAAAAAAAAACTTTGCGTGTGAACGTGTGTAACGATTATTTTTTCTTCATGCTCAGGTATTCCATTGGCCAACACCAATTACCATATTTCACCGACTGGGTGAAAGAGATATTTGCCATCGACTTGAGCAATAGAATTATATGCCAGGATGTTCCAACGAATTTCCCTGAATCGATAATCTCGCAAGAATTATTCGACGCCATAGGTAAACTCAATATCGATTATTCCTTGGAGGGAATCGATCGATTGGTCAGAGCACATGGACATACGCTGAGAGAGATATTCATTTTGAGGCATGGATCGTTTCAAAGAATACCCGACATCGTTCTGTGGCCAAGTAAGCTACCATAACTCCAAACTGCTCAATTTCATCCTTCGTGTCTTGAATCACTTGAAATGATTTTTCTTTCCTTTCTAAGAATGTCACGAAGATGTTGTTAAAATCGTGAAGACCTGTGCCAAATATCAAGCAGTTTGTATTCCATTCGGTGGTGGAACCAGCGTCAGCGGTGCCGCGTGGTGTCCGACGAACGAACGACGAACAATCATATCATTGGACACCACGCAAATGAATAAAATATTATGGATCGATAAGGATAATTTGTTAGCTTCTTGCCAGGCTGGTATAATCGGTCAGAATCTCGAGCGGGAATTACATAAACATGGCTTAACGTCGGGCCACGAACCAGATTCCTACGAGTTTTCAAGGTATGAGTTTAAAATGAATTAAACAAATTAACAAGAACTCGTTTTACCTCACTAACTACCAATTAATGAATAACCATTTTTATCATTTTACTATCATTGTATTAGAAACATTTGATATTAGGAATTGACTAACCTGGTGACATTTTTACTTGAACAATAGTCTGGGTGGATGGGTGGCAACTAGAGCAAGTGGTATGAAGAAAAACACTTATGGCAACATCGAAGATCTCGTGGTACGCGTGCGTATGGTCACCGGTCGAACCGAAGATCCTGAGATCACTTTAGAACGAGGATCGCTGGTACCTCGATCTTCCTGCGGGCCAGATTTCGATCATATAATACTTGGTAGCGAAGGTACAATGGGTTGCGTTACGGAAGTCATTTTGAAGGTCCGGCCCTTGCCAAGGGTAGTCAAATATGGGAGTATCGTTTTCCCAGATTTCCAATCCGGTGTTTTGGCGTTGAGAATGGTACGAATCTTCACGTAATTTCCCTAATCCTATTTCCATTCGAACTTTAACTAATTTCTTATAAAATACGCAGGTAGCTAAAGAACGTTGTCAACCAGCGAGTATACGATTAATGGACAACGAACAGTTCAAGTTCGGTCAAACGTTACGTCCAGAATCTGGCTGGACCAGTACTCTGTTGCAAGGTCTAAAACACGCCTACATCACAAGGATAAAGTGTTTCAATTGGGACAAGATTTGCGTGGCTACTCTTCTATTCGAGGGTAACACTTCGACGGAAGTTGCGGTTCAGGAAAAGAAGATATACGATATCGCTAAAACGTACAACGGTATACCTGCTGGAGAAACGAACGGTGAACGTGGCTACACTTTGACGTTTGTTATCGCTTATATTCGCGATCTTGGTCTGGAATATGAAGTCGTAGCGGAATCGTTCGAAACTTCGGTCACTTGGAATCGCGCGTTGCCATTGTGCTGTAACGTAAAGTCCCGCGTAGCCAAAGAGTGTCACCTTCGAAACATTAAAAACTTCCTGATCTCCTGTCGCGTAACGCAAACCTATGACGCCGGTTGTTGCGTGTACTTTTACATGGCGTTCAAGTACAGCGGCTTGAGGGATCCCGTTGATGCTTATGAAGAGATCGAAGAAGCTGCTCGTGAAGAAATTCTGGCCAATGGTGGTTCGCTATCTCATCATCATGGTATCGGTAAATTAAGAGCTTCCTTTTACCCGGAAGCCGTTGGACAAGTTGGTGTCTCTCTTTATCGTGCCGCCAAAGCTCACTTAGATCCGTATAATATATTTGCTTCGCGAAATTTAGATCCCGAGTATAAGAGCAAATTGTAAAATCAACGCTGCGCGATATGTGCTCGAATTAGGATCGTTATATGGAAGTAAAAGTATGAGGGATCGTTGTTTCAAGTACGAACAGTGGTTTGTATCGGTCAGTGACCATCCATCTTTTCTCTCTCTTTCTCTCTATCTATCTATCTATTTATCTCTTTCAATTCATGCGAGTGTAAATAAAACGTTACTCGAAGAGATCTTTTTTTCTCTTCGAGTTAAGGAATCATGGACGCGTTCTTCTCTAACAAGGTAAAAACAAAAGAGTATCATGTATAAAGATTTAGCAGCCATTATTGTTGTGTAATTAATTGTACGGACCTAGTGTACGATGTATAAATAATAATAATGTTACGCCTCGTGGCGTTACGTGGTAGTACAAATATGAAATTACAATTATATCGACATTTTTATAAATTAATATAAATAAAGTAAAAATTCACTTACTTGTAAAAATAATCAAATATCATTTTATAACTTACGTCACTACGTCCGTATCGTTTTTTTTTTTATTTTATTAAAAAAACATAAGATGCGTGTATGTGTGTTTTTTTGTATAACTATACTAGACTTCGTTACATCGGGTATGATGATCTAATACTAATTATTTAATCGTCTGACATGACCCACTCGAGTTCTTTTTCTCTTTCACTCTCACACAATCTCTCTCTTTCTCTCTCTCTCTCACACACACACACACATACATACGTACACACACACCACAATAATTTGTTTCAATTTATACACTCCTCGTGATAATTGTACTAAGTGTAGCGTGTGTAGTTAACCATATCCATAAGGACTCGTCATCGAGGTATGCGAGATGTTCTTACTGGCTATCAGCCTTTAGAGTCGATAAGAACGTATCGAGATCGTATTCGTCGTCGTACTGCTGTTGCTCCCAAAGCTCTGGTAGTATTTCGAGTACCGAACGATTAACACCTTGCACGCATGGAACTTTGGATATTCCCATGTTATCCTGATTATCGGATTTCTTTCCCTTGCCATTGTCCAAAGAGAATAAGTCTAGTAACTGTAAATTGATTTGATGATATTAACGTTATTAAGTAAAGAAAAAAGAAAACAAATATATTAAAGAAGAAATTTATAAGTTTTAAACTGCTGTGGTTTACCTGATCAGTACCCATGGTGTCGAGGGAAGCATTTTCCGTAGAAATTACAGTGTTTGCAGTCAGCAGCTTGAACTTTTGTAATCCCATAATCTTTTCCTCCACCGTGGACCTAGTGATCAGGCGATACACGTTGACAACTTTTTTTTGACCAATACGATGAGCACGATCCATCGCTTGAAGATCTTTCATAGGATTCCAGTCGTGTTCCACAAAGATGACTGTATCTGCACCGGTCAAGTTCAATCCTAAACCACCGACTTGCGTTGTCAATAATAGAACATCTATCGAAGGATCAGCGTTGAAGCGAGCGACAACGGAATGTCTCTGAGTTGCTGGTACACTTCCATCCAGGCGTAAATACGTCACGGTTGGTAAATGAGTTCGAAGTAGATCCTTCTCAACGATATCAAGCATAGCTTTCAATTGGCAGAATATAAGAGCACGATGTTGGCTCACTAATTGTTGTTGGGTATGCTGATTATCACCAAGAGAGCTCACGGCTGCTGAATTTCGACTTTGCTGTTGCGGCTGGCCAATACCACAGTCTAGTAATAATTGTTTCAAGGCTGGTAATTTAGCACCGTGTTCTATATCAGCCAAAGTGGTTTGTTGATTTTTCAACATGTTACATACCTAAGGATGAAGGACACAAAGTAAGAAGTAAAATGAACAGTGATAATTTTCGTTAAGAAAATTTCCAAATCACTTACTGTCTGATAGAGCGGATGTCGTGGACTCAAAACTAGCTTAGGATGATTGCAGACATTACGCAAGTATCGTAATGCTTCGAAAACGTGACCACCGTGTGGATCGTTTGCTGATGCACAAGATACGGTGGAGATAAAGGCAGCCGAATGTCGCATACGAAAATCTTCATAAAGACTACGTTGTAGTGGTGAAAGATCGCAATAGTAATCTTGAGTAATTTTTGGTGGCAGATCTTGAAGAACGTCTTCTTTGTTTCGTCTCAATAAAAATGGTAATACCTTTACAAAAATAAATAAAAAGTTACGTCATCTACGTCATCTAATGTCAATTAAAATATTACCTGTCTATGAAGTGCTTCCATGGCTAAAGCACCAGCTTCCTGTTCTTTTGGTCCAGCTTTGGGTTCTCTGCAAGCCAAAATGGGACGCGAGTACTTTGCTGCGAATTGTTTTTCGCTACCGAGAAAGCCTGGCATCAAAAAGTCGAATAGAGACCATAATTCGAGTACATCATTTTGTACCGGTGTCCCTGATAATATGAGCCTGTGATTAGCGCGCAAACGTTTGGCTGCCTGTGCGCTTTTCGTCTTTCCATTCTTTATGACATGACCCTCATCGAGTACACAGTAATTCCACTGAAGTACCTCAAAGAATTCGATGTCTTTGCGTACGATATCATAACTGGCTACGACCAGTCTATGCTGCGAGACTCTGGGTCTTAATTTTTCACGTTCAGGCGGTGTACCAGCATACTGCATGACCGATAGATCCTGAACCCTGAAGAATTTCTCCGCTTCATAGACCCAATGACCTGTGAGAGTAGGTGGACACACCACCAAGCTAGGTGGTGCTTGTGGATTGCGATGATGGTCTAATGCCAATATACAAAGTGTTTGTAGAGTCTTTCCAAGACCCATGTCGTCACAGAGAACACCATGTAAGTGATAACGATTAAGGAAATTCAACCAGTTTAATCCTTGTCGTTGGTAACTACGTAATTCGGCTTCTACAGGAATTGGTAACTCTGTATCAGGAATACTGCGTGGATTCAAGAGCTGTTCGAGAAATCTTCGTTCTTGTGCTTTTTCTTCCCTGTAATAATTAGCAAATAAATGTAGGCATCTAATGGGATAAACGTTATACCCATTCTCAAAGTAATGTCGATGCCTTACACCAAGTCGGGCGGATCTGCGATGGCACCAGGGTCGAGTGGTAACAGTTGTACCAATGTCGCGAAAGTTGCACTGCAAACCAATCTAACGGCTTGATTTTGGTCACTCATTCTACCAAGTAGAGGTACCATGAAGAGTACGGAATATGGAATGACACCGATGCCTAAAGTCTCGACAATGCAGGCCAACGCTTCCGCTGCACCCTGTCTCATTAAATCTACTTCATTTGGAGCTGTTAAAGTTTTAGATTGTCCTCGTTCTCTACCGCTAGCTTCTAACAAAGGTATCACGCTACGTATCACGTATTGCATCGTCTGTAATAAAGGTCTCGGGTTAATTAAATCGATAGTCATAGTTATTAAGTGATTAGATTAAAATGTTGACCTTTTCTGCATCCACGCTAGCTAGTACAGCTATGCACCGTGACGCCATATGTCTGACAGCTTTGTAAGAGTGTGCTAATAGATCGCATAAACATGGTAGACACTCAAGGGCAGGTGGTAGGAGAGAAGAATGCAAACTTGCAGCCATAATTTCGAGAACTTGTAAACCGAAGATCAATTGATTAGCTTCCTCCTGCGAATTTTGACGAAGAATATCTTTGGATTCTTTTCGTAGTACACTTGGTAGAATCTGATCCCATAGTTGAGGTAAACGCGTAGGTAGTTGAGCACCGAACAAGGTTGCTATATTTTGAAAGAAATGAAAATAAGTGAATGAATTGGACTAGACATCTAGACGAATGAACCATGATTATCTAAATACTAAAATATACCTATTGCTGTAAGAGCTAAAGTTGCCCCACGTCGTCGCGTTCTAGCAGCTTTAGCTTCAGGTTCCTCGCAAGCAAGAAGTTCCTCTAACGGAATCTCAGTGATAGGTGGCCTGCCCGGTCCTCTTCCACCACCAGCTCCACTCCCAGCTCCACGATTATAAGCAATTCTCTCGGCGTGTTTTTGTCTGTTATTCAACGTAAGAATACCGTCGAATGCGTCATTATCTTTAGCGTTTGTTACTCGTGGCGTGAACTCAGTGTCTGAGCACAGAAACGTGCACAAATTAGTCGAGATCTATAACGAGTAAATAATCTTTAGAAACAAGCTTTTGAAAAATGATAAAGCGAATCTAGCATGAAGGGATATTAGACGAATATACTTTTGTGTTTGGAGAAGGAGTTCTAGTGACGCAAAGATCAACCAAATAAGCCAAATGTTTAGCAGCTAATTTCTGTAACTCTTCGTTCTCTTCTCGCTTAAGAGCTTCCATTAATGGTTTAATAACAGGGTTCAATGGCTGAGGAACTTCTGGTAGACAATGTAACATCGTAGCAGCCCCAGCTAACGCAGCCATCGACATGATATTCAGTGATTGCTGTTGAGATGACGTTGTAGCGGCACCAACTTCCAAAGCGCGTCTTCTTTCCTCTAAACTTTCTACCAATTTAGGTTTCAACTTTATTCCAATTCCATTTCCATTAGCGGTTGATCCTCCGGCGCTACTGGTGGCACAAAGTTCTAAAATCGGCTTTCCAGCGAGTATCCCGATCTGATCAAAAGTCATTACACCTGATGCGTCTACCTCAACGGGTACGCTTAGCTTGTAGTGCTTCAATGTTGCGATATAATCACGGCTTTCGTGCAATAATCGTGTAAAGGACGTTGCGATCTCGTCGTAGTATATACACTCGTTCAAGCATTGCAATAACCGATCCCTGCAAAGAATAATTTGGTTATTATCAGCGATGCGTCAATTTTTTTCTTTAGAAATTGTATTAAAACGTTTCTTTTTATATCTGTATTTACCTCAGTATGTCGGGGATTATCGGAGGATTAGACTCTTCTACGACAGCCCAATGAGACATGGTAAGACCTGCGACTGTACGCTGCAACGCTGATCGAGAGTTAAGATGCGCCAGTAATACTTTAGCGTAACAAACAGCGGGACTAGGAATGTCTGGCGTATAAATCACGCCTGGTGCTGGTTGAACTATGTAATGAGACAATAGGCCAAGCATTCGTGCAGCTTTGCAACGCGCTTGCACTACGTTCGCGTGTCTAAGATTTTGCGCTACCGTTTCAATCCCCCCAATGTATACCTTTAGCTCGATCGATGATTTGACACTACCACTAACGCTACCATTTCCACCGTTGCTACTACAATCCGATTGTCCATCACAGTTTGTTATCAAATGATTAGCCTTTGTCCCTTTGCCAGGAGATGCAACGGTCACCAATAAATTTGGATTAAATGGCACGTGCTCTGGTTGCATGGTAAGACAAAGCCATGTGCTTACGAGGGGACAGGCTGCGTGTAGTAAAAGTTCAAGATCGCTTTGCGTGACTAGATTTTCCCAAACACACACAGCCACGTCTTGTATCGTGGTAACGTGCTCCGTCAGCACGCGTTGAAAGACATGACGCAAAGCTTCTTGTAATACGATTCCACCGCCAGGGCCCCATCGGTCTTTCTTATCTTCGGTCTGTTTACCGTCATCTCCGGTTAACGTTTGCAACGTCTGCAAAGTAGCTTTTCGTACGCTCGAACTTGAGTGACTAAGAAATGGCCATAATCGTGGTAATACCTAAAAAAATATTGAAGCAAACTTTAGTAACATCATTGATTGATTTGATAAGGTTGGGAAATAATAGATTTGTTTTATGCAGATATATATCGTACTGGCATTACCTGTGATAAAGGTTGAGGTGTGAGAGAAGCACGTGCAGCAGGTAATGAAAGTATAGCAGCTAAGAGACCCATAAAACTGTTGCATGCAGCCGCCAGGTCGTCTTGTTCGCGCAATAATTGCCACAGACGCATCACTATTGCCTCCAATTCTGAAGGTTTTAATAATCTTGGTAAAGCTGATGCTACCGGTATGAGAGCACTTGCCGCGGCAGCGCCTACGTCGTCTACCGGATCGGAAAGACCTTGTATGATAGCAGGAAATACTTTTGGTAATACTTCGTCCAACAAGTCGTCACGTACAGCCAATAAATATTTTAATGCTAGCAAAGCACCGTGTCTAGCTTCCCACTCGTCGTATTTGAGAAGTTTTAACACGACACCAAGTATTCCCATGATGCCGTTACTTGTTACTTTGTCGTCCTTATCTTTTGGTATTAATAATAACAGAGAACCAAGCGCTTGTGCACACGTTTCCCTGACAGGTGCGACTACTTGATCCGAAACAAAATCACCAAATCTGTCAAGGCCCAAAACGCACAAGAGCCTTAATGCCGCATCGATCACCCATTGATAGTGACTTTCTTTCATTTCTCCTTCATTTTGATCACGAGATTTTCCAGCACCTGTGTAGTAAACGCACAATATTGTACTTTGAATGTAAAACGGCTTTAATATTAAGGGAAAGGAACGCAAATTACCCTTTCCATGAAGACGTACAAGTTCTCTCAAAGCAGTGGCTGCTCCATGACGTACTTCCCACTTTTGACTAAATAAGTCTTGACAAAGTATCTCTGCGAATGATTCTAAAGGCCAATCAACTACAGAATCTGGCCAACAACCAGTTCCATCTGGCACGCCGCTTACAATTTCGTTTGATACACTGCCAATGGATCCTGTATTCGATGAGATCACTTCCTCTAACTTAATTTTTTTACATAAAGATTCCTCGCTATTGCCGACCATTGTTTCTGGAGTTGTCGTGTTAGTATGATCCGGAGGATCATCGGGTTCTCGCGATCGTTGCTTAGATACCGTTTGTCGTGCCTGTAAGTATAGGAAAAATTATATACCAATAACTTTGAAGGATTATATTTTATACGAAGAGTACCTTGCGTCTTGCTCTATTCATTTCTCTCCTGCTAAGTCCACTTGGTTGTTTCAGTGTTTCTTCGATGGGTGTTTTAGGACATACTTCTGATACCGGAGAACAGACTGAAGGTACAAGATCATCCGCAGTAAATAATTCTGATGTATCGATACCCATTAGTTGGGGATGTAAACCCAGTTTGGCAGCAAGTATTTTCTTTTCTTGATTCGGAAGAGAAGCTTGTTCACCTTCTGGTACAATTAAATCATACTCGCTACCTTCCGATCCAGTGAGATGAGAACTACGAGCCAAAACTTTTTCCATGTCAAAATTTTCTAGAGTCAGTTTGCTACTGACAGATCTTTGTTTCTCTGTGTTTGGTTCTTCTGTAAATAGTATGTATAATTGTAATAATATACAATATGAGCAAAGTTGATGGTCCGTAAGGAAGCAAAATCTTGGTAGAAAATACCCTTGCATATTTTGCTTTCTACCGGCTCCGGGCTCCAAAGAGGAACCTGAGCAAGTATAGCCTGTACAGCATGCGCAGCTGATATCCTTGTATCCCATTGCGGTGACTTCAAAAGAGTAGAAACTCGTGCTAAGAGATGATGAAGATCATGCGGATGCAATTTTTGAGCTTCTCCAAGTTGTTGCGCCGCTGCTCTTTTAGTGACTGCATTTGTGCCAGTTTCTAATAATATAAACAATCTGTCCAACCTACGGATACCAGAGATTTTCCATAAAAATCAGTTTAAATTACTATTTAATTGTAAAATACTTGAACAGGAAGTAAACCTGTAAGGCCATTTACCTTGATGTCATGATTGTTTGTTACAAAAAAATAACCACCTGATATATCTGAAACGACAAAACAACTTTATTTGTGACTTTTCAATTCGATACAATCAATCATAGTTAAACAATTTGTCTCAGGAGCATGCCTTTTTTTATTCTTCCTCAGACATATGTATTTCTTAAAATATATAACAATGTTGTTAATTGGGAATGGAGATGATTGGAACACTTTCGGAGTAAGTCAGTAATATTTATTTCGCAGAAAAAGATGGATAATGGAGGGCATAAGTGAATTAACGTTGACACGTTGTAGTAAACTGTCAACGCGAATGCCAAAAATAAAAGAATTGGTTGTAACATTGGGGTGGAGACGACACGTTGAAACTTACGACGACGCGCGTCTTAAAACTTTCATCGATATTTTGATCCTGTCAGTAGGGAAAACATGAAATATGTGAAACGATCATCGCATATCATGCTCTATACATAATTATTCTTCAAAAGTATTATGAAATCCTTTGAAAAGGTGCAATATGGAGAGACAAAGAAATAGCAAAAGGAATCCAAGGTACCTGCTTTAAAATACAATAATCGTCTCTCCTACGTTTCAACCGACCCTCATCGCTGTTTCCCACTTATTCAATTCTTCAAAAGTTACATCACATTGCGTATTTAGAGAAAATCGACGAAAAGACAGTCCACTTGCCAAATTTTTCGGAGAGAAACGCATCTTACAGGCATCAAATTTATACTGACAGCCATATTGCTGGTGAACCTGAGTTTTGTCCCTTGACTTTGCTCTCATTGGCGGAAGTACTGCGATATATCGTGTAATAATTAACCAATCATCGCCTTTTCTGACCAACGTTGCGTCGAATGCACGCAGGGCTGTAATAATGAAAATGATTTTTGGTACTTTAAACGGCAACAATTTTTAGTATAATTTTTTATCAGAAAATTTAAATTCTTTACATGAGTTTTTTTTTTCAAATCCGGATTTTATTTCTATAAATATAAATGTTGATTCGACCGATAACAATTTTCTTTCGATTCTACGATATTTTAATCTTGGAAAAAAAAAAATTTATTTCATTCGTAGATAGATCATTTAATAGTAACACATTAGTAACTCTTAACAAGTAAGTCGAGAATCTATGTTGTACATATTTAATGAACGCACTGTCGCATCACAATTTGATAAATGCACTTCAACAAGTATGTTTGAAACCGATGCTTGGATGAGTCATATCGAATCGTCTTATAAAAGATTATTTTTCAAGAGAATACCAGCTATAGAGAGAGGGGGGATTGTTTGTATCGGTACAATTTTTTTGTAAGCTTCCTGTGTCTTCATGAGAAAATAAATTAGATTTTGTTCACTCCAAAAGAAGACACTAGTATCTACTTACCAATCGTCGGTAAAGAAATTTGAATAAGTCTGTAAAATGATTTTAACATCTGCATTAAAGATAAAAACTACATTACCGAAGTAAACTCGTGATAACGTAGCGCACTCTACATGTACTTTCTTTAAACACATATCTACTATATGGGAAACAATTGATTTTTATTAAACACCGTGAAGATAACAGTTATATAATAGTATTCGAACTTTTATTAATAATAATCTTCTAAAAATATATAATAAAATATTTTGATCTGCTTCTTTCCAGAAATAGGTCCATGGATTTGTAAAAAAATAAATTAACAATTACGATCAAAGGTCTCGGTTTTCCACTCTAGCAGACTATAATATTATAGATATTTAAAAAAAAAAAAAAATGAGAGATAGTGTCATACTTTTTTCAAAAAGAATCCTTATCATCGATCGCGATAAGTCCAGATTACGACATTGATGCCGCAAAAGTTATTCAAGATCGTACGAACACACGTCTACTCTATTATCTCAGTTAGAAACTACTTTATGAGATAGTAATTATAGAAATTGCAGTAAAAAAAAAAAACTTGACAAAAAGGAACAAGATTATATTGCACTCCGATTCAAGCGAAGAAATAAATGTTGAAGTCTAAATATCAACGTGCTTGATGCACGTCGAGAAAAAAAGATTATTATAATATCTTTAGGGAATTTATTACCGTTAACTGGAGAACAATAATTTACAATTAACTGTGGATTATAAGTTGACACTATTTTAGAAGATGGAAGACTATTTTGGCTACGCGTAGACATAAATACAGATATAAAAGAAAGATTTATCAGTGCACTCGTAGCGCACACCTTGTTCGGGAGCACTTGTCCGCTAAGCCTGGACACTTCATCTCGAGGGTCTCTTGTCATTAGCAAATCATAAGGTGCAACCGATTGTCAAGTAGCAACAATTAGTGATTTATCTTTTACAAGGAACACTCGAATGCATACAGAACTCACCATCGACTTTCAAAGAAACAAATTCACGACCAAACCTGTTTCATCCACTCATCTTATTTCTCTTTAATATCTACAACTTTCTTAATCCTCAATTATAATTATCGATTCTTTTCAGAGCCATTCTTTCCAACGTTATATCAACAATATGTTGCAACCTTATCGATGATAGAGGTGATTCTTTTATTAATATACTGCCTCGTGGAACGATCGATCTTTCTATCTTTTAAAATCTATCCCTATCAGCAGAGAAAAAAGAGAATTATTGGTTCTCCATATCTTGGAATCATTACACGTGCTAGATAGGATGATCCATTTTTTTCATTTTCATTATTATATTGTATATAGGTACACTTAAACGCGTTCATTGCCAACTACAAGGTATCTCGTAGTAAGGGTGTTTATCGCAAGTGCCGACTAGAATGTATCTCCTAATATTTATTTGTTCTTCAAATCGTTATAAATTCCACTGCAAGACTATATCTCCAACAAATTAGTATTAAAGTTAAAGAAGTTTTGCTATTCTGCTTAAAAAAACAAATTTGTTTGGCAACCAAGGCAAAACTTGCTTAACTTTCTTGGCAGTGAACGTGTTTAACGTTCCTGCGTTAACTATTTAATAATATATCAAAATTTCATGATTTTATCTTGAATTCTAAATCTATATAATATAGATAATATAATGTCTTCATACACTAATACGCCATCATTCTTTATTTAACGTAACGAGGATACGCATATACGATAATCCTATTCTAATTAGAAGCAATAGACGAATATCGAGTTTAACGAAATAAAGACTTTGGTATTTGGACCTCCTTCCTGTGTTACCGCTGACGGTAGTCAAACTAATCTATATAGGGTGTTATCAAGTAGATAACGTTGCCAGAGTGCCTATCTGGAAGTCATATTTTTGATACAATGTACAGGTGATCGATATATCGGTACATAGTTCTCAGTAAGTGAGAACAACTAAACGGAATTGGTCGAGTTTTGAGAAAGAGAGCGAGCGAGAGAGCAAAGCGATCGGATTTAAGGTCCTCATTGTGTTAAGAACATTGCGTGATGCTTTCTGAAAGAAGAATAGACGAATTTCATTGGAATCTCGTGACTATAATAAATTGCTCGGGTTTGGAATCGCCGTGTGAATTTTATTGACAGAAAATTATTTTATTAAAAGAAGAAAAAGAAAGTTTGTGAGAGTAGAGAGATCGATAGATCATTCTACCGTTTGTTCAAAGACGTTCTAATTTATTTGAAAGAAGATCCAGCAAAAAAGAAATAGAAGAAGAAGATGGCAACCGGGTACGACGATTGTTACGATGCTTCCTGGCATCTCATTCCACCGGATTACGTCAGCAACGAGGAGGATTACAGGTAAAATGATCGATATGTGTCAAGTTTATTTCAACGTGATTTTATTGGAATGAGTATAGCAAGAAATCATAGAAAAATCGAAGGTATAATCATATTGTATAGTCACCCACTCTCCCATACGCGATTACGCACGCGCGTAGACACCCTAGTCGAAATTTTAACTTCGTTTTGACTCTACAAACTCTACGAGAATATATAAGATTTGAAGGGTCAAAACGAAGTTTATAATTAAAAACCTACATTTGTAGAGTTTTGAGGATCAAAACACAGTTCATAAGCCATGTTTCGATACTTAAAAATCTACATTTGTAAGGTCTAGAGGCTCAAAACTAAGTTTATAAGCTTCTGTTTGACATTTAGAAAACGTACATTTGTAAGGTTTAGAGGGTCATATCGAAGTTTATAGGCTTCTACCCTGCAATTATTCCATAAGCTTCACTTTTAATCTTAAACTCCTAAGACAACATTATGGACGTCAAATCGCGATTAAAATTTCTACTAGGGTACACACACACACATTGTTTATATCTACTGCTTCGTGGCATCGATTTGTATAATATATCCGATTAGGCGAACGGCACCGGAAGCCGAACGGAAGCACGCGTTTAAGGGCGGTAACGCACATCGGTTAGGCGAATCCTTTGGCGTAGAGTGGTACGCCTTGTTACACGTTCCGACACCTAAGAACCGAAAGGGCGAATGGGTCAACACCTGTCGGTTTCCACCATAAATTTAGTATTAATCGCAAGCGCTCTGATTATTTGCCCCCCAATCTCACCCCCATCGTCCACCCCAAGAACCCTTTCAAGAACGAAGTATCACGAGCCGTACATTTAAAAAGCTTCAAAAGTTCGTTCCTTCGTTCGTTGTATAGCTTTAAGAACGAATGGCTCCTTAAATGGTTCTTAAAAAGACGTAAGTGGCTCGGAGCTTAACGAGCCGTGCCAGGGCCAAGTCACGTTTACTTCCCACCATGGACACCATGGTGTACCAGAGGGTTCGATGGCTTTCTGCAGTAAGAAGGTGTCAAAGTGAAAAGAAGAGAGAAACGTTTCCTTCTTCTTTTCGTCCGTCGGTCCATTGGCTCGTCGGGTTCGCCGCTTACTACGAACCATCGTAGTACTACGTTCATTCATGGATAGTAGAACCGCTACGGTCCTTTGTAGCCGGTACATGAATGAACGTAGTACACCATTTTTTTCTAAGATACACCTTCGGCTAACCCTCGAATATCCGTCTTTTCCATAGACGAATCTTCAACTCGGTGGAAAAGCCAATTTACGTTCAACTTTTTCCAAGAACCTTTCCACCTAAGCATAAAAAAGAATACTAGACAGTTTTAGAAAAATCAAATGTAGAACGTGAAACACGTGTTTATTGTTATATTAAAAATTTGATTGGCAAACTACACA
This sequence comes from Ancistrocerus nigricornis, assembly GCA_916049575.1. Classification (NCBI taxonomy): domain Eukaryota; kingdom Metazoa; phylum Arthropoda; class Insecta; order Hymenoptera; family Vespidae; genus Ancistrocerus; species Ancistrocerus nigricornis. The sequence continues at coordinate 2,824,430 of OU696668.1, read as the reverse complement.
TTTTTTTAGCTAACGAATATAGATCGTAGGATATAGGAGTTAAACATGTTCAAGATCCGACGGCAAGAATGACACTTTGATTTCGTGCGACAGTCGAGCATTTATCGTTCAGTAATAATTTAGAAAGCGTGATGTGCTCTCTCTCTCTTTCTATCTTTTTCTCTTCTAAGAGTACTACTTGAAAATATTCGACAAGTTTTGTGCGGGCACGTACTGGCAATAAATAAGGGACGTCGGAAGCCTCAGGTGTTTGAAACGACAGGTACTGATATTGTGATGTTAATGCCGAATAGACAGAATATCTCGTAAATGGGTGAACCCTCATTCAAGGCGGCACGTTTCGGATTCTGGCCACCTGAATCCGTCAAGAGCGTTACCGTGTCTTCGAGTGTCAGTCGCCTTCGAATCGTAGTCGTGGAACGCAATTTGCAATTCGTACATGTATATTGGTCACTTTAGAGAGCTTCTACCTGGAATAATAAAATAATCGACTTAATGAAAAAAAAATGCATGTATATCTACGATTAGATCGTAGTTTAACATAAATGGGAAACTAAAACATAGAACGGGTCAATAATTACCATGTAAATTATAATAACCTTTTAAATTATTTAAAAACAAATTTGTACGAATTACTGGTAGGAGAAGCGAGGAAAAATCTGCGAGTATAAAATAAACATGAACGTCGAGTGCCAACCAGAAACCCAAAATAAGAGCTATATTTAAATTTCGTAGAAAAAAATATATTACTTAAAATTGAAAATAACTTAAAGTCATTATTAAATATTTTTGAGTAATAGATTTTTTTCTACAAAATTTAAATATAACTTATTTTGGGTTTCTGGTGCCACTCGATATTGGTATTATCATACGAATCGGTCTTTGTCACCCAGTCCAAAAAGTTAAGTTTTCAATAAAATAAGTTTGTTAAACCTTATAGCTTGAATTTGAAGAAAAAACTAAAATCTTCGTGTTTGCCATAAAAATGAAATTACTAAACGATCGAGTATCCGCGATAATTAACGTTACGCTTCGTTTAGTTATTATAAGGCTAAAAGAATCGAGCAGTTGGTCGCATCTTCGTTCCTCGGTATTGCCAGTAGTAAAACAATGACGCGCAGACAAATCGGGTTGCGTGCTCGAAACAAGTTGGCACAGCTATCGCCAAACAGTCGTGGGAGACTGGCAACTGTTCTTCTCTCCCAACCTCCCCACAAAACACTCCCTGCCGCCCTTGCCGATTCCCGCCGTACGACGACGACGACTACAAGGACCACGAGGCTCGAAAGTTGTTGTAGGGTGAGCTACGTACGAAAGAGTGGAGACAAAAGCGCGAAGGTAATGGAAGAAAAAGGTGGAGGAGGATTTCCTAAACTCGATTCTAACCGAGTTAGACGGCCAACCGCGAGAGTAACGAAGCCCGTGGCTTTTTTCGTGACTGGTTGGAGTAAACGAGTTTCGTATATATAATATACATGGATAAGAAGATAAGAAAATCAATAAAATATATAATACATATATCATGAATTTGTAGATAAATCTTGAGATTCGAGTCTTAGAAAAAAAAGCTATTAGATTCACTTTGTCGTGTCTTAGACGAACGAAAAAAAAAGTCAATACGACTCGACAAAAGATACTCTGAATGGACCGGAAACTCGCTTCGTCGTTGATCCCACTCCTGTTTACCTGTTTTTCTTCTTCTAAATCGAGTCACTTCGAAGGACTCGGCCACGTTTCTAACTCTAGCAAGAATTCATGTTACCACGCGCTAGGACGTTTGCTTTTTTTTCATAAAATATAATTCCAAGTATTTCATGTTACCCACATTCGATCGGATCCTCGTTCGCGAGGGAGACGCTATTAACCTAGTTTTTCGTATCGATAGACCTCGATCTAATGAAACGGTCAGATAAATGTAAAAAAAGAAAGTGAGAAGAAGAGAGAAAGAGAAAAACGGGGGAGTGAGTAAAGGGGGTGGGAGGGGAGGGAAGTAAAAGGAAGAAGAAAAAGCACGAAATGACACGGTAAAAGCACCACTAATGTTCTTCCGCATTAACACTCGAGCTAAAGTATACTCTCGGTGTAAAAAGGCCTGATCGATGAAGCCAGCCGATTGGTCGGCTAGAATCGAGCTTAGGATATCGAAGCCCTGAAAAGCACCCGGCTACCCTCCCATGAACGGACGTTCTCATTGGCTAACGCGAAGCTCCACCCTCTTTAGGTAAAGTTACCCTGGTAACATCACTGGTACGTGAGACGAGAAATGTATACTAGAACGAAAAATTTACTCTCGATTTTCCAATGATTTTGTATTCTCCAAATATAAAAGGACCAAATACAAAGAAATAAAGACAATATTAAAGACGAAGAAGGAAATTGTTTTTTTCTTCTGGGAAAGATCATCGAGAATATCTTTTCATTCCTGTCACGAATTTTTCATAATAATCTTTACCAACGAGAAGCAAAGACGGTAATCCTCATATTTATTTTCTATCATAAACTTTTACAAGAAAATCGGTAAAATGATGAACATAGTAAAAGACACATCGAGAGATACCTACGTAGAGAGTAAGTTTCGAAGGGGTGGATGCGATGGATTCGTTGGCCGAGCTTACGAGGGGTGAACGCGGCAAATCTCCGCCCCCGACTAGAAGAACCGCCCCCGAGGTTCGAGGGTGCTTCAGCGAACGAAACGGAACGGAGGTAGGAACACTAGCCGTCAAGTGCTCGTCGAGTACACTCAAAAACGACAAGAAGAGTCCTTCACCTTTGCGAAAAGGGCCGAGAGGGAGAGAGAGACGAGGCCACTCAAAGACAGGACTGTTTATTATAGTTTTCATCTACGAAAAACTTGGAAAACGCGAACCACTCGGATTGGATTCATATCATTGTGATTGTGATTTAAAAGATTTTTTTTTTTAAAACGTTTCGAAATTCGAAGAACCAGGAATCGTAAAGTTGTATTAAATACTGTCAAATTACTGTGCTAAAGTGAGTTTATACAAGAAATTCGAGAGTGTAAAGTTTGAAAAGACTTTTAAGAGCTTGTAAAGATCGCTAGGGTCACTATAAAAATAAAAAGGAAGAGGATTAATAAAGAAGAAGGTATCGAGCGAGTGTCCAAATAAGGATTTAAATCGAGAAAACGAAGAAAGTGATAATGTTTGACATGTTCCGACAACACTAACCAACCTTTTCGTCCCCGGTTGAACTTACAAAATGGCGGACAAGAATAAGATTCTACCCTGGCCGCTGCTACCATATCCGGCCAGTCTCTTGAATCACGTTTGGTACAGTCAGCTCGCATTGAATACTAGGTAATACATCGTAAATATTTTAGTAGTACGAGCTCTCGTTGTTGTAGCTTTCCAATTTCTTAAAAAAAAAAAAAACCGACAACCCTGTTCTAATGTCCTTACGTTTTTCTAATCAAGTGTAACGAATAAATATGTATGTATATCGTATGTTAAACGTGGTGGTTCTTGAAACGATACTAGTACAATGATTACCACGTTATTCCCGTAAAACAAAATCTCTACATCGTCGATTAAACGGTTTGATGGCCCCCAAATTCTTACACGTGTCTTCGTTAAAACGTATCGTCTATTTTATCGAATCAAGTATCCGACTCGTTATCGACACGTACTCGATACGTATTTATATGTACAAATGCGAGATTTGGCTGGGTTTTTTTATCGTAGCCGCGTTGGAAAGCGTGACAGAAATTTCTAATTTATGATTAAAAGAAAATATTTGTAAACGACGATATAATCGTAAATCTTGAGCAAATTTAAGGAAGATTATAATACTAGATGATATCTCTAGTAGTAGAATACTAGATCAATGCCAATTAATGGGATTACTAGAAATTAATAATTTCAGAAGCGAATACAATGTGGTAGTCATAACTATATAGGGCAGGTCTCTAAGATCTCAAGAAATGTTATTTTCAATGAAATACCTACTCAATGTAGTGTAATTAAAAGATTTGGAAATTGGAATATTTATTGTCAAAACTATTTCACTTAAATCGTGATTCTACACCTTCTACGCCTAAACATATTCGTAGATACACGATTAGAACCAAAAAATATATGAGTTTACAATTTTTCGAGCACCAACGCGAGCCGGTTTAGATCCGCAAGTTTGTCCTCAAACGTCCCTTTGTGTGACACCAGCGTGGTCGAACGTGCCGCGATAATAGGTCGTTTGGCTTAAGGGAAACGAAAGAATTTCGGCGACGAGAAAAGGCGGCAGGTATTTCGCGGGCGTTTGTCGTCTCTAATCGGGTTTTAAAAGAACCCAGCCTGGCTTCTTGACGATCGTCACGTGGCTTTTAACCCGTAAGACAATTTTTCGGAGATTGGATTGGATCGACTTTTCGAACGTACCCTCTTAATCCCTTCGGAAGGTAAATAAGTGCCAACTTAATGGATCCTTTAAGCACGATTAGTTGCCTTTTTTCCAAAGCCAATTGTCGTTTTATCTTGGCCACGTTTAAACTTTGCGTTAGTGCGAGTAACTGAGCGAGTAATCTCTCTTAATTTCTAACCATATACAGAACGGGTCAATAAGAACTATTATCCAAAAAAAACTCGTTGCCCATTGGTTGTATCGAGAAATGTTTCAAATAAATATATAAAAATCAAATTTTATCTATCCAATGAATCTCCCCAAATGTAACATAATTCTTTTGAAACATTTCTTGATAGAGCCAAAAGGTAACGAGCTCTTTTAGATAATAATTCCTATTGACTAACCTAGTATATATAGTTTGCATACATTCTAAGAAAATCAGAAGAAAAATACAGTAGGTATATTCATATAAATAAACCTTCTATATGTATTTATTACAGAATACTAGAAAGCATGAAGATGCCAGCAAGAACATCGGGATTCCACATAAGCGATATACTGGAGTTGAACGATGCGAAACCCTCCCAAGAAGAGAGCGAGGTTCAAGGTAATAAACGAAAATTAGCAAATTCGATACTTTAACGCGAAGATTATTCCGATCTATAAGCAAATATCGAACGTCGCAGGCAGTACGACGGTCTTACCGACGGCCAACGACGTGCCATCGGCCTATCAACAATTTCTGGAACACACGACGGCCATGTTGCAACCAGCGATGCACGCGAATCTAAACAGGGGCACTTTACCACCGCCACCCCCGGCTTTGCTCGGCTGGCCGAGCGGGCCTACCGCGTTACCAACGACGTTACCACAACCCCTGGATGAAGTAAACGGTAAGGAATTGAAAAAAAAAAAACGTCAAAACCTAAATGTACGAACGAGTTAGGTCGAATTAGCTTGGAATCTTTTATATCAATTCGCCTCGCTATCGCATTCCTCTTCATTTCCCATAAGGGTAGCAACCCTGGTAGGTAAAACAAGAACGAAGGGGTGGCACGTTTCGCAGGCGGGCGACCAGATCCGTATTTATTTAGAAGGCTACAATTGGTCCGCTCGAGCTAAGCAGGATCTAATGGTCCTATAAAAGGTCCTTGTGGCTCCTGCTTCGCGATTGGCGCGCAAACCAGGACAGATGTCCTCCGGAGGACAGATGCGTTCACGGGCCCTCGATGAATCCAAATTGTCACGCCCCGAAGGTACACCACCGTTTACCCTAACCCCCCTGATCTTTTCGCAAGGATTCTGTATCTCTTTCTCTCGTGTTCCTCTTGAGGGGCGCGAACCCGCGTACACTTTACACGACACAGAAATTAAGCGAAACGTTTCGACCGTTAAAGATATCGAGAATGTATCGGTCATGCCTCTGCCTGATTCTTTTGTAATACATCGTTCCTTCGTGGTTGGAAAGTCGACCTTTTTTCTTTTTTTTTCTACCGCGGTCATGGCTGATCGATTATCATGCTAAACGTCGTATCAAATTCCAATCGTGATCTTTCACTATTTCGTATTAATGTTGGAACCCAAGGGATATGGTTGTAGTCGTTTAAGAAGAATGTCTAGGAGACTTTGGTATTCGCGACATTGGGTACGATAGACTAATTGAAATCACACCGTCCGACTAAAGGGGAGCTAATCTCTCATGAAAATGATATGGTTAATCCCGTAGGGGTGTTTCAGAGTGTTTCGGAATCAAATAGGCTTTATATTGCTTCGCACCCTCTTCTTCCCCAATGCTCGGGGACCGTTCCACAAAAGCATATTGTACGATCGCGAAAGCCACGATACTTCGTTCTACGTTGAATTAGCGTGTCTTTCTGGTCACCCTATATATCGTGTCGTGGCCTATCACCCTCGTGACTAGACCATAAAACAAATAGTAACGATTCTCATCTCGTAGCCGACACCGCCAAAAGCTCCTTACGAATTCTGCTAATATTTTTCTAATGGAAACCAGATGAGTAGAGAATACTGTGTTCGTTTGTTGGTGTATCGGTGAGTAGTTTAGGACGTTTTAAAAAAAATCAATGCCCTCGTCCATCTGCCGCCAATCATCGTTAAGAGCTTTCGTGCGAGTTCGAAATGCAGCTGCACTCCTTTACACCTTTCACTATGCCTCTCGTGATGTCTAGCGCTGATGCACCGAGGAGGCTCCTTTCTAAATGCCACGTCGTTAGAGTCTGAGTTTCTTCGAACGAATCGATCGTGAACATTACGACCAACTTTTACCCTAATACATACATATACAAAAAGTGCCTATCTTTGATAGCTCTTTTTAAATACTGATTGCTGGCTAACAACTAGCAATATTCTAATTATTAGAAATTTTCTACGGGTGAAAGTAACCTACAGTAGAACCTCGATTATTCGAGCTATCGTGGACCGACTCTGTCTCGGATAATACGGACTTAATTCGGGTTTAAACAAAATTGAACGTGTTTTAATCTTTCAAATAAAGCGTGGATCTTGCAGTGAATGTATAAACACGACTAACAATAAATAAGTACATAGCAACCGATCAAGCAAACAAAAAAAACTCTGTACTAAAGTAGTACTCTGTTCTACTGTACTAAAATAATAATTTGAACGGTACAATACATTTATTTCATTGCCTCGTTCGAATTTGATTCGAAAAGTATGGATTCTTAGAAAAAATCCAATTTATGGTGTTTACAGTTCTCCAACAACCGGATTCGACGAGTCCAGCGATCTCGGAGCTCTCTTTCCCGTCGCAACAAGAGAACAGCCACGAGTCCAAAGACGAGGAATCGCAAGACTTCGAGGAGGAACATCAAGGCGGAGAAACGCAGAACCACGAGGCTGAGCACAAGAAAAGGAAACGACGGGTTCTCTTCTCCAAAGCTCAAACCTACGAGCTGGAGAGACGATTTCGCCAACAGAGATACCTCAGTGCACCGGAACGGGAGCATCTCGCTTCGATCATTCGACTGACGCCGACGCAGGTGAAGATTTGGTTCCAAAATCACAGGTACAAGACGAAACGAGCCGCTACTGAACGAGTCGAGGCTAGTGGAAGCGGTTGTTCGCCGAGAAGAGTCGCGGTTCCCGTTCTTGTCAGAGATGGTAAGCCTTGCCAATCGAAACTAATGGAACCAACGGCCTATCCTGGAAGCGGTCAAGTGCCTATGGCTCCGTACATGCAAAAACCGTACTGGTGGTAAGGATATGCTGATTAGAAGACAAGAAGCTCAAGAACTCAACGTTCATCAGCCTAATCAGGATCAAAATGTCAGTAACGATTGACGAAGTGACGTTCACTAGGTCCTGATATAGTACCAGATCGATCTCTCATCTTTCTGGTAGAACATAAACTAGCACCAAGTGACGGTGCTTATTATTTTCGTGCATCAAAACCAAAGACAACTCGCTCGGAACGATCCAAACGATTGTCCTCGCTCGTTCGTACATCGTGACGAGAATGTGATTTTTAGTGCGAGTGAATAAATTAATAATACCTAATAATAACGAAAAAAAAAGGGAAAAATGTGAATCCAAATAGTAAAAGTAATCGTGTAAGTTCGATCTCGCATAGATGAATGTAATAAACTCTTATTCTTCTTCGTGTAGAATAATCGCACGCGTGTAGAATTCGAGATGCAGTGCGGTGTAGTAGTGAAGTTTTAAGGTAAAGATTCGACGGTTGCGATAACGCGATTGTATGCTCGTATGTATGGTTTCCATACGTGTATAAAACATATATGTCGAATCTTCACCTTATGGCTAAACACATAGTGAAACAGAGAGCAAAGCAACGATGAAAGCGGAGAGCAAATTGGCGAAGGAATGTCACATTGATAAAAGAGTGACTAACGCGTAGCGACGTGTTTAAAATTGAGCAAAAATTTTGCAAAGATAACATGGAGTTGTCATTGATAATAAATTCTTACTTGAACATTTGATATTTACTAAAAAATAAAAAGAAAGTGACTAGAATGTGTAACGTTCGCAGAATAAATAAAAATAGCAATATAGCAACTATTTCAAGTTGCTTGCAAGTGTAATTCCAACATTTGATTTCTTCACCCACAGCGACTCATCCTTTGGTCGGTTTTGATGTTGGGAATCTTTTCGTTTCTATAAAGGATTTTTTAACGAAAATGTTACTTATACAGTAAATGTCTCAACTATAAACCATAAATTGGTATTAAAAGGAACTAATTTGGTTATTTTCGCCACTTTGCTCTCCATTACTCTCAAATTCCTACGGTCGCCATCCACCGAAATATCTTTGAAAGATCGGTATCTTTACGTGTGCCACGATAAGTTTCGTTCGTAAGAAAAGTCGTTTCGATCGGACGTTTTTACGTCGCAAAAGATCGCATGCCTTCGTCCTTAAAAATAGTCCAATAGAAAATTACTTTCGTAGATTGTATATATGTACATTCTGTATAATATGTGGTAATCTAATATATAAATACACACATACGCGTCCGTACACGCACGCGCGTATATATACCTATATATAGATATATATATATGAGAAGCATATTTAATAAATTCTAATCCCAAGAAATAAATGTAAAAAATGTGAAAAATTAATTTCTCACTATCCCGTAGCATCATTCATAAATACATATACATCCTAATCTGGTTCAGCCAAAAGTTATTGGGCAGCGAACCCATCGAGCCCTTTAAAGGGCTTGCGCGCTTCTTCTTTTCTGCTCCAGGACGCTTCTTCCCTCTTTCGATGCACGTCGGAAGCCCGCGTACGTTGAGTGACAAGTTTCCGGTTTCCGTTTCCCCGCAGCCATCTTGTTACCGGTTTAGATTTCCTCCGGGCACCCCATCGTGCTTCGCTAAGGGTCAACTACCCTTTTAAGACGATCTCTCGCGATGCGTATCGTTATTACATATTATTTATTAAAATCAACCACCGTCCTCGATATTATCATTTTTATCGATTAAATTCATGTCGAAATATTCTTAGCAAATTTGAACATTATAGTTAATTCGAATAGTACAAGTTTAGTTCTTTAAAAATATATATACTAGATTTTTTTGCTTTGAGACAAAATCAAGAGCGATAAAAGCTTTCCAGATTTCATAGAAGGGATCGAACACGGTCGTCCCTTTAACGACCATTATCTCTTCTCGTTATCCGAGATACGTAACGAGAGAGATGATGTAGCGAAGTAAATGGAGTGGACAGCGGGCAGCATATGCTTTGTGGCGATTCTCGAGCTACCAGTAGACCCGATTCGAGCGAGTTAGAGGGAGAGAGAAATGTGATGTACAAAACGAAAGCACCCCTTGAGCAAGGAAGAATATGCGATGTCGAGGCACGGCCTGCGAAATGTCGCGGTGCATTCAACCGAAAGCACGAGATAACATTCAACCGGCTACACTAGGTCGTACCATGATTTATATGACCGGCTGTAATCTATAGATTTGGACATAGTCCACCGACCTTTACCTACCAGCCAACGACGACTACAACGGTTACTGGCGTTGCTGGTGACCATCTACTTCGGCAAGAAGACATTTTTACGACATTTCACGAAAACCTTTTTCTATCCCGAAGACGAGAATCTTCCACCTAGTGCTAACACGTAACGTAGTATAGGACGATTCTCGGGTTTTGCGTATGAAAAGGCGAAAAAAATCCTAGGGGTCAGTGAATCTTGGTACGTATGTATAATAAATGTGTATGTATATATATCTCTTTGCGGACCAATCGATGTAAGAAAATAAATTGATAGTTTGTCGAGCGACGGGACGTCCCCTAATATTTCCGAATCTAATCGAGGGGGTGTGTTAGCTGCTACTACTCGTGAAGCGAGGAAAAAGGATAAAAAGAGAGAGGCTGATAGCAGGGAAAAAAGCGAAAAAACTTTGACAATACCGTTGGAGAGGAGTGGACAGGGGTTGAAAGGGCAAGACCGTGTTCCGGACTGCTTTATTGCCTGATTTCCGTGGGGTGGACCGCCGAAGCTTCGTATAAAACGTAAGAGACGTTACTCTTTCACTGTTTCTCTCTTCTCTTTTTTTCTTCTTCTTTCAACAGTCCTATCACGGTCAGTGCTTCGCTCGCGATTCTCTTTTCAACCAAAACGAAAAAAAAGAAGAGAAATTACCCGAGATTATACTCGATAGTAATGAATAATTTACCTTTAAAAAAAATAGAGAAGAAAACAAAAAAAATGCAAAATTGTCATGGAAAAATTCATTTCGTGATAATCTCGATAACCTCGAAGGTCGTGTGATTTTGTTTCGCGGTAACCAACCCTTACTAGCTACCCTCGTAGACAATTGGAGCGTAGGATCGGCCTTAGGAATCATCGGAAACCGGATACGGCCTTCCCTTTTTACATATTTTTTAAAGCCAATCCATGACACGTGCCGATGTCACGCTGGATTCTACTTGATGCACGTGACCGGAAAGAGCATCCTAATTGTTATCGATTTTCTAACGGCGCCTCGAAATTTACTGAGGAAAACGGGTAAGTGTTTATTTTTACTGTTTTTTTTTTTTTACGAAGCATTCATTGCACTTTCAAGTACAGTAGAATTTCGTTTGAACAAAATTTTATTAGTGCCTGGTTATAAAAATTTTAGCTGAGCTCTTATTATCTCTTACATAGACATGAACTCCCATTAACTGAACGAAAAATGATAGCTGGTGGCATGAATAAGGTGGACTCCTGTTATATGAACAATCTGATTATAAAAACCGACTTGTCCCCCGACGTGTTCATATAAATGGAGTTCTACCGGATTCTTTAAGGATTTTTATAGGCGCCAATTTTCTCGGAATTCGTTCCTCTTTTTCTTTTCTATCTCTTGGATACACGAGAAACGTACAGCCAAGAAGTTCGGACAATCGAAAAACTTTTCAACGGAGTTTCTGCCTGCTCCTCCTCTTTTTCTCTATCGAACCAAACGGACGTTCAGATACATCCGATTGGTGAGCGTAAAGAAACTATCGATCCATCGAGTACTTATCTCTTTCATCGAAATAATTCCAAATGAAAAGTTACAAGTCATATTGACTTCAAATAAAATCGAAGCTATCGTCATGGAAAAATGTTCGATTCGGGAAGATTTCTTTATTCGTAAATTATGGTTGTCTATCTTTCTATCTTGTCTCGAGATATGAGGCTAAGTGCAGGGAGTAGGTACTGGAAGTTTGCCAGAGAAATCGCATTGGTCGATATTATAAGTCTTTGAGGGCCGAAAAACCCGAGTAGATTAATCAAAGCAGAAATTCCGGGCACGACGAGCGACCACCGACAAAGCATATTCCCCGCTAAGAATGGATCGTTTCCGGTTCCGTTCTCTTTATGGTACATTGCGGCCCAGCGATGTATTAAGATTACTTAATCAATAAAGTCCCGAACGGAAAACTAATTCGTTTTTCACTCGCTCTTTCGTAGCTTTTCCTTCAAGAGATTTTCCCTTCGTTTTATTTTGCAAACCTAAGCGTCTACGTAACCTAGCTAAAATTAATGTCTGTTCTTTTTCCTAATTTTAATTACTGTACATAAACTTGTGTATACCATTTGGAATATTAAAATATCTCATTGCACAAAAAATATTTTCTGTACAAATATCTACAAAATTGTCATGCTCGGTATTATTTTCTTTCCAGTATGAAAACGTTAGGTTTCCATGTTTCTATCAGACACGTGCACTAAATGATTAAACGAGTAGGATAGATAAACAGACGGGAATTTGATCAAACGACGGTACAACGAGCCCGTTAAAGTGACCAAACATTGATACTCGATATGCAAGCTCGCACTCTCAATTAACGCCGGTAAGAGGCACACGCTGTTATTATATACCTTTTAAACGAAGTAACTATCGTTTCAACCGCGTCTCGAATTTCGATGACGATCTTTAGAACTTCTCAACATTTCTATGATCACGATCAAGATTACGATCGGGAGCTTCAATGATCGTATTAATGTCCAAGTACAATATTTATTTAGAATCGTTTCCGCAGATGTTTGAAAACTCGATCCCTTTGTGTATCCTCCCTCGAGAAGGACACAAAAAACTTCATGTAAATCATGGGCAGAAGGAAAAAGTTGGTCCTTTTCTCGAAGCAATGGTTCGCGTTAAGCAGATTTAGCCGCGAAACCAGGAAACGTTTAAGAGGGTGAAGCAACTTCGCGTGAGGGGTTGGTGCAAAGTAGCCGAGAAGACGGAGAAAGAAAAAATATCCCCCTTTATCTGCGAGACTCCCGACACACACCATAATGTTTTCATTCGAAGCAACGATATAATAGACGACCCGTTCGATCCTAGATTTTTCTTTACCACTCCTCTAAACCTCGTGCCTATAATATGTTTTCGTACAAGCTACTTTCTATACTTCAACTCGGATCCTTTCAAAGTTTGCTGTATTTTCTTACACTATTCGTGATCAAACCTTTCCTTTTACTTTTAACGACACCTTCCGTATTTAATTTCATCATTTATTCTTAACCCTTTGCACTCGATGCTCAATTTTTTTGCTGCATTCACAGATCTATCTTTGATTCAGCAAATCGAATATATTTTTTTTCACAATGGAACCAGTGATATATCATTTGAAATGAAATGATATAATGTTAGAAATATGTCACCTCAGAAGCGACACTCGAATTGTCGCTTGAAAATTGTCGTTAAAATTGCTATAAATATTACGATTAAGTACAAGTTAAAGATATCTAAGATACGAGTACGGTTCCGTGAAAGAGTCATAAGTAAAAAAGGCATACGAAGTCGCGAAGCAGCATGAAGCTCCCTAATTTTGTGAGCACGTGTCGAGCGACGGCACTCCCACGCCCCGTTCTCGCTATTTACTGTCGCGTTAAACAATGGGACAACGCGTTACGACGTGACGTATGTACATACACGCGTATAAACCATTAAACGATGGTTACGCTGATATACCTACAAAACATATGTGTACACAAGATCGCGTGGAAAATCGCTAACGAAAAGTATAACGCTTTAACGCGTTTGCTGTTCCCTTTATTTTCTATCTTCACGTTTACTAGGGGTCGCAAACCGGAATCCCTACTCTCGAAAATACATGGATACCGGGTAAAAATGACAATTTTTGAATCTTGAGGTCGGAACAATGAAAACCACGATTTTAGATATTAGTAAAATAAAGACTGATTGCAAAATACCTATTGATGTGTACTTTTTTTTGTGGGATTTTGAAAGTCCGAAGCGAGACATTTGTGTTTTTATAATAATTGTTATTTGTTATAGGTACCTATATTATTTCTTTTGAGATTTGACAATTTAAGTCTGAAGTAAAGTGAGACATGTATGTTTTTATAAAATCTAAATTATAGATAGTGCGATTAGTGGAATTCTTAGTTTAGTATTAGATTTAAGATTCCTTTTAGTACCTAACTGGAATAGAACTGAAACTACATTTGTATTTTTCTAATGCTAATAATATGATAATTTTATATGGCTTTTTATGTTTACTTTACCTTACACCAAAGAAATTAATTTTTTAAAATATCGAAAATATCGGTTTTGGAGCAAGGACTCGTACTACCTACCTCTAACACCGTTATCAAAATATAAACGTGAACATCATCGTGGAGGTAGGTACATAAGATCAAGAAACATGCCCTCGCCATTTTCTTTTATTGAAAACCCCCGAGATTATCCTCCTAGAATCTCCTATACTTCGAAATTCGTGAAAACACGTTCATTGAAGGTACGCGTTAGCGCGTGCATCGATTTGCCGCTCAATTTCCTTCGAATATTTTGTACGGAAGGACACCTCCTGCGAGAAGGTACGTCTATCTCTCTCTAACTCTGTTTCTCCTCCGTAAGCCGACGTTTACTCGAATCTAGACACAATACGGGCCCGCTGCCGGTCACACTGCCGCCGGTAAGCCTGTTAAACGCAAACACTCGCGACAATGCTAGCCGAAAGTGTATTTGGACGAAATTGTAGGTTGCTTTTCGGTATAAGGGGCCTGCCTTCGTTGGCTCGATCCTCGAACATTTCGATTATCCCTTAGCTCGGATAGATCTTTTTCGGCGCGAGAGAAGCTCGAACAAGAGGAGAGTCGTGACTACAGAAAATGTGTGTGTGTGCTTGTATGTTTGTGTGAAAGAGAGAGAGAGGGAGAGAGATTGAACGAGAGAAAAAGAAGGGTCGGCCTTCCTATGTACGCTGTCCTACTCTGGTCCTCTCACCTGGGCAAAGGCGTGGCTTTCGCGACAGTGGTCGATAACGCTAGCTACCAGCTTGGAGGGGTGAAACCTACCCCACCTTTCAGGACCGCGAAAAGATTTCCCTCACCCTGAAGGTAAGTGAACGCAATAGCGGCAACAAGAGAAACGTAACTACTAGAAGAGAGAAAAGTACTCTTCTCTCTGTAGATTCTTGGCAACTACCCAATCATTTTGCATAGAACAGGAATATCGTTTGGTATTGTACAAGGAGGAAGAAGATTAATTTTCCTGTACTCGAAATTTTCAAGCGTGTGGTGAACGACCGTGAAAGTTTCAGATTCGCTTACTTACCCGAGCAAGTTCATAGTACGTAGCACATTTAACGTCGATAAGTCATTGCAATAAAGCATGAAGAGTTATTAAAATAATACACATGTATTTATCTAAAAAGTAGAAAGTATTTCAAACGTTTGACTTGCGGGACAAAAGAAAATTTTAATATTAACATCAGCCAGAAATACCATTATACGATTAAGCAGAGCTGACCATTGTGTTTATGAAATAAGATTTAAGCAAGGTAGAACCTAGGTGTAAGCTATTACGTTAACTTGGATCTGATCCAAGGTCATTTTTTCAAAGACGCTTCACTTAACGCGAGCTTTTATAAAAAGAATCGACTCGAACGATTTAAAGTCTGTGTAAACCTCGCGCGGAGAGAAATATCTTTCGCGGACTCGTTGAACTTGTCATTCTTTGACGAGCACCCGTCAAGGTTAATGCATCTTGAAAGAAATGTGCTTTTTCATAAGATAAGCATTCAAATCTCTCGGTATATCGTATTGCAAATACAACACACCATTGTTGCAATTAATTAATCTTCAAGGAGCTACCTTCAAGAAACCACCTTCATTAAACGCTAAACGGTTTAAGAACTCATTTTATACCTGAAAGTGGTAGCTTCCGACGAATGCAACACGCTTAATTGATTCTCGTGAATTTGAAGATGAAAGAAGTTAACAAAACGCAAACTGACGGTGACGTATCGTTTGTCGCGTAATAACTGAGCCGGAGCCAAAGTCCATGGTCCAAGATTTTTCCAATTCAACTTTTGTCCTTGACTAAGGACGCATCCGTGAAAACAATCACACGTGTGCAAATAACGCATGCACTTGTCGCTAGTGCGTCAGGTGACTTAGCGTGACATTGATCTAACCGTACACTAGACGTATAATCCAGAAATTGTAGGGTAGGATCGAGGTGTCTATTCGAGGTATAGCGCGTGGGATAGAATCGCGTATCGTTTATATGGGGGGTGAGTAATAAGTGGCACGAGTAGGCGGAGATTCGGCTAAAAACATCGTGTCAGCTTTGCGCGGCTAAAGTGCAGATTTGTGTTAGCGGAAGCGAGGTAATAGCCCGGCGTGGAAGCTCATCGTGAACTCTGTCCTATTGTCTCTCGATTGTTTCGCGGAGATCTCGTGGAAACGAATTTCCCGTTATTGGCGTAAAAAAGAAAAGCAGAATGGAAGAAAAGGAAAGAAAGGGAGCAGTAATGAAAAATCCATATTCGTGTGTTGGATAAAACAATCGCGTTTTCGTATCCCCGGAATATCGAAACCATCGAATCTGTTGAAATGCTTTGAAATATCGAATCCCTTTGACATTTTCTTGCGTGAAAAGGAAAAGTTATAGCATTGTAGTTAGCAGCAAGTTGGTTTGGATCGGTCCAACCAATGTCCAAGGTTTCCGTGTTAAAGGCTGTTTTCAAGGAAGATCGTGTGTGAGGGGTCCCTCTGATCTCGAGCATACTGAAAAAAGGGAGGCATGCAGCGGAACACGGCCGCAAAAGTTCGACAATGGAAAACATCCGGCCAATTGTCACGCCCACGGTCATGTCGACTTTCGTCTTGGTTATCCCTCCAGAACTCTGAACTGCTTTACGTTTTTTCGCTTCTTGCTGATCTCCGATAAGTGTCCCCGTGCTCGGTCAAATGGCAAATCGAGCTGGGTGGACGGTTTTATGCCTTCATTTGGAAAAGTGCACGGTTCTTATTCCTCCCCTTTAGTGTTTTAGCAAATCTGGAAAAAAATGGAGAACCTTAATGTAATAATTTTTCTCTGTCCCTTCCCCCCCCACCCCTAGTCTCTCTCTGCTTCTCTCTTTCTCTCTTTATACCTTTGCCTCTCTTTCTCGCTCGACCAGCTGCTAAACACCGCACGATCCCACCGATCGCGTGTAACCGGTATTATGTGCTGGCGTCCTCATCGACGACCCAGTTCTCATTTATATCCATTTAAAGGGACACGATGGAAAAGAGAGATGGTTCAAGGGGGCAAAGAGGGAGACTTCTCCTTATCCCACAAGCTTTGTCCTCCATTTTTGAGGGCCCACCGAAGAAACGTGCATGGTATCGAAAAGGGTCTCTTCTGGAAGGCGTGTTTCCGGCGTGCCTTCTCCCCTTTTCTCGCATTTCCTTCTTCTTTACCTTCTTAGACAAGATCGATGACTTTCAATAGAATTCACGACAAATTTGTCCTCGAGTTTCGTGAAAAGAAAGGAAAAGATGTTGCATATTTGCCATAAACGACACCGAGCTTAACTTTTCGTTACTTATCAGCTATTTCTCATATACCAAATCAATATACATGCTTTAATAGTGAAGAGACAATCGTCCAAGTTCATATAGAAAGTCTAGGTCCCCGAAGAAAATAAAGTAGCCAGAGGGAATATCGCGTTTACGCGATGCACCCTTCGTGGAAACGAGCGGAAGCCCCTTTAGAATCGGTCTCACGAGTGAGCACACCCCCGAAACGTCAGAGGCTAATTGATATAAACGCATGGCGTAATATACTTGTCATATAGGCGAGACCCTGCTTCAACGCACCAGCACTACGAGCTGCGAAAACTAAGCTAGAACCGAACGGTAACGGGTGTGTGTATATCTATGTGTGAGAGAGAGAGAGGGAGAGAGACGTTGCGAGGGTTGTAAAGGCCTAAGCCGAGATTACGTTAGTCGATATTAGACTCGGCGGTCTAATGTTGGACGATCGTCATTACCATGTGAAAGACGAGCTACAAGATCGCCGCGCCCGCTACCCTGACAACGACGCAAACGAGTTTTTACGTAATTTATTTCCCAATCTAGCCTCCTCGAAGTCCTGTGAGTGTACCCACGAGAACATGTTCGTTCTAAAAACGTTTGAACATGTTAGAAGATATATTTGATCGAAGGTTGAATGAATATGCTATAGTCATAGAGCAAAAGGCACATCCCTTTTTATTCTAGGCATTAACTGGTCACTAAAAACTTACAGAGTCACTTGAAATAATACGAAAGGCGCGATGAGGCAGGAAATGATGGTAAATGATCTAAAGAGAGTTCGTTAAGCAAAATCAGGCATATATTTTTTGATTAAGCTATATATGTAGCGTTCGTGGGTGAATTAGACATACGCTACATACATCGATTTATAATATAATAAATTTACAGATCGACGAGGTCGTCGGTCCTTCGATGAAAGGATTTTATTTTTTTTCAATGTGACTTTTCAAAATAATGGGATCTACTTGAAAAGAATAGAACGTGAGAAAAGATCGAGGAAGTTTATCCCTCCAGGAAGACATTACACTGCGTAAACTTAAATAAGAGTACCAACGAAGAAACAAGGATCAAGGGAATATTATCTTAGCGCGTTTCACGATCGAATCCTTGGCAGGGTGCACCCTTCGTTGCCATAAACGTATTCATGGCTCTATAGAGAAGAGAACGCGAGCGAGCTCACTCTCGGGGGTTCCGGGCTAACGTCATGAAATCAATGCTGTCGATATGAAGGCAGGCTGCCTAATAAAGATTGATGAGCTTTAATTAAACGGTCGATAAAAACGGTGCGTGGCCAAGACGCCAAATCAAAAAGGGACAATGGACGATCAATGAGACGTTTAAAAGCATTCATGTCAATCGATAATGGATGAGTCAGTGTACCTATATGAGTTGATTTGAAAATTTTTACTTTACCGGCCGTTATTAAAAGTTTCGATTAGACGAAAATTTTGGACGATTTTCAACGGCAAATCGCGAGCATTCTTCTCTGCGGTTCCAACTTTATTGAAGAGACCACCTGGTTGTCTTGGGATCCCATAAATTAGAATTTGTCAGTGCTCCCTTTAGCGCTTAACTCAATTCTAACAACGGCGTGACTCCAAGACTCGCGGGGATTTTCGAAATTTCACGCCTATTACTATTGTCAATGGACAGATGCCGCGTAACAAAAGGGCGCGCGAGTCACGAGTGCCCATTCAAGAAGATTCCAAAGACGTAAGTCTTTTGCTACTTTACCAACTTTTCTACACTTTTCCTGGACCACGTTAACAACCTTAAATTCATATCTTTTTTTTTTTTAATTCAAGATTTCGCCTGGATAATCTCGATATTCGTCAACCCTGGAAAATATCGAGACTGCGGACTCTACCCAGTAGCGTGTGGCTGCCTTTTTACAGAAAATACATAAAAGGAAAAAATAAGCTAAATTTGTTCGTCGTTAAAAGCGTAACTTGTTCTCTACAGAAAACGAGGCGAAGCGTTAGTCCGTGAAATCGCGTTTCACCAAAATATTTGTATCCATCGGTTATGTCCCGTTTCATTCGGTAAGCATTGTACTCGGTCATGGGAAACCGACGACCCAAACGGTAGCCCACCCAAATCGCTTAAATGTCTTTCAATGGAGCCCGATATTTCCGAACGTCCACCGAACCGATAGACTTCCATACACAACTAATTCTATGGCACGAAAACCACATATGAAGATCGTGATCGATAATCCAAAGGCATCGAAAAGAGTAATGACATTTATGAACACCAAAAGGAAAATAAAAAATAAGCAAAGACAAAAGAAAGACGCAAGAAGTTCAGAGACGTTGATAGCAAGGGATAGCACGAGCGCATGATTCTCCTAAGACTGACGAGGTGAGGAGAAGAACAGCTAATAAGGCGTATCAGTTACCAAGGAGACGTGATCTCCTTAACGGCAAAGAAGAATGGCGGACGAAAGTAAGAAGAGGAACCAAGGAGACCTCTGAGGGCTGGAAAACTCATAAGTTTCAATTTACTCGGAGGGGGATCAACGTTCACCGACGGACTTTATGGCGCAAAACTCGAGCGCCATATTGATTTTCGGTCTTCCTCCCCTTTTGACACGCGCGTTATAACCCGATTAACACCAGAGAAAAAGAAGAAGAACCCAAAAAAAGCATGGTTAACGCGATCAATCAAGGACGATAGGTTAATAGCCGTTTATACGAGCTAATAATAGGTAGACAGCTGTTTTAATAAGTTCGTTTCACGATAGTAGATACTTGAAAAGATACTACCGCATATCGAGACGCGTAATGGGTGCTAGTCGCGAAACGTGGACATCTAAATTTGAAACGAGTCCGAAACGTGAATCCAGAAATTGGGTCAAGTGCTAAGAAATAGAATGTTGTAACATTTACGGCCCCGACGAACGGTACAACTAAATTGTGTGGGTCACGCCGCCAAATTTCGAGAACGAAGAGCACGGGATTCGAGCTTCTCGGCTGCTAAACTACTAAAAGATCTTCGAACGCGTAGCGTGAGATCATATTGCTTAGATAAAGCGGAATATGTTATATTATGTCTTCATCTTTCACAAAAGTTTTCCACAAAGATGTTTTTCTCTTTGGTTCGATTACGTCAAAGAATCGTTGTGTGTTTTTCGGGTGACAAACATTTGACTTTCATTATTTTCGTATCGGCTAGTTCCGCCTACTATTTTATACTCGACTCCCCCTCTCCTTGGTACGAATCAAATAAAAGGCTTGAACGATGCTCGCGCTCGATCTTAGCTCACTGCTAGATGCTCGAGCATTACCACCTGTCCCGATCATCCTCACGAGAGCTTAAAGGTCGAGACCTCTAACGCGCATTAAAACGACACGGTCGCGCATACTCCAAGCGTGTGTCACTACAAAGGCTCGCCGATGGGTGCCGATCGGCGCATCGTGTACGCGCTATTCTCTCTCACTCTTTTTATCTTTCTTCTTCCTTTCTTTTTCTCTCTGGCCGTGGCCGAATTGAAAATAAATGCGACGCGTCTCTCTGTATATCTGTATCGCCTGGTCCAAGCGGTATATACACAAGACACTACAGAAATAGTCCCGCATTTAGCACACCCGGTACCTACATACATACTTACTCGTAGCGTTAGCGCTAAGAGGTCGGCCGATCGAAAGTGCCAAATCAAAAAAGATCACCTTTCTTCCGTCCTTCTTCCCCTTATTTTTCCTTGCTCGTCGGGTTGTTTGGGTATCTGAGATCACGTCAGAGAAGATGGTAAACACGCATATACGTACATAGGTATATACAAACTTGTCACTTATCACTCGAGATACTTTTGCATTTCTTTAAATCAAACCTAACACGATATCCCATCAAGCGGGTTCATAACGAATCACATGTCTCTTTAACGTAAATAGATCTATTTACACCGAGCAACGTGCACCGAGTCACGACTTAAATTCATCGATCGAATAATCGTTTCGACTCGCGCTATTTTTACAAATCATTATACGTAGGTACCGCAGCAAACCCGCAAGATGGATGATCGGCCAATGGATAAAAATACAAAATATCCGCGGTGACTCGTGTCTCGGATGAAAATAAAATGCATGCTTCTTGGGTCTGATCATTCGTGACTCCCTCGACGAATTCCGCGAAGGAGGTTCCTACGTACAACGGAAACACGTTGCTAGCTTCCATGCCCTGGCACTATGGAGCCACGAAGATTTCAGATATCGCAAAGATGCTCGGCATTATACCCGGCGGAATTACAGGGGTCGTCGGTCAACGAAAATAGACTCCCACGAGTAGGAAGAGACATATCTAACGCCTTCCTACGTGTAAATGCAGCTGGTGGAAGCTCGCGCCGGAGTCACGCCTTGAGACGGAGAGACAAAAATGAGAATAACTATTGTATCTTCCAATCTTGTATCTACGTAAGAGTGTAATACAACGCACAATGATATTGCAAGATTTATTAGAAGCATACCTAGTATATTAAAAACCTGGACGGATGTACCAAACTAAGATTAGAAGACAACGTCAAACATATTATAATACACGATACTGAGAACCCAATTAGCTGTCTGTTTCTTCCAAACAGCCAGCAACCAAGACCCGAATATGTAGGTGTTAGGACTCTATTAGCCAGCTTCGAACTATCCAATAAGAGTAGTAGTAGACAATAAAGGAAACAAACGAAAGGAAGTAAACGGTCTTGTTCCAAAAAATAACCCAAATGAGCGTAATACCTATAGCCAGAGCTACGTATTGGAATGGAAGGCGAATGGTTCGAATCGCGGAAAGGTTTCTTTCGCGGTAGAGACCGACCAATCGGGAAGCGTTGGCGGGGGTTGTGCCATAAATGTCGCGCGGAGGATCGCGAAAGCTTGCCGATAGGTCGGCGCCACTGTACCGACGTTCGGTATACTAGTCCGCATTTTTGGCGGCAGCAATCCAGTCTAAGCTCCGATCCCCGAACCGAGCGGTCATCCGAACTACTTAGGTAAAAGCTTTCTCTCATCGATCATCCGTGAAAAGAAAGAAGAAAAAAAAAAGACAATTTTGCGTTTTCGAATCATCGTACTGCGACAATTTTATTCGAGTTCATTCGGGATTATTGATAAGAAAGAAAGGAACGGTGTGTCTTCCCCCTAGGGAGACCAAAAAGGTAGAGAAAAAAACAACTAAAAAGGAAGGAAAGAAATAAGAAAAAAATAGAAATTAAAAAAAAAAAATTGGCGCAATCGCGAGTGCACTCTAACTCAAGGCTTACGCGGAGAATCAAGAAAATGCTCAAGGGACCGGCTAGGGAGTGCGGTTTTCCATCAAGACATTAAACCAAGGACACTATTTTGCGGAAGCCGTTCTTGACCGTTTGGCTGGCGCTGTTACCACGGCCCCACTATCTTCTGCGCACATTTTAGTAGGAAATCGCACTTCCACTAATCCTGATCAACCCATGGACCATTATCAAACCATTCGTTAACATTCATCCACCCATTTACCCAACCCGCATTGTTGCATCTACTACTTATTACTTTGGAATTGCGTGTATCAAGCTTGAAATAAATGCTAACCGATCATTAATCCACCAATGCTAACCATATGCGTACCCTCCAGCGATTCGGTGTTTTAAGAGGCGAGACTAAAATCAAAATGGATTTGGCAGGATGCTGGCCATTGGCTAAATTTTACGACGTTACGATTTAGAGTCGGCGTAAACGCTCGCTCGAGTAGCCTCGGATTTATTACATCCGATCGAACGAGGGACACTAGCCGTGCATTCTTCTATCGTGTTTATTGCTAATACTAGACCTAATAAAGTACATCGCATGTCAGTCGTTCGCTATTAGCAGCCAACGGACGTCATTTGACGATAATCGAACCGTCTAGTATCGTGTTTCACCAAGTGTTTACAGATTCTTATAGCTGGATGCTGGAAACGATCCCAGCGTTCGTGCGAAAAAATCGTTAGACGATGATCATACGTTGCATCTGACGTAGACTCGCTCGCGTATACTCGTCGGTACCACTTGACTGTTCTCAAAGAATCTATAGATAGTATACGTCACGGAGTTATGGCACATTTTCGAGTAGATTGTTTATAATAATTGGCAACGCTTTGTTTAACTACTTACATAATGCAAGACTGCGTATTTATAACAGCGGACGGAAATAGAATTTAGGCGGACGAAGTGACGCCAAATCCAACGGCGTCTTTTATAGCCTGCTTTCGTTTCTTCTATCAAAATTCGAAATTACTTTTACGGTTACTAATTCCGTGCGGATTCATTTTTTCGCGTAATTATTTAGGTCAAAGGAATTTTGTTGATTCGTTCCTACGGCAGCTTCGAAAAAAAATCCACTATTATTCTATTCGTTTGGAAAATTCGAAAGACCCTAAGCATGTGGCATAGTCCGCGTAACTCGCTGCATAATCCTCGAAGCTTTGGCCAAAAGTTAGGCAAGCATTTTGGGCCAAGAACGTCGTAACGTATGTACAAGTAAGGCGTTCGGGCTTCGCTCTCGACGGCTGACAATCTCGTCGACAGTCCAAACGGGCACGTGTCCGTAGAGGATGCCAAAACTCTCGATTATGCGATTCTTTCAACTTACCACCGTTCGTTCCGCGAATGACGCAATGACGCATCAAAGGGGAACGCCGCTTGCTTGGAATACTTATGGCGCCTCTATACTAAAAAGTTATGTTCAAACGAAAGGTATTTCAGTTTTTGAAGCTACGCCCGAGATGATTTGCTTGACCGTATCGCGTGTATTTTTAGCAGTCATCTAAATTACACGGCCGTCGTCGTAACGTTTCGGTATGTTCGCGTGACGTTCGACCGTAAGCTATGTAGGAAATCGATGATTCGTCATCGTGAAAAAATTTATAGAAAAAAATATAAGAGTAGTTTAGTATTATTTAAAAATTTTTTAAATTAGCTTCAAAAGGTACACTCTGCGTGCCCTCTTTCCGCCATCTTTTTCGTTTTTTGTTTGCTCCGTGTCAGCCATCTTGTATGTTCACATCTCGAACATAATTTTCCTAAATACCTGTATAATATTATCGGTTTTTTTCGAAGTCTTGATAAAAAAGGTTACAGGAAACGTGATAATATTCGAATGAGACCATAACGATGGATCATTATTATAAAAAGATTGAGACGGATCTTCGCCCAACCCTCCGATAGGAATTCGCGAAAATCGGTCAAAGTCAGTCGAAGACTCGTCGGCTATGCTGCCTACTCCTCTCAGCCTCTAATGTCCACCTGTTTTCGACTAAAAACGGACTGGGGCCCGGGCAGACTAAATATAACGACTACGAATGAATCCAGGACTCTTGCGTCACGGCGCAACGTTGTTCGTAGGCGCGCTACCGAATCACCGAAGATCGTTATTCCCATAATGAGATCTCGTGTCATCTCAGAAAAAGCTTATCAACAAACATGAGTAAAATATGTGGGTCCTTCGTTTGTGAACCTTTAGAAAGATTACCTTCACCTTCCTTCGTGTCACATTCAACGGGTCAGATCTCCTTCCATGCTTAACTGGCAATACTCCTGCTATTTGTTACAACAAAAGCACGCATTCATTCATCTTCATGACTCCTCTACCACTTGCTTGTATTCGATAGGATATAATAACGTGGAGACATCTGTGTTTTCTTGTCGCTAAAACGACGTAAAGTATGTGGGAAATGTAGAAAACGCGGGGATAGAGATAGCCACTACCGGTGTAATCACTCTCGTTATTATCTATAAAAAGATTCATCGACGATGGAAATGAAAATATGTCAAATTTTAGATTACGAAGAATTAGTAATCACGTTAGAAAGCGCGAAATTATACGACACGCTTGTTAAGAAAACAAATATTTGAATGATGATCAGACTCTAAATTTTACTTCGACCGTCATCGTACGTAATACTTTTTTTAAACTTAAAATACGGGCATATGCGCAAAAGCGCGCGAACGATCGAGGCCGAGTATGAAGCGCGTCTCCCGCTAAAATTAGCAAAGAGAGGGAACGTTGCGTCAACAAAAAGAAAAGACGATGCTACTGTTTGTGTCGCTGCCTTCGATTGGCCAATACGATGAACGCCATTGCCAATCAGAATTCTT
The DNA here is from genome assembly GCA_916049575.1 of Ancistrocerus nigricornis. Lineage (NCBI taxonomy): Eukaryota > Metazoa > Arthropoda > Insecta > Hymenoptera > Vespidae > Ancistrocerus > Ancistrocerus nigricornis. Next base: position 2,799,160 of record OU696668.1, on the reverse strand, counting down.
GTAGCTTTTACAAAGCTGAACGTACTAATAAATCGCTATAATTTATGTGCCAATAAATATTATTATTTTTTCTCTCGTATACGAGCTACTATTTTTTCACGATAGACAGGAAGGTGATCGAGCATATTTTATCTAGAACATTTGAAACGAAATTTTTTTTATTTTAAAATAATAATAAATTTCTACAAAAGTCGTTTTGTTATTCGAAAAATAATGAAATAAGAATCACGCACTAAGTCATTTTTACTAGTTTGGTAGTTCTAGTGTTAAAGAAATCGTCACATTTTTTTAAGATACCTCGACGTTATATAATTCAAGATTGTAGTTCGAACTCCCGCGTAAACTGTCGAGGGAGGAAATAAACATGAAAGTAACGATCGTTGGATTTAATGAACGAAGGAACATCGATCGTAGCGTATCTCGCTCTCGTGCGTGCACCCTATGGTGCTTCGTGGGTTGGAAGACGTCATTAGCGTGGCAAGGTTAAAGAAACACACGCTCGAACTCACAGTCCGAAGGCGGGTGTTATATTTAACTCTACGCTTATGCAATAGCTGGTTTAAATAAGAAAATTATGGAGGTTACGTAGGGGATTAGAAAATCTGGCTGATCCTAACGCGGACACATTATTCATACTCCTTTCATATACTTTCGAATCATCCAGGTAACAGTGAATTATAAGACGAGCGTTCCTATTAGTGGAAGAACGGTTTCCGCGAATATTCAAACATTGTGAAATATTATAATCTATTAGAAAATTTACGTAACGTAATTTAATTAACGTAATTCAAAATGTTTCTTCTTTTTCTTTAATCATTAGCGAACGAGCGTGGTTCAAGCAATCCGAGAAAGGCAAAATGGACGCGCGTTTCAGGAGCAATCTCGACATGATCGGGCGTAACGAACCCATCACGAGAAAAGCGAAATTTTGGCAGAGTTACGTTCGGGCTCTGAAAGGTAGCCATACACATTCATTCAGCAACCAATCTGTCACTCGTGACGACGGTCGGTTATTTTATCAATCGTTATAATTATAGAACTCATTCATTTCTTCCTCGTGACTCAGGTACCGACGATATCAGAGCTCCGGAACATACGCACAGACCGCGCAGCATTTTCCGTACCGATTACCCCGAGTTGCATACCACCTCGCCCACCTGGCCATTTGGAAAGTCGATCTTTGAGAATCCTATTCATGCGGCCGATCGCATCAACGTTCCTGGATATAGGTATGTCAAAAATTACCTTTATTTCCTTCATACGGGTGTTTTTCCAGCGTAAACTCTATTACGATCAGTGTTGGGCATTGCTCGAGTAAATTTTCATACGATTGAAGGCTTATAATCGAGTTGTCTCACGCCATGGGGCAAGTTTTCCAAGGTTTCCAATGAAAAATCCTGATTTATGCATCACGATTTTTGCGAAAATGGACACCACCGCCGATTTCAATGTTTAATGGCCCATTTTGAAGAAAAAGGCATGCAAAATACTGTCCCGTTGTCCGTTTTTCGATATCGTTGCGGAGTGTTGAAAAATAAATTTTTTAAGTGTCGGAGTATGGGTCGTTTTCAAGAGAAAAATTGCTGTAACTTTTTAACCAGTCATCCTATCGAAGCGCGACTTGCATATTCGTAAAGAAGAGACTTTCCCCTTTCGAACGAGTATTTGATCGGGCAAATTCGAGATACTTCGATTTTTGACAAAAATCCTGATGTATGCATCAAGATTTAGAAAGAAGAAAGCATGCAGAATACTGTCCCGTTGTCCGTTTTTCAATATCGCTAAGCAATGATGAGAAATTAATTTTTTAAGTGTCGGAGTATGGGTCTTTAAGATACCAAAACTACGACTGGGACAACTTGCTCCTGGGACTTTTAGCCCCAGTCTCCCCTACTTATAATTCATGATCATCATCGATTATACTCAATTAATTACCCAACTCTGATTGCGATCATACCATAAGAATGTATAAAGATATTGGGGAAAGCTCGATCACTCGTTTTTTAGCCATTCACCTTCCACTTGTCTCGATAAACAACGAGATTGTATAGAAGGGAAGGTCAAAGTTCGTGATTTTCGATAAGGATTAATGTTTCTGTTAAGGTACATGCCCGTTCACCGTGAGATCTACGGTTATTCGCCGAGGCAAATCTACCCTCATCAGTACAAACCCGTAGAACGCTTCACCCCTGGTACGTACTAAAAGAACTCTGACAAGAAAAAGTCCGACAAGCAAACAAACAAACAAACAAACAAACGAACAAAAAAAAAAAGAGAGTGAACGACGTCAGAAACAATACGATGCGCGACTAAACGAAAACGATGTAGCATACCTCTCTTACTATGTTGTTGTATATACACGAACGTGTATATATCTATATATGTATATGTATACATATATATATGTATACACACATTTATATTATGTATAAATGACGAAAAATTCATGAAAAGGAGAATAACCAGCGATAAGAGTAGGGAAAACAAGACGCGAGATAGAACGTAAGATCGAAACTTTCGAAACTAAGCTGCGAACAGCTCGTTCTCGTAAGATATTCGATATATCGTAATAATTGAAAATCGTGACGATCTTGTCGCGAAGTTCTCGGTCGCTTTTGGTCTCCCACGCATAATTTTCTTTTTGGACTCGGACATTTTTTTGTATAAACACAAATCGCGGAAGCCAGAAGCGCACCGCGAACGACTATAGCCGGAAAAAAATAAAACCGAGAAAGACGGGCGACGTCTCTCATCAACCACACGCATCTCTCAACCATCTCTCTCGACGTGTCAGCGCCTACGACGTCTCCACGTATCGAAAGAAAGAAACAAAACGAAAACAACGTATGTCTTCTGTTACATGATCGTACCTCTACGTGAATTAACTTTTATTCGTCGGTGGAATATTATATATAATATTATTTAATACAGTATTATATATAGATATTCGCACTTAATTCACTAATTTTTGTTCTCCACTTAATACTACTCTACGTTCTTTGTACCTAAGTTATAATAATGTTACATTTATGTACGTGTTACATACGTGTTTGTCTATGCACGTGTAAAAGCGCATATGTGACGTGCAAATCATCGTATACATACGTACGCACTGATACATAATAATTAAATATATCGATTGTTTTAAGTATAATCGGCGACCTCGCGAAGATTCGCATCCCTTCGTCCATCGAACGTATCAACATGCATGATAAATCTTATCGCGAGGGCTCGCGATGGAAATTTAAAAAAAAAGAAATGGAAAAAAGATAAAAATGAAATTTAAAAAAAAAAAGGAAATGAAACTGAAAATCGAACAAACATCGGAAAATCGTCGATCATCTCATCGCTCCGACACATCCTCCATCTGTGTATATTCGTACTCGAAAGACTCATCGCACGTCATCGCACGTCATCGCGGGTCATCGCATGCCAGAAAAAAAGTGAGAAAGAGAGAGAGAAAGAGAGAATGAGAGAGAAGGAGAGAAAATTAAACTCTCCCTCTCTGATTTTACTTTCTTTCCAGGAACTAGGCCAAACAAGTGCCACAAACTGAATCGCCTCACCGAATTGAGCGACCTTAGGCAACAAGAGATCGCGCGAAAATGGGAGAGAAGGGCGGAAATCGCGATAACGTATCGGGCGCAACGCCACCATCACATACGAAAAATCCTCACGAAATACTAACTAATAACTCCACCTCGCGTCTCGTAAAATCACGTGTCTCGTTTCGTTGAATTTTCTATTTTTCTTATTCGTTAGTTCATTCTCTTTTATTCCCATTGTGATATTTTCTTTTCATATTGAATCTGTAATAAGAAATGGTTGTAAGAGAAAACTTTATTTATGGAGGAGATAGAGGGAATAGTTTTTAAATTTTCTGTTGAAAAACTTTCGCGAGTGACTTTAATACGTGTATAAGCGCGATAGATTCGTAGAAGGGTATATTATATACCTAATTTTTTGTCTATGTGTGTTACGAAGTAATAACGTTAACTCTTGCAGCCGAGGTGGAGGTCTTCGCTTAATGTCATTCAGCGAAAAACTCGTGGGAAATGGCTCGCGTCGTGATGATGATATAACATGATATAAATACAAAAAAAGAAAGGAGTACATAATGTATAAAACTCGGTATGAGGAAGAACAGATGGACGATGGACGCATGGCAAAAATATTTAGCGATATGCTCGCGCAAAGGAAAATTTCTTTTTATGAATGAACGGATCGCGAGCGAAGGGAGCGCGATTGTCGCGATATCCAACGAAGAGATATTAAACTATGATATTAGATGGAATTCTCACGCGTCTTGACAGCGATTCCTAACGATTTGCATCAGAGAACACAAAAAAAAGATCAAAAATAAATAGAAAATCTGCAGATACGCCATACTTGAAAAAGCTGGAAATTCTCTCGACGCTTCGTGACTCTTCTTTTCGAAAAAATAATGTGACCGTATTTCGCCCGGTCCTCTCTTGCTATCGACTCTTCGTTTTTGTTACATTCCCTGCCTTTTGTTTATCTGTTTCATCCCGTTACAATTAGATTTCTCATTATTTGTCAATGGAGTCGTGCAAAGAGAAGATCCAAGGCGATGTATCGGAAACACGCAAATTCTCATTTTTAATACACGCTCTAATCGGTAATGATAATAATAATACATGCACGCGTATTGTTATATACAACGGTTGTGTACTAACAAAAATGCGGCAAATTAACGTGCGATTAATTCATCAACAACTAGATCCAGAAATTTCTGTCTTTTTCAGGAAACGGCATGTATTTTCTTTCCGTAATTACCCACAATGTTACCCAGACCCGACCCAATATCGGTTTTTGTAACCAAAGATCCAAGATTACCCTCAAGTTTTAAAGTAAATCATTGAAAATGCAAAACAATTACCTACCGTTATCGGCAACGATTGTGATTCGATAAGATCGAGAAGAATTTTTTGCCGAGACTGCGAAGAGATTACAGCACTTGGTAGAATATAGATAAATGCATAGATGATATCTCACACACGCACATAGAGAGGTTCATTATAATTTTCATACATTTGAGACAGACACGGACAACTTGATTAATTTATTGACATAGTTTTTTTGTTAAACTTAAAACAAAAATTGTTCATTATATTCTCAATTCAATTGTCCATGTCTATCGCATCAATTTCAAAGTAACAGGCGCGCTACAAAAAGCCTAACGACTAGTAGATATTAGATTTCGAAATATATTAATCGTAACGCTTTTGACACGTACGAAAAGAAAATTTGGGAACGAAAGAAGCGAGGCAGCATTCCATTCGACGCAACTCGCTCATAAATTCACGCCAACAATTCGAGTACAAGAGTTAATCCTTTTTTTCACGACATATGCGTACGCCGTTTTAACGGTGTGGCGAATGATTTTTTATTTTTTTTCTCTCTCTATATATATATTATATATATAACATTTATATAATATATATATACATACATGTATATATATATATATATATGTATGCAAACATCACCGCTTTTTTCTCGTCACCTCTCAGTAAGAGGAAGACGTTTTTTTGAGGCAGCTTTTTTCCACCAGGTTAGTATGCTTTTTTTACCTTACGTATATATTTTTAGCAAGGAGCGCCAAAATTTTTTTTGCTCCAGCCATTTTTTAGCCGCGAAATGTGCTTTCATAAAAAGGCATTTAAAAAGCTTAGAAAAAAGGCACGGCTTATAAGCTAACGCTAAAGAGACGAACTAAGTACATACATACGTTAGACGAAGACCCAATGGACCGCACTTATCCTACGAACGGATAACTCTCTCGAATTAAACTGTAGAATTTGATGTTATGTCGAGAATTTGCATGATCGTTTTTTTTTTCTTTAACCTTTGTAGAAAACCTTTGAAAATTATCACGGCTGTAAACGACTAACCTTCTTGTATCGGCATGTTGCACGAACGCTATGAGGCTTCATCGTTCGAAAACTCTACTGATCGTGAGAGAAACGATTCGAAAATAAGAAAAAGAAACAAAAAAAAAAAAAAAGAATTTTCAAAAAAAATGCATTCTCCCGGTGCTCGCGTCGAGACACGCGTGTGTGTTCAAAAGAAAGCGCCGACACGCTAATTCGATAGCCTAGATCGTTTTTAGAGTATATGATAATACACTGATAAGAATATCGTCGAAAAGATTTGTAATCTTGTGAATTCGTCTCTCGTTGATTGTCGTTCCTCAGTGAGACGAAGGAAGGAGCACGAGACGTTGTTTTGTAAAGTTGGCGCGTCAGTAGTTTTTAGTGTTGCTATGTGAGACTTGGTGTTTTCTTACCGAGAATGTTACTTGAATTGTCGCTGTAGTTCTACGTAGGTCTATTGAGTTGCGAGAAGAGAAAGATTTAATGAAACATTGTGAACGAAAATAGATCTCTTCGGCGAAATAGACCTACTTCATAGGCAAAGTTAAAGGTGAGCAATCCGAAATGAAGAAAAAATGGTAATCATAAAATTTGGCAACTTTATAATTTTATTATTAGAAACGAAAGTTCGGATTATCCACCATCTAGCGAAACTATCGATCGCATTCTCCAACCTGGAAGAACTTGACTATGTTATCTTGAAATTCATCACTAATTCACAAATTAAATTCGAGTAATCGTAATTGAGTAAATGTCGAATCTCCAGGTGTGGAATAGCGAAAAAAAAAAAAAAAACCACGAACTAATTCATTTTGAATAACGTTTACTAATATAAATAAAAAATATCGATACACAGCGAAACCGTTTGACGCGGAGAAGGCTTGGACCGATCATCTCAATCGTTTGGCCGATATCGACAAACTTTATCCGAGCAGTTCGCCGTTACTCTCGCGACACATAAGTCCACCACTCAGCACGAAGAGACTCTTCGACATTCACGGTAATTATGAGACTGACCTGAGTAATGTATTTTTTCTTTCCAAGATATTTCAGCTTTTATTATTCTAAAGCATAAAAAAAAGGAGAATCAATTTTCTCGAATGACTTGTTTTATTATCAAAACGATCCATCGACGAAATTGGAGTAGTAAAGTTTGGATGTCACCTCTGATACCTACGCTTTGATTTGCAGGTAACTTGCTGACCGACGACATCTTCCCGACGTACTCCTCATTACTGCGCAGGAGACCCCTCTTTGATTTGCTCGAGCCATCTCCTACGGCTCCGATGAGCGCCTTCACGAGAGACCCCTGGTGGTACCCTAGCTACGCGCCCTATATTCCAAGCTACGCTCAATACAGCACCCCGTTCTACCTAAGGGACAGCTACCTCAGTCCGGTGAAGCGTAGTTACTTGTGGAGCCGACACCCGATCAGACCCCTTGGTACGTTAACATCTTGGAGTCTTCGAGAAAGATACATCTTATTTCTTTTCATTCTTCTTTTTTCTTCTTCCTTCTATTGCTATCTTTCATTAAAAAAAAAAATCTCAAGCAGTGGTTCGTCTTTTAACAAGTTTAAAGTGGTACTTTTTAATTACCACTTAAATTTTTATTAATTTCGAGCCATTGCCAAATATTGACATTTTTTTACGAACATGCTCATCCCGATGCAATCCTACAGAAGGAGTAAGTTTTTTCACTCGTCGTTACGATATATATATATATAATTTTTTACTTTCTTCGTAAGTGCAAGCGACTCTTTTACCGGCCAAGGGTGCAACATTTTTTAGAAAGCCCGCCAATTTTTTCGAAATGCTCGACAGTTTTGGTCGTACGCTCATGTATGTATATACGTACATCGCGCGGTAAGATCTTGCTAGAAGAAATGTTATCTCGTAATCGTTTAAAAAAAAACAAAAAAAAAATAGAATGATTCTACAGGAAAACAATGTCTGTCGTTTCAGGAGCGTTATACTACTATTATTCGCAGCCAGTTCCACGATATCACTTTACCAGCCCGTGGTACAATAAACATTAAGAACAAAACAAAAGTGAGCGATCAAACTAAAATGAGCAAAGTGTTTCTTACCATCAACTCCCAGTTATGTCCGTGCGTGTTTAATTATACTGAAATTCATTAAAGAAGGGAAAATAATGACGTGAACGTATACACGTATATACTTGTTGCGTTGTACAAAGTACACTTGCTAACATTGTTAGATAACTAAATACATAGTAATAATAATCAGTACACAGACATTTCGCGTTACGCGACAATCGATCAAATGATCAGTAAATATCGCATTTGACACTTGGTGTCGCCTGCTTTGTCGGTGACACACGTACATTTTACGATGATCCGTTTTTGTTCATAAAATACACCTCACATCAAATCGCGTAATTGTATTCACGAAGAAACTGTAAGGGTGAATCGTGAATTTCCATGTCCCCCATCTAACAGACATTAGAACCACACAATCTTTTTTCCTGTTTTACGTATCATATCATTCGGTCTGACTAATTTTCACAAATTTCGTCAAAACTAAACAACGAAGAGACCCATGAGAAAGTTAAAGATTCATCAAATTCTTCTTTTCCTTGGGACCCTTCGTGCAAATAATCAAAAATTTATCTTCTCAAAGGTGGAAGAAGAACAACCCCTTCGAGCACTCATCGCGAATCTACGCTCGCGATTTCGACGTTCTAATTTCTCTCACTCCTTTTACGTTGCTCGTTTCTTTTTTTCCCGTTTTTTCAGTTCTATCAACTCGATCTAACGAAATTGTACTTTCTTTTAGCTCACGTCTATTGATAAAAACATTACGTATATGTCGCCCCGCATGGAACGCGTGAAATCAATGACGAAGTCGAAGGAGGAGGAAGTGACGTACACAAGGTGTGGAAGCGAAAACAACACGTAAATAAGTAACAAAAAAATATAATAAAAAGGAACTATACAAAAAATGAAGGAGGAAAAGAACAAAGTACGCTTGTGTCCCGTACATCAGATTAAAAAAGAAAAAAAAAAAAAACACGATTCCGCATATCTTTCTTCCTTCTTATTTCTCTCTTATCCGATGCAAACAATAATAATTAATAATAATAGTAATAATGATGATGACGATGATGATGATGAAGATGATGATGGTGGTGATGATGATGATGATGATGATGATAATAATAATAAGGAAAAACGACAATGAGAATTTTATTTATTAATTATTTCTCGTAACGCGACCCATTTATTCATTTAGTGTACTATCCATGTTCGTGCTGTCCGAGTATAATAAAATAATAATAAACACTGCCATAAATTAACAACTGGTATATTGACTTTCTTCTTTTTTTTTTTTGTGATACCTCACACGCACGAGATCGATGAATCGGGTATAATAATAATTAATTAATGAATCGAGCAATGACGAGCGTGTACAACAATATGCATGTTTATTATCTGAAAGTTTTACATCTTCAGGATGTTTATTAATCGATGGCGCTTTATCGGGATTCGATCGATGGGATTCGCTAATTAGTTCTTTTTTTCTACGAATTTAACAAAGGCTGTCTGTCTTTATTTTCTCTTATCTTTTTTTTTTTTCTTTTTTTTCATTCCCTTTTCTTGCATTTCTTCATTATAGACGAGCCATCGACAAATCGCGATTGACTTGCTCGTTTACAAATATAATTTGTGTGTGTGTGTGTATGTATGTGTGAATCTGGGACAAAATGCTCATTATCAAGGGTATCACAACCACTCCACAAGAATCATTCATAATCGGGGGAAGGCCACGGTCGCCTCGTTTTTTTTTTTAAGTTGTACTTTTTATATATATATATATATATATTTATTTCGTCTGTAATTTGTTATACCGCGACAACGACGAATGTATGCGTTTTTATGTACTCGTCGGTAAGTCAACTATAAGTCATCGCGGTTATTTGATCCACGAGTAACCGACGTGGATCTTACACACAAGTTTAAGGACAAAAAATAAATAATAAAATTAAGTAAAGGGCATTACCGTCGAGAAGAAATATTCTCGTGCTTTTTTACTCGCTCTCGATGTTTTTCTCGAGCTTCCTTGTGTTATCTCACCTAACGCGCGCTGACCACGCTTAGTAACGAATTTAAAATGTCAACGTATTTATAGTTACTTCGGGAAAAAGAAAGCGCGCGTCGTGAAAGAGAAAGAAGACAACACAATGGCAGTTTTCGCTTATTGTTCATCGAGATTAAATGCAACCAGAATAATGCTGCTAGGTTTTTCCTTTTTTTTTGCTAAAATTTAATAATGGCGGTTTGTAGTGATAATAATAATCGTAATAAGAATGATGATAAGAATAATATTAATATTATTAATGATAATAACAATAATAGTAGTAGTAATAGTAGTAGTAATAGTAATGGAAGAAATCAACGTGTAGAAAGTAACGTCGTTTATAAACGAGCTTCGTTCAGGCTTCGCTATATATCGATCGTTAATTTATTTATACAACATGGCAATGTAGAAATGCGAAGGAATCAAAGTTACGTTTCTAGATTCGTCGTCGTTACGGAAGATACGTGTCTCGATAAACGTACGTAATGTCGTTACCTTTATTCCGATCTTTTAATTTTCTACCCTTTTAGATGAAAATTACTTTAATACAATTTTTTTCTTTTGCGAGTATGTACGTACGTCTAGCGTAAAATTGCGGTATCGAGGACCTTTACCGACTTTTCTTTCCTTTTGTACTCTTGCTAAATTTGTATCCCATGACTACAAAAGTTGAGTACAGAATTTTTAAAAGCTTATCATTCCCTTCTTATTCCCCATTTTCTATCCCCCGTTTTTTTCTTCACATACATATCCTCGCAATGAAAACATCATACTTAAGTAGTATAGAAGTTGTCGTTTCAAAAATGTTGGTACTCTTTTTTTTCCTCTCACCCCTCTCTACTCCGAACTCGTTTAATCGGAAAAATAAATAACGCATCTTCGAACGTGCTGTCATTATGTATAATCGATATATCGTAAAATGCTAAAAGTAAAATAAAAATGTTTCGCATGGTATGATAATAAGATACAAAAACATAGTTAAGTGATAAGTGAAAGAAAACTAAATAAGCGTAAGGAGAAAAGAATCGAAATAAAGTAAAATAAAAAGGAGTGTCGCGACTATAATTCTCTATCTATGTACATTTGCAGCGTTCTACATTATGTAGTAATTGAAGTAACTGCGATGCTTATAATGAGAATAACAATTATAATGACAATGAGATGATAGCGAACGATGATGATGAGAATAATGTACAATGACGGTGATTATAACGATGACAGATGAGAACGTTGGGTGATGACAATGATAACAATAAATAAAAGTAGTAGTAGCAGTAGCGGTAGTAGCAGTGGTAGTGGTAGTAGTAATGTTAGTAATAGTAGTAGTAGTAGTAATAGTAGTAGTGGTAATAGTAATAGTAGTGGTAGTAGTAGTGGTGGTAGTGGGAGTAGTAGTAGTAGTAGTAGTAGTAGTAGTAGTATAGTAATACTAATAGTCGTAGCAGTAATAAGTCGAAAAATATCTCAAATAAACGCGAATATTAATAAATCTGATAACTGATTTTGAACTTACAAGCGTGGAAGCAATAAATACTTAAACGAGATTTCCATTCCATTAACCCTTTGCTTTATGATTCAATTCTACACTCAACCAAGTTAATACTAGAAATTTAAAGAAAATAACTCAACAAGCTTGTCTAAATAAAAACAAATGAACACTAAAAAGCAAATAAAGAAAAAAATAAACTTGAGGTAATTGAACCATAAGTTTGACTCGTGCTTTTTATCCTCGACTCGGAATTGATACCACGAGTCTCACACGATATTAAAATGCAAAGGGTTAATACTTGAAAAACTTGCTACGGTGGCTGCGGAAAATGTTGACTCAGCCCGTGCCTTTTATGCACTTATTTTTCGTCTAAAGATACCAAAGAGGGAAGAAACAAAAATTTCGTTCCACAATTCATTACAGCTAAAAATGGAGGAACGCCGATATTATACTTATTCGTGTTAGAAGCTGCGAAGAAAAAAACGAAGTTAACGCAATGAAGCCTGATCTGTGCCGATACTTGCTGTAGCCACCGTATCTCCGACCAACTTCATCAATATGGAAAATGCAAGTTATTTTCGTAGAACGTAGGCGGTCCACGCTTCGCCTCGTTTCAATGAAAAAAAAATCGCGCTTTTAACAGTTACACCGCTTGTCTCGTTAAGATGCAATCAACATAAATGTAAGAGTAATCTTACGCACACTTTATCTTTATATTAACGGATTAGGATAGGTTAGATCGAGCTCGACGTCTTCATGCTGAAAAAACGTTAAAAAGAGGTCCTTACAATTTTCTGCGATTAAAAATTACCGTCCCGTCGGATCTTTACGAGCTCTTTTTTTCGTAAATAGAGATACCTTACCTTTCATTACTGTCAATAAAGAGAATACTAATTGTTCATTCGGATCAGAAGGCTGTCATTTCTTTTTCGCTGGATTTCTTTGTGGCGTAGATGGTCTGCCGGCTTGATCGGTATTCGTACCACCGTATTGATACTTAGCTTTCTTCTCCGATGGTTTCAAGATCTACGTACGAAGAAAGATATATATTACCGTTGCTATCGCATTTTGCTGCAAACGAAAGTACTTATAAAGTTTTACCTGGAAACTGCACATCAGCGTCTCGTCGACGCTCATCATTCCACCGGCATTGTCGAACTCCCCGCAATAGTTTGGAGCGGAGAACAGCGTGACCAGTTGCCTTTTAGCGAAGAACTCGTAGCCATCCTCGACGACTTGATGAGCCCTACATATTAAGTCCATGTCGTGTCGATTTAAAAACTTTGAGACGACATCCTGACCGAACGTGAACGACACTCCTCTGTCGTTCTCGCCCCAACCCTGAGACACGATAAAAGAACATCAAACTTTCGTCCTGAACATAGAAACGATTCGATAAGCCTCTTATATTCTCACCTGAACTTCTTTGTCAGGGTCGGACCAAAGTAAGTCGCAAAGGAGACCGGTATCAGGTACGTCGGTGGGTCGCATGATCCTTTTGATTTGCTCCATACTCTGTGTGTCATCGTGAAAGAAGGTATAATAGTGTTGACGATGTAACTAAAGAGAAATAAAATCCAAATGAATATCATAAAAAAACCACCTGAAGATCCGGGCTAAGCCCACCGTGACAGCAGAATATCTTCTCGTCGATAATCGCGGCAATTGGTAGACAATTGAAGCAATCGGTGAACGTCTTCCATAGCTTTATGTTGTACCTTCGCTTGCACTCGTCGTAAAATCCATATATCCTGTTTATGCTGGCGCACTCGTGGTTCCCGCGCAGCAGGAAGAAGTTCTCCGGATATTTGATTTTGTACGCGAGTAAAAGACATATCGTCTCGAGCGATTGCTTCCCACGATCGACGTAATCGCCGAGGAAGAGGTAGTTCGCTTCGGGCGGGAAACCACCGTACTCGAAAAGCCGCAACAAGTCCGTGTACTGTCCATGAATATCGCCGCAAATCTTAAGAGGCGCCTCCAGCTCCAACAGTATCGGCTGCTGAAGGAAAATCTCGCGGGACTTTAAGCAAAGCCCGCGGACCTCCCCCTCCGACATCGTCACCGTCTTCCCCGGCCTGCATCCCCTAACTGTGCCCACAAATTTACAAAAAATTAAAAAGAGTGTGTGTTCAATTTCGTATACTCTCGAATGAAGCTTCAAAAAGTAGCGGCCTCTTGGGTTACTTATATACGTAAATACGGTTGAGCGTACTTCTACTTTGGGTACGTAGTTGTTAGTTTTTACAGGAATATTTAATATCGTGTACATTTTACGAATTAATCCTCTATAAGTTATTATTATAGTTTTCTATTTTATGTGTCCGTAATTATTTACATTTCTTTGAAAATTTTAGTAAACAATAAATTCATTATTTTTTTTTTTTAATATTTTCGACTCGGACCACTTTAATAATTACGAGTACATATACAGGTCGAAAGTGTTTGTAACCAAATTTATACATATCATTCGTATTGGAGTCATCCTATAATTGATCTCAGAATTGGGCAATAATCATTTATTTTGTAATCGTTTATTTAATGTAATCATTACTCGATCATTTTTAAATCATTGAATGATGTATTGTATAAGGATATGCAAATGATACACAAAGTAAATAAGTAATTTGTTCTAAGGGTTTTCTACGACTACGTAAAAAATAAATATATTTGAAAAAAAAATATAAAAGTACAGATTGAATAATAATCAAAGATATAATCATTTCATAATCAATAATTAATAAAGCAATCATGACTATTGGTTACTTTCTTACTCATTAATCAATAATCATTGATAATTTTTAATCGTTAATCAGATTACGTTTTGCCCAACGCTGCTTTATCTACGAGCATAAGAGGAAAGAATCTATGATCAATTGGTCATCCAGAACGAGATAGGTAAATCCCAAGAACAAGTTCCCGTCTTTCTTTTCCTTAATCTCGCGCGAATTTTATTAACGACGGCAACGTTCGCGTAAGCGTTTCAGCGCGCGCGTAAATGTGCGGACATGACCTTGGTCGCTAAAAATATGGAGCACGCTACAAGATGGAACGAACTGCGAAGGTACGTCTCGCGTATATGATAATAAAGAGTCATTATGTAAACGCTATCATAACGAGCGATCTAACTCGCGGCTGGTAAATATGCGAGAAACGCGTAACGATCGATGATACTCGTCCAAGCGAACGATACTTTAGAGAGCGTTTCCCGCCTCGTGGAACAACGCGACGATGTAGGTGGAGAGACTGAGAGGGAGGGGGATGGAATAAGAATGGGTGTAGAAGGGGGTGAAGGGGATAGAGAGTCGTGCTTGCGTAGCGCTCGAAACGTCGCGATCTTTTTAGACAGTTTTCGAGAACGATCAAGTTTATCGCGTTGTACGTGACAACGAATAGAAAAAAGATAGAAAGAGGGAAAAATATAGTTATTCTTCCTAACTTCTTCTCTTTCTAATCTCGAGCCTGGTTTCGTTATTACCGTTATTATTGTTGTTATCATCGCCATCATTCTTTTTACCGTTCTCTATTTATAGACGTGCTCGAATCAATCCTCGGGTAGCTATTGGAAAACGCCTTATTGACGGAGTCATATTCGAGGAATCGGAAAACTTTTCCTCGACGACGACGTTGCGTCGCGTTCGCTCGGATCTCAAGGTTCCCGCCAAAATTGACGCTGCGAATTAGTACGCGAATAAATGTATTCGAACGAATCAATGAAAATCCTCTCATCTTTTTTCTTTTCAGATTAATAAGATTCCGTGGAATCACGATGATCGTGGTCAAGGGGATTTTAGGTATTATCGATAAGAATGCGATAAAACGGTGAAAGCGCGTTCGCGAAAGCTTCAACTACCGAGCTGCAGCGTCGCAAGCGCACAACTCTAATCATATACGTATATGTATACGTATAGTATATACATGTATAAGGAAGACACAATCTATTTATCCACGTATATATTCTTCGCTATGCTAATCAAATCAACTTTTCCGATATATACTACGATTACGAGGGAAACGAAAGGGTGATTCGATTTTCTACCGTGAATTTAATGCTCGTTTGACTTCTTTTACGATATTATACGCGCATTATCGCGCGAGAGCCATTCAAAAACCATCGAGTAATCATCTGTTTTTATCTATGAAAAAATAGTCGAGCACCGTGTGCTCTGGTATCAAGACTGAAAGAGAATTCGTTTAATCAATTTGGCTTCTGAATGGACCGTATGTAGGAAAGTGGAACGACGAGTATAATGAAATTAGAAGAACCAAAAAGGAATCGTAGTAAGTAGTACGTGTTGTAGGAGTGAAAAGAAAAAAAAAAAAAAAGAAGCGTCACAGCTAACCGGTTTTCTCAACCTTCGACGCTTCCGCCATCGTCCATGTTATTTATCTAAAGTATCGGCGCGAAGCGTTCAAGCGCGTAAAGGGACGAAAAGGGATTTCAAAAAAGTTAATATAACAACGATCGAGCCATGTCATTTTGAAGCGTGACGCCGTGACCTAATCTAGCGCGTCTCGCGCTATAAAAGGGCGCTCGAAATTAGGCAAACTAATATACATAGAGAACGAGAGGTATATTGGCAGCGACTACTTGGCTTTTCTGCGTGATTCCTTATGTATTTCTTATGATAATGCGTACCGACAAAGTCCGACGAGAAAATATCTTTTAGCTTCGCTTTCTTCTGAACCTCCTGAACACCTTTCTGCGTGTTGTACACTAGTGAGCATCGAATAGGGCCGACGATGCACGTTGTGCATGAGCGTTTCGAGAGGAGGACAGTGCATGAACGTGTGTGAGAGAGGAAGAAAGAGAGAGAGGGACAGAAAAATAGTTTTTTTGCTTAGTTATTAAAAACAAAGATATGAATGAAAATTCGTAAAGCTACTAAAGCCTCGCGAGATGTTACACGGCTCTGTTTATCTATATATTCGTACACGGTGCTCGAAGAGATCGATATACTTTGGTGTTTTTTTTTTTTTTGTCCTCTTTTTCTTTTACCGAAAAGCTCCTAACTCCAAAGACGCTCGACGAGAGACATATATGTATGTGTACATACAAGCGAGCGAATGAGCGAGCAGCCGATGAACCGTGGAAGAACGCCCGTATTCATTCAGATTGGTAGCCGTATCAAAGTAAAATCAAAAGTCCCATGAAACTGGGACGACGACAACGCGTACCGTTCGATCCATCGCGCTCGCTCGAAAAGAAGTATTGTATACACTGGTTGTGCGCTGCCGCTGCGGAATACGCGACACGATTTTCTCCCGTTGAACTTTTCGTGATAAATTCGTCGAGATATACGCACGCTCCTTACCGAAAACGAAAGCGACGTTAACCGGTAAAATTCTTAAATAATTTACTCTCGCGAGTGCTCTTTTGTTATCACGTACCTTCCAACAACCTCTGTATGAGGCTGTCGATGTTCAAGTCGACATCCGCCATTTTTTCTTGCCACTGACTAGCGCACTGACGCTGGCGGAACGGTTAGTAGGCTGGCCCGGCACCTGGCCGTTTGCTTGCTTGCTTACTTGCGCGTCAAACGGAAAGAGAGAGAAAGCTTACGAACACGTACGCGAAGCGCGTTTTATGCTCGCTTCTTACCGACTGCTGATGCAACGAATTTTATTCTTGCCCATTCTTTCTTCTTTTTTTTTTTTCTCATTTTACATTGGTTTCTCTTTCTCTCCACCCTTTTTTCTCTATCCAGTGTTTCGAACGCGAGCGATGAGCCACCTGACAGGACGGTGACTTCACTCATATACATATATTATATAAAAAGAAGACACCAATGACAAAGAAAGAAAGCAAATGTAAATTAAGTAGGCGACCAATAATCGAATTAGCAAGGTGTCAAAGCACGCTACAATTGATTGACGTAAAACTATATTTCGACATTAACGATCTTGAATATTTCGTATTTCCAAGCAGTCTCTTAAATACGTACATATTTCGCCGTTGCTAATTTGTATTCCTAGAATTACATTGAGATATGTACGTTATTTAGTATCATGTAAATTGAAAACAACTACATATCTTCGATTATATCGATCGAAACTAATCGTATCATATTATATTCATCTTATGGGACAGAGACTAATCAGTGGAAGTCGTTTGTAAAAATCACAGTATTGTACATTTTTTTTACGTTGCACCCTACCATGATCAATGAATGAATAACGATCTAATGTCGTATTTTTAATATTATCTTAACCATACTTTCGATGATAATCTGGCGGAGGATCGGTATAATCTTGTTGGAGGTTGAATAATTCTACGTGATTTTTTTGTAAATACTGTAAAAAATCGTGAAAATGCGATAGCAACAGCTGTATGCTTCTTTCGTCTAAGGTTGTGTACGATAACATCCCGCCTAATCTAACTGAAAATGAACAGAGATAGAATTAGCGTAAATTTCGACATCGTAAAATATTATGTATATAAATATCTATGGAAATGTCTAAACAATACCGAACAGTCGGAGTAAGTGAAATGCTCCATACATTTGGCTGGGCAAAACATCTGGATTATCGTTCACCATCTGTATGAATTGCGGACGTTCCCATTTATATAATAATTGAAGACCTAAAGTGATATTGAAATAGTCTCGAATACCCTTAGTTATTTCCATAATGCTTTCCCTATAATAAGTATTGAGAATTAAGTAATTTGCATAATAATACATTATCTACAAAATATAGTAACCGACCTAGCAGTTTCAGTCTTTCCCACAGACTTTGATTCTACATAATCATCTAGAATTTTGTCAACTGTGTTTTTCACAGGCAATACAGGCAGCTTGTGATGTTTTAATATCACTTCTGATTCGTCTATGAGGACGAATTTCAGCTCTTCCGGTATCTTAATTTTAACTTCCACTTTAGTTAGATATTCTTCGCTTTCTCCAGAAGCTTCCACTCGGCTGCAATATATTTATCTTAATTAATCATTATATTTGTATTAAATGAAAGAAAAAATGAATAAATTATATCGTACCTGCGCTTTTTTCGTGGTACGTCGGTCGTAGTATCGTGAGACGACGAAGGTGTTACGATACTGCCGGTACTCTTATTAAGACGACTGATACTTTTCTCTACATTTGCTATCGGAGTACTAGCTCTACTGTCCGTATCTTTTTCCCTACTGACGTCGCTTCTACGTCCTTGGGTCTTGGATCCGGTACCACCCTTCTTAGTTTTTTGCGCGCTTTGCTGATTTGAATGAGCGCGTTGTACTTCTCGTTGTCTTTGTACATTGGCTTCATTATACTTCAGTACACGACTTTCTGGTACCCATTCGTCCCAACTATCGATTCGCAAGTATAAGTTATAACTTGTAACATGGTAGCAAAATACATTTTTTATATACTTACTTTTTATTCCATCCGGCATAATGAATAAAATACTTGATTTGTTTCTCTTTTGTAACAGAGGATTTCAAACATTTAGCTTCATAGATTAAAGGCCCATGAAAACATAATACCTTTTCACCTGTTTAACAAACAAGAAATGAATGCGTATAATAGCCAAACACAATATTATTGTCGTACTTGGTGGAAATTATACCTTCTTGAAATTTGCATTTTGGAGGCATCTTTACGTTTAGCTGAATATTTATGCTACTAATCGTTTCTATGCCGATAGCACCAGTCGAATTAACGTTTGATTCAACTTTGGACGAATCGATGCGAGTAATTCACTCGAAATGAAAAGATACGAATTTGTATTTATTTGTACACTAACTTAGATACATTTATTCATCTATCATTATACATTAATTTGTATTTTTCATTCGGTAAAAACTTCCAGTTTACAAGCCACAACAAACCTGTTCCACGCACCAATCACAACACAAGTAGTATGAATTATTAGTGGCACGGTTTATCTTTGATTGCTCGTGTGAAAATGTCACTACAAATAATAAGCGTTATTGCAACAATTTTTGTCAACTACATGGATAAAATAGAAATATATTTCGTTCATTATGTTGTATAAAGTTATAGGTTATAATTCGAGACATGACCCTATATATATATGTGTGTGTATAATATATATGTATATCGAAACCAAGTGTAGAGTAGATTTTTTTTGTCGCATATTCCGTATGATACCCTAAGCCAGTGTGTGGACGTGCAGGGTATGGGCACCAATGGGCACTCAATGCATAAGCATAGGAGGCTTATTTGCCCGGGGACCACGACAATACCAACCTACAGGAATTATTTGATCTGAACTATTGAGCATATTTTGTATTGATACATTGGTAACAGTTGCTTGAAAAATGGTGGCGCTCTCTGGGTATTATATATACTACTGTAATATTAGGTACGATGTTTAAAAATATGACAAATATGCGATTATAAAATACTTAAAAGAACTTAAATATTTTTAAAAAGCCATATGTTAAATAAATGGATAGATTGAGTCTTTTTTATTTGATTATAATAACCAGACTACAGCTAACAATTTAAGAATTCTTGTTTTTGACAAGACTAAAAAAATGAACTCATGATCATTATTATTTGTTACCCTATCCATACATTTTTAATGTTTTTGGACTTATTTTAAAACAAAGGATAATATTTTTATGTAATTATTATCCTTTGAAATGTGGTGGACCGAGAACTTTTTCAGAAACCCCTTTAATTCAATGAGCAAAATGGAGGTTCGAAGTTGACCCCGTTCGATTGTTTGATGTTACTGGCCGTACGGGAAAGCGCCAGTCTTATAAGATCTAATAAGATCAGGGTTGGGTCTGGGTTGTATAGCCACAGACGATACCGTCCACAAGTCTCGAACCTCCCTTGTAAACTTTTTTTTGAAATTCGTATTTATCGTTATACTGTTAAAACTAGTGATTTCGAGAAAAGTTTTCTTTTATGCGACATCTAACGGCAGATCTTGATAATATTCTAAGTACATTAGTATTCTTTTTTTATAAAATAAGTACAATTCAATGTTTTTTAAAGCGAGTGGAAGAGGGATTATATGAAAATTTGTTTAATATAAAATAAACTAGACGTCTGGCATGAATTCTATGTAGTATAGTCAAAATGTGCTTCATAGTTTATTTTTAAGGGTTAGTGTGTTATCTTAGGCTGCGCGAAATAAGCCTCCTATGCTTATGCATTGAGTGATTGCCCACGTACTGATGTGAAGTATACACATATACCCGCTAGCCTCTAACTCGTTTTTTACGTTCACCGTTATCATAATATAGATTATACCATTGCCGAATGATGCATGTTATATTTATTGCCAATTGGAGACAGATTATAGAGGTATACATCAGATACGGAGGTATCTAAAAATCAAATCAACGCGTTGAATCGAGGATAACTACAATCACGAGTAATACTCTCAATCACCTGTCGTGTATGGTTTGTAGTGACATTGGTTATACTTGGGTTACATTTATATCGATAAGAATAACAATTCGAAAATATTGCTAAAGGATTTACAGTCATTTCCTTCTCTTCGATATGTAAAGCGTAATTCGAAAAATGTAATAATGGCTGATCTTTTTGATATTGCGAATATAATTACTAGCGTAAGCGTTGGTGCTGTTAAAATCAAGTCAGAACCTGGCGTGCCGGAAAAATCGTCGAATGAAATTTTAACAGAGCTCTTTAGCACTTTCGATGCAGACGAGGGAATAGTAACACCTGAGCTAGAGAATGACCAACAAGTACCAAACTCGGCTGTCAAAGTCGAAAGAAAAGAGACCATTCAAACGGAGAAGAAGAAAAAAAAGAGTAAGAAGAAGCATAAACATAAAGAAAAAAAACATAAAAAAAGGTCCAAACACGCTTCTTCCGATAGTAATAGTGACTTAGAAAATGCTGGTATGTTCTCATTTTATTTAAAAATATTGTTACTTGTTGTTAATACTGATATTTTAAAGGATTATAATATTACCATCCCTTTTAGCTAGTAAGAAAAAGAAGAAACACAAGAAAAAGTCCAAACGCAAGCACGAATCTTATTCTAGTAGGTCATCAGACTCTGATGAACCAAAATCTAAAATTGCCAAAGTAGAAGTAGATTCTTCCCTTGGTATTAAAGAAGAAAGGAATAATGTACTTGATGTTTTGGATAAAGAACACATTGATAATGGAAAATTAAAGGAAGTAACATCAATGAGGGAAGATTCGAACAAATGGACAATCTATGCTAAAGAGGAGAGGGATCTCGATGACCCTAATTTACCACCTATTCCAAAAAAGATAGACGACGAATTTGAAGAATCAGTACTACCTAAAATTCTTGGTTGGTTGATATTTTTTTACATTCTATATTTTAGAAGAAAAAAGAAAATGTATGTTTGTTATTGCTTTTGCTTCAGTTAAAAGTACATAATTATTAAAGCACATTTAGTAATGTTTGGCATTTATGTATATAGAAAAACCAAAGCCATCTGCACAAGGAAAAATCGTTATAAAGGATCTTAAAAATAGTATTGTCTATAATGAAACAGTAAAAGAAATAGAAAATAAGGAAAAAGCTAAAGCCGCGCGCATGGAGGACGGTGAATTGACAGATAGCAGTAACAATAATGGAACACCAACATTGAGCCCTACACCACCTCGATCCAATTCGTTCAGATCTCCCACATTGAGTTCTGACGAAAGGCTTAAATCTGAGTTAACAGGTCCTTTGAAGTCCAAAAACGATCTCAGATTGGTTTTAAGAGAAAAAGAAAAGAAGAGATTGGAGGTAATAGGAAAATCGCGAAATTATAGTAATAAAGATCGCAAGGACTCGAAATCGTATCCTAAAACCAAAAGCAAAAGTTCTAAACATAGACGGAATTGTCATTCGCAAGATAGAAATAGATCAGAATCTCAAACTCGCTCCTATCGTAGTAGAAGTAGAGGCAGAGAAAGCCGAAGCGACAGGAGTAAGGAGAGACGTGAGAGAGACAGGAGCGTCGAGCGACGAGAATTAAGGAGAAGTAGAGAGAGAAGGAGGCACAAAAGTCGGAGTAGAGAGAGGAGTAAAGAGAAATACCCACGAGAACGAAGTAGGAGTAAAGAGAGGAAGTTTGTATTTTTATTATCACGTAAATTATGTTAGTCATCTTTTAAAGGTTGAATCTTAAATCTTAAATAAAAATTAATTTTTTGTCACCAGAGAACGCATAGAGGTTGATAAAAAAAAGCTGCTGGATGAACTTACTGGTTTGTATTTTTAGAAAAAAAAATTTATAACTTTTATTATTTTCTTACTTGAAAAAAAAATTTCTACATGTATCTGTTATTTCTTTTAGATTTTTGTAAATCGTTATCAAAGTCCGAGGCATTAGGAGAATTATCTAATCTTTCTTCGGAAGAAGATGGAAGTGAGTCAGAAAAAGGTTTCCATCATCCTTTTCTTGTTAAAGAAAGGCCAAGTCCTATTGTTATGAATATTCGAGTATGTCATAAAAAGTCCTATAAAATATATAAAATGCATGGCATAGGTTTCTATATAGCTGTTTTCAACATTATTTTTAATGTTTGATTATAGAATGCAAAACAATTACCAACAAAAACATTTCAAGAAAAGACAGCCGAATCTTCGAATCAGTTACGTCTTCAATTTCCTGTATCCAGTGGTCAACATCATAGAAAAACTGGTGAGCATTATAGTAAAAGATCAATGCTGTTCTTTTAAGTAACAATTGTAACCCTTGGTATTTTTGTGATGTTATTGTCATGCTTTTTACAAATTAATGCAGAAAGTGAGTGGGTTCCTGTAACACCACCTAAAAAACCAGAACCAAGGAAGACGTTTGTACCACCAGCTTCGGTACCATCCGAGCCAATTCCTGTAGTGCCTACACCGTGTCCTGTACCAGCAGTACAATCTGTACAGCCGGTTGTTTTTCCGCGAGCATCAATAACAGGAGTAATAAATTTGACTTGCTTTTTAACTATCGTCCCCAACAGTGCGGGAATGATAGTTTATAGTCTACCTTTGTACCGCTTTTATTACAACTCTTTTTCTCCCATCATTGCAGCCAGTGGATATTGGTTCTATAGTATCACAAAGATTAGCTGCAATGAGAAAGCTGAGGGAAAATCCGAACGATGTTTGTGCGCTAAACGAGATGTATAGAGCCCAAAATGAGGTATCCAGATTTGTTAGTCGACTACCGATATCTTTTGCTATCGGCTACGGAAGACTCAACATGTAAGCATCGTTACATTTCCTTTCTGTTATAGATGAGAACTTGGGCAGAAAGTAAACAAATGCCAGGTCAGTTTACTGGTAGTACGGGTGCCAAAGTGCTCTCTCCTGCCGAGCTTACCTCGGGTTATCAAGCATGGGCTCGTAAGGTAACGGTTTTAACTTGTAATCGCTATGGCTCGTATTGTTTGACTGTACGATACGCATTTTATTTCTTACATAAGACACAACTTATGAGCTGTTATCACTATTATTTTTATTCTTTTTTTTTTTTTTATACTAAAACTGTAACATGCCTATAAAATCTTACCACATTAAATAGATTCGTTAATTGCAACAAGCTTAAAGCGAGGAAAGTCTAAATTGAAAAATTGCGACATAAGGCGCGTTACTGTTTTAGTTATACACTGATCAATATTGATGTTGCCTGTAACAAGTTTTCAGGTACAGTCTTTAATAAGATCAATAAGATACGTTGTTATTGATCCGGTGACTGTGATGTAGGCACAGACCACTTCTTAAGTAGGGGTGGACTCTGTGTCTGCAGGAACACAAGAGAATCATTTCTTCTCTAAATATACTTTTAATAGGTAAAAAAAGGCTTTCCCATTGATGACAGTTAATTCGACTTGTGATCTCTTGTGGGATTATTGCTAACTATCGTCAGCTTTGTATCACAGGATTCCTACGAAAGATATAGCTTTTTCCCTTAATGATAAAGCTGCGGTACTTAGCATTAGTCTGCATCCACCTGAGGGTTTGTTACAGGCACATAGCTACCTCACAGAAGACATAACGTCAGCGGCCTGAAGTCTGATTTTTGATTTTATTGGTAAGTATGTGCTTGTTAAAAAATGTAATAAAATTTAAAGTTACATGACGATGAAATAAATATTATTTAACAATATCTTTACACAAATATGTATATGTATAGACGTATTCTACGCAGGTGTCCGGGTTCTCGAAATCACGAGATTCCCGAGTCTCGGATCGGATCGATAAGACTCGGACGAGATAGAGCGAATTCACCAAATTATGATACTTATCGGGATCCCGATATATTCCTATGTAGTAGGATAGTCTTAGGACCCCGATGAGTATCATACTTTCGGGAACCCGCCCAATCTCGACTGATTCTTCCTAACTTGGTCCGAAACCAAAATATCAGGAACCCGCACACCTCTGGTGTTCTAATTATTTTTTATTATATTGAGCTACAGATACAAAGGTTTGGTCATGGTTGGGTATAACTTGTATGATTGATATTTGCATTGATTTTACATATGTATATTCCTTTTAATCGCAACGAATTAGACAAATTTTATTTTGCTCATGCATTTGAGACGATTTAACAATTCATATTCAACATAGACTAGTTTTTTTTAATTTATTATTACTACTGCTATCCATTTAAGTGTCAAGCGGCGCGATCGCGCTTTTTCTGTTTAGTGCCGGCTTATCGGTCCATCCTTATCAATAAACATTTTTAAAATGTTATTATTGAATTATTATTATTGAAATGCTATAATAGCAATGAATTTAATGCTACAAACGATAGTTTACGACATGGAATTAGAGAAACGTAATCGTGCTGTCTAGCATTGTCAACACGAAACAAAAAAAGCGCTATCACGCCGCTTGGCAATTTTCGATTGGTAAATAAAAAAGACCCGTGGCACTCGAACAGCTATACATCAATTGCGATTCTTCATTGTTTTCTAACAAAGCAAATTATTTAGGACCAATTGGTGTCGGCGCAGCCTGTATCTGGTGGTATGGGAATGGCTTTGTTACAAAAAATGGGCTGGCGACCAGGCGAGGGTTTGGGTAAAAATAAAGAAGGTACATTGGAACCTTTGCAACTAGAAGTTAAATTAGATAAAAGAGGCCTTATCTCGGAACAGGACATAGGACAAAAAGTTAACAAAACAGCTAAACCAATGGCACCAGCTATTAAAACTTTAGAAGGTATTTAGAAGTTGTGACTTCGTTTCGATATTTTTATTTAGATAATCTAGATTAACCATTGGCTGTTTAAAGGAAAGCATCCTGTGTCACTTCTTGGAGAGTATTGTTCGAAAAGAAAACTCGGAGCGCCGGTATATGAATTGTGCTTTGAATGCGGACCGGATCACAGAAAAAACTTTCTTTTTAAAGTATGTATGATATACGTATCTTTTACAGTGTTGGGTAAAACGTAATGTAATTAATGACTGAAAACTATGATTAATATAAAGTCAAGTTATTGATATACTATAATAATTAAGAAAGGAATTAGAAGTTGTTGTAATCAATAGTCGTTACTATGATTACATTGAGTAATCGTCGTGTTTTAGCTGTTTTCAATAAAAGTTTAAATGATTTCTTCTTCTTACAGGTAAAAGTTAACGGTGTAGAGTATAAACCAAGTGTTGCGAGCCCTAACAAGAAGCAAGCTAAAGCGGAAGCTGCACAAATATGTTTACAAGCTTTGGGTTTATTACCTTCGTAGGCTCTGGTTTCTTTTTATATTATACAGTATATAAATTATGTAATGTAGAATAATTTTTCATCGGACTGTCTCAAATTTATTATCTGTACTAATATATAAAGATGAAAAATTGAATGTTTGTATTTGCACATTAATTTAAAAAACTACTGAACTGATTTTGAATAGCGTATAGCCTAAGAATTATATATCATCACGCTTTATTTATTCCTCCCGTAACTTTACGGGGACATTGGAATAATCCGGCCTATTGAAACCGAAACTAAAGAAACATATTACGACGCTTTCCAAAACAAAAGAATGAATAACGCGTTTCGATTAAATACACAAAGAAATAATTATTCAAGTATTTAAAAATTTATCGATGCCGATATTCAGGATTTCAATATCGAACTATCGATGTATCGGATTGAAAAATATTGACCAAAAGTATCGATATTTCTCTCTCGAAATATCGATATTTTATCAACAATTCGAGTTTCGAAACGTGTCATAACATAACCAATAAATAGTAGAAGAAACATTGTGGTTTCATTTTGTTATATTTAAGGTTATGTAAATATATTTTGTATATAGTTTAATGATACGATCATGAGTTGCCAGAAGGGAAATGCAAACAGATCCAGACCTCAAAAATACAAGAATCAAACTTCCTTCAAGAATAATTTATACGACACTTCTCACAAAACAAAATTCATCAATAATATTGAGGTCGCTAATGTATGTGAACGATGTAAGAAAATAATCGAGTGGAAGATCAAATACAAGAAATATAAGCCGCTTAAAGCACCAGCCAAATGCACGAAGTGCGAACAGAAAACTGTGAAGCACGCTTATCACATTATGTGTTTACCTTGTGCAAAGGATCATCAAGTTTGTTCTAAGTGTGGTGAAAAACGTGACATAGTTGAATCCAAACCTAGTCGAGAAGAAAGTATTAAATTGGATACTGAATTGCAAGCATTGCTAAAGAAATTACCAGAGAGAAAGCGTAGAACATTTTTACGTTACATGAATCGTAATAGTAAGTTATACATGTTCCAACATTCAGATTGTATATGTAATTATATATTTTTTATTAAGGTGACAAAAAGAAGAGAAATTCTGAAAATACCACTGATGAGAAAGAAGGTTCAGAAGTAAGTTATACAGATGAAGAGAGTGAAAAGATCACAGAAACATCGTCTTTAAAAAAAGAAGATTTATTAGAAAAATTAAAAACTTTAGTAATTGAGGAAGGAAAAGATGATGACTTCAATGATGATTCTGATGATGATTCAGAGGATGACTTAGGTGCTATTATATAAATATTGTTTGTAAAAAAATACATTTTAAAACTATAAAATGTTATACTCAAAATTAATGTTTACTTTTATTTCAATGACATGCCTTCATTCGTGATTATAATGTTAGCTACATTGTTTTTACAACGTACCTGCTGTAATTTATAAAACTGTCAAATTTAATTCATAGCTGTCAATAATTGCTGTGAAGATATCTACATATGGTATCTGTGTTAGATTCAGTGTATTCTTACAAGTTTTATTACTATGTGATGTATCATCATATTATGTAAAATTTTTATTCCAATTTTTGAAACCTTTTATAAGTTTTATATACTTTTATCTTGCATTTTACATTATAAAAAATGGAGGACAAAGAAAATAGACCAAGAGTCAATTGTCTAACTAGAGGTGAGTGATATATTTAAATAGGCTTATTGTCTCTTTAATCAAAATTTGTTTAGTATACTGATCTAACCCAAGGGAATACTTTCATTTAGGACCCGGACCAGTTTATAAGTTGCCATCATTAGTTGGATATGTTGGACATGATCCATCCAAACCTAGAGGTCCGGCATACAGTATTAGGTTTCGTGTAGGATTAGAAGGAGAATCTGTGGGCCCTGGTCCACGCTATAATATTAATAAATTAACAAAGTTTGGAATAGATAGATCACCTGCATTTACGATAGCTAATAAATATCCAGAGAGAAGTAAATACAAAGTTTATCACCATATATATTCATTGCTAATTATATATAACATTTTAAATTTGATCTCTAATTATGTACAATCTTTTCTAGTTCTTGACTTAGGCCCGGGGCCGGGGGCGTATTCTCCCGAACAATGTCTCCCTATGAATCACAGCCGCAGAGCTCCTGCTTACTCTATAAAATGGAAAAGTCAACCATTGGAAATTCTCGAAGGGCCTGGACCCAACGCATACTCGATACCAACATGTATAGGACCTAGAATACCTGATAAGCGAGCACAAGCTGCTTATACTATGTCAGTTGATCATAAATTTATTTATAATGGATCTTTTTTATTTTCACTAAGTAATACACTATTTATTAATACGAAGTATTTTCTTTTTAAAGCGGTGGCTTCTACGAGCCTCCGTTAGACACTCTAGGTCCAGGTCCAGCGGCTTACGCGAATCTCAATCAAAATGTCATAAAGAAGCGTAATCCAGCATATAGTCTTAAGTGGCGTCACGACCTTCCCGAAGAATATCGTAGTCCAGGACCGCACTATCATCCCAAATATAACGCTGGAAGACGCGCGCCAAAGTACTCATTTGGTCTTAGACACAGTGAATGTGCAGGAAATCCTATTACAAGTTTGGATGAAGACTGATCTACACGCAAATCTATGGATCTTTGTAAAAATTGTATAATAACGTCTACATTATACCTTATTTAATAAATGTGAAGTCCTCAACTAGACATTTTCCCGTTTTATTATATAAATATCTATATTAATATTATAAAAAAAGTTTGTTTGTGTGATTGTTCAGGGTAATTTAAGAAACTATGAAATTATGCTGCAGAAGAAACTACACTTATACCCGTGAGAAGTTGTGGCCACAGCTAGAATTGTATATTTTCTCTGTACATCAATGGCAGATTAAATGTAGCAGTCAGTTGTTTCTTTTTCTTCTAGTCAAAATGGAGTTGACATAAATTACAGTATTTTTCTTTCCGATAGAAGCAAAATTTCTTGTTAATAAAAACATTCACAAAAATTTTCTAATAATGCCATCAAAGGCAACCAATACGAAAATATCCGGGGCAATCACGGATCCTTCGTTATGCGGTGTACCCAGTAAGAACTCAACTTTAAGACACTGTTTCATCATTAATTTCAAAGGGCACGGCGATCATTTAATTAAATAATCAAAAAGCTCCAGGACCAAAGT
Organism: Ancistrocerus nigricornis; assembly: GCA_916049575.1. Classification (NCBI taxonomy): domain Eukaryota; kingdom Metazoa; phylum Arthropoda; class Insecta; order Hymenoptera; family Vespidae; genus Ancistrocerus; species Ancistrocerus nigricornis. The sequence continues at coordinate 2,769,814 of OU696668.1, read as the reverse complement.
ACAAATTGAAAACGCTCGTTGGTCACAAGGACCACTGTATCTCGAAAATTCGGGGTCCGGCGTATACTATTGGACTTAAATATATCACCCAGGAACTTTGTCGAAGTCCTGGACCAATTTACACGCTTCCAGGCATAAGATTAAACGGTTTCATTCATGGACTTCCAACGAAGATCATAGGTACGCTATCAAAGTTACATATATTTTTTTATTTACGAAAAACACATATTACATCTTAAAGTTAGGATTTTTTATTTATCTGTTACAGACAAAACAGTTAGTCCTGGCCCGAAATACCTTCTACGGACACCTGCAAGCAGACCTGCTTTTTCTATAAAATGGCGCACTGGTGGTAGAGCTGGTCTCATAACACCTGCACCTTACTATATAAAGTCCACTTTTTCTGGACCAAGCTTTAAAATGTAAAGTCTCAATGACGCAATGCTAACGTTTGTTTTATCATCGGTCTTGCATAATACTTTAATCGTTTATAGAGGATTGCCTACCCCTGGTATCAAGTGCGTTGGCGGACCAGGACCATCGGCACCATATACTTTGGAGACAATCAAGCCAAGATCACCGATGTACAGTATAGGTCTTCCTCAGCCTCAGAAAGCTCTTTGCAGGAGTCCAGGACCAAAATACGATCCACAGTTATTTGATCTTTCACCTAAGTATTCATTCGGCGTCAAACATAGCTTATGTTCTCCACCAATGATCGTCGAGTGCGATGATCGATGTTAATGTTAATCAAGTTCACTGATCTAAGGATCTAAAGGAGTTAGGTCAATTTCTTTGCAAGGAACTGCTCCACTTATTTCGTTCCAATACAATGCTACCGTATGTGATTCTGCAGATTCGATATTAATTGTTTTTATTGTAACATCGTTAGCTGGATTTAACCCTATTACCGATGCAGTCGTCGACTCAAACTTGATATAACGTACAATTAAGAAATATAGCATCTCGATTAGACTTATTATACTCAGACCCAGAAATAAACTGCATAAACCACCGTAATTACCTGACAACATTAAAAGAGAAATAATAATGATTGAGAGAACAAAGTTTATATCTGATATGGTTTATTGAAGAATGATCTGTCTTACCCAGAAGTTCGTACCAATATAAGAACACATCTTGCTTCATTCTTATTGTTCCGGGTTCTCCAAAATAGATATGTATTAAGCTGTGATTATGTAGTTGGGTTCTCTTCCTATACAACATACATTTTAAATAATTTATACATTGCGATATATCCAATATTTTCTTTTGTTTTGCGTCTTACCTGTTCCAAACTAATTGTGGAACGTTCAGTGGAATGTCACTGTTGGAAACGGTATACTTGATGTCTTTGCAAGATGGAAGACAATCACAAGTTATGTAGCCAGATCTAGCTCGAAAATTATTATGATTGAATGGTACCATCCATTTCTCATCTCGAGGCTTCACGTACAACCATCTATCTATAATAGAAAAATAGGATTACAAAGATTTACAAATAAGACAAATTAAGAGAAAAATATATATTTACCGACCTTTATACCTCTTTAAGCACGGAAGATCTTTCAGATTACAAATCTTGACGCTAGCTGAACGAGAACGTCAAAAATAAAACGATCGATATTCGCAAACTATCACGTTTATTTATTGATGAATCTTTTCTTACCCATATCAGGAGTGACCGAATAAAAGAAAGGCATGCATTTACAGAAAAAAATGACGTCTCGCGTACGACAGTAGGATATGCAATCCGTGTACGAGTAATATCCTCCGAACGTTTTAGCTTGCTCCGAACTAAACAAACAGTCGCGTTGCTTCATATCGTAATCTATAACGTCCTATAACAAAATGTAAGTTTGTTTGTTGAGTCGAATTTGCTTCTGATTTAATAGGTCGACTTACAGGTTTGGAATAAAAGCTGATAGCACCCAAGTTCAAAAACATTTCTACTTTCGGTGGAACCAAAACTTCTCGCACTCCACCGCTAGCTGTATCTGCATAATCAAGAGCCGGGTATATCAATATCTGAAAAATCATATTTGTAAATTTAAAAACAAACAAGTAAACATAATTTTGATTAACACACCTTAAAACCCAATGACGGGAGAATCTTGAACGCGTAATCGTGTAATTGGGGATTTAATAAAACGGACAATCCATATTCAGGACCGGTTTCTTTTGGACGTTCTATCGTTTGGGATGCAAATATGGAAGAATCAGCGCTAGTAATAAAAACGATAGATTGATTTCAGACAATTTTTAATATCGAGCTTTACGAATCAATTACGAAATACCTACTTGCCGAAACCACTTTGACGTCGGGCCAGATTGAAGGTACAACATAAGCCATTATCCGTTCTTCTTAAAAAAAATATCTGGTTGCAGTCCTGGTCCTTACCTTCCCAAGAACATTGACGCAAAATCGATCGACAATTTGGCAGTAACTACGATGATAGTCCAAATATACAATAAAGTGACTCATTTAAGTATGTCATCTAAATTATTTGTAAATTCTTTGTTACATGAAAAATGGTTCAAACAAAAATTAGATGATATATTATATCAAGTAAAATAGTAAAAAACTAATTATGACGTTATGTGTTCTCATTGTTATAGTATAACTGTTGTTTGAACAATTTTTTTGTATAACAAATAATTTCCAAATAATTTAAATGGCTCACTTAGGTAACTTATGCTGTAAGTATGAGATGTATATTTTTTTCAGGAGGGATAAGTACGATTCTCCATAGTTTTCATACCATTCTTATTATCCTATTGACATCGTAACCGTTGTATCCTCGTTCAAGAATCGTGTGCAACAAGTTCGCCCTTTCTAATTCCTTTCTGTTAATGTTGAAAAGATAAAGGTGTCCCATTAGAGTTATCATGCTCGTTAATTCTTCCACGGTTATATTTACGTTGTAGGTTGTCGTCTCCATTTCCATACTGCAATCATATTGTTTTTACGTGATAGATATGCTCAAGATATTCTTTACGAATATGCAAGTCGCGTTTCGATAGGATGGCTGGTTGGAAAGATACAGCAGTTTTAAGCTTGAAAATGACCCATACTCCGACACTTAAAAAATTAATTTCTCATCAATGCTTAATGATATCGAAAAACGGACAACGGGACAGTATTCTGCATGCTTTCTTCTTTCTAAATCTTGATGCATAAATCAGGATTTTTGTCAAAAAATCGATGCATCTCAGATTTGCCCGATCAAATACTCGTTCGAAAGAGAAAAGTCTCCTCTTTACGAATATGCAAGTCGCGTTTCGATAGGATGGCTGGTTCGAAAGATACAGCAGTTAGAAGCTTGAAAAAGACCCATACTCCGACACTTAAAAGATTAATTTCTCATCATTGCTTAACGATATCGAAAAACGGACAACGGAACATTATTCTGCATGCTTTTATCTTTAAAATGAGCCATTAAACATTGAAATCGGCGGTGGTGACCATTTTGGCAAAAATCATGATGCATAGGTCAGGATTTTTGTCAAAAATCGAAGTATCTCGAATTTGCCCGATCAAATACTCGTTCGAAAGGGGAAAGTCTCTAATTTACGAATATGTCAGTGTGGCTTCGATAGGATGACTGGTTAAAAAGTTACAGCAATTTTTCTCTTGAAAACGACCCATACTCCGACACTTAAAAAATTTATTTTTCAACACTCCGCAACGATATCGAAAAACGGACAACGGGACAGTATTTTGCATGCCTTTTTCTTTAAAATGGGCCATTAAACATTGAAATCGGCGGTGGTGACCATTTTGGCAAAAATCATGATGCATACATCAGGATTTTTCCTTGGAAACCTTGGAAAACTTGCCCCATGACGTGAGACAACTAGCCCCGGTCTTCACTACTAAAAAACATTCCATATTAAAGTTAATAGGATTCGTTAGAAATGAAAATTGTGAAAATAATGTTTTTCTTTAAATTTAAATAAAATTCAAATATAAAAAATGTTTAACTCTTCGGATCGTGTTAAATCAAAGCAAATTGTCTAATAATAGAATTGGGTGTATTATAAAATAAAATATTCGTATTATAGAATACCTACAGTTCCTCCGCAAGATCGATCGCAGCCGAGAGACTGATTTTATTGATATTACAAATTGCAATCGCTGGAAAATCTATATCTTGCACAGGATAATTGTCAGTTTCCACCGTAGTTACCGTAGGACTTTCCTGGTATTCCAAAGTCGCGTCCAATATCATAAACGACATACCGATTACAGCTATTATGTGAACGAATAACCAAGCGATCCTGTCGAAGATATTTTTTATAAATAAAAGAATCGACGATGTTAAGGGTAATGCAAAATAAAACGAAGGAACGTACTTTTCTACCGGACGTTGATAATACCGTATATTGTCTGTATAATTCGTATTTATACTTTCGAGTAACAGATCAATGATTGTCTTTTTAAAATTAGGCAAATTTTTCAAGCGTTGTACCGTTCGTGAATTACCAACGATTCCCCATCGCCTAGAGATCGTCGTGGATACTTTCATCATTATATCCAAAGTATTTATTATAATATCGCTATTAACGAAAGAAACTTTTCGTTCGAATCACTTGGTTAAACTGAACGAGCTTATAGCTGACAGTACGAAAAGGGACTAATATATTTAACGTTGCGTGCGTTAAAACGTTAAAGGTAAAAACGGAAGAAAGAAATTAGTCACGCAAATAACTCTTTAGACCAGCTTCGTTACCGTAATCGTAAATTTTATTTCAATTATTCATATCACTTACAATGTCCCCATTTAAAGTCGAGTTACAACGATCGAGCCTCGATTCATGGAAGAACTCAAGAATGAGGCTCGTTCGTTAAATCATTTTTATTATTTTGATAAACTCGCTTTCTCGTCGTCCAAAATACAACGTCGCGTCTACGGCTCAATCGATTACCTTTTTCTTGCTCGCGTTTTTCGATTCGGAACGGATCGCGTCGCAAAGAAAGAAGAAACGAGAATTCGATTTTAAACGATATGCTTCTAATACGTTGCATGTGATGTTATTTTCTGAATTTAGAAGACGAAGCGTGCTGCGCCCATTAAATATACGAAATAGAAATAGTACGTTGAGTCAACGGGACTCGAAGTTAACGAAGACGGGCATGACTGTTGAATTGTTTTTTTTTTTTTTTAATTTGTAATCTATTATTCGAGAAATTATTGCTCGAAATATTGAACGAATCGATGGAGCATCGATAAAATCTCGCACGGTCTGCCCGTCCCCATCGCGTAAAACATGAAGAGAAAGCTTAATAATATAAAGACATATGTAATATAATTGACTCTAATTACGTTCTATCCTTTACTTTCATTTCTTGCTGCACCCTTTCTCTCTATCTCTCTCGCACTCTCTTTCCTTAAAGCAAACATGTACGTTGTAACGATGCGTATATCTTTTTTATAACCAGCACGATTAGATAGAACTAACGAACTTATTTAGTCTTAAACGATTCGTATAAAAAGAAAGGCACGATATTTTGTTCGAAGGATCACCGACAATGTTGTGTAATGTATGTGTGTGTCTATACGTAATCAGCAGTAAAACGCATTTAGTTTTCGGTGCCGTTGGACGAATGCTTTTTCCTGTTCAATGAAATCACGAAATGAATCACAGAGAGATATGTAAATACGTGTAACAATATCTGCCACGTATTCTGTTACTTTGATATTCATACTAATCGTGCTGCTCTAATTTTTTTGAGCGATTACTTTCCAACGTATATTTGTAACGAATGCAAGATGGAAGATCGTATTGTGCTTAATACCATTTGGAAAAAGGCGATATCGAAGCAACGCGATTATAGTGAACCGATAATGATTCGTTATTGTCGCGAGAGATGATCGACTTCACGACAAAAATATATATATATATTTATCATCGCTTTGATTGATAGTGATTGAAATCCCTTTTATCACTGGTATACCATCGCTATGGCTAATTGTAAGTTGGTAGAAATTCGTCCTATCGCTCGTACATTTATATATTATAATCGATGTTAATCGTACGCTATAAGTTTCTACATTTAGAACACATAGTTTACATTGGAAACTTCGTAACATCTCGCTGTACATACATATACGGAGAGATCGATATCGCTACATTATAATTATGTGCTTTATATATATATATATAAGTGACAAACAAATTTTGATTTGAGCGAAGAACAATTATTATCGTAAGAAAATAAACGAATACAAAGGATCGTTGAATATTTTTGAGCCAACAACTTTGATGTTTAAAATACGAAGTTAATTTCATAAATTATTTTGATAGTCAAATCGTATTGCTTCCGCAAAAGTTTATATACAGGGTGTCCGGTTCCAAGTGTCCAAGCAGAGAACTACATGTACACATCAATGACTCGAGTAGAAAAGTCTCATACCATTTTTCGAAATTCGACTTAGTTAATGAGTTATTAGTTAACAAAGATCAGCCAATTACGGCGAAGGAAGATGTTTAGATGTAGTTCTCTGCTTGGACACTTGGAACCTGACACCCTATATGTATGTATGGACTTATGCACGACATATTCAATAACAATAGAACGTAACGATCGGAGCTAAAAATCTCGTTGAATATACGCGTCGTTTTTTCGTGCACGATTGAGATATCCGATCGTTGTCGCGATAATAATCTCGTCACGCACGTTCGCAAAGAGTGAGTATAACACGTTTTACGCATTATGTTCTCTCATGCTTTTATATTTCTCGTATCGTTTATCTCGTTAATCGTACGTTTTTAGTTGAAACATTTAATGAAAATTATTTATCAAACGTTCGTAAAGATACCACCGAATGTAAGTACAAAAATGTGTCTCTCCCTCTCTCTCAAGTTATTATATTCGAATGAATTAATAATTTCGTTGTATTATAGATCAACGTACGTACGAATTCTTACGATTAGAGTTCATAAGCTAATGAGATATAATAAGAAGAAACGTCAGTACGAGATTGTGTTTGCGTGTTACACCCACGTACTTATATTCCTTCGAAAATTGTTGTTTAATAAAGTGCTCCTGCCGACGTAGCACCACGTAAATAAGCTGAGTCGATTTATGAGATAGAAATATCATCAAGCTTAAAATAAGTTGCTTAATACGAATTAAGTTGTGTCACTTGTGCGAGTCGATATATTTATCTCATAAATCGAACCACCGATAATCGGCCAGCGTTAACATCTTTCTCGTTTTTTAACATTTCGAATTCCCTAAAACGCATAACTTTTAATACAATCGAATAGCAAATAACATATGCGTTCAATATACTTAACGCATCAATGCTATTATTGCTTCGTTAATGCTTTTACACATTCCCATATATTAGCATATGATGATGATGATGATAATAATAATAATTATAATTATAATAATAATAATAATGATAAAACCACGTGTCGTATGACTAGTCCTATTCGAATTAATACGTATCATACTGAATAATTTTTTCTAGTTAATTGTAAGATTTAACAAATTATTGTATTTACAGAATTACCATATTGCCATATATATATTATCACTTCAATGAAAGAAGTTACGATAAATATTGTTGTTCCAAAGAAAGTCGGAACAAAAGTGAATATAAGACGCGATAAAAGATCGTTCATTGAATTACCTATGTGTGTGTGTGTGTAAGTAAAATTGAGCTAAAGAGCATCTATAGACGCACGACATTAAAAAATAGAGAAATTTCTTTTTACAGTGTAATGTCAATAAATGTATATATATGACATGGCACTTAATTGATAAATATACAAGTCGCAATAATATTATGTACAAATAATCATTTACAATTTTTTTGCGAAAATTATATTACGAAGAGACGCGACATCTAAAAATTCGTTTAATACGACGCAGTTGGATTTATACATACTTGATGATAATTCTCGATAGACTAAGATTTATAGTCATGCTCTTTATAAGTACCAAATCAACATTATTCGATTAGTGAACGTACCCCTCATATTGGAGTCCCTGCAACGATACTTTGTACACGACATCGATACAATTCCATAAGATTCGTGAGTTTGTAATGAAAAATACTAACATTATGATATATTCCGAATAGAAGATGTTGAATCTATTAAATAATACGTTGCTGGACACATATAGGAACACTATGAATCGTAGTGAATGAAAACATATTATATTGTTAAAAATGAGCTAAAATCGAGTACCATTTTGATGTTATAATATGTGTATAAACATGTTATATATATGTGTAAGTATGTATATATAATTATAATTCATGTTCTCTGCAAAACCTCAAGCTTTATCTCTTTTCAAACATTTATAAGCTATACACAATATATTCCTATATAACTAGGCAATTTAGATGCAGGTATCAAAGTTTCTCTAAATAGTTTGCAATTGTACTAACGCAGATTGAACGCCCAGTTCCGTAGAACGTATCTGCGTGATATGGTTTGCTTATAATGGTCCGTGAAGTCTGAGTCTGACGCAGTAGAAAGTGCGTTATAAGGCCCTAAATATATGTCAAAATACGTTAAAAGTACCCGGCAGTAAAGAGCTGAGAACGACGGTAAATAAAAAATAGTAAAATGACGGTAGTGAGGTCGTAACTAAATCGTATCGTTTTTTTCCTTCCGCAATTAAATCGATAGTTGAAAAAAAAGAACGAATTAACGACTCTACTGCTCTAGCGAACTCCCGTCGTAAAATAAATAAAATATTAAATAATCTTTGATTTATTTTTTGCGTATCTCGCACTTAATAAATATTTCTAATGTTTACAATTCCTGCTTAAAGCTTTCTGAAAGATATTTGATGTAAAAAGAAAAAAAATCTCGTTAAATTAAGCGCTATAGAAAAGCGTAAAATCTTGAATGCATTGCAACCAGTATTTACAACCACCCAATGTTAGTAGCATACACCAGTGTTTTATAGCCATAAAAAACAGACAGTAGTGTAATAATTTGTTGAGAAAAAAATCCTAACATACCTTTGCTACGATTACATGAAAAAATCTCGTTAAAGATGATCTTTTTGTAAAAAGGTTTAACGATTGATACCCATGCTATAGAAAACGATTAACCACCAAATAGGCACAACAATTGATGCGCTCTTGGTCTATATTTATATACCTTACTTCGTGAAGGATACCAAAAGTGCTTACGTAAAAATCGCTAACTCTCAAAAGTGCCTTATATCTTATAAATGAAATGTGTTGCGTGCACTGTGAATGTTCTCGAATACACTAAACGATTTTACTAGCAGATAAAACACGAGAAACGATTGATTGTTTACTTACGCGCATAGCCGTCCGTCTAAAAGCGGAGATTTTGTTAGATGACAAATTCTCGAAGCGTTTTTCCAAAGATTCGGACGTTCATCGAATTCTCTGAGAAGACAAAACGAGAATTTGGCTCGATTCGTTGTATAAATATAATTAAGATAAAAGAAAAGAATTTCTAACTAAAATTCCTAAGCTATAGCCTCATTGTATCAGATCACACACAGTACATACACCATGGTTATTCCCAATCGCGTATATAATGTAATAAATGACTTTTTTGGGGATTCTTTCCTTCAACACATTGTTTCAGAAGCAGGTGCCGGAACGGTAGTTAAATTTTTATCAGTTGGATCGGGTGATTCTGTGTCTCGTATAGCTGGCGGCCTTGAAAGCGTTTGTTCGATCTCTCTGGTAACGCTAATCGTAGGAGGGGGTCTGCGAGAGTCTTCGTCGATCGCCGAAGCTCTTCGCAATTGACGATGTTCGCTGGATACTGAAAAAAAAGGACCGGTAGCGCCATCCTCGGCAGGATTACTGGATTCATCGTCGTCCTCCTTGTAACGTCGTTGAATTAAATCCTCCATTTGTTGGTAATCACATTCCTCGGCATCGCGTAGATGCTCGTTCTCTAATTCCCAAGCCATCTCGGGATTAGATATTTCTGTCATATTTCTACTCCTCGATAGCGGGGGTGAAACTGGTGGCGTTTTAGGTGGACTGAGAAGACCGCAATAACTTTCCAATTCGTCGGTTATGCTGGTGTATTCTGCACGCATAGCCAGAAGTCTTGATCTTTGTGTACTTCCAGCCGAAGTGACGGACGATTGAATCACCGCGACGCGCGGTTCTGCCCATGTTACGCCTCGTTGTATACCCGGAGGTGGAATCATTACAACATCGTCAGACTCGGAACGAGTTCTACTATTTTGTCTGACTGGTCGTTCGGTAGAATCCTGCCTTGAGTCGGAAGCAGGTGCTTCGCTGCTAGCTTCTCTCTCTAATGATATTTCCTTCTTTATAGTAGAGTCCGTTTCGCCTACCTCTTTGCTGACCTCGCTCTCCTGACTCGTCGTAGTCTTTAAATCTTCCTGCCCGTTTGGAGCGTCCACGCTAACCGACGAATCATTTCTGCTTAGGTTCTCGCGAGACGTTATCGTATCTGAATTTTTCAAAACGTCGTCCTCCAAAGGGTTTCCAAGAAAGACCGCATCGGTTTGCGAACGCAAGAGTCTCTTTCGACGTGTCAGAATACTTGGCAATTGCGTGTGAGAATCGGCCTCGGAGAAAGCATCCGATCTTTCCGACACTCTCCGTTGACGAACGTCGATGTCGAAAGTAGAGAATCCGTCGTTGGGCATGTGAGTTGCCATGAAACGATGAATCACGCCAAGATGTGCCAGTGTCTGTTCGCTTAGCTCTTCCAACTTACGTATACGAAATTCGACTGCCTGTAAAGTTAGGATTAAGAGTTTAAGCAATTTTGATAGATCTTTTTATTTGTCAAAGCTCCCAAATATAATCAATATATAATCAATACCTGAAGCGAAGCATTCTGCGTGTGCTCCTTCTTGTCTATATCTTCAATCTTCTGATGCATATTCTCAACTCTCTCCGTCGTAATTTTAACGCGTTCTTCAGTGGACATCTGTAACTTTAATTCTTGCTCTCGGAAATAACCCTCGACGCAATCCTCTTCAAAATCATACAAACGTTCCATATCGTCGGCCTCGAGAAACAGTTTAAGACCGTTATCGCATGTCTCACCCGTACTTCTTTTACCCTGCGTCAGGTACCTCAGTAAATATTTGACTAACAAATATATATGACAGACCACGATAAGGGGTGGAGGTAAAACTGGTTTTTGTTCGTATTCCATCACAACCGTAAATCGTTGGAACATCCACACTTGATGCGCAACGGCATTGACCTCGTTAAAAATATTATTGAAAACCGCGATCAACAGATTTATTAATAATATGTTTGCAACCAAAAGGTATACGGACATAACTGCCGGTGTAACCCAACGACCTGGTAAGCATTCCGGCATGCCTGGTTCGTTTCCGCAGTCGGGATCTATATTGTCCGCGTATACCTCTCCGTAAAGCATGAAATAAGGTTCCATAAATATCTATAATAGAAAAACATTTCTCGTTAGAAAATTTATATTGGAAATCTCGAGTTTGTTTAAAAAGTTGAGATGAAGAATGCATACATCGCGAACTATCCTCCATTTTGGTTCCGCGTTAGGATTTAATATAGCTTGTCGTGCCACTCCAAAGCTCATGAGAACAACTAGTAAAAGAACTACGAAATATATCATGTTTTTTACCATCTTCCCCATCATCGTAACCAATGGACCTAATCAACAAGAATCAGTAATTAGATTTACATTCTTTATGGATGTATTAATCTTTATAAAATATTAATCTGTATTGTACTTAAACGTACTCGTTGGTGACGCGTTGCAGAAGTTATCGATATAATTGCATTTAAAATACAATTTTTAAATTGAACATACCTAAGTACTTGTTGACTCCGAGTATATTAAGTATTCTTAAATACCAATAAATACAATCAACACAATATATAACTCGACCTACATCAAAGGTTGAATGGCGTAATCGCAAAGCAAGTCCAATTTGGAAAAATATTATAGAAGCTGCGTCGCAAGGATTCCACATGTTCCAGGCCCAAACACTAAATTTATGTGAGAGTGTCGCCGGCTCGGATGTTACTATTTCACGTACTTTTTCGCATCCCAATGTACAGATGTAAGCAATCGCATAGATCTCTGCTAACGATGGATTTTCACCCATTTGTACAAGAATACAGTATGAGAATAAAAGTAAAAAGATAATATATGCTATCTGAAATAGAAATCAATGATTTTTTTATATATAAAAAGAATATTTTTAATTTATTCATTGGGACTCATAAATTAACGTAAAAAGGGTGGGTATCGTTAAATATAAATACTTACGGCATTAGCCCAAAATTTTGTAATGGGTGCGGTGTAAAACTCATATAATTTCTTCTTTAATCGTAATGGTCTACTGGTTTTATTATCATAGTAGTCTGCGCGGATGCCATACGTTCGATGAGTCGCTTCATCGTGATCTGCCAATACTTTGCCATTTTCTTGTACGATCGTCTCCTTTACAACAGTTGTGGTATGTTCGCTGCTAATTAAAGCCTATGCAAAAGCACATTATATGTGAAACTTTACATAAATAAAATACAGAATATTACAAATTTCATAGTGATAACCATAGGGATAAAGTTTTTCTTTGACAAAGTAGCAGGCTCGTATGAATATGACGTATGAATAAACATGAAATACATATAATTGAAAGTAAATTTTAGTATACACAAAGACGTATTAAGCTATTAATGATATGCATTCACGATTGATAAAGAATAGAGAATGAATAAGATGATGACTTACGTTCTAAGATTAAATAGTTTTATGAAATAATAGATAATGTTTAAAATTTGTAATGTATTGAAGGCGAAACAGTGACAGAAGTGAGATGAAATTTTTCTCTAGAGATTGGGAGAAAGAAAACTTCCAAATATTTGACATAGATTACATGAACATCGATGGACAGACTATACAAAATAATGTCTTAATGAAATGTTGTATAAACACATTTTTAAAGGAAACAAGATTATTTAAGTAGGGTCTGGTTGGGAAACTAAACTAATTTGTAAAATATTAAAATGAAGCAGTTACACTAAGCATGCTAACATTGGTCTTTACTTTGGTTTAACAGTTGGCAATTTAATAATTTGATATTTTGAAATAAATTTGGAACTCATAACAAGAAAGCTTATAAAAAAATCTAAATAATAATAAAGGCTTACTCACATTTAAGAATAACAAAAAAAAAGTGCTAAGTAATTTGGATTTAAAATTATAATATGCTATGTGGAAGATTAAGGTTACTTCATAAAAGTACCGATCCACACGTCCTTCTTCAATTTCAACTTAACAGTTTCACTGTACATCTTTACTATAAGAAAGATCTAGTGAATAAACAAGATAGCGTAGTGCAGACAACGATCGTGAATAAAATTATGCCTGACGATACGAAGGAACATATAAACAAGAAGCAACCAGAAGGTGCATCAGAAGGTGCATAGTTGGTTCTTATAGAATCACTGCGCTCGGGTTAGTATAAATATACCTTAACGCCTTGATCGCTGCTGCTTTTGTTGCGTATGCTGAGGCTCCTGCGTAGACGTTTCTAAAAAATAATTATTATGCATACCCAGACAGTCTACAAGTTTACAACTGAATACGCTTTCAATGTGTTTGATAACATGTAGTTTCAAGCACTTAGAGAATAGAAATACACTGAAAATAATACGATTACTCATTCAACAGAATCTCTATACTCTACTACACATTAATAATACTGCCTATAATGCTATGAGCAATACGAATATTAATAAATATCATCAACTCCAATGCTTCCAACTTCCAATTGGAAGTTTTATCTTAGCTTTATTAAAATAAGAGAATGCATAAATTGGGACAATTTCTTTTTAAAAAGGCTTACTAATTCTTATGGCTCATGATACAATTTTACAATAAAACATTCAGATCAATACATTCCAAATCGCTCATGTCAGGCATTAAGGACACTTGTATAAATACCAGAGACAATAAACTCTGTAACATTATAACATTATAAATGACAATTAAATCATTATTTTGACAAATGTCTGTAAACTTTAAACAATAAATTAAAGAAATAAATGTCGTAAATTAATATTTTCGTAGTGCTATGTTAGTAATAAGCAGATAATGTATTCTTGTAAATGCAAAGCTTACAGAAGCTACGTGTGCATCCTGTACTATATTGTAATGTTAAAACCAGCCACTAGTAATCTGAGTTCGCTATTAGTAAAATTAATATTTAAAAGAGAACGATATCTCTTATCTCATCACATTTCAGTATAATTATTTCCTTTATAAATGTTATTGTATGAGAAAAATTACTTATTAATATTATATGCAAAATGATTGAAAAATGAAAGTTAATTTTATTTTAAGAATATATGATTAAATATATGAAAATGCATGAACATACTTTGATGGGACACTTAATTACATAGTAAAAAAAAATGACCTCAGCAAGAGGCACTTCTACTAATCTTGTATATATTTACCTCAACATCTGGACCATTTGATGCACCATGTTCCGAGTCGCTATCTTCCTTTTCATCTTCAAGAGCAATCAAATGTTCTTCTTGCGTTTGCGGCATTAACTGTAATTCTTCGCGACTTTTAAATTCCAATCGTGCTATATAAACTGGACATAACAGACCAAGTACAACCTAAATACAAAAATATAATTAAAGAATTAATTTATGAAGAATTGACAATTAAATTATTATGTTACATTCACCTTTAAGTTAGTATTTTTTCGAGTACGAAGACCTCCCATCCACAGATCTGCTAAAATAATCTGACTACAAGGATGGGCTAAAAGTGGACGATGATTAGCAGTGACTGCAAGGGATAGACACGTTTGACCCGACCAATTCTGAAGTTCCGATGTTAACAATTGTTGTGTTTGATCATCGTCCTGACGGTAGCAATAGTCCAATAATTCCAGAGCTGTTTCAATAATTAAACATTATCAACTAATCGTTACTACTCATTACTTACTACTTAAAATCATTACTACCTACCAATATTTTCGAATTCTTTTCCGTAACCTCGTAATTCATCATAAACTTCAGTTTCAAGATCATCTTCTGCAGCTTCATGAGCCATTGCTTTGTACAGCTTCAGGGCAACAAGAGCCTTGGCTAGAGCTTCTTCTCCATGTTGCCACATTAACAAAGCCATTTGTTGCCTTTTTGTTAGTACTGCCCAAATAAGTAATTCATTGAAAGGATAATCAAAAAGAGGGGTATCTCGATTAGCAGGCACAGTTTCAGCAAGCAAACTCATTGTTAAACTGTCTGGTTTACTACCGGATCCTGAATAATAACGAGTACCACAACTTAGAGCGCAACTATTTCGGTGCATATGTTGCTGTTGCCCACCAGATCTTTTCATTACTTTGGTGTATATTACACGGAACCTTCTACGTGTATACTGCGCACGATATGCTCCACCCATAAGTTTGTTTATTACTAGTCCAATATCGTGTAAAGTATACATATAACCACGTGGGATATTAGGCCGTACATCGCGCAGGATATAGCCTAATGTGTTGGAAGGGCCTTCTTTCTAATTAGCCCATTAAAAAAAGGAAAAAAAAACATATTGAATATATTATGATAATATATATAATTCAAAATGTATATTAAATTTATGAAAAACATACTGTATTGTAAAGTTCTTCTAATCGAGGTATAGATAAGAATTTCCTCATAGATACACCATTTTCCAAAAGTAATTTCACAAAATCGATCCTGTCGTGCTGTAAAGCCTGCATCATAGCCTGTTCTAAAGCACCTGGAGGCCATTTCTGGCCATATACAAAAATTTCGCTACGAGCTATGTCCACCCTATTCCATATTAAAGATAACGATAATTGTTCAGCTGGAGATAATTGTTTGGATTTAAACAATGCTGTTAATATTGTTTGATCCAATTCTTGTGGTCGATCTTGTGTTATCCTAAATACAGTTATCTGTGAATAAATAATATTTTTATTAACTACCAAATAACAACTATATACGTACACAACTACACTTTTTATAATAATATACAATCTATACACACCAAATTTTTTTTACGAGTACACTGAAGCAATTCTGAATATAATTGATTTGCTTGTTCTGTAGAAACTTTAAAAGTGCGTTTAATAGTCTCCAGAAGATGTTCTCTCATACTTTCCAACGGTCCTTCACCTTCTCCAGAATCTCCATCTCCTTCAGTAGCGTATCTTCAACATTAAATATATTATATACGTGTAAATTGAATAGTTATATATATTCATAATAATTGTTTAATTTGTGAGCTGTACTTGTGCATAAAGGCGATAAGATCGGCTGCGCGTCCTGATCCATCGCAAACAACAACAGGAACCGGCGGGACATCAGTAACATACTCTAATACAGAACGTATTGTATTTGTTCCCCCTTCAATTACCAACGCTACCACAGGTATGCTGCTATGTGTGTCTGTAACAACAATGTAATTCTATGAAATTTGACATTAAATACAAATATTAGATATATTCATATTACTAAAATACCAAATAGGTGTATTTCTATCGTACTAGGACTCACACGGCTGTAGCTTTAAATTAGATATATATTTTTCTAGTTTCCTTCGCAACACAATTTCTGCACCATATCGACCTTCAGTACCATTATCCACCAATAAAAAGTAAGCATGCCTATTATTCAGGACTGCATATTTTAAGCTAAAAAGAACATACAAATTTATTAAGGGGTCAATGAAGAAATAATTCTTGGTAAGGAAAAATGTTTGTACCAAGGACTATTGAGGCAGTCATAGGCTACTTCTTCGCCACGCCCTATTAATTCATGATTTTTATCTAAGATTCCCCATGGTGCTATACCTATGCTTACTACACGACCCT
Source organism: Ancistrocerus nigricornis (assembly GCA_916049575.1). NCBI lineage: Eukaryota > Metazoa > Arthropoda > Insecta > Hymenoptera > Vespidae > Ancistrocerus > Ancistrocerus nigricornis. The sequence goes on along the minus strand of OU696668.1, from coordinate 2,752,956 downwards.
GTCGTTGCGATCGTTCTAACAACAAAGCATCACCAACTTGACGTGTAACTCCTAAAATAATGATAATATTTAATAGTAGTAAGATTACATTATAATTTTTGCAATTCATTTTCGAAAAGTACAACATACCTGTATTTGTCCCACCAGTGAAAATCCAAGCTCCAGTGGTTTTAGCAGCTTTTAATAAACCTTTACGTAAAACTTTTTTCAGAGTCGGTTGTAGGTCAAAATTTGTTCTACCACCATGAACTGTGATTAATAACTTAGGTAAACCTAAATTCCATTCTCGACATAATAATTGTACAATAGGTTCTGGTCGTGTGTCATGCGCTAATCTTACATACTAAAAAAATGATATATATATGTTATTGACACATCATTGTAAAAATACAAAACTGTAATTACACTTATTCAGCATATTAGTAAATTGTATGTGCCATAAACTAGGTGCTTATACTTGTGCTTTAGTTGGATGTGGTCCACCTTGAAATTCAATGATACCATATGCATCAGTTGGATATGGATGTGTATTTTTTCCTGGAGACCATTGTTCACGTTCTTTTTCTATGGTACTACAGCTTGCATAACTTTGGATGTCTGCTCCACTACCACAATGATGAGTGTAAGAATAACCACAGCAACATCTATAATCATTGACTTTAATTACTTATTTATATAAATAAACCATTACCTATTTGATAGAGAAGTTCTCAAACAACATATAGTGTTTAGGGCTGTTATAAATATATACGTATTATTATTATTATTTTTATTATATATAAATATATATATACATTTTCTGAAGTTCATTAATTTAATTTTCTTATGCAATAATTATCCTAATACACATTATGGCATTGTATTCTATATTTTATTGCGTATGCTATAAAGTATGGTATTTTCATAATACTTTCAGCATTTTTTAATTAGGTAATAAATAGATTATGATTGAGAGTTAATTATAATGTATGACAAACTAACTATGTACACAATAAATGTCAGCCATGCGATATAAAGCAAAATATAAAATAAAAAACAAGAATTAGATTTGGTAAATGAATTTTTCTTCACTATAATTAATAATATAGTGGATTATTGCATTTTAGTATATCTGTTATGATTTAAAGAAAGCAGTATACAAAGTTACGATGGTAGCAGAATGAGCAATGGAATCTCACCTGGAAGAAGTGATCACATCGTATTCTGCATTCTTATCTCCTTGTATTTCTGCAAACCTATAAACGGAATGAAATCAAGAAAAATAAATCAAATGAAAATGAATAAACATCAACACAATACTGGACATATCAAAATAATTAAATAAATGTAAAATCAAATATAGCACAACATAATATAACAAATTAATTTTTCTTCATAAAAATAAGTACAACATAACACTAACAGATCTTACTATTATTTTTTTCCAATAAATTATTCAAACAACTTATTCAACAATAATAACAAATATTCACTAATATCACTGTGCACTGAGATGAAGTATGTTATAAATAAAAAATGTGCATGACGAATATGGCCACACAGAATGTTTTGAAAGATTTTAACACAATAAATAAGAAAGCTACTAAAGCAGTTAATGACAGCCAAGATGATGTAACACATTCTCTATTTCCCAGCTATTCTTAATAGAATGATGTAATACAATATTAAATATGAGTACATAAATTGCAAAAATGATATTAAAAGTTTCTATTTAAAAAATTATAGTTGACGATTTGTTAAAAATTAAGTTTACTAGAACTTGTTTAAGTATGAAACACACTAAATAGCACACGCTACATTCTGATTTAGCATTGAAAATACTTGGTTAAACTAGTGGTGTAATTTATTTCGTGTCATACCAGTGCTTTATTCTGTATAGCATACTTACAATGTATCTCTATGTTTTATAAGAAAAGTACACTTAGTACACTATATTAAAAATATTAAAAATACGTACAGCCCAGAAAATAATGACCATTTCTTACAACATCAAACGATTATATAATTTTAGAATGACTTTTTCCTTTGAGAACCCTCCATTTACTATTTATGAGTTTTATTATGTTTTATAACATAAATATTTATAAGTGAATTTGTTGTTTCAATACAGAAAAAAATACGTAAATATATAGCTAAATACATTAAATGTTAAGTTTATCTTTATACTGAACACATATGTTGTATTTATAATTGTATAATACATACAACAATAATATCCCTACCTATGTTCATCCTTAGCGCTTGGGATAAATTTAGAACATTCTCTTTTTTGGAAAGTTACTTCTATCCAGCTGCGTTCGGTTGCCTACAATATAACAGACAGAAGTAAAAAGTAATACATAATATAATTAATTGTGAATTATTCATTTTTTCATACTAAGTTCATACTAGAATTCATCTATAGCATGGAAATAAAGTAACATAAGAAAAATTACCTGTAATAAGCCCTCATTAACGATATCAATTAAAACAAAATGAAATGAAATGAAATGAAACAAAACATATTATACCTTTGACTTCTTTCTCTTCACTTTAGGAGTATTTGCACCACAGATAATACTTCCAATTGCCATGGCAATACATAGAAACTCAATCTCGCGGTCACTAAATCTAATCAGTCTAAAAACTAGAAAGTATAAACGAACAAAAAATATGACTATATTCGTACAATTTGCAAACAGTAACTAAAACATACATTATAAATTAGTTAGAACATAAATGAAAGAAGGACATATGTATTATAAGAAAATAGAAATGAATTCAATAAAAAGGAAGAATAAAAGTAGAGTCGAAAAAACTTAGTATCCCTTCAAGAATTATTAGCGGAATGTAATAATGAATACTTATTAAAGCTAAAAGTAACCTATATGCCATAAAGATAAGATAAATTAGAAAGATAAGAATATTAGGCTTTAGCGAAGACATTGTCACTATTTTAGTTGTACGAATCATCCAAACTACGTATTCATGTTACTGGGTTGTATAAAAGGTAAAAAAACAAATACTGGAGAGAATTCATATATACTTAACAATGAAACTCTTACCATTCGGCTAGATGTGTTCTTATCTATCATTCATATGTACACATAACGTTTTTAACATCCACAACAGGAGTGGATACCTTCCAAAAGAAGTCATGAGAATCACATGATTTAACTTTGATATGGTACAATTATAATTACTCCAGATAAAAATCTCAATTGATTACAGGCATGAGCTGAAAAAGAAGAAAAGAAAGGTATTTTTCTCAAAAATAAAACGAAAAAGCATCGCGAGCATCGATCGATCACGATGCAATAACAAAATCATTACATTAGATTCAGTTACACAATAAGATGTAATTTTCGACGAGAAATGCTTGGGACAGTAAACGAGAATCATGTTCCTTGCAATATCGTCTTAAGATAATGATCCACGTAAAATTTACAACTAATAAGAACGAACATGCCCAGAATGATGTGATCCAAATTCGAAATCGAACGGCGGGAAAACGAAGAGCCTGTCATACCTGTCCGTCATGTGCTTAACGAGCTAACCTTTCCGTCGCATTAATTCACAGAACTGCACACGAGTCAACCTCGACTCGTACTCGCGAAAAGATCGAAACAAAACTGGAGCAAATAATTCTTAGATTCGATCGCTTTAGACCACGAACGCGCAAAGTGTGAAAGTAGAGACGAACTTCGAAATACGCGCACACCTTGACTGAACCAAGAACGTAGATAAGATCCTCTGCGCATTATCGAGTGCATCAAGAGTGCATCAAGCGTGCATCATACGTGAAGATATATTAAAAAACATAAAAATATCATATCGAGTCTCGTTCAATACTTTTTTTTCCACTTGGAAATTTCCTTTTGCTCTAGAACTTATTTTCGCGCCCGTGTTCGATCAGCGCCTCGCGTATAAATTGAATTCACTTTGTCGTACCAAACAATTAACACCAATCACTGACGTTTGCACAAACGTTCGCGATGCGCCCTGATAATGCTCTGGGTTTACATAGCGCGTGTACAGATATACGTGAACGGATGTATGCGGCTGTGTATATATAAAAACTTTCTCTGGACGCTCGCTTATTTTTCTCATTTCCTTTCTGCGCATTATCCGACGAAAGCCATCGGTTTGTTTGCCGTAAATCTCAACTAAAAAAAGTACCGTTTTTTTTTAAGCTCTCCTTGAAAACTTTCCACGTCAGATCTTACGGAGCACTCTATTTTAATTTTATCCCTTTACAACCCTACTATCACGTTCCCAACTGCCCCCCTTGCGAATATCGAGCACGCTCCCCCGCATCGCTCGCGATAAACTAGGCCAAGATCACCTTTAACCTCTACAGCAGAATTACATCTATTGGCAATACTGCGAAATAAGATTAAACCCGGAAGAAGACGAAGTTTCTGAATGTCGTAACATCTATGCTTTTGGATAAGATCAATTTTATTTATTAATCGATGATTTGTTTACAGCTTATAGGTTTTTTGAATGTTTAAGGATTAAAAAATTTGACAAGGTTAAGTAATGACCTATAATAGATTTAAGTATTATACTATGCAATGGGTATTGACATTTTAAATTTCAATAAATGAAATACGTTTTAAGAAAGAATAGTTTATTGTAATAGTTTAGTTCATTGTGTTGAAAGTCCCATGTGCATTCAATCTGGCTTCTCAGGAAATGACACCTTCGGTTTACTATTATTTTCAGGTTCTGGTTTACTAGCTCTGTTTGATCTAAGAACTGCACCTGGGCTTGGATATGGTCTCATTTGATAAAGTGGTCCTGAAGCAGTAGTATCTGCACCTGTCTTAGCTTCATTATGTCTGGCTAGACCATCTGACCATTTTCCTCTGTGAAACAGAAAAATGTTTTTTTTATGTTAGAAAAAAAAGAACATCCTGGAAATAAATAACAAATATATTATATTGTACCTTGGAATATCACTATAGGATGCTGGATCCATAGGATCCAAGGTTCTATCTTTTTTGTCCTTGTTTTCAGGTTTATCTGACCTTGGATGTCTTTTATTATCTGCTCCTTTATATTTTACTTTATTTTCTATTTTACGATCTCTTTTTACCTCAGCTTCATCCACCTTTAAACGAAATATATTAAAATTTGTACTACTTCAAAGAAATGAAATATGTATAGATTACTCACTTCCATAGGTTCTGGTTCACTTCCACTTTCATCACTAGACATATTATCATCTTGATCCGCTGCTTTAAGATGTAATTCCTCTCGTAGCTGAGACGCCGGTTGAGATATTTGACACTTGGGATGACCAGGTGGCAACCAAGCAACCAAATCAGATGACCAATCCCAATAATAATGTTGGCCTCTACATTCATAATAATAATACATTAGAAATTGTTCACCTTTAAATAGACATGTAATACTCATGTATTGTCTACTTACGATCCAGGATCATATACTGCTTTCCATGTTTCTGGCAAGGGATACCTTTGTATTAGTTTCATTTGACGTTTCAAGTATTTATCTGATGGTTGAATATGGCCAAGACCCCACAACTCCTTACACTTTTTTGTACATTCATGATAAATATTATATTTATTAGGACAACCACTGTAACCCTGAAAGAAAATATAGTGAAATATACTTTATTATTAATTCCAAATTTCACATTTATTCAAATTGTGCTTACCATAAATTTTTGGGAAATGTCAATCTCACTAATTTCATCCTTTGTATTATCATAGTCCTCAGCAATCACTTCCTCATGAACCTTCTTTTTTGCTTCTTTTTTTGCAGATTCTGTTAATGCAGTAACAAGGTTACAGGTATAAAAAATAAAACGAAGGCTAAATAATTATCAGTTTTTATATGTAATGTATGTTCAATGATGAACTTAACTTATAAACAATAACTTAGAGGTTATAGCGTACCATGTTTTTCTGAGCCCGATATAAGTCCACGTTTTGCAAGACGTGCGGCTAAAGCAGCAGGTAGTGGCATTATAATTAAAAATAGTAATCATACACTTTGTTTATAAATATAAATATCTCCATTAACTGTGATTTTAATAGATAATTGTAGTCCACTTTAAATGTATGTTTTACAAAGTATAGAACCGAGTCTTGAGAGAGTTAATTAGTAGTGAACTATCGATATATGACAGGGTCGCTGTTGATAAATGTAGCTGTAAGGATAATACTTATTTAAATTACATTTGAAAGATTAATTTGTTCTTTAAACTTTTACACTTTCGATTAAAGTCGATTAAAGCGTTTCATAATCGATAACAATAATAACATACACAATATAGTAGTTTCGAAGTATACAAGATAGCGCTCTTTCTAACGTGGCTGCGTGCATGATTCGTTTTCATTTTCGGTTTTAGGATATTCTCGGTATATTGAAAAAATTGGGAACAACATAAAAGTATTTGAAAAACAGATCGAAAGACCATGACATTAATAGCAATTCTACGTCAGTCTGTCAATTTGAATCGAGTGTCGCAGTTGAATGCGTGTACTTGCAAGGTGAGTCATAACCTTTACTTTATAATTTAATAACTAAGAAACTTGATAAATCAATTTGTATTGAATTAACAGCACAATGTACGATTTTGGGCATCTCATGCAAAATTTGCAGAACATAGACCTATTGAAAAAATTAGGAATATTGGAATATCTGCTCACATTGATTCTGGTAAAACTACCTTGACAGAACGTGTGTTATACTATACTGGAAGAATAGACGAAATGCATGAAGTAAGTACTTAGAGATTTACGTGCACAGGGTACAATAAGCATCAGATATATATTGCACACCAGTAAAAGTTAATGATAGATAAGTTATATACGAATTTCTGTATTACTTTTGCTATCACTAACTTCATACTGATAAGTTCTATCCGATGCTTACCGTATAATGTTATGTATGAGAAATTAGAAATTATTGTATTATTTAAATTAATCATAGGTAAGAGGCAAAGATAATGTTGGTGCAACAATGGATAGTATGGAATTAGAAAGACAAAGAGGCATAACTATCCAATCTGCTGCGACATATACATTATGGAAGGACCATAATATTAATATAATCGATACACCTGGTCACGTAGACTTTACGGTAGAAGTAGAAAGAGCCTTACGTGTTCTGGATGGTGCTATATTGGTTTTATGCGCTGTTGGAGGTGTTCAGTCCCAAACCCTAACTGTAAATCGTCAAATGCAGAGATACGATGTACCGTGTATAGGATTTATAAATAAATTGGATAGAATGGGTGCTAATCCAAAGAGAGTGTTGGAGCAAATGAGAACAAAATTGAGACATAATGCGGCATTTCTTCAGTTACCTATCGGCTTAGAAAGTAATTGCAAAGGAATAATAGATCTAGTCACTCAGAAAGCATTATATTTCGAAGGAAATTATGGGGAAGTTATAAGAGAAGATGAAATTCCTAAAGATATGGTAGTTGGTACGTAAAATGGAATATATTGTTTTCTAAATACTTAATAAATACTAATACCTTATGTAATATACTTGTAGAAGTAAACGAGAGGAGATCAGAATTAATTGAACATTTGAGCAATGTCGATGACGAATTGGGAGAATTATTTTTAAATGAAGTAAAACCAACAGAAAAAGATATAAAGGATGCTATTAGGAGATCATGTTTAAAAAGAAAATTTACTCCTCTACTCGTTGGAAGCGCTTTAAAAAATAAGGGAGTGCAGCCGCTATTAGACGCGGTACTCGATTATTTACCAAACCCAGGAGAAGTTGAAAATGTTGCTTATGAGGAAAGCGAAGGGTAAAATTTATCTATTAAAAAATCAATCTATTATTATTGATTTCTAAAATAAACTGCATCTTTTACAGAGATCAATCCAAAAAGATTGTTCTAAATCCAAGTCGCTCGGGTGAGCATCCCTTTGTTGGTTTAGCCTTTAAGTTAGAAGCTGGAAAATTTGGGCAATTAACGTATTTTCGATGCTATCAAGGAACATTAAAAAAAACAGATTATATTTATAATACAAGAACTAGAAGAAAGGTAGCGAAACTATTAAGTAATTTGGAAAAATAGATATATTCTACCGCAAACATTACATACGTAATTTTTAGGTGCGCGTCTCTAGACTAGTTCGCCTTCACTCAAATCAAATGGAAGATGTCGAACAAGTTTACGCAGGAGATATCTTTGCATTGTTTGGAGTTGACTGCGCGTCGGGTGACTCTTTTGTTACAAATCCAAAATTGAACTTATCTTTAGAATCGATTCATGTGGCTGATCCTGTCGTAACTATGTCAATTCTGTTAAAAAATAATAAAGATCGCGATAATTTTTCGAAGGGTATAGCAAGATTTACTAAGGAAGATCCAACATTCCACTTTTATTACGACGTTGATAATAAGGTATTAAGAAATAAGTAAATGTTTAGCATAAATGAAATGCATAGAGCATCGCGTATAATTTAACGGAATAAAAATGTTTTAGGAATCTATAGTTTCTGGAATGGGCGAGCTTCATTTAGAAATCTACGCTCAAAGATTAGAACGCGAATACGGTTGTCAAGTTATACTTGGAAAACCAAAAGTTTCCTTCCGTGAAACATTACGAGAACCGTACAAATTTGATTACTTACATAAGAAACAGTCAGGTGGACAAGGTCAATACGGGCGTGTAATGGGTATTTTGGAGGTAAAATATTAATTTATGTATATATAAAATATATAATAAAATATGTCGATATATGTATCGACATATTCTATTATCAAAGGATGATAATTATCGACATTTTATTTTAGCCATTACCTCCCGATCAAAATACCGAACTTATATTCGTTGATGAAACCGTTGGAATGAACATTTCGAAACAGTATATACCCGGTATAGAAAAAGGTTTTAGACATATGTGTCAGAAAGGATACCTCACTGGGCACAAATTGGCTGGTTTGAAATTTAGGCTGCAGGATGGTATGCAACATTGCGTCGATTCCTCGGATTATGCTTTTAATTTAGCGGCTCAAGGAGCTATGAGGGATGCATTTAGAGAAGGTGTATGGTATATCTTAGAACCCATTATGTTAGTAGAAATAATAGCACCCGAAGAATTTCAGGTAAGGAATGCATAAGATGTATAATTTCTGATTGTAATCGATGGAAATGTAATCATAATTTTTGTTAATATAGGGCATAATACTGGGGCACGTCAATAAAAGACGAGGCGTTATAACTGGAACGGATGCTAACGAAGGATGGTTCACCGTAACTGCAGAAATACCGCTTAACGATATGTTCGGTTATATAAAAGAATTACGTAGTTCCACCGAAGGCAAGGGAGAATTTAGTATGGAATATTCGAGATACAGCCCATGTGTCCCGGATGTTCAAGAACAACTAATTAGGGAATATCAACAATCGTTAGAATTAGAAGCACAAAAGAGACACAATTAGATAATAGCGAATTCTTAGTGTGAAAATACGATGGGACGTAACATACATGAGATATAGTTGATTCATTAACCATAATTTATAAAATCGACCCTCGAGTCGTGTCGACTGGTACGAACGACTTCATTGTAAATAGTAATATAAATGATAAAGAATATTGTATAATTTGTCAAATAAAAATCAGAAAAAGCCGAACGTTTGAACGAAGCAAAAAAAAAAACCCACAAAAAGAACCGTTATATCGTAAAAACCGCCAATAGGAACATCCGTACTGGCGCCCCCTTGATATATTGTCAAGAAGTGGCGCTGCGATCGAAGGGCGCGAAGCGACACGCTTCCCGTATCTACTCGGATCAGTAGCGCATTGGCAAGCAAGGAAGGTGGGTGGATTGCTTGCGCGCTTTATCGTGTGATTCCCTTTTTTTCTATCATCCTCGAGGACGTGTGCGTGCCTCGCGCGGAGTGGGGTGGTTAGATCGAGGAGGTCTTCTCTGTCTCTCAGCAGTCGTACTTTCGCGTGTGTGCCCGAAAAATGTAACATGGCGATGGTCGCGTCGAACATGAGCGGCCACATACAAAAGCAGCTCACCAGGAGCCTCGAGCGAATCCTGGAGGAGGCTCATCTTAGTGGCGAGTTGAAGCTAAGCGGTAGGAAGCTCAAGGATTTTCCGAAAGTCGGCAAACCTGGTGCTGCCAAATACAATCTTCAAGATACCGTCATTGCCGGTGAGTATAGTCTTCTCTATCTTCATCTCTCTCTCTCTCTTTTTTCTTTTCTTTTCTTTCAATAAGCGTTCGTTGCTAACTCGATCAAGCATCCTTTCTTATTTCGTGGGTGTAGAAGAGAAATAAAAAGAAACGATCTGGATAAATATTCGTATCTTGGATAAATATTCGTGTATTCGTTTAACGATCGAGTAATTGGATCGAAAAGGGAAGAAAAGTGACGATCGAGAAGTATCGATTATTGAAATTAAACTTGCGTATAGATAATCGATCGTGTATGATACATATGTACTTTTCGTTTAAAATGTCAAGGTCTTTCAAAAACATCGTGTTTCACGGCGAAACATCGTAATAAAAGGATCGATGCAGTCTGTTTATTTTTCACTCGTATACGCATGCATGGTACATATCTTATGCCAATGAATTTAATATACGGATACAGATCTTCGATATTACAGACGTCATACCGCTAACGTTATCGTTACCTGCGATCTGCCAGTTGATCGAAACTCAACACACCCGACCGTCTGTGAGCATCGTTCATACGATAAAATGCACACGGTTTCCGGTGAAACACAGCCGGTCGACCGTCCTCCGTGTCGCGACAGATCGATTTTGTTATCTTGGGAGAGAGACAGAGAGACTGGAGTATCCATGGGTATCGAGCTTCGTTTTTTTCTTCTCATAGAGAAATTCAAAGTGTCGTTTAAGATGCTTTCAGAGAGCTTTAGACATTTATAATCGTTGTTTAAAACGTTAGTTACCACGCGTCATATATTTATGACACCGTTGCCCGGTACTATTTTCATCACATTTATCTATTTGACAAATACTTAAACAAAAACATGATTTTTCTGTCATTAATAAATAATATTAAATGAATAAAATTGATAATATATTTTGTTATAAGTAACTTTATTATTTAAGAAACCGAGAAAGAGGAAATTAATTGTTGTGGGTTCCGTGTTGAATTACGGAGTAGTATATAAAACAATTGAACAAAGCGAGGATGTTATTTTGTTTTAACCGACATCTAAAAAAGTTCTATATTCCAATCTTATTTTGTTTTTATCGATGTTTACGCGTTACTTTTTACTGGGTTTTTTATATTAATTTTGGGCTATTATTTAAACGATTAGCACAATATCGTGGTTATAGTCAGCTATAAAATTTTTTTCTGCCGTCAAATAGTTAGTTGAGCCGTCACATGTGGTCAGCAACTAGAACAAGATTGATCAGCAAATAATGTCATATTAGGCAGCTTCAAAGTTATACTTCTCATGACTAGCAATTGTTACATTCTCGTAAATATTGATAAACGATATTTATAAACGTTTCAAATGCAATCAGATGACAAATAGCATCAATTACGGTTGACCACCACGACGGTTAACGTGTTTAATCATTGATGGTAGCTCATCGCGATCTGTACACGTTGAAACGTATCTTTATTTATATTTTTCGATACGACCGGACACGTTTATTACGATCATCGTATCCTCATTCTAGAAAGAAATACCATAGGCGTGAGTAGTGCTGTCGAAGGAGAGGGAAACGAACGAGTTTCATAGTAAAGCACGTGCGTATTATACGAAGCGTAGATTTCCAGAAGACCGTGGCACGTGCGAGCCGAACTGCATATACACGGTGTTCTGCTCTCTCTAAGGTGGTCCATTGCTTCTACGAGCTAAGACACTCCGTGTGTACGCGATTCGAAAACGATAACGTTCTATTTCTCTCACGCGCGATAGCTATCGTCACGAACCAATTACTTCTACATCTCGCACGTATCTTTCCGCGATCATTTATCAAAGCTAAATGTATATTTTCGTAGGATAATACGAGCTTAGATCGAAAGGGTAATTTATATCGATTATTTTTTTCCTTTAAGAATTAATCGTCGATAAATCGAGTAAGAAATCGTCGCTTATATCTTTTCAATCTACAGTTGACCCCGGTATAATACGGTTATTACGTGCGGTAAAATTCCGTATAAAACGAATCCGTGTTATACGAAACATAGAATTTATGCAAAAAAGGAGGTTAGATTCAAAAAATTAGAGAAACAAACTATCATATTTTTATAATTAGAAGACATATATTTATTAAACCAATTTTCATACAAGTATAACGTATTGTGTATAATACTAGAATTATACATATAATAGTTTTACATAATTTTTGCAAATTTTATTTTTCACATCTATATAATTTTCGTTCCATTTGTTCTAAATAGCAGTTGCGTCTAATCGCTCTAACGTTCTTTTGCCAAGAAGATATCGTTATTATGTGCGGGCACACCTGTTTCATTTCTCGAGCTCGCGAACGTATACTCGTTAAAGACCTAACCCTGGTAAATTGGCCGAGCTTCGAGAATTCTTCGAGACTGCAAGAATATTTGTATATGAGTCACGCCCACGCGAGCGATCACGTTGGCATGCTGGACTACCGTTTGGGATTAGATGGCGTATCGACTATCGATGCCATGTATCGATCGGTATTCCTCTCGAATGAGATATAGATAGATGAGACACGATAGTTCGTAGAATTTTATCGGAATGCTCGATCACGATTTCACCCGTTGATTATAGTAATTTTTCTTAGCTCTCCTTCCTTCTTCTCTTTCACTAGTTCAACCATTCATTTATTTTTATTTCAGGCATGAAATAGACATAATATGTAATATAAAACTTTCTCGCACGGTTCCCAGAGACTATGATAGTCTTTTTATTTTATTTTTTTTATGACCAAAAGCAGGAAAAGGGAAGAAGACACCGGTCATAGTCGACGATCCAACCTGAACACATATCGAAATCATTGTCTATTTCCAGTAATACAAATATGAATCGACCGTACTCGGAGTTCGCGAGTAGGTTGAATCAAAATCGGACGATCGTTTCTGGTCACGCATGGAAAGGCCGGCACTCGCCTAGAATAGGATGTTTCGCGCTCGAGCTACGTTCAATCGGTCGCGTGTGTCAATTCCGCGATCGTTCGAAAGAGAGAATCCACGTGGTTTATCGTGAATTAATAACACTCGAATTATGGGCGAGTTAAATCACGTTTATACTCGAATTTTACTTTTTATTCAAATCTTAGAAGATAATTATATATCAATTAGGTTTTCTTTTATTCTTCTTTATTACATTCGTACATATTTTTACGTAAAAGTAATAGTCGATTCGAGACGTTTTCGAGTCGATCGAGCAACTCGGGCATCGATCGCACGGATTTCAACGACGGGTTTGTAATCAGCTTAGAAAAAGTAGTAGAAGGGAGAGAAAGGGCAAGCCAAGGTGCGTCGTCGTTGCCGCACATCCGATCGGTACGATGACCGTCGAGAGAAGATTTTATGGCTTTTACGTAAGGCATACAGTCGTGTACACTTTTCGCGTCTACCATCTGACAGAGAGCGGCTTTTACGATTGTCGCTTAATTGCAAAATTATAGCCGTGCGAAAGGCAAGCGGCCGTCGAAACCGGATTATCGGTACTTTCCAAAATGTGAATTCTCTTGCATTCCTCGAACGATCGGCCCCTTTTCGCAGCACCGTGTTGTAAATATCAGAAACATTTTTTTCAAGGAATAAGGATAAAGTTATATATCGATCTGCAGTTGTCTCAGTAAATTCATGGCTGGCGTGGTTCCATCAAAAATTAACCATTCACAGGCTCGAACGATTAACTCCAGTTATTAAAGTCACTTCTTAAATTTTAATAGTAAGCGTTTTATTGATTTTAAATAAATTTTTTTAATAATTAGGCTTAAATCTGTTAAATGAACAAAATTGTTATAGTTTTTGATAGTGATGGATTCAAGACAAGAATCGGACATATTTGTCTTGTATTGATTTCATAAAATGTTGTAAAATTACTGACGTAAATTTACGTAATTTATGATAAATTTACATCTACTGTATTATATCTTAATCGCATCAACAAACAACTTCTAGCTTTCCAGAGCATCAACTCCGCGACATTCACTAAAAAAATTGCTAGGAACTCTCCAATATTTCTTCGAAACCCCAGATAATTCGTCATACAGTCGTTCTCACGATGACGAATTTTCAACAGTAATATACTCAAAAATAGGATAGCTTTTTACAAAAGCAAGATTCGTCAACATCGCATCGTCGAGAGAGGAAACGTGCCTCGTGGTCCGTTATCGTATTAACATTAAGTTCATTCCGCAATTCGTGTGTAAAACGCGAAACTCATAAAAACGGAAACAAAACGAGAAGTAGCGGGAGTAGAAGGAGGGTGACAACGACCGGTAGAAGAGGTCTGTGCTCCCAGGAACGAGAAATGCCTACACAAAACGAGTCTCTCTGCATCTATTTCCTCACGCCCACATCCACCCGAGCAGTAGTCATAGGTGGGCTCGTTTCAAAACGATCGTTTCGAGTCACTCGAGCTTCGTTACGCGTTTGGATCACTCTTTGAACACGAACTACCGCAAAATCATATTTTTCCTTGTTACACGAAAGTAAGCAGAACGGAAAGAGAGATCTGCTTGAAATTTCCCTGTTTTTTTTTGGGAGGGTGAGGATTTTTTAATCCATTTCTCCTTCTCCCCTTTTCGCTCTTGCAGTTTTCAGTTCTAATAATAGCGGCACAATGACCCGCGTTTGTTGATACAGGGGAATACTCTGACCTACGCGAGAAAGATGAGAAGCAGCATCGTTAATTAGATCGGCCAAGTGTGAACTCTACTGGGGACGACGTTATCGACTTGCAACGGGCGTTACGAATCGGGGCATAAACTCCCGATACGTCGTCGAACGATTTCCTTCTATTTTATCGTTCTTTCCTTCTTACGTTACTCGGGAAATCGATGACGAGCGAGGAAAACTCGATGGTCCCTTTGGTTCGTCGAGCATTTGCGCGTTATTAATGAAGTTAAGTCAAATATTCTGTAGTGACATATTTGTCGATAATTACGAACGCGACCCAGATCACGGGTACAAGAGGATTTTATTATTTATTTTATTCGTTCCAATTCATTCAAAACTTCTCACCGTTCATAAGTGTTATACTCTTCTGGTAATTTTCTTAATCACCGGCATATTTAAGTAACATAAGACTAAATTGGTAGATTATACGATGCGTGTGTTTATTTTTCCCTAGGTCAGACTGATTAGTTTGTATCGGTGGATAAATGGAAGCGTTTAACTCTTAATGCACGAAGTATCTCTGTCGTTGGCCTCAATCGCGAATAATTATTGCCACTCTAGATAGGTGTATACATATGTATCTTTATGTAGATACGCATAACTCTATTTGTGTATATTATGTAACGTGTATTTTTCGTCACGTTCCATTTTCCTTACCCTTTCCATGAGACACGATATACACACAGAAGAGTCGTAACGACGAAACGGCGTTATGAAAGCTTATAAACGTAGCAATGCCGTCGATGGTGTGGACGACGTTATCTCGCAAGCGTGCAGCATTTCCTGTGGTTAGATATAACCATTCGGTCGTTTGGAAGGTTCGTAGGTTATTTTCAGTGAAAATTTCAAAGCAAGATTTTTAGTTTCGAAATGTAATTTTCTTTGTCTATAAAAATTGATTTGGAATTTTTTTGACAGCTACAATATTATACAGCGCGTTGTATTAGATATGACTTCGATAGTCGATAATTTGACGAGGTGGGAATTTGATGGGAGGGGTCGCGTAAAAAGATAAGAGCACGTTTCAAGTTTTGTCAGTCTGTCGATAGAATCAACGCCCGTTTCTCTATCTATCTATCTAAGTCTCTCTTTCTCTCTTATACATAAAGCCGGCTCGGCAGACGACGAACTCCGACAAAGTATCGACCCGACTCTCTCTGTCTCTCTCATCTCTCTCTCTCTCGTCTTTCTCTGTCTTGGTCTCTACCCGTTCTCTCCTCCTCCTCGTCGGAGAACGATAAAAACGACGCGCGTTTCATTCATATGCAAAATCTTTCGGTCGCCTCGCCCGCCACGCGCAAAAGAACACTCGCGAACGTTTTGTCGATCTTCCGATTCAGATTCTTTTCTCTAACGCGCCTTTGTCTTCACTTTTGCATTCGAAGGAGGATAAACTTTAGCCAAGACGGTTAATCGTTCATAATTAAAAATTATTATTTTATATGAAAATATCTCGGAAGCTGCATAAGTCATTTGTATATTATTTTATAACAGTAAACAGCCTTCGCTCGTCTCTCCAAAAGTGACTCCTGTCATTTTCGACATAAACGGTGTATATAACGTATCGGTAAACGAGAAGCGACGTTTGCTTTTACATTTGGGTAATAGAAACGAAACATTATTTTAAGAATAAAAGTACAGCTATTTTAAGTACGTTATCCTAATGCTGCAATACATTATGTTCGTCTAATGTAAGTTCCTTCAGCCTTGGGTAAGTAACATTTAAAATCTCCCTGAAAGAAACAACCCTAACTAATATCCATGTCTTTAAAATTTAATACGCTTCTCCATCCTGTTCATTTATTTACGAGCAAAGCTATTGCACATAAATTATCCTACTATATTATCCTTTATATCTACCAGGGGTTAACTAACCGTTAACTTGTAAGTTCAAACTTAGCTACAAGACTCTCTCTCTCTCGATCTCTCAATCTCGTATTATCTTTTCAAGTTAGCTAAGTTTATTAGACCGATGGCGACGGCATACGCGACTCTTGAAAGACATATTTTTCTTCGTTCCTGGGTATACAAGCGAGGCGTCCTTCGTTATCCGGGCCATCTATCTCTTTCATGTTCTCCGGGCGTTTATCCAACGTCATACGGAATGCAGTCTCCCGTGAGTTTTGCGTTACTACTTAATGAAATCATACGGGCGATTCAATTACGTCCTCGTTGTCGCACGCGCACACCGTATGCAGTGGCTGCTGCTTCAACGTGGACCGTTCTCTCTCGCGACGTGGTGAAGATCGCGCTTGGAGAATTAACGAGCCGGTAATTGCATAGGTAATTGGAGCTGGTAATGAGCGAATTTTTAGGTCACGCGCGAATAAACGAACGAATCAATTTTTGTGTGTGTGTATTTTTACGATTTTCATCATTTCTCCGACACACAGTGGGACGAAATCTGAATTTTTTTGGGACGTGTATAAGAGCCTTAAGTATAACTTTCAAAATATCGGATTTTCGAACAAAATTTAAATGAAATAAAATGTTCAGACAAAGCCCTAGAATACATTTCTTATGTTACTTTTCCATATATCCTAAGAAACAGATTTTGTCCTACGGTGCGACAGCCACTTCTCATTATTACGAGGAAAAAAGGAATTTGTTAGAATGATAATATGTTGCAACGTCCCGGAAGTGTATCTACGTATATACAAAGTTTTATCGTACTCGACGGTTATCGAGTTACAGAGAGACTGAGTCGATTATTTTATCGAAGGCGCCGCGACTCCGGTACCTACCTACTCAAAGAACTTGAATATCCAATACCGTGCCGCCGCCGCCGACTCACTTTTATCCTCGACGTGTCTCTCACCGAGAACGAGAGTAGTACGCTCGTTTTCTATGGGAAATCATGAATGAACGGTGTAAAACATAATTCCAGGAAGCTCGATGTCGTGAGTATTACGCGTTGGCGGATGGCTCTCTATTTACGCGTACAATTTCCTTTCACTCTCTCTCTCTATCTTTGACTCTTTCACTTTTTCCTGTTATTTTAGTATCCCCTATCGATTTCTTTTTTTTTATTTCAACGTTGGTTTACTAACCCACATTTTTTTCAATTATACAACGCACTTAGGGTTACCATCCGTCCGGATTTTTCCAAGTTTTCCAAGGTTTCCAAGGAAAAATCCTGATGTATGCATCATGATTTTTGCGAAAATGGTCACCACCGCCGATTTCAATGTTTAATGGCTCATTTTAAAGAAAAAGGCATGCAGAACACTGTCCCGTTGTCCGTTTTTCGATATCGTTACGCAATGATGAGAAATTAATTTTTTAAGTGTCGGAGTATGGGTCGTTTTCAAGAGAAAAATTGCTGTAACTTTTTAACCAGTCATCCTATCGAGGCCACACTGCCATATTCGTAAATTAGAGACTTTCCCCTTTCGAACGAGTATTTGATCGGGCAAATTTGAGATACTTCGATTTTTGACAAAAATCCTGACCTATGCATCATGATTTTTGCCAAAATGGTCACCACCGCCGATTTCAATGTTTAATGGCTCATTTTAAAGATAAAAGCATGCAGAATAATGTTCCGTTGCCCGTTTTTCGATATCGTTAAGCAATGATGAGAAATTAATTTTTTAAGTGTCGGAGTATGGGTCTTTTCCAAGCTTCAAACTGCTGTATCTTTCCAACCAACCATCCTATCGAAACGCGACTTGCATTTTCGTAAAGAGGAGACTTTTCTCTTTCGAATGAGTATTTGATCGGGCAAATCCGAGATGCATCGATTTTTGACAAAAATCTTGATGTATGCATCAAGATTTAGAAAGAAGAAAGCATGCAGAATAATGTGCCGTTGTCCGTTTTTCGATATCGCTAAGCAATGATGAGAAATTAATTTTTTAAGTGTTGAAGTATGGGTCGTTTTGAAGCTTAAAACTGGTGTATCTTCTGTTACTAACAATCAACTAGTTCAAACATAAAATTACAATCTTGTTTTAACTATCAGCATTATTCGACATTTTGTGACTAAAATGTCTGGCTTTTTGTCCAGTCTTTTCAAATTTCGAAATGGTAATTCTACACGCATTCCTTATGGTATGGAATTGAACGTACAATGTACATATAAAATTGTTGTATATACATGTCGAATATATTCCACATGTTCCGCATAATTTACAGGTTTATACCCTATAAGTACGAAAGTTTATATTCACTACCGTCCGAATATGAACATACTCGTTTCATAAAAATTCTTGGAGCAAATACGATTTCCGTATTGACACGAAATCTCATAAATTTTTCCAATCCCGTTTTTATTTGTCCAGTCGCCATTGGCTACTGGCGTCTACGTGGAATCGCTTTATCGAATGCGCGCTCAAGGTGCACGTGTTCGTCGCCGTGCGTGCGCGTGACACTAGACGGACCTTTTAAAGATTCTTTATCGTTCCAGGATTTCTATTATTCTTTTTAATACGGGTACATCGACACGGTAGGAAAGTTCCACGTCCATTTACGACTACTTTCCGGGTGTGTATTATCGAACCATCGTCCATTTCTCCCTTCCCGTCTTGTAAGGTTCGACAACAAAAGGGGACGTAACTTCATTAAGGAACCCCAGGTCAGTTCGTTGATCACGTGCCTGAGGGAACTGACAAGCGTCGTTTGAGCTTGTCGATCTCGTCGAACCGAACGTTATTGAACGCCAACTCTCTGTTCGCTTCGCCATGTCAGAGAGAAATATAACTTTTCTATTACTCGTGACACAGAAATATCTTTAATCCTTTCACTGTCTTGAGAATTGTATTTCCGATAGAAAGGTGTTTGAACCATGGTAGACAAGACACTAATGCATTCAGCCAATTAGGAGCTTGTAGCGGTGCATGAGCCATGCTGTTTTCCGAAAACTTCCAACTTTTCTCTATATATTAACACATTAACAAAATTAGTTGTTTTTTTGTTTATAAGGAAATAATAGATATTAATAGAAAAAAATTGGATTACACAGAATAACAAATGTAATCGTGAATACTTTAAAGAGAAAGCATTATTCGATTCGCAAAACAAAATTTTATCGTGTAGGAAGAGGCAGACGATTCGCGAAGGTTTTATTCGTTCCATTCATCGGAAAACGTATGCTTTTCATTGGGGCGCGGTCTCGTGAAATAAAGAAAGAGAGAATGGAGCCATTGTATTAACAGGTGCTCTTACTATTAAGGGCAGTGAGCAAGAGAGATAGAGATGGACGAGAGAGAGAAAGAGGAAAGGGACAAATAGAACCGACCGCAATGCACGAAGTTCCGCGAAAAATGCTCTAGTTCCCTTTAATAGACAAAGAGAGAAGCAAGAAAGAATGGGATAAGTTTTCGAGCGGACTCGTTTATTGAATGAGTTTAAATCAGAACTTTGGTAATTCATTTTCATCAGAATTACGAGGATTTCTCATTAAATTTTCAAACTGCGATTGAATTAATGCAAATATATTTTCATCAAGATGAAGATATAACGAGTATATATCGCGGACTCGTGTTGACATCTTTTAATTTCTTGAACTTTTATTATCCTGTTTATATAAAAAAATGTAATCTCTTATAAAACAGCTAAACAGCTCGACAAAACCATCGAACCTTTTTACACTCGTTACGAAATACATCGTGTAAAGCTATCTCTTTTCGTGATTCA